>CM057343.1:30175969-31460328 GCA_030015575.1 Agapanthus africanus
AGACCACTACAAGTATTCACTGGAAAATCCCAGAAGCTATTTTAAAGAAACAATCAAAGAATAAAGAAGCCCAAACAGCCCAGAACCAAGCCCAGAATTTTCATCCATCAAGTCAATCATTGGGCCGCGGAACCGCGGCCCAACCCATGCTGAGGCCGCGGTTCCGCGGCCATCCAGAGCCCATAAGGGATAAAAATTAACCAAAACTCTGGTGGTGCGCAGATCTTTGACTAGGTCTTTTCTTAGTGGGTATTTTTGTAATAGCAGATGTGCGAATCAATTGTAACCTAGGTTTTCCTATCCTCTAGAAATAGGAACTCTAAATCATTGTAAAGGCTATGCCTCCCTATGCCTCTTTCTATGAATAAAATTTAGAATTCTTTTGGAGAGCATCAGTGTCTCTTTTCATATCATCTATTCAGATCTGACAACCCTGCGTAAATATTTGGAGAGAGCCATCTATAAAGTAAGTAGATTTATTTAATTGCCCTAGTTTAGATTCAATTCTTGCCATAGGTAATTTTTCATTCTTTGCCCTAGATAAATGTCTTTCAATTCCCTAATGAGCGAGTAGTCTCCTCACTTGTTAGGGTTAGCTTTGAGGAAGGTTTTTGAGAGATGAGATCTCTCATCCCTTTCTTGCCCGTTATATATTTTTCTTAGGACTCCATGCATACATGCACATACCGCTCCCTACGGCATTCTATCTCTCGAGGTAGCGGTGATACCGTAGTATAAAGGCCCGGTTGTGATTTTTTCCATGGAGGTTAGGGTAAGGATTGATAAAGGAAGGACAAGAAACTAGAGGAAGAAAACATCTTCTCGATGATTCTAATCCCTTTTGTTAATAATTACCATAACTCCTACTAGATCCTAATTTGGGTATAGAAAGCGTTGAGATTTATTTACATTTCCAAACCATTCCTAAATCTAACCCTAGCAAGATTTAGATCTAGATAATCTTAGTATAGATAGATTTAGTTTTTAGATTTAATAATCAATCCGAACAACGTTCGGAATTAACTTGTTTGAGCGACTAGGAAATTCACAACATCCTTGTGGGCCGACCAGTACTCACCGGCTAGCTACCAAGCGACGCCGTTCTTGATTGCGGTTATAGATAGTTTTTGAGATCAATCAAATGGCGCCGTTGCCGGGGATGGCGTGTTATTTCCTTTTTGCAATTTCGGGTTAATCAAAATTAAAAAAATCATAAAAATCTGAAAAATAAAAAAAACATATAAAAATATATCATCTGTTATTTTTGGGAAGGGTATTTTTGTGTGAATTTTGCAGGATCTACGAACAAATTCGGATCTGGAAATCTACAGAGATCAAAACAGCAAATATCAAATCCGAACAAACAGTGGAATGTCACAATAGACAACAGAAGAAATTTGGAGGACCGAGTCAACAAGAAGAATCGCGGTGATCTGGTCCTAAAAAAAAACTGCCGAAACGACCAACACGCGGCGGAACCGCCGCGCGACCCCCATTCCGGCCGTGGAACCGCCGCACCCTGGTGACATCACCAGAAAAAAAACAGTTCCGCCACTGTAAATCTCTGTGAGTTTTCTCTCTTCTCCTCTGCAAATCTCCGATATATCTTTTGAAAAATATCCTGCAGGATTTTTTGCGTTTAAAAAAATCTTTCCCCTCCCAAATAACAATCGTGTGCAGGATTCTTTGCGCCGCGCATAAAATAAAAAGATTTGATTGCAAGTGATTTTTCTGTTTTGCATATCTTTAAAACTGACTTTAAGGGGCTTTTGACCAATTCAAATTGGGTGGGGAATTCATCACCCTTCCCAGGACCCCAGAAATCATATAAGGCATTTGCATTGACCATATCTTAATTAAAAAATACTAGACGCAGCCCTAAGGATTTCGAGCTCAATAGGACAGAGGACTAGTTATAGACATCAGCCGTTAATCCTAACCTGATTTTGCGGTGTCTAGGCAAATGTGTCCAAGGTGAGTGGTTACTTAATTAGGACCGCTACTTGTAGCGGGGAGCCTCCCACTCACCTGGCACTTACCTGGCCGCAATTGGCGGTGAAGAGGCGGTTTGAGGTCCTATTTCTAGCCCTTTGGAACAGTTAGGAGCTGTCTAGCTGACCTAGGTGACCCTAAATCTAGGCCTGATTATGCATTTTTGGTTGATCAAAAGTGTGTCTTAGCCCTTTATCGAATTTTTTTTTTTGGAAAAAGTTCCAAACAAATAAAAAAAAGGAAAAAGGAAAAATCTTTTATAAAAACTTGCAAAATTTTGCCGCTAAGAAATCCTTGCACCACCTACCTTCTTTCTCTTTTCCTTCTTCTTTCATGGGTACCCCACATCATAAATCTCTTGCTGAACTTTGGTATCCCGAACCTAACTTTGCCTCGTACGTCAATTATTTCGGTCGATTTAAGGAAGATCTCTCCGTGCCCAAATTTTTTTTGAAAGATCAAATAGAAGCGTCTAGGAGAAATAGTTCGACTTCACAAGCCACTTTGTGTCAACCATGTCAACCTTCACCACCTTCGTACGTTGATACCACTTTTTCAAGTCTTGTTGTAACTCCTAAACCGATGTCCATTGCTGAGCATATTGCTCAATCTCGTAGCCGATCTTTCACTTATCTCCACACATCTAGTTCTAGGGGTCAACAAGTTCATTCACCTTTTTATCCAACTGTTGATCCTACTCCTGTCCAACCATCCAATTCCTACCAGTCCTATCCGACCTTCCCACCTTCACTAGATATTGCCTCTACACAGCCATTTAGGTGTTTCACGTATCCAAACAGTTTTGAATCTTTTACTGAAACCCCTCCACAACCCATGTCTAGTTTGGAACAGTCGTTGGAGGCGTACATTGCAGCAACAAACAAAATGATTAGGAATGTGGATGCGTCCATTTCCGCCCTTATGCAACCTAGTGAACCGGCAGCTAATTTCCAACTAGCTCCAAATTTTCCAATGTATGAGGAGGCGGTTAGACAGAGTGAGAATTTGAGAGGAGCGAGTGAGTTCTACACCTTTCCAAATCAAACCTACCCATACCCAATTGAAGCCCACAACTCCGGTTTTCCATCGATTGTCCCAGATAATTCACACGTTGAAAATAAAACATCTAACGAGTTGTGTGGCTTTGTGGTGCTTGATTTGCCAGATTGTTAAGAACCCCTTTCAAGTGAAACCACTCCTAATCCGTTTGAACTTTACACCTCCACTCTAGAACCTAAATCGATAAATATCCATGCTTTTGATGAGGTGTCAGAAAATATTGATTTTCACTTGATTGAGGATATAGACGCCGGGAATATTTTGGATGATGAACCATTAAATTTGATTGATATTTTATGTCCAATTCATCATCCCGAGTCATTAAATGTTTCTCCCGAACTTCATATGTATCTTGATTTTGATGATAATGGCATGGATGAGATAAATATTGAGGAGAATTATGAGGATAGTATTGAGGAGAGTATTGAGGATAATATTGAGGTTGAACCATTTTTGTTTGATGTGTCGGATTTTCCAATTCATCCTCTTGAACCTTTAACTGTTATATCACCTTCCCTCCTTTCCATCGTTCCGACCACGCAAAAGATCACGCTTGAAGACTGTGAGCTTGAAAAATTTCCCTTTGAATGTGACACAGTTCTCACAGCCGAAACACTTACGAGTGTTTCACTTTTTCGGACAATGTGGAAGACTCACCGCCCGAGTTTGAGTTCTTTGAATTTTCAGATGAGTTAGTTGAACCATCAGACTCGGTTGCTTACAGTCGTTTCGAACCATTGATGGAATCTTTCAGGTTCGAGACAGTTTACTATGGTGAGAATGAGACTATCCCTAATTCACTTCCTTTCGTCCTTCCTATCATTCCGACCGTGCAAGAGACCGTTACGCTTTCATTTCCAATACCAAGTTCGACGTACCCATGCTTTCTTGCGAATCTTGAGGGATTTGACCCCATTTCTCGACGAGTTGATAGATTAGCACAATCACTTTTAACATTTCGGTCATCTCAAATTGCGCTAATTTACTCACTCGAGTTACACCCTCAAGATCGCACTCCACTTCTTTCTCTTTTTCGCCATTCTTCTCCTCCGCCAAGACCATATTCCACTCTTATTCCCATTCGGTCTCGTGTGCTTCTCATTTCTTTTCTTTCCACCCCATTCTTTCACCAACCCTACCATTATCACGATAAGATTTTTGAATGGTTGGTGCTCACCTTTGGCTTATGTAAGGCCTTATTTAGTTTGGGGGGGACCTTGTTGTATATATGTATATATATTTTTTGTTTTCTTTTTCTAATAAAATAAAAAAAAATTTCAAAACAATAAAAAATTCAAATTTTTTTATAAATAAATAAACAGGAGAGTGCCGACATTTTGACCCTCTTGGTGTGGCATGACGGTGAGGACACTGTCAAGTTTAAGTTTGGGAGTATGCTCGGTAAGTCTTCTTCCTTCACATTCATATGTAAATTTTTGCATTTGCAAACTTATTTTTAAAAATCCCATAAAAATTGAAAATTTTGAAAAATTATAAAAATTATTGTATTCAATTTTGGCCATATTTGACTTGAGTTTGACAAATAGATTAACTGGCTAGGAACAACTAGATCTTAGACTTAGTAAATTAAAAACCCTAAAAATAACCTTCCTTAAAATTTAACGGTAGAAAGTATATGTCTTTATAGTTTATTTAGAAATAGGCAAATTTTGAGTTCACTTCTTGGGCTAAGTCGAAACAAAGGAAAAGTATTGATATTTTTATTAGAGTATAAGTTTGAAAAATAATTCCTAGCTTAAGTCTAGATTCTGAAAATGTATACCCTACAATTTGCACAATCACGCACCTTGAAACTTGGAATAGTAGAGGAGACCTTGAAATGCTCTTGTCTAAAGTCCTTAGTACGATGAAAATAAAAAAATATACAAGTGTGAATAAAAAAAAATGAACACTGGTTTTTGTGATTACTTAAGGCTACAAAAATAGAAAAATATTTAGCGAGGGTGCTTCATCACCTAGTGCCTTAGACCAACTGGTTTGGGAGTCACTGCTAAAGCCTTGGGTGTTGCAAGACTAGGAATTACGCTTTAAAGTACAAACACATTTTGTAATCGGTCTTTGGTACCTCAAGAAGTATTAACGGTCACATGAAGGACAAGAGTATGATTACTTGATTTGAATTTTCAAGTGTAGGGGTGATATATACACACACGTAGGGATATGTGATTGGAGTTTAGATGAGAGAAATGAGTGAAGAATAGAACTTGTATCTTTAGTAAGAGTTGATAAAAATTCCTAAGTGGAGATGGAACCCTAGAAAGAAAACTTAAGAAATGCCGAAAGCTAAGTAAGTCTATAGAACATATATAATCTTAAGTTAGATGATGAGGAAGTGTGAAAAATATGGGTGGATAATTTACGAGTAGAAGATAGTAGAATTCCTTGTTAGAAAACCTAATTGGAGAATAAAAGTCAATGGGCCGAATTGATAGGATTTTCTGGGTAGTATCCGCTGAAAACCTTCAGGAGACAACACTCCTTCTACTAGGGACACCTAGAGGTTTAACGGCTTGTTGCACGAGCTCAGTGCAATCGCGTTTCCCTGCGAAAGTGCGGTTAGGTTTTTTGTAGAGAATAAAAAAAATAAAAAATAAGTTTGCTCGAGGACGAGCAAAAGATAAGTTTAGGGGTATTTGTTCATACCATAATATTGCATTATTATATTCCCCATTCTTATTCGTTTTATAAATAAATAGGTGCTTTTGACGCATGTCTGTTACATAGTACAGGTTACAGGTTCTTGGAGCGAAAACAGTGAAAAAGACAAAAGACGATACAAAAGAGAGACTTTGACCAACAAATAGAAGGAATTTGTCAAGCCTAGACGAAGAAAAGTTCACAATGTACAAGGCAACGCAATGTCCAAGATGTCAAAGCGAACGGTTAAAAGACCACTACAAGTATTCACTGGAAAATCTGAAAGACAACCAGAAGCTATTTTAAAGAAACAGCCCAGAACCAAGCCCAGAATTTTCATCCAGCAAGTCAATCATTGGGCCGCAGAACTGCGGCCCAACCCATGCTGAGGCCGCGGTTCCGCGGCCATCCAGAGCCCATAGGGGATAAAAATTTACCAAAACTCTGGTGGTGCGCAGATCTTTGACTAGGTCTTTTCTTAGTGGGTATTTTTGTAATAGCAGATGTGCGAATCAATTGTAACCTAGGGTTTCCTATCTTCTATAAATAGGAACTCTAAATCATTTTAAAGGCTATGCCTCCCTATGTCTCTTTCTATGAATAAAATTTAGAATTCTTTTGGAGAGTATCGGTGTCTCTTTTTATATCATCTATTCAGATCTGACAACCCTGCGTAAATGTTTGGAGAGAACCATCTGTAAAGTAAGTAGATTTATTTAATTGCCCTAGTTTAGATTCAATTCTTACCCTAGGTAATTTTTCATTCTTTGCCCTAGATAAATGTCTTTCAATTCCCTAATGAGCGAGTAGTCTCCTCACTCGTTAGGGTTAGCTTTGGGGAAGGTTTTTGAGAGATGAGATCTCTCATCCCTTTCTTGCCCGTTATATATTTTTCTTAGGACTCCATGCATACATGCACATACCGCTCCCTACGGCATCCTATCCCTCGAGGTAGCGGTGATACCGTAGTATAAAGGCCCGGTTGTGATTTTTTCCATGGAGGTTAGGGTAAGGATTGATAAAGGAAGGACAAGAAACTAGAGGAAGAAAACATTTTCCCGATGATTCTAATCCATTTTGTTAATAATTACCATAACTACTACTAGATCCTAATTTGGGTATAGAAAGCGTTGAGATTTATTTACATTTCCAAACCATTCCTAAACCTAACCCTAGCAAGATTTAGATCTAGATAATCTTAGTATAGATAGATTTAGTTTTTAGATTTAATAATCAATCCGAACACCCTTCGAAATTAACTCGTTTGAGCGACTAGGAAATTCACAACATCCTTGTGGACCGACCCGTACTCATCGGCTAGCTACCAAGCGACGCCGTTCTTGATTGCGGTTATAGATAGTTTTTGAGATCAATCAGAGCCCAAATACTCTTTCGTTGGATCTAAACGATCCTAAAACCTTATTAAGTAGATCTTAGTCTAAAATTAGGCTAACGTATCCTTAACAAGCATTTAAGTTGATCTTAATCTAAAATAAGATTAACGATCCTTAAACCAACCCAAACCCAAATCTAAGAAAATACGGATTTGGACTAATCCACACCCTACGGGCGACAACATAAATTAATCTCCGTATACGATCCACGGGCAACCGAAAATAAAACAAACACACACGACACGAAGTGACCATCTGGAGAAGGAGAAAGTTGTTACCGCGATGCGGTAGCGTAATTAACTGCAGGGGCTTGCGCCTGCAGGGAAGAGTGTCCCCATAATCAAAAATCCCTCACAACGTGGGGGAATCTGACGAAGTCTGCTATATCGGCCGCATCTGTTTAAACCTCCGATATACGGTGCCATAAATCAACTTGGCATTTTCGGAGAGGTAGACGGATAAATCCAAATAGCATCTGACCCCCAAAATTTAAGCCGGACGTCCCAACGTCCCAGTCGCGTCTTTCGGCGGTAAACAGATTCTGGCATGCCAGGTGGGACCTTTTCCTCTTTCCACTCCACATTTCGTGTATCTTGTTCGCGAACGAATCGCGGTTTAATGTGGTTGACTCTGGATTCGAGGTACTAAGATTTGGTGTCTTGCTCCTGTGCAGAGAAAATGACTTTCAACTGCACCAGCTGCAACAATAACTCCTACTCCGTCCTCGCCAGTGGAGTGACCTATGGGCCCCAAGTGGCCTCCATCTTCGCCATGCCGGTGGAACAGGTGACTCAGGCCACCACTGGACTTCTTTGGGACCATGATCCCACCGGCAAGCTTCAGCATCCCAATGCCGTCACAGGAAGCTCTGAAGAAGTCGGTCTTCGATCGGCTTACAACTACTACGGCTCATCTCAACGGGCCGTCCAATTCCAAGTCTATTGCCTCGGTCTTTAACAGACTAGGCCATAGCTCAAGTGGATCCATGAAGAAGCTTGCAATACCTGAACGAGTCATCCCGAAGCGGATAGCCATTCCAACTCCGACGGACGAAGTCGTCAAAGGGGCTTCTCTTGCTAAGGGATCGGTCTTTACGAGACTGGCCATCCTAATTCCTGCTTCGGGTGAGGTCGTCCAAACTACTTCACCTGCCCAAAGGTCAGTCTTCGACAGGTTGGACGTTTCTTCTCAGCGGACGTCAGTCTTTGATAGGCTGGCACCAACCGCAACCCTTCACCAGATGTAACGTTTTAGAAATCGTTTAGTTGAAATTTCCGATAATAGGTAAAATAAACTGTGTTTTCCGTAAAAACCTAGAAGTGATCATTTTTCAGTATAGACTTAACTGCACATAGTTTAACTAGGAAATTGCTAGTTTGCGGTTTTTAGTTGTCACTTGAAAATTTTAATTCACTTTAATATTTTTCCTTAATTAAAATTTTATTATAAGTTTTTAATTATGTACTTAATTAGTGGTAATTACTACTTGGATTGGGTTAATTATGCTAATGTGAATCTATGCTAATTTAATCACAAGATTAAGCAACTTTGACTTCTTTGAAAATATCTTGGAAAAATATCTAGATATTTTGGTGGTTTTATGAAAATATAATTAATGGAATTAAGAGGTGGCATAAGGATAAGTTTATTAATTGAACTTTAATGTGTTTTAACTTAGATATTTCCACATACTTGTACACATTTCCATTCTCCTCTAGGTTTGGCTGACCCCCCCTCTTGCTGCCCCATTTCTTTCTCCACCCTATTTCCACGTCTTCAAGCTCAAATAAATCATCAAAAATCATCAAATAATCCCACAAACTCAAATACAAATCCATACCCTTTATTCTTTAGCCTTAATCAAGCTTGGATCTTCATGAAAGTTAGCATTTTGGAGGCTAATTTTGAAGTTTAGTTGCAAGTTTGTGAATCAAGTTTTGAGGTATAAATCCTAACCCTAAACTTAGTTGTTGTTGTAATAATTTAAGCTAGCTTATTAGATATTTAAATAAAACTTTAATTAGCTTGTTTTGGAATTTCAAGAAAGGGTTTTGAAGATCAAGTTAAGCTTTTGATTATTTGTAATGGTTAAGTGAGTTGTTTAGACAAGGAAAACTTAGCCTAGTGGTGAGATTGTTATTTGTTATTTTCCTAATTGTCTAATTAAGTTTAAGTGCAAACTAAACTTTTACTAAATCTTATATGGGTGAGATTAAAATTGTAGTAAAAATTTGTGTGGTTTAAGTAAGCTACTATGTGTTATTTATGATCACTAGAATAGTTTAAATTTCTAGATTTGAGCTAAAATATTTATAAAGTTGCTTACTAGGTTTTCGGTAAAATTAGGTGTGGGTTTCAATTGACGTTGCGATGTTATATATATTATCTTCCACGATATATATTGTGTTGTGTTTGCGCGATCGTTACGATCGGGGTCTAGGCTTGGTGGTTTTGTCGTTTTGCGTTCCTAACTGAGATTTTGCTGATAGTGTACACGTTTTGTGCACTGAGTGTACAGTGTGTATATCTTGTGGGCGTTATCCTTGCGTTTCGTTGGCTTTGTATCGGCGCATGATATTTAACCTTATGTGTTGTGTTTGTGAAATTTTAGGATCGCGAGCAGGGACTTCGGACGCTGCGAAGAAAGGAAAGCAGGTGGTCGAATTTACTTAGCTCGAAGTCATCGGTGAGTAAATTTAACATCTACAGGGGAATTCCCGCATGGCGTTATGCGTCTGGGCTAGATTCAATGACATGGTTATTAGTTACAAGTATATGGATTTTGATTGTGCACGTGTACCATTGTTGTATATCTCATTTCCTATTGTATATGGACATAATATTAATGAGACACAACACCATTATTGACGGTTCATGTTACACGAGCACTAATTGTATGCTACACACACTCCGTCGATAATTGCCATGACACGCACAACCCTATATATACGTGATATTGTATTGGTTAGGGACATTGAGACATGATCCTTATTTCCATTGTGCATATGAGATATAGCTGACACCTATATATACGTGATATTGTATTGGTTAGGGATATTGAGACATGATCCTTATTTCCATTGTGCACATGAGATATAGCTGACACCTATACATACGTGATATTGTATTGGTTATGGACATTAAGGCATGATCCTTATTTCCATTGTGCATATGAGATATAGCTGACACATATACATACGTGATATTGTATTGGTTAGGGACATTGAGACTTGATCCTTATTTCCATTGTGTATAAGAAAGATAGCATACACATATACCTATATGTACATCTTCCATACATACTTACATGTACACACATATACCTTGCTATAGCTACATGTTCACCTTTATATGATGTTGCGTTGGATCTTAGAGAAATTAGGAACCGCATGATATATTTAATAATTTGTTGCATTTAAATAGCGGTTTTTCCTTTATATGCTCATATTACTGTTTTATGTTGCATATATTATATTTCATGGATTTACGCATTGAGATATGGATTTCATATGATGTTTTCTGGATGTTTTACTCCTGATGATATATATCAGTGGTATGGGACGCTGTTATATATGTATATATATATCAGTGGTATGAGACGCTGTTATATATATGTGTATATATATAATATCATCATAATAATCTATGCAAGTATTCTTATTCTTTACTTGATGTTTTCTGGATTTGAGGATCGTGGTAGTTCATGAAACTATGCATTGTTTGAAAACCCCGGTTTCTCTTGATATGATATTTCGATGCGTCCACCATGAGATTTCTCGGTTCTGAGACTTGTGTTAGAAACCCGATTCGAGGAGCGGTAGACACCGTCTGCGGGTACATGGTGGACTCGGTATGGTTCCCCGGGGCAAGAGGTGATTTTTCGTGGTGTAGACAATGAGCCTGGCAGGAGGGCTAGTACCTACCGGTGATAGTATTTGGACTTGGCGGTTATCGTGGGGATATCGACCGGAGTTATGTATGGACATGAGGGCCGGTCCTGGTGACGACACCTGAGATATGAAGATTTACGTGTCGATGCTGGACATGAGTATTTCATGATGTTTCGAGTGTCGATATTGGACACTCAGATTCCATGATTTTGATGTGTTGTTGAGAGACACACACACACATATATATACAGGCATATGTTTTCATGATGTTTCGGGTGTTGATGTTAGACACTCAGGTTCCATGAGACTTACAGGATATGAGGGCCAATCTAAGTATGCGGTGCCTTTGGTATTGGGATTTAGATTGTCTTGATGGACACTGGTCCTGCCACGATGATGATTCCGTGAGGATGACATGTTTTATCTCATACTCAGTATTTATTTGATATGCATTGCTTCATGTATTAGTAGTACCTGATAGAGTACCTTTCATGACTGTTGCATATACATATTGCCATTTATTGCTATCAGCTTGCATGTGATAGATTATCGCAGTAAGTGCATACCTGCGATTACCTGCATATGTTATTTACTATTCACAAGTTGGCAACTCACCCCCGTTGTGCCACAGTGTTTTGCAGGTGTCCCTCAGAGTGGTAGCGGCAGGGCTTCTTCTTATCGTATCATCTTTTGCAGCGGATACTGCTACGGCTGACTGTGAGCAGTTTTGTTATAGGTGGGTTTTGCGGTTATCCGATGATACTCATTATATATCTTTTGTATCTAGTACTCTCCATCTACTACTTCATGTATTGACTTAGAGACGAGATGTGAGGACGATATTGTATATTATTTTGTGACTTGGGTGTCGTGCTCATGTGAGCCGGTTTTGTGCAGTTTTATCTTTTATGCTGTTTTCACTTATATCGTCTTTTTCTTCGTTACGGCGTTGTATATCTGTTGTGGTGGTTGTTTCCGCCTTTAGGCGTGGATTTTTCTCCCGTTAGGGATGCTTTACTTATATTTTTTTGTATGTATCCTTTTTGGGGCTAGTTTTTACAAAGGAGGTGCTGCCAATTTTAAAGAAAGTAAATTTGGACTTTAAATATTTTTACTTGAGATTCCAAAAGTTTTAACAATGTTCTTATCACTTACTACTTTTGATGGTTTAGATTGCTGGGTTTTCGGCTTACTTGAATTGCGTTACGCCTGTAGACGTTACGTGGTTTAAGGGCCGTCACGTGCCAAATTTCGGATCGTGACACTAGAACAGGGGGCATGATGAAGCCACCCGCGTATCTGAGCCAGTACCATCTGCAAGCAATGCTCGACGTCGCCACTGGCGCCGAGTGAGGAAAGCTGGGGGCAGTTCCCCTTCTGGATTGACTCCACCAGCTTCGATGGTGGAAGTCGATGATGCTGTTCCAACTGGGAACAGCTTTGAGCTGCTCAGAAGGGTGCGCAAGAACTCTCCAACTGCCTTATTGAAAAGGTCTCCGTCACTCGCTGAAAATATCACAATGGCGAAGCCAGAGCAGCCCTCTCGGCGGCTGTCCTCTAAAATCCACAGGGTCTAGCGAAGAGTCCAAGGCTCTGTAATCAACAACGACTACTCCCGCCAACCAAAGAAGATGAGATTTCGTCAAGAGGAGGACCATCCCTTCGCCACGCCATAAAAGGTTTTGTCTGCACGGGTGCCTACATCAGCAACCCCCTCAACTTCAACCGTCCATAAAAAGAGGAGGGCAGAGAAGATCCTTATGCCTGCGACGAATCTCAAGACCACTGAACCCAGACGCTCCAAGTCTGGGGGAATGGTGGTGCATACTGTTTATATGGCTTCCGGGAAAGAGGAGAGCTGCGCTTTCGGGGGTCACCGACCACTCATCCGATCCGTAACAAAGGCCCAGGAGCAACAACAGAAGCTCCAGGAAATTTTAATAAAGATGGCCGCACTCACTGGGCCAAAAGAAAGCCCAGAGACATCGTCGGAGCAATGCCAGGAGCAAGAAACCGATGCCGAGTTCCTCCACAGAATACTCGAGAAGAAAGATAAAGAAGCCGCGGAACAAGCGGGCAATATAAAACAAATAGCGCTATTGTTCCAGGACATGGTGGGCATGATGGTCCAGCCGGACCCTACAGCGGAAGAGCCTCCGGTGATCATTGAAGGCGACAGAGGGGAGACATCAAACCCTCTTCCAGCCTTTTCATCAGTAAAGGAGGAAACAATCTCGAAAGCTGCGCTCGATGATTATATAGCTCAACAGATACGGGCCCATCAAGCGAACGAAGCTGCTGGCCAAGTCGCCAGAACGGGGCGACCATATCCCAGCGGGTATGATTAAATCAAGTACCCGCCAGGATACACAATCCCTAAGTTCCACGTGTATAAGGGGACAGGAAATCCCCATCAACATGTCGCTCAATCCAGGGCTCTGTGTGGCAATACTGGAGGGGACGATAAGCTACTGCTTCGCCAATTCGTCGGTAGCCTAGCGGAGACGGCCTTCGAATGGTATTCAGAGCTTTCGAACAACTCCGTCAAAAAAGTTTATAGAGATGGAGTTGCTATTCACTCAGCGTTTCGCAAGCGCTAGCGAACGCACCTCAATCACGGCGTTGATCAATGCCCGAGTGAAGCCAAGGGAGACATGGGTTCAGTATGCAATTCGGTGGCGCAACCTATGGTCGAAGTGCGAACAGCGCATAGAAGAGGCTCCTGCAGTAGGCATGTTTGTGGGAACCCTCGATCCGCAGGCGACCATATCTCAATTCATGATGTTTTTCAAGCCAATCGTCTTTCGGGTCTTGATTGACAAGCTGGCCCAAATGGACCAGATGGGCCATAGGCCTTCTTCTTCAAAGACGGAGCCTCAGAATGAAAATGGAAAAGGGAGAGCGACCTTCGTCGCCAATGCTTAGCAACAGCCGAGTGATCCAAAACCAGCTGATCGCCGAAACGATAGATAGTGATTTATCAACGAAAAATTAAAACGTCCTTACTCGTTCCCTCGGGATAAAACAAGGAGACTATTCGAACTGGCGGCGTGCAACAGGCTCATCACTCTTCCAGATCCGAGACGGCCACTGCATCTAGTGACATCAACAATCCCAATTACTGCCCCTACCACCGAGTAGTAGGCCACCCAATTGAAGATTGCTTCGTTTTCAAAAGCTGGATCGAGGACCAATATCAACAGGGCAAATTTGCACTGTCCGAGAACTGGAAGGTAAGCCCGCCCCAGCCGCACGTTCTTAAAAATGTGGACACGCTGGGGGCACCGTGTTCTTTTATAGAAGAAGCTCCATGGGAGGTCGCTCTTTCAGCCAAAACAAAATGAACGCTGAAAGATCTTTAAACATGCCCGACAATTAGGTAGAGAAGCCTGTTGGAACCCAAGGTCATTGAGGGAATGCTGAAATCGCGCCCGACGCCAAGAATTGGTAGCGATGGGCAAAACGCCCAGGCCAAGCCGTCAAAATCTTCAAAAAGGAAGAAAAAGACTAAAAATCCAGTGAAGCCTGATGACAAGCGCACGGACCTGCAAAAGCAGATTGCCGCACTGGAAGAATATAATCAGAAGGTGTGAAACCCAGTCATGCTTCAGGAATTTCTCAACAACATCCCTGAGAGTGGAGAAAATGACAATGACGACGGAGGCGACTTGTCAGAAGAACCCGAGGATTATGTGGCAAGTTGTCACATGATCTCTCATTCGCCTGTATAAGATGAAGAAGCTCACATAGAGGAGCTGGGGGCAGGAGCGGTTCCAAAATCCTTCGAACCATCTGACAAGATGATTGACATGCTGCTGAACGAAGCCCGTCAGAAGAGCAAGGCTGATCAGCAACGTGAAATGACTATATTCGAAAAGGGCCAGGCGTCGGTGTCAACTTGAAGAAGTCATGGTAGAGATGGATCACGAAACACTCCAACCAGATCAAAGTGTACCCGCGGCAAACAAAAACAAGGTTAAGACGAGGAAACTGTTTGCCAAAGCCTTGTCCATGGGAAGGAAGCTGCCACTGCCCAAAGAAAATATCCCTGAGAATACGCATCTTGACGAAGCAGATATACATCCTAACTATTGCTTATACCATCAGAGGATTGCACACCCTACTGAAGAGTGCATGGCCTTTAAAAAGTGGTGGCAAGGGTACGTCGCTCACCGACAACATTTCAAGCGGATAAAACGCAAAGCTCGTCGGGAATGGAGAATCACGATAGATGAGCATAAAAGAGCTGCCGACAACTGTCACATGGTTGATACCAGGGGTCGCAGGTTCTCACCTTCGGAAGTGACTCTTACAAAGAAGTATCTCTCGGCTCTCTCTTCAAAGAATCCACCTCAAGAAAAGAAGAAGAGATAAAGAATTGTGAGAATATTCAGCTGCGTAATCGCACGTTGCCTGAAAAAAATCTCGGACCCATGAACAAAGGATCGAACAAAAAAGATAAAAGGAAAGAAAAGGTCCTTGAGGATATCGCCCTCGATGATCGAGTCTTCGAAGAGCTTGCAGCCAAGGACCCACCTAAGAAGAGCAGAGTGGATTATAATGTCCTGGCCTAACTGAGAAAGATACCCTCGCAATTAAGCATTTTGGATGCCCTTCTCTTGTCTAAAGAGGCATGCGATTCTCTAATCAAGGCATTACAAGACCCCAGACAGTTTCAAGTCTTCCTTGCCGAAGAAAAGATGAAGGACGAGCTGGAATAAGTTCACGCGGCCGACATTACCTTCAGCGGTGAAGACCTCCTCAGGACGTGCGAGCACAACCGCCCCTATATGTTACTGGGTACTGCCACGATATTAAGATATGAAAGATTTTAGTTGACAACGGGTCCTCTGTCAACCTCCTAAATGTCAGAGTGCTAAAAGAAATTTGCATGAGCGTTCAACACCTAGCTCGGGATAAAATTACCATCTCTGGTTTTGACTCCCAATCATTACGGACGCTCGGGTCCGTAATACTGACGTTACGCTTCGGGTCGCTCGTCACTGACATCAAGTTTCACGTCATTGATGCCAAGACTTCCTACAACGCTTTGCTCGGCAGGCCGTGGTTACACGAGTACAATATCATCCCTTCTACACAACATCAGTGTATAAAGTACTTCAAAGATGGTCTTGAGTACACTATGACGGGGGAACTAAACCCATTCTTCGTGAATGAAGTCCGCAAATATGAAGATGCCAAGTACTTCCTGCTAGACTTCGAAGACACGGAAAGATGTCGCAAACCGGAGAGCAAACAAAAAGCTATCACCACTATTCTGGTCTTCGGGAGTGATACCGAAGAGGACGAGGAAATAGTCTATTCGGGGCCGCCCCAATGCATTAAGCCGGGACCCTCTACCCCTATCCTGGTCTTTGGCAGTGACTCTGAAGACGAAGTCAACGTAGTGTTCTCGGTCCATCCATCAGTGCAAGCCCTCACTGGAGATGATCAGATTTTCCAGATCGCCATGGTTCCGAGAAAGCATTACAAAGAACTCGACACACTCGATACCTATAGCGTACAAGAGTTGCAGACGTTTTACATTCCTTCAAGGCGAAGAGGTGAAAAGGCGATCCTATTCTATCGATCCACGGAGACTAAAGTCGAAAGAGAAGTTTGGCATGGTGTCGAACCTATGTTTGACAGGCTCCAACCCATCCGTCTTCCCAGATACTATGCAGAGGGATTGAAAAGGTTATTGAGATGCCAAGGCATACCCTTTAAGCAAACCGCACGACAGACCCAATTCTACAACAGGATCTGGAACGTCCCCGGAACTCAGTGAAAATTGCCCAACGGAAAAATGGAAACGATCGGGCTTGGATATGTCCAGTCCAAGAAAAGGGAGCAATTCCATGACTGCCATATTATAAAGGACCTCGATGAAGAAGAGGATACTCTTTTAAAAGACGCTGACACTAAACCAGAACGAGGTCCTGCCATAAAAGTGCCGAGTCCGTCATTTAAAGAACAAATGGATAAACTAATAAGGGAAGCGAGTCAAAAGGTTTGGAACGACTACAGCCGCGAAATGACCATTTACGAGAAACCCAAGACGCAACGCCTCCTTCAGCAGGCTACGGAGGACGACGATGCCCTTCACCATCAACCCGCCATGCATTCCCAAGACGAGAAAAAGGCCCGACGCAGAGGCAAAAACAAGTCAAAGAACGAAAAAATGTTCGATAGCGGCAAAACGGATCCAAAAGGCTACGTGATCAATGTCACGCCCCACTTCTCAGTGTACGGAGAAGGGGACGCGACGAGGTCCGCTACCTATATAATCAGAAGTACATACGCTAAGCGTATCTAAGCAATATAAAATAAATACACAATAGACAAGAGATAAAAAGAACAGCAACTTTTATTTATTAACATTCTTTGTACAATGCATGAAAGAAAATACAACTGAAATAAAGAGATGCCTAAACAGTGGCATAACAGGAAATGAAAAGTACAAAAAGGAAAAGTGTACAATGAAACTACAGTGCAGGGTCTTCAGTAAACTGCTCCAAGTCTTCTTGCGATGGTTCAACCTCTGCCGGGTCCAAATCACCTGACGACATTCAAAGAAGAGAGAAACAGAATGTCGTCAGCGAACAGGTCGCTCGGTAAGTCCCAAAGGTAAGAGGAGAATAGATAGAGAGTAAGATAGAGAGAGAGAGAGAGTTTCTTTTAATGTTGTATTATAATATTGTAATGTTGTATTAACGCTGTTGTTTGTAACCTGGTACAGAAGATGCCAGTGTATACGAGGGGAGTCTCTATATGCCAGAGACCAGGGCAAATGGAAGTACAAGGCTCCGTTATATAACCCGGAACAATGGCAATTGGATTCATGTTAGGTGTCTTAATCTTACCGTCTCGTGCCACCTTTAACACCTTCCATACCAATCTACCCCTTAAACCCCGCGATGTCTTGTTTGTAATGTTATCTTGTAAATTGTGTTGGCTGTATGATTGATTGACTGACTGACCGAAACCATGATATCAGAAAACGGATATAACCGTAGAGTCATGTAAATGGAATATTGTGAATCATGTAAAAGGAATATATATCCATGGTTCGTTACAGTCAAGTTGTGTAAATTGATGATTGTATTCATGGATTCATATGTTCATATTGAATTGGAATCTTGTAGTTTATAGATTGACTTGAATCATATTCAAGTCAGATTAATCAGACTCAAACCCGAGTCAGACAATCATAAATGTGAATCGAGGTCTTACAATTGCTAGGGTCCTTAGAGTAACTTATAAAACTTGAGGGGTTTTATGTAAAAATACTTTTATATACTTTTCAAAATACGCCTCAAGTATTTATTATTCGTCTTTAGGGTTGTAATGATGGTGGATTTTATGTTGTGACATTTATAGTGAAAATATCCTAGTTTTATAAATAAGGGTATTTATCTGTAATATTGATTTATTTGAAGTTCATGGTATTTTAGTGTAAAATTTATTCTTGTGATTTTTAGAAAAAGGTGGAATATTTATATTATAATAAAATAGATATTTAAATGATAAATATATATATATTTATACAAAAATAGTTTTAATAAATAATTTATATTCCAAAAATCTCATTTTCTTAAAATGTCGTATTTTAAACCTTTCGAGACCGAATGCTCCTTGCGGAGGTCTGAATCTCACACTACTAGCGCGAGGGTGCACGATAAACCGTACTATCCCTAACGGGTTCCCCAAAGGTGGGTTGTAGCAGCGCTTTGCAAAGATTGTAAAATACTAATCATTTAGAAAACGGTTTTATAAAGTAAAAGGTATTTATTTGCAAAGTGTAATTTTTCCGTATTTTAAATTCTAGGGTTTCCTAAGCTAACTAGCCTATTCTAAAAGGTCTAAACGACAAGTCGTTAGAAACCTCAAATCGCCACTTCACCGCCAATTGCGGCCAGGTAAGTGCTAGGTAAGTGGGAGGCTCTCCACTACAAGTAGTGGTCCTAATTAAGTAACCACTTGCCTTAGACACACTTGCCTAGACACCACAAAATCAGGTTTAGATAAACGATCGATGTCCATAACTTATCGTATTTTTCCTATTGAAGATATTGTTTAAATAAATGTATCAAACCTAAACTTTTATAAAAGGTTTTATTAAGAAAATGGTATTTTAATGTAAAATCTTCTTTTATCGTATTAGTAGTTTTCAAGATAGCGTATTATAGTTTCATATGTGTTTGTGAGGAGGTAGGTTATTACCTCATGATCTATTTTAAGGTATAGCAATGTTAAAGGGTTAAATGTGAAATTGAAATATGAGGGTATTAAGGTGAAAAAATACGGTAAATTGAAAAGCTTATCATTTCATGTGTGAAAACTTATTCAAATTAATTTTTAAGTGATTAGTAGTCAACATGAATATGTTTAAGCATTATGGAATTAGTGATAAGTGAGATTTGATAGAAAACCGAATCGGAAATCGGTTTGTTCCGATTTCCGTCGGGTTTCGTAATTTCGTATTTTTGAGTAGTAGAAAGAAGGAAAGAATGGGACTTACGAGTTTCGATCTATACTAAGGAGTGAGCGGGACTAAAGGGGTTGCCGATGCGTTGCGTCGTTGCCGGTAGTTCCTAAAAACGTCGTCGGAATTTCCGCCAGAATTTCGTCGGAGCTTCGCCGCGAGCTTGTTTTCAAAGTACACAACTCTTGGAAAATTTTGAGAGAGTGAGCTTAGGATTTTTAGGATGAGAGGGTAGAGGGGAGGGGGTGTATTTATAGAGTAGGCTAGGGGTAGGGTAGGTGAAGGGTTTTTAAATAAAAAATGCAAAAATATATAAAATCATTAAAAGTTGGAGTAAATAGGGTATATAAAAGGTTTTAATGTAAAAATATATAAAATCATTAAAAATTGGAGTAAATAGGGTATATGAAAGGTTTTAATGTAAAAATGTATTAAAAATCATTAAAATGGAGTAAATGGGGATTTGAAAGGTCTCTGAAACCGATCTAGGAATTTGAAGTGTACATGGGGGTTTAGAAGATGAAGAGACACAATATTGAAGAAGAATTTAAAATAAAATAAATATTAAAAATAATGTGGGGCATGAGATTTGAACTTTGGTGGCTTGGTTCAGCAATGTAAGGTATTACCAATGAGGTACAAGCTCCTTCTTGTAATTAAATTGCTAATCAATTACTTAAGTCTTGTAATCAGGCAATAAATACCCCTTTATGGATTTTTGAAAAAATATTTGAAAATTTTTTTATAGGAAAAAGTGTATAAGAAAATTAGGGTTGTTACATTCTGCCCTCCTTTATAAAAATTTCGTCCTCGAAATTTGTAAAAGGAAAGTGTAACAGTTTCAAGGAATGTTTGGTGCTGGTGTACTGACAGTATGCGAAAAATAACAAGGTGGTGCAAGGGTTTTAGAAATGTGAAGAATGTGTGAAGGAATGAAAGGATGCGAAAGTTTTGGTAAAATTGTAAAAGAGGTGAGGGAATTTTGGGTTAGGACAGATTCAAGATATATGATTCAAAGAATAAGAAATGATGGGACTCAAGGAACATGATTGTAAAGAATGTTTTAGTTGCTGGTTCTTGTGTTTTATATTGCTTAGGGTTCCATACAGCTCTGACTTGCATGGGTCGCCAACAAAACCTGTCACGCCGCGCTTCCCAGTGTACGGAGAAGGGGACGCGACGAGGTCCGCTACGTATATACTCAAAAGTATATACGCTAAGCGTATCTAAGCAATATAAAATAAATACACAAGAGACAAGAGATAAAAAGAACAACAACTTTTATTTATTAACATTCTTTGTACAATGCATGAAAGGAAATACAACTGAAATAAAGAGATGCCTAAACAGTGGCATAACAGGAAATGAAAAGTACAAAAAGGAAAAGTGTACAATGAAACTACAGTGTAGGGTCTTCAGTAAACTGCTCCAAGTCTTCTTGCGATGGCTCAACCTCTGCCGGGTCCAAATCACCTGACGACATTCAAAGAAGAGAGAAACAGAATGTCGTCAGCGAACAGGTCGCTCGGTAAGTCCCAAAGGTAAGAGGAGAATAGATAGAGAGTAAGATAGAGAGAGAGAGAGTTTCTTTTAATGTTGTATTATAATATTGTAATGTTGTATTAACGCTGTTGTTTGTAACCTGGTACAGAAGATGCCAGTGTATACGAGGGGAGTCTCTATATGCCAGAGACCAGAGCAAATGGAAGTACAAGGCTCCGTTATACAACCCGGAACAACGGCAATTGGATTCATGTTAGGTGTCTTAATCTTACCGTCTCGTGTCACCTTTAACACCTTCCGTACCAATCTACCCCTTAAACTCCGCGATGTCTTGCTTGTAATGTTATCTTGTAAATTGTGTTGGTTGTATGATTGATTGACTGACTGACCGAAACCATGATATCAGGAAACGGTTATAACCGTAGAATCATGTAAATAGAATACTGTGAATCATGTAAAAGGAATATATATCCATGGTTCGTTTCAGTCAAGTTGTGTAAATTGATGATTGTATTCATGGATTCATGTGTTCATATTGAATTGGAATCTTGTAGTTTATAGATTGACTTGAATCATATTCAAGTCAGATTAATCAGACTCAAAGCCGAGTCAGACAATCAGAAATGTGAATCGAGGTCTTACAATTGCTAGGGTCCTTAGGGTAACTTATAAAACTTGAGGGGTTTTATGTAAAAATACCTTTATATACTTTTCAAAATACGCCTCAAGTATTTATTATTCGTCTTTAGGGTTGTAATGAGGGTGGATTTTATATTGTGACATTTCTAGTGAAAATATCCTAGTTTTATAAATAAGGGTATTTATCTGTAATATTGATTTATTTGAAGTTCATGGTATTTTAGTGTAAAATTTATTCTTGTGATTTTTAGAAAAAGGTGGAATATTTATATTATAATAAAATAGATATTTAAATGATAAATATACATATATTTCTACAAATATAGTTTTAATAAATAATTTATATTCCAAAAATCTCATTTTCTTAAAATGTTATATTTTAAACCTTTCGAGACCGAATGCTCCTTGCGGAGGTCTGAATCTTGCACTACTAGCCCGAGGGTGCTCGATAAACCGTACTATCCTTAACGGGTTTCCCAAAGGTGGGTTGTAGCGGCGCTTTGCAAAGATTGTAAAATACTAATCCTTTAGAAAATGGTTTTATAAAGTAAAAGGTATTTATTTGCAAAGTGTAATTTTTCCGTATTTTAGATTCTAGGGTTTCCTAAGCTAACTAGCCTATTCTAAAAGGTCTAAACGACAAGTCGTTAGAAGCCTCAAATCGCCTCTTCACCGCCAATTGCGGCCAGGTAAGTGCTTGGTAAGTGGGAGGCTCTCCACTACAAGTAGTGGTCCTAATTAAGTAACCACTTGCCTTAGACACACTTGCCTAGACACCACAAAGTCAGATTTAGATAAACGATCGATGTCCACAACTTATCGTATTTTTCCTATTGAAGATATTGTTTAAACAAATGTATCAAACCTAAACTTTTATAAAAGGTTTTATTAAGAAAATGGTATTTTAATGTAAAATCTTCTTTTATCGTATTAGTAGTTTTCAAGATAGCGTATTATGGTTTCATATGTGTGTGTGAGAAGATAGGTCATTACCTCGTGATCTATTTTAAGGTATAGCAATATTAAAGGGTTAAATGTGAAATTGAAACATGAGGGTATTAAGGTGAAAAAAATACGGTAAGTTGAAAAGGTTATCATTTCATGTGTGAAAACTTATTCAAATTAATTTTTAAGTGATTAGTAGTCAACATGAATATGTTTAAGCATTATGGAATTAGTGATAAGTGAGATTTGATAGAAAACCGAATCGGAAATCGGTTTGTTCCGATTTCCGTCGGGTTTCGTAATTTCGTATTTTTGAGAAGTAGAAAGAAGGAAAGAATGGGACTTAGGGTTTCGATCTATACTAAAGAGTGAGGGGGACTAAAGGGGTTGCCGATGCGTTGCGTCATTGCCGGTAGTTCCTAAAAATGTCGCCGGAATTTCCGCCAGAATTCGTCGGAGCTTCGCCGCGAGCTTGTTTTCAAAATACACAACTCTTGGAAAATTTTGAGAGAGTGAGCTTAGGATTTTTGGGATGAGAGGGTAGAGGGGAGGGGGTGTATTTATAGGGTAGGCTAGGGATATGGTAGGTGAAGGGTTTTTAAATAAAAAATGTAAAAATATATAAAATCATTAAAAGTTGGAGTAAATAGGGTATATGAAAGGTTTTAATGTAAAAATGTATAAAATCATTAAAAAATGGACTAAATAGGGTATATGAAAGGTTTTAATGTAAAAATGTATTAAAAATCATTAAAATGGAGTAAATGGGGATTTCAAAGGTCTCTGAAACCGATCTAGGAATTTAAAGTGTACATGGGGGTTTAGAAGATGAAAAGACACAATATTGAAGAAGAATTTAAAACAAAATAAATATTAAAAATAATGTGGGGCATGGGATTTGAACTTTGGTGGCTTGGTTCAGCAATGCAAGGTATTACCAATGAGCTACAAGCACTTTCTTGTAATTAAATTGCTAATCAATTACTTAAGTCTTGTGCTCAGGCAATAAATACCCATTTATGGATTTTTGAAAAAATATTTAAAATTTTTTTATAGGAAAATGTGTATAAGAAAATTAGGGTTGTTATAATCAAGAAAATGTCAGCCGGAATTCGTCTCTAACGAAAAAGATGGGTCGAGCATATTCCTTCCCTCAAGACAAGACAAGGAAGATCTTCGACCTTGTCATGAAATATCAGATGATGACACTCCCGGAGTCTCGGCACCCTGATCAGGCAAATGAGGTTCATCACTCGGATTATTGCTCTTATCACCGAGCGATAGGACATCCTCTTGAAGACTGCTTCACCTTCAAAAATTGGGTCGAAGACCAATGTCAACTCGGCAGTTTCGCTCTATCCAACAGTTGGAGGGTAACCCCACCGCAAAAGCATATACCAAAAGCAACGTATATGGCGAGAGTAGAACCAGATTAAAATTGGTCTTGGAAACGATCTCATACCTGTCACGTGATAACGCTGTCAGAAGAAGGAGTGCCCGAGAATATGGATGACCCCTCTTGGTGCTTTGAAAACGAGGATGAAGAGGAATCGATCTCAGAATTTCCACTAGCGCTAAAAGAGTTGGAAGATGGAATACACACTACTGCGGAAAACCTAAGGAAAATCGACTTAGGGATGGCAAACGACCTGAGGCTTACGTTCGTCAGCGAGCTGCTATCTAAAGAATAGGTGGCTACGCTAAAAGACGTGTTCATGCAGTATAAGGACTGCTTCGCATGGAACTATTCCGAGATGTCGGGGCTAGATCCGGAAATAGCTGTGCATAAATTGGCGATATCTCCGGACGTCAAGCCAGTCAAACAAGCACCAAGAAGAATGCGGCTCGAGCTTGAGATGAGTATCAACGCCGAGGTCAAGAAGCTAATCGACTTCGGCTTCATCCAAGAAGTGCAATACCCTGACTGGATCGCTAACATTGTCCCAGTGATGAAGAAAAATGGGACGGTGCGCATCTGCGTGGACTTTCGGGACCTCAACAAAGCTTGTCCGAAGGATGATTTTCCCGTATCGATTACCGAGTTGATGATAGATAACACGTCCACTCATGAAGTCTTCTCCTTCATAGACGGGTCATCAAGGTACAATCAAATAAAGATGCATCCCGAAACCAGAAGCATACCGCTTTTCGGACTCCTCTGGGCATATTCTGCTACAAAGTGATGCCTTTCGGCCTGAAGAACGCCGACGCTACCTATCAGAGGGCCATGACGAAGATTTTCGATGATCTCATACATGAAATCGTCGAGTTCTATATTGACGACCTCGTGATGAAAAGCAAATCGTACGAGGAGCACTGGGAGAATCTGAAGATAGTGTTTCAGTGTCTTCAGAAATACAACTTGAAGATGAACCCTCTTAAATGCGTGTTCGGAGTTTCCTCAGCTAAATTCCTAGGATTCATCGTACGACATCGAGGTATCAAAATAGACCCGTCAAAGATCAAGGCGATTATGGAAATGCCTCCGCCAAGAACTCTCAAGCAACTGCGGTCTCTCCAAGAAAAGCCCGCGTATATCCGGCGGTTCATAGCTAACCTCTCCGGCAAATGCCACCCCTACAGTCACCTGATGAAAAAGGGAACCCCGTTCGTTTGGGATCGCAAATGCCAAAGCGTACTGAACGAAATCAAGCAATACCTGCAAAATCTGCCGGTATTGACCGCTCCGGTCAAGGGAAAGCCTCTCATTCTGTACAAAACAGCCCTCGAAGGTTCTCTAGGCGCGTTATGGGCACAGGAGAATGACCAAGGGAAAGAGAGAGCCCTCTACTATTTGAGTCGGGTTCTCCTGGGGGCAGAAAACAACTACTCCTCCATCGAAAAACACTGCTTGGCATTAATCTTCGTGATAACGAAGCTTCGGCATTGCGCTTTAGCGCATGAGGTCCATCTCATATCAAAAGTGGTTCCTCTCAAATATTTGATGTCGAAAGCCATACTAACGGGATGGCTCGCTTAATGAGCTCTATTCTTAATGGAATTCTCGATAACATACCGACCTCTCAAGGCAGTGAAAGGCTAGGTCATCACCGACTTCCTCGCTGAGCATCCGATATCTGCTGATTCACCCATAAATTGTGAATTGCCGGACGAGCACGCGTTTGACATGATCGAGAGGGAGAGAGGAGGGAGTGATACCCGATGGGAACTCTACTTCGATGCGGCATCTTCCATGAAGAAGAGAAAGCACACCACCCCTATAATCAAATCGGGGGTGGGCCTTATCTTCATGACCCCACAAGGAGGGATAATGCACTTTGTCTTTTCCTTAACAGAACCGAGGACAAACAATGAAGCAGAATATGAGGCTTTGATAGCAAGTCTTGAGATCGCTGTCGACATGGGAATCGAATACCTCCTCATATACGGAGATTCCCAGTTGGTCGTTAGTCAAATAAACGGCGACTATCAAACATGCAAACCAGAATTGGTGAAGTACGACGAGAGAGTGCAACAATTGCTGACTCAAATCCCTTCTTACGCCCTGGAAAGCATACCGCGAACAGAAAATAGCAAGGCGGATGCATTAGCCAAACTCGCCAAAGAGCTGGCTGATGAAAACCTCGATGGCGTAAGGATTGTTGTACAAAGCCGTCGGGTTCTTGCACCAGCGGAAATATCTCCGGAGTCGTCTAAAGAAAAGGAAGTGACCAAGCAAACAACCCTACAAATAAAAGACCAGGAAAAGGCTAAGGATTGGAGAGAATTTTTTATAGACTACTTCAAATCCTGTCGAACACCTGAAGATGCATTCTCAAGACATCAGCTCATGAAACGAGCTCTGTCTTTTGCCTTCGTCAATGCTACTCTATATAAGAGATCATTCGACTCCCTATGGCTGAGATGCCTAGGACCAGAAGAAGCAAGGAAAGTCGTCTAAGAAATTCACAACGGTTTCTGCGGTTCTCATCAAGCCGGGCTAAAGATGAAGCTGAAGATCAAAAGAATGGGTTACTACTGGCCCACGATGATTCAAGACTGCCTCGATTACGCAAAGTAGTGCCACTCGTGCCAAATTCATGGAGACTTCATCCACCAGCATCCAAACCCGTTACACCCAACAATGGCTAGCTGGCCGTTCGAAATATGGGGAACCGACATAATTGGGCCCATCGAGCTAGCGTCATTCAGAGGACATTGGTTCATATTGGCGACAAGCGATTAATTTTCTAAGTGGGAAGAAGCAGTGCCACTAAGGGAAGTGAAGACGGAGAATATCCTCCATTTCTTCAAGACTCATATTATCTACCGGTTCGGAACTCCGCGACGGATTATCTCCGATAATGGGCTGGCCTACAGAAGTCACAAAATCAGCCGCTTCGCACAGCAACATAATATAGACTGGAGATACTCTTCGGTCTATAATTCTCGAGCTAACGGTCTAGCTGGGGCTTTCAACAAGACCTTAATGAAGATCATAAAGAAGACGGTGTCCAAAAATAAAAAGGACTGGCACGAGAGACTGCATGAAGCTCTCTGGGCGTATCGAACCACGTTCAAAATGGCCACAAACACAACGCCGTATGCATTGGTATTCGGCGCTGAAGCAGTACTCCCCTTGGAGATAGAGCTACCCTCTTTACGAGTGGCGGTTCATTATGAGCTAACAGACGAAGAGAATGCTCATCTTCGGCTTGAGGAGCTCGACGCTCTCGATGAAACTCGTCTCATGGCACAGCAAAATTTAGATGCTTACAAAGCAAGGATGGCGCACTCATATGAAAGGTTGATTAGGCTGAGAATTTTCACCAAGGCGAACTCGTGCTAGTGGTCAAAAGACCTATGATGCCCAATCATGCCAAACGGGGGAAATTCGAGCTGAACTATGAGGGCCCGTACATCATAGACAAAGTCTACCAAGGTAGGGGTTACTTGCTCATGGATATGCATGGTGAAAGACCCTTCAGGCCAGTAAACGACCGGTTCCTAAAAGAATATTATGCCTGACGAGTCATGGCCTAGGTCAATGATAGATGACGACGCCTATGTCCGCTCGCTATCTTCCCAAGCCCAAACTCTATAAGTAGTATCCAGCAAAACTGTTTTCTCCAAAACGGCAACGATGGACCGTAATGTCCCAAAACTAACGATGGACTGAAACGTCCATAAACTAACAATGGACCGAAATGTCCCTAAACTAACAACGGACCGCGATGTCCTTAAACTAGCTACGGACCGAAACGTCTTTAAACTACTAAAAACCGCAGTATCCTAAGACTGACTAAAAAAACGGTACGTCCACAAGCAAAATGGGCACGAATGAAAACCCAAAAGGGCCCCGTGAGTAAAAATAGCAGGGCTACCGGCGAGTTTGTGAAAACCCAAAAGGGCGCAGACTCGTTAAAAAAAATTTTTTTTGCACACTTGCAAGGTCCTCTCGACCTTGTAGGGAGAAAATACCTGCGTGAGATCCTTACGGCTCACAAAGGAGAAACAAACTTAGGGATCCTCATGATTTCTGAGGAGAAATTACACTTACGAGATCCTCACGACTCGTAAGGAGAACCCTCTTATGAGACCCTCACGGCTCATAAGATTCGAAAGCCTTAAGCTATAGGGATCTGAACCTGTTCTTAAGCCATCACTTTTCCCAGACTGCCCTACAAGCGGTTCAATACTGACCCTTGTATACAATCCATGGGCACAAATAATCATTCCTTGCCGAGTCCCACCAACGACGAGGAATGCCCCCATTTGATGAACAAACACTTGTAGGTTCTCTCGATTTACAAGGAGAAAATACTCTTGCAAGATCCTTACGATTTATAAGAGAACATACACTTAAGAATCCTCACGATTCCTAAAGAGAAATCGCACCTATGAGATCCTCATGACTCGTAGGGAGAAACACCTTTATGAGACCCTTACAGCTCATGAAGTCAAAAGCCTTAGTCGACAAGATCCTAACCCTGTTTGCTAAGCCACCTTTGTTCGAATCGACAGAGGCAAATGATGATTCGCTCCTGGCAATGTTCCAGTAGTAGCGATGCTGATGCCTAAATCGGTATCAAATTCCAAGTCCTTTCACGGCAAATGATGATTCGTTCTTGGCAATATTCCAGTCGCAGCGATGCTGATACTAAGATTAGTATCAGATCCCAGGTTCCATACTGGCGGCGAAAAGTCAGCGAGCTATAAATGCATATGAAATAGCCGAAATGTTTTGGCAACTCGCAATAAAAATCAGCGAGTAAAATATATGTGTATAAAAATAGCCGAAATGTCTGGGCAACTCGCAATAAAAAGCAGCGAGTAAAGAAAAAGAAAAATAGCCGAAATGACTGGGCACCGCGAAAAATAACCGAAATGATTGGGAAATCGTGACTTTCGCGATATAAAAAGCTGAAATGATAAAGCATCGCGGAAAGAAATAAAAAAATGATGAAATAATGAAACTTTTGCCCTGCGGGTAAGTCCATACTGACTCCCGTATACAATCCATGGGCATAAACGAAAAGGAACTACATGTCCCAACAAACTCTGTCAAAGGGAAAGTCAGATCTCGATAGCAACATCTGTATCCTAGAAGACCAACAATGGCGTTCCTCTTTATGCCAGCAGGGCACAGACGCGACACAACGAAATAGAGTCATGGCAAAGTCCCTAGTTCCAAATCTCAACGGCAACATCTACAGCCTAAAGATCAGCAACGACGTTCCTCCTCTTCCCAGCAGGATACGGACGCGGCACCACCAATCGGAGCCACGACAAAATCTCTAGTTCCAAGACTCTATGGTTCACAGACAACCTAAAGTCAACCAATGACCCCGTCGTGGAAATACATCATCCAATGACCCCGTCTCGGAAATACGTCAGCAAATGACCCCATCGCGGAAACACGTAAGCAAATGACCCAGTCACGGAAATACGTCATCCAATGACCCCGTCTTGGAAATACGTCAGCAAATGACCCCGTCGTGGAAATATGTCATCCAATGACCCCGTCGCGGAAACACGTCATCCAATGACCCTGTCTCGGAAATACGTCATCCAATGACCCCGTCGCGGAAACACATCATCCAATGACCCCGTCGCGGAAATACGTCATCCAATGACCCTGTCACGGAAACACGTCATCCAATGACCCTGTTGCGGAAATACGTCATCAAATGACCCCATCTCGGAAACACGTCAGCAAATGACCCCGTCGCGGAAACACGTCAGCAAATGACCCCGTCGTGGAAATACGTCATCCAATGACCCCGTCACGGAAATACGTCAGCAAATGACCCCGTCGTGGAAATACGTCATCCAATGACCCCGTCGCGGAAATACGTCATCCAATGACCCCGTCGCGGAAATACGTCATCCAATGACCCCATCGCGGAAATACGTCAGCAAATGACCCCATCGCGGAAATACGCCATCCAGTGACCCGTCGCGGAAATACGTCAGCAAATGACCCCGTCGTGGAAATACGTCATCCAAAGACCCAGTTGCGGAAATACGTCATCCAATGACCCTGTCTCGAAAACACGTCAGCAAATGACCCCGTCGCAGAAATATGTCATCCAATGACCCCGTCTCGGAAACACGTCATCCAATGACCCCGTCTCGGAAACACGTCAGCCCATGACCTCCGTCTCGGAAATACGTCAGCAAATGACCCTGCCACAGAAATACTTCATTCAATGACCCCATCTCGGAAACACGTCAGCCAACGACATCCTTGTCGGAACAATACTTCGACTCGGAAACAAGTCAACTCACCAACCACTTACGAGTCCTCTCGACTTGTAAAGGAGAAAATTCTCTTGTGAGATCCTTACGATTCTCAAGAGAAAACGCACTTAGGAATCCTCACGACTCCTACGGAGAAAATACACCTACGAGATCCTCTCGACTCGTAGGGAGAAAAGTCTTTATGAGACCCTCACGGCTTATAAAGTTGAAAAGTCTTAGGCGGCAGACCTGAACCTGTTTCTTAAGCCATCGCTACCCTGCAAGGAGATTAAGATGGACTACTATCTACTATCTATAGGCCACACTTGCCAAAGTTACATGCCACAGAAATAGAGGTGCTACTCAAGAGTACATAAACTACTTTGCGCCAAGTCAAAACAAAAAGGCATAACCCACGGACGTCGACCACATACCGTGCGAAGCAATAAAGAGAACATTTGATTTGCATCCAATTAAGCATTCAAAGTGTACCCACCATATATGTGCGAAGAGGATTAATGCATAAAATAAACACATAGAAAGGAACAATTTGTTATTCATACCCCAGAAAATTCTTACATTGATGAAAACAGTAAACAAAAGCATCATTAAAATGTTTACAATGGTAAAACATTAAATCCGGGACACAGATTAAGAAATTCAGAAGTAAGGCTGTCTAAAATGCTTTTGGCCTCTCAGACCATTCTCGTGTGCATCCTTTCACGAAGGCAAGCGTCAGGATCCTCGCTGATGTCGTCCGTCCGCTGATAGCCAGAGATTATCGTCGTCTGTTGAAAAATTTGATGCAAGATATCAACGAGATTATCTCGCCGCCTCTTCGAGATCAGGCCCATCAGATATACTGGGTGCACCTTGTTAGTTATATGTACGCCCTAGAGGCCATTATTGTACATTGGATGTATATTGTAGTGGATGCTGGGACATATATAGAGAGGACTTTCTTGCTCGACATGATAGTATGCTATCTGGTTGCTCTTTACCTTAACGTGTACACTGATTGTCTCTCTGTTACATGTTGGTAAAGCCCTTAGGATGTGTGCTTGACTACCTGGACTATGATGCGGATCATACTAGTGGGGACATGGTAGTCTATAAGTACATCCTTCAAAGTCCCTAGTCGTGGGTGTATCGAGACGGGGCATCGATATACCAGAGTAGACTAGCGTATACCTTCTCGACCCATATAGATGGGCGATGGATGATCCCATATCCATTGGTGTTTGACATCAGAGATGATATACGGGTGCTCAGTGGAGACTGGGTACACTGGACGGACTCGCCGAGAACTCCCAGATGGTATTATACCTCACGTCAGATGGCAGTTCTCTGGTGACACTGGTACAGAGTAGTCTGTTGACCCGAGATCGTCATAGAGTCTCGTGTGGTTCCCACTGTGCTTTGATTTCCATCTTACCACGTCCAAGAGGGCGTGCAAAATGGTGGTTTTTGGGTACAGTCCCGAGTCACATGGAGGCAATGAGCGATAGGAGGGGATTCGTCTCTCCCGGTATAGGGGGTTGATGTTGCGCTGTGTTCGATTGGCTATAACAGGAAATCCCTGGCCAGGGTTGCTGAGATTTACTGGTAAGTGTTACCAGTAGTTTCTCGAATTGTTATAGACCTCATATCGACACGACTTATTGAGCTATTGGGGTCTGACATTTACCACCCCTAGGCGAGATATGCGACATATCAGACGATCAGACCGGACTGTACGGTAGTGTTACTGGTTGGATTCACTGGAGTGTGAGCGGGCTTGCTCGTCGATCTTCAGATTGCTCAATAACCGGGTGGCCGTTACGTTTAGCAGACCGCTTGCGGCTTGTGGATGCTTGATATGATCATCATCTGCTGCCGGCGTATTGACGAGTCTTTAGAGTCCTACACAGAGGTTTCCTGGCTCAAGCGAAACGAAATAGGAGCGCATATGAGATATGTGCGGGACCGAGAATAATACCAGTATGTGATACTGTATTTGATTCTCGCGATGTGACATTGATCGGTTATATGCGATATAGCCGGGTTATCGGATCAAGTGTTGATTCGATAAGTTGTTACTAATGATACTAGTCGGTTATATGCGATATGACCGGATCGTTAAATCAAGTGTTGATTTAATGATTTAATGCATAATTATATATTTGATATATTACTTTGCATTAACTAGTATCGGTTCACTTTAAATGGATTTTCTCGCTCGGGTGTGCACATTGTATATTCGATATAGTTTTGTGCACTTGCTTGTATCATGTTTGATGATACATGCCTTATGGTTAAGTGTAAAGAATTAAACTATAGTTAAGTGGGTGATTAGGATTTTTGATTTCATTTTATTCATTTATCTTTTTGGAAAAAGAAAAGGCAAAATGAGGAAAATGGTTGCTTTCTTTTGTTCTTTCATGAACCTTCATGAAGACTTTGACTTAATGACCATTTTGTCTCATGCTTAACCCTAACCACTCACTTAAACCTTAGTTAACTCTCTACATCTAACCATGGTTCATTATATGATAAGAATTGATTTTTCTTTTCTATTCTATTATTCTTATCATAATATTTTAGCTTCTTCTTCTTCTTCCTTCAAGTGAAGAAAAGCTTGACCATCAATGGCAACTTGATGAAATGAGTGAGAAATCCAATTCTAAAGTCTACCCACTTCCTATTTCTTCATCCTCTACCTCTTGCCAAGTAGTAGAGTGTGTTTCCTTCACAAGTTTTCATGGCAAGGTGAAGGTGGAGCTTGATTTAGCGATGCCTCGACGTAGATCATCTTCGGCAGGGACATCGACGACCTAGCTCGCTTATTCTTCGACGAAGCCGACGCTGGAGTCCGGATTCTTTTTGGACAGCGGAGGGGACTTCGTTGCGGAGCTATGGAGGTAGAGCACCGGATCTACAAAGGTTGTATTTCCGATTCTTATAGTTAAGTGTTAACTAGTTTACTTTTCGCCTAGTTTTCTAGCCAACGATCCGTAGTCGGGTTTCTCGGCACCGGAATTTTTGAAATTGGCATGTTCGATGCCTTGTAAGACCTCACTAGGGTGCCTAGGAATCCTACAGTGGTATCAGAGCCTAGCTAGAGCCTTAGGCGAAGTCCCGACGGAATCAGAAGTCCGATCGACCCAAAACCCGACTTTGAAAATGCTCTCTGGACATTTCTGTAAAATGTGGTTTTTTCGAGATTAAAAATATTCAGAAAAATCAGCAGGAAGATATAAGACATACTGTAAATTTCGTGGTCCTGATTCCACAAAGTTGGCGCGGATCCGCGGCCCTACAGAAGACTCATGCGGCGGATCCGCGGCTTGTTTGTCGCTTTGTGCATCCAATTTTGCACAGTAGTTCTTAGCTTTCTGTGCTGGTTTTCCTGGGCACTTTTAATATTTTATTCCAGAGTTGTATTTTCTGAGTTGTATTGGGGACTCGGTGTATTCGATCGGACTGTCTAATTTTGTCGGTGTGCTTTTCCGGGTATTTTTAGAATATGTTAAAAAAGTTCGTCCAGATATAAATACCCACTTTTCCCCCTGCCGGGAAATTTCCAATTGTTGGATTTTTCCGTAGTTTAACGACGTTCTAAGTAGTGTAAGTAACGCGATGGACCCTCTAGAAGAAAACAAACCTTAACTCGATTATGTGACCGTCTTGAACTGCCCTTTGAACCTTCGGGTTTGGGGCAGTACGGCGTGCCACATGTGAGCCGTTGGCTTGACCCTTCTACGGCTGGACCGTTGCTATTGAGGCACGAACTGAATGCTGTTAGGCTTATTTCATGTGTTGAGCTGTATCGGGAAAACTTGGGTATTCGATTGTTCGATCGGAAAGTTTAACATTTTCTATTTATCCGGAATGTGATACAATAATTGGAATTCACAATAAGTTATGAAATAACTGAATGAATGTTGTAAATCTAGCAATTTAGTCTCACTTGATCGGTTGCCACGGAATTTTGATGTGATCAAAAGTCTGTCGCAATCACGTAGCGTACGCGGATACTCACCGGGTAAACTTAATAGACAGCCTCACTCCATAGCCCCGACCAAGTGACTGTAGGAGAACCCCGTCGCCGAAAGCATCCGTTCGGGTGCTCACGGTAGCGGTGTTCCGCCTTGGTGCACTTCGTCGACGGTATCAGGGGTGCGACCGCCTACTAAAGTTTGCGATGAGCATTCGATCAGTTTTTCGGGAATCTTGTTGAATTGCCCGACTGAGTATTGAAAAGTGTTTTCGATAAAGAGACTAAAATGCGGGGTTTATAATTGTTAGGCATGCGATGTCTAAGTAATTCATTTGATTAGGCATGCGATGTCTAAAGAGGTTGCGGATTCCAACTGTTTTAGTTTTACACTTTCTTTTCTGTGACCGTAAGTGTAATATGTGATATCGCCGGTTTCGTTGCTATATGTCAACGACAATTGGGATGCGCATATTTACTTACGTTGATGACATGTGATGTTATGTGTTGCTGGATATGTTATATTGGATCGTCGTGTTTGAATAGCCGGGGGTTTTTATGTGAGATGAGTGTTTTTCATTTTCATTCATGTAAAAACTTGTATGTAATATTCTTTTATTTGGGGCACTTCCAGGTTGCGGAAGATGTCACCGTTTGTATATTATTTACTTTTCCGCACTAAGATAGACCTAAGGAGGAGGGCACAAGTAACCGGGTTCTGGAGTCCTGTGGGAGACCAACTCGAGGAGTCGGGTCCGGGTCTCCTAACTCCAGAATTGGTAGGGCTGCTTGCCGCTCTCGTAGGGGTCTAGGGGTGTGGGTTTGGCTATTCATCATGACCGTGGAATCCGTGTTTTATACTGGCTCGTATTGAAAACACGGACGTCCTAGTATATCCAATATTTTATATGTTTCTTCTGCTGCGATATCTGTGATGTGATCATGTGATGTTCTGTGATAGATACTTTATATAGTATATATGATATATTATATAGACGTTACTTATGTTTTACACCCGCGCTAGCCCTGCCCCGCTCTGCCGTTAGTTACCTAACTTAACGGTGCACAAGGGGACATCGAGGCGAATGCGGATGGCATAAGTGTACGTCATATTTATCTGTGATGTTTAGGTAAACTTAAATGATGGGACTTCATTAATATGATTAATGAAATAAAAGAAACCTAAGATGTTGTAGAATCGAATTTCAAAATAAAACAGGTAGCTACAGTTCTTGCTTTGCACAGCGGTATATGTGATATATCTTGCACCTTATTCGATGAGGAAAGGACCGAGATCCCTTCACCGGGAGTGACTCCTTTAGCAATAACTGGCAGATGCTACACACTCGGTTTGTCTTTTGATTGCTTTTAAGAGCTCTGCTTTGCACAGTGATATATATGATATATCCCGCACCTCATTCGACGAGGAAAGGACCGACGATCCCTTCACCGGGAGTGACTCCTTTAGCAAAACTAGAAAAGCCTCAAAAGCACTCCATTTCAAAATCATTTGATTCTACAACGATATCAAGTTCATTACGCAATAGGTTTTCAGAAAAACCTGTCGTAGCCTCCGTCATTACAGATAAGTACTAGTTAGTATTCGTGCTGCGGTAGTTTGGCATTCGTCAAGGCGTAGTGTGCGGTAGCTAACTAGTATTTATCTGCTTATGCATATGATGCAGATTGGATTAGGGTATTCGTACGGCGTTGTTTGGCATTCGTCAAGGGTCGTGCGGGTGGGTTTAATTCGATCAAGTAATGTACGGGTTGAACTTGACTAGTGGACTATGGGTTGTTGGGCATTCGTCAAGGTCATAGAACACTAGGGGCAAAATATTATCGGGAATTTCAAGTGTTGAAATTTGCAATGAGATTGCATACCTTCTATGAGATAGTTGGATCCCGATACCCGCTGCGAGTAAGAGTTACTCCTGGGAGAGTTTTACATATTACAATTAGCCGATCAAGTAGGTGTCTAGAAAGGTGTCAACGGGGTTACGCCTCTGGGAAAACGAGGTTTACATTAATTAGGTTCGTGCGAAAGCACGGGGGACCTCCCTCAAAGTACCGATACTGGCCTGGCTGAAAGATTGGCGAACTTGTAGTGTGTAATTAATCCCGGCTAGTCTTTCCTTTTAGGGTTTGAAGGAAGATTTGATAAAAAGCAGTGGGAGCCATCCTGATTAGATAAAATAATAACCAATCTATTCTTGACAGAGCGCACGCTGAGTGTTTTCTTCTCTCTCTCTCCAGGTAGCGACCATATCACGCCTTAATCAAGATAATAATACGGAATATTGACCGAACCCGCTTGTTCTACTGAGCTGGGGAACGTTGGTCCCGCTCCAAGTTATAATTGTTATAAGACAGAGCAGGAAATTGGGGAATACCAGATTTCCCGTTCCGCCCAAACGAAGAAAGTGCATATGATGCATCATCTTCGGGTGTGTTCGTTGCACAGAACTGTTTCTCTGTATCCTCTACGTCCTGGGTATGTGATACCAGATCAGGATCTCAGATATGTAATCTGTTATATAGAGCTACAGATAGGTAGAGAACTGAGAACGGGTGATAAGTTTCATGAGGCAGAAAACGGGGCAAGAGTTGTAGCCAAGTCTGTTGGTCACTGTCACCCTGTATTACAATACATTGATTCTGAACGAATGTTATTAGATACCGAACCTGATACACAAAATCATATCAGTCTCTTTATTAGTAAAGAAATGATAAAATTTTGTATTGTTGGATAATATTTTGAACATTTCCTATATCAAAAGTTGATCGGTTCAGGCACGTTATCTAAAAGCATTGATGTTCTAAATCAAACTACAGTTCTTAAGTATACGGAATACACACAAGAGGAAAAGTTCAGAAATGAACGGATCCTTCTTGAGGCATTGTAGACTAGGTCATATCAATGTGACCTGACTAGCTGAAGTTACATGTAGATGCACATTTAAATCAGTTTGAATCTACATCTTGTGAAACTTGCCAGTCATGTCACATAGATATAATGACACAAGCTCTGTTTATTGGAAACAGAGAAAGAGTTAGTAAACTCTTGGGATGATACATGTTGATGTATGTAGGTCCCCTGTCTACACATGCCAAGACCGGTTCTTTATACTTCGTTACATTCTCTGATAATCTCTCGAGATTCAGACATATGTTCCTGTTGAAACACAAGTCCGAACCTTCTGAGATATTCACAGAATATAAGCTAGAAGTAGAGAACCAAAATACGGGTATAAGTATTATGTCCTTTGATGTGATCAAGGAGGAGAATACTTGAGCACGGAATTCCTGGACTATTCTAAAGTAGAATGAGATTCTCTCTCAGCATTACTCCTCTGTATACACCATAGCACGATGGTATATCGGGGCGGAGCAATAGCATCCTATGTGATATGGTGTGCTCTATGATGAGTACTACTGAGTTACCTATTTCCTTTTGGGAGTTATGCGCTTGAGAAGCTGCATACCTATTGAATAAGGTTCCAATCAAATCAGTTGCCTACCATTTCATATGTGATATGGAAAGGGAAGAGCCCATGTCTTAAGCTAGTTAAGATTTGGGGTTGACCGGCCTATGTCTGAAAGCAAAATCCGGACAAGCTCGAGGCAAAGTCTGTAATGTAGAACTGGAAAGGTTCCAGCTATACAAACAACAGCAGATGATTTGGTAGAACCAAAGGATTCAGTAGATTCCAACGAACCTCAGCCTTTCCGCCGATCTAGTAGGGTTTCTCACCCACCTGAGAGATACTTCAGTTTCTCTATGACAGTGGGAGCGAGGATTGCATCATGAGATGATGACCCAACTAGTTTCGAGCTGGCCATCAGGAGTGGGACTCTGTAAGAATGGCTGGATGTTTAGTAATCTGAGATGGAATCCTTATACACCAACAAAGTATGGACTTTGGTTGCTATATCTGAAGGGTTAAATCCCCATCAGGAGCAGGTATATCTTGAGAAGATACTTGGTGTACTTGGAAAGGTTGAGACTTTCAAAGCTAGACTTGTTAAAGGCTTTCGTCATCGACCAGGCGTGGATAATGATGAAACCTTTTCCAGTACCTATGCTTAAGTCCATCCAGATACTACTTGCCACGGCTACATACCATGACTACGATATCTGGCGGTTGGGTGTCATGGCTGCTTTTCTAAATGATGTTTTAGAAGAGTGCGTCTATAAGTACACAGCCAGAGGGCCTCGTAGACAGTGGGAGCAGCGGAAACGTGTACAAGATGCTTTATAAGATAAAGCAGGCATCGCGGAGTTGGAACATCTGTTTTGATGGATTAGTCAAAGAAGTTGACATCATCAAAATGGTAGATGAACCTTGTATAAACAAAAAGGTAGTAGGGAGTATGGTGACGATCCTCGTAGAGTACGTGGATGACATACTCTTGATAGGGAAGGAGTTTCCTATGCTACGCTCGATCAATCTCCGCTTATCACACTGATTCTCCATATAGGATCAAAGTGATACCTCCTAAATCCTGGATTTTGGATCTATGAGATAGATCTAAATGGATGTTAGGATTCTCACTAGTTGTAGTGAGATGGTATCAATCGATCCTGGGGAGAATCACTGGAATAGTTCCAGAGTGATAAAGACGACTGAATGTCAGTCGCAGGCATTGTCTTTACCCTCAGTAAAGGGACGGTATGTTGGAAGAGTTCCAAGCTAGATACCGTGACATACTAGACGATAAAGGCATGATACATCGCTACTTAAGATGCTACCAAAGAGGCTGTTTGGGTGTATATTGGTTCATGAGATGAACTATGTTCCTCCCATTGTGTGACAATGGAGTTGTGGCTTATGCCAGGGAACGCCGGTCCCATCAGTGATCCAGACATATTCTAAGGCAGTATCACTTGATCATGGAGATGGTTGATCTCCAGGGAGATCGAGGTTAGGAGAGTAGACTCAGAGGACAACACAGCGGATCCACTCACAAAGGCCTGTTCCCAGAGAGAGACTTTTATGGGATGGTTGAGTATGAGATACTACAACCACTGCTACAGATGGCCCTAGTGTAAGTGGGAGATTGTTAGTTATATGTATGCCCTAGAGGCCATTACTGTACATTGGATGTATATTGTAGTGGATGCTGGGACATATATAGGGAGGACTTTCTTGCTCGACATGATAGTATGCTATCTGGTTGCTCTTTACCTTAACGTGTACACTGATTGTCTCTCTGTTACATGTTGGTAAAGCCCTTAGGATGTGTGCTTGACTACCTGGACTATGATGCAGATCATACTAGTGGAGACATGGTAGTCTATAAGTACATCCTTCAAAGTCCCTAGTCGTGGGTGTATCGAGACGGGACATCGATATACCAGAGTAGACTAGCGTATACCTTCTCGACCCATATAGATGGGCGATGGATGATCCCATATCCATTGGTGTTTGACATCAGAGATGATATACGGGTGCTCAGCGGAGACTGGGTACACTGGACGGACTCGCCGAGAACTCCCAGATGGTATTATACCTCACGTCAGATGGCAGTTCTCTGGTGACACTGGTACAGAGTAGTCTGTTGACCCGAGATCGTCATAAAGTCTCGTGTGGTTCCTACTGTGCTTTGATTTCCATCTTACCACGTCCAAGAGGGCGTGCAAAACGGTGGTTTTTGGGTACAGTCCCGAGTCACATGGAGGCAATGAGCGATAGGAGGGGATTCGTCTCTCCCGGTATAGGGGGTTGATGTTGCGCTGTGTTCGATTGGCTATATGTAAGTGCACGGCGGCGCCCCGGCCGTCAATCCGACGCCGGAATGCGGAAGCGGTGATAAACTTAAATTTTGCGGACTTTGCAAACCGGCACCACCGCGCACTAAACTCCGGATCGAAACCATTAACAAGTCTACGCTACAACAAGATAGGGAATAGAGATATACCGACGATCCAAGTCCTCCGGTCTTCTCGTCATGGTCCCGATCTCCTGCGGAAAAATCACGTCTCCTCCTCGTCACCGGAAGTGCACCACATCGCCTGCGTCTTTTACGGGCTCCCACCTCAATACCGAGGCAACTCGGGCACGAAGCCGGCTACTCGACGTGCCCAAGAAGTGCTGTAGAATGTGGTGTAGAACGTCTATGTCTCTTTTGGGGTTTCGGAGTTGCCTTTAGATGGAGGGAAGAATGAAACTTTGGAGGCAAAAGATGCTATCATTTTTGCAAGGAAATGAGATGAACCAATGAAGCACACAAATGAATCTCTCATTTTTCTTCTCCTCATCATGAAGTGGCCGGCCATTCTTGTTGGAAAATGGTGGAGCTTAATTGAATTGATGCAAGAAGGGAGGTTATTGTAGGATAACAAGTGGTGACCACAACAAAAGACATCAACCATGCTTATACACTATTGAATCCATACCCACTCAAATCACAAGTCAAAGCAAGCATGGTGCAAAGAAAAGAAAGCCATCATAATCAATCCATTATGCAAGAAAACCCCTCCACAAAAGTAATTTGCAAAACTGCAAATTACCCCCTCCATCGGAAAAGTCCGGCCGGGAAAGAACAAAGGAAAACCGGCCGGAACGGAATGCAAACTGGCAACTCCAGAAAACTGGTCCCGTAATAAATTACAGGAAAACCCCGACACTGTGCATACACACCCGCATCTGTATTCCGTCCGGATACAAATGCAAAGAGACAAAACTACACTGTACTAAACTAGGACCGGCTTAGACCAAAGCCGGCTAGTAATATCCGTTCGATCCTGATCCGTGCAATACCGCACGTATCTGATCGAACCCTGCCATATACCTATACGGCTACTAGTACAAACCGTCCGATCCTGATCCGTGCAATACCGCACGTATCTGATCGGACCCTGCCATATCTCCATACGGCCTCTACAGCGTTTCGCCCGAAACTTGAGTAACTGAAAGTGTGGTGGACTCTAAAGACTCGTCAATACAATGGCTGTGGATTTAACCACTAGCCCGTCAGAGGTATAAGCCAATACGTAACGGGCCACCGGCTATTGACTAAAAGGGACGTCGATGAGCAAACTCATCCTGACACCCTACTGAGCCTGTCAGTGACAATATCCGTGCAGTCCGGTCCGTTCGTCTATGAGTATCGCATGGCGGGCCTAGGGGGTTGGTAAAAGTCAGACCCCCAAAAGCGGTACAAGTCGTGTCGGAGTGTAGCCCAGAACACCCTGAGATACTACTGGAATACCTACCAGTAAATCTCCTTGCCTTGGCCAAGGACTTTGTGTAATGGCTCTCCTAGACACAGCACGACCTCACCCCCAATACCGGGAGAGACGAACCCCTGAAGATACGCTCACTGCCTCCATGTGGCTCGGGACTGTACCCAACTAAAACCTGTTTGCACGACTCCTTTGAGCCGTGGTAGGGTAGTAATCAAAGTACAGTGGGAACTCACACGAGACAAATGACGATCCCCAGGTCGATGAACTAACCTGCACACATGTCACCAGGGAACTGCCATCTGACGTCTGGTATATGACCAACTAGCATGTTCCCGGCGAGTCCTGTCCGGTGTACTCATAACCCAATGAGCACCTGTATACATCTTAGGTGATCCAACTGACACCAGTGGCTTGTGAGACCGGCCACCGCCCCTCGTCGGGGTCTCGACTGTATACACTAGTCTACTAATAGAGTATCGATGCCCGGTCTCGAAACTCCCACGACTAGGGACCTTTTAAGGATATGCTTGTAGACCCCCAGCTCCCACTTATATGATCGCCCTCATACTGCTGGTGGTCAAGCAAGAATCCTAGGGGCTCTATCAACGTGTAATAGCGACGTGTCATGTCACCTAAAGCAGTACACGATGATAAAGGTAAACCAGATAGCATACTATCATCTCGAGTAAGACTGTCCTACTGGGATAGGTCCTCCCTCAATCATTACAATCACGTACCTGTGACCTAATAATTGACTCTGAGGGCACTATCTCCAACAATCTCCCACTTGCACTCAAGGCTATTTATTGCGATGTCGCATACTCACAGCCCGTGTGATACCGAACATCCAACTCCTCTACTAGTCAGTCTCACAAAGCTCGTTTGCGGAACTATTGCGTTCGAGGAATAGCCTCAGTGAGTGGATCCGCTTAGTTGTTTCTTTCTATGTCTCTCTATATCTCAAGTTCGCGGAGAAAACCCATCTCCCGAAATGAGCAATACCTGTCTTAGAATGTGTCTGGATGTCTGATGGGACATAGCTCATAAATGAACTCCAAATCCAAACTTCTTAGACTGTATCGTCAACTGAACTTAATCAGTATCCTGCGCGCCATGCCTCCCTCAGTATTGCCTTGGATCACCTGTCCAAAATACTGCCCCTCGTCAGAGGGAAAACTATAACTCTGACAACCTCCTTGTCGTCCATGTCACTTTGGAAGCCTGGAATGATAATCGTCTCCTGAATGAGGCTGTCGTTATCAAATCCCTAGAACATCCACTTATGTTCTAAAACTGCTTCCGACTGTTTCTCCAGGATTGGATTAATGTCAACTTATTGCATCTAGTGCAAGAACAACATCTGGTGTGGTACTTGACATCTCATGATTGACTCAATTGCCTAAGCAAGTGATCTGCCAATCATGCGCATCCCTCTCCTGTTTAGTCCATAAGACACCTTTAGAGAGGGTGACTCCATTACCTGCAGGTACACTACCATGCCAGGAGTCGTCCATTCTAAATACTCTTAGAATGCTGTCAAGTACCCTGATTGGGAAACCACCCAAATCTAGATCTAAAACCATAGATCTAGTAACCAGTATGTCTGATATAAAATCCATTTCCTTTGTGGAGAAACAACTGTGTGACGACCAAAGTATAACTGATCGTAGTGTAGGAGTTTCCTTTCCTACTCTGTGTATATCATCCAAATACCAGGATATCACACCCTACTACCTTCTCAACAGATCCATCCCCTATTCTGATGAAGTCAAACCCATGACTGTCACGTCAGAAATAGATGATCTATCTCCGCTACATCTGCTTTAGTCTATAAATAGACATAAGCTACCAGTCCACCAATGCTTCCGCTGCTCCCACTGACTACGACAACCCTCTGGCAGAGTCATATAGACGTACACTTCTAAAACTGGTTTAGAACGACGCTATACTCATCCTCCCGCCGGGTCTCGTAACCTGGAACAACAACAATGGCAATTGTGGGTAAACAAGAACTTCCCTGTCACCGTCCTTGAGGCCACCGTAGTGCCTCTCGGGTGCCTGAAGTTACCCACCTTAACTGCGGAGTGGCCAATGGAATGTCAATCCAGATTGAATCTTTAGGTTCCTTATCAAATCTTCAGTAATCGTTTGTGGTTCTGGAATCACTTCCAGTTCTACCATACTCCCACTACTGTTTTCTGAAAAAATCCATTTTTAATAAAACTGTGGTGAGTCTAGAACAATATCGCTATTGTTCATCCAGATGGTAGAAAATCAACCCTTGTCATAGCCTGGGTCAACCCACAAACAGCCATTACAGAAACGTGCCTTGAGTTGTCCAGTGTCTGGTTTTAATCATAAACCGGACAACTCCCCGTACCTTAACATCGTTAAGATATGAACTGTTCTATATCCAATATAGAAACAGAGGCACTGATTTAATTGAACCAGATTCAAATCATGCAGCTGTCCCCAGTGCATGTCAACTAAATGGAAGGAGGCCGATCAGCGTTACTCAACTTAGGAATACTTCCAATTATGAGTAACCTGAAAGAGAAGCAAGATCTCTTTATCATTACTATCAACTGAATACCATACACAAGTATCTACATCTTCGATCTCTTTGAAGATCCCGATACATGCTATACCTGGTTCTCTACTCTATTCAAATACCTATAACTCCTCAAAACTTAGACCCTGTGTTTCTACGAAACACATGTCTAAGAACTAGAGAAGTTAAAAGTAAACAGAATATAGTATGAGGACCAACCCCTCTGTCCAAATGGACATTGGAAAACATACAATACTCTGTATAAGTCCGCTGAGTCTAACAACTCTTTCACTGTGTGTCGTAGGTTGAAAACTGTACTTATGGTTAAGAAGAATTACACCGCTGTTTAACGCTCCTTACCTAACCATCCACTGATATAGGTAAATGTCATCGACATAATATCAAAAGGTATATCTCACTCTATGAAAATAGACGTACAGATATATCAATTTGAAATTGGTGCATAAAAACGGATATTCAAAACCAAATATTTGCCGACCGGCAAACAGCCCAGGTGATCTCCTCAAATATCACCGATTACAACGAATCCCGATAAAATGAGGATAATCACCTAATTCCCAATAACTTACTCCCACTCATCATCTGTAAAACTATACAGATGTGAGAATCAAACTTGGTAAATACATACCCTGGAGTAAGTATCTAATCGGGAAATCAGTTTTCCTTTAACATTACACAGTGAAACTGAAACATTGAAATGTTCCGATGGGGTATTCTGGTATTCCTAGTAATGCCTCTTCCAGATTCATGACTGTAACCGTATAGTTCTTTGCCACCTCTCCAAATCCCTTCATATGTCTTTAGTCTTTACCTTCTGCACACCCCTTTAGGCCAAATGGTTTTCTTCCTTCCCTACCGTTCGGCACCAGCCTATGGTTTGGAAGAAGACTATCCAATAAGCATAATGGGTGTACTGTCCCAATCCTAGGAACACTCGCAATGAGAGAGGGTGAAGATAAAAGACAACCGAATAAACCTTATTCCTATTTCTCCTGAACCAGAATCCATCCCCGAACTGGAACAAGTTCCATTCGAGTTCGTATATAACCATACGATGGAGTATCCAAATAAACTGTGGATCTTCGTAGTGATACGGAGTGTCCTGGAGAAATACAATGGTGATGTGGGAGTGGTAACGAAATATTTGGTTTGGTCGTGAATATCTGTTGCAATTTACTTTGCCCTCTTACTAATCCCTTGCTTTGTCTGAACTTAATACCTTCTGCACACCATCGTTATGCTAATTGGTTTTCTTCATTCCCTACCGGTCGGCACCAGCCTAAGGTTTGGAAGAAGACAACCCAATTTGCGTAATAGGTGTACTACCCCTAAAACAAGGAGTACTCGTAACCTGAGAGAGGGTAAAAGGAAAAGACAACTGAATAATCCTATCCGTTTTCTCCAGAACCGGAAACCATCCTCGAATAAATTCTTTCGAGTTCATATCTAACCATACGATGGTTTTGTCCAATGGAAGTGGACGTTCGTAGTAATACGGGGTGTCCTAGAGAAAAGGGTAAAAGTAGGAGTGGCAATGAGGTCTGCAACTCTGACAATCCAAAAGCCAGTGTTTAAGAAGGTTCGGTCAACTTGGTCACTGAGTCATAGTCTTAGGGTCGGGTCAATGGTCGCTGCCAAAGAGAGAGAGAAAAGAAACACTCAGCGTGCACTCTAACCTAGATCAGAATGGTTACCAATTTATCTAATCTGGAAACCTCCCACTGTACCTCAAATTCTCCTCCAAACCTGAAAGAAGAATTAGTCGGGGTCACCCGAGGAGTAAACCAACTCATCAGTGGGAATCGGGATCCAACTCTCATCGCATGACAACGTGACGGAATCCGCTCACGGTATCACACTCCAGAAGGTATGCGCATATCTGGCAAGTTTCAGTACTTTTGAAACTCCCGATGTGATTTCTGCCCCATGCTCTTATGACCTTGACTTTGGCCAACATATCATAAGTCACATGTCAAGTTCTGCCCGTCATTCTCCAGGTTAATTTGAATCCACCCGTACATACCCTTGACTTTGGCCAAAATGGCAGCACGACTGTCCCAAACCAACGCATCTATCTATGCTGCATATGAATACCCCAATAGCTACCAATCACTGTGCCTTGACTTTGGCCAACATACACAGCTTGAATACTATTGACCACCCATATGAAACGACGGAGGGCTACGAATGGTTTCTGGCGAAAACCTTTAACGTAATGAACTTGATATCGTTGAAGGAACGGATAGCTTTTTAGAAAATATAGTGACGAAAACCTTTAATAAAGAGGTCACTCCCGGTGAAGGGATCTCGGCTCTTTCCCCGTAGAATGGGGTGCTGGATATTCATAACCGAATATCACTGTGCAAAGCAAAAGTAATTGGCTATAGTGAAGTTAATGCCCTGAAGCAAACTTTTTGTCCAAGGGGTCATTCCCGGTGAAGGGATCTCGGCCCTTGCCTCGTCGACTGAGGAGCAGGATATTCCAAATGAATACCACGATGCAAAACAAAAGTAAACGTCCTTGCAATAACAGCTTTTGAAAAAGTGTTCCAACAACATCAGATTAGGTTTGTTTTTAACTTTGCATTGATCCGAATCAATGCAGTCCCATCAATTGATCACACCAAAAAGAACGAAAATATACTGATGTACGTATATGCCATCCGCATTCGCCACTGGGTCCCGTCATTACCCGTTAGGTTAGCTAACTAACGACAGAGCGGGGACTGGACTAGCGCGGATGCAAAACATATACAACATCTACTAATATATATACCAATATATTATATTCGCTCAAGGCGTGAATAAAATGCAACATCACAGAGAATGAACAGCATCACAGAAACAATACAGATATCTGGGATCCCCGGGTTTCACAGAGCCACTACTGAAACCCGACGTTCCCCTGGTCGTGTGGATAGCCTGTGCAATGAAAACCTAGACCCCTACGGGCGCGGCAAGTCACCCGCCAAAACCTGAAGCGAGGCAGCCCCCTTCAGCGCCGTGAATGGACCACCCAGCACTTCACGGAATCCGGTAACTTAGGCACCCCTCCTGGGTCAACCTGTACCCCCTACGAGTGCGGCGAATAGCCCGACAATCCTAGAGTGAAGCCCCCTCCGTCTCAATGCCATGAGATGCGGGCTTGTTGCCCTCCAGAACCCGGCTATCCGTGCACCCCTCCGCGGGGTAACCCTAGTACAGAAAGTAAAATATACATACACTGGGTACATCGACCGCAACCAGGTCGTGCCCCAAAAGAATAATACAAGCAGGCAGTGACGGCAGTCCACATGTCAGACGCTCGCCCCGCAATATCAAATGTACATAATACGACAACACAGTACTAGCATTGCATCCAGACTATCCCCCACGACCGATCCGCAACATCACAGCAAATACATAGAACATCAACGTGAAAGTCACGTTCGCAAATCCGTCTAACCGGGCTATAGCAGTTAGACCGGATTTACCGATCGAGTGACATTCACGGTCGCAGATATAATGTAAATACTGTGAAAAATGTGTTTAAAAAATTTCCGATTGATCAAACAATTAACAAGTGGGCCCCAAAGAAAACTGTAGCACTCACAGAAACAATTGGCCCAACTTTAATATTCCAAAACCCATATTTTAAGCCCAGAAGGCCTCTGTAAAAAATTGGTGAAGTGATGTGAATAGTGAGCGGCGGAAGGGCCGCACAAAGGGGCTTTTCGCGGCGTTTCCGCGCTCCAACTTTGGATTTACTTCATCAAATTTTTACAGAACTCTTATATTTTCCAGTACATCAATATTTTATAACCTGAAAAAATTTTCGAGACCAAAAATTTTCAACAGAAACTGATGCGAACTAAAATGCAGTTTTGGAACTTTTTGATCGATCGGAAATGCAAACACATTACACAAAGCTAGACTAAGTTAATGGCGAGGCTCTGATACCACTGTAAGTGCACGGCGGCGCCCCGGCCGTCAATCCGACGCCGGAATGCGGAAGCGGTGATAAACTTAAATTTTGCGGACTTTGCAAACCGGCACCACCGCGCACTAAACTCCGGATCGAAACCATTAACAAGTCTACGCTACAACAAGATAGGGAATAGAGATATACCGACGATCCAAGTCCTCCGGTCTTCTCGTCATGGTCCCGATCTCCTGCGGAAAAATCCCGTCTCCTCCTCGTCGCCGGAAGTGCACCACATCGCCTGCGTCTTTTACGGGCTCCCACCTCAATACCGAGGCAACTCGGGCACGAAGCCGGCTACTCGACGTGCCCAAGAAGTGCTGTAGAATGTGGTGTAGAACGTCTATGTCTCTTTTGGGGTTTCGGAGTTGCCTTTAGATGGAGGGAAGAATGAAACTTTGGAGGCAAAAGATGCTATCATTTTTGCAAGGAAATGAGATGAACCAATGAAGCACACAAATGAATCTCTCATTTTTCTTCTCCTCATCATGAAGTGGCCGGCCATTCTTGTTGGAAAATGGTGGAGCTTAATTGAATTGATGCAAGAAGGGAGGTTATTGTAGGATAACAAGTGGTGACCACAACAAAAGACATCAACCATGCTTATACACTATTGAATCCATACCCACTCAAATCACAAGTCAAAGCAAGCATGGTGCAAAGAAAAGAAAGCCATCATAATCAATCCATTATGCAAGAAAACCCCTCCACAAAAGTAATTTGCAAAACTGCAAATTACCCCCTCCATCGGAAAAGTCCGGCCGGGAAAGAACAAAGGAAAACCGGCCGGAACGGAATGCAAACTGGCAACTCCAGAAAACTGGTCCCGTAATAAATTACAGGAAAACCCCGACACTGTGCATACACACCCGCATCTGTATTCCGTCCGGATACAAATGCAAAGAGACAAAACTACACTGTACTAAACTAGGACCGGCTTAGACCAAAGCCGGCTAGTAATATCCATTCGATCCTGATCCGTGCAATACCGCACGTATCTGATCGAACCCTGCCATATACCTATACGGCTACTAGTACAAACCGTCCGATCCTGATCCGTGCAATACCGCACGTATCTGATCGGACCCTGCCATATCTCCATACGGCCTCTACAGCGTTTCGCCCGAAACTTGAGTAACTGAAAGTGTGGTGGACTCTAAAGACTCGTCAATACAATGGCTGTGGATTTAACCACTAGCCCGTCAGAGGTATAAGCCAATACGTAACGGGCCACCAGCTATTGACTAAAAGGGACGTCGATGAGCGAACTCATCCTGACACCCTACTGAGCCTGTCAGTGACAATATCCGTGCAGTCCGGTCCGTTCGTCTATGAGTATCGCATGGCGGGCCTAGGGGGTTGGTAAAAGTCAGACCCCCAAAAGCGGTACAAGTCGTGTCGGAGTGTAGCCCAGAACACCCTGAGATACTACTGGAATACCTACCAGTAAATCTCCTTGCCTTGGCCAAGGACTTTGTGTAATGGCTCTCCTAGACACAGCACGACCTCACCCCCAATACCGGGAGAGACGAACCCCTGAAGATACGCTCACTGCCTCCATGTGGCTCGGGACTGTACCCAACTAAAACCTGTTTGCACGACTCCTTTGAGCCGTGGTAGGGTAGTAATCAAAGTACAGTGGGAACTCACACGAGACAAATGACGATCCCCAGGTCGATGAACTAACCTGCACACATGTCACCAGGGAACTGCCATCTGACGTCTGGTATATGACCAACTAGCATGTTCCCGGCGAGTCCTGTCCGGTGTACTCATAACCCAATGAGCACCTGTATACATCTTAGGTGATCCAACTGACACCAGTGGCTTGTGAGACCGGCCACCGCCCCTCGTCGGGGTCTCGACTGTATACACTAGTCTACTAATAGAGTATCGATGCCCGGTCTCGAAACTCCCACGACTAGGGACCTTTTAAGGATATGCTTGTAGACCCCCAGCTCCCACTTATATGATCGCCCTCATACTGCTGGTGGTCAAGCAAGAATCCTAGGGGCTCTATCAACGTGTAATAGCGACGTGTCATGTCACCTAAAGCAGTACACGATGATAAAGGTAAACCAGATAGCATACTATCATCTCGAGTAAGACTGTCCTACTGGGATAGGTCCTCCCTCAATCATTACAATCACGTACCTGTGACCTAATAATTGACTCTGAGGGCACTATCTCCAACACTATAACAGGAAATCCCTGGCCAGGGTTGCTGAGATTTACTGGTAAGTGTTACCAGTAGTTTCTCGAATTGTTATAGACCTCATATCGACACGACTTATTGAGCTATTGGGGTCTGACATTTACCACCCCTAGGCGAGATATGCGACATATCAGACGATCAGACCGGACTGTACGGTAGTGTTACTGGTTGGATTCACTGGAGTGTGAGCGGGCTTGCTCGTCGATCTTCAGATCACTCAATACCCGGGTGGCCGTTACGTTTAGCAGACCGCTTGCGGCTTGTGGATGCTTGATATGATCATCATCTGCTGCCGGCGTATTGACGAGTCTTTAGAGTCCTACACAGAGGTTTCCTGGCTCAAGCGAAACGAAATAGGAGCGCATATGAGATATGTGCGGGACCGAGAATAATACCAGTATGTGATACTGTATTCGATTCTCGCGATGTGACATTGATCGGTTATATGCGATATAGCCGGGTTATCGGATCAAGTGTTGATTCGATAAGTTGTTACTAATGATACTAGTCGGTTATATGCGATATGACCGGATCGTTAAATCAAGTGTTGATTTAATGATTTAATGCATAATTATATATTTGATATATTACTTTGCATTAACTAGTATCGGTTCACTTTAAATGGATTTTCTCGCTCGGATGTGCACATTGTATATTCAATATAGTTTTGTGCACTTGCTTGTATCATGTTTGATGATACATGCCTTATGGTTAAGTGTAAAGAATTAAACTATAGTTAAGTGGGTGATTAGGGTTTTTGATTTCATTTTATTCATTTATCTTTTTGGAAAAAGAAAAGGCAAAATGAGGAAAATGGTTGCTTTCTTTTGTTCTTTCATGAACCTTCATGAAGACTTTGACTTAATGACCATTTTGTCTCATGCTTAACCCTAACCACTCACTTAAACCTTAGTTAACTCTCTACATCTAACCATGGTTCATTATATGATAAGAATTGATTTTTCTTTTCTATTCTATTATTCTTATCATAATATTTTAGCTTCTTCTTCTTCTTCCTTCAAGTGAAGAAAAGCTTGACCATCAATGGCAACTTGATGAAATGAGTGAGAAATCCAATTCTAAAGTCTACCCACTTCCTATTTCTTCATCCTCTACCTCTTGCCAAGTAGTAGAGTGTGTTTCCTTCATAAGTTTTCATGGCAAGGTGAAGGTGGAGCTTGATTTAGCGATGCCTCGACGTAGATCATCTTCGGCATGGACATCGACGACCTAGCTCGCTTATTCTTTGACGAAGCCGACGCTGGAGTCCGGATTCTTTTTGGACAGCGGAGGGGACTTCGTTGCGGAGCTATGGAGGTGGAGCACCGGATCTACAAAGGTTGTATTTCCGATTCTTATAGTTAAGTGTTAACTAGTTTACTTTTCGCCTAGTTTTCTAGCCAACGATCCGTAGTCGGGTTTCTCGGCACCGGAATTTTTGAAATTGGCATGTTCGATGCCTTGTGAGACCTCACTAGGGTGCCTAGGAAACCTACACACCTTGTCTTCAGCATCATCCAGTGCCTTAAGTGGCATGGCTTCGTAAAATCCAGGAAGTGCGTTCCAAATCGCTCTTACGACGAGCTTCCAAAGAGCGGAGCGACGAGGAAGTAGTCGACCGTTGTATTCATTAAAGCGACTCATAATCTCAGCACATTGAGCATTTGTAAACTCCTGGTTTTGACAACGACCTTGTGTGCGAATGTCTCCATAAGAAATAATTTCGTCAAGATCATACAGATGAGCGGCCATAGTGTCTGAAAAGGAAAATCAGTGAGAGTTTAGTGGTCAGACTGATCAAGAAAATGCTTATTGAAATAAACACGGGAATTTAAACAACTCTTGATATCCTCACGGAGAAAACAAGATCTGATTAAGACACCCAACAAATTCAAATTTGTGCAAATAAAGGAGAAATCCTAAAAGGATTCTCATTTAATGAGAGGCCCCTCAGGCCAAGGAGTTAAACTTCCTCAAGAGCAACGCTCTGCAGACAAGAGTGACATCTGTCAACTCTAATCATGAGAGGAATAGAATTCCCTAAAAATTTTAGGAGCTGCGCTCTGTGAAAACGATGGAATCATCCATCAAAACCCTAAAAAAGCAAAACTTTTTGCAGAGTAAAAACTCCAAGATCTTCAAGATCTGTGAACAAACTCTAAGATTTCTTCATGGAAGATGAACAGTGTTCCAGTTCATGGGTTAAAATCACCCTAACAAGATTATGTCTTGAAGATCTATGATCTAAAGATGAGCACGGCTCTGTTAATGGGTAAAAACCTAAAATATTTTTTTAGATCTACGATCTGAGAAGAGCAGAGCTCTGTTAAAAAGTTCAAGCCTTACCAAATTTGGGCAGAGTTTTGACTCTAAGAAGTTCTTAAGGCATAGAGCTATGCTCTGAAGAGAGAATTCAATTCTCAGAGAAAACCGAGAAAACAAGAAGATTGACAAGCAGTCATCTCAAGGGCCAAAAATCATATTTATAGGCGCTGGAAGTCGATTCAATTTCCAAGTTGATCTAACGGTGGAAAAGCTGCCACCGCTGCACTCACGTGTAAGCCACATGAGCGCAACGGTGGAGGAGGGAGGCATTATAAGGCTCCATTCAAAATTTGAAATTTGAAATGAGGCAGCGCCTTATAAGAACGCTAGCGCCAAGAGCGCCAGCGCTAAGAGTCAGCGCCTCGCGTGCAAAGCACGAGAGTGCCAGCGCTAGAACTAAATGTTCTCCATCCTTGGATCAAGGATCCAACGAAGATGATAAATCATCAAATTACCAAAATAAAATTCTGTTGAGAAAATACTCCTCAAAATCTTACCAAACAGGAAAGATTGTGCCATTTAATCAGAGCACCGTTGGATCGAAGATCCAATGGTGATTAAAAATCACCAAGATACAAAATAAATCCTATATGGGAAAATATTTTCCCAATCTTGTTAGTAACAAGAAAATTATCTTCTGTAAAATAGAAGCCCTTGGATCAAAGATCCAACGGTGGGAAACATTCCCTAAATCGATCAGAGATCTCTCAATGAGAGATTTCCTTAACTGATTCAACAACTCAGCCTCCCATATATAAAGGACCCAAGACATCAAGTCATGTACAGAGGAACCTCCCCATAATTTTTCAAAACGAAAGAAGAAACAGAGGAACCTCCCCATAAGTTTTCAAATCTAAAGAAGAAACAGAAGAACCTCCCCATAAGTTTTCAAATCGAAAGAAGAAAAAGAGGACCTCCCCCAAAAACACTTCAATTTCTCATAAAAGAAAAGAGAAGAGAAAGTTCTAAGAAGAAGAACCTTCTTCAAGGTAAATAAAAAGAAGGGAGATCATGGCATCTTCTCCATATTTGAGAGTTTAACTCTCACATCAGAAGAACTTAGTTCTTTTTCAGATCATAGATCTATAAGATAAGGTCTTTCACAAAAGTAAAAGAGATCGTAGTATCTCATCAAGAAAGAGAAGAACTTAGTTCTTAGATCTATGAGACAAAGTCTCTTATAAACCAATAATTTAGTTCTCAGAGCACAGAATTGATCAGAACTGCATAAAAAGCGCCATAGCGCTCCAGGTATAGCGCTCAGCGCCCGGTGCTCTATGCGCTATTTTATAAAAAGCACCTTAGAGCTCCAAGTCCGGCGCTCAGTGGAAAACGCTCCACATGCTCCTCACATGGCGCTATTTTAAAAGAAGCGCTTTAAGGATGGCGCTCAGCGCTCAGCGCCCAGCGCTCCACGTGCTCCTCACGTGGGCGCTATTTTAAAAGAAGCGCTTTGGCGCTCCAAGAGCGTCCAGCGCTCCACGCGCTCCTTACGTGGACACCCTTTTATAAGAAGCACTGTAGCGCTCCCAATCAGGCGCTCAACGCCAGGCGCTCCACGTGTTCCTCACGTGGGCGCTAAGGAATTACAAAGCGCTATGTAAATAAGGCCCCAACGCCATAAAAACTGTTCAATACTCAAAAAAAGACAAAAAGAAAAAGGGGTGTCAGAACCCAAATCAATGCTCAGCATTATTGAATAATAAAGAGGCTGAGCCCAAACAAATGTTCAACATTTTATTCAAAATGAGTGGACTGAGTCCAAACTAGTGTTCAAACACTTTATTCAGAACTGAGTGGACTGAGCCCAAGTTGGCCACAAGTCCCTAATTCAAATTAACCGAGCACATGTGCTTACAATCTTTTTAATTAGTCTTCGTCCCAAACCTGACTATAGATCTCTCAACCAACATTGGTTCAAGGGTACATCTCTTCATACCTTTGAACATATCGTTGTAATTCTTCAACGTCTTCAGAGAGATGGGGGGTCCCAATAACCAATAACTTTTGGTGCATCTCCAAACGGTTAAACCAAAACCTTACAGACTATGATGTCTTTAAACCAGACTATGATATCTTTAAACCTCACAGACTATGACGTCTTTAAACCAGACTATGATATCTCTAAACCTTATAGACTATGAGGTCCTTAAACTCATGGACTATGATGTTCTTAAACCTTATGGACCGCAATGTCCCTAAACTAAAACGATAGAGTCCAAATACTCCTTCGTTGGATCTAAACGATCCTAAAACCTTGTTAAGTAGATCTTAGTCTAAAATTAGGCTAATATATCCTTAACAAGCATTTAAGTTGATCTTAATCTAAAACAAGATTAATGATCCTTAAACCAACCCAAACCTAAATCTAAGAAAATACAGATTTGGACTAATACACGCCCTACGGGCGATAACATAAATTAGTCTCCGTATAGGATCCACGGGCAACCGAAAATAAAACAAACACACACGACACGAAGTGACCATCTGGAGAAGGAGAAAGTTGTTACCGCGATGCGGTCGTGTAATTAACTACAGGGACTTACACCTGCAGGGAAGAGCGTCCTCACAATCAAAAACTCCTCACAACGAGGGGGAATCTGACGAAGTCATCTAAATTGGCCGCATCTGTCTACACCTCCAATATACGGTGCCATAAATCAACTTGGTATCTTCGGAGAGGTGGACGGATAAATCCAAATAGCATATGCCCCCCAAAATTCAGACCGGACGTCCCAACGTCCCGGTCGTGTCTTTCGGCGGTAAACACCGATGTTTATAAACAAGATACATCAATTTATCTTTCTCAATAGCGGTTGTCTGGATGAAGGTAGAGAGTAAGTTTATTTTGTATTAATTGTTCTTTATATATGTATATATATGAAATAATATAATGTTTACGTAAAAATTTAATGTTGATAATAGAATTCATAACAATGAAGTACGTGAGGGGCATCCTGATTGGAATGATGATCTATTGGAAAAATATCATCAAGACAATTTTTGCGACTGGTTTGCAGATCATGTAAGATATTCCAATTGATAGCTTATGGTTTTTGATAATCTTTTCATTTAGTTTTGATAATAGCTTAAACATGAATAATTCGTTTAGTGTCACTTGCTTTATCCTATCGACACTAAACTCGCATACACTTGATGTTTAACTTGCTTATCTTATATCTTGTGTATACTGAGTAATATATCAATATTTCATGTTATACTTGTGTTCTATTCTTGATATCGATATATTACTCTTATTCATTATTTTGGTAATTCACAATATCAATTTGTATATACATGTGATCTATAACTTGCTTCTCTTATACCATATATATATATATTTAGTATATCAATATCTTATACTTTGTGTTTGAGTTATATCTTGATATTGATATACTATTTATGATTGTGATATCAAAAATAATGAATGTTCATATACACGTGTTCATTAACTTGCTTATATTTCATAACACTGTATATGATGAGTTTGGTCTTTGAGATTGCATTTCAGATTATCAGATATCTTAGAACGAAGCTCTTTAATGGAGGATAGAGAAAAGCGAGCTTAAACGATATATCTAATGGAGATTGGAGGAATATAGACAAAAGATTCTCAAATTGCCAATTCAAGCTTCGTGAATTCAAGCTAAGTAGCCGAGAAACAGGAGTTCAAGCTATGAATAGCTAAGAAGTTAGAAGCCAAGTCCAAGTTCAAGCGTCAAAATCAAGTACGAGATTTGAAGATCAAAATATCAACTTCAAGACACAAGTGAGTGGAATGGCGTGTTTGAGTTTGAAGTATCAAGTGTTGAAGCTAATTGAATATCAATCGATCAACGCAAAGTTCAAGCGAAACGCTAAAATTTCAAGAGCTCGAGTTGAGACGTCAAGGATTAAAGATTTCGAAGATTTGCGTATACCTACATAAGAATTTTTGTAAGTACTCGATCAAATTATTGTTATATCATTTAGAGCACTTGAACACTCCCACACGCATGCACAAACTTTTTATAAATATCAGGTTTTTTCGATTTCGAAGTTTTCTATTTTATAAAAACCAATTTTTCAGTTTTTTTGTTTGTCCAGACGTTAGTCCCATTGGCCTTCAGACGTCTGTCAAGTTTGTCTTCAGACGCCTGTATGTTTTGAAAACTAAATATCGGTTTCGAATATCTATTTTAACTTCAGAACAAACGTCTGAAGTGTTTTCAGAACAAACGTCTTGATCTTAGACAAACATCTGTGCAAAAGTCTCTAATTGGAAATATTTCTTCTTCAGACATTTGTCAAGGCTTCTTCAGACACCTGTCTATTCTCTGTATTTTCTGTGGGATGAAACTTTTTAAAGAACAAACGTCTAAAGCTTTAATCAATAAACGTTTGCAGTTCAAAATCTTTAAAAATCATTTTCTCTTCAGACGTTTGTCCCACGTTCTTCAAACGTTTGTTTATTCTCTGTACTTTCTTTGGACATTTTTGAAAACCCACGGCAGACGTCTGAACCTATAGTCAACAGACATCTGGAGTAGAAATAGTTTGAAAAGGTAGTCATTTATAACCGTTGGGCTTGTTTTATTTGAGGCCAGATGTTTGTCTATCTTGTTTTCAGACGTCTGCCGCATACTTAAACTGCTTTTCCTCACTTGATTTTGAGTTGTTTTTGTTTAGGCTATAAAAGGGCTTTGGGTTGGTTTTTTCTTGGCATCACTTACTCAATTTCTTGTGCTTTTCTATTGCAAATATCCAAGTTATCTTCAAAAGAAAAATCCCACATCTTGTGGGTGAAAAAGAGTTTTCATTTTCATTTCTATCTTCTCTCTCACACACACAAGATTAAGAGCTTTACTTGATTATCCATACTTGAAAGAGTATTAGAGAGTGGGCTTGAAAGAAACTCCTTTGAGAGTATTGTACTTCATTGTAAACCCTCTTCCTTCTTTGTATTTGGAATCTTGAGTGCAAGATTGCCACTGTAAGAGAGGAGAGAATCTTCATAGAGAGAAGAGTGACGTGCTTTTAAGGGAAGTGTTGTTCGTAGTGGCGAACACCGTATAGTCTTTTGAGTAGACGTGTTGGTTTGGCCTCCACCGGAAGCCGGGTTATGGGTTGTTTGCGGGCAATGTATTTATTTCCGAAAAAGACGTGTTTAGTGGAATGGGCTCGTACGCCTAAAAAAGTAGACTGGGGGATCTCCCGAACCACTCGAAAATCGACTCGTGTTTGCGTTTGCAATTTCTTATCTCTCATTTGCTCATTACCTTAGAAATTGCATGCTATCTCATATGCTCATTACTCTTGCTTGATTACAATTTATCAATTGCTTGTTATATGCTATAGTTTCACAACTGCTACTTGTGCTTAGCTCGTATCTATATTTGCTTATCTTTTGACTAAGTTTGCAATTGTTCTTTGTTTAGCAAGTGTTGATAGTTTAGACTTTTTAATTTGGGTATATCGATAGCTTATTCCTATCTACCCCCTCTAAGAATAATTTTTAATTGGTATTAGAGCTTGGTGCCCTTCTTATTTGGCTTAAAATCCTAGAGTAGATCCTATGGTATCATATCTATCCTCGTGTTCTTATCGTGATAAACCATCTATTCATAACCCTCCATATTTTGATAGTTCAAAATTTGTTTTTTGGAAAATTATGACGTAATACTTTTTAGTATCTCTTGGTAGGAGTATATGATTAATTGTTGATCGTGAGTATTCTATTCCATCAATTGCTAAATCTAAATTGATTACTCATGAAAATGATTCCTTTGTTTTGAACATTAAAGCTATTAAAATTTTGCATTGTGTTTTAAATATCGATATTCTTAACAATGTCTCCTCTTGCAAGACGGCTCATGATTTATGGTGCTCATTAGAGCAAATCTATGGAGAGAAAGCCGTATGGAAAGTAAGGGAGAATGCTGAGAGAGTTACTCAAATAGCGACTTTGGAGGCGTCTCAACAAAATGTGAATCAAAAGAGACGATCCATCTTTATGCGGTTGGATAAGGGGTGTCTTGATTTTAGGGTTGTAAGTAATCCATCTTTCGATAATCGTATACTTATCCATGATCAATTGCTAGTTGCTTTCATTACTATTCATTGTAGTTTCAATTTGATGGTTTCTGGAAATGATTTGTTAGATGAGCAAATTTCTTCTCTCATTGATGAGAAAAATGATTTGATTTTGTTTTGCAATTCCTTTGAGATCTTGAACAAAACCTTGATTGCCAAATGTAACGCTTTAAGTTCCACTCATGATTCTTAAACTGTTTTAATTGATAAATTAGAAGTTGAGAAGAATGAGCTACTTTCAAAACTTGATTTGCAATGTATTTCCATCGATGCTTTGAAAGTAGAAAACGAGAATTTGGTTTCTACCTGCAATGACTTGAGAAATGAAAAAAATTGTTTGATTTCAAGTTTTAAATGCATTATTAACTTGTTGAAATCTTCTCTTGATTGTCATGATGCATTGATTTGTGATTTTTCGTTTCTTAGGAAAGAAAACGAGAAATTGCTCTTATCTTGCGAAATCTTGAGAAAAGAAAACATCGATTTGGTTTCAAGTTCTACAAGTGAGATCAATATTTTGAAATCATCTATTTTATCTCAAGAATCACTTGTTTTGGAAAATGTTTCTCTCAAGAAGAAAAATGAGGTTTTGAGTTTTTCCCTTGCTGAATCTCATGTTCATTCACATGTATACTTATATAAATTTAGTTCGAGAAAAACTTTCAAGAAGCATGTACATCATTCCCTTGCCATATCTCATGCTATTGACACTTCTAGGATTTCCATATATGCACATACATACTCACTTTTGTGGTGCACATGGACACTTGGCATTTGCATGTAGCTTAAAAAAATATTTCATTGCATGCCAACTTGGTTTGGGTTCCAAAAGCTAACCCAATTGGATCCAAGAAAGCTTGAATACCGAAATCCCTATTCGTACCTTATTTGTAGGTATAGAAAAATTGACGAGTTAGAGATTCGGGAGCGTGATGAGAAAAGAGCAATCCAATGGAAAACTTGCTATAGCCCATCAATTTGTAGGGTATCGTATTTCTTTTCTATACCAGTTTAGAATATCGCCTATTCATTTAAGCTTAATGTTGATATTCTATTTGAGTATATCTTATATTGATATACCCTTTGTGATGCACATATGTTGTCCTTTTATATATTTTTTTGTGTTTGTTCATGTATGAGATGCTATTCATAGGATATTTCAATTAGTATTTACAATTCGTATTATTTGTTTGCTCATATGTGATTTATTGTGCTCATGTGCTTTAAATTTACTATCTTTTAAACTTGAGCACAATATGGTTTGAAAACTTATTTAGATTTTCATATCCATGTGTTTTCTTGCCATAAACCACTCTCACTTGCTTATAATGTGTTTTTAATCTTATAAGTAACAGTTTGTATCCATATAACTTTAATGTGTTTAAATCTTTTTCGTATGGATATATTTTGGTATTTGTTTTAATTTGAACCAATTTTCAATTAGTATCTTTGCTTTGTGCCTTATTGATGTGTGTTTGTGCTTAAACTTGTTTATCTATTGTTGCACACACACTTCTTTTATGAGTAGAATTATTCATTGGTATTGAATTCTTATCTCATCTTGCTAAATGGATTCTGCAACCCTTTTAGGGGACCCACTTATAGATTTCGTTAATTGCAACGAATCCTACGGATATAGCGGAGAGAATTAGAGTCTCTTCACTGGGTAGTCGATACTTAAGTTGAGACAGTTACTCATGCTTGCACTCACATACTGTTCTAAATTATTTCCAATTAGTATCATGTTGTTTTCAATTGGTATCTTTTTCTTTGTGAGTTGTTTGCACATTTGTATTTTTCATTGGTATCGTCATAATTATATGTGCATATTTTGATCCGTTTATGAGTCAGCATCATTAAATTTCTATAACTTGTATTCCATTATACTTTATGGTTGAGCTCTAATGGTTTGGTATCAAGTGATTGTATAGGACTTATGAATCGATTCTTTGGGCCTGCTCCTCAACTTTAAGAGATTCATGCAATTATGATATGTAAGTGTTGCGCTATCGAGATATAATTTTTCGTATTTACATTCGCAATATCGTGTTGTGCACTTTTTAAATCATATTCTTGTTTTAAATACACACACACACATTGTACATGCATAATACGATTATGTTTAGTTCGTATTACGACATGTATTCTAACTCATATAGTTCCAAACTTGTTTTTACTTTTTATGAGTTAGCACATGTTTTTGAACTTTTCTTTGTATATTGTTTCAATACATGCCTTTTGGATATGGATTGAGTTTCTTTTTCAAAATTCTCATTTTACTTACTCGTATCCATTCCCTATTTCGTGTGTGCTTACATTAACTTGAATATCCTTCTTGTTGCACACACCTTGCATGGGTACACTCCTTATTTTTCACATCATTCATTACTCGTGGTTGCCTCCACATGCCATTAAAATTTGTTTATATTTTGCTCATGTGGATCTTTGTGCATGTATACTAGCTTTGTGTTGCACATCTTTTATATACATGCTTTTGGATATGAGTTGAGCTTCATTTTCAAAATTTGAATCTTTACTTGTGCTCGTATCCATTTCCTAGTGTTTTCCTATGCATACATTTAAGGGGAGTGATTCAAACGTTTGATTCTCTTTAGGCATACGCATATATTTAGGAGTGGTTCAAACGTTCTAAATTCTCTAAATATTTTTTTGATTATGTCAAAAAGAAGGATAATAATAGAAGTTTTAGTATATCGATATCCTAGAATATGGTTTTTTGATATAGATATACTATTTCCTATTCATGTTTTGCCATTATTCAAAAAGGGAAGATTGATAGCTTATGGTTTTTAATGATCCTTTCATTTAGTTTTGATGATAGCTTAAACATGAATAGTTTGTTTAGTGTCATTTACTTATCTTGCTTTATCCTATCGATACTAAACTCGTATACACTTGATGTTTAGCTTGCTTATCTTATATCTTGTGTATACCGAGTAATATATCAACTCATGTTATAATTTTTTTATATTCTTGATATCAATATATTTGTAGGGTGTTTTTCGTCACCCCATTGAGATGGGAATGCGCGCGCTTGTCAGGCATGTAAAGATTCCCTCTGCCTGGGGCAGGCCGGGGTTTATTGATTGTGGGGATTCAAATCTCCGGGAGCCGCGGACTAAACTGCTGTTAATTACCCCTCCCTTTAGAAGCGAGGGAACCTCCGATTGACGGGTCAAAATGGTCATGCGAATTCAATGTGCAAAGTGCGTATGTTGTGTTTTGAGGGGTCTTGGGTATATCGGGGACCTCGTAGAGTTTACGGGGGTTCGTTATCGGGATAGCGGGATGGGGGTCAAGGGGCCTAGCAGCCCCCTTACGGTGTGCGGGACAGCGCCCCGTTAGAAATTTTTTTCTAACAGGATATGTGTTTTGAGTGTGGAGTGTGTATAAAAAGAAATAATAATAGTAAAAAAAGTGAGGGGCATCCTAAAAAGGCGTGGGCGCTGGGCGTCAGCGCCTCATCCATCCGGCGCATGGGCGCTGGGCGCCAGCGCCTCAAGCGCCCGGCGTGTGGGCGCAGGGCGCCCACAGAAAAGGGGGCTTAGCCCCTGTACTGGAAGTTGTACTTCTGATTGACTTTTGGAGTTAAACTCCTAAAAAAGGACAAATGGGTTTAGCCCCTGCCCCGAGAGTTGTACTCCCAATTGACTTTTGGTGTTAAACTCCTAAAAAAGGAGACTTTTATTTTATTATTATTATTTTTTTTTTTTTTGTGGAGTTAAACTCCCAAGAGATTTTCGGAGATGATGAAAGGGGACCCTTTTCTTCTCCCTTGAGCCCTAGATCTTCTCTTGAGTTTTGGATCTTCCCAAAGTGGGATTTTTGGAGATGGGTCTTCTTCTTCTTCTTCCTCTTTGATAGCTGGATCTTTGGAAAGGGGGGGGGGATAAGACTTAAAAATCTCCCATTTTAGAGATTTGATCGAAGGCCCGAGCTCCTCTTCAAGGGTTTTATGGTGAAAAACTGTTTCTTTTTAGAAAAAGAAGTGTTAGACTCTTGATTTAAATGAATAAAAAGAAAAAGGTTCAGAACCTTGAGGGAGGAGAAGGGACACGAACCATAATTTTTTTTAGAGAGAAAAAGTTCTCCTTTGATTTTTTCATCATTTTTGCCTTTATAGACTACACTTTACATATAACCCCTTGCGCTTTACCAAATGTCACTTGTGCCACCCCATGCCTTATGTGCTTATCTCTTTTTGCACATAAGCCATGGGGTTTACAAAATTTTGGCTTTTTGCCCATTTTACACACACACACACACACACACACAAAGAATTACATTAAACCAATTTATGGCTTCATTCTTTTTGTCATGGGGACGGTACTTTCCATGCTCGGTCTTGACCTGGGCTTGGGCCCACTTGGATTTTGATTTTGATTTTGACTTGGTCAGCCGGTGTGTAATTTTTGACCCCAACAAAGTATCCCCCATCAATAAGTGCACACCGCTTGTGTGGGTTACGTGCATGAAATTAATGGATCTTGTTCTATATGGAACTTGATTTGGTTGGGTTCCCTTTTGACGACCTGGAGGGTCGATGTTGCCATTTTAACGATTTGGACTGTCGATACGGCCATTTTAGCGACGTGGACGGTCAGTAATGCCATTTTAGCGACGTGGACAGTCGATGCTGCCATTTTAGCGACGTGGACGGTCGGTGCTGCCATTTTTGTGACTTAGACGGTCGGTCCTGCTCTTTTGCGATTTGGACGGTTGGTGCTGCCATTTTAGCGACTTGGACGGTCGTTGCTACCATTTTTGCGACTTGAACGGTCGGTGCTGCCATTTTAGCGACGTGGACGATCGATGATTTGATTTGACTTGCTCCGCTTTCTGCGGTGTCGGGATTTGATTTGACTTGCTCCGCTTTCGGCAGTGTCGGGGTTGAAATTGACTTGCCGCTTTCTACGGTGTCAGGGTTGATTTGTTTGATTTGATTTATTTTGGGAGTTCTCTACCCGTCCAGCGGGACTTTTGAGCTTGGAAGCGCTACCGGGTGGGACATTAATTTGATCTGTTTGATTTCTGCCTTATTTGGCAGGACTTTTGAATTTGAGAAGAACTTGGAATTTGGATTTTGTTTGGCATCAGCATTGCTGCACTGGAATAATGCAAGGAGCAACTCATCATTTGCCCCGGGAGGTTTTAGGATTTGGTTTTTGGGTCAGCATCAGCATTGCTGCACTGGAATAATGCCAGGAGCAACTCATCATTTTCCCCGGGAGGACTTGGGATTTGGTTTTTGGGTCGGCATCACCACCGTTAACACTGAATCGTAGTGCCAGGAGTGACTCATCATTTGCCTATGGGAAGACCTAGGATTTAGGTTTTGGGTCGGCATCAGCACCGCTAACACTTAAGTGTAGTGCCAGGAGCGACTCATCATTTGCCCTAGAAAGACTTGGGATTTGGGTTTTGGGTCGGCATCAGCACCACTAACACTGAAGTATAGTGCCAGGAGCAACTCATCATTTGCCCTTGGAAAACTTGGGATTTGGGTTTTGGGTCAGCATCAGCACTGCTAACACTGAAGTATAATGCCAGGAGCGACTCATCATTTGCCGTGCCCGTTAGGGAACGATGGCTTAGGAGACAAGTTTAGATCCCTATCATCTAAGGCTTTTCAATTTTATGAGCCATAAAGGTCTCATAAAAGCATTTTCTTTTCACAAGTTTAGATCCCTATCTCCCTACGAGTCGAGGTGATCTCGCAGGTGTATTTCTCCCCAGGAATCGTGGGGATTCCTAAGTGTGTTGCTCCTTTGTGAGTCGTAAGGATCTCACGCGGGGATTTTCTTTTCACAAGGTTAAGAGGACTTTGCGAGTGTATTTCATTTCTTTTCACGAGTTTGCGTACTTTCAGGTTTTCACAAACTCGGTAACAGTCCTACTGTTTTTACTCACGGAGCCTTTTCGGTTTTTCATCTGTGCCCGTTTCGCTTGTGGACATACCATTTTTTTTTCTTTTTTTTATCATCGCCGGTAAGACTTTAAATGTAGTCTCGCCGGTAGAACATGGGAGAGATAGTGGTCATTTGCGTCCGTGGATTGTATACGGTTTTACAGGATGTATGATCCAGACCGTAGGATCGGTGTGCTCAATTCGCCTGCGATTTGGAGCATTCACGCGTAGTATTTCTTGAGGTATCGGCCATTGATGGGTGGCATGGGCCTTTCTCCCTCGGCATTTATCAGCTGGTAGGATCCTCCATCAAACACTTTCTCGACGACGTATGGTCATTCCCAGTTTGGCTCGATTTTTCCTTTGGCATGTCGTTTGGGGATGATCGGTCTTTTGAGGACCAACACCAATTTGCCTTTCTTAAAAGAACGGAGACGGGTCATGTTATCATATGCCCATGACATTTAGGCTCGGTACAGCTCCAGATTTTGCTGTACCGTGAGCTTCTTTTTCTTCAAGGGAGTCGAGATCTTCAAGCCGAAGGAGGATATGTTCCTCCTCCCTCAATTCATGTTGGATGGCCATTCTTAGGCTTGGAACTTCAATTTCGAGGGGGAGGATCGCCTCCTCTCCGAAGAGTAATGAGTATGGAGTGGACTGAGTTGGAGTACGGTGTGTGGTACGATATGCCTACAACGCCTTGTAAAGTTTGAGATTCCAGTCTCTCTTGTTGGCTGAAGCATTTTTCTTCAAGAGCTTGCATAAGAGTTTTATTGAAGGCTTCGGCCAGCCCATTGGCCCTTGAATTATAGATGGAGGAATATCTCCAGGTTATCTTGTGCTGAGTAGCGAACCTTGAGATTTTGAAGCTCTTGAAAGAAGGCCCGTTGTCAGAAATGATCTTTCTTGGAGTACCGAAGCGGTATCGAATATTATGTCTGAAGAACATCAGAATATCTTCTATTTTGACTTCTTTTAGTGGGACAGTTTCAGCCCATCTGGAGAAGTAGTCTGTTGCAGCTAATATGAACCGGTGGCCTTTGGATGATGGAGGATCAGTTGGGCTAACTATGTCTGTGCCCCATACTTCGAAGGGCCACGACGCCACCATAGGATGCAACGGATTGGGATGATTGTGAATGAAATCATCGTGAATTTGGCAGAGATGACATTACTTTACATGCTCTTCGAAATCCCTTATCATGGTGGGCCAGCAATATCCAAACCGTTTGATCTGAAGCCGCATTTTGGGGCCAGACTGGTGAGCCCCGCAGACGCCCGAGTGAACTTCTTTCATGACCTTTTGGGCTTCGGCCAATGACAGACACCTGAGCTAGAGTTGGTTATATGATCTGCGGTATAGCGTATTATTTACGAACACGTATTGGAGAGCTCTCTTCTTCAGCTGAATAATCATAGATTTTTCTTCGGGCAACTTGTCGTATCGGAGATACTCTATGAAGGGCTCTCTCCAATCGGGCTCCTCTTGAATGATCAGAACTTCTTCGGTAGGATTGCTCTTTTTTTCTGTGCTTTCCTCTTCTCATAAACAGACTGGAGGCAAAATTTGCCGGCTCCTGACTGTGATCAAAATTTCATCCATGTCGGGATCGGCCATCTCTTTGGCTAGGCGAGCGAGTACATTGGCTTTTTCGTTCAACGCCCTAGGGAATCTCATTAGTTCAATGCGAGTGAACCTTTTCATAAGTTCCACCACCCGGCTTCTATATCGAGCTAACTCGGGCTTATATATCTTGTAGTCCTCTCACTTGGTTAACGACAAGGTGGGAGTCATCGTAAACCCATAGCTGAAGAATTCCCATTTCTATGGCGAGCTCCAGACTAGCTATCAGAGCTTCGTACTCAGGCTCGTTGTTTATGCCAGGCTTGAGCGAAAGAACATCGTAGGGTTCCTCCCGATGGTGTGATGAACACCAATCCTATCCCTGCTTTTATCTCCGGGATGCTTGATTTACTAGAGGTCCTTATTGATGAGGCTCCATCGAAGCAGAGCTCCCAACATGGCTCACCATCTTCAAGGTGCAGCACTTTTTCATCGGGTAATTCACAATTTAGCGGTGAACCTTCTGGTATAGGACGAGCAGCGAGGAAATCGGCGAGGGCTTTTCCTTTTATTGCTTTTTGAGGAGTATAAACTATGTCAAATTCGAGCAGCATGACAGCCCATCTTGCCATTCTGCCGACTAGGCTTACTTTGGTCATTAAGTGTTTGAGCAGGTTGACCTTAGAGATCAACATAACCCGATGAACGAGCAGATAGTGCCTCAACTTCTTCACGGCGAATATCAGAGCCAAGCATTGCTTTTCGATCGGAGAATAGTTATGTTCCGCCCTGACTAAAGTTTGGCTGAGGTAGTAGAGGGCATTTTCTTTTTCCTCCTCGTTGTTCTGGGTAAGTAGCCCACCGAGTGACTTATCTAGCGCGGCAGTATAGAGAATCAATGGTTTATTTGGAATAGGAGCAGCAAGCACCGGAGGGTGCAACAGGTACTGTTTGATATTTTTGAATGCTTCTTGACATTCGACGTCCTAGACACAAGGAGCTCCCTTCTTCATGAGCTTTGAGAAAGGCCGACATCTCCCCGATAGGTTCGAGATGAACCTTCATAAATAAGCGAGTTTGACTTGAAAGGATCTTAACTGCGTCAGATTCTTTGGAGGAGGCATCTCCATGATGGACTTTATCTTTGATGGGTCAGCTTCGATCCCCCGATGTCGAACTATGAAGCCCAAGAATTTTCCCGATGACACGCCAAAAGCGCACTTCAGAGGATTCATCTTCAGATCATATTCCTTCAGTCGGGTGAAAATGGTTCTGAGATCTCGGATGTGATCGGCCTTGGCTTTAGTCTTGTCGACTAAATTGTCAACATAACATTCGATGACTTTATGGATTAGGTCATCAAAGATATTGGTCATTGCTTTTGATATATAGCATTTGCGTTCTTCAGTCCGAACGGCATCACTTTGTAACAATATATACTGATCAGGGTTCGAAATTCTGTATGCTTCTCATCCTTAGGCGACAGCTTGATCTGATTGTACCCAGAAGAGCCATCCATGAAGGTGAATAACTCATAATTTGAGGTGTCGTCGACCATCATTTCCATGACTGGTAGCGGAAAGTCGTCTTTAGGGCATGCCTTGTTGAGGTCCCTGAAATCAGTGCAAACTCGTATCTTCCCATTCTTCTTTTTCACTGAAACGATGCACGTGATCCAATTTGTATATTTCTCTTCTCTGATGAAGCCGGCATCGATGAGTTTCTTGGTTTTATCAATGAACTTTTCTTCCAGTTCCCTTCTCATTCTTCGAGGAGCTTGTTTGACTGGCTTAGCATTAGGAGATATAGCCAGCTTATGCCCGACCACTTCAGAGGAAAGGCCAGGCATTTCTTTATAAGTCCACGCGAAGCAGTCAACGAACTCATGCAGCAGGGCGACTATCTGCTCTTTCATTTCCTCTGACAAGAGTTAACTGATGTAGGTTGGCCTTGGATTATCGGGCGTTCCCAAATCAATCTCGGTTAGCTCGTCGAAGGTTGCTTGTCCGCTGTCTTCGAGCTCTCGAGGAGCTTCTTTTGGCTCGGCTATCTTGTCGTCATCATTTGACTTTTTGCTGGCTTCGCCAACATGGATCATGTAGCATGCTTTGGAATCAGGTTGACTGAAACCTATGCCCCATCTATATGGAATCCGTCCATCGATGAATGCTCGGATTTGAGGCGGATGCCATAGCCCCTCATAAAACTTCGCTTCAGATTCCGTTTGATATAACCGGCATACGCACTTTTTAAAATATTCCCATATATCGGGCGCATAATATCTGGGATTGAGGAAGGCTCTTATGCCTCTTTTATAGGGAAGGCACGTGACAAACAAATCATCCGGGTGCATAACAGGATTTGACCCATAAAACAGAATACCCTTCTGTCCACTCTTCATTCTAGGAACGTAGAAAGTTTGCAGTTGGTTCACGGTAGAGACCAACAATGCATCGAGCTCTTTGCACATTTGCTCCGGCACCCTTGTGACGGCTAGGGACCCTTCCGTAACTTCGAAGGTCTATCGTAGCTTTGCTTGTTGCGTGGGGCCCAATCCGTTTAGCTGTTGCAAGGCAGGTTCTCTTCCTCCGACTCTTCAGTGTCTCTGCCTAAATGAGGGCAAATTTTGCTGGCGAATGGGCCTTCGATATCAGATTCGTCCTTATCGCTACCAAGATGAGGGCGGTTTTTATGGGCAGACGGACTTCCAACGTCGGACTCATCAGTGTCACTGCCGAAATGCGGACGCACTTGGGGGTTTTTGCTTTTGAAAGTGACTGTCGGCTTTGATTTTCTTTTCAGTTTTAGGGTCGTTCTGTCTTTGGTCAGTTGTGGCTCGACAGTTTGGAGGTTCATAAAGTATCGGGAATCTTCATATCGAACTTCATGCACACCGAACGGCTTGATGTCTCCGTCAATGCGTCTTTCTTCTCCATTTTTGGTATACTTCATGCACTGATGGAGAGTTGACGGAACGATACCATAATCGTGAAGCCACGGCCTTCCCAGGAGAATCTTCGGTGTCGATCACATATATCTTGGCTTCAGTTTGTAGGTCCCCGAACCTGATCGGCAGAACTATGGATCCCAGAACTTTCTGACAATTTTGATTGAAACCTTGAATGACAATCCTTTCCATTGACAGGTATCGGACATCCATTGAAAAACTCTTCAGAGTCCGCAAGTTCATGATGTTCACTGAGGACCCTGGATCAATCAATATGTGATTAATCCGGTCTCCGTCGCTGTACCCTGTCACGTAAAGTGGTCGGTTGTGCTCAGCTGTTCCTAGTAACAGGTCTTCATCTTTAAATGTGACCGCGACTGTATGTAGAGTGTACGGGGCTTCTTTCATATCAATTTCCGCAAAGCGAGCCAGGTACCGCTCGGGGTTTTGTAGAGCATGAATGAGAATATCTCTAAGCTCCTTAGATAGAATCAAGACATCGTAGATGCTCAGGAGAGATGGAAGCTTTCGGAGATGAGCCAAGACATTATAGTCCACCTAGGAAGGACTCGAATTTTAATGAGTCGGCTCTCCGCCATCTTCTTCATTAGCGACTTGTTTTTCTTTCCCTTTTGGGGCATTGTCTTGATTTGGCGGTAGAGCCTTGTTGCTTCTGAGCTGGATTTGGTTTTCCTTCATGGCGAGCACCTCATCCTCCTCGGGAAAATAGAGTTCCTTAGAGTCGTTACCAAGGTGGATGACGTAGCAGGTCACTATAGGGATCTCATTATCGGAGTCTTCGTCTACCTCCTTCAGAATCTTAGCCGCTTCTATTGGGAAGAACTCCTTCAATTGAATTAGAGTTATTTCCTTTTGTTCATAGTCTTCGAGGGAATCGATATATTTTTGAAATGTCGATCTCCCTACAGACACTTTTTCGCGTCAAGCTGCACTTTTCTTCTTCTTGAGCTTTTTGGATTTTAAGCTTGATTGAGCCAAATTAGTAGTTAGAACGGTGGGCTCGTTCTACCCTTCCCATTCTGTTCTGGGCTCTTTCTGAAGTAGCTTTAGCATCTTCTTCATCTTTTTAGACATGTGCATGCTCCATGGAGGCTGCGGCGAGTCAGTTTCATTCTTCAGGATAGCGGCTTCAGCTGTCTGCTCCAGCTTGTGTTTGTATGAAGTTGGTGGTTGCAGCTTGACTGTTCACCAACACATTTTTGGACAACTCGATATCCCCAGTCTTGCACTGCTTCTCGACCCAGTCTTTGAAAATATAGCAATTCTCTATCGCATGGCTCACTACTCGGTGGTACGGGAAATATAGAAGATTGTCGGTCATTTTTGCTTCGTAGGGTCTTTTCGACTCTGGCAATTGTAAACCGTTGTTCAAGGCATCTTTGAATATCTTGCAGACCTTGTCCCTTCTGAAAGAGTAGACCTTATTCTTTTTCTCCTCTAGGGAAGTCCCTTCTCCTCCCAATACTGGCTTTCGAGATCGGTTAGTTTTGGATTCGCTTGCCTTTCGCTTGTTTTCATTGTCGGACGCATTGAAGACATTAGTATTGCTGTAATTCCCGCTTCTACGGTTGTCGTTCCTCTTGATCTTCCAAGTCTTGTCCCTCTGAGAGTCCGGGGTAGACTCTTGCTATAAGCGTTCCAGCATTTAGACTTTCTTACTCAGCTCCTGAAACGTCTTGAGTCCTGCTATACACAAGAATGGGACCATCCAATTTCTGAGGTTCCCAATGAGGAGGCTGACGGACTTGTCCTGCTCTAGCGGCGGTTCACACTTGACAGTAAGGTTGCACCATCGGGCAATAAAGTTTATGTTGCTTTCGTTTTTCCCTAGCTTGGTTCTCACGAGGTTAGCAATGGAGATTTTGTCACTAACACTCATGAATCTTTGTCGAAACAGAGACTCCATTTGGGCGAAAGTAGTGACGGACCTGTCTGGTATATTCGTGTATCAGTCGAAAGCGACACCAGTCAGGCTGTTGACAAACTGACGAAGAAGGAGCACATCATTGCCCCCTGTATTTCTGCACGACGCTTTAAAGTGGGCGACATGTTGATTCGCGTTCCCCATACCGTCAAATCTTCCGAACTTAGGAATGACTTAGCTGCTGAGGAACTCGATCAGATCGTACTGTGGGAGATATGGCCGCCCACTACTGCCAATGTCCTTCTGAGCCTCGGCTTCAGCTACCAATTTTTTTGACTTCGCTGGTGACCAAATCCATTATCCGATCTTGTGTTAGCGGGATGGTGCTATCTGGGGCCAAGGTGTCCCCAGAAGCAGAATATAGTTGTCTTTCATGCGGCTCGTCCAATCTTGGACCTAAAGGGACATGCATCGGTTGCTTCGGATTGTCATCACCCGACTCATGAGTAAAGACTTATGCTTGATTGGGAGGCACTCGAGCAATTTGAGCTGTGAGATGCATAATGACATTCGTTAGGTCGTCAATTTTTGAATAGAGCTTGGTCATCTCTTTATCTTTGCTCCTGAGCTGTTTTCGAAGCTCTTGAAGCTGCTCTTGCTCTGTAGTCCTGGGGTGAAAAGTCGACTCTACTTCGCTGTTCGAGCTTGATTCCACATGGACTGAAAGGTCCTTTTTCCTATTGGCCTCATCGAGAGGGTTTTCATCGTCCAGCGGAGGCGGCTGATCTTGGGAAGCGGCAACCACATTCAAGTCAGATTGGGCTTGGGATGTGGTGGCCCTATCCTTGCTTTTGCTGCGAAAGTTGTCGCTGGGGTGCGTGCCCGCCATATAGACCGTGTGGATAACATATCCGACCGTCCTTTCATTATTGGTAGCTGATTTCATGGACCGCTGTCGGGGCCCTTCTGTTTCGGTAATAGGCAATCGATTGAAGACAGATGGCCTGACCGGGTTCTTGAGTGGTGCTGGCGCTTCTTTTCTGGATTTTTCCTGCTTCTTTCATACGACACAGTGCGCCTGATAGACTCTTGAAGAGATGGTGTCATGCTTTCTCTTTTGGGGCTGTAGCATTGTTCGGACTGCTGGCGGTCATGGCATTTTTCTGAACCCACTTCAAAGGTTCGAAAGAATTGCTGACTTTTACGGCCGGCTCAGCCGTTGTCATGAGGTAACCCTGCTCTTGGAACCTCACAATATTCCCCTTGGCCGGAGTCCTAGCCCTCTTGTTGGCTCGATACCTCTGTCTCAACCTTTCTGTTTTGAGCACTTGGCAGGATTCAGCTCTTCGGGAAGCCGCCGTAGATCGATTAATAGGGAGTCCAGAGAAGACACCCGCTCGCGTGATTGTCAAGGGCACCGTCTGAGCCTGCTGGAGATGCTTTGTGGCTCCATTGGTGTTGACGACCATGCCCCCAATTGGAACAGTGGAAAGCCGTTCGAATACAGATTTGTATTTGGGGTGAGATGCTTTGGCGACCACAACGTTCGGCCTTCTGCCCCTTGAGGTCGGTTTGGCCGCTTGGTTTGCGGCGACCTCCGCCAGATGAGCGCTTCTAGCAGGGTAGATGGTGATGGAACCAAATTAACGGAGTGGCTCCTCCCATTGCCGCCTGAGACTTGCAGGGAGAACCACGCGGGCATTGATCTTGACCACGTACCGGATCGAAGTCCCGTCGAAAGCTGAATTCATCTTAGAAGACATCGTCGTTGAAAGTTGATTGCTGCATGGGAAAAACATTATTTCAGTACAAACATCGGTATATATGTTAAATGAGTTCTCATGAACGCTTAACTCGAGGTATTGGAGGAGAGAAAAGTCCCACCGGGCGTGCCAGAATCTGTAGGGTGTTTTTCGTCACCCCATTAAGATGGGAATGCGCGCTCTTGTCAGGAATGTATAGATTCCCCAAGCCTAGGGCAGGCCAGGGTTTATTGATTGTGGGGATCCGAATCTCCCGCAGCCGCGGACTAAGCTGCCATTAATTACCCCTCGCCTTTGAAGCAAAGGAACCTCCGATTGGCGGGTCAAACTGGTTATGCAAACTCAATGTGCATGGTGCGTATGTTGTGTTTTGAGGGATCTTGGATATATTAGGGACCTCGCAGAGTTTACAGGGGTCCCGCTACCCGGATAGCGTGTAAGTCCACGTTACCCGTCCCCGGTTCTTTGGAGTTGCGGAAATGGTGAAAAACGATTTTTTCTTTGGGGGTAACATGGACTCAAAATACGGATCTTTGTTAAACAACTATCTAACAACCTAACTAGGAGTTTTACCTACTCGGTTAGGGGGTTATACCTTAACTTGAACTCCTTCTCTTCAACTCCTTGCGGTAGTCGGATCAGCCTCACCTCATCGTCTCCTTGCGCCGAAGATGGATCCACCCGAAAGCTTCTACCTTTGGTTTCAACCTCAAACTAGAAGAAACTAGAACACTTGGCTTGCTAGACCTTGGGTACTAGAATGAGTAGAGAAGTGTTATAGGCCTTTATCTCTAAGGAAATAGTTCTCAACTCATGAGAAGGAGTTTTCTTGAGCTAGAGAGAGCAAGAGGAAGAAGGAGAGAGCTTGAGCATGAGAGAGAATGGAAAAATGAAAGAATGACCAAGAATTTTCTCACCCTTGCTCTCATAATCCAAAATAATCATAACACATAATAATAATTGAGTATTATGTGATGGTTGTTATCATATCAAATGGAAATATCATTTCATGAATTAAATGCAATTTGTGAACAAAACAAGCAAGCAAAGGTCAATGCCATGAAATGATAGTCATTGTCATGATGGTGGTCAACAAGTCCAACCTAGTCAACCGGTCAACATAGTCAACAAGTCAACAAAGTCAACTTTTCAACCCAACCATGGCACAATAATACTTAATTAATATTATCATTAATCATATTTCTAATTCTCATTAGGGAATAGCAAAAGTCAACAGTCAACAACCCTAATGAGAATCCTCTGCCTCTGTCTCTGTCAACCGTGGATACACACCCGCATCCGCGTTCCGAGGAACACGAATACAACCGAGATAAAACCAATCCCAAACGTACATTAGGATCTGGCTTAAACCAAAGCCAGCTAGTGATAACTGCCCGGACACTAAACGTGCACAAGTGCACGGATGTGACCGAACCCTGTCGCAAAACCATGCGAGCTCTACTCTTTTGCCTAAAGGCGAATAGCTCTTTGTGTGGGACTCTAAAGACTCGACACTATGCTGGTAGTGGGTTTAACCACAGACCGCAAGCGGCACTAGCTGTGCGTAACGGCCCCCAGGTAGATGCCGATAAGAAGACTGATGAGGTGAAACCCATCTGAACTCCTACCGAGCCTGAATGTGACAGTCTCCGTACAGTCTGGTCTGTTCGTTTGAGAATATCGCATGGCGGGCCTAGGGGGCGGTAAACGTCAGTCCCCTAATAGCGGTACAAGTCGTGTCGGAGTGTAGCCCAGAACACCCTGAGATAACACTGGAAACCCACCAGTATATCTCGCTTGCCCTGGCCAGGGACTTTGTGTAATGGCTCTCCTAGACACAGCGCGATATCGACCCCCAATACCGGGAGAGACGAATCCTATCTAACCGTCACTGCCTCCAAGTGCTTCGGGACTGCACCCAACTACTATCTGTTTGCACGACTCCTTTGAGCCGTGGTAGGGTAGTAATCAAAGTACAGTGGGAACACACTCGAGGCGAAGTGACAGTGTCAAGTCAGTGGACTAAGCTGTACTCATGTCACCTGAGAACTGATAACTGACGATAGGTATAGTACCAACCAACAGTTCCCGACGAGTCATGTCCAGTGTACTCGTAACCTAACGAGCACCCGCATACTATCTCAAGTACGACGTACTGACGGCTATGGGACAGACCGTCTCCTCTGCTGGGATGAGAAGCGCATACGCTAGTCTACTCCGGAGTATCGATGCCCTGTCTCGATAGTCCTATGACTAGTGACCTGTATAAGGATGTGCTTATGGATTACCCAGCCCCCATGAGTGTGAATGCCATCACAACGCTGGTAATTAAGCAAAGATGCTAAGGGCTCCACTAATGTGTATAGGTGATATACCAAAAGAAACACATGTACACATTAAAGTAGAAACAAACCAAGTAGCATGCTACCATTTTGAGCAAGATTGTCTATACAACTGTGAATATCCCAAGCTTCCATTAAGTAATATACAAACTAGTATGATACAGTAATGGCCTCTAGGGCATATGCACTAACAATCTCCCACTTGCACTAAGCCCATGTACTGGCGTATCGAAGACCTATCATCTCGATCAGCCGCTCGAACTGAGTTTGGGGTAAGGCCTTTGTGAGTGGATCAGCAGTGTTATCTTCCGTAGCAACTCTCCGAACCTCGATCTCCTGGCGACCCACGATCTCCCTGATCAGGTGATACCGCCTCAAGATGTGTCTGGACTTCTGATGGGACCTGGGTTCCTTCGCTAAAGCTATAGCCCCGTTATTGTCGCAATACAGAGGTATTGAATCAACAATGGACGGAACCACCTGAAGTTCCGTTAAGAACTTCCTCATCCAGACGGCTTCTTTTGCGGCATCTGCAGCAGCGATATATTCCGCTTCCATCGTCGAGTCAGCAACGGTTTCCTGTTTGGAACTCTTCTAACACACCGCCCCTCCATTCAGGGTAAAGACATAACCCGACATGGACTTGTAATCATCCTTGTCACTTTGGAAGCTGGAGTCAGCAAAGGCCTCGATCTGGAGGTCTTTTCCGCCATACACCAAGAACATCTCCTTAGTCCTTCTCAGGTACTTGAGAATGTTCTTTACCGCTATCCAGTACTTCTCCCCAGGGTTTGACTGATACCGTCTTACCACACTCAGTGCATAAGCTACATCTGGTCTGGTACACAACATCGCATACATTATAGAGCCTACCGCAGAAGCGTAGGGTATAATAGACATGCGATCCCTTTCCAAATCAGTCTTGGGAGGCATCTCTTTGGAGAGGGTGATCCCGTGACAAGCCGGTAGATTACCACGCTTGGAATCTTCCATACTGAATCTTTTCAGTATGGTGTCGATGTACCTGAACTGTGAAAGTCTTAATATCCTCTTGAATCTATCACGATGGATCCGGATCCCCAGAATGTAAGAGGCATCACCCAGGTCTTTCATGGAGAACCTGTGTGACAAGAACCCTTTGACAGATTGTAGCATAGGAATGTCATTTCCTATTAAGAGAATGTCATCCACGTATAAAACGAGGAATACGACAGTTCTTGCTACAAATCTACTATAGATGCATGGTTCATCTGGATTTTTGATAAAGCCAAATTCTTTGACCGTCTCATCAAAACAGATGTTCCAACTCCGCGATGCCTGCTTTAGTCCATAGATGGACTTAAGCAACTTGCACACCTTTCCGCTGCTCCCACTCTGAATGAAACCCTCTGGCTGGTCCATATAGACACACTCCTCTAAATTTCCATTTAGAAAAGCGGTCTTTACGTCCATTTGCCAAATCTCATAATCGTGGAAGGCAGCAATGGCAAGAAGGATCCGAATGGATTTCAGCATAGCCACTGGAGAAAAGGTTTCGTCATAGTCCAAACCAGGTCTTTGACGAAAACCCTTTGCAACAAGTCTAGCCTTATAGGTCTCAACCTGTCCATCTACACCAATCTTCCTTTTGAAGATCCACTTGCATCCTACGGTTTTTACCCCATCTGGAGCAACGTCCAACGTCCATACTTTGTTGGTGTACACGGACTCCATTTCGGTCCGCATTGCATCCATCCATTTTACCGAGTCAACGCTCTGAATGGCCTGCTGGAAGCTAGTCGGCTCATCACTATCAATGATGCAATCCTCTCTATCCCCGTCTATGAGAAAATCGTAGTATCTCTCGGGCGGATGAGACTGCCTACTACTCCTGCGGAGCGGCGCAGGAATGTCCTGATCTTTCGAACCCTCTGGTTCTACTAAGCTTTCAGTAACAGCTCGTGGTTCTGGAATTTCTTCCAGTTCTATTGCGCTCCCACTTATCTGATTTTCCAAAAACTCAGTTTCCAAGAAGTGGACATGACGAGAAACAAAAACCTTTTGTTCCTCTTTGCAATAGAAGAAATATCCCTTGGAGTTCTTTGGATATCCCACAAGCTTGCACTGTACTGAGCGTGCCTCGAGTTTGTCCGCATGCTGCTTTTTAACAAAAGCTGGACATCCCCATGTCTTAATGTGCTTAAGATAGGGTTTCTTCCCACACCACATCTGATATGGTGTGGTAGGCACAGTCTTAGTTGAAACTCGGTTCAAAAGGTATGCAGCTGATTCTAGTGCATATCCCCAGAATGATCGCGGTAACTCAGCGTTACTCATCATGGAACGTACCATATCCAATAGGGTCTAGTTCCGTCTCTTCGATACACCGTTATGTTGCGGAGTGTATGGAGGAGTAAGCTGAGAGAGAATTCTATTCTCTTTTAGGTAATCCAGGAATTCGGCACTCAAGTATTCACCACCTCGATCAGATCTCAGTGTCTTGATTCTTTTGCCGGTTTGTTTTTCTACTTCATTCTTATATTCCTGGAATTTTCCAAAGGCTTCGGATTTATGTTTCATTAAGAAGACATATCCGTACCTTGAAAAGTCATCCGTAAAAGTAATGAAGTAAGAATAACCGCTTCGCGCATGTGTAGATATTGGACCGCACACGTCGCTGTGTACGAGTCCCAAGAGCTCGCTCGCTCTTACTCCGTGTCCAGTGAACGGAGTCTTTGTCATCTTTCCTTTGAGACAGGATTGACAAGTTGCATATGATTGATATTCGAACGGATCCAAATATCCTTCTGTATGTAACTTCGTCAATCTTCTCTCATTGATGTGACCCAGTCTACAATGCCATAAGAAAGCCTGATTTGTTTCCGGAGACTTTCTTTTGTGTGTATTCTGGACATTGAAAATCTGTGGTTGGTTTAATACGTATATACCATTGCTTAATGTACCTGGCCCAATCAAAACTTGATTAAGGTGAATGTTTACAACATTGCTTACAAATGCAAATTCATAACCTTCTTTAGATAATAAAGATACAGAATGATATTACAAGTTGTATTGGGTACAAAATAACAATTACGCAAAACCAAAACGTGTTCATCTGACAATCCCAGGTGATAGTCCCCCACGGACTCAGCATCCATGCCAGCTCCGTTTGCAACTCTGAGGGTCATATCACCTGCCTTCAAAACCCTACGCTTTCTCAGTGCCTGCAAAGAATTACAGATATGAGATCCTGATCCGGTATCCAATACCTAGGATGTAGAGTTTATTGATAGACCGTTTTCAATAACATACACACCTGAAGCTGAAGCCGCAACTTGCTTCAGATCCTGGATTCTAGCCTTCCAAGCCCTGCAATCCCTTTTCCAGTGTCCACTCTTGTGACAGTAAAAGCATTCTTCCTTTCCCACAAGCTTTCCCGCTACCTTTGTTGCCTTTGTCTTTCCTTTCGTATCCACTTTACTAACACCGCCCCTTGATTTGGTGGGGGCTTTCTTCTTCTTTCTCTTGGCTTTCGCCTTGGACCTAGAAGAGGAAGATCCTCCTACAAATAAAGTGGATGTTTCCCTACCTTTCTGTAAGGTGCACTCTGCACTCCTCAGCATGTTGAGGAGTTCTGAAAGTTCAACTTCTTTCTCTTGCAAGTTGAAGTTCAGGATAAACTGGGCGTAAGTGGAAGGAAGGGACTGGAGAATCAAGTCCGTGTAGAGCTCGTTCTCTAACGTGGTCCCAAGGTCCGTGAGATCCTCAATGAAGCCAATCATCTTAAGCACGTGTTCCGCTACCGATGATCCGACGGCCAATCTTGCCGAAAACAGCTTTTTCAAGACTTCGTATCTGGCGATACGGGATTGCTCTCCATACAGTTCTTTTGTATGGAGAAATATGGATTCGAGATCCATATTCTCGTGCCTCCTCTGATGTTCATTGTCCATAGAGGCAAGCACGAGGAACTTGGCCTTCGCGCAATTGATCTCCCAAGTCTTGCGGATTATCTTATCCACAACGCTGGAGGTGGGACCTGGGATAGGGGGAGCTTTGGTGGTAAGAAGATACCCCAGCTTGTCATAAGTGATTGCCATTTTGACATTCCTGAGCCAATCTTTGTAGTTTGGCCCTGTCAGTATGTTTTTATCTAGAAGCAACTTAAGTCCCGTCATGACGATTTGGTCGCTGCAATTAGGAGAGAGAGAAGAAACACTCATCATGATATTCTTGTAAGTTTAGAGTGGTTTTTAGATTGTCTAAACAGGATGGCTCCCACTGTCTCTCGAATCCCCCCTCAAACCATAAAGGAAGAATTTGTCGAGATCAATCTCACTGTACAATACTTGCTTAACCGTTCAGCCAGGCCAGTGTCGGTACTTCGAGGGAGGTTTTCCAACGCTTTCGCGAAGTTCCTTAATTAAATAACCTCTTTTTCCTCGGGACGTAGCCCCGCTAACACCTTTCTATACACCTACTTGGTTTATAGCATTGATCGTTAAGTGAGAAATTTCCCGAGGAGTAGCATATACTCACAGTAGGATTGGGATCCAAATATCATCGCGTGACAAAACTGAAGGAATCCTACCAGAATCATCACACTCCAAATGGTATGCAGCGCTAGCAAGTTTCAGGTTCTTTTGAAACTCCCGATGTGGATTTTTGCCCCATGCTCTTATGACCTTGACTTTGGCCAACAAATCATTAGTCACATGTCAAGTTCTACCCGTCATTCTCCAGGTTAATTTGAACCCACCCGTACCTACCCTTGACTTTGGCCAATAATGCAGTACGACTGTCCCAAACCAACGCATCTATCTATACTGCACATGAATACCCAATAGCTACCAATCACTATGCCTTGATTTTGGCCAACAAACATAGCTTGAATACTATTGACTATCCATGTGAAACGACGGAGGGCTACGAATGGTTTTGGCGAAACCGTGAACGTAGTGAACTTGATATAATCGATGGAGCGAGATAGCTTTTAAAAGGAGTGGCTTAAGCTCCGCGTTTAAAAGTTGTTTTTGAAAAGAAACCGAGTGGTTTTGAAAGTGTTCCAACGACTCTACTTTGGTTTATTTTCTTGCATTAATTTAATGCGTCCTATCATTTAATCCTACTGTTCCCCTCCGAAAGACGGCGCACAAGACTGCGATGTCCTGACGCTGAGATTCGGGGCAGATGTTATTTGGTTTTATCCGTCCACCTCTCCGAAGATGCCAAGTTGATTTATGGCACCGTGTATCGGAGGTTTAGACGGATGCGGCCGATGTAGCAGACTTTGTCAGATTCCCCCTCGCTTGAGGGGTTTTTGATTGTGGGAACGCTCTTCCCTGCAGGCGCAAGCCCCTGCAGTTAATTACGCTACCGCATCACGGTAACAACTTTCTGTTTCTCCAGAATTTCACTTCGTGTCGTGTGTGTTTGTTTTGTTTGTGGTTGCCCGTGGATTGTATACGGAGACTGAGTAATGTCGTCGCCCGTAGGACGTGGATTAGTCCAAATCCGTATTTACTTAGATTTGGGTTTGGTGTTTTTAGTTTAAGGATACATTAGTCGCGTTGCGGCTAAGATCAACTTAAACGTTCGTTAAGGATACGATAGTCCTGTTTGAGACTAAGATCAACTTAACGTGATAATCCATTTAATATCTGGCCATCGGGACTCGTCACCTCTCTAACGTCGTTGAAGGATTACAACGGCAGATGTCAGAGGAGTTCAGAGATGTACCCTTGAACCAAGGTTGATTTGGAGTTTTATAGTCCGTTTGAATGTTTAAGGATACGTTAGCCGTGTCTGGGGGCTAAGATCAACTTAAACGGAATCGTTTAGATCCGGCAAAAGAGCATTTGAGGGCTCTATTGTTCCAGTTTAGGGACATGGTGGTCCATGTTCCAGTTTAGGGACGTGGTGGTCCGTCGCCAGTTTAAGGACGTGGTGGTCCGTCGCCAGTTTAAAGACGTGGTGGTCCATCACCAGTTTAGGGACGTAGTGGTCCATTATTAGTTTAGGGACATTTTGGTCCGTCATTCCCATTTAGGGACGGTTTTTTGGTCCCACGAGTTTAAGGACCCCACAGTCCATATTAGTGTGTGGTTGTTGGGACCCATCACCTCTTCGACGTCGTTGAGGAATTACAACGATGGGTGTCAAAGGAGTTCGGAGATGTACCCTCGAACCGGTTGTAAATTGATTTAAGTGAGCGATCTTGCTCTGTCGATTTAATTTGAGGACTTACGGCCAAATTTGGGCTAAGTCTAGTTAAAAATGGTCAACATTTTATTTACTTTTGCGTTGCGTTTTTTATTTTGGCCCTACCCATAAAAGATGCAAAGCATCAATTTATTTTAGGCTCTGCCCGTTTATAAATGATGCAAAGCATCTGCTTTATTTGGGCTCTGCCCCTTTTTTTTTGAAATGCATAGCATTGTTTTGTTTGGACTCTGCCCATTTATAAATAATGCAGAGCATCAATTTAATTAGGCATACTTGGTCTTTTAATTGGGCCTGGCCCTTTAGTAAAAGAAATGCATTGCATTTGTCAGGCGCTTTACGCCAATCACTGAGCGCAAGCGCTTGTGGTGAGGACACGTGTCATGCTCTGGTGAGCGCAAGCGCAGCGGCGCAGTGCGCTGCGTTGCTGACACGTGGCGCGCTCTGGTGAGTTGCGCCGATTCCAGAGAGCAAAGCTCTATTTTAATAGCGCGTAGCGCAAGTTGTTCTGTGGCTGACATGTGGCGTTCTCTCAAGAGCGCAACAGCGCAGTTTGGAAGTGCAAAGCACTAAGAATCTTTTAGATTCAAGAACAGAAGTGCAGAGCACTATTTGATTTCTTGATCTAATTTAGATCAAAGAGAAATAAGTCTTTCTTTTTGTTTCAAGAACCAGAGGTTCATAAAAGTGCAAAGCACTATTTTTTATTTTTGTTGCTTTCTTGTTTTTAAAGAACCAGTGGTTCATAAGAAGTGCAAAGCACTGTTTATTATGTGAAGAACATTGATCTGGTTTTTAGATCAATGATTTATTAAAAGAGATTTCTTCTCTCTCGTGAAGGTTTTTACCTTTTTCTTTGAAATTTTCTCAGAATTCTCTCTCTGTTTTAAGCTCTTGACTTTTTTCAAGAAAATGTTGATGATTTTCAATTGAGATCTGGGGTCTCTTTTATAGTGCCCATAAATTAGTTAATTTTGTTGAAGAGATCTTTCTCTGAGTGATTTGGGGAATTTTCCACACCGTTGGATCTTTGATCCAAGGGCTTCTGTTTTACAGAAGAAAATCTTCTTGTTTTAACAAGAACAGAAAGATTTCTTTAAAATCTTAATTCTGTTTGGCGCAAATGCCCCAGCGAGTGACACGTGTCGCGCAGCGCAGCGCAACTGCGCTAGCGCATCTGTGCTGACACGTGTCGCGCAGCGCAGTGCCTGCACAACTGCGCTAGCGCATCTGCGCTGACACGTGTCGCGCAGCGCAGTGCCTGCGCAACTGAAGCGTTGCTTCCTTTAATTTTTCTTAAAATAGAGCTTTGCTCTGATTGGGCGCGCCTTCATGGGCGCTGCGCTGATATATCAGCGCCTGACATGTGGCGCGTTGCGCCCGAGATTTGAAGCGTTGCTTCAAAATTTTGAATTTTGAATTTTAACAGAGCTTTGCTCTGATTGGGCGAAACAAATGCCCCCCCACCGTTGCGCTCACATGGCGCACACGTGAGTGCAGCGGTGACAAACTCCTGATCGTTGGATCAAGGGGTGAGCTCAAGGGGCGCAAGCGCCTTATAAATAGGACCCTTGGTCTTTAGTAAATGTTTTACCATTTTCAAGAATCTTGATTTTCAGAGCCTTGCTCTTGCTTTTGAGAACTTTAGAGCCTTGCTCTCGTTTCTTTTCAAGAACTCCAGAGTTCAGATTTTAGATCATCTTAGGTAAAATTTAACTTAACTTAAATTAAATTAAATTAACTTTAATCAACAGAGCCTTATTCTTATAGATCTTTGATCTAAAGAAAACCCCTTTGGGGTTTCACCAACAGAGCCTTGCTCTCAAGAGTTCATAGATCTACAGAGATCTTGTTTCATGGATTCTAACCCATGAACAAAGCTCTGCTCTTGGATCAAATGTATATCTTTTTGATCTGAAAATGAAGAACTCCTAAGAGTTTTCATGGATCTTTGAGATCCCAAAATTTTTAATTTTCAGGAGTTTAAAGAAAAATTTTCTTTTAATAGATTTTCTCATCATTATCACAGAGCTAGGCTCTTTTAAAGAATTCTATTCCCCTGAGACCAGAGTTTGACAAGTGTCGCTCTGTAACAGAGCTTTGCTCTGAAAGAGGAGATTTTCTCCTTGTCTCTAGGGATTTCCCATCAGTGAGGATATTCTTTTGGGGATCTTTTTAATTGACAGTCTCATCCAATGGTGGGGCCGTCTTATTAAATGATGTACTGTCGTCCAGATTTCGTGGGCCCCCCTTTGGTCCCCCTATCCACTGCATTGCGGTATGGTATAAAAATTTTAAAATGTTGAGCATTGGAATTATAATACTGACGACTAATATTTTTCTCTTTGCAGGAAACATGTCTGCCAATTTGTCTTTTCCGTTTGTTCGGTCGGAGGGAAGGTCTCCCCAGGCACCGGTGGACCTTGTGGTGTTCGCTCTCATCAAGGATCATGACCCCGAGCACAAGAATCTTCACTTGTGGGGTAGGTGGTACAATGAGATCATCCAGGGTCGCCGAAGTTTCGGTTTCGCCACACCTTCTGAGCCAACATCTTCACTCCCCTACGCAGATGAACCCCCGGTGAAGTATGCCGTGGAGGTCAAAAATTGGAATTCAGATGACCTCCTCCAGCCTGCGATTGGTGCTATCACCGTGCAGCCGCCGCCAGTAATAGATATTTTAGGGAGGAGAATTTGTCAGGGTGAAGCACGCCCTTGGGGACAGGCTTATAACATTGGATTAATCCTACGACCGCCTACCGGATATTTGCAATGGGCCCGGTACATCCTATCAGCGAAGAGGACTCATCTGATGAGGATCGGCTTGTACTCGGCCATTTACGTCTCGCTCTTTGAGTATCCTTCTCCTCCAACGTGGTGGGTTAAGGCTTTTATCGAGCAATGGAATATCCCCACCCACACCTTCCTGATGACGGACCGCGAAGTCTCTATCTCCTTGGAGGAGTTTGCTGAAATCTCGGGTCTGCCGATGATGGGAGAGCCTTACGAGGAGCTGCTTCCTCCTGATGAGTACGTCTTTGCCACCAAGCCGCTGGTGTTTGACCTGACACCGGAGAACGCTATTCAGCACCAGTACCCGGGCTTGGTTAAGGTACTGGAGATCTATGAAGGACTCTATCTGGAATCGGGCATCCGGGGTGTCAGTTTCGCAGATTTTATTGCCCGCTTCATTCGACCGGAGTTCTTATCGGAGCGGAGCGAGAAGTTCGCCCAGCTCGACGACCCTTTTGGATTCGGTTTGGATCGCCGACCCACATCGGAGGATGACCACAAAGACTTTTACCTCCCTGGTGCTGCCGTCGTCTCTTTTTCAGAAATCGCCGTCCCCGACATGGATGAAGAGACCTTCTTTGTAGGGTTCTTGGGCTTGTGGTTATGCAGTTTTGCTCTTCCTATGCTTCCACGCCATATGCGGCCGACTGTTTTCTACCCAGCGCATCGGATGGTGGCTGGTTTACAGTTGTCAGTAGGAATCGTCGGGCTGGCTTATCTTTATAATGGACTTAGCGTAGCGACGGACGCTAGTGAGCCTGGAGTGCAACCCGCCAACTTCCCGATGCACTATTTTACTTCTTGGATGGAAATGCACGTGCACGGGGTGTCGGCGCCCATAGGATTCCTCCCTTTTTTGAGAAATGCAGGCTCCCAAGGGTCATACGGTTGGTCGGGGCTTCAATCGTAGTTGCACCTCCGGGGGAGGCTAGGGGGCTGCTTCTTCGACCACACCTGGTCGGGGTGAAGGTTTCCTTCTTGGATAAGGTCATAACAATAGGCTCAGAGACCACCAAGTCGGTAGTGTCGCTATGCGATGATTTTAAAGACGGGGCTTCCATACTGAAGGCTCGGGAAATCCTCCATCTTTACTCCATTCGGCCGGGCTACCTGGTGTTCAGGCAGAATGAGACAGCACTCTTCATGAGGTATAACCCTCACCGGTTTGCTCAGCAATCGAGCTACAACCAAGGGATCTCGATGGAAGCCTTCTTGGAAAAGCCCGTGGTTAGCCGAGAGGGGATAAAGAATGCAATGCACCACTTTATGCGGCTTAACACGGGTTCTTATTTCTTCATCAGCGAGCTGAGCTGCATCCCCAAAGTCCTCAATGCGTACGTGGCTTGGTATGCGCATGCTATGGGTCCAGTTATCCAAATGGAAAAACGCATGCTGGTTGACCGCAAGGGTGCGCCTCCCGACGGCGATCACAAGGCTCCCTTGAAGCCGAGGACCCCGGTTATTTCTCCATTGAAAGGTGCTGGAGTCGGACCTCCGCGCGTGTTGAGCCCTCCGCGCGGATTGCCGCTTCGCGATATTGTGGATGCGCCACCAGCCTCCCGTGCTCCAGTGGAGGCGGTAAATGTGGTATCGCCAGAGTCTGGCGCAGGCGAGGATATCGGGACCCGCCGCCCTAAGGCGTCCGCCAAGCGTAAATCAGTCCCGGGTGCATCCAGAGCTGGTGGGCAAAAGAAGACGAAGTCGCTCCTTTCCCTTGACGCGATTCTTGGCTTAGAGCCTGAGGCCCCTCTTACCGAAGGAATAAGTGAATATGGCAGCAATAAGGGCTTCGCGGTAGACCCCGCAAACACCGACTTGGCGGCCGCCATTGCGGCTTCTGAGCGATCAGCGAGGCTTGAAGCGTGGTTAAGTAAACTCGCTGAGTCAGGTAATTATTAGCTGCTCTCCTCATCATTTCATCGCATTTTTCATCATTATTCTTGACTAATACTTTTCCCCATTTTCAACATGTGTCTCTACCGAAGAAGCTATTGCTGCCTCTTTGAAAACCTTCCAAAAGGAGGAGGAGAAACGTGCTTTAGCGGGCGCCGGTACGTCCCACCCCTCCTTTTTTTTAAAAACAAATTTCCTCATTCTTTTCGATGATCAACCTGACTTTCTTTCCTTGTTTTTTTCTAGGGGTTATACCAGTCGACGAAGAGATCCTTCCGGAACCCGTCACTGGAGTTCCAGTCTCGTCGGGGCTGCTGCAAGAACCTTGACTTAATAAGTCGACGAGGGATGCCTTGAAGAGCTTGGAGGCATCCTTGTATACAGACGAGGACGCCTCAATGAGAGAGGCTCTGTTGAGGTCCGTCTCAACGGCCCAGGAGGAGAGAAAGCGGCTGAGGCGCGAGGCAAAGGCGCGCCGGACTGCTTTGGTTACGGGAGCGGGCCCAAGCACCGTCCCTCTGGCAGATACTCCTTCCGAAGAAGCCCCTGTCGCCCTATCCACTGCTCGCAGACAAGTAGCGCGCGCCGTTCGAAGCGCAAATGATAAGTCCACTTCAGGTAACATTTCTTTCAGAATTTTTATTGTGAGAGTTATAATGCCGACGGTTCTTATATATATTATTTTGCAGGGCCAAGTCTGACCGAGGGTGAAGCGGAGACCGTTGAACCCCGGGGAACAGAGGAGGCGGTGCCTGCCGAACCCGAGCCGACAGTGGGCAACATCGTTGAGGCCTTGGAGCCTGATGCGGAGGTTGAGGGGCCTATAGCCGAGAAGGTCATTGATGCCCAGCCTGAAGTGGCGGCAGATGAAATGATCATTATAACTTAGCCCAGGGTGGTGACGGATGAGGCACTTGAGGCTGGCGACCTCGTGGTGACGGTGGACGAGACGACCGCGACTACTGAACTTGAGGGAGTAGTGGGTGAGGTGGCCATGATTCCCGAGGATGAGCCAACCGCTCCTTCTCTGGAGTCTGGCAATGCTCCAGTTATAGCCCTCCCTGTTTATGGTCCTCCGCCGTCTTCCAGTCTCGCGAGCACGACAACGGTTCCTATTGAGTCAGGTGATGAGGCCACGGGCGGTGGCCTCATGTCAACAGAAGAAGGAATCGCCTCCATTTCAGCTGGTAGCTCATCAGGTAAATCCGAAGTTGCTATCTTCTTTATCTTACCATCCTTTCTGACAAGTTCACATTTGTTCGTAACACAGGTGCAACCAGTGCTGATGCCCCGTTGCCCACGGGAGCGCCCTCGACTACTGCTTTAACGGTGGTTGATTAGTCGAAAATATTGCATATTTTAGCCGGCAATTTCCTCATTATTTGCATCCATATAGAAGTGTTCGGCATTCATATTTTACATATTAGCAAAACTGTCGCAAAATATCAGATTGCATGTACTAGACTCTAAAACCGACACTATAAAGGAAATTGACTACATTTCATAGCATCGCATCATCCCTATATTTGCGCAACACTTGTTTTGAGATCTGTGCAGGAAAGTCCAAAAGAAAGGCCAAAATTTACAGGGTACCGCTAAAACATGACGCCAACTTAATGATTTCAGTTCTGGTATCAATCCAAAGGGGAAAATACAAATCAACATATCAGATAAAGCCCCAAATGGCATTTCAAGACCACACCAGAAAACCCAAGGCCCAAGCCCCACAAAGAGCCGCGGATCCGCGGTAGGAGCCTGCTTGCGCCGCGGATCCGCGGTGGGTCCAAGGATTTAGCCTCTAAAATTTGGTGCAAAATGCTTCTCTCAGGGCCTACACTTCAGCAAGACACAACAATTTCCAGAAGACTCCAGAGGTTTCTGCCAGATCAGCAAACTAGGGTTTTTAAGCTTAATCAATCCTAGCTTAAAACCTAAGCTAGCTCCTAACAAACTCTTTCTAGAAACTCCTCAACAAACTTTTGGAGGGAATTGTAAATTCAAACCTAGACCTAGGGTTTGGGAAGTCTATAAATAGAAGCCTAGACCTAGGGTTATGAGAGGATCATTGTATCTAGAATCTACAATCTAGACCCATTCACTCTCTTTCTCCATCTTCTTCTCCCACAAGTCTAGTGAGAGGACTTGTGTGAAACCCTAACTCTAATTCCAATCAAAATCCAAGATCTCGAGTACCCATCAAGCAAGAAGCCTTGCAACATTTTATGAGCCGAGCCGATCTTCAACAGAACAAGTGGTCCAAGCCGATCCGCGACTCACGGAGCCGAGCGACGCCAATTCAACAATTTAGTTCTTCCTCTTGTAGTTCTTGAGCGACTGTAATCAACTTGTTGATATAAATAAAAGGTGATATTCTTTTATCTTGTTTTCTTTAAATTCTCGCATCATGATATCTTTTCAATTCTTGAATACTTTCTGTGTGATGATGTTTGAGTAATACTCCGCTCGTCGAGGAGTCGAGACGATCAATAAAATGATGATGTAATATATCTTAAATCGATTCTTGAATCCTACGAGTTTTGTAAACCCTAGCAAGTTCAAGAATCGACGACCCAATTCGTTGCGATGCTTTCTTGATTGATATCGCTCGAGCTTGGGGAGTTATGATCGTTTCTTGAAATTGCTAGAGGCTAGAATGTGAATGATATCTACGAAAGAACAAGGGTTAAATGATGAAACCCTAGTTTCATCAAGAAAGCCCTAACTCTCGTCGATCATCATCGATCTAGTATCAATCCTTCGAAGGACAAGAACACAAAATCTTGAAATTACATCACGTCTATAGATCCGATCGATTCCTACGAGCCTCATTTAGATTCTTGACATTGTGGTTGGAAATATCATCGAAACACCGATTCTTGATTTGTTTATCAGTTTCTTGATTCTTGACTAAACATTGTGACACCTGAATCAATCGATAAATTCTTGAATCATGTTTTCTTTTCTTTTCGATTAACTTTTCGATTCAAACAAATCAAATATAAAAACGAATCGCACAATCCCTGTGGACGATCCGCACTCGCTTACGATCTACAACTGACACCGTAGTTGATTGCGGTCAAATATAATTTTTTTTGATTGTGAACTTTATTCAATTTTTTAATTACCGACACAAAGAGACTCTTATCAATTTGATTTACTTACTCAGTCTCGCATTCTATGATCAATCAAATAGTGCCAAAATCGGAGACTATTTGAATCGATACTTTTACTTTTTCACATTACACAATCCGGAAATTGTTTCAATCAAAATGGCGCCATTGCCGGGGATCCGCGCGCTAATTCGTTTTATATCAAAGTTTGAATTGAAAGATTTATTTCATTGTGATTTTTGAGATCAAAATTCATGCAAACCCTAAACAATTTGTTGTGTTTCATTGCAAGGAGATCTGGAGCTTGCTGGGAATTTGGAAAAAAATTTGGAAAATTTCAGAGAGCTGGAGTTATCAACAGGAAGCTTCTGAAGAATTTTGGTGCAGTGTTCCCACACTTCAACCGCGGAAGCGCGGCATAAGGAAGGAATTGCGGTGGAACCGCGGCTCCTTGGAGGGTTCTCTGTACAATTTTTCTTCAGGTGATTTCTTACCTTCTCCTCTCTCCTCTTTTTAGCTCCAACTAACATTTTCTGCAGGATTCTTTGCAAATAATCGCAGCGCCGCAAAAGCAAAATTAAATTTGTGCGTGATTTTGATTTCTTGGTTCTTTGCATTCTAAATACGGATATTAAGGGGCACGGCTAAATCCAAATTAGGTGGGGATTTCATTACCCTTCCTAGGCCCCGAAAACCACAAAACTTGCATCCGCATTGACCCACATTAACTAAAAAATATCTAGAGAAGACTCTAAGGACTGTCGCGCTCAATTAGGACAAGAGAAGGCCGTGGGTAATTCATTGCTTATCCGCGTTTTCTTGTGGTGCCTAAGGCGAGTGTGTCTAAGGCTAGTGGTTTTTAATTAGGCCCACTACTTACGTAGTGGAGTATCTTCCCACTTACCTGGCACTTATCCGGCCACAGGGGGACAAAGAGGCAGTGGCGGATTCTATCCTGCGACTTGTCTTTTGGCAGTTAGGAGCGGCCTAGAGCCGGACCTAGGTGACCACTAGATTCTAGGGTTTGTGTGCTACATTTGTTGTGTCGCGTCATTTTTTCAAAAATCCGTCTCTTTTTTCAAAGCAAGCACCGCATTCATTCATTACCCCTAATTATAAGCCAACGCTGCCACTTGTACTAACCCTTTTTAGTGCAAGATAGGCTAGACACGGGATTCTAGTGCCCGTTTAGTCCGCGTACACTTTATCGACTCCGAAGTCGATATTTGTCCATTTACCTTTCCTTTACCCACTACCACACATACACCGATGGATCCGAATCCATCAAACTTCTTTAACCCTAATCTGCCGCCGTCCGTTGGTGCGCAGAATCCACCCCGCATCTCTCTCCAGGAGAGGTGCTACCCTATTCGAGGTCCTCTTTCGACCTGCTTATCCACACCACCAGCCAATGGGGATAACTTTGAGATTAAGCCCCAGTATATCAATCTTTTACCCAAATTCCACGGACTCGAGACTGAGGACGCTTACGTTTTCATTACCAAATTTGAAAACGTATGCGCAGTGATGGGTACGTCATAACTTTCAGTGGATGCGATGCGTCTACGACTTCTTCCATTTACATTGTGCGATATAGCCGAGAAGTGGCTATATAACACTACCGCACACTCTATTACGAATTGGGAAGAATTCGTCGCTGTATTCCTTAAGAAATTTTACCCAATACAAAAGACAGCTCGAATCCGTAGCGAACTGAATCAATTTGCCCAGCTCCCTACTGAACCATTCTCAAAATGCTTTGAACGTTTCAAGGATCTATTGGTTCAATGTCCTCATCACGGCATCCCGAGATGGGAATTGTGCCGAATCATTTATGAGGGCATTAACCCAAACACTAAACAGAGCCTTGAAAACATGTGTCAAGGTACTTTTATGACCAAAGATGATGGGGAAGCTTGGAAGTATTGAGAAGAGTTCGCTGAAAATTCACTACAGTGGGAGAGTGGAACCCAACCATTGAATAGGGGTGGCGTACACCAAATAGATGTGTCCATAGGTGTTCGAGCTGAGATGGCAGCAATGCAAAAGAAGCTCGACGCTATGGAACACAAATTTGCAGCAGCCTCCCTAAACCCAATGTCGCTCTCCAAAACTGTTTGTGGGTGCTGTTCTGATCCGTCTCATTTAACGGAAGAATGTCCATTAAACTCTGCGTTTCAAGGTCACGAGCATTCTAATGCCGCATTTCAAAGATCTCGAAACGATCCATATTCTTCCACGTACAATCAAGGTTGGAGGAATCACTCGAATTTTGCTTGGAACCAAAACCAATCTCAAAATACGGTTCCAAACACGAATAATTTTCAAAGGGCTCTTCCTCCACTACAACAGCAACCCCTTCAACTCACTCAGTACCCCTATCAGTCACAAAATTTCCAAAACCAGGTCAACACTCCTGCACAGTCTAATCCTATGACCTGTTCTGACGAATTCTCTCAATTCACTCAAACCATGAAATCACTTTTATCAAATTTCATAGAGGTTTCGACTGAGGTTAGATCTTCCGTCAGTGAGATAAAGAAAAACTCAGCGTCCTAAGCTGAGAGTATCAAAACGATGGAAGCTGAAATCGCACGCCTAAAAGCCGAAATGAGTGCGAGAGAAAAAGGGAAATTTCCCTCTCAACCCCTACAGAATCCTGGGCATTACAATGTAAATGCCGTCACAACGTTGAGATCGGGAAGAGTGCTGAACAATCATGTCGGGGAAGGTATTGATGATACTGAAAATCATATCAACACCCCGGCTGAGACCTTTCCACACACACACACTTCTCTTTCTGATCCTTCTTCTTCTACCACACCATCTTCTCGAGAGCCTATTCTCCATTTCCCATTAGGCTCGACACCTTCTCCAAACCCTTATAGTTCTCCACAGACGGTCCCCACACCTCTTTTGGGACCTCGTCTACCCCCTCTTTCTTCTCCTGTGATGGACCCTATGCTTATTGCGAAAGCTCCTTACCCAAACCGGTTAAGGGCTAATAGAACGAGTCCTCATATGGAGAAAATTATGGAAATGTTCAAACAGGTTAACATCAATATCCCTCTCCTAAATGCAATTCAACAAGTCCCCGCTTATGCGAAAATTCTTACGGACTTGTGCACTAGGAAGAGGAAGACTCAAGTGCCGAAGAAGGTCTTTATGGCTAATAATATCAGCACTGCTTTTATTCTCCAGCTACCAAAGAAACGAAAGGACCCAGGATGTCCTACAATATCGATTTCTATTGGGGGTAAAAACATAAATCGTGCTCTTTTAGACCTTGGCGCAAGTGTCACCCTACTCCTTTATTCTGTCTATGAGCAATTAGGGATTGGAGAGCTGAAACCTGCTCACTGCACTCTCCAGATGGCAGACCGATCTATCACCAAACCAAGGGGTGAATTAGTGGATGTGTTGATAAAGGTCGGGGAATTTGTTTTCCCTGTAGACTTCATTGTACTCGACACACAGCCTGTAGCAAACCCCCGGAGCCAAATTCCGGTGATTCTGGGTCGTCCTTTCCTTGCCACTTCCAACGCTATTATAAACTATAGAAACGGTTCAATGAATTTATCATTTGGAAATATGACCATTGAACTAAATATCTACAAAGTTGGAAGTCAGCCATCAGAACCCTCTGCTCATATTTTAGATGTGTGCTCTGTCCATAAGATCGCTCCCGATAGCTGTGGAGCTGAGGATCTTTGCTTTACTGATCTCGATGACATTACCACATCTCTGTTTGATTTCACACATGATCTTAGTGAGGACACTTTCTCTACACTTGAGTCCTGCACTCCTGACTTTTCTCCACCCGAGTCTGTATCTTTCACAGGCTCTGAGCTTATTTGTAAATCCAAAAATTACTCAATGATCCCTCCTTCTATCATGTCTCCGCCTGAGTTAGATCTCAAAATTTTACCTTCTCACCTGAAATATGCATATCTAGGCGAGAATGAGTCTTTACCGGTTATCATATCCGCTTCTCTTACATCAGAGCAAGAGAATGCCCTTTTATCGGTATTGAGATCTAACAAAGAGGCGTTTGGTTGGAGTATGGCGGACATCAAAGGGATTAGTCCCTTGATAGTTGAACATCATATACATGTGATGGATGATGCCAGACCGACCCGAGAACCACAGAGACGGTTTAATCCCGTTATGAAGGAAGCGGTCATGAAAGAGATCGTCAAATGCTTAGATAATGGTATTATATACCCCATCTCCGATAGCCAATGGATAAGTCCTATACATGTCGTTCCTAAGAAATCCGGCATCACTGTTATAACCAATGAGGCAAATGAGTTGATTCAGACACGCGCCCAAACTGGGTGGCGTGTATGTATTGATTATAGAAAACTCAATGCTACCATGAGGAAAGACCATTTTCACCTACCATTCATCGATCAGATACTGGAACGCTTAGCAGGACGAGAGTATTATTGCTTTATGGACGGATACTCAGGCTATAATCAGGTCCTCATCACCAAAAAGGATCAAGATAAAACCACTTTTACTTGTCCTTTTGGTACGTTTGCTTACAGTCGCATGCCCTTTGGGTTATGCAATGCTCCCGCTATCTTTCAGCGGTGTATGATGGGGATATTCTCTGATATGGTAGAGAATTTTCTGGAGATCTTTATGGACGATTTCTCGATTTTTGGAGACTCTTTTTCCGATTGCCTAGCGAATCTTGACGCTATTCTTACTCGTTGCAAAGAGAAGAACTTGACTTTTAACTGGGAAAAATGCCATTTTATGGTTCAAGAAGGAATAGTACTTGGACATGTCATTTCACAGAAAGGCATTGAGGTTGACAGAGCTAAGATAGATGTCATTCAAAACCTCCCTCATCCCAAAAGCGTCAAAGATATTCGATCTTTCCTTGGCTATGCAGGCTTTTATAGGAGATTCATTAAGGACTTTAGCAAAATTGCTAGACCTTTAACTCTTTTCCTGGCCAAGGATACGACCTTCCATTTTGACTCGGACTGCGAGACAGCTTTTGACTCACTTAAACACTCACTCACTTCAGCCCCCGTTTTATCATCACCAAACTGGGACTACCTCTTTGAGCTGATGTGTGACGCATCTGATTTTGCAGTAGGTGCAGTCTTAGGACAGCATATCGAAAAGATGCCACACGTGATATACTATGCAAGTAAGACCCTGAATGATGCGCAAATCAATTATACAACCACAGAAAAAGAACTCTTAGCGGTTGTATTTGCATTAGAAAAATTCAGGCCTTACTTAATTGGCTCACCTATAGTTGTGTATACTGACCATTCCGCTTTAAAACATCTTCTGGCGAAGAAAGATGCAAAAGGTCGACTAATACGTTGGATCCTACTGTTACAAGAATTCGATCTTGTTATCAAAGATAAGAAAGGATGTGAAACGTAGTAGCTGACCATCTTTCACGCATCATTTCTTCCCCTGTGACCCTACCGATCAATGATTCATTCCCTAACGAACAACTCTTGAGCATATCCGTTGAACCATGGTTCAGGGATATTGTGAACTATCATGCCACGGGACTTATACCGAGCGATTGGTCAAAACAGGACAAATATCATTTTCTTTCCCAAGTAAAGCACTTTTACTGGGACGAGCCTTATTTGTTTAAATATTGTCCTGATCAGATCATTCGCCGGTGTGTCCCGAATGAAGAGTTCAAGAGTGTTCTTTCATTTTGTCATGATCAGGCCTGTGGGGGTCACTTTGGTCCTAGAAAAATAGCGGAAAAGGTTTTGCAATGTGGATTTTATTGGCCTACCTTATTCAAGGACGCATTTGAGTATTGCAAAACCTGTACACAATGTCAGTACACGAGTAGAATATCCCAGAGGAATGAAATACCTCAGCAACCCATCTTGGTTGTTGAAATATTTGATGTTTGGGGCATTGATTTTATGGGTCCCTTTCCCAACTCCTTTGGGAATTTGTACATATTGCTGGCAGTTGATTATGTCTCAAAGTGGGTAGAAGCCATTCCATGTCGCACTAATGACAAGAAAGTTGTCATTAAGTTCTTGAAAGAGAATATCTTCTCGCGATTTGGACACCCACGCGCTATCATTAGCGATAATAGAATACATTTCTGCAACAGGTCTTTCGAGACTCTGATGCGAAAATACTTAATCAACCATCGACTTTCTACACCCTATCATCCCCAAATAAGCGGGCAGGCTGAAATCTCAAACAGACAAATCAAACTTATCCTGGAGAAAACTGTTGCTAAAAATAGAAAAGACTGGTCGACCAAACTGACGGATGCTCTTTGGGCATTCAGAACTGCATTTAAAACCGACCTAGGAATGTCTCCATATAGGATAGTGTTTGGAAAAGCATATCATTTACCCGTCGAGATAGAGCATAAAGCATTGTGGGCTATAAAAGAAATAAATTTTGATCTAAACCTTGCTTGCAACTTTCGGAAGCTGCAAATAAATGAGCTAAGCGAACACCGCGATGAAGATTATGATAATGCTGTAATCACAAAGAATAGGACTAAGGTTTTTCACGATAAAAACATTTTGAGGAAAACATTTTCACCTGGTCAACAAGTCCTTCTTTATGATTCACGATTACACCTTCACGTGGGTAAGCTCCGATCTCGATGGAAGGGACCTTTTGTTGTGCGGTCTGTATACCCGCATGGGGCAGTAGAAGTAGAAAATGTTAAAAACGACACCTTTTTCAAAGTAAATGGACATAGACTAAAGCCGTATTTTTCCACTGACCCCACGGAGGAGCTCTTGTTCTTACAAGAGCCAGTTTATTTGGATTAAAATTCCTCCGTCTCACCTTCATGTCCAGTATATCACTGCATCATCTTTTGAATGGAGGTGAGTGAAAAGAGTAAGTTTGGGGGAAGTTCTTCACTTATATATTTTGCCCCCACTAATAATTCCACCCAGGCTTAAAGTTTTTGTAGGTATAGCGTTTGGTAACAGTGAGGAAACTGTTGAAAACAAGTTTGGGGGAGGTTTGTGCTTATTTTTGCATCATTTGCATATCATCTGCATAAGCACAAAAACATTCCTTTTAAAAATCTATAAAAATTGAAAAATTTTCAAAACCAATAGAAATTTAAAATTTTCCAAGAATAGAAATTTAAAATTTTCCAAGTATAAAAATAATTTTAATATTTACACTTTTTGTATATAAATAAGATAATGAAAGTTTAGATAGTGAAAAATTACATCCATGAGATTAGAAAAATTTAAGAAAACTAAGAAAATTAGAAGTTTTCTTATACGAACTAGTAATAAGTAGTTATGAGCCGTTGTCCCAAGGGTTAGTAAGATGAAGGACGTCACTAATCTGAGGATAAAAATAAGTCTGAAAAATAGTTTCTATTCTGGAAAGCCAAACATTTTGAACGTTGATACCCTGTTATTCGCACTTACACACGTCTTGAAGCCTGGGATAGTAGAGGATACCTTGAAATGCTCTTGTCTTAAAGCCGAGGTATGAAGGAAATAAGAAAGAAGTGAATAAAAAAATATAAAGTGGTGAGAAAAATGGACACTGGTTTTGTTATCACCAAGGGCAAAAAAAATGTATAGCGAGGGTGCTTCTTCACCTAGTGCCCTAAGGCCAACTGGTCTGGAAGTCACTGCTATACCTGAGGTGGTGCAAGACGAGGAAAATACACCAAGTAAGCAAGCACATGAGTAATCGGCCGGTTAGTACCTCAAGAAGTATTAACGATCGCATGAAAGTGTGTGAGCAATCTCATCTAAATATTCATTAATTAAAAAGTACTGAGGCTGATAGGCAAGAGTATGATAGCTTGAATTGAATTCTCCGGGTGTAGGGATGTCTTTACACACACGTAGGGTTATATGATCGATGTTTGGAATAAAGATAGGAATGAACAATAAGACGATATTTTATTGAGGGAGGACGTGATTTCTAACATCTTTTCATGACCATTAAGATAGGGCTCATGACAACCGAAAAGCTAGCTTAGTTTGAAACCCTAATTTTCAAAGCTTTTCTTTTACAATTCTTGTCTTTAAATGTAATATTCATGATCTTTCTTTTATTATTGGATTTTGTGGGTGCAATCCGCTGAAAACCCTCAGGAGACAACACTCCTCCTACTAGGGACACCTAAAGGTTTAAAGGCTTGTTGCACATGCTCAGTGCAATCGTGTTGCCTACGAAAGTGTGCTAGTTAGTTTTTCTCTTTCTTCATTTTCTCCTTCTCTTTTTAATAAAACAGTTCACTCGAGACGATCGAAATTAAGTTTGGGGGAATTTGATTAGTCGAAAATATTGCATATTTTAGCCGGCAATTTCCTCATCATTTGCATCCATATAGAAGTGTTCGGCATTCATATTTTACATATTAGCAAAACTGTCGCAAAATATCAGATTGCATGTACTAGACTCTAAAACCGACACTATAAAGGAAATTGACTACATTTCATAGCATCGCATCATCCCTATATTTGCGCAACACTTGTTTTGAGATCTGTGCAGGAAAGTCCAAAAGAAAGGCCAAAATTTACAGGGTACCGCTAAAACATGACGCCAACTCAATGATTTCAGTTCTGGTATCAATCCAAAGGGGAAAATACAAATCAACATATCAGATAAAGTCCCAAATGGCATTTCAAGACCACACCAGAAAACCCAAGGCCCAAGCCCCACAAAGAGCCGTGGATCCGCGGCAGGAGCCTGCTTGCGCCGCGGATCCGCGGTGGGTCCAAGGATTTAGCCTCCAAAATTTGGTGCAAAATGCTTCTCTCAGGGCCTACACTTCAGCAAGACACAACAATTTCCAGAAGACTCCAGAGGTTTCTGCCAGATCAGCAAACTAGGGTTTTTAAGCTTAATCAATCCTAGCTTAAAACCTAAGCTAGCTCCTAACAAACTCTTTCTAGAAACTCGTCAACAAACTTTTGGAGGGAATTGTAAATTCAAACCTAGACCTAGGGTTTGGGAAGTCTATAAATAGAAGTCTAGACCTAGGGTTATGAGAGGATCATTGTATCTAGAATCTACAATCTAGACCCATTCACTCTCTTTCTCCATCTTCTTCTCCCACAAGTCTAGTGAGAGGACTTGTGTGAAGCCCTAATCCTAATTCCAATCAAAAGCCAAGATCCCGAGTACCCATCAAGAAAGAAGCCTTGCAACCTTTTATGAGCCGAGCCGATCTTCAACAGAGCAAGTGGTCCAAGTCGATCCGCGACTCACGGAGCCGAGCGACGCCAATTCAACAATTTAGTTCTTCCTCTTGTAGTTCTTGAGCGACTGTAATCAAATTGTTGATATAAATAAAAGGTGATATTCTTTTATCTTGTTTTCTTTAAATTCTCGCATAATGATATCTTTTCAATTCTTGAATACTTTCTGTGTGATGATGTTTGAGTAATACTCCGCTCGTCGAGGAGTCGAGACGATCAATAGCATGATGATGTAATATATCTTAAATCGATTCTTGAATCCTACGAGTTTTGTAAACCCTAGCAAGTTCAAGAATCGACGACCCAATTCGTTGCGATGCTTTCTTGATTGATATCGCTCGAGCTTGGGGAGTTACGATCGTTTCTTGAAATTACTAGAGGCTAGAATGTGAATGATATCTACGAAAGAACAAGGGTTAAATGATGAAACCCTAGTTTCATCAAGAAAGCCATAACTCTCGTCGATCATCATCGATCTAGTATCAATCCTTCGAAGGACAAGAACATGAAATCTTGAAATTACATCACGTCTATAGATCCGATCGATTCCTACGAGCCTCATTTAGATTCTTGACATTGTGGTTGGAAATATCATCGAAACACCGATTCTTGATTTGTTTATAAGTTTCTTGATTCTTGACTAAACATTGTGACACCTGAATCAATCGATAAATTCTTGTATCATGTTTTCTTCTCTTTTCGATTAACTTTTTGATTCAAACAAATCAAATATAAAAACGAATCGCACAATCCCTGTGGACGATCCGCACTCGCTTACGATCTACAACTGACACCGTAGTTGATTGCGGTCAAATATAATTTTTTTTTATTGTGAACTTTATTCAATTTTTTAATTACCGACACAAAGAGACTCTTATCAATTTGATTTACTTACTCAGTCTCGCATTCTATGATCAATCAAATAGTGCCGAAATCGGAGACTATTTGAATCGATACTTTTACTTTTTCACATTACACAATCCGGAAATTGTTTCAATCAGTGGTCACCTCTCAGTCTTCTTTCATACCGTCAAAGAAGTTGGAAGGTATGGCTGCGCAACTTATTAATCTCACTTTTCAGACATATAATTTGTGTACTAAAGTCATATTGTTGTGTCTTTTCAGGAGTGCTCTTTGATCATGTATATCAGATGTTGCTCCCACGCTTCTCCTTCCTATCCGAACTCGCTTCTTCTTCTGGTGGCGTTGGTGAGCATGATTTCCATTGACATCTTTCTTTCCTTTTTTTTTATTGATGGAATTACCTCTAACCCCTTTTTCTCATCTCAACTGCAGTGTTACAGATTGAAGGAGGGGATAAAAGATCAGCTGCGCCACCGGCCCTTCCGACTTTGCCACCTGTCTCAACTGGTACAGCGACTATCACATTGATAACTTCCCTCTCTTTATTTTCTGTACTGTTATCTGATCGCATCCTGTTTCTTTTCAGCTGTCGTTCCGTCCTCGGCGCCCTTCGAGCCTCGTATTACGATGCCGGCGGGTCCTTATCTGAGAAGTCCGTCTTCAAAAGGCGCCGCGAATAGTCTGCGCATGTTGAGTGACTACGTCGAGGAACTCGACGTTGAAACTCCTACATCTGCCCCAGACTTCGCTACGGTGGTTAACCCGATGCTGGCAATACTCGTGAACTTTCATGATGAGGGCATCATCGCATCTTGGGTTAACCATTGCAGGGAGATCGAGGCCCGCCTGTATCAGTTGGAATCGCTGCGTCCCACTCCCGAGACCTTGGCTGCCAGCAATCAAAGAACATCGTGGATTGAGCAGAGCGCTTCTTACTTCCGCCACCTTGAACAAGAAGTCATTTCAAGGCGTAAGGAGCGTGGTGAGACTTCAAGCAAGTCTTCCCAATTGCACGCTCGGGTGGAGGCCAATGCCGCACGGCTGAAGGTTGTCTTTGAGGGCCTTCTGCAATGTCTCTCCGAAGGGTTATCATTGAGGCAACAACTTGACATTGTCGAGCGAGATGCACCCAGCCAGGAAGCAGCCCAGAAGGCGGCGGAGGAGCAACTTTCATCCTTTTTACAGCAACGGACCCGGTGGAAGCGGAGGTGGCCGCGGCAGCCGCTCAGGAGGAGGCACTGAAGGAAGTGCGAGAGCAACTTGTGGATTTACTAAAGACACTTCCTCCTCAGTAGCTATCCTTCTTTGTATCGTTTGTGCTTGTAGATAAAAGAATGTGTATATATATATATTATTTTTTATTCTTTAACACAATGTATTCTGTACCCAATCAAGTTTATGAATAAAATATACACATTTCTGTAATGTCTTGTGTCATTTCTCCGCCTTTTCTTTCTTTTATTATCAGCACGCCACATGAGTAAACATGGTCAACAGATAATAGAGCACGCATCTTGACTTTCTTAAGAAATAGCGATGGCTTAGGCCGCAGGTTCAGATCTGTTGCCTAAGACTTTTCAACTCTATGAGCTGTGAGGGTCTCGTAGAGATTTTTTTCTCCCTACGGATCGAGAGGATCTCGTAGGTGGGTTTTTCTCCTTAGGAATCGTGAGGATTCCTAAGTGTGATTTTCTCTTATAAGTCGTAAGGATTCTATAAGAGGATTTTTCCCTCTTACGGGTCGAGAGGGGTCATAAGCGGTTGTTTCCCTCCTTGTCGAGATTTGACTTTGGAGAGTGAGACCCGTGCATAATATGCAAGAGACCTTTTTGGATCGACTTGCAGGGTCTCATTGTTCAGGAAGCAAGTTTTTTTTAGTCCTTGCTGCCTGAAGCTTTATCTCACGAGTCGAGCCGCCTCAACAATTTCTTCACAAGTCGAGACGAATCGAGCGTTTCTCGCAAGAACATCTTAACGTCGCATTTAACCTCTGCTCTTTACGACAGAAGCCCGTTAAGGTCGGTAGTACTTAGGGTTTTGGCCATCGTACCGTCGCATAAGCTGATATAGTCCTCGATAGGCAATCGTGCTGTTCGAGTAGCCCTGCGACTGCCGTGTCTCTGATCCCTTCGAGGGCTGGACAAGACGTCTTCAAGCAATCTCCCTAGGCAGTTTGACCGTCGGAAGAACAAGCGTTAGGAATTTGCCATGCCGCTTTTTACTTGAGGTTAGGCTCATTTTTGGCGAGCCCCGATGAGTCATAACCACTCCGCGCTGGTGTGGGATGATCTCCGATAGTCTTTCAGGTTTTATATGAGTTGCCGTCAAGACCCTGAAGCTAGGAATTTGGCCTTCGCTTCGTTTTGCTGGCATCGCGTCTGCTGTATCGAGACGAATGTCGCGGTTGTTTTTAGTTTGCTGATGAACCGTCGAGATTTGGAACTAGGGATTTTGCCATGGCTCCGTTTGTTTGATTGTCGCGTCCGAATCCTGCTGGAGGAAGAACACTGGGGTGACAACTCGTCTACTGTATCAAAACGAACGTCGAGGTGGAGCTGGAATTTTGTCGTGGCTCCGTTTGTTTGATGATGTTGCATCTGCTGTGTCGAGACGAACTTCGAGGTGGTGACCATTTCACGCTGGTGTGAGACGATCTCCAGTTGTCTTTCTGGCTTTATATGACTCGCTGTTAAGACCGTGAAGCTAGGAATTTGGCCTTCGCTTCGTTTGCTTTGTCACGTCCGAATCCTGTAGGAGGAAGAACGCTGGGGTGACATCTTGTCTGCTGTATCGAGACGAATGCCGTGGTGGAGCTGGGATTTTGCCGTGGCTCTGTTTGTTTGACGATGTTGCGTCTGCTGTGTCGAGACGAACGTCGAGGTGGTGACCATTTCACGCTGGTGTGAGACGATCTCCAGGTGTCTTTCTGGCTTTATATAGGTTGACGTCAAGTATCTATTATATTGAGACGGATGTCGGGGTGGTGACCACTCTGCGTGGTGCGAGATGATCTCCGATCGTCTTTCCGGTTTATATGAGTTACCGTCAAGACTTGGCTCCGTTTTCTGATGGAGCATGGGGAGGGAAGACGTGTTTTCTTCTCTGTTTGTGCCCCTGGATTGTATACAGGGATCGCTGTGCTATCGTCTGTAGGGCATGAATTTCGTTACATATATATATATATATATATTTATTTTATTTCTTTCCGCGATGCTCTATCATTTCAGCTTTTATATCGCGAAGGTTACGATTGCCCAATCATTTCGGTTATTTTTCGCGGTGCCCAATCATTTCGGCTGTTTACCTTATTTTTACTCGCTGCTTTTCATTGCAAGTTGCCCCATCATTTCGGCTACTTCATATGCATGTGCGGCCTACTGGCTCTTCGCCGTAAACCTGAAATTAGACACCGATTTCGGCATCAGCACCGCTACAACTAGGATATTGCCAGGAGTGAATCATCATTTGCCTCTGTCGATGTTGAACAAAGGTGGCTTAGTAAACAGGGTTAAGGGTCCTGTCGACCAAGGCTTTTGACTTCATGAGCCGTAAGGGTTTCACAAAGGTACTTCTCTCTACAAGTCGTGAGGATCTTGTAGGTGTGTTTTTTCCTTGGGAATCGTGAGGATTCCTAAGTGCGTTGCACCTTTGTGAGTCGTAAGGATCTCACGCAGGTGGTTTCTCCTTACAAGGTCGAGAGGACCCTATAAGTGTCCTTTAACGAGGTTGCGCCCTTTCAGGTTTTCACAAACACTCGCCGGTAGTCCTGCTGTTCTTACTCACGGAGCCCTTTCGGGTTTTCATCCGTGCCCATTTTGCTTATGGACATACCGTTTTTTTTATTCTATTTTTCTTTATTTATATTTTTTTATTCACCTCGTCAGCCTAAAAATGCTGCGGTATTAGTTTAAGGACGTTTCGGTCCTTTGCAAGTTTTAGGACATTGCGGTCCATCATTGCCCTATTTGAGGCAAAGCTCTAGTTTACTGACTTTTCGGTCTATGGGGCTTTCTCCATCACTGACCATGTTGACCCCGGCGTATCCATCTTTCTCGGAGCATGCGGTTGTGGCGGGTTCACCTTCCAATTTTCGAACAACGCGAACTTGCCTTGTTGGTATTGGTCTTCAACCCAGTTTTTGAAGATGTAGCAGTTCTCGATCAGGTGACCTACCGTTTGGTGGTAAGGGCAATAATTAGGATTATTAACATCGCCTGGCCGCAACGGACGTTTTGGACCCGGCAGATTGATGAGTCTGTCGCACACTGCCAGCTCGAACAGTCCCCTCGTTTTATCTTGCGGAAACGAGTAAGGTCGTTTCAACTTTTCCTGGAGGGGTTGCCGCTTGTTGCTTTGGCGAGCAACCGGTCTAGGGTCACCTTATTGTTGTTGAGCGCTGGCGACGAGGGCCGTTTTTCCTTTTCCTTTATCGTTTTTGTTCGATCCTTTGTTTACGGGGCCGAGATTTTTTCCGAATAGCGTGCGATTGCACGGCTGAATGTTCTCGCAGCTCCTTAATTCCTTCATTTTTGAAATAGATTCCCTGAGGGAAGAGTTGGGGGTAGCTTCTTCGTCAGAGTCGCTTCCAAAGGTGATAAGTTGTGATCCCTTGGAGTCGGCTATATGACAATCGTCGGCGGCTCTTTTGCGCTCATCTATCGCATTTTTTTGGCGTCAATGAGCTTCACATTTTGCCCTGTCGAAGTGTTGCTTTTGAGCGACATACCCTTGCCACCAACAGTTAAAGGATTCGCAGTCTTCGGTAGGATGTATGATCTTCTGATGATATAAACAGAAGTTAGGGTGAATCTCTACCTCAGCGAGAGTATTTTCTTCAGAGGGCGGTAGCTTCATTCCTACTGATAGAGCTTTGGAGAACCTTTTCCTCGTCTTGAATTTTTTTTATCCGCAGTGGATGGCTTTTGATTTGACGGGACTGCCTTGGCTCTTTCCAGTATGGCCATCTCACGCTCTTGATCGGCTTTTGCTTTCAGACGAATTTCATTTAGGAAAACATCGATCAGCTCATCTGATGGCTGTAGAATTTCCGGTTCGGGGTTCGCCATTGGTTTCTTGGTGCAAGAAGCCTCTTCATCATCCACCGGTGAGTGAGAAATCACATAACAAGTCGCTACGTAGTCTTCGGGTTCATCTGATGAGTTTTCTCCATCGTTTTCATCCCTGACTAAAGAACAAGCTGCCCCCGGCGTGTCCGTCTTCTTTGGAGAGTGCGGCTGTGGTGGGTTTACCTTCCAGTTTTCCGACAGCACGAACTTGCCTTGTAGGTACTGATCCTCGATCCATCCCTTAAAGACGAAACAATCCTCAATCGGGTGACTTACCGTTTAGTGGTAAGGGCAATAATTGGGATTGTTAAGATCGCCTGGCTGCGACAGACGCTTTGGACTTGGCAGATTAATGAGTCTATTGCGCACTGCCAGCTCGAACAGTCTTCTCGTTTTATTCTGAGGAAACGAGTAAGGACGTCTTAGCCTCTCTTCGAGGGATGGGCGTGGACGCACATTGTTTTGGCGAACGACCGGCTTTGAGTTGTTCGACTGTTGTTGAGCATTGGCGACGACGATCGCTTTCCCTTTTCCTTTCTCATTTCGAGAATCTGGTTTTGGAGGAGACGGTCTAAGGCCCATTTGGTCCATTTGGGCTAATTTGTCGATCAAGGCCTGGAAGGTGGTCGGCCTGAAGAACATCATGAATTGCGAGATGGTCGCCTGCGGATCGAGAGTTCCCATAAACATGCCTACCGCAGGTGCCTCTTCTATGCGTTGTTCGCATTTCGACCATAGGTTTCGCCATCGTGTTGCGTATTGGACCCACGTTTTGCCCGGCCTTACCCTGGCATTAATCAACGCTGTTATCGGGGCCCGAATCGCTGAGTGAATAGCAACTCTATTTCAGCGAACGTCTTGACAGAATCATTCGGGAGTTCGGAATACCATTCGAACGCTGTTTCTGACAAGCTGCCGACGAATTGGCGAAGCATCAATTTGTCATCGCCTCCAGTATTGCCGCATAAGGCCCTGAATTGAGCGACATGCTGATGCGGATTCCCTGTCCCTTTATATACGTGGAATTTAGGGATAGTATATCCCGGCGGGTAACTGATTTGGTTGTACCAGCTCGGATACGGTCGTCCGGTTCTAACAATTTGCCCAGCCGCTTCATTCGCCTGATGAACCCGGATCTGCTGAGCTATATAATCGTCTAGTGCGGCCTTGGAAATGGTTTCATCTTTAGCTGCTGAAAGAGCCGGCGGAGGATTAGATGTCTCCCCTCCGTTATCTTCAACAATGATTGGAGGGTCTTCAGCTGGAGGGTCTGGCTGTAACATCATCCCTACTATATCTTAGAAGAGGAGAGCCATTTTCTTTATGCTGGCCGCTTGTTCCGTAGCCTCTTTATCCTTCTTTTCCAATATCCGGCGAAGAAACTCAGCGTCAGTTTCTTGTTCTTGACGCTCATCCGAGGACGTTTCAGAGCTTTCTTTTGGCCCAGTGAGTGCGGCCATTGCAGTCATCATTTCCTGGAGTTTTTGCTGTTGCTCCTGGGCTTTCGTCACTGATCGGGTGAGCGGTCGGTGGCCCGTAGATATGCGACTGTCCTCTTTACCAGACACCACATAAACTGTATGAACTATCATGCCCCCTGACTTAGGGCGTTTGGGTGCGCTACCTCTGATATTTGTCACTGGCGCGGGGGTTTTCTCCGGCCTTCTTCTTTTGTGGGCCGTTGAAGTTGAAGGGGCCGTTGTAGTGGGCACCCTAGCGATTGTCGTCCTTTGCTGTTTAAGAGGATGATCCTTTTCTTCTTGCACTTTCGCCTTTTTCTGTTGACGAGAGTGACCTGGGTCAATCACGGAGTCTTGGACCCTCCGCCAAACCTTGTATATTTTTTAGGACAGCCGTTGAGGGGGCTGTTCTAGCTTCGTTTCCGGAACTCTCTCCGTGGGCGGAGGAGATCTTTTCAATGTAGCGGTTGGAGAGTTCTTACGTACCCTCCTCAGCAGTTCAAAGCTGTTCCCAGTTGGAACAGCAGCGTTGACTTCTACCACTGGAGCCGGTGGAGTTAGCCCTGAGGGGGAGTTGCCCCCTGCCTTCCTCACTCGTCGCCAATGGCGACGTCGAGCACGACGAGCCGTTGGGACTGGCTCGGAGATTAAGACAGCTTCTTTTTGCCCCCTGTCTGAATGAGGCGTCGCTGGTGTTAGCCTTTTAAAGACTGAGGTTATCTTTTGAGGGATGATATTCTACCTGTCGAAGACAGACCCTCGAGCAGGGGCAGTAGCAGGAACAGTCAGTCTTGAAAAGACTGACTCTTTGATAGGGGAAGCCGTCTTGACAACTTCTGGAGCAGCAGTTATTGCCTTCCTCGGGACAGCCAATTTAGAGTTCTGATCAGCCTCGCGAAGACAGAGGCTGCTGGTTTGGTAGTGGGCGACCCGTTGACATGGGCCATCGTAGCAGTGAGCCGGTCGAAGACCGACTTCTTGTTCACTTCCAGTGCAGGTATTGGCATAGAGAAACTTGTAGGCGGTATCATGGTCCCGAAAAACAAGCCGGTGGTGGCCTGGGTAATTTGCTCTACGGGCATGGTGAACAGAGAGGCCGCTTGGAGCCCGTAGGTTATGCCCCCAGTTGAGGCCGGACGCGAGCTGCAGTTGCAGTTGGAGCACTTCGAACAAGTTGAGGCCATCGATGCTTGATTCCTCTTCTGCACCAAGCGAGAGACCAAATCTTAGTAAACTTGAAATCCAAAGACAACCGTTAACAAACCGCGATTGGTTTGCGAAGACGATACACGAAGTGTGGAGTCGAAAGAGGAAAGGTCCCACCGGGCGTGCCAGAATCTGTTCCCCTCCGAAGGGCGGCGCACAAGACTGCGATGTCTTGACGCTTAGATTCGGGGCAGATGTTATTTGGTTTTATCCGTCCACCTCTCCGAAGATGCCAAGTTGATTTATGGCACCGTGTATCGGAGGTTTAGACAGATGCGGCCGATGTAGCAGACTTCGTCAAATTCCCCCTCGCTTGAGGGGTTTTTGATTGTGGGGACGCTCTTCCCTGCAGGCGCAAGCCCCTGCAGTTAATTACGCTACCGCATCGCGGTAACAACTTTCTCCTTCTCCAGAATTTCACTTCGTGTCGTGTGTGTTTGTTTTGTTTGTGGTTGCTCGTGGATTGTATACGGAGACTGAGTAATGCCGTCGCCCGTAGGACGTGAATTAGTCCAAATCCGTATTTACTTAGATTTGGGTTTGGTGTTTTTAGTTTAAGGATGCATTAGTCGCGTTGCGGCTAAGATCAACATAAACGTTCGTTAAGGATATGATAGTCCTGTTTGAGACTAAGATCAACTTAACGTGATAATCCATTTAATATCTGGCCATCGGGACTCGTCACCTCTCTAACGTCGTTGAAGGATTACAACGGCGGATGTCAGAGGAGTTCAGAGATGTACCCTTGAACCAAGGTTGATTTGGAGTTTTATAGTCCGTTTGAATGTTTAAGGATACGTAAGCCGTGTCTGGGGGCTAAGAAGAACTTAAACAGAATTGTTTAGATCCGGCAAAAGAGCATTTAAGGGCTCTATTGTTCCAGTTTAGGGACGTGGTGGTCCATGTTCCAGTTTAGGGACGTGGTGGTCCGTCACCAGTTTAGGGACGTGGTGGTCCATCGCCAGTTTAGGGACGTAGTGGTCCATTATTAGTTTAGGGACATTTCGGTCTGTCATTCCCATTTAGGGACGGTTTTTTGGTCCCACGAGTTTAAGGACCCTGCAGTCCATATTAGTGTGTGGTTGTTGGGACCCGTCACCTCTTTGACGTCGTTGAGGAATTACAACGATGGGTGTCAAAGGAGTTCGGAGATGTACCCTCGAACCGGTTGTAAATTGATTTAAGTGAGCGATCTTGCTCTGTCGATTTAATTTGAGGACTTACGGCCAAATTTGGGCTAAGTCTAGTTAAAAATGGTCAACATTTTATTTACTTTTGCGTTGCGTTTTTTATTTTGGCCCTACCCATAAAAGATGCAAAGCATCAATTTGTTTTGGGCTCTGCCCGTTTATAAATGATGCATAGCATCTGCTTTATTTGGGCTCTACCCCTTTATTTTGAAATGCATAGCATTGTTTTGTTTGGACTCTGCCCATTTATAAATGATGCAGAGCATCAATTTAATTAGGCCTGCTTGGTCTTTTAATTGGGCCTGGCCCTTTAGTAAAAGAAATGCATTGCATTTGTCAGGCGCTTTGCGCCAATCACTGAGCGCAAGCGCTTATGGTGAGGACACGTGTCATGCTCTGGTGAGCGCAAGCGCAGCGGCGCAGTGCGCTGCGCTAGTGCGGCGCGCTGTTGCGCTGCTGACACGTGGCGCGCTCTGGTGAGTTGCGCCGATTCCAGAGAGCAAAGCTCTATTTTAAGAGCGCGTAGCGCAAGTTGTTCTGTGGCTAACACGTGGCGTTCTCTCAAGAGCGCAACAGCGCAGTTTGGAAGTGCAAAGCACTAAGAATCTTTTAGATTCAAGAACAGAAGTGCAGAGCACTATTTGATTTCTTGATCTAATTTAGATCAAAGAGAAATAAGTCTTTCTTTTTGTTTCAAGAACCAGAGGTTCATAAAAGTGCAAAGCACTATTTTTTATTTTTGTTGCTTTCTTGTTTTTAAAGAACCAGTGGTTCATAAGAAGTGCAAAGCACTGTTTATTATGTGAAGAACATTGATCTGGTTTTTAGATCAATGATTTATTAAAAGAGATTTCTTCTCTCTCGTGAAGGTTTTTACCTTTTTCTTTGAAATTTTCTCAGAATTCTCTCTCTGTTTTAAGCTCTTGACTTTTTTCAAGAAAATGTTGATGATTTTGAATTGAGGTCTGGGGTCTCTTTTATAGTGCCCATAAATTAGTTAATTTTGTTGAAGAGATCTTTCTCTGAGTGATTTGGGGAATTTTCCCCACCGTTGGATCTTTGATCCAAGGGCTTCTGTTTTACAGAAGAAAATCTTCTTGTTTTAACAAGAACAGAAAGATTTCTTTAAAATCTTAATTCTGTTTGGCGCAAATGCCCCAGCGCGTGACACGTGTCGTGCAGCGCACAGCACAACTGCGCTAGCACATCTGCGCTGACACGTGTCACGCAGCATAACTGCGCTAGCGCATCTGCGCTGACACGTGTCACGCAGCGCAAAGAGCAGCGCAACTGCGCTGGCGCATATGCGCTGACACGTGTCGTGCAGCACAAAGCGCAGCGCATTGCACAACCGCGCTGGCGCATCTGCGCTGACACGTGTCGCGCAGCGCAGTGCCTGCGCAACTGAAGCGTTGCTTCCTTTAATTTTGCTTAAAATAGAGCTTTGCTCTGATTGGGCGCGCCTTCTTGGGCGCTGCGCTGATGTATCAGCGCCTGACATGTGGCGCGTTGCGCCCGAGATTTGAAGCGTTGCTTCAAAATTTTGAATTTTGAATTTCAACAGAGCTTTGCTCTGATTGGGCGAAACACCTACCATTGCAGAAAACAACGAAAATATGACGTACGCTTATGCCATCCGCATTCGCCACGGGGCCCCGTCATTACCCGTTAGGTTACTTAACTAACGACAGAGCGGGGGCTGGACTAGCGCGGATGCAAAACATAAGCAACGCCTAAATAGATATCATATATAGATATATATACATTCGTCACATGCAATGATAGCAATTCCAGATCACAGATGAACACATTGGATATACTAGGAATCCACATTTCGTACGAGCCTGTAACGAAGAGCGGATTACACGGTCGCGATGAATAGCCAATACCCCACTCTAGACCCCTACGGGTGCGGAATACTACCCGTCAAATACCTGAAGTGAAGCAACCTCCCTCAACAACATGAGTAGGCCACTCGGCACTTCGAGGTACCCGGTAGTTTGTGCACCCCACCTTGGGTCTATCCTAGAAGCAAAAACAGTAAAAGAAATTATACAATGACGGCTACAACCCCATCCCGGTTGTGCGGCCATATAAATAATATTACATCAATTACAAATTACATGAATTGAAAGAAAAAGAAAACTCTCATCTCACAACCCCCCGGCTATTCATTCGCGACAATCCAATGAATTCATATACACATACCATCAACATTACAGATCACAGATATGTATAACCCCCACTAATCGACGTATAGCGATTAGCAGACGTTCAATACATATATCACATCACAGATATATACCCGTCAGCTTAAGTCTTTAGAAGTTCGATCAAAATACGGATTTTTAAACCCCAAAAACAAATTTTGCTGTCTGGAAAATCTAGGCAGAAAAATCATATTGTAAAAATCCCAAAACACCCCCAGAAAAACACTGCAGGAAAATTGTGCCACGGCCGAGTCAACTCGGCGGCGGATCCGCGGCGGGAGCATGCTCTTGCCGCGTTTCCATGGCTCTTTGATCAAATAGGTGGACCAATTTTCTTGTGTGGGTTTTAAAAAGCCTGAGCCGATTTTTAGTGTAAGATTAATTTTTTTTTGAACAGGAAAAAAATCGACAGAAAGTATACATTTCGGGCGTGTTTCGTGACTTTTTCTCCGATCAAACTTCTAGTTACTTTGCTAACACGTTAGATAGTGTTTAACTAGGCTCTGATACCACTTTAAGTCCACGTTACCTGTCCCCGGTTCTTTGGGGTTGCGGAAATGGTGAAAAACGATTTTTTCTTTGGGGGTAATATGGACTCAAAATACGGATCTTTGTTAAACAACTATCTAACAACCTAACTAGGAGTTTTACCTACTCGGTTAGGGGGTTATACCTTAACTTGAACTCCTTCTCTTCAACTTCTTGCGGTAGTCGGATCGGCCTCACCTCGTCGTCTCCTTGCGCCGAAGATGGATCCACCCGAAAGCTTCTACCTTTGGCTTCAACCTCAAACTAGAAGAAACTAGAACACTTGGCTTGCTAGACCTTATGTACTAGGATGAGTAGAGAAGTGTTATGGGCTTTTATCTCTAAGGAAATGGTTCTCAACTCATGAGAGGGAGTTTTCTTGAGCTAGAGAGAGCAAGAGGAAGAGGGAGAGAGCTTGAGCATGAGAGAGAATGGAAAAATGAAAGAATGAGCAAGACTTTTCTCACCTTTTCTCTCATAATCCAAAATAATCATAACACATAATAATAATTGAGTATTATGTGATGGTTGTTATCATATCAAATGGCAATATCATTTCATGCATTAAATGCAATTTGTGAACAAAACAAGCAAGCAAAGGTCAATGCCATGAAATGATAGCCATTGTCATGATGGTGGTCAACAAGTCCAACCTAGTCAACCGGTCAACATAGTCAACAAGTCAACAAAGTCAACCTTTCAACCCAACCATGGCACAATAATACTTAATTAATATTATCATTAATCATATTTCTAATTCTCATTAGGGAATAGCAAAAGTCAACAGTCAACAACCCTAATGAGAATCCTCTGCCTCTGTCTCTGTCAACCGTGCATACACACCCGCATCCGCGTTCCGAGGAACACGAATACAACCAAGATAAAACCAATCCCCAAACGTACACTAGAATCTGGCTTAAACCAAAGCCCTCTAGTGATAACTGCCCGGACACTAAACGTGCACAAGTGCACGGATGTGACCGAACCCTGTCGCAAAACCATGCGACCTCTACTCTTTTGCCTAAAGGCGAATAGCTCTTTGTGCGGGACTCTAAAGACTCGACACTACGCTGGCAGTGGGTTTAATCACAGACCGCAAGCGGCACTAGCTGTGCGTTACGGCCTCCAGGTAGATGCCTATAAGAAGACTGACGAGGTGAAACCCATCTGAACTCCTACTGAGCCTGAATGTGACAGTCTCCATACAGTCCGGTCTGTTCGTCTGAGAATATCGCATGGCGGGCCTAGGGGGCGGTAAACGTCAGTCCCCTAATAGCGGTACAAGTCGTGTCGGAGTGTAGCCCAGAATACCCTGAGATAACACTGGAAACCCATCAGTATATCTCGCTTGCCCTGGCCAGGGACTTTGTGTAATGGCTCTCCTAGACACAGCGCGATATCAACCCCCAATACCGGGAGAGACGAATCCTGTCTAACCGTCACTGCCTCCAAGTGCTTCGGGACTGCACGCAACTACTACCTGCTTGCACGACTCCTTTAAGCCATGGTAGGGTAGTAATCAAAGTACAGTGGGAACACACTCGAGGCGAAGTGACAGTGTCAAGTCAGCGGACTAAGCTGTACTCATGTCACCTGGGAACTGATAACTGACGATAGGTATAGTACCAACCAACAGTTCCCGATGAGTCCTGTCCAGTATACTCGTAACCTAACGAGCACCCGCATACTATCTCAAGTACGACGTACTGACGGCTGTGGGACAGACCGTCTCCCCTGCTGGGATGAGAAGCGCATATGCTAGTCTACTCCGGAGTATCGATGCCCTGTCTCGATAGTCCTACGACTAGGGACCTGTATAAGGATGTGCTTATGGATTACCCAGCCCCCATGAGTGTGACTGCCATCACAACGCTGGTAATCAAGCAAAGATCATAAGGGCTCCACTAATGTGTATAGGTGATATACCAAAAGAAACACATGTACACATTAAAGTAGAAACAAACCAAGTAGCATACTACCATTTTGAGCAAGATTGTCTATACAACTGTGAATATCCCAAGCTTCCATTAAGTAATATACAAACTAGTATGATACAATAATGGCCTCTAGGGCATATACACTATGCGGGCTGGGGGTCAAGATGGTCAAAAGAGCCTCTTGCGTGGTGTTGGGCAGCGCCCCGTTAGAAATTTTTTTATAACGAGGGATGTGTTTTGAGTATGGAATGTGTATAAAAAGAAATAATGTAAAAAAAAGTGAGGGGCATCCTAAGGACTCGTGGGTGCTGGGCGCAACCGCCTCACACACCCGACACGTGGACGCTGGGCGCCCGCAGAAAAAGGGGCTTAGCCCCTGTACTGGAAGTTGTACCCCCAATTGATTTTTGGAGTTAAACGCCTAAAAAAGGACAAAGGGGCTTAGCCCCTGCCCTGGGAGTTGTACCCCCAATTGACTTTTGGAGTTAAACTCCTAAAAAGGGAGACTTTTATTTTATTATTATTATTATTATTTTTCTTTTTTTTATGAAGTTAAACACCTAAGAGATTTTCAGAGATGATGAAAGGGGCCCCTTTCTTCTTCATTGAGCCCTAGATCTTCTCTTAAGCCTTGGATCTTCCCAAAGTGGGAATTTTGGAGATGGGTCTCCTTCTTCCTTTATCTTGGCTGGATCTTGGGAAAAAAAGGGGGTGGGACTTAAAAATCTCCCTTTTTAGGGATTTGATCGAAGGTCCGAGCTCCCCTTCAAGGGTATTATGATAAAAAAAACTGTTTCTTTTTGGAAAAAGAAGAGTTAGACTCTTGATTTAAATCAAAAAAAGGAAGAAGGTTTAGAACCTTGAGGAAGAAGAAGGAGGCACAGAACCCTAATTTTTTTTTTAGAGAGAAAAGTTCTCCTTTGATTTTTTTTTTATCATGTTAGCCTTTATAGGCTACACACTTTACATATAGCCTCTTGAGTTTTGCCAAATGGTACTTGTGCCACCCCATACCTTATGTGCTTATCTCTTTTTGCACATAATCCTTGGGGTTTACAAAATTTTGGCTTTTTCCCCATTTTACATACATTTATTTCTATATATATATATAAAAGAATTACATTAAACTAATTTATGGTTTCATTCTTTTTGTCATGGGGCCGGTCTCTTCCATGCTCGGTCTTGACCTAGGCTTGGGCCCAGTTTTATTAGGGTTGACTTTTATTTTGACTTGGTCAACCGGGGTGTAATTTTTGACCCCAACAATTTATTCTCATTCATTATTTTGGTAATTCACAATATGAATTTATATATATGTGTGATCTATATCTTCATTCTCTTATATATATATATATATATATCATACTTTGAATTTGAGTTATATCTTGATATTGATATACTATTCATGATTGTGATGTCAAAAACAATGAATGTTCATATACTCATGTTTATTAATTTGTTTATATTTCATAACACTGTATATGATGAGCTTGGTCTTTAAAATTGCATTTCAGGTTATCGAATATCTCGAGACGAAGCTCTATAATGGAGGATGGAGGAAAACGATCTTAAACGATATATCTAATAGAAGTTGGAGGAATATGGACAAGAGCTTCTCAAATTGCCAATTCAAGATTCGTGAGTTCAAAACTACGTAGCCGAAAAACATGATTTCAGAATTCAATCTACGAATAGCTAAGAAGTTAGAAGCCAAGTCTAAGTTCAAGAGTCAAAATCAAGTCCGAGATTTGAAGATCAAAGTATCGATTTCAAGACGCAAGTGTGTGGAATGACGTGGTCGAGTTTGAATCATCAAGTGTCAAAGCTATTGAACATCAATTAATAAACGCAAAGTTTAAACGAAGCGCTAAAGTTTCAAGAGCTCGAGTCGAGACGTCAAGAATTCAAGATTTTAAAGATTTGGCGTATACCGACAAAAGAATCTTTGTAAGTACTCGATTGAATTATGGTTATATCATTTAGAGCTCTTGAACACTCACACACACATGCACAAACATTTTATAAACATCAATTTTTTCGATTTCTATGTTTTCTATTTATAAAAACCCATTTTTCATTTTTTGTGCTTGTCCAGATGTTAGTCCCATTTTCTTTCGTACGTCTGTCAAGTTTGTCTTCAGACGTCTGTACGTTTTGAAAACCAAATATCAGTTTCAAATATCTGTTTTGACTTCAAGACAAACGTCTTAAGTGTTTTTAGAACACACTTCTGGACCTTAGATAAACGTCCGTGCTAAAGTCTCTGATTGGAAATATTTTTTCTTCAGAAGTTTGTCAAAGGATTCTTCAGACGTCTGTCTGTTCTCTGTGTTTTCTGTGAGATGAAACTTTTTAAAGAACAAACGTTTGAAGTTTTAATCAACAAACGTTTGCAATTCAAAATATTTGAAAATCATTTGCTCTTCAGACGTTTTTCCCATACTCTTCAGACGTTTATTTATTCTCTGTATTTTCTTTAGCCATCTTTGAAACCCACGGCAAACGTCTGAACCTATAGTCGACAGACGTCTGCAGTAGAAATAGTTTGAAAATGTTGTCGTTTATAGCCGTTGGGGTTTTGTTTTATTTGAGGCCAGACTTCTGTCCATCTTGTCTTCAGACATCTGCCGCATACTTAAACCGCTTGTCCCTTCTTGATTTGAGTTGTTTTTCTTTGGGCTATAAAAGGGTTTTGGGTTGGTTTTTTCTTGGCATCACTTACTCAATTTCTTAAGCTTTTCTATTGCAAATATCCAAGTGATCTTCAAAAGAAAAATCCCACATCTTGTGAGAGAAAAAGAGTTTTCATTTGCATTTCTATTTTCTCTCTCATACACACAAGCTCAAGAGCTTCAATTGATTATCCATACTTGAAAGTGTATTATAGAGTGGGCTTGAGAGAAACTTCTTTGAGAGTATTGTGCTTCATTATAAACCCTCTTTATTCTTTGTGTTTGGAATCTTGAGTGTAATATTGCCATGTAAGAGATGAGAGAATCTTCGTAGAGAGGAGAGAATCTTCGTAGAGAGCAATGAGCTTGTATGGGTAGTGTTGTTTATAGTGGCGAACAACATGTAGTGTTTTGAGGAGATATGTTAGTTAGGCCTCCACCGGAAGCTGGGTTGTGGGTTGTTTGCGGGCAATGTGTTTGTCTCCGAAAAAGACGTGTTTAGTGGAACGAGCTTGTACGCCTAAAAAAGGTAGGCTGGGAGATCTCCCGAACCACTCTAAAATCAACTCGTGTTTGCGTTTGCAATTTCTTATCTCTTATTTGATCATTAACTTAGAATTGCATGTTATCTCTATATGCTCATCACTCTTTCTTGATCATTATTTATCACTTACTTGTTATATGCTATAGTTTCACAATTGCTAATTGCGCTTAGCTCGTATTTATATTTGCTTATTTTTTGACTAAGTTTGCAATTGTAGTTTGTTTAGCAAGTGTTGATAGTTTATATTTTTTAATTTGGGTATTATCGGTAGCTTATTCCTATTCATCCCCTCTAGGAATAACTTTCACGAATCTCATGTTTTTACGACTAGTCTTAATCTAAATTGATATCGTTATGTATTTTCTACATAATTTGTTTTGTTAGTTCCAAGATTCAAATATGTTTGCATCATTAGAGACAGACTCAAGATGTCTAGCTCAATTTCCTAACATGGAGGTTGCATACTATAAAAGATTCGGTGTCCTTGAATACAAATTTAAAGTTAAGGACATAGAAAAATCTCGAACCACTCAGAATAGTGGGATTGCGACCGTAGGATTGAATGGTGTGATTTATTATGGGTACTTAGGTTGCATACTTGTAATCCAATAACCAAGATGATCAGAACCGTTTTATATATTTCAGTGTATTTGGTATGATACACAAAACGATACGAATAGGTGGAGAGACAATATCGGGACTTGGAAAGATGAATATTGATTGACTAGTTTAAACACACATTGATTTTGCTGTCAGGGCAATCCATTTATTTTTTCGCAATAAGCATTTCAAGTATACTACTCAGAGTGCTTGAAGCATCCGGGATAGTGTCGTATGCCGATGGAATCCTAGGGATGTTTATGATGCATATAATTTGAGGATTGTATAGACAACAATGATGAGGAGGAAGAAGAGAGAAGACTTAGAGTGTTCCGACCGCCTGCCTCCGTAAACGGGTTATCTTTGCTGAACGTGAAGTTACGTAGGTTAGGGATGAAATTGATGATGAGATCCAAGCAGATATTCTTAAAGCGTCTAATGCGTCCATAAAACGAAAAATGGTTATCATTAATGTTATATTATGATTTCACATTTTCTACAATCTATACTTGTATATATGCATATGTAATGATTGTATTTCTATCTAGGGGTGATGGCGACGTCAGGAGCAGCTTGGGGCACCAACGGAGGCACGACAGGGGCATCGGCAAGGGAAGGGGCACCGACAGAGGGATTTTGCTGCCCGGGGATCTGCATAGGGTGTAGATCCTACAGCAAAGGGGCACTCTTTTACCCCTTTCCGTACCCCCTCTAGATCTCCCATTACGTATAGATACAGCCACACCGTTTGTACCCTTTGCAGTCGAGTCATTCTATGCGGTCGAGTCATTCTGTGTGGACTTTGCCACACCTCCAAGTATATTGCACACATATTAACACATTTTGAATGTTATATCATAGATATACATTCATATTCATTTTTTAGTTACTTATATAGTCATTTTTTACTTTTCAGTTGTAGGTGATGCCTCCACATCCGGGCACAGGACGCTCCGACGCCTGCAGTAGGTATGTTTATATATTCTATATAGTACGCATATTCATTTTGAATGTTATAGTATAGATATACACGCATATTCATTTTGAAGATACTTATCATAGATATACACACATATTCATCCGAGACAAAGGCCACTCCTGCACGACCTATACCCTACGCGCAGTCTGCAGGTTAGTATTATTTTAATACATCAAATTGATTATATATTATTTTATTCAGAATTTACTTATATAGTCATTATTTATTATCTAGTTGGAGGGGATGAATCCATGTAGGGGTCCACCGAATGTTTCTCACAGGAGGAACTATCGTCCTGCTAGTGCTGCTGCTTGGGCTCAGACTCGTGGTGATGTCGCCGGAGGTATATACTGCACTTCACTTTTCATTAAATCTTGCATTCTAAATATTTTTTGTCTTGATATTGCTTTTTTATTTATATATATTTTTAGATGCAGGGCAGCCACGGCCCGAGAGGGGGACTCGAGGGCCCAATTGTTGGGTTACGATAGCGTCCTGACCATCTGCCGTGACCGGTGCGGAAACAAAAAATGGCGTTTAAAATTTGGCGCTAACGAATCCGTCTAGATCGAACCATAAACCCTTAATAGAAATCTACAAAGATCAAAACTATAGCAATAGAAGTGGTTATACCAAACAAGCCATGTCCTTCGGTCTTCTACCATCTTCATAAGCTCCTTGAAACGTCCTGGATTGAGCTTGGTCTCCGGTCTTCCTCCGTGGAAGACGATCCATCCGAGGAAGACGATGCAAGCTCCAGCTTCACCTAGCGAAGCAGCCGACGCTCCAAGGTTGCTTGCAATGGAGAGTGGGATGTGTAGGAATATCTCACTATCTTTTCTCTCAAGTCTCATGCTGTAATGAGCAATCAAAGAAGAAGAAGGAAGTGATGAGGAAAGCCATGGGCATGAGCAACTCAAAAAATGGCTATGTCTCCAAAGAGTGAATGAATCAATGAATGTGAGTGTAGTGAGTCATGTAAAAAGAATGGCTAAGTCTCTTTTTAACCATGCAAAGAAAATATCTTATCCATTTACAATAAACAAAGAAGAGACATACCTCTACCATGCTCATGCCATCCCACCCTCTCCACCTCATTTCCAAAATGATTTTCTAAAAAAATTCATATAATGAGGTGTCCATCTTCTAGAAAATATTCCGTATAAATACAGAATACAACCCGTTATACGTATCGAAATACATATACGCGTGTTCGTATAAAAAAATACGAATAGCTAAGAGAGAAAATGAATAGTGAATAATAATACTAGAATACATACATACATACATACATATATATATATATATATATATATATTATTAAATGAAAACTTGATTAATAATCCGGCTCAATCCTAAGCCGCCAGTATTTATCAACTGTCCGATAAAAATCTGTGTAGCCTGTACACATATTTAATCGGACACCTGTATGTAGCAACATACGTCATCTACATCATATCGCTTGAACCGTGAAAACTCTCTATGTGGGTCTCTAAAGATTCGTTAATAAGCTGGCAGTGAGTTTAATTACAAGCACGTCAGCGGCACTAGCTGTACGTAATGGCTATCCAGGTATTGAGCGAAAAGAAAGCTGACGAGCAAACTCATCCGAACCCCTACCGAGCCTGTCCGTGATAATCTCCGTACAGTCCGGTCTGTTCGTCTAAGAGTATCGCATATTGAGTCTAGGGAGGTGGATAAAGTTAGACCCCAAATAACGCGATATTTCATGTCGGTATGAAGCCCATCATCCACTGAGAAATTACTGATCCAAATCAATAATTCTCAACTAGCTTGGCCAAGGATTTCTGGTGATGGCCACCCGTGCACCGCACAACATCAACCCCCAATACCGGAGAGACGAATCCCCGACGATCCGCTCACTGCCTCCATGTGACTCGGGACTGTACCCAACTAAAACCTGTTTACACGACTCCTTTGAGCCATGGTAGGGTAGTAATCAAAGCACGGTGGGAATTCACACGAGACAAATGACGATCTCAGGTCGACAGACTAACCTGTACACATGTCACCTGGAAACTGCTATATGACAATAGGTATAATAACAACTAGCATGTTCCAGGCGAGTCCGTCCAGTGTACTCATAACCCAATGAGCACCTGTATACTATCTTAGGTGACTGACTCACACCAATGGCTTGTAAGACCGGCCACCGCCCCTCGTCAGGGTCTCGACAAGTATACACTAGTCTACTCCGGAGTATCGATGCCCAGTCTCGATACTCTCTCGACTAGGGACATTTAAGGATGTGCTTATAAACCACCCAGCTTCCACGTATATGATCGCCATCATAATGCTGGTAGTCAAGCAAGAATCCTATGGGCTCTATCAATATGTAATAGTGATCTGTAATAGCACAAAATGCATGTACATGATGATAAAGGCAAACCAGATAGCATATTATTATCTCGAGTAAGACTGTTCTACCCGTATAGATCCATCCTCAATCATCATAATTGCGTGCCTGCGATTACAATAATTGACTTGAAGGTACTATAGTCAACAATCTCCCACTTGCACTTAAGGCTAATTATTGCGGTGGCACATACTCACAGCCCGTGTGATACCGAACACCCAACTTCTCTACTAATCAGTCTCATAAAACTCGTTTGTGAAACTGTATCGTTCGAGAAATAGCCTTAGTGAGTGGATCCGCTCCAATGTTTCTATCTATATCTCAACTTCGCGGAGAAAGACCATCTCCCGAAATGAGCAATACCTGTCTTAGAATTTGTCTGGATATCTAATGGGATCGAGTTCACAAATCAACTCCAAATCCAACAAACTTCTTAGACCGTATCATCCATTGAATTTAATCAGTATCTTGCGCCATGCCTTCCTCAGTATCCGCTTGGACTACCTGTCCAACATACTGCCCCTCAAAAAGAGGGAAAACTATAACTCTGACAGCCATTCTGTCATCCAGGTCATCTTGGAAGCCCGAAATGATAACCGCCTTCTGAAGAAGGCTGCCATTACCATATACCAAGAACATCCACTTATGTTCATAACTTCCTCCCAACATTTCTCCGGGATTGGATTAATATATATATATATATATATATATATATATATATATATGCTTATTGAAGCTAGTGCAAAATCAATATCTGGTGTGGTACTTGATATCTCATGATTGACTCAATTGCCTAAGCAAGAGATATGCCAATCATCCAAATCCCTCCTCTCATCAGTCTGGAAGACATCTCTTTAAAGAGGGTGAATCCATCACCTGCGGGTACACCACCTCCCCAGGAGTCGTCCATTCTAAAACACTTAAGAATATTGTCAAGTACCCAAATTGGGACACTTCCTAAATTTAGATCTAAAATCATAGATCTGGTTACCAGAATCCCTGATATTTTATCTAGATCCTTTGTGGAGAAATACCTTATGACAACCACAGTATAACCGATCGTAGTATAGAAATATCACTTCCTATCAAGAGCATGTCTTCCAAATACCAGGACATCACTCCCTACTACCTTTTTACCAGGTCCATCTATTGTTCCGATGAAGTCAAACTCTATGAATGTCACATCAAAACTAGATGATCTATTTTCGCTGTACTTGCTTTAGTCTATAAATAGACATAAGCTACTTGCCCACTATGCTTCCACTGCTCCCACTGACTACAACAACCCTCTGGCAGAGTCATATACATGTACACTTTCTAAAGCTAATTTAGAACGACGTTATACTCATCCTCCTGCCAGATCTCATAGTCTAGAACAGCAGTAGTGTCAAGTTTGGGTCATCAAAAACCTTCCTATCACCGTCTTTGAGGAGACCAAAGTACCTCTCGCGTGCTTAAGGTAGTCTACTAAATTTTCCAGTAATCGTTTGTGGTTCTGGAATCACTTCCAGTTCTACCATACTCGTACTAATGTTTTCTCAAAAGAATCCATTTTACTAAAACTGTTGCGAGTCAAGAACAATATAACTATTGATCTTCCAGATGGTAGAATGTTAGCCCTCGTCAAAGCCCAGGATAACCCATAAACTGCCATTACTGAAACGTACCTAGAGTTTATCCGGATTCTGGTTTTAAGCATAAGCCAGACAACTCCATATAACTTAACATCGTTAAGATATGAATCCATTCTATATATCCAATATATAAACAAAAGGCACTAATTAATTGGAACCAGATTCAAAATACATGCAGTCGTTTCTAATGTATATCAACTAAATGGAAGGAGTCCAAGCAGCAATGCATCCACGTATGAATAACCTGAAAGAGAAGCAAGTTCTCAAAATTATTACTTACGACGGAATACCTAACAAAAGTATCTACATCTTCGATCACTTTGAAGAATCCTGATACTTGCAACATATGGTTCTCTATTTTATTCTTATACCTATAACTTCTCAAAATTTAGACCTTTCATTTCAACGAAATACTTGTCTAAAACTAGAGAAGTCATGAGTAAACAGAATATAGTACGAGTACCAATCCCTTTTTCCTAATGGACACCGGACAACATATAATACTCTGTATAAGTCCACTGAGTTTAATAACTCATACCCTGTGTGTCGTAGGTTGAAAACTGTGCTATGGTTAAGAAGAATTACATCGCTATTGAATGCACCTTACCTGACCATCAACCGATATAGGTAAATGTCATAGACATAATTTCAAAAAGTTATATCTCAATTTATAAAATAAACGTACAGATATATCAGTTTGAAATTAGTGCATAACGACGGATATTCAAAACCAAATATTTGCCATCAGGCAAAACCCAGGTGATTTCCTCAAATATCATCAATTACAAAGAATTCCGATATATAAAGGATCTAATCACCCAATTCCCAATATTTTACTCCCACTCACCATCTGTAACGCCATACAGATGTGAGAATTAAAATTGGTAAATACATATCCTGGCGTTAGAATCTAATTGGGAAAACAATATTCAATTAACATCGCACAGTAAAACTGAAATATAAAAATGTTTCGAAGGGATGGCCGGGTATTCCTAGTAATGCCTCTTCCACTATCTAGATTCATGATAATAACCGTATACTTTCTTACCCTCACTCCAATCCCTTTATATGTCTTTACTTATTACCTTCTGTACACCACACTTAGACTAATTAGTTTTCTTTCTTCCCTACCCTTCGGCACCGGCCTAAGGTTGGAAGAAGACTATCCAATAACAATAATATGTGTACTCTCCTAATACTAGGAGCCCTCGCAACCTGATAGAAGGTAAAGAGAAATGAAAATTGAATAATCCTATTCCATTTCTCCAGAACCGGAAACCATCCTCGAACCGGAAAAAGTTCCTTCGAGTTCGTATATAACTATACGATGGCATATCCAAGCAATATGGATCTTCGTAGTGATACTGAGTGTTCTGGAAAAATGCAAAGGGGAAGTAGGAGTGGCAGGGGTATACGTGGCTTTATCGTGAATGATAGCAGTCACAATTTTCTTTGCCCTTACCCTAATCCATTTCTATGTCTTTACTTATTACCTTCTGTACACCATACTTAGGCTAATTGGTTTTCCTTCTTCCCTACCTTTCGGCCCCTGCCTAAGGTTTGGAAGAAGACTATCTAATAAGCGCAATAGGTGTACTCTCCTAATACTAGGAGCCCTCGCAACCTGAGAGAAGTTAAAGAGAAAAGATAACCGAATAATCCTATTTAATTTCTCTAGAACCAGAATCCATTCTCGAACTGGAACAAGTTCCTTCGAGTCCGTATATAACTATACGAAGGAATAACCAAAAAATATGGATCTTCGTAGTGATACAGAGTGTTCTGGAGAAATGCAAAGGGAATGTAGGATTGACAATGATATATGCGGCTAAATGACAATCCAAAAGCCAAAATATTTTAAGAATGTTCGGTTAACTTGGTTCATGAGTTTTAGTTTGAGGTCGGGTCATGGTCGCTGTCAAAGAGAGAGAGAGAGGAAAAAGAAACACTCAGCGTGCACTCTAACCTAAATTAGATTGGTTGATCACTTTATCTAATCTGGATGGCTCCCACTATTTTCTCGAATTCTCCTTCAAACCCTAAAAGGAGAATTAGTTGAAGGAGAATTAGTGGGGATCATCTGAAAATCACCCGAGGAGTAATACCCACTCATCAGTGGGAATCTGGATCCAACTATCATCGCATGATAACTTGATGGAAGCCACTCAAGTCACCACACTCCAGAAGGTATGCGCATGCTTGGCAAGTTTCCTGTATGTCTGAAACTCCCGATGTGGTTTTTATCTCTAGGACCCAAGTGACCTTGACGAATAATCAACAAATCAAAAGATCCTAGTCAAGTTCAACCCGTCATTATCCAAGATTGCATTAGACATACCCGCATGACCCTTAACGAATAATCAACAAAGTCACATGACCGTCCTAACCAATCGCATTATCTATGCAACATAAAAGTATTACAGAGCTACCACATACTATGTCTCGGCGAATAACAACGACAAACGTAGCACGAATACTAAGCAATACTAATCTGAAATGACGGAGGGCTATGGCTGTTTTTTGGCGAAACTTTTAACGTAATGAACTTAATATCGTTGATAGAATCAAGTGGTTTTACAAATAAATAGTGGCGCAAACTTTTGATAAAGAGGTTCCTCCCAGTGAAGGGATCTCGGCTCTTTCATCATCGAATGAGGTGCAGCATATTCCTAACTGAATACCACGATGCAAAGTAAAAGAATCGACTATAGCGAAGTTATTACACTGACGCAAACTTTTGCCCAAGAGGTCACTCCCTATGAAGGTATCTCGGCTCTTGCCTCGTCGAATGAGGTGCTGGATATTCATAACCGAATCCACTGTGCAAAGCAAAAGGAAACGTCTGTAATGTCAGTTTTTAAAAACTTGGTTCCAACAACATCATATAGGTTTGTTTTCCTTGCATTAATCGGAATTAATGCAGTCCCATCACTTAATCCATATCACACTTGAAAAAGGAACGAAAATACAATATACGTGTATGCCATCCGCATTCGCCACGGGGCCCCGTCATGCACCGTTAGGTTACTTAACTAACAACAGAGCAGGGGTTGGACTAGCGCAGATGCAAAACATGTACAACATCCACTAGTGTATATATATATATATATATATATATATATATATAACATTCGTACCAGGCATGATATAAGCAACATCACATAACATCAACAAGCAACACAGAATGGTGGATAATCTTGGAGCCTCGGGTTTCATTTGAGCCGCAAATGAGACCCGACGTTTCCGGTCGTATGGATAGCCTGTGCAATGAAAATTTAGACCCCTACGAGCACGGCAAATTACCCGCCAATTCCAGAAGTGAGGCAACCCCAAAAAACAAAGTGAATGTGCCACCCAACACTTCACAGAATTTGGTAACTTGAGCGCCCCTCCGTAGGTCATCCTATACCCCCTACAAGTGCGGCGAATAGCCCGCCAATTCAAGAGTAAGGCCCCCTCCGCCTCAACGCCATGAGATGCGGGTCCGTTGCCCTCTAGAACCCGGATATTCATGCACTCCACCGCGGGGTAATCCTAGTACAGAAAAGAAAAAATATATATACAATGGCGACATCGACCTTAACCCGGTCGTGTCCCAAAAAAGGAATATACAATCTGGCAGAGACGGTTGTCCACATGTCGGACACCCGTCCCGCAATAACAAATATACAAATGAATCTGAACTGTACAACTATCATTGCACGACTGGCTATCCACCATGACAATCCAACCACAACATCAGCACCATCACAGAACATCAACGTGAATGTCATGTTCGCAAACCTATCTAATAGAGCATATAGCAGTTAAATGGGTTATACTTCTCGAATGACATTCACGGTCGCAGATAGTAATGTATGTACTGAAAGTTATAAACGGTGTTAAAATAGCGACTTCGAAATACTCCGTATTGCCACAATACCAAAGATAACAGAATATGTAATCTGGGCAAAAACAAACAATACCTAAAATCCAATATTCAAGATTCCAGAACCCCACCAAAAAATTAAGACCCAATTCCCATGTAAAACCGGTGAGGCCGGTAAAAGAAGTAATCTCGCCGGCTCGTTTTTGGAATTTGGGGCTCATTTTTTAAGGGTGTTCTAGATACAACATGAGTAGCCTTCTGCAATTGTTTGAAAATTTTTTTTATAGACTTTTTAAAATCGACAGAAACTTGAATATTGCTTGGTTTGTTTCAGAGTTGTTTCGGTTTCGTTACTTTAAATATCGTTTAAATTGCTAGTTAGGGGTTTATGGGCTGGATCTGATATCATGTTGGGTTATGATAGCACCCTGGCTATCTGCCGTAGCCGGTGCGGACAAAAAAATAGCGTTTAAAAACTTGGCGCTAACGGATCCGTCTAGATCGAACCATAAACCCTTACTGGCAATCTACAAAGAGCAAACTATAGTGATATAAGTGGTTATATCGAATGAGCCATGTCCTTAGGTCTTCTACCATCTTCATAAGCTCCTTGAGGCATCCTGGATCGACCATGGCCTCCGGTCTTTCTCCGTCGAAGATGATCCACATGAGGGAGATGATGCAGGCTCCAACTTCGCCTAGCGAAGCAACAGACGCTCCAAGGTTGCTAGCAATGGAGAGTGAGGTGTGTAGGAATATCTCACTATCTTTTCTCTCAAGTCTCATGCTCTAATGAGAAATCAAAGAAGAAGAAGAATGTGATGAGGAAAGCTATGGGTATGAGCAACTCAAGAAATGGCTAAATCTCCAAAGAGTGAATGAATCAATGAATGTGAGTGTACCGAGTCATGTAGAAAGAATGGCTAAATCTCTTTTCAACCATGCAAAGAAAACATTTCATTTATTTGCAATAAACAAAGAAGAGCCATACCTCTCTACATACCTTTACCATGCTCATGCCACCTCACCCTCTCCACCTCATTTCCAAAATGATTTTATAAAAAGAAAATCATATAATTAGGTGTCCATCTTCTAGAAGATATTCCGTATAAATACGTAATACAACCCTGTATACATATCGAAATACATATACGCGTATTCGTATAAAAAATACGAATAGCCAAGAGAGAAAATGAATGATGAACAATAATAGTAGAATACACACACACACATATAAATTATTAAATCAAAACTTGATTTAATAATCCGTCTCAATCCTAAGCCGCTCGTATTATCAACCGTCCAATAAAAGTCTGTATAACCTGTACACATATTTAATTGGACACCTGTATGTACCAACATACGTCATTTACATCATATCGCCTGAATAATAAAAACCCTATGTGTGGGACTCTAAAGACTCGTCAATACGCTGGTATTGGGTTTAACCATAAACACGTCAGCAACACTAGCTGTACGTAACGGCTACCCAGGTATTGAGTGAAAGGAAGGCCGACGAGCAAACTCATCCGAACTCCTACTGAGCCTGTCCGTGACAATCTCCGTACAGTTAAGTCTGTTCGTCTAAAAGTATCGCATATCGAGTCTAGGGGGGTGGATAAAGTTAGATCCCTAATAACGCGATATTTCGTGTCAGTATGAAGCCCATCACCCACTGAGAAACTACCGATCCAAATCAGTAATTCTCAACTATCTTGGCCAAGGATTTCTGGTGATGGCCACCCTTGCACCGCGCAACATCAACCCCCAATACCGGGAGAGACGAATCCCCGACGATCCGCTCACTGCCTCCATGTGGCTCGGGACTGTACCCAACTAAAACCTGTTTGTACGACTCCTTTGAGCCGTGGTAGGGTAGTAATAAAAGTACAGTGGAAACTCACACGAGACAAATGATGATCTCAGATCGACAGACTAACCTGTACACATGTCATCTAGGAACTGCTATCTGACAATAGGTATAATACCAACTAGCATATTCCCGGCGAGTCCGTCCAGTGTACTCATAACCCAATGAGCACCTATATACTATCTTAGGTGACTGACTGACACCAATGGCTTATGAGACCGGCCACCGCCCCTCGTCGGGGTCTCGATAAGTATACACCAGTCTACCCCGGAGTATCGATGCCCAGTTTCGATACTCTCTCGACTAGGGACATTTAAGGATGTGCTTATAGACCATCCAGCTCCTACGTATATGATCACCATCATAATACTGGTAGTCAAGCAAGAATCCTATGGGCTCTATCAACATGTAATAGTGATTTGTAATACTACATAATGCATATATATGATGATAAAGGAAAACCAGATAGCATACTATCATCTCGAGTAAGACTGTTTTACCCGTATAGGTCCTTCCTCAATCATCACAATCGTGTGCCTGCGATTACAACAATTGACTTGAGGGCACTATAGCCAACACCAATCAGTCCCATAAGCTGAGGTCTAATACCGCTAAGGGGCAAAGACCATTCCCCCTCTTCTTTACCTCCGATCATAGCTACACTGGCAATAATGCCGAGAGATTCGGCCGGTATACGAGGGATGAAAACCACATCCAAAAGAAGTATCATCTTCACGTTGACTGAGGCGAGCAGCACACCCGCTCTTTTGTCCTGTTCTGGGAGCAGGTCCAGGTATTATTATATATTTTGGTTTGATTTATCAAATAAATTTACTATCATTTGGGATTTATAATTTAAAAACATTAATTTCTTGTTTTTGCAGTCGGATCACGACTTTCAGCTCGTACCCGACCCCGATCACCCTGATAGAGCGCTCGATCTTCACTCTCTTTACTAATGCCTCATAACCAACATGCAGACTAAGGTCCGATATCATAAGAATGAGTTGAAGAATAATTGATACGAGCTATGGCGGAGGACCCCCGAGGCAGAGAGAACGGCTTTTCTGCAGTTTTCGGCTTTTAGCAGGGTCGATGTAGATACATGGCCTCTCTTGTGCCAGTTTTTTGCGTCTGAGTGTAAGCAGGCTTGTAATTTAATTGTAATTTAGTGTTTAGCATATAATTTATTTTTTTATTGCTTAATTAGAAAATTAAATCTGATTGTATTGTGCAGAAATAAGCCGTTCAAAATAAAGAGAATTGAAAGTCAGCGAAAAGGGGTCGACCTACCTACACGGGTAGCTCGAGGAACATTACTCGTGCCATGGAGGCAGCGGTAAATTACAATATATCTATTTTGATATAATGCAATATGAAAAGTTATGTTATTATATATATAAATTTTTGGTGAATTGCAGAGAGCTCAAACCCTGGCTCAGGGTGGTAAACCGAGCGTGTTGAAGGATAATCTATCCGTCTAAGCCATATTGACAGATCCGACCATGGGCGATCTTCGATATCCCGACACCGCTATTCAGGAGTATTGCGTAAGTGTTAATATTTGTTCTAATTTGAATGAAATTTTGTTCTGAATAGTTTAAATTTAAATTGTTTACTTACATTTCAATGCTTTACATGGTGTAGGAGCGGGTGGTGCAGCAGACAGAGCCATCAGGGATTAATTTCATCATAGAGACCGATCTGGCCGTGGTAATCCCTGTCTTAGACGTCGTATAAGAAAGGCATCATAGTGGTTGGGAGAGAGGCATGGGACTTGGTCCCAGCAGGGCCCATCTGAAGTTGTCCTCCTCTCTGGCGGTTACTTCTCTTACCCCACGAGCGACGTTTGGAGCAACGGTTCAACACGCTGAACTCCAGATTCGAGACGTTGCAGGAAATGATGGTACGTATGTTACACATACAAATACACATACACACACAAGCGTGCGCGCACACAGACACACACATACACACACACATAGAAAGAGACGCACATACAACAACAACAATAACAACACAACAACAACAATTACAACAAGAAGAAGAAGCATAAAAGCAAACCTGAACGACGAACCTATGGATCAATAACACATAATTTCAATTTGCAATATTTGATTTCTAGACTTCAAATTTCACAACTATACATATAGACTAAATCTAATACACCATTCCTTACTCGTTTATTATACAAACTTAAAAATTTTACTGATTCGACATGCCACTTATTCGACTGCGGCTCCACATACCTCTTCTTCGGCTGCAGCTGCACAGGCTACTCCTACGGATCCGGCTCCGCAAACCACTTATTTAGGTTCTTTTGTGTATGCCACTCCTTCGGGTCCACAACCCCCCTACTCCTGCACAGGCCACTCCTTCATTATTCGAGATTTTGTAGGCACATGGCTGCAACGAGGATCAAATACGCTAGATTTTTCAGCTACTTGGAGGTGGAGCACCTGGACGGAGCTGGCATAGATTTATTTATATTTTTTGGATTCTTAGAGGATGTATGTTCTTTATTTGATACATATTGTATATTTTGGAAATCGGTTGTTGTATATGATATTTATGATTATGACTTTAGATTGATTTCGTATTGTTTTTGTTTATTTCATTATATATTATGTATGGAATGTTGTTTATAAATATATCTGTATTTGATTATATGATATACTGTGCGATATATATTATTGTGTACAGGACGGGGAAAAAAAACAAAGAAAGCATATATATATATATATATATATATATATATATATATATATATATATATATATGAAATTTTACCCCTACGGTCCGTAGGGGCAATAGGCGCCCTTAAAAGTGTAATCGTATATATGAAATTTTACCCCTACGGTCCGTAGGGGCAATAGACGCCCTTAAAAGTGTAATCGTAGAGGCAAAATATCAGAAAAAACTGATATTTTTCCCCTACGGTGTAATCCGTAGATCCAAATGTATGCCTCTACAGTGATAGCACTAGGGACATAAATTACAAAAAAAAAATTAATTTTTTTTATTAAAATGAAAGTCTGGTTCTACGGTGTAATCCATAGGGCTAAATTTATGCCCTTATGGTGACAACTGTAGGGGCATAAATTATAAATTTTTTTAAAACTTTTTTTTATTAAAATGAAATTTTGGACCTATGAATTTTTTTAATTTCCTCGTACGGTTTCGACAGTAAAGACAAGAAATTAATATTTTTTTCATAAATTAAAAAAAATAACTACCGCGATATCGAAAACCGTAGGGGCAGTTGTCCTAATGGTTATGTCCGTAGGAATAAATTTTCATCCGTACAAACAGAAACTTTCCTCTACGGTCTCTTGACATACGGATGGATTTTTTGCCCTTACGATGATGACCGTAAGTGCAGTGCATTGCCCCTATGGTCCTAACCGTAGGGGCAGTTCCTATTCGCAGTAGCGATTGCATATAAAATGAAAAACGAATTTATTTTAGAGTGTATATACAAAGAGGTTAATGAAGGTAAGATGTCATAGAAGGGAATTTCTTCCTATGGCGTCGGGAAAATGCATCCTCCATAATTTTTTTCGACGATCGGCACCATCATGTCCATTTTTATCATCTAAGATGTGGATATACCAAATTTCATATGATTATACCATTTTTCACCGTTGATTTAGTTGGTGCAAAATTAATGGTTTACCGACAATAGAATTTTTTACATTGCTAATTCAACGGTGAAAAATGGTGGAATCATATGAAATTTAGTGTATGCACATCTTAGATGATGATAATGATGATGATGATGATGATGGATGCCGATCGTCGGAAAAAATGGTGGAGGTTGTATTTTTTCGACACCATAGGAGAAAATCCCCTCTCCTATGGCCACTTTCCTCCGTTATTCTTATATACAAAAATCATACCTGAGTATCATTCATTATAAAGTGTTGCAATAAAAAAATTTCCTTCATATCCCGAACTTTCTTCTTCCAGCTAAACTTACTTGGTACATGCATTTTCCATGGAGCTTTGGATATTCTATATTTTGTTAGAAATCATTTTCGTTCCAATAGTGTGTTTTTCGTCAAAATATCATATTAGACATTTTGTTTCTGGAACTTTGTTTTTAAAGAAATATGCATAAAGTCAATAGCTGCCTCAGCCCAACCCTGAAATAATTAACACAGTGACTTATTCAAGAAAATTTCTGTAAACTATATTCAACTAACTCAGTATAGATAAGCTTGTTATTAAGCTAACAAATATATAAAATCAAGTCTATGTCAAAAAATCAGTGGACGAATCATTTGAGTAATGTGCAAGTATGCAATCCTTATCTACACATGTAATGTGTATATATCATTAGTTAATTACTCTATTTCTGCTGCAATTTCAAAGCGTATAAACTGTAGTTTAATTTTAAAATCTTGATTTTATATTTGATAAAATTGTGCATTGGTGAGATCGAGCCACAAGTTGAATTTGATATGAAGATGAATTGTTTAACGATTTAATTAGTATTTGTGGTTGGTCAAATGTGATCTTTTTCAAATTAATTGCAATTAATTATAAGATCAAGCTACACAAGCAGATTTTCTTAGCTGTGATAGCTTTAATGCTAAATTAATTACCTTCTACACTTGTAAACTAAGGCATCACGAAATGGATATGAGTTTATTAAAATTTGTATCTCTTTAATGTTTATAGGCGGGGGCTGCGGCAGATAAAAGCCGCAAGAGAGTCAGACTGACTATGGGAGGAGACGACGCATAGGATGGACTTGCGGGCCGAGAAGACAGCACAACGTCCATTATATGAAATGCTTCGGACTTTGGGGACATGAGAGGGGAGCTGCGGATCAGGCATACGGTGAACACCAACAGAACACAGAGACGTAGATGGGCCTGCTAGATTGAGACATGATTTTGGCTATACTCGTCGTCTTGAGTTTACATGTCCTGGTATTAGTACTTTTTTGAGTATGTGTTTATTTGTCTTGTAAAGAGTTTGTTCACCGATTCTGGACCTGGCTTGTACTGAGTTTGTTCCCCAGTCTTGTATTTTGGTTTTCTTTAGTATCTATATGCTTTTTCTCTTGTTTTGTTAAAATCTCTTTTAACAAAAAAGGGGGCTTTTGACCGTTTACTCAAAAGAAAAACAGTTATCTCTCTTTATTAGAAAATCAAAACGTTCAATCACTTTAATTTGAAAATCCACTATATATATTGAACAAAATTGTTGACCGGTTCAATCTAAAGATTAACCGAATCAGACGTGAAGGCGAATCATACATTTGCAATATTTGTTCTTTAATTATTGATAAACATTAAATATAAACCTCTTTTGATCACAGTAAAAATATATACATTTAGAAATATAAAAAGATCTTTTTGCATCAGCGGAATATTCTAAGATACCAATGTTGCAAGTTGCAACACTAGCAGGATCCATGATTTGTGCAACATTAGCAGGATCCATGATTTATTGGAGTATCACGAAGTTGTACCAAGATCTCAATGCGTTAAATTTACATTTCCATAGAAAAAAAAAAGAATCATTTGTTTATTTTGTTGGTCTATAGTTGATTTTGAAAAATCTCTACTGAATGGCATTCGTAAAAATGATAGTCATAAATCATTTTTCTCTAATTTCTATAAGTATAATAATATGATTTTAAGATGACTTACTGCTCACATTTCAATAAATTAAAGGAAAGTAAAAAAAAAAGCGAGTTACTACTCATGCTTTTATCAAACAAGGCTTGTATATTTACCTTGTCCTAATACAAAATAATTTGGATTCTTTTAATTTTGGTTAAATAAAATACGAGGTCCTGCGATTAAAAATAAATAAATAATTGTACAGTCAAATATTTTGCATTTCTAATAATGACCATGACATTTGATTATTATAGACACAATCTTTGTTAAACCCTAGAGAATCATTGAAGCATTAAATTATACTTTGCACTATCTTATCACAACTTGAAGTACAAATGCAAGCACTATAAAGTATTGGGATGGTGGGCACATTACTCGAATTCTCATCGAAATCTGTTTAATTATTTTTTGTTTGTTTTATTTGGAGAAGATTGTAAAGATATTATTTTATTTTATTTTTTGTTTACCAAACTAATTGCTCATGTTGAGAAACATATATGAAAGAGAGATGATAAAATGTGATATAAATAAATAAAATGTGATAAAGAGTTTGTATTTGCGTTAGATGATGGCTAGGGTCCTCTCCCCAAACTTGCATTCTTGGGTAGATTTTAGCCTCTTGTGCTGCGGATTCATTCTTGAATGATGGATATGTCTGAGACATGCTTTGTATTTGTATGTATTTCATTTATATTTATACTAGTTTTTTCCACGTATCACATATGTGGAAAATTGAAAAAAATTAGAATAATAAATATGATTTGGAAAAATTAGAAAATACAAATTGAACAAACAATTAAAAAGTTTTGCGGTCATCAGATAAATCAATTTTTCTATCGAAAATTTGTTTCACAAAATGAAATTTCATACGATAAACAATATAAGTTAGATTATGTAGATGTGAGGCTCTATTCCAATTTATAATTATTTGAAACGAACCAACAGTCAAACATTCATATAAAGAAGATAAATAATATCAACCTTAGAAATAGGAGTAAAATTCTAAATTTCCCAAAATCAGTATATGTTTTTATCAATTCTTAAAAATTTGAAGCACCAGAAAAAATATTCGATAGTTAAATTTTGTTGTCATTTAGATGAATCAATTTTCGTCTTTTCAATTTCGTTGAGAAATCTCTGACTATGTTCTGAATTGAGCTTGAATCGATATGAACTTGTTTATCTTTCAGAATTTCTTGGTTTAATGCAATACATGTATATTAGTATATCTTTTGGTTGTTATAAGTTGACTCCAATGCTTTCACTGAAATAGGAAAGCTAATGTAATTGAAGACACTTTTCAATGCATTTGTTAAATTGAGTGTTGTCTTATAAATCCATAAATAAATAACTAAATATATAACTTTTAACATATTTTATTAAAATTAAGTGAACAATCAATTGAATATAACATTCAATTTGCGGAGCTCATCAACTTCATATCCAAACAAAATTGATAATAAGAGGGGATTTTTGAAGTAAGAGAGAATTTGATGAGTGATATAAAAAAACTAAATAAATATCTCAACTAACTCAATTTATATTTTAATAAAATACTCTATAAAAATAAAGTTTGATTTTAAATTTTAAATTAACCTGGCTCTGATACCAAAACATAGAGTATAATTTAAGGAGTGATACTTATGAAGCTAAAAAGAAAAGAAGAAGAAAGACTTACAATCCAAGCATAATTTAAATAGTGATACTTATGAAGCTAAAAAGAAAAGAAGAAGAAAGACTTACAATCCAAGCAGCGCCTCTAAAGCAAACAACTTCATTAGTTATTATCAAACTATAACAAGCTAAGAAGTAGAGAATTAATAGAGAAAGAGAGGGAGGGAGATGGAGATGGAGATGGAGATGGAAGAACAGAGGCTTCTGTCCGAGATAATTTATAAAGAGGGATGCCTTCCTTATTTATAGAATGGATGGGAGGGTTGAAAAGATTTGAGAAGAGAGGTGAGGTGTCCCTCTCCATCTTTGTCACCATTATCAAAGGTGAGGTGAGGCGTTCCTTCCTATCTCTGTCATCTTTATTAAAAGTGAAATCTACATTTTAGCTTTTTTTAAAAAAGAGATTTCTTTTCTTTTGTCGTCCACAATTAGGAATGGAGGGTCCTACAAAAAAACGTGTGCTGGCAGATTGCAGTCGATTGGGTTTTAGTGGGCGAAAAATATTAATATCATTAATAAAAACGGCTTTCCGAGACTCAATCCATATTAATAAAATTAATATAACTGGGCTTTTTATTTAAATAGCCCTTTGCCTTTTTCCTCGCTTATTTTGAGCCCATTAAATTTTCCCACAGTTGATCAATTGAGTGCAGGTCTTTTTCTGGATCTTGGTTTTGGCCTGTTGGGAAATCACCAGTATCTTTTATTTCTACAGACTTGGTAGCCTTTATGGAGGAAATAAAGACAGCATCTAAACCGTTAAACGTCTGCTCAAACTGTTTCTTCATATGTTCGAAATATTTTTTCATTAACTCCTCCTTAGAAATATTAGGATATTTTTTCTGAAATGAAAACTTTAACTTCTGAAGAGGATTGTTTGTTGCCAATTCCTCATTAATCTTTTTATCAAGAATTCTATTATTATTTAATATAGTCGCTTTTATTTTGAATACTTTTTCTTTCTCTTTAATTCCTGTTCACCATTTTATCAGGAATTTTCGAATGAGAACGGGGATATTACCCTTATCAAATTCTGCCGATAAAGTTCACATTCAAATATAGGTCATCTCATTTTCAATAAAGAAGTGTAACGTACTTTCACCTTCTTTAATTAAGGTGTCATCAATATTATGAAATAATGGATGAGATTTCATCCATGACATAAATAAATTATGAATTTGTTCTAGCAGAATTTTTAACTCTGCTCCCATCTTTCTCTACCAGTGTAGAAACCAGTTTGAAATTCCTGATTTTATTATATCAGGTTTTATTATGATGAACCACGAATGTTTTCTGGCTGAGTTCTCATAATATAAAAATTTATTGAATGCTTGAATATAATCCCAATAATTGCATTCACAGTGCATTTCGTCTATTATGAAAGATCTGGTTCTGTTTGGATGTAGAGCCCACTCATGCGGTTGATAAACCTTTTTTATTACAAACTTGGAAAAATTTATAATTTCTCCTCCTTCTTTCCCATTGGGATAAAAGTGTTTAATTTCCACCGAATTGGAAACAGTTAATAAAACTTCCAAAATTTGTCGGGATTTCCCTGCTTGAGAAGCCTACGGACTGGTCTCAATATATTTTTCCTTTAGAGACCAGGGATCATGCATCTTGGGAATATCATTCCTTTTTAAACAAATAATTGTTTCAAAAATATTTTTCTGAAAATAATTATCTTTAGATCCATCAATAGCCTTTTTAAAAGACCGGGTTTCTTCAGAATTATTCTCAGAATCTTATGATTCTTCTAAGCTATTATAGTTTTTCTGTTGAGTGTTATAAACACTTTTTTGTGTCGTTTTATTTGGTGTTCTCCATTTGGAGGGGTGTATGACGGTTGCGATTCAGTCTCTGTATCATATTTAATTGGTTTTGGCTTTTGCATTTAAGCCAATTTGAATTTGGGGAATATGAGGATTTATTATTTCTCCCCCGTCTTCGATCTCTACCTGGGCCTTGGTCTCTCACTGGACTCTACATTAGAGTCCTATAGAAATTTCCTGATTAGGAAATCAGAAAGACAATTACTAGTGCCTTTAATATATTCAATATCAAAGTCAAACACTGAAAGCACAGCTCGCCATCTAGCAAAAATTTGCTTAGAGGCTAAATTTTTGATATCTTTCTGTATAACAGATTTAGCAGCGCTGCAATCTATTTGTAGAAAAAAATTTGATTTAATAAATCATCCAGGAATTTATAAAAATAGTTTATAATAGAAAGAATTTTTTTCTTTATTATCGAATATATAATTAGATTGAGCATAATTTCATTTTCCAAACGTAAATCCAATAGGTATTTTCTTATTATTCTTAGGATCAATTTGTTTAAGTATACATCCGTATCCAATATTTGAGGCATTTGTCTCAACAACATTTTCCCAAGTAGGATTGACTATATAAAGGCAAGGTAGGTTTTTAACCCTTTGTTTTATTTTTGTACAACCTTAGTATGTTCAGCTGTACAAGAAGAAGAATTCTTTTTGAGTCTATTATATAGAATAGCAAGATTTTTATAATAATCTGCTATATAATTTAAAGCATCTAAAAATATCTGTAGTTGTTTTGTATCCAGAATATTGTCTGGGAATTTAGAAGCAAATTCTATACTTCTATCGATTGGTATTATAATACCATTATCAATATTATGTCCCAAAAATCTTCTAACAATTTGGAACAATTTCATTTTTGGGGCTGATATAACTAACCCATTCTTGATAACAAGATATTTGAAAATATTCAGATATTTAAAATGCAGATATATTATCAAAAAATATTAAAATATCATCAATATAAGAAAGTATAAATTCTGTATATGAATTAAATATAGAGTTCATAATATTTTGGAACTCTGCATGCGCATTTTTCCGAATGGCATAATATTTCATTCAAATGCCTAAAAGGAATAGTAAGTGCAAATTTATATTTATTAGATTCATTAATCTGAATTTGCCAATATCTGAATTTAATATCAACTTTTGAAAAGATCTTAGCATTTCTAATTCTATTTAGCAAATCTTTTTTATCAGGGAGAGAATATCTTATCCATTTAATTACTTTATTAAGGGGCTTATAATTAATGACAAGACGAGGAACTCCTTTTTCCTTTTCAGAGCATTATTTACGTAAAATGTTATGCAACTCCGTTGGGAGTAAGATTTTCCTATAAGTTTCTTTTCTATGAGACTTTTAATCTCTTTTTCTACAAAATTCAAGATATTCTTGATTCATCTGATAAGGCCTTGTCTTGATAAGAATATTTTCCTCATTGAATTTTTCAATATAAGGAAGGGTGACAATATGTTACTTCCTATTCCAAAAAGTATTAGGAAGGTCACTACAAATTTGAGTTATAAACTCCTTTTCAAGTCTTTCAATACTTTGTTTAACAGGGATAGATTTAAACTGTTGATTAATTTGTATCGTAGATATTTCTTCTTTAATAAAATTAATCTGATTTTTCTTTAGGTAAATATCTTTAACCTCATTAAGGATTTTCATAATGGGATCAGTTATAAACTGAAAAGTTACTAATTTCCGTTTATAATTGGTATGAATTCCTTCAGGATCAATCTTTTCAATAGACATTATTTTACTAAGGAACGGGGTTCTTAGTATAATATACTGAGTAATCTACTTTAGTATAATAAAAAGAGATGGAAAAAAAAATCTTCATTGCATATATTGACATTTGACACCTTATATGGTATAGTCAAGACACTATTATCTGCCGTACTCAAAATTTGAGTAATTCTCCCTCAATATTTAATGAGGATAATACCCTTATTGATATAGTTGAGATTTGCACCACTACCGATGAGAGCTATTAAATTAAGAATTCCTAAATCATTATTAATGATTAATGTAACCCTGATATACCACTTTTGGGTCAATACTAAATTTTGACTTTGAAAAAATGATTCATCTTCTTCTTGATTTAAAGAAATTTCCTTTGAAAAAATGATTCATCTTCTTCTTGATTTAAAGAAATTTCCTTTCCCTTTAGAGAACTTTCTCCAAGGGTTAAATTTATTTTTTCTAGATTAGAAAGTCTATATAAAATATCATTATTTTGAGTTTTTAACTCTTTTACTTCTATTTTGAGATTATTAATCTCTTTTTGCAAATTTTACAAAGTAACAAGTTTATTTTCCCGTTGCCGTTGTCTTTTAAAGACTTCAGAAAATCTATAAACATTATAAATGTTAAGGTCTTTCTCCTTTTCTTCTTTTAGAAGAACACCAATCAATTTTGATTTTACTTCAGATCATTAAGAACAATTATTTTTAAGACAAATTTCTTATTATCTTTACCGATAACATTAATATTTAAACCATTCATTTCTATAATGATTTTATAGTAGTTATTATTGTTGATATTACAACACTTGTTTGAGCATTCAGGCTCGTCGTCATTATAATATGAAGAAATAGAGTAAGAATCAGAATCTTCTGATTCAGTGAAATTGATTATAATCTTATATAAAGATTTTCTCAATTTTTCATCTTCTATTTCATTGATTTTTTTCTGTGTAACATTTGTTGGAAAAATGACCAATTTTACCACACTTATAACAAGTGGCAGAAGTCATTAATTTGCACTTATTAAACCGCCTTTTATAACTTGGCTTCTCTTTGCTGCGTTCTTTAGACTTCTTGAAAGAGTGTCTTTTTCCAATCTTCGTTTTATGAAAAGGAGGATGATGCTCTCTCTTTTTCTTTTTCTCTCCTCTTTAGGAGGATCCATGGCAAATTGGCTGCAAAAGAGTCCTTATCTTTTTCCCTGATTTCTTACATCACCTGTAAAATGATCAAGAATAGTAAGAATCAGAGTATAAACCATGTCGAGAACTTGAGCATTATTCTCAATTTTTACCGTGCCAAAAATCTCTAGCCTTTGAGTAGAAGAGAGACAATGATCCCACAAGCTTTTTAAAGTGCTAGAGAAACCATAAGAATTAAATCTCACTACATCAACATTGGTATTACCATGTTGTTTTGTAACAGTAGTGTATATCATTATTCGATGTAAAGTATCATGAATTTGTTTATCAGCAAATCCATCAATATTCCATTCATAAATGGTTTTACCAGAATATGAACTTTGCATAATTGCCTCATTTTTCTCATAAAGAACATCTAAAGACGTTAGCTGTTTATAATAATATTTATTAACCGTCTTTTGAGGATATCTGATAGTATTAATGTTTGTATTATCGTTAATTTCTTCAAAAGAATTTTGAATGTTCATTATACCATTATAACTGATTTGAAATTCTTTTTCAGTATTACCGAAGTCTTCTTCATCTGATATTTCAGAAGGTTCACGTTCAAGAGTATTTAGTTTAGCACTGCTAAAATTTTCTTCTAAAGAAGATACAAATTTAGAAAATATACTCTTATCTTTGGACAATTTGAATCCAGAAACATCAGCCGCTAGATTGATAGGAACATAGCTAGTATTACTAGCTGGTTTTACCACATTAGAGGTATCTACAACTGCAAGAGACTGCAATTTAGAAATCATACTTTCTAGAGCCGATTCTATCCTTGTTAGTTGTTGTACAATAAGCTGTATATAAACATTAGTAAAATTACTTTGCTTAAAAACTTTATGTAGTTCTTTAAGCTTAGTTTCCATTCACTCTTCATAAAGAGGTTTTAATAAAAACAATTGCTTCTAAATTAGAGTTAGAAACTCAAGATAACCTTAAAGGTTCAGTTGGAGGATAAATGGAACGGACAACTTTTCCATTTATAGCGGGTCATTGTTCATAATGTTCCTCAAGAGTATTAATCTTATTATTTTTTTTGAATGTAATATTTAAGAAACCGGTCAACAAAATATATAATATCTTTTTTTTCTTCTAGATGTTTATAAAACTCATCTTTGTAAATATATCGTCTTTTTCTCTTAAATGATTTATAAAACCATTCTCTAAAAGCAATATGCTTATTTTCCATAAATTCCTTTTGATAGAATATTCTGATAGTACTATTTGGTGTAAGATCAATAAAAAGATTTTATATATGAAAACGCATTTTTGATGAGGTAGGAGAAATTTTATTAGTCTTCTCATTAATTAGGTTTGGAATGGCAGATTCCGAAATATTAATGCTTTGAACATTCTGTTCAGATATTTGACAAAATCTTTTTCTAGAATATGACCTTTTACCCATAGAGGTAGTAGCCTCATCGCAAGTAATTCGAGTTAATTGTTAGAACCAAATTTTATCTCGATTTCTCCCTTATTTGCCGCCAAAAATGGAGAAGAACCGGGATAGGTCATCTTGCCCGAATTTGAGGAAGATGCTATTTGTAATATATTCGTCCACCTCTCCGAAATGCCTAGTTGATTTATGGCACCGTATATCAGAGGTTTAGACAGATGTGACCGATGTAGAGTGACTTAACAGATTCCCCTCTTTCAGGGGTTTTTGATTGTGGGGACGTTGTTCGCTGCAGGCGCAAGCACTTGCAATTAATTATGCTATCGCATTGTGATAACAACTTTCACCTACTCCAGTAGGTCATTTCGTGTCGTGTTATATATATTGTTTATTATGGTTGCTCATAAATTGTAAACGGAGACTAATTTATGTCGTCGCCCGTAGGGCGTGGATTAGTCAAAATCCATATATATTAGACTTGGATTTGAATCTAGGTCATATGTTCCATTAGTTCAGGGGTTTAAGAATCGTTAATCTTATTTTAGATTAAGATCGACTTAAATATATGAGCGTATGGGCTAAGAATACGTTAGTCTCATATAAAACTAAGATCAAGTTAAACATACAGTTATGGATCAATAATCTTATTAAGATCTATTTAAGGAGCATATGGGCTCGGCTGCAATGAGCATATGAACTTATTTGATTTATAATCACAAAAATTAAACTTCAGAATGTAAGTCGATGTCACACACCCCACATATTTATGGAGAGGCGGAATTTACAAAAAACGATTTTCTTGACTTTGCAACACCGACCTAAACTCCAAGATCTTTTGAAAACCTTAACTAGCTAAACTACATAGAGTTCTAAACTACTATGTAAGTGTTTTATACCTTGATGATTGTAGTCCTTCGAGTATTCTTCTCCTTAGCTTGAGCTCCTCGAGGTTGCGAATCTAGCTAGGTCATCGACCTCCTCGTATCGAAGATGATCCACCCGAGAGTCTATGGTGTAAGCTCCAACCTCTAAACCGAGGTAACTAAATTACCTAGTTCGCTAAACTAGGTAGTTTAGGAGATGTAGAGTGTTAATTGGAGTATTTAATCTCAAGTGACCCTAGAATTCACAACTCATGTGAGGGTTAGGGTCTTGAAGAAGAAGGAGAGGAAAAATGGAGAGAGAAAGGAAAATATCAAATGAATAAGTCTTATGCCTTGTGAAGAATAGCTCATTCCCTTACCCTCATCAAGAATGCAATATTTTCCAATTGAAAATATCAACCATACTTGAATAGTGAGTCCAAACAAATAAACAAATGAAATAAGCCATGCTTCACCATGCCACAAATATCTCTATTTTCCACCTCATTAATCTATTTCCAAAAATAGATAAATCCAATAATGAGGTGTCCCTTTCTAGAAGCATCGCTTGTAAAATTACAAGAACGCTCTCACCGTATATACATACCCGTATTCGTACTGCAAAAATACAAATACAATGAGATAATAATAATCCAAAAATATAATACTAGAATCCGGCTTAAACCTAAGCCCACCAGTATTATTCGCCCGAACAACATCCGTGCAGCTACTGCACGTATATGATCGGAACCCTGCATGTAAAACCATACGGCCTCTACATCGTTTCTCCTGAACTAGGGAAACCCTCTGTACGGGACTCTAATGACTCAACAATATGCTGGCAATGAGTTTAACCATAAGTCCGTCAGTGACACTACCTGTACGCAACGGCTACCCAGTTATCTATCGATAAGAAGGCCGATGAGTGAACTCATCCGAACCCCTACTGAGCTTATCTGTGACAATCTCCGTACAGTCCAGTCTGTTGCTCTAAGAGTATCGTATATCGGGCCTAGGGGGTGGCTGTTAGTTATATGTATGTCCTAGAGGCCATTACTGTACATGTGATGTGTATTGTACTGGATGCTTGGACATATATAGGGAGGACTTTCTTGCTCGACATCATAGTATGCTATCTGGTTGTACTTTGTCTTAACATGTTGACTTGTATAAGTGATGTTGTCTTACTCTCACATATTGACAAAGCCTTTAGGATGTGTACTTGACTACCAGAACCATGATGGAGATCATACTAGTGGGGCCAAAGGTAGTCCACAAGTACACCTATAATTGTTCCTAATCGTGAGTGTATCGAAACAGGGCATCAATACTCCAGAGTAGACTAGCGTATACGCTTCATGACCTATATAATGGGCGATGGATGATGTAACGTTTTGAAAATCGTTTCGGTGAAATTTCGGAAAATCGGTAAAATAAAGGGGTTTTCTGTAAAAAGTCAAAAATACAAATATTTTTATTATAAAAATTAAATATACATATTCTAGCTATGTAATTGCTAGTATTTGGTGTTTCTTGAGCCACTGGTAAAATTTTTAATTTTCTGAAATTTTTTCCGAAATTAATTATTTTAATATTATTTTAAGCCGTCGCTAATACATTTAATTAGGGAAAATTACAAATTGGAATGGGTTGAAACAAATTTTGTGCATCATAACACATTAAACAAAATTTTAACATGTTGTTTTTGAAATGAAATGAAACTGTCAAACGGTGTTAGAAATATCGACGAAAAAAGGCTTAAATAGTGATATTAGTGCAAATAGATATTGGGGTATAACATTTATCATTTTTCCCTTACCCACACTCACCCACACCCTCTCTCCCCTCTCCAGATCAGCAGCCGAAGTGCCCCCGCATTTTCTCCACTTGAATTGTTAAAAGAAAAATCAAGAAAAGAGTAAAGAAAAAGGGGTTTAATAAAGAAAGAAGCTTGACTTTGTTGACTTTGACCATTCCTTATACCCACACCACTCTCTCTCTTTCTCCCCCTCCCCATTTCCAGCCAAGCACACCCTCCTACTGCAGCAGCCCTCTTCCCCTTCTTATTCTTCTCATTTCACCTCAAAAAAATTCCACAAAATGCTTAAAATTCCATCAAAAATCAAGCTAAAACTCAAATCCGAGTCCTACCCATTTCTCCTTAATCTATCAAGCATGGATCTTGGTGAAAAGTTTGCATTTTGGGGACAAGTTTCATGTTGATCTCAAGATGGTTGTGAGGTATAAATCTTGTTCTTTTTTTTGAGTTGTTTGTTATTACTTCAAATTATGTTAATGAAGGTTTAGTTTAAGTTTTAAATTTCAAGTCCAAATTCAAGATTAGGGTTTGTGAAATTAAAGTGAGGGTTTTGTTTTGGAGTTGAATGGTGATCAATTGTGCATGGTTATGTGATATATTTTTGTATCTTAGGGCACGCAAAATGTAATCTTGTTGCTTAGTGCTAATTGTAACATTAAAATATCCAATTTAGTTTTATTTAAGCAAACTAGGTTTTAGCTTTTGGTTGCAAATGGGTGATTTAAAATCTAATTAAGGTTTTGATGAATTTATTAACATTTTAATTTGTTGTTTAGCAACTTAGATCATGCAAAACCAAGCTTAATTGATGAACTGTGAATTTTGCTATAAAAGGTGTTAAAAATTGATATTTTTGCAAACTAGGATTTTGGAATTTATGCAAATTTATGAGAATAAATTATATAAATGGTTTATATGACTTAGTTATGATATTTAATAGATATTGTGGCCGCTATATTTGTTTAAATATCGAGTTTTGTACTAAAACGGTTAATTTTGCTTGCTAGATTTTCGGAAAAATAGCTTTTAAAGTGAGTTTGAGGTTTTTGTGAATTGCAACCTATTTCATATTATAATTAGTGTTTTTGAATGTGTAAATGGGTGTGTTTGGGTTTTTCTCGATGGTTTGGCGTTTGCACGCCGACATCGAGGGTTTTTGGGTTGATTTGTGAAAGCAACCATTAGTTTTGACCTATGTGGGATTCGTATGTCGTTTTGGTGATGAGTCGGATTTTAATGCGATAAGGTGCGTTATGATATGTAGGTACCCCATGTAGAATTCGAGACGAGAAGCAAGCGCGTGGCGACGTTGGCACCGGCAAGCGAGGACCAGGTGAGTAGATTTATATCTACGGGGAGAAGTCGGGTGGATGGCGTATAGCACCCCCGCAGTTCGTGGTGATGTATACGAATACGTATACACACACATATATTGATTATATATTGTTGAGTTTATTGATGATAAGGATAGATTTTAGGTGTGGCTGGATAGGTTTAGTGTTGCGAGACCCTAGAGTAGAGGTTGCATCATATTTACACACACACACCCATACTTGTATACATTCTTCTTTCATATGTGCTTATATGGGGTTATATAGTTATGTGTTCACATGGGTATGGGACTATGTGTTCACATACGGATTGATGATGATACTTGGGATTGAGATGAGTCGATGAGATTTGAGTTGAGGCCGTGAGATCGGTGATATGGAGGGATTTGTACTTGAGATACGTCCTGATATTATAGCGGATCTTTGGACGACGATACCATGTGAATAGTGATGTACATTGAATAGTTGACATGTGATTGTAATATGAGATATGATATGTTAAGATAATTATAATGGGTCGCATTGAGCAATGTATCCTTCTTATTGATGATATGTGCTGATGATTTCGGTTTGTACGAGATTATCGATCAGTAGTCAGATCATGATATATTGATGATATTAGTATTGTACTAGACGTAGGTCAGTACCCCAGATGATGATCTTGATAAAGAGAATACCGGATGAACAGTGTGATGAGTATGATATTGACCCGTACCCAGATTTGGGGATGCTGTACGACGGATTTACGTACGAGCTATATATTGATGATTGATCCGCACTCTTGACTTGGGATGTCTGATTATAGATATGGTATCGGATATGATATTATTGAGGCGGGATCATCGACTAATATATATATACATGTATGTATATGTATCGACTCAGATGTTAGGTGGTTTCCTTACCTGTAGTTCAGCTTCTTAGTTCAGCCGTATAGTTAGTGTAGTTGTTAGACTAGATTAGACTCCTACCAATTTCAAAACTAATGGATCGTGGGTATTTTAAAAGACGGGTCAAGGGATTCTATGGATATTTCAAAAGACGTATCTTTTCTTAAAAACACCGTAGCCCTTATTTTCAAAACACCGCGATTCGTGTTATTTCAAAAGGCACTATTGTAGGACTTAATTAGGGTAATGCAGATTAGTTAGCATTGTGTTTAGTATTTAGCTCCCGTTCATTATTGCTGTTCGCTCCGCATCGCATGTTTATATTATGATTCACATTCTATTGTTGATATCATGCTATTAGGACACCAGCACCATTACCGATGATGCGTATGTACCACGTACACTTACTTGCCGGCTCACACACATCTTCATCGGTAATTACCATGCCACGTACACTTTAGAAATACTATTGCATTGACATAGGTTGTTAGCTACTAATTTAGACATGATATTAGTGTACTTGCCTTATATGCTAGATTAGACAGTGTAGCTATTACTTGTTACTTCATGCATGTTATCATTCATTGTTATGCCGCATTCATGGATTTTATGCCTATATTCACTGTTTACATGCTATTAAGGATTTGGATTCGGATTTCCATGAGATTTTCTGGATTTGGGGGAAAACCGCAAAACTTATATAAACTTCTTTTCTCTCTTTTAAATAAAAAGTGCGGTTTTCCTATGATGTATGAGTCGTCCACCATGAGTTTGCTGATGGATTTCGAGACCCGAGTTCGAGGAGTGGAGGAACCGTTTCGGGTACATGGTGGACCCGGTGCGGTACCCCGGGACAAGAGGATCGCAGATGATGGCGTTGAGCCTGGCAGGGGAGCACTACCGACCGGTGATTTTACCCAACGCGTCGGATATCCGGAGGATACCGTCGTGGGCTTGAGATTGATGGTAGGGGCCGGTCTGGACTGACGGCGCCCTAGATAGTAAGATTGAGACATACAGAGATATTTGAGATATTGAGGTACAGAGATTGCGACACAGAGATATCGAGATATTTGGATATTTATTTTGTGTCGATGCTAGGTACTGTTTATGCTGATTTCATTTATGATACCTCGTTTTTAAAAGATACAGAAATCTCACTAATTTATGAAAGCAGTTTTCTTCAGTACATGCATTCTGTTTCATGCATTCATACATCATCCATATGATATATTGCTACCTGAGGCACGGACACGGGCACATGTGATTACACTCGGGTTAGATATTTACCCTAGCTATTGTTATAGGCTGCATGTTATATATATATTTGAGGATATATTATGATCATTGTGTTAGTTATATGTATGCCCTAGAGGCCATTACTATACATAGGATGTATATTGTAGTGGATGCTTGGACATATATATGGAGGACTTTCTTGCTCGACATGATAGTATGCTATCTGATTGATCTTTACCTTAACGTGTACACTGATTGTCTCTCTGTTACATGTTGGTAAAGCCCTTAGGATGTGTACTTAACTACCTGGACTATGATGCGGATCATACTAGTGGGAACATGGTAGTCCATAAGTACATCCTTCAAGGTCCCTAGCCGTGGGTGTATTGAGACGGGGCATCGATATACTAGAGTAGACTAGCGTATACCTTCTCGACCCATACAGATGGGCGATGGATGATCCTATATCCATTGGTGTTTGACATCGGAGATGATGTACGGGTGCTCAGTGGAGACTGGGTACACTGGACGGACTCGCCGAGAACTCCCAGATGGTATTATACCATACGTCAGATGGCAGTTCTCTGGTGACACTGGTACATAGTAGTCCGTTGACCCGAGATCGTCATAGAGTCTTGTGTGGTTCCCACTGTGCTTTGATTTCCACCTTACCACGTCCAAGAGGGCGTGCAAAACGGTGGCTTTTGGGTACAGTCCCGAATCACATGGAGGCAATGAGCGATAGGAGGGGATTCGTCTCTCCCGGTATAGGGAGTTGATGTTGCGCTGTGTTCGATTGGCTATAACCGGAAATCCCTGGCCAGGGTTGCTGAGATTTACTTGTAAGTGTTACCAGTAGTTTCTCGAACTTTTATAGACCTCATATCGACACGACTTATCGAGCTATTGGGGTCTGACGTTTACCACCCCTAGACTTGATATGCGACATATCAGACGAACAGACCGGACTGTACGGTAAGTGTTACTGGTTGGATTCACAGGAGTGTGAGCGGGCTTGCTCGTCGATCTTCTGATCGCTTAATATCCGGGTGGCCGTTACGTTTAGCAGACCGCTTGCCGCTTGTGGGTGATTGATATGATCATCACCTGCTGCTGGCGTATTGACGAGTCTTTAGAGTCCTACACAGAGGTTTCCTGGCTCAAGCGAAACGAAATAGGAGCGCATATAAGATATGTGCGGGACCGAGAATAATGCATGTATGTGATACCGTATTCTATTCTCGCGATGAATGTATCGATTGGTTGTATGCGATATAACCTAGTTATCGAATCAAGGATTGATTCGATAAGTCGATACATTCGATATTAGTCGGTCATATGCGATATGACCGGATCGTTAAATAAAGCGTTGATTTAATGATTTAATGCATAATTATATATTTGATATATTACTTTGCATTAACTAGTATTGGTTCACTTTAAAAGGATTTTCTCACTTGATGTGCACATTGTATATGTGATATACTTTTGTGCATTTGATTGTATCATGTTTGATGATACATGAATGTTTGGGTGTATGTTTAGATTAAACCATGGTTATGTAATGGATAGGGTTTTGTTTATTTACTTATTCATTTATTTATTTATTCATTTTGAAAGATAAATAAAATGGTGGCTTATTTTGTTTCTTTCATGAAACTTCATGAAGTGTTGAAAGTTTGACCATTTTGTTTGTTTCCATTAACCTAACCATTCAACCTAACCATGGTTTATTCTCTACACCTAACTATGGTTACCATTATGATAAGTATCATATTATTTCTTATTTTAAAAAAACTTATGATATTATCTTCTTATTCTTCTCCTTCTTCAACATAAAGAAAGTTTGCCTCCATCAATGGCAACTAGTGAAAAAGAGTGAGAAATCCAATTCTAAAGTGAACCCACTTCCTATTTCTTCATCCTCTACCTCTTGCCAAGTAGTATAGGGTGTTTTCTTCACAAGTTTCATAACTTGGTGAAGTGGGAGCTTGATCTTGTGATGCCTTGACGTAGATCATCTTCGGCATCGAAGTCGACGACCTAGCCCGTCCATTTCTCCGATGAAGCCGATGCTAGAGCCCGGAATCCGATGATCGCAGCGAGGGGACTTCATCACGGAGCTATGGAGGTGGAGGACCGGATCTACAAAGGTTGTATTTCCGTTCACTTAGTTAAGTTGTTAACTAGTTGCTTAGTTTCGCCTAAAATTCTAGTTAACGATCCGTATTAGGGTTTGTAGGCACAAGAAAAATTTGAATTTGGCATGGTTGATACCTTGTGAGACCTCATTAGTGTGCCTAGGAACCCTACAGTGGTATCAGAGCCTAGTTAGAGCCTTAGGCGATGCGTAGACGGAGTTAGAATTCCGATCGAACCGAAACCCTAACTCCAAAATGCTCTCTGGACTTTTTTCAAAAACTGGGATTTTTCCAGATTAAAAATTCTTAAAAAATTCAGCAGGAAATTATAAGAATTACGATGCAAAATTGACCAAGTGATGCTGCTAAAGTGCGGCGGAACCGCGGCAGAAGCTTGGCTTCTGCGGCGGTTCCGCGGCCGAATTATGTGATCACTCTTCAATTTTTGCACAGTAACTCCTATAATTTGGTTCTGGATTTTCTGGGATTTTTTAATATTTATTCAAGAGTTGAATATTCTGGGGTGCTTTGGAGCTTCGTTGAATCGATCGGAAATTTCAAACTTTGTCTATGTGGCTTTCCGGGTATTTTTAGAAACTGTTAAAAAGTTCGACCGGATATAAATACCCACTTTTTCCCCTGTCGGGAAATTTCCAAGTGTTGGATCTTTCCGTAGTTTAATGACGTTCTAAGTAGTGCAAGCAACGCGATGGTCTCTCTAGAAGACAACAAAGCTTGACTCGATTATGTGACCGTCTTGAACTGCTCTTTGAACCTTAGGGTTTGGGGCAGTACGGCGTGCCACATGTGAGGCGTTGGCTTGACCCTTCTACGGCTGGACCGTTGGTACTGAGGCATGAAGTGAATGTTTTTAAACTTGTTTCATGTGTTGAGCTGTTTCGGGAAAACTTGGGTGTTTGAATGTTCAGTCGGAAAGTTTAACATTTTCTATTTATCCGGAATGTGATACAATAATTGGAATTCACAAGTTGTTATGAGATAACTGAATGAATGTTATAAATATAGCAGTTTAGTCTCACTTGATCGGTTGCCATGGAATTTTGATGTGATCAAAAATCCATCGCAATCACGTAGCGTACGCGGATATTCGCCGATAAACTTAATAGACAGCTACACCCCTTAGCCCTGACCAAGTGACTGTAGGAGAACCCCGTCGCCGAAAGCATCCGTTCGGGTGCTCGCGGCAGCGGTGTTCCGCCTTGGTGCATTTCGTCGACGGCATCGGGGGTGCGGCCGTCTACTAAAGTTTGCGACGAGCATTCGATCAAAATGTCGGGAATCTTGTTGAATTGCCCGACTTGATATTGAAAAGTGTTTTCGATAATGAGACTAAAATGCGGGGTTTATAATTGTTAGGCATGCGATGTCTAAGTATTTCATTTGATTAGGAATACGATGTCTAAAGAGGTTGCGGATTCCAACTGTTGTAGTTTTACACTTTCTTTTCTATGACCGTAAGTGTAGTATGTAGTGGTATTGCCGATTGTCGTTGCTATACGTCGACGACAATCGTTGTATGCATACTTACTTACGTTGATAACATATGATATTATGTGTTGCTGGATATGTTATATTGGATTGTCGTGTTTGAATAGCCGGGGGTTTTTATGTGAGATGAGTGTTTTTCATTTTCATTCATGTAAAAACTTGTATGTAATATTCTTTTATTGGGGCACTTCCAGGTTGCGGAAGATGTCACCGTTGATGTATATTATTTACTTTTCCGTATTAGGATAGACCCAAGGAGGGGAGCACAAGTAACCAGGTTCTAGGGTCCAGTGGGAGACCATTTCGAGGAGTCGAGTCCGGGTCTCCTAACTCTAGAATTGGTAGGGTTGCTTGCCGCTCTCGTAGGGGTCTAGGGGTGTGGGATTGGCTATTCATCACGACCGTGCAATCCGTGTTTTATACTGGCTCGTATTAAAAACACAGACGTCCTAGTATATCCAATATTTCATATGATATTTTCTGCTGCGATATCTGTGATGTGATCATTTGATATGTTCTGATGGATACAGTATATAGTATATATGATATATTATATAGACGTTACTTATGTTTTGCACCCGCACTAGCCCTGCCCTGCTCTGTCGTTAGTTACCTAACCTAACGGTGCACGAGGGGACATCGAGGCAAATGCGGATGGCATAAGTGTACGTCGTATTTATCTGTGATGTTTAGGTGACTTAAATGATGGGACTTCATTAATGTGATTAATGAAAGAAAAGAAACCTAAAAGATGTTGTAGAATCAAATTTTAAATAAAAAGAGTAGCTACAGTTTTGCTTTGCATAGCGGTATATATGATATACCCTGCACCTTATTCGATGAGGAAAGGGCCGAGATCCCTTTACCGGGAGTGACCCCTTTAGCAATAACTGGCAGATGCTACACACTCGGTTTGAATTTTGATTGCTTCTATAGTTTCTGCTTTGCACAGTAATATATATGATGTATCCCGCACCTCATTCGACGAGGAAAGGGCCGACGATCCCTTCACCGGGAGTGACCCCTTTAGCAAAACTAGAAAAGTCTCAAAATCACTCCATTTCAAAACTTTACTTGATTCTACAACGATATCAAGTTCATTACGCAATAGGTTTTCAGAAAAACCTGTCGTAGCCCTCCGTCATTTCAGATAAGTACTAGTTAGTATTCGTGCTACGTTTGTTGACTATGTTAAGGCGTAGTGTGCGGTAGCTAATTAGTGCTTATCTGTATGAGCATATGATGCGATTGGATTAGGGTAGTCGTGCGACTTTGTTGACTATGTTAAGGGTCGTGCGAGTGGGTTTAATTCAATCAGGAAATGACGGGTTGAACTTGACTAGCACTTATGATTTGTTGACTATGTTAAGGTCATATAGCTGCTAGGGGCAAAATATTATCGGGAATTTCAAGTGTTGAAATTTACAATGAGATTGCATACCTTCTATGAGATAGTTGGATCCCGATACCCACTGCGAGTAAGAGTTACTCCTGGGAGAGTTTTACACATTACAATTAGCCGATCAAGTAGGTGTCTAGAAAGGTGTCAACGGGGTTACGCCTCTGGGAAAACGAGGTTTACTTTAATTAGGTCCGTGCGAAAGCACGGGGAACCTCCCTCAAAGTACCGACACTGGCCTGGCTGAAAGATCGACGAAGTTGTAAGGTGTAATTAATCCCGGCTAGTCTTTCCTTTTAGGGTTTGAAGGAAGATTTGATAAAAACAGTGGGAGCCATCCTGATTAGATAAAATAATAACCAATCTGATCTTGCAAGAGCATACGCAGAGTGTTTTCTTTTCTCTCTCTCCAGGTAGCGACCATGTCACGCCTTAATCAAGATAATAATACGGAATATTGACCGAACCCGATTGTTATACTGAGCTGGGGAACGTTGGTCCCGCTCCAACTTATAATTGTTATAAGACAGAGCAGGAAATTGGGGAATACCAGATTTCCCGTGCCGTCCAAACGAAGAGAGTGCATGTTGATGCATCATCTTCGGGTGTGTTCATTACAGAGAACTGTTTCTCAGTATCCTTTACGTCCTGGGTATGTGATACCAGATCAGGATCCCAGATATGTAATCTGTTACATAGGGCTACAGAAAGATAGAGAATTGAGAACGGGTGATAAGTTTCATGAGGCAGAAAACGGGGCAAGTGTTGCAGCCAAGTCTGTTGGTCACTGTCACCTTGTATTACAAATACATTGATTCTGAACAAATGCTATTAGATACCGAACCTGATATACAAAATCATATCAGTCTCTTTATTAGTAAAGAAATGATAAAATTTTGTATTGTTGGATAATGTTTTGAACATTTCCTATATCAAAAGTTGATCGGATCAGGCACGTTATCTAAAAGCGTTGATGTTCTAAATCAAACTACAGTTCTTAGTATACAGAACACACACAAGAGGATGAGTTCAGAAATGAACGAATTTTTCTTGAGGTATTGTAGACTAGGTCATATCAATGCGACCTGACTAGGTGAAGTTACATTTAGATGCATATTTAAATCTGTTTGAATTTACATCTTATGAAACTTGCCAGTCATGTCACAAAGATACGATGACCATAGCTCTGTTTACTGGAAACAGAGAAAGAGTTAGTAAACTCTTGGGATGATACATGTTGATGTATGTAAGGTCCCCTGTCTACATATGCCAGGACTGGTTCTTTGTACTTCGTTACATTCTCTGATAATCTCTCAAGATTCAGACATATGTTCCTGTTGAAAACAAGTCCGAACCTTTTGAGATATTCACAGAATATGATTTAGAAATAGAAAACCAAAACACGGGTATAAGTATTATGTCTTTTGATGAGATCGAGGAGGAGAATACTTGAGCACGAAAATCTGGATTATTCTAAAGGAGAATGAGATTCTCTCTCAGCATTACTCCTCCGTATACACCATAACACGATGGTATATCGGGGCGGAGCAATAGCACCCTATGTGATATGGTGTGCTCTATGATGAGTACTACCGTGTTTCCTATTTCCTTTTGGGAGTTATGCACTTGAGAAGCTGCATACCAATTGAATTGGGTTCCAATCAAATCAGTTGCCTGCCGCTTCATATGTGATATGGAAAGGGAAGAGCCCATATCTTAAGTTGGTTAAGATTTGGGGTTGTCCGGGCTATGTCTAAAAGCATAATCCGGACAAGCTCGAGGCAAGGTCTGTTATGTACAACTGGAAAGGTTCCAGCTATATAAACAACAGCAGATGATTTGGTAGAACCAAAGGATTCAGTAGATTCCAACGAACCTCAGCCTCTCCGCCGATCTAGTAGGGTTCCTCACCCACCTGAGAGATATTTCGGTTTCTCTATGACAGTGGGAGCGAGGATTGCATCATGAGATGATGACCCAACTAGTTTCGAGCTGGCCATCAGGAGTGGGACTCTGTAAGAATGGCTGGATGCTTAGTGATCTGAGATGGAATCCTTATACACCAACAAAGTATGGACTTTGGTTGCTTTATCTGAAGGGTTAAATCCCCATCAGGAGCAAGTATATCTTAAGAAGATTACTTGGTGTAGATGGAAAAGTTGAGACTTTCAAAGCTATACATGTTAAAGGTTTTCATCATCGACCAGGCGTGGATAATGATGAAACCTTTTTCCAGTGGCTATGCTTAAGTCCATCCAGATCCTACTTGCCACGGCTACATACCATGACTACGATATCTGGTGGTTGGGTGTCATGACAGCTTTTCTAAATGATGTTTTAGAAGAGAGCGTCTATAAATACACAGCCAGAGGGCTTCGTAGACAGTGGGAGCAGCGGAAACGTGTGCAAGATATTTTATGTGATAAAGCAGGTATCGCGGAGTTGGAACATCTGTTTTGATGGATTAGTCAAAGTGTTTGACTTCATCAAAATGGTAGATGAACCTTGTATATACAAAAAGGTAGTAGGGAGTATGGTGGTGATCCTCGTAGAGTACGTGGATGACATACTCTTAATAAGAAAGGAGTTTCCTATGCTACGCTCGGTCAATCTCCGCTTATCACAATGATTCTCCATATAGGATCAAAATGATACCTCCTAAATCCTGGATTTTGGATCTATGAGATAGATCTAAATGGATGTTAGGATTCTCACTAGTTGTAGTGAGATGGTATCAATTGATTCTGGGGAGAATCACTGGAAAGGTTCCAGAGTGATAAGGACGACTGAATGTCAGTCACAGGCATTGTCTTTACCCTCAGTAAAGGGATGGTATGTTGGAAGAGTTCCAAGCTAGATACCGTGGCATACTAGAAGATAAAGGCTGGATACATCGCTACTTAAGATGCTACCAAAGAGGCAGTCTGGGTGTATATTAGTTTATGAGATGAACATCGTTCCTACCATTGTGAGACAATGGAGTTGTGGCTTATGCCTAGGAACGCCCGTCCCATCAGTGATCCAGACATATTCTAAGGCAGTATCACCTGATCATGGAGATGGTTGATCTCCAGGGTGATCGAGGTTAGGAGAGTAGACTCAGAGGACAACACGGCGGATCCACTCACAAAGGCCTTTTCCCAGAAAGAGACTTTTATGGGATGGTTGAGTATGAGATACTACAACCACTGCTATCAGATGGCCATAGTGCAAGTGGGAGATTGTTAGTTATATGTATGCCTTAGAGGCCATTACTATACATAGGATGTATATTGTAGTGGATGCTTGGACATATATATGGAGGACTTTCTTGCTCGACATGATAGTATGCTATCTGATTGATCTTTACCTTAACGTGTACACTGATTGTCTCTCTGTTACATGTTGGTAAAGCCCTTAGGATGTGTACTTGACTACCTGGACTATGATGCGGATCATACTAGTGGGGACATGGTAGTCCATAAGTACATCCTTCAAGGTCCCTAGTCGTGGGTGTATTAAGACGGGGCATCGATATACCAGAGTAGACTAGCGTATACCTTCTCGACCCATACAGATGGGCGATGGATGATCCCATATCCATTGGTGTTTGACATCGGAGATGATGTACGGGTGCTCAGTGGAGACTGGGTACACTGGACGGACTCGCCGAGAACTCCCAGATGGTATTATACCTTACGTCAGATGGCAGTTCTCTGGTGACACTGGTACAGAGTAGTCTGTTGACCCGAGATCGTCATAGAGTCTTGTGTGGTTCCCACTGTGCTTTGATTTCCACCTTACCACGTCCAAGAGGGCGTGCAAAACGGTGGCTTTTGGGTACAGTCCCGAATCACATGGAGGCAATGAGCGATAGGAGGGGATTCGTCTCTCCCGGTATAGGGAGTTGATGTTGCGCTGTGTTCGATTGGCTATAACCGGAAATCCCTAGCCATGGTTGCTGAGATTTACTGGTAAGTGTTACCAGTAGTTTCTCGAACTGTTATAGACTCATATCGACATGACTTATCGAGCTATTGGGGTCTGACGTTTACCACCCCTAGACTTGATATGCGACATATCAGAAGAACAGACCGGACTGTACGGTAAGTGTTACTGGTTGGATTCACAGGAGTGTGAGCGGGCTTGCTTGTCGATCTTCTGATCGCTCAATACCCGGGTGGCCGTTACGTTTAATAGACCGCTTGCGGCTTGTGGGTGATTGATATGATCATCACCTGCTGCCGGCGTATTGACGAGTCTTTAGAGTCCTACACAGAGGTTTCCTGGCTCAAGCGAAACGAAATAGGAGCGCATATGAGATATGTGCGGGACCGATAATAATGCGTGTATGTGATACCGTATTCTATTCTCACGATGAATGTATCGATTGGTTGTATGCGATATAACCTAGTTATCGAATCAAGGATTGATTCGATAAGTCGATACATTCGATATTAGTCGGTCATATGCGATATGACCGGATCGTTAAATCAAGCGTTGATTTAATGATTTAATGCATAATTATATATTTGATATATTACTTTGCATTAACTAGTATTGGTTCACTTTAAAAGGATTTTCTCACTTGATGTGCACATTGTATATGTGATATACTTTTGTGCATTTGATTGTATCATGTTTGATGATACATGAATGTTTGGGTGTATGTTTAGATTAAACCATGGTTATGTAATGGATAGGGTTTTGTTTATTTACTTATTCATTTATTTATTTATTCATTTTGAAAGATAAATAAAATGGTGGCTTATTTTGTTTCTTTCATGAAACTTCATGAAGTGTTGAAAGTTTGACCATTTTGTTTGTTTCCATTAACCTAACCATTCAACCTAACCATGGTTTATTCTCTACACCTAACTATGGTTACCATTATGATAAGTATCATATTATTTCTTATTTTAAAAAAACTTATGATATTATCTTCTTCTTCTCCTTCTTCAACATAAAGAAAGCTTTCCTCCATCAATTACAACTAGTGAAAAAGAGTGAGAAATCCAATTCTAAAGTGAACCCACTTCCTATTTCTTCATCCTCTACCTCTTGCCAAGTAGTATAGGGTGTTTTCTTCACAAGTTTCATGACTTGGTGAAGTGGGAGCTTGATCTTGTGATGCCTCGACGTAGATCATCTTCGGCATCGAAGTCGACGACCTAGCCCGCCCATTTCTCCGATGAAGCCGACGCTAGAGCCCGGGATCCGATGATCGCAGCGAGGGGACTTCATCACGGAGCTATGGAGGTGGAGGACCAGATATACAAAGGTTGTATTTCCGTTCACTTAGTTAAGTTGTTAACTAGTTGCTTAGTTTCGCCTAAAATTCTAGTTAACGATCCGTATTAGAGTTTGTAGGCACAAGAAAAATTTGAATTTGGCATGGTTGATGCCTTGTGAGACCTCATTAGTGTGCCTAGGAACCCTACACATTGACCTAGGATTGCGTTGTTCATGCAGTTTCTGTTCGTAGATGTTTTTCTACTCACGAGTTGGCAACTCACCCCCGTTGTGGCACAGTTTCTTGCAAGTTTTGCCGTACAGGTTTCATTACGGCTTTAATGGCACTACTTCCATTTCCGGGTGATTTTCTAGTAGGTGGGTTTATTTGTATCGTACCCCTCATTATATACTTTGTATATTATTATTCTGTTGTATCTAGAAGTTCCATCAACCAAATATGTATTTATTTTTGAGATAGAGACCAGTGATGTTATTCTTTCGACCTTAGAGTCGCGCGTTATATTTCTGTGGATTTCTTGTTGTTTTGAGTTTCCTTTCGAGTTTTGATTCTCGCCCTTGGCGTTGTATATTATATTGCTTGTGTGGTTGTGGCCGTCGATTGACGAAGAGCTAGCTCCCTCTTGGGGATGCCTCTTTATTGATTTCGTATACTATTCATGTTGTATCCCGTTTTGGGGGGGAGCAGTATTTATAAAGGAGACTCTGCCGAAATTTTCAGAAAATACTTGATATTTTTTAAAAACGCATAATTCGGCTTATGCTATTAAAACTACTTGTTTTAAGTTGGTTTTTCCTTCACTCTCCTACTTTTCTTGGTTTGGATTTTTGGGTTTTCGGTTTACTTAGATTACGTACGCCTCGAGACGTTCGTAGTTTAAGTGCCGGTCATGTTCCGTATTTTCGGGACGTGACAGATGATCCTACATCCATTAGTGTTTGACATCAGAGAAGGTATATGGGTGCTCAGTGGAGACTGGGTACACTGAATGGACTCATCGAGAACTCCTAGATGGTATTATATCCATCGTCAGATAGAAGTTCTCTGGTGACACTGGTACATGTTAGTCCGTCGACCCGAGATCGTCATAGAGTCTTGTGTGATTCCCACTATGCTTTGATTTCCACCATACCACGGTCAAGAGATCGTGCAAAAAGGTGGTTTTTGGGTACAGTCCCGAGTCACATGGAGGCAATGAGCGATAGGAGAGGATTCGTCTCTCCCGGTACTGGGAGTTGATGTTGCGCTATGCTCGATTGACCATAACATGAAATCCCTGGCCAGGTGTTCATATCAGAGTTTTGCATTATTATATCGCCCATTTTTAATCATATTACAAATAAATAGGTGCTTTTGATCCATGTCTGCTAAATAGTTGCAGGTTACAGTTTCTCAGATCATTACAGTGAAATTCATGAAAATACGCTACAAATGTGAGACTACGATCAACAATAGATGAATCCGTATGATGCCGCCCACCATTTCAAGGAACAACTGAAAATCATTAGACAGTTCAATGCACAAAGTTCAAGGGCAGCACAAGATTCAAGACTTCAACGTGAAGCTCACGGTAAAAAGTCCACTGTTGAATATCTGGAAGAGAATTGAAAAGATTCTGAGAGACCAAGTGAAGAAAACAGAAAATAAAAGCAACTTGAAGAAACCCTAAAGAATTGGGCCCATGAGCCCACCAAATGGCCGTGGATCCACGGCCAAACAGGCTATTCTGCTGCGATTCCACGGCCGTGCAATGCATGTGTCGGTGGGGTGTCGGTGCTTTGATTCGGTCTTTGGGGTTGTTTTGTAATTTCATGTATTGATCAGAATGTAAACCTAGGATTTTTCCCATCTATAAATAAGAGGGTTCAAAGCCAAATAAAGGGTGCCTCTTTCAGGGTGGCTCTTTTTATTTTCTAGATCTAAAAATTTATTTCCTTGTAATCGTTGAAGAGATATCAATAAAGTAAGTTTCTTTTTTCTATCTTGCATTTTTTTATCTGAATTTAATTTCTGCAATTTTATTATCTGTCTTTTATTATCAGCAAATTAGGTCATTAAAATAAAACTATAAAAATGAATTTTATCGTAACTTTCCTAATGAGTGAGTAATTCCTCACTTGTTAGGGTTAGGATAGGGAAGGTTTGAGAGAAGGAAATCTCTCACACTCTTTTCTTTGCCCATATAATATTTTAATTAGGACTCTATTTAAATTAACCATACACCGCTCACTACGGCACCCTATCCTATAAGATAGCGGTGATTCCCTAGTTAGACCGGTTGTGATTGATTCAAATAGAGATTAGGGCTAAGAGTTAAAAAAGGACGGACAAGGACTAAAAGGAAGAAACGAAGTTTCTTCCTAGTCATGCTAATCCCCTTTGTTGACTATTATCCTAACACCTATGTTCTTAACTAGGGCAAAGAAAGCGGTGGGTAGAATCCCTTTTCCAAATTAAGTTAATCATAACCCTAGCAAGACTTTTAATTGATTGAATTTCATTCTTAGAATTTAAAACAAAACCTACCAAAAATAGGACTTAACTCGTTAGAACTTGAAGAGATAACACCATTTCCCTGTGGACCGACCCGTACTCAACCGGCTAGCTACCAAGTGACACCGTCTTGATTGCGGTATTTTCTTAACTTTGATTTTAAAAGCACGTACGCATACGCAAAAATCTTATCAATCAAATGGCACCGTTGCCGGGGAAACAGTAGTCTCTTTCTTTTTGTAATTTCGGGTTAATAATAAAAAATAAAAAATTATAAAAATTTAAAATTTAAAAATAAAATAATAAAAGAAAATAAAAATAAAAATCATCTTGTTCTTTTTGAAAGGTTTTTGTGCAAGTGTGCAGGCTTGGAGCAAACTCTGTTTCAGATCTGGAGCAAGCCTAATGAACAAATAAAGAAACAGAGAATCTGAACAGACAGGGGAGAACCAAAACAACACAGAGAAAAATTTTGGAGATCTAAACCAACTAAACCGCCGCGGAACCGCGGCAGATTCAAGCAGTTGACTGCGGAGACGTCAGCAGTTAAAAATTCTCTTTTCTCCTATCCTCTCCTCTGCACTCCACTAAAAAAAATTTTCCTGCAGGTATTCTTTGCACAACAACTTCTTCTTCCTATCCAATAAATTGTTTTTGTGTAGGATTCTTTGCGCTGCCAAATAAAAATTTTTTTTGCAAGTGTTTTAGATTTTTGGTGTGTTAACTGCTTTGCATAATTAATACGGAATTTAAGGGGCTATAACACCAACTCAAATTGGGTGGGGATTTCATTACCCTTCCTAAGACCCCAAAAATCACTAAAAGCATATGCATCACCATCAAGCTAATTAAAAAATATCTAGACTCAGCCAATTAAGGACTGTCGCGCTCATTAGGACAAAAGAAGGTTGTGGGCATTCAGTCGTTTATCTAAACCTGACTTTGTGATGCCTAGGCTAGACAAGTGAGAAAGATAACTTTAAAAGGCCCGTCTCATGGTGATTCATGAGCGGATCCCTCCTTTCTTCACTTGTGCTTACCTGGCCACAATTGGCGGTGAAGAGGCGATTTGAGGGATATCTCACAACTTGTCGTTTTGGAACAATTAGGAGTAGTCTAATTGACTTAGGAGACCCTAGTTTTAGGCTTGATTGTGCCTGCTTAAATTGTGATTGTGCCGTAGTTCCGTACAAATTTTTGCAAAACTCTTTCTAAAAAAAAAACACTTTCAAAAATTTCTAAACTCCAAAAACAAACAATTTTAAAAAAAATAAATAAATAAAACTTAAGAAAAAAATCACATTCTTCTCATCACATCATGGGTACCCCACCTCGGAAAACTCTTGCCGAACTTTGGTACCCTCAACCAGATATTACTTTCTACGCTTCTTATTTTGGTCGAATTTCGAACGACCCCTCCATACCCAAAATTTCTTTGAAAGATCGAATAGACGCATCTAGGACAACCAGTTGGACTCCGCAATCCACCTTATATCAACCATTTCAACCTTCACCACCTTCTTACGTTGATACCCCTTTTACGAGTCCTGTTGTAACTCTGAAACCCATGTCTATTGCTGAACATATTGAACAATCTCGTAACCGATCTTTCACTCCTTTCACCACTGCGAATTTTTTGGATCAACAATTCCATTCACCTTCTTATCCAAATATTGATCCTACTTCTGTCCAACCATTCAATTCCTACCAGTCCTACCCGACTTTTGCACCTTCCCTAGACATTACTTCTACACAGCCATTTGGGAGTTTCACGTATCCAAACAACTTTGAATCTTTTACTGAAACCCCATCACAACCCATGTCTAGTCTGGAACAGTCGTTGGAAGACTTTATGGTAGTGTCATGCCAATAGATGAGGGATTTGAATGCGTCCATGGCCGCCCTTATACAACCTAGTGACCCGGTAGCTAGTTTTTAACTAGCTCCAAATTTTCTAATGTATGATGAGGCGGTTGGAAAGATTGAGAATTTGAGTGGTGAGAGTGAGCTGTACACCCTTCCAAATCAAACCTACCCATCCCCAATTGAATCCCGCAACTCCGGTTTTGAATGTCTATCAAGTATTCCAAATGATTCACCAGTTGAAAATAAAACGTTTAATGAGTTGTGCGACTTTATATTGTTTGATTTACCTGATTATGAAGGGTTCCTTTCGAATGAAACCATCACCAATCCTTTTGACCTCTACACCTCCACTCTAGAACCTGAATTGATTAATATCCATGCTTTTGATGAGGTGTCTAAGAAAATTTATTTTCACTTGATTGAGGATATCGACGCTGGGAATATTTTGGATGATGAACCCGCAGATTTGACTGAATTTTTCTCTCCAATTCATCATCCTGAGTCATTAAATGTTTCTCCCGAACTTCATATGCGTCTTGATTTTGATGAAAATTGCATGGATAAGCTAAATTTTGAGGAGAGTGTTGAGAAAATTATTGAGGATGAAGCAGATTTACTTGAGGAGTCGGATTTTCCAATTCATTCTATCCCTTTCATTGACTGCGCACACCCTCCTGAATCTTTGACCGATACCCTTCCTCACTCATTTCCCTTCATCCTCGCTCCGACCTTGCAAGAAACCGTTACACTTTCATTTTCAATATCTGGTTTACCAAGTTCGACATACCCATGTTTTCTCACGAATCTTGAGGGATTTAACCTCATTTCTCAGTGGGTTGATAGATTAGCACAATCTCTTTTTACACATAGGTCATTACAAATTCTGCTAATCTATACACTCTATTTCCACCCTCAAGTTCATATTCCACTTCTTTCTCCCACTTTCTCTGGTTCTTCTTCTAATATTCCTTTAATGATAGCAAGTGTTAATGAATCACAATCCGATATTTTGAGTTCGATAATTCTAGAAAAACAACTTGATTTAAACTCTTTTGAGAATAAGATAGATGAGCCTTACGAGTCTCCTACCTCCGTAATTTTTGAAAAATCAAGTGTGTTGAATTCTGGCGCTACACTTATTGATATTGAAACGTTCAATCGGACCATCGATGAAAGTTTCGAAGATATTTTCACCGAAGAACTCGCATTCCTAAACGACACGGATTTTATGATTAATCAACCTCCTCCTAAAGAAGGCGAACCACCACCATTTCTTCTTATCCCATACGAGAATGTGACCATTCTTCCCATTCCTAATCATCCACATTCTCGTTTCTGTTCACCATTATTGTTTCGTCTCTACAAATCGAGACGCAAACCTTTTCTTTTACACCACTTATCTCTTCCCCACTTCTTTCTGGCTCCATACAACATGTTCTTCCACCAACCGGTGCGTTTCACTAATAAATTCTTCAAATGGTTGGTATTAACTTTTGTTCTCTGCAAAGTTTGGCATTGACCGGTAACTTTGACCCCCCTCTTTAAAAGCTTAACATTGTTTAACTCAATTTTTGGGGGGGTATAATTTGGTTCTTGAAAATAATTTTTTCTAACTCAAAGTAGTGAGCCAAAAATAAGTTTGGAGGAGATTTTCACGATCATATTTCCTGTCCCCGTTAATAAAATTTTTCCTCCCAAGTTTACAAGTTTATGAGATTTAAAAAAATGGCAACAGTGGAAACAATGTTTCACTTAACTTTGGGGGGAACCTTTTTGTGTATATATATTTTGTTTTCTTTTTCTGTTAATAATAAAAATAAAAATTAAAAAAAGGGGGAGTGCCGACAATTTTGACCCTCTTGGTGTAGCTTGACAGTGAGGGCACTGTCAAGTTTAAGTTTGGGGGTGTGCTCGGTAAGTTTCTTCCTTCGCATTCATGTGTATATTTTTGCATTTGCATACTTATTTTAAAATCCATAAAAATAAAAAAAAATTAAAAATTTTTAAAATTAAAAATTTTTAAAATTAAAAAGTTCATTTCTGGCCATATTTGACTTAAGTTCAACATAACGGTTGACTAGTTAGGAAAAACTAGATCCTAAAGTTAGTAAATTAAAAACCCTAAAAATAACCTTTCTTAAAGTTTAACTGTAGAAAATATATGTTCTTGTGGTTTATTTAGAAATAGGAAAATTTTGAGTTCAGTTCTTGGGCTAAGTCAAAATAAGGGAAGAGTATTGAAATTTTTATGTGAAGTGTAAGTCTGAAAAATAATTCCGAACCTTAATTCTAAATCCTGAAAATATATACCCTACAACTCGCATAAACACGCACCTTGAAACTTGGGATAGTAGAGGATACCTTGAAATGATCTTGTCTAAAATCTTTAGTATAAAGGAAAATAAAATAAAAAGTACAAGTGTGAATAAAAAAAATGAACACTAGTTTTGTAATTACTTAAGGCTGCATAAATAAAAAATTATAGCGAGGGTGCTTTATCACCTAGTGCCTTAGACCAACTGGTTTGGGAGTCACTGCTAAAGCCTTAGGTATTACAAGACAAGGAATTACGTCTTAATACGCAAACACATTTTGTAATCGGTCGTTAGTACCTCAAGAAGTATTAACGGTCGCATGAAGGATGTGTGAGCAATTTCATCCAAAATTCACCAACTAAAAAAACTTTGGACGATGGACAAAAGTATGATAGCTTGAATTGAATTTCCAAGTGTAGGGGTGATACATACACACACATAGGGGTATATGATTAGGGTTTGGATGAGAGATAGGAATGAAAGATAGGGCTTATCCCTTCAGTAGAGATGATAAAAATTCCTAAGTTGAGATGGAACCTTAGAAGGAAAACTTAGGAGATGCTGAAAGTTTTATAAACTGGCAAAACGTATATGATCTTAAGATAAATAAAAAGGAAGTGTGAAAAATACGGGTTGATGATTTCTAAGTTGAAGATAATAGAATTTTTTACTAGAATACTGAATTGAAGAATTAGAGTCAATGTCCAAATTGATCGGATTTTGTGGGTAGTATCCGCTGAATACCCTCAGGAGACAACACTTCTCCTACTAGGGACACCTAGAGGTTTAACGGCTTATTGCACGGGCTCAGTGCAATCGCGATTCCCTGCGAAAGTGAGGTTAGGTTTTTTCAAGAATAAAATTGGCTTTGCTCGGGACGAGCAAAATATAAGTTTGGGGGTATCTGTTCATATCAGAATTTTGCATTATTATATTGCCCATTCTTAATCATATTACAAATAAATAGGTGCTTTTGATCCATGTCTGCTAAATAGTTACAGGTTCTCGATCATTACAGTGAAATTCATGAAAATACGCTGCAAATGTGAGACTACGACCAATAATAGATGAATCCGTATGATGCCGCCCAACATTTCAAGGAACTGAAAATCATTAGACAGTTCAATGCACAAAGTTCAAGGGCAGCACAAGATTCAAGACTTCAACGTGAAGCTCACTGTAAAAAGTCCACTGTTGAATATCTGGAAGAGAATTGAAGAGATTCTGAGAGACCAAGTGAAGAAAACAGAAGATAAAAGCAACTTGAAGAAACTCTAAAGAATTGGGCCGATGAGCCCACCAAATGGCCAAGGATCCGCGGCCAAACAGGCTATTCTGCCGCGGTTTCGCGGCCGTGCAATGCACGTGTCGGTGGGGTGTCGGTGCTTTGACTCGCTCTTTGAGGTTGTTTTGTAATTCATGTATGGATCAGAATGTAAACCTATGGTTTTTCCCATCTATAAATAGGAGGGCTCAAAGCCAAATAAAGGGTGCCTCTTTTGGGGCATGCCTCCTTTTATTTTCTAGATCTAAAATTTTATTTCCTTGTAATTGTTGAAGAGGTATCAATAAAGTAAGTTTCTTTTTTCTATCTTGTATTTTTTTTATCTGAGTTTAATTTCTGCAATTTTATTATTTGTCTTTTATTATCAGCAAATTAGGTCATTAAAATAAAACTATAAAAATGAATTTTATCATAACTTTCCTAATGAGTGAGTAATTCCTCACTTGTTAGGGTTAGGATAGAGAAGGTTTGAGAGAAGGAAATCTCTCTCATTCCTTTCTTTGCCCATATAATATTTTAATTAGGACTCTATTTAAATTAACCACACACCGCTCACTACGACACCCTATCCTATAAGATAGCGGTGATTCCCTTAGACCGGTTGTCGTTGATTCAAATTGAGGTTAGGGCTAAGAGTTAAGAAAGGACGGACAAGGACCGAAAGAAAGAAACAAAGTTTCTTCCTAGTCGTGCTAATCCCCTTTGTTGACTATTATCCTAACACCTATGTTCTTAATTAGGGCAAAGAAAGCGGTGAGTAGAATCCTTTTTCCAAACTAAGCTAATCCTAACCCTAGAAAGAATTTAAATTGATTGAATTTCATTCTTAGAATTTAAAACAAAACCTACCAAAAATAGGACTTAACTCGTTAGAACTTAAAGAGAGAACACCATTTCCCTGTGGACCGACACGTACTCAACCAGCTAACTACCAACCGACACCGTCTTGATTGCGGTATTTTCTTAACTTTGATTTTAAAAGCACGTACGCATACGTAAAACCCTTATCAATCACCAGGGTTGCTGAGATTTACAGGTAAGTGTTATCAGTAGTTTCTCGAACCGTTATGGACTTTGTATCGGCATGACTTATCAGGCTATTGGGGTCTGACGTTTTACCACCCTAGGCTATGATATGTGACATATCTGACGAAGAGACCGGACTATACGTTAGTGCTACTGATTGGATTCGGAGGAGTATGAGCAGGCTTGCTTGTTGATCTTCTGATCGCTCAATACCCGGGTGGCCGTTAGTTTAGCAGACCGCTTGCGGCTTGTGGGTGTTTGATATGATCATCACCTACTGCTGGCGTATTGACGAGTATTTAGAGTCCTACACAGAGGTTTCCTGGTTCATGCGAAACGAAGTAGGAGCACATATGTGATATGTGCGGGACCTAGATTAATACGCGTATGTGATACCGCATTCTATTCTCGCGATATGTGATATCGGTCGGTTATATGAGATATAGCCGGGTTATCGGATCAAGTGTTGATTCAATAAGTTGATACATTTTATATTAGTCGGTTGTATGTGATATAGCCGGATTATTAAATCAAGTGTTGATTTGATAATTTAATGTATAATTATATATTTGATATATTAATTTACATAAACTAATATTTGCTCACTAAACATTTCTTTTTCTCACTTGTGTACATATAGTATATATGTGATATATATTAATGTACATTTTATTTGTGTCATGTTTGATGCCACATGCAATATGGGTGTATGAGACATACACCATGGTTATGATAATCGTAAGGTTTTTATTTATTTAGGTAATTCACAAATTAGTGGAAATTGTCACATGCTTAGAACCTTGGAGAAGCTTGTAGCATTTTTGACTTAGTCCACTAGTTTTGTTTTACTTGTAGATATTTATTAATCTAACCATTATTATTAACCCATGGTTTATTCTCTACATGGGTTAGTATATGACACTAACTCACCCATGGTTGCTATTCTTACCTCAAGTGTTCATTCTCTCCTTCTTCACTTGAGCTTCTTCTTCCTCATTGAGAAAGATCACTAGCTTTTCTCAAGGTGAGAAAATATTGTGAGAAAATTAAATCTAAAGTGAGCTCATTTCCTACTTCATCATCCTCTACTATTAGCCATTTAGTTTAGGGTGTTTGCTTCACTAAACCCTAATTTAGTGAAGAGGTAGCATGAGCTTGAGTCTCCTCGACGTAGATCATCTTCGGCCATGAAGATTTCGAGCAAGCTTGTTCATTTTTTGATATGAACCTTTACTAGAGTTCGGGAGTTCACTACTTGGAGAGAAGGGACTACTACACGGAGGTTTAGAAGTGAACGACCGGTCTATAAAGGTTGTATTCCTCATTCATTTAGATGTTAAGATGTTAACATTGCTAGTTTTTTTCTTAAATCTCTAGTTAAGATTCCAGGATTAGGGTTCTTTAGAACGACAAAAAATTTGAAAACGGTATGGACGATACCTCCCGAAACCTTACTGCAGCGCTACAGATCCCAACAGTGGTATCAGAGACATGCTAGAGATTTAAACGATATTTGTTAGATTACGAAACCGAAACTGCTCCGAAACACCTGATACACAAATCTGGTTTCTGTCGAATTTTTAAAGGTGTCAAAATTTTTTTTAAACAACTACAGAATGTTGTATGTGATATAACATGAACACTATGAAAATTTGGAGCAATTTAGTGCAAATTTGGCCGGCCGCATAGGGCTAAAAACCGAGCTCACCGGGTCAAAGTGGGGTTTTTGGCTTCAAATTTTCGTAGTGTTCTAGGGTTTAGGTTTTGGTGTTTTAGGTGTTGTTTGTTTTTGCTAAATTTGCATGTGATGTTAACTTTCCGCAAAGTCAATTCTGAGTGTTTCGTAGTCATAATTCTAACATATATTCGGGTTATTTAGATGATGTTAAAAGGTTTGAACGGATATCAATAACCCATATTTTCCCTTGCTGGAATTTTCCAAGAGTTGAATTTTTCCAAGTTCAAAATTTTCAGAAAATCATGCAAGCGATTCTGTGGACCCTCTAGAAGAACGATACCCAAACTCGACATTTTGGATCGTGGAACCGCGATAATACCCTAGGGTTTGCCGCAGTTCCGTGGCGACATGAGTGAGGCATGGGTCGGCCCTTCTATGGATGGTTCATAGGAGCTATAGCGTGTTCTGGGTACTTTTTGAACTCCGCTCAAGTTTTGAGCTTGTTGGGAAATTTTGGGTGCTTGTTTATTCGATCGAAAAGTTTAACATCGTCTAGCTATCTGTGATTGTGATACAATATTTGGAATCCACAAATTTAGTTATGTGATAACTAATTTGAATTTTATAAATCTAGCGGTTTAGTCTCATTTGATCGGTTGCCACGGGATTTTGATGTTGATCAAAAGTTCGTCGCAATTACGTAGTGTACGCGGATACTCGCCAGGTAAGCTTACTGATAGCCACGCCCCATAGTCCCGACCAAGTGACTGTAGGAGAACCCCGTCACCAAAAGCATCCGTTCGGGTGCTCGCGGCCGCGGTGTTCCGCCTTAGTGCACTTCGTCGACGGCATCGGGAGTGCGGCCGTCCACTAAAATTTACGACGAGCATTCGATTAGGTTATCAGGAATCTTGTTGAATTACCCGACAGGTTATTGGAAAGTGTTTTCAATATCGAGACTAAAATGAGTGGTTTATAATTGTTAGGCATGTGATGTCTAAGGAGTTCATTCGGTTAGGCATGAAATCCAAAGTATGTGATACATTAGATTTATGATGTCTAAGGTGGTTGCGGATTCCAACTGTTGTAGTTTTTCACTTTCTTTTCTGCGACCGTAAGTGTAATATGTGGTGTATCGCCGGTTTCGTTGCTATATGTCAACGACAATTGGGATACGCATATTTACTTACGTTGATGACATGTGATGTTATGTGTTGCTGTGATATGTTATATTGGATCGTCGTATTTTGAATAGCCGGAGGTTTTTATGTGAGATGAGAGTTTTTCATTTTCATTCATGTAAAAGCTTGTATGTAATATTCTTTTATTGGGGCACTTCCGGGTTTAGGGTGATGTCACCATTGATGTATATTATTTACTTTTCTGCATTAAGATAGACTCAAGGTGGAGAGCATATGTAACCGGGTTCTAGGGTCCAGTAGGAGACCATCTCGAGGAGTCGAGACCGGGTCTCCTAATTCTAGAATTGGAAGGGTTGCTTGCCGCTCTCGTAGGGGTCTAGGGATGTGGGTTTGGCTATTCATCACGACCGTGGAATTCGTGTTTATACTGGCTTAATTTAAAACACGGAATTCCTAGTATATCCAATATTTCATATGTGATATGATTCTTCCGCTGCTGATATTTTGTGATGTGATCACTTGATATGTTCTGAGACGAATGCCTATATTATATATATGAGATATAATTAATATTGCTACTTTCGTTTCATATGTGATGCTTGGGAAGCATAATTAATGGGACTTCATTAATGAGATTAATGAAATAAAAGAAACCTAAAGATATTGTAGAAACTTGTTTTAAAAACTGGTAGCTCTAGTTCTTGCTTTGCATAGCGGTATTCCTTGTAGAATATTCAGCACCTTATTCGATAAGGAAAGAGCCGAGATCCCTTCACCGGGAGTGACCTCTTTAGCTAAACTAGCAAATGCTACAAACCACTCGGTTTGTCTTTTGATTGCTTTTTTAGTTCTTGCTTTGCATAGTGGTATTTATGAAATATCCTGCACCTCATTCGATGAGGAAAGAGCCGAGATCCCTTCACCGTGAGTGGCCTCCTTAGCAAAACTAGTAAAAGCCTAAAAAACATTCCTTTTAAAATTCACTCGATTCTACAACGATATCAAGTTCATTACGCAAAGAGTTTTCTTAAAACTTGTCGTAGCCCTCCGTCATTTCAGATAAGTATTACTTAGTATTCATGCTACATTTGTTGGCTTGCGTCAAGGCGTAGTGTGCGGTAGCTAACTAGTGCTTATCTGTTGCATACGATGCGATTGGATTATGGTAGTCGTACGAATTTGTTGGCCTGTGTCAAGGGTCGTGCGGGTGGGTTTAATTCAATCATGAAATGTACGGGTTGAACTTGACTAGCGGACTATGGTTTGTTAGCCCGCGTCAAAGTCATAGGATGCTAGGGGTAAAACATTATCGGGAATATCAAGTGTTGAAATTTGCAATGAGATTGCATACCTTCTATGTGATAGTTGGATCCCGATACCCACTGCGAGTAAGAGTTACTCCTGGGAGAGTTTTACACATTACAATTAGCCGAACAAGTAGGTGTCTAGAAAGGTGTTAACGAGATTACACCCCAGGAAAAACGAGGTTTATTTTAATTAGGTCCATGCGAAAGCACGGAGAACCTCCCTCAAAGTACCGACACTGGCCCAGCCGAAAGATTGGCGAACTTGTAGGGTGTAATTAATCCTGGCTAGTCTTATCTTTTAGGGTTTGAAGGAAGATTTGATAAAAACAGTGGGAGCCATCCTGATTAGATAAAATAATAAACAATCTGATCTTACAAGAGTGCACACAGAGTATTTTCTTCTCTCTCTCCTGGTTGCGACCATGTCACGCCTTAATCAAGATAATAATATGGATGTATTGACCGAATCTGCTTATTATACTGAGCTCGGGAACGTTGGTTCCGTTCTTTCTTATAATTGTTATAAGTCCTAGCAGGAAATAGGGGAATATCCGGATTCCCATGCCACCCAATCGAAGAAAATGCATATTGATGCATCTTCTTCGGGTGTGTTCATTACCGAGAACTGTTTCTCTGTATCCTCTACGTCCTGGGTATGTAATACTGGATCAGGATCCCGCATATGTAATATGTTACATGGGCTATCGAAAGTTAGAGAACTGGGAATGGGTGATATGTCTCTAAGTGTTAAAGAATGGTGCAATTGTTGCAGCCAAGTCAGTTGGCAGATATCACCTTATATTAATACATTGATTCTGAACAAATTTTATTAGATGACGAACCAGATATACAACATTATATCAATTTCTTTATTAAGTTAAAGAAGGATATAGTTGTGTGTTAGAGAATAATGTTGCGAACATTTTCCTGAATCAAGAGTTGATTGGATCAAGCATGTTATATAATAGCATGTATGTTCTAAATCAAACCACAGTTCAAAATATCTAGAACACACACAAGAGGAGTAGTTCAGAAATGAATGAATCCTTCTTATGGCATTGTAGACTAGGTCATATCAATGCGACACGACCAGCTAAGTTACATAAGGATGAATACGAGAACCTGTTCGAATTTTCATCTTATGATACTTGCCAGTCTTGTCTCAAAGGTAAAATGATCTATACTCCATTTACTCGAAACAGAGAAAGAGTTACTGAACTCTTGGGACGGATACATGATGATATATACGGTCCTATGTCTATAAATGCCATGATTGGTTCTTCATACTTCATTATATTCACTGATCTTCTCTCAGGATTCAGACATATGTTCCTGTTGAAACACAAGTCTGAAACTTTTGAGAAATTTAAGGAATATAAGATTGAAGTTGAGAACCAGACGGGTAGAAATATTAAAGTCCTACGATGTGATCAAGGAGGAAAATACTTGCGTATGGAGTTCCTGGAGTTTCTAAAAGGAGAATGTGATTCTCTCTCAGCTTACTCCTTCGAGTACACCACAGCACAATGGTGTATCGGGGCAGAGGTATCGCACCCTATGAGATATGGCGCGCTCTATGATGAGTACTGCTGAGTTGCCTATTTCCTTTTGGTGTTATGCATTTGAGAAGCTGCATACCTATTAAATGGGGTACCATCCAAATTAGTACTTACCACTCCATATGAGATATGGTATGGGAAGAGACCATGTCTTAAACGAGTTAAGATATAGGGTTGTTCGGCCTATGTTGAAAAGCAAAATCCAGACAAGTTCGAGACAAGGTCAGTTCTGTATAAGTTTGTTAAGATATCCCAAACATTTGCGAGGGAATATCTTCTACCACACTGAGGAGCAAAAGGTGTTTTGTTTCCAGCATGCCACCTTTTTTAGAAAAGGAATTTCTTATGAAGAAATTGGTGGTCATGAGGTAGAACTGGAAGTTGTTCGAGCTTGACAAACTAACAGCTGATGATTTAGTGGAACGAAAAGGATTCAATAGTCTCCAACGAATCTCAGCCTCTCCGCGAATCTAGTAGGGTTCCTCATCCACTTGAGAGATACTACGGTCTTCTCGGTGATAGTGGGAGTGAGGATTGCATCATAGTAGATGATGGCCCAACTAGATTCAGGCAGGCCATCACAAGTGGGGACTCTGTGTAAAGGCTGAATGCTATTCGATCAAAGATGGAATCCATGTACACCAACAAAGTATGACTTTGCATGTTGCACCTGAAGGGGTAAAACCCATTAGGAGTAAATGGATCTTGAGAAGATTCTTGGTATAGATGGAAAAGTTGAGACTTTTAAAGCTATGCTTAAGTCCATCAGGATCAATGCAAGTATCGCGGAGTTGGAACATATGTTTTGATGTGGCAGTCAAAGAGTTTGACTTCATCAAAATGGTAGATGAACCTTGTATATATAAGAAGGTTGTAGAGAGTGAGGTTGTCTTACACGTATTGTACGTAGATAACATACTCTTGATAGGAAATGATTTTCTATGCTACATTCGGTCAAGCTCCTCTTATCACGAGGATTCTCCATAGAAGATCTGGATGATACCCACTACATCTTGTGGATTATGATCTATGGTGATAGATCTATATGGATATTGGGAGTGTCCCAAATCCAGGTACATTAACACCGTACTAAAGGGGTTTAGTATGGAAGATTCTAAGCGTGGTGATTCGTCCACTTACCCAGAAATCACTCTCTCCAAAAGGATGTCTTTCGAGACTGATTTGGAGAGAGCTCGCGTGCAAGGGATACCCTATGTTTCGGAAGTAGGCTCTATCATGTATGTGATGTTATGTACCAGACCAGATGTAGTTAACTCATCAGGTGTAGTGATCAGGAATCAATTGGATCTTGGGACAATCACTGGAAAGCTGTGGAGGACATTCTTAAGAACTTGAGAAGCACTAAAAGAATGTTCTTGGTTCGAGCTTCTAGAGTGATAAGATCGACTGAAAGTCAGTCACATGCATTGTCTTTACCCTCAGTGGAGAGATGGTATGATTGGAAGAGTTCCAAGCTAGATATTGTGGCATAGTAGACGATAAAGGATGAATACATTGCTACCAACGATGATGCCAAAGAGGTTGTCTGGACATTTCTTGTTCATGAGATGAATAAGGTTCCTACCATTGAGCGTCCAATAACTGTTATTGTGACTACAATGGAATTGTGGCTTTAGCCTAGGAACACCTGTCCCATCATCGATCCAGACATATTCTGAGGATAGTATCACCTGATCAGGGAGATGGTTGATCTCCTAGAGATCGAAGTAAGAAGAGTTGACACGAAAGATAACACGGCGGATCCACTCACCAAGGCCTGCTTCCCCAAATTTTATTTGAGTATGTGATACTATAACCACTGCTATATTGTTGGGTATTGGATACTACAACATATGGCCTTAGTGCAAGTGGGAGACTGTTAGTTATATATATGCCCTAGAGGCCTTTACTGTACATGTGATGTATATTGTAGTGGATGCTTGGACATATATAGGGAGGACTTTCTTGCTCGACATGATAGTATGCTATCTGGTTGCACTTTGTCTTAACATGTTGACTTGTATAAGTGATGCTATCTTGCTCTCACATATTGACAAAGCCCTTAGGATGTGTACTTGACTACCAGAACTATGATGGAGATCATACTAGTGGAGCCAAGGGTAGTCCACAAGTACACCCTATAATTGTTCCTAGTCATGGGAGTATCGCGACAGGGCATCGATACTCCAGAGTAAACTCGCGTATGCGCTTCTTGACCCATATGATGGGCAATGGATGATCCCACATCCATTAGTGTTTGTGTTAGTTATATGTATGCCCTAGAGGCCATTACTGTACATAGGATGTATATTGTAGTGGATGCTGGGACGTATATAGGGAGGACTTTCTTGCTCGACATGATAGTATGCTATCTGGTTACCCTTTACCTTAACGTGTATGCTGATTGTCTCTCTGTTACATGTTGGTAAAGCCCTTAGGATCTGTACTTGACTACCTGGACTATGATGCGGATCATACTAGTGGGGACATGGTAGTCTATAAGTACATCCTTCAAAGTCCCTAGTCGTGGGTGTATCGAGACGGGGCATCGATATACCAGAGTAGACTAGCGTATACTTTCTCGATCCAAACAGATGGGCGATGGATGATCCCATATCCATTGGTGTTTGACATCAGAGACGATATACGGGTGCTCAGTAGAGACTGGGTACACTGGACGGACTCGCCGAGAACTCCCAGATGGTATTATACCTCACGTCAGATGGCAGTTCTCTGGTGACACTGGTACAGAGTAGTCTGTTGACCCGAGATCGTCATAGAGTCTTGTGTGGTTCCCACTGTGCTTTGATTTCCATCTTACCACGTCCAAGAGGGCGTGCAAAACGGTGGTTTTTGGGTACAGTCCCGAGTCACATGGAGGCAATGAGCGATAGGAGGGGATTCGTCTCTCCCGGTATAGGGAGTTGATGTTGCACTGTGTTCGATTGGCTATAACAGGAAATCCCTGGCCAGGGTTGCTGAGATTTACTGGTAAGTGTTACCAGTAGTATCTTGAATGGTTATAGACCTCATATCGACACGACTTATTGAGCTATTGGGGTCTGACGTTTACCACCCCTAGGCGAGATATGCGACATATCAGACGATCAGACCGGACTGTACGGTAGTGTTACTGGTCGGATTCACTGGAGTGTGAGCGGGCTTGCTCGTCGATCTTCAGATCGCTCAATACCCGGGTGGCCGTTACGTTTAGCAGACCGCTTGCGGCTTGTGGATGTTTGATATGATCATCATCCGCTGCCGGCGTATTGACGATTCTTTAGAGTCCTACACAGAGGTTTCCTGGCTCAAGCGAAACGAAATAGGAGCGCATATGAGATATGTGCGGGACCGAGAGTAATGCGTGTATGTGATACCGTATTTCATTCTCGCGATCAATGTGTCGAATGGTTGTATGCGATATAACCTAATTATCGAATCAAGGATTGATTCGATAAGCCGATACATTGGATACTAGCCGGTTATATGCGATATGACCGGATCGTTAAATCAAGAGTTGATTTAATGATTTAATGCATAATTATATATTTGATATATTACTTTGCGTTAACTAGTATCGGTTCACTTAAGATGGATTTTCTCACTCGGATGTGCGCATTGTATATGCGATATACTTTTGTGCACTTGATTGTATCATGTTTGATGATACATGTTTACTTGTGTTTTGTGTAAAGTTTAAACCATGGTTATGTAATGGTTAGGGTTTACATTTTCTTATTCATTTATTTGTTCATTTATTCTTTTTGGAAAAATGAATAGCATAAAGGAAAATGGTGGCTTGTTTTGGATTCTAGTTGAAGCTTCATGAAGCTTTGACCTAAGTAACCATTTTGTCTCATGCTTAACCCTAACCACTCCATTAACCCTAGTTTAATCTCTACACTTGACCATGGTTCAAGTTATGATAAGTATTGATTTTCTTTTTCAATAATTATTCAACTTATCATAACTTTTCATGAGCTTCTTCTTCTTCTTCAAAAAAACACATGAAGAAAAAGCTTGAAGTCATCAATGGTAGATTGATGATATGAGTGAGAAATCCAATTCTAAAGTCTACCCACTTCCTATTTCTTCATCCTCTACCTCTTGCCAAGTAGTAGAGTGTGTTTCCTTCACAAGTTTTCATGGATTTGTGAAGGTGGAGCTTGATCTAGCGATGCTTCGACGTAGATCATCTTCGGCACGTTGTCGACGACCTAGCCCGGTCTTTTCTCCGATGAAACCACCTTGAGAGCCATGGTTCGATTTGGACAGCGGAGAGCACTTCATTGCGGAGCCGTGGAGGTGGAGCACCGGATCTACAAAGGTTGTATTTCCGTTAAACTTTTAGTTAAGTGTTAACTAGTTAGTTTTTCGCCCAGACATCTAGCCGACGATCCGTAGTTTAGGGTTTGTAGGCACCGTAAAATTTGAAATTGGCATTGTTGATGCCTTGTGTGACCTCTTGGGAGTGCCTAGGAACCCTACAGTGGTATCAGAGCCTAGCTAGAGCCTTAGGCGAAGTCCAGACGGAATTTGAAACCGGAACGAACCCGAAACCAACTCCAAAATGTGCTCTCCGTACTTTTTCTAAAAACAGTGATTTTTCAGTATTAAAAATATGTAGAAAAACCAGCAGAGAAATATAAGAATTTCGGCACAAAAATTTTTTGATGAACAGGAAAAATCTGCGCTGATCCGCGGCATAATCTAGGATAATGCGGCGGATCAGCGGCAAAATTGTGACGTCATCAAACAATTTTTGCACTGTAATTCAATTTTTTCTGTGCTGACTTCTCTGGTTATTTTTAATATTTATTCAAGTGTTGAATAATCTGGGATGTTTTGGAGCTTTGATGATTCGATCGGGTTTATCAAATTTTGTCTGTGTGGCTTTCCGGATAAATCTTAGAATATGTTAAAAAGTTCGACCGGATATAAATACCCAATTTTTCCCCTGTCGGGAAATTTCCAAGTGTTGGATTTTTCCGAAGTTTAACGACGTTCTAAGTAGTGCAAGTAACGCGATGGACCCTTTAGAAGACAACAAACCTTAACTCGATTATGTGACCGTCTTGAACTGCCCTTTGAACCTTCGGGTTTGGGGCAGTACGGCGTGCCACATGTGAGGCGTTGGCTTGACCCTTCTACGGCTGGACCGTTGGTACTGAGGCACGAACTGAATGTTGTTACACTTATATTTCATGTGTTGATCTGTATCGGGAAAACTTGGGTGTTCGAATGTTCAATCGGAAAGTTTAACATTTTCTAATTATCTGGAATGGGATACAATAATTGGAATTCACAATAAGTTATGTGATAACTGAATGAATGTTATAAACATAGCACTTTAGTCTCACTTGATCGGTTGCCACGGAATTTTGATGCGATCAAAAGTCCGTCGCAATCAAGTAGCGTACGCGGATACTCGCCGGGTAAACTTAATAGACAGCCTCACTCCATAGCCCCGACCAAGTGACTGTAGGAGAACCCCGTCGCCGAAAGCATCCGTTCGGGTGCTCGCGGTAGCGGTGTTCCGCCTTTGTGCACTTCGTCGACGGTATCGGGGGTATGGCCGTCTACTGAAGTTTACGACGAGTATTCGATCAGACTGTCGGGAATCTTGTTGAATTGCCCGACTTGATATTGAAAAGTGTTTTCGATAATGAGACTAAAATGCGGGGTTTATAATTGTTAGGCATGCGATGTCTAAGTAATTCATTTGGTCAGGCATGCGATGTCTGAGGAGGTTGCGGATTCCAACTGTTGTAGTTTTACACTTTTTTTCTGTGACCGTAAGTGTAACATGTGATATCGCCGGTTTCGTTGCTATATGTCAACGACAATTGGGATGCGCATATTTACTTACGTTGATGACATGTGATGTTATGTGTTGCTGGATATGCTATATTGGATCGTCGTGTTTGAATAGCCGGGGGTTTTTATGTGAGATGAGTGTTTTTCATTTTCATTCATGTAAAAACTTGTATGTAATATTCTTTTATTGGGGCGCTTCCAGGTTGCGGAAGTTGTCACCCGTTGTATATTATTTACTTTTCTGCACTAGGATAGACCCAAGAAGGGGAGCATAAGTAACCGGGTTCTGGAGTCCAGTGGGAGACCAACTCGAAGAGTCGGGTCCGGGTCTCCTAACTCCAGAATTGGTAGGGTTGCTTGCTGCTCTCGTAGGGGTCTAGGGGTGTGGGTTTGGCTATTCATCACGACCGTGGAATCCGTGTTTTATACTGGCTCGTATTGAAAACACGGACGTCCTAGTATATCCAATATTTCATATGATTATTCTGCTGCGATATCTGTGATGAGATCATGTGATACTCTGTGATGGATATAGTATATAGTATATATGATATATTATATAGACGTTACTTATGTTTTACACCCGCGCTAGCCCTGCCCCGCTCTGTCGTTAGTTACCTAACCTAACGGTGCACGAGGGGACATCGAGGCGAATGCGGATGGCATAAGTGTACGTAGTATTTATCTGTGATGTTTAGGTACTTAAATGATGGGACTTCATTAATGTGATTAATGAAATATAAGAAACCTAAGATGTTGTAGAATCGAATTTCAAAATAAAACAGGTAGCTACAGTTCTTGCTTTGCACAGCGGTATATGTGATATATCCTGCACCTTATTCGATGAGGAAAGGACCGAGATCCCTTCACCGGGAGTGACTCCTTTAGCAATAACTGGCAGATGCTACACACTCGGTTTGTCTTTTGATTGCTTTTAAGAGTTTTTGCTTTGCACAGTGATATATATGATATATCCCGCACCTCATTCGACGAGGAAAGGACCGACGATCCCTTCACCGGGAGTGACTCCTTTAGCAAAACTAGAAAAGCCTCAAAAGCACTCCATTTTTAAAATCATTTGATTCTACAATGATATCAAGTTCATTACGCAATAGGTTTTCAGAAAAACCTGTCGTAGCCCTCCGTCATTTCAGATATGTACTAGTTAGTATTCGTGCTGCGGTAGTTTGGCATTCGTCAAGGCGTAGTGTACGGTAGCTAACTAGTATTTATCTGCTTGAGCATATGATGCGATTGGATTAGGGTATTCGTACGGCGTTGTTTGGCATTCGTCAAGGGTCGTGCGGGTGGGTTTAATTCGATCAAGAAATGTACGGGTTGAACTTGACTAGTGGACTATGGGTTGTTTGGCATTCGTCAAGGTCATAGCGAGCTAGGGGCAAAATATTATCGGGAATTTCAAGTGTTGAAATTTGCAATGAGATTGCATACCTTCTATGAGATAGTTGGATCCCGATACCCGCTGCGAGTAACAGTTACTCCTGGGAGAGTTTTATACATTACAATTAGCCGATCAAGTAGGTGTCTAGAAAGGTGTTAACGAGGTTACGCCTCTGGAAAAACGAGGTTTACATTAATTAGGTTCGTGCGAAAGCACGGGGGACCTCCCTCAAAGTACCGACACTGGCCTGGCTGAAAGATTGGCGAACTTGTAGTGTGTAATTAATCCCGGCTAGTCTTTCCTTTTAGGGTTTGAAGGAAGATTTGATAAAAAGCAGTGGGAGCCATCCTGATTAGATAAAATAATAACCAATCTATTCTTGCAAGAGCGCACGCTGAGTGTTTTCTTCTCTCTCTCTCCAGGTAGCGACCATATCACGCCTTAATCAAGATAATAATACGGATTATTGACCGAACCCGCTTGTTATACTGAGCTGGGGAACGTTGGTCCCGCTCCAACTTATAATTGTTATAAGACAGAGCAGGAAATTGAGGATTACCACAATTCCCGTGCAGCCCAAACGAAGAGAGTGCATGCTGATGCATCATCTTCGGGTGTGTTCATTATACAGAACTGTTTCTCAGTATCCTTTACGTCCTGGGTATGTGATACCAGATCAGGATCCCAGATATGTAATCTGTTACATAGGGCTACAGAAAGGTAGAGAACTGAGAACGGGTGATAAGTTTCATGAGGCAGGAAATGGGGCAAGTGTTGCAGCCAAGTCTGTCGGTCACTGTCATCCTGTATTATAAATACATTGATTCTGAACGAATGTTATTAGATACCGAACCTGATATACAAAATCATATCTGTCTCTTTATTAGTAAAGAAACGATAAAATTTTGTATTGTTGGACAATGTTTTGAACATTTCCTATATCAAAAGTTGATCGGTTCAGGCACGTTATCTAAAAACATTAATGTTCTAAATCAAACTACAGTTCTTAGTATACGGAACACACACAAGAGGAAAAGTTCAGAAATGAACGGATCCTTCTTAAGGTATTGTAGACTAGGTCAGATTAATGTGACCCGACTAGCTGAAGTTACATGTAGATGCATATTTAAATCAGTTTGAATCTACATCTTGTGAAACTTGCCAGTCATGTCACAAAGATATAATGACACTAGCTCTGTTTATTGGAAGCAGAGAAAGAGTTAGTAAACTCTTGGGATGATACATGTTTGATGTATGTAGATCCCCAGTCTACATATGCCAAGACTGGTTCTTTGTACTTCAATACATTCTCTGATAATCTCTCAAGATTCAGTCATATGTTCCTGTTGAAACATGAGTCCGAACCTTTTGAGATAGTCACAGAATATAAGTTAGAAGTAGAGAACCAAAATACGGGTAAAAGTATTATGTCCTTTGATGTGATCAAGGAGGAGAGTAATTGAGCACGGAAATACTGGACTATTCTAAAGGAGAATGAGATTCTCTCTCAGCATTACTCCTCTGTATACACCATAGCACGATGGCATATCAGGACGGAGCAATCACACCCTATATGATAAGGTGTGCTCTATGATGAGTACTACTGAGTTACCTATTTCCTTTTTGGGAGTTATGCACTTGAGAAGCTGCATACCAATTGAATTAGGTTCCACTAAAATCAGTTGCCTACCATTTCATATGTGATATGGAAAGGGAAGAGCCCATATCTTAAGTTAGTTAAGATTTGGGGTTGACCGGCCTATGTCTAAAAACAAAATCCGGACAAGCTCGAGGCAAGGTCTGTAATGTAGAACTGGAAATGTTCCAGCTATACAAACTACAGCACATGATTTGATAGAACCAAAGGATTCAGTAGATTCCAACGAACCTCAGCCTCTCCGCCGATCTAGTAGGGTTCCTCGCCCACCTGAGAGATACTTCGGTTTCTCTATGACAGTGGGAGTGAGGATTGTATCATGAGATGATGACCCAACTAGTTTCGAGCTGGCCATCAAGAGTGAGACTCTGTAAGAATGGCTGGATGTTTAGCGATCTGAGATGGAATCCTTATACACCAACAAAGTATGGACTTTGGTTGCTATATCTGAAGGGTTAAATCCCCATCAGGAGCAAGTATATCTTGAGAAGATTACTTGGTGTAGATGGAAAAGTTGAGACTTTCAAAGCTAGACTTGTTAAAGTTTTCGTCATTGACCAGGCGTGGATAATGATGAAACCTTTTTCCAGTATCTAAGCTTAAGTCCATCCAGATCCTACTTGCCACGGCTTCATACCATGACTACGATATCTGGCGGTTGGGTGTCATGACAGCTTTTCTAAATGATGATTTAGAAGAGAGTGTCTATAAGTACACAGCCAGAGGGCTTCGTAGACAGTGGGAGCAGCGGAAACGTGTGCAAGATGCTTTATAGGATAAAGCAGGCATCGCGGAGTTGGAACATCTGTTTTGATGGATTAGTCAAAGAAGTTGACATCATCAAAATGGTAGATGAACCTTGTATATACAAAAAGGTAGTAGGGAGTATGGTGACGATCCTCGTAGAGTACGTGGATGACATACTCTTGATAGGGAAGGAGTTTCCTATGCTACGCTCGATCAATCTCCGTTTATCACAAAGATTCTCCATATAGGATCAAAGTGATACCTCCTAAATCCTGGATTTTGGATCTATGAGATAGATCTAAATGGATGTTAGAATTCTCACTAGATGTAGTGAGATGGTATCAATCGATCCTGGGGAGAATCACTGGAAGGGTTCCAGGGTGATAAAGACGATTGAATGCCAGTCGCAGGCATTGTCTTTACCCTCAGAAAAGGGACGGTATGTTGGAAGAGTTCCAAGCTAGATACCGTGGCATACTAGACGATAAAGGCACGATACATCGCTACTTTAGATACTACCAAAGAGGCTGTTTGGGTGTATATTGGTTCATGAGATGAACTATGTTCCTCCCATTGTGTGACAATGGAGTTGCGGCTTATGCCAAGGAACGCCGGTCCCATTAGTGATCCAGACATATTCTAAGGCAGCATCGCCTGATCATGGAGATGGTTGATCTCCAGGGAGATCGAGGTTAGGAGAGTAGACTCAGAGGACAACACAGCGGATCCACTCACAAAGGCCTGTTCCCAGAGAGAGATTTTTATGGGATGGTTGAGTATGAGATACTGCAACCACTGCTACAGATGGCCCTAGTGCAAGTGGGAGATTGTTAGTTATATGTATGCCCTAGAGGCCATTACTGTACATAGGATGTATATTGTAGTGGATGCTGGGACATATATAGGGAGGACTTTCTTGCTCGACATGATAGTATGCTATCTGGTTACCCTTTACCTTAACGTGTATGCTGATTGTCTCTCTGTTACATGTTGGTAAAGCCCTTAGGATCTGTACTTGACTACCTGGACTATGATGCGGATCATACTAGTGGGGACATGGTAGTCCATAAGTACATCCTTCAAAGTCCCTAGTCGTGGGTGTATCGAGACGGGGCATCGATATACCAGAGTAGACTAGCGTATACCTTCTCGATCCATACAGATGGGCGATGGATGATCCCATATCCATTGGTGTTTGACATCAGAGACGATATACGGGTGCTCAGTAGAGACTGGGTACACTGGACGGACTCGCCGAGAACTCCCAGATGGTATTATACCTCACGTCAGATGGCAGTTCTCTGGTGACACTGGTACAGAGTAGTCTGTTGACCCGAGATCGTCATAGAGTCTTGTGTGGTTCCCACTGTGCTTTGATTTCCATCTTACCACGTCCAAGAGGGCGTGCAAAACGGTGGTTTTTGGGTACAGTCCCGAGTCACATGGAGGCAATGAGCGATAGGAGGGGATTCGTCTCTCCCGGTATAGGGAGTTGATGTTGCACTGTGTTCAATTGGCTATAACAGGAAATCCCTGGCCAGGGTTGCTGAGATTTACTGGTAAGTGTTACCAGTAGTATCTCGAATGGTTATAGACCTCATATCGACACGACTTATTGAGCTATTGGGGTCTGACGTTTACCACCCCTAGGCGAGATATGCGACATATCAGACGATCAGACCGGACTGTATGGTAGTGTTACTGGTCGGATTCACTGGAGTGTGAGCCGGCTTGCTCGTCGATCTTCAGATCGCTCAATACCCGGGTGGCCGTTACGTTTAGCAGACCGCTTGCGGCTTGTGGATGTTTGATATGATCATCATCCGGTGCCGGCGTATTGACGAGTCTTTAGAGTCCTACACAGAGGTTTCCTGGCTCAAGCGAAACGAAATAGGAGCGCATATGAGATATGTGCGGGACCGAGAGTAATGCGTGTATGTGATACCGTATTTCATTCTCGCGATCAATGTGTCGAATGGTTGTATGCGATATAACCTAATTATCGAATCAAGGATTGATTCGATAAGCCGATACATTGGATACTAGCCGGTTATATGCGATATGACCGGATCGTTAAATCAAGAGTTGATTTAATGATTTAATGCATAATTATATATTTGATATATTACTTTGCGTTAACTAGTATCGGTTCACTTAAGATGGATTTTCTCACTCGGATGTGCTCATTGTATATGCGATATACTTTTGTGCACTTGATTGTATCATGTTTGATGATACATGTTTACTTGTGTTTTGTGTAAAGTTTAAACCATGGTTATGTAATGGTTAGGGTTTACATTTTCTTATTCATTTATTTGTTCATTTATTCTTTTTGGAAAAATGAATAGCATAAAGGAAAATGGTGGCTTGTTTTGGATTCTAGTTGAAGCTTCATGAAGCTTTGACCTAAGTAACCATTTTGTCTCATGCTTAACCCTAACCACTCCATTAACCCTAGTTTAATCTCTACACTTGACCATGGTTCAAGTTATGATAAGTATTGATTTTCTTTTTCAATAATTATTCAACTTATCATAACTTTTCATGAGCTTCTTCTTCTTCTTCAAAAAAACACATGAAGAAAAAGCTTGAAGTCATCAATGGTAGATTGATGATATGAGTGAGAAATCCAATTCTAAAGTCTACCCACTTCCTATTTCTTCATCCTCTACCTCTTGCCAAGTAGTAGAGTGTGTTTCCTTCACAAGTTTTCATGGATTTGTGAAGGTGGAGCTTGATCTAGCGATGCTTCGACGTAGATCATCTTCGGCACGTTGTCGACGACCTAGCCCGGTCTTTTCTCCGATGAAACCACCTTGAGAGCCATGGTTCGATTTGGACAGCGGAGAGCACTTCATTGTGGAGCCGTGGAGGTGGAGCACCGGATCTACAAAGGTTGTATTTCCGTTAAACTTTTAGTTAAGTGTTAACTAGTTAGTTTTTCGCCCAGACATCTAGCCGACGATCCGTAGTTTAGGGTTTGTAGGCACCGTAAAATTTGAAATTGGCATGGTTGATGCCTTGTGTGACCTCTTGGGAGTGCCTAGGAACCCTACAGTTTGACATCAGAGAAAGTATACGGGTGTTCAGTGGAGACTGGGTACACTGAACGGACTTGCAGAGAACTCCTAGATAGTATTATACCTATCGTCAGATAGCAGTTCTCTGGTGACACTGGTACATGTTAGTTTGTCGACCCGAGATCGTCATAGAGTCTTGTGTGATTCCTTCTGTGCTTTGATTTCCACCATACCACGGTCAAGAGATCATGCAAAAAAGTGGTTTTTGGGTACAGTCCCGAGTCACATGGAGGCAATGAGCGATAGGAGGGGATTCGTCTCTCCCGGTATTGAGAGTTGATGTTGCACTATGCTCGATTGACCATAATATGAAATCCCTGGCCAGGGTTGCTGAGATTTACTGGTAAGTGTTATCAGTAGTTTCTTGAACCGTTATGGACCTTGCATCGGCAAGACTTATCAGGCTATTGGGGTCTGATGTTTTACCATCTCCAGGCTATGATATGCGACATATCTGACGAAGAGACCGGACTGTACGGTAGTGTTACTGATTGGATTCGCAGAAGTATGAGCATGCTTGCTTGTTGATCTTCTGATCGCTCAATACCTGGGTGGCCGTTACGTTTAGCAGACCGCTTGCGGCTTGTGGGTGTTTGATATGATCATCACCTACTGCCGGCGTATTGACGAGTCTTTAGAGTCCTACACAGAGCTTTCCTGGCTCATGCGAAACAAAGTAGGAGCACATATGTGATATGTGCGGGACCGAGATTAATGCGCGTATGTGGTACCGCATTCTATTCTCGCGATATGTGATATCGGTCGGTTATATGAGATATAGCCGGGTTATCGGATCAAGTGTTGATTCAATAAGTTGATACATTTTATATTAGTCGGTTGTATGTGATATAGCCGGATTATTAAATCAAGTGTTGATTTGATAATTTAATGTATAATTATATATTTGATATATTAATTTACATTAAGTAATATTTGCTCACTAAACATTTCTTTTTCTCACTTGTTAGTATATATGTGATATATATTAATGTACATTTTATTTGTGTCATGTTTGATGTCAGATGCAACATGGGTGTATGAGACATACACCATGGTTATGATAATCCTAAGGTTTTTATTTATTTAGGTAATTCACAAATTAGTGGAAATTGTCACATGCTTAGAAGCTTGGAGAAGCTTGTAGCATTTTTGACTTATTCCACTAGTTTTGTTTTACTTGTAGATATTTATTAACCCAACCATTATTGTTAACCCATGGTTTATTCTCTACATGGGTTAGTGTATGACACTAACTCACCCATGGTTGCTATTCTCACCTCAAGTGTTCATTCTCTCTTTCTTCACTTGAGCTTCTTTTTCCTCAATGAGAAAGCTCACTAGCTTTTCTCAAGGTGAGAAAATATTGTGAGAAAATTAAATCTAAAATGAGCCCATTTCTTACTTCATCATCCTCTACTATTAGCCATTTAGTTTAGGGTGTTTGCTTCACTAAACCCTAATTTAGTGAAGAGGTAGCATGAGCTTGAGTCTCCTCGACGTAGATCATCTTCGGCCTCGAAGACTTCGAGCAAGCTTGTTCATTTCTTCATGTAAACCCTTACTAGAGTTCGGGAGTTCACTACTTGGAGTGAAAGGACTACTACACGGAGTTTTAGAAGTGAAGGACCGGTCAACAAAGGTTGTATTCCTCATTCACTTAGTTGTTAAAATGTTAACATTGTTAGTTTGTTTAAATCTCTAGTTAAGATTCAAAGGTTAGGGTTCTTTAGAAAGGAAAAAAATTTGAAAACGCCATGGACGATACCTCCCGAAACCTTGCTGACGCGCTACGGAACCCAACAGTGGTAACCGTCAGACCCCTAATAGCGCAATAAGTCGTGTCGGTGTAAAGCCCAATACACCCTGAGAAACTATTGGTGTACATACCAGTAAATCTCGCTTGCCCTGCTCAGGGACTTTGTGTAATAGCTATCCGAACATAAAGCGCTATCAACTCCCAATACCGGGAGAGATGAATCCTTTCTATCCACTACCGCCTCCAAGTTCTTTGGGACTGCACCTAACCACTATCTGTTTGCACGACTCCTTTGAGCCGTGGCAGGGTAGTAATCTAAGTACAGAAGGGACACATTCGAGACGAATAGTGATGTCAAATCAACGGACTAACCTATACTCATGTCACCCGGGAACTGCTAACTGATGATAGGTATAATACCAACCAGTAGTTCCCATCGAGTCCGTCCATTGTAACTCATTACCCAATGAGCACCTGTATACTATCTCCGGTATCGCATACCAATGGCTGCGGGACAGGTCATCTCCCTGACTGGGATGAGAAGCGTATACACTAGTCTACTCTGGAGTATCGATGCCTTCTCTCGATAATCCTACGAATAAGGACAAGTATAAGTATGTGCTTATAGACTACCCGGCCGCCACTAGTGTGACTGCCATCACAACGCTGGTAGTCAAGCAAAGATCCTAAGGGCTTTATCAATATGTATTAGCGATATGCTAAAAGAAACATATACACATATTAAGATAGAATCAAACTAGATAGCATACTATCATATTGAGCAAGACTGTTATTATATCCGTGTATATCTCAAGCTTCCAAAATATAATATACAATACAGTACTATACAATAATGGCTTCTAGGGAATATATCACCAACACAGAAAAGCCTAGTCTCTTTTGGACCGGGTATTGGGCTTTCTATTGCTTGCCCAGTGCTAAGCACTCATTTTATGAGACTTACGTGTTTATCACGTGAGACACTTAGGCTTGGGTGTCGGCCTTCAGTTCTAGCGTCGGCCTATCAGTGCTAAGCACTTAGTTATTTAGTCTATGGATATAATATCCAGATCATATTTTGGCATTCACGTGGATATCACGTGGGATGCTTAGAATTTAGCGCTTACATGAGTATCACGTAAGATGCTTAGGCTTGGGCATTACCTTATCAGTGCTAAGCACTTTTATACAGCGCTCACGTGAGTATCACGTGAAATGCTTAGGCTCTGGCATTTTTTAAACGTTCACGTGTGTAGCACGTGAGGCGTTGTCTTCAAATGGGCCTTCTGTTGGATATTACGTGAGGCACTGTCTTCATTGTTTCTTTTGAGTGCTCACGCGGATATCACGTGAGATGTGATGTCCTTATAGTTTTAATTTCTATTCATATATTTTTGAGAGAAGTTAAATTTCTGTTAATGGTATTTTGACCATTAATGATCACCAAGATCACTGTTTTGAAGATCTGGGATCAGATTTCTTTAAATTCTTGACTATGTAGGAACTAAGTTCCTGGAGTATGAACTCTATCCTTTTCATGACTTTCCTTCCATTATGTTTATATAGGGGTTGATAAAACAAGATAGTTTCCCCATAGATTTTTGAGTCCGAAGAGCAAGATCTTCCCGATAAGAATTAAATTCTCAACTTATGGAATATTGGTCTTGCGGATCTCAGATCCAGAGAAAGAACTAAGTTCTTTTTAGAGGGTTAAACCCTTGTATATACATATGATAGGCAAAGGAGATGTTTTGATCTCTGTACTTTCTTTACCTAGAGTTTTTTGAAGGAGGAAGATGATTTTTCTTTGAAAAGAGAATTAAATTCTCTGTTGTGTCTTTTATCACCTTATGGGGTTGATTCTGTATATGAGATTTGAAGTCTCGGGTCCTTTATATTGGTGAGGGAAAATTATCAATTAGTTTGAGAAAATCTCTTATTGAGAGATATCAATTGATTTAATTGATTTTAAAGATCACCCTGGAAATTTTGTCTACCATTGGATCTTTGATCCAGTGGTTTTCTGTTTAACAGAAAAATTTTCTGTTGATTTTAATGTGATTATGAAAATATTTTTCTAACAAATAATTTTCTGATTTGATCGGTGATATTATGATCACCGTTGGATTTTAAATCCAAAGCTTCTATTTGTTAACAAAGAAAATCTTCTTGATATTAGAAAGATCAGGGGGAAATATTTCCCAAGTAGAACTTATTTCTAAATAGAATTTAATTCTATCTGAAGCTAGCGCTTCAAACTGATGCGCTCAGGTGTTTTTCTCGTGAGCGCTCACGTGTTTACCACGTGAGCCTGGTATTGGATTTAGTTTATCTATATTCAGCATTCATATGCTTTACATATCAGCGCTCACATGTTTAACACATGATGCTTATATGCCAAGATTTAATCCTTATTAAACTCGGAGGTCACATGTTTTGCATGTGAGCGCTCACGTGTTCAACACGTGGGAGCCATTTCATAGGATTTAATCCTCCTTGAAGCCGGATGTCACATGATTTGCATATGAGCGCTCACGTGTTCAACACATAGAAGGGTTTCATTTTATCTCGTCTTTTGATTTTCTGAGTCGCTCCTCCTCATTTTCAACACTTTCTTTGGGTCAGAGTTTCGGAATCGTTCTAGCTGACACCAAACACAACATTTTCTGTGCCGAGATTTGACTGCTTCTCTTTATAATTTGGAGAAATTTTTATTTTCTCCTTCACTTTCACATAGGAGGAACCATAGAGAAAAAATCATGGTTTGCGGTCGCCTGCATGCTCCTCGACAGCCATGAGAGGTGCCCATTGGGGATATTATTCCTAGTTTCGCTGAACGTCTGGCGAATCTCGCTCTTACAGATGTTCAGTCCGACATGGTGATGCATGAGCTCATGATTTGCAAGGGATCTTATCTTCCTGTTGGCTCTATCTGGCTTCGCACGATATTCCTTGCCGTTCTCGACGATATTCTTTCTCACCCGGCGGAGATGACTTTGGCGATACTCGACGCAACAGAGGACAAAATTGACTGCTTTCAAGAGGCCAGTCTGATCACGAAGTCCCTAAGGGACCGCTTCGTTCACTTGCTGAGTCAGATACGCGCTCGGCAGGCCGTCATGTTTGATTTTGTCGACGAGCACGACACTGATCGATGGGGAGCGCCTTTCCGCAAGAATCGCCGTTTCGATATGGTAGAGAAGGCCGAAAGGGAGTTAGAGAATTTTGTATACTGTTTTGTTAACCGTTATACTCCTGATCCCATGTTTGGTGATTTCTTTCCTGTAGAATAAGATGTTTATTTAAATGCATTTTTTATCGTTGACTGACGAATATTTCACCTCCAACAAATGTCCTTTCACTAATTGTATCATTTAAACATATGTGCATCTTGCATGTGCGCATGTGCATATGGAAAGCGTATGCGCATGTGCTTTGCGTGTGCACTTTACCCTTAGAAATTTTTGCTAAGTGCGAACGCCAATGATGCGCGTGTATGCTGTGCACATGTCATGTACCAACCTTCACATATGCATATATAAGTGTGCATACCTTCAACGTTATTTTTCACTCAAGTGCACATATATATGTAAGTGAGCACTTAAACAGGTGTGAACAAATGCCCCCACCAACTGTGCGTACGTGTCATTCACGTGTGCGTAGCAGTGTAAAATTGCCCACTGTTCAATCTCCCTTGGGACTTCATGAGTGTCACGCCTCGCTTCCCAAAAGATGAAAATGGTGATGTGGCAAGCCTGTGACGTATTTATTTCGAGAAGGTCACTTCTCGGAGTAAATACGCTAAGTGTAAAATAAGCAATATAAAATGACAAGAAATTAACATGAGATTTAAATTTCAACAACTTTATTTACATTCAACTTGATATAATTACAATACATGAGTTCAACTGAAAGAAAATACAAGAAGAGAAATGCCTAAACAGGTGGCATACACAAACTGAAAGAGTGGATAACTAGTCTAGGCCCGAGTCGCGATCTGATCGTGCTCCTCTTCAGTGGTGTCCACCTCCTTAGTCTCCACAGTATCTGACGAACATTCTAAGAAACAAAGATGGGTGGAATGTCCGTCAACGAACTTTTGCTCGGTAAGTCCCCAAGAAATGGGTGTGAATTATAAAAGTATAATGATAATGAAAATATACATCATGAAGCAATGGACTAGGAGATATGGTGTTGTAACATGTTATTTAATATAAGCATGGTAATTCTATATAACCCGCAGTTCTATATATATCATAGCAAAATAATATGAGCATAGTATAGCATGACCATGTAGTGTATGTGTAATGGATATGAAGAAAATGTTAGTGTCCTAAAAGGTCTGTACATGGGTAAACTAAATGTAACATAAGTTCAAGAGTGAATGTCAACCAATCTTAAGAGTGTTCTTGAACCCAACAGGTTGTAATCCAGGGGGGTAAGGAACTATAGGCCCGAATCAAGTATTAGAAACAGGACTTCAACCTAGTGTTAAAGTATTCCAAACTTAACATGCTATAATTCAGGAGTAAGGAAACATGGACTCTCATGATAGCTTTCTTGTGTTAGTAGACATGGATTTATGATCTAGGGGACTCCTGAGATTTCGTTGGATTCACACATGAACTACCCCAACACCCCGTTACAATTAAAATTACTAGTCTTGCTCGAATCCATGAATACATCAAGTGGCAAGATTGAGTTCATGTCAATATCAAGTATTCGTGTAAAGTGTTCATGTATTCATGTCAATTTGTATTCATGGTTCGAGTCAAGTCAGTTTCAATAGCAACCATTGTGTTCTGGTATTCATGTTAAGTTCATGTCAAATTATAACCATGGCTTGGTTAAGTCAAATCAAGTATACATGTTTGAATTCGAGTATTCATATTCATGATCAAGTATTCGTGTTTGATTTTGGATTCAGGTTTGAGGTTGGACTCAGACTGGGTCAGACACTTGTAAACTGATTCAATTCTTGAATTCTTAGGTTCGGGAGTCATCGGCAATTGCTGCACATGAACGGCAGGATTTGTGTCTTTTTCCAAAACAATTGCTATTGATAACTCATGTTAAGTTTTCTAACTTGAATAGGCAAGCACTCACTTTCTCCGGCTCCCTGGGGTTCAAGAGAATTGATCCCGCTTAAACCTATATTTACTAAAGTCCTTAAAATATTGTTTTGTATATCTCGAGGGGGTTTTATGAAAAATATTTTTAATATAGATTAAAAATAAAACCTTGAGGGTGATTTATATTACTTAGGTTTTCATTAACATTTTTTTAAGTATTGGGGTATTTTAATGATAATTACCTAGCTTTTAAAAGTTTATGGTATTTTATTAAAAACTAGTTCTTTTTTTAGTAACTTGATGGTATTTTATTGACATTTTTTAATCTTTTATTTTTATAAAAATATAGTTTCATAATATAATGAAAATATGGATTTATAATTTTATATAATTTTAATTTTAAAAAAATTAGTTTTTATTTAGAAAATTCATTTTTCTTAAAAATCGTATTTATATCCTTTCGAGATCGAATACTCCGTGAGGAGTGCTGTATCTCGCTCTACTATCCTCAGGATATGCGATAATCCGCACCATTCATTGGCGGGTTCCCTAATAAGGGTTGTAGATGCATAATTGCAAAGGAGTACGAAATACTGTTTTAAAGGAAACCCGGTTTTTAAATTATGTGGTATTTTATTGTAAATACTATTCTACGAAACAATTATAGTACAAAAAGGCATCATGCTATGAAACCAAAGTGTACATGTGGGATAGGTCGTTACCCTGTGAAGTTTTTCCTAAATGTATAATTTTAACAAAACGAAAAGAAGTGATAATAAAGTTCAAGGTATTTTAATGAAAATGTTTAATTATGATTGTTTCACATGAGATTCTTGGTTAAATTTGATTCTAAATATTGGTATTTAAGATTACAAGTAATGTGTAAAATTAGGTTGATCAATATATAAAGGAAAAAGGAAGTTTCTAGGGTTAAGAAAAAAGATGTCGGTAATAACTTCACTTTACCGATATAAGATTAAAAATGAATTTCCATGAGAAGAAGGAGGGTTGGGAGGGACTTACGATTTGAATATGTCAAGAAGAGGTTACGGAAGAGAAGGGAGGCTTCAGGTATCACGGGAGCTACGGAATCAGTTTCGATCTTCGACGGAAGAAGCTTGCTCGCTAACTCCACTTTACTCCACTTGCACTTAGGAACTTTTGAGTGAGTTTTTGCTAGAATTTTCAAAATGGTGAAGAGCTAGGACATGGAGTGGCATTTATAGTGGAGAATTAGGGTTTGGGAATTAAAAATATGGATTAAAAAGTATTAAAATGATATTAATGGTGAAATGAAAGGTCTTTATTTGATTGTAGGGAAATCAAACAATGCAGAGGAGTTGAGGAGAGTTGAAGAGACGAGTGTGCAAAGCACGGAGCAATTTGGGCTCAATCTGACCGTCCCCGCTGGCCTAAAGGGCATATCTGCCAGTCGATCTTCAAGCTCTGGCTTCGAGATTCATGCACCAGATTAATTCTCTGTTTACACCATTTTCCACATATTTGATTTTTCTGAACTTTTCATTTCCCCGTGTATTGCACGTGCAACCTTTTGGTCTTCCAAAAAGTTAAAAAGAAAAATCAGAAAAAAATAATTGTGTCTGATGGGAATTGAACACACATGCTTCGTCACAGCAGTACAAAGGCTTTACTAGTGAGCTACAACTTGCTTCTTGCTTTTATTTAACAAAAGTGACTTATAACATATACATAGGCTGTCAAACTCTTTTCTGTATATTAACAGAAGAATTTCCGTACAGAGATTTTAGAGTCGTTACATTCTATGCTCCTTATAAAAATTTTATCCTCGAAATTTATACAAGGATGTTGTAATAGATTCAAGAAAAATTTGATTAAAGCAGTGGTGAAGGAACTACCGATATTGTATCGAAAGTGCAAGAAAATGTTTTGGTAGATGAAAGAACGAAAGGATGCAAGAATTTGAAAAGGCTGAAACTTTGAGGTGAAGGAATTACTGATGCATCGCTTAGAAGCTCACTGCGGATGATTGCTTTCTCACCGCTCTTCCCTTCTGCAGATGGTTTTTGAAGTTATCTGGGATGCCTTGCTCGGAATCTTTGAGGTGATGCCACTCCAAGCCCTTGATTAGGCTGAAGACAAAGTGCACTCGACCTATCTGATGGACCTAATCTCCAAACGGAGGAGGGATGAAGCGATTACTCTCTTGCATCACATATACCAACAAAGAGCAATCATCGCTTCTTTTCTAGGACGAAAGATATCAGTGGCGACCCTGAGGCCTGCCTCCGCAAACGGAATCACAAAAAGATTTAGGACTATGCTTGGGTATCCTTGTTGGGCTTTATTTTTGAGTTTATGAACCCATTATAACGACTCTGAAATCACTGTAAAGAAATTTCTTGTTATTGTACAGAAAAGGGTATTATAGCCTGTGTAAGAGTTAAAAGTTTTTTTGTTAAATAAAAGCAAGAAGCAACTTATAGCTTACTGGTAAAAGCACTACACTCCTATGAAATAGCCTGTGCGTTCGATTCCCATCAGACCTAATTAATTTTAAAGATTTTTAAAAATTTTTTTGGAAGCCCAAGAGTTGCATGCGCAATACAAAGAGAAATGAAAAGTTTCAAAAAAATTAAACAGGCGCAATGAGGTGTATACACCAAAATCGACACGTGGCACGAATCTCGAGGCAAGGCCACAAGATCCGACCGTCCGTTTTGCCTAAAGGGCCGGCGCCAACGGTTGGGATAGCCCCAAATTCCTCCGTTCTTTGCACACTTGTCTCTTCGACCCCCCTTAACTCTCCTGCACTGTTTGATTTTCCAGCAATCGAGACTCTTCAATTCAACATTTAACACATTTTAATGCTTTTTAATCCATATTTTTAATTCCAAAACCCTAATTCTCCACTATAAATACCACCCCATACCTTAGCTCTTCACTGTAACACCCTAGTTCGTTATACCATACTTGATTTGATTAATTTATATATTGAATGACTATTCTTGATTTATTGCTGTTTTGGGTGCGAATAGTATAATTGGTATCTGTATTTGCATCCGACCCGACCCGCTTGCTGGAAACCCGTCTTGATTCCTATTTATGATTCATCCTGGCTAGTTTTGAGGATTCGTGCACTTTCATATTGTATAACTGCATTATATCGAGCATCTGAATATTTTAATAAAACAAGTAAAGCCAAATAAAATATTTTAAAAAATATATTGCATGGCCTGTATCATACCCTTAACTCTGTTGTAGCATCCGTACATTTTGTTCTCGTTCTGTTCAGTGAAACAGACTCGTTTGGATAGTTACGTGCACACTACGTGTATCCGTTCTTAGGGGTATGCATTTCATTACCCAGATATCGTATTTTGGTTTTGGCTAATACGTATATTATCCGTATTTTCAAACTGTAATTTTAGATCCGACCCGGACGTGTTTTGGACTATTTTTTGTATTAGCCAAAATCCCAAATAAAATCAATATTATATTCTTATATATACATACTGATTACATATATAACCAAATATATATATATATATATATATATATTAAATATTTTTTAAAATATTCCCTATCTAATCCTAACTAATCCAACTGCCTACTCTGTCTCTACATACATACATATATATATATATATTTATATAACTTTTAATGAAATCCTAACACAATCCTAACAGATTTCTCTCTCTCTTCTATATATATTCATTAAACCACCCCACGAGATCCCGTCACCCTCTCCCCACTATTCTCACCGCCTCCTTTCTTCTTCGTCGCGAAGCCTTTCGCCTCGCGAGAACCCATGCCCGCGCCCGTCGTGCTCATCTCGCCGTCATCGCCACCGCAGCCAACGCCCTCGCCTTCATCCCCTCACCTTTCCCCTCGTCTCCTCCTTCTCCTCTCCTCCTCTTCCTCTATCCACGACGACACCCTCAGCTGACCCATCACCACAGAACCTCTAACCCTCGCCGTCGCCGCCGATCATCACATCACCTTCACCCTCGGCTCTACAACCCTGTCACTAACACCCCGACCTCATCTCCTCCTTCTCTTTTCCTCTTCTCTTCTCTTTCCCTTACACCCGAAACCTGCAAACCCAAGAACCCATCGGCACCATCACCTCCACCGTCGGCAACGTCATAGTCGCCACCACCCTCGTCTCACTGCCCTCATCCCAATCTCGTCACCACCACCTCCTCTCCCTTCCCTTTTTCCCGAGCACCTCACCGCCCCGACAACCAAGCCCGACGCAACCCTGCACCTCACACCCATTTTCGGCACCCCCTCATCGCCTGAGACCTCGCTGTCACCCCTACCTCATCGTCTCTGACCCCAAAACCCAGAACATCACACCCCAGTCCCCTCTTCTTCTTCTTCTTCTTCTTCTTCTTCTTGCTCTCTCTTTCTTGATTTGTGCATTTTCCGGTGATCGCCGGAGCCGTGTCGCCGCCGTCGATCCGGATGACCCGGTGGACGTTCCCAGCCAGCGTGGTCACCTTCTTACTTTATCTGGTCCTGTCCCGTGCGCGTGTGTGTACATTGTGTCATTTACCCGACGTCGGACGTGGCGTACGCACCCCGTCGTGAGATCCGATCAGGCAAGTTTATCTTGGTACATGCTATGATATATATTTTACATCCATATGAATAAAAATATTACATGTTTATTGCATTGTGCATCCATGTTACAGTTTTACCGTTTTTCGGATATCCGTTCGTATCCGTATCATTTATTGCATATCTAGTTGCATGCAAGTTTATCTTGCTACATGTTATACTACTATATTTTACGTTCATGTGAATAATAATATTACATATTGTTTAGTTATGCATCCCATGTTACCGTTTACCGTTTTCAGATAGCCGTTCGTATCTGTATCATTTATCACATATATAGTCGCATGAAAGGTTATCTTTCTACATTCTATGTTATTATATTTGCATCCATATTAATAATAATAATACATGTTCATTGCATTGTGCATCCTATGTTACCGTTTTATAATTTTACAATATCCGTTCGCATCCGTACAATTTATTATATATCTATTTGCATGCCATGTCATATTATATTATGTTACCGTTATATTAGCACCCTATGCTTGATAATGTACATCATACGTAGTCATGGAGTTTAGATGTAATCCCTGATAAACATTTGTACATCTGTGTTTTACTGTGCATCCGTACTTTTACCGTGATTCGATACTTGCTACGTTTTACTGATGGGCATCCATTTGATATATGTGCACTACCTAACATGACTTAATATACCACTGCTTGACTTGATGCCTGATCCTGTTCCTAATTCCGACAATCCTGACTTGTCGTCCTGACGGACGTATCCTGTTGTCTACATAGACAAACCTGTACCTGCTTGATCCTGTATTAGCATTAGCTCCAGATTATCAATACCTGACTTGAACACATAACCTTGGAGACATGGGGAAATCAAAAGTGTAACTGAAGTGTAGCTTAAAAGGGTATTACTTGATCCGTGGTCCCGGAGGATAACGGGACAGAATCATTCATGTTCTTACTTGATCCGTGGTCCCGGAGGATAACGGGACAGAGTCATTCGTGACTTTCACTGCTTGATCCGTGGTCCTGGAGGATAACGGGACATATTCTTTTGAGTTACATGGAGGAGTACACTAATTGATTTCAAACAAACTTTAGAATAGATAACCCAGTAGCACAGTTTAGATTGATCACCGCACGTCACATACACTGATACACTTCACTGTTCTATATCCGTGTTTACTTATTACATTCATGTTACTGTTTATAATTCATGCCTGCAAATCTTGTTACCTCCTGATTATATTCTATTATTTGATATTATGACGCACTGAAATCTGGGTTTTGCATGGTCCAGATCTTTTATCTCTTTCGCAGGCTGATCAGGAGTACTTCAGCCGATAGGCCGAACAGTGAGCAGCATGTTAGTGTTTAGCTTAGTTTAGTTTTCTTTCCATACTTTCATTTCCTGATGTGAGCCCGTATTTGGGACGTACTTTTCAGATGTTATTGATTATTGGATTTATTGCTTCCGCACATTTATATTTCTTTATTCGTTTATTCTGGCAGATGGACATGTATTAGATAGTTTTATTTTATTTCTACTGTTCTTGATATCTTATGGACAGCCGTAATGTGACTGTGGAGGGATGTTTCCTAACCACAGGTAGCATGTTTGGCTCTGTCACGTACCGATCTTAGCGCACTCTGGGAAGCGGGGCATGACATTCACCATTATGAAATTCTAGCAAAAATTCTTTTAAAACTCTCTAAGTGCCAAGTGGAGTTAAGCCCCTCAAGTGGAGTAGCGAGCCAAACTCGATGACCGGAGCATCTCCGACGAAACCACGACTCCCGAGAGCTTCTTCAATATCTTCTTAAGATTCTAAAAACCGTAAGTCCCTTCATCCCTCTCTCTTTCGATCTCAAAACGTGTTTTAAAATAAATCGACAAAAGAGGTATTATCTCTAATATTGCTTTCTTTTTAATATTTGTAAGGCATGTGTTAAAAAAATTAAAACAAACTAACATGCTACCTTAATCTTAACATAATTTCCAATCATTTAATTTTTAGTTTTAACAAAATTTTCATATGAAACGAACATATAATGAACTTTTTCATTAAAATACCATGAATTTTAATGTAACCTCTTTTCGATATCTAATATACCTGAACCATAGAATCTTCATAGAGTAATGACCTACCCCACACACACACTATGGTTTCATAGCTCGGTATTCTAAGCATATGGGTAATTCAAAGTAAAAGCTTTTTCCTTAAAATATCACACCGTTTTAAAACGGGTTTCTTTAAATCGGTATTTCAAAATTCTTGACAATTATGCTTTTACAACCCTCTTCAGGGGACCCGCTAATAGATGGTGCAGATTATCTCACATCCTTAGGACATTGGAGCAAGATGCAGAACTCCTCACGGAGTATTTGGTCCCGAAAGTAATAAAAATACGGTTTTTAAGAAAAGCGACTTTTTCTAATAAAAAAACTAATTTTGGAAAAATTATATAAAATTATGAATTCCGTATTTTCAAGAAAATGTATTTTTAAAAAGAAAGATTAAATTGTAAATAAAATATCACCAAGTTTCCAAAAGTAGTAGTTTTCATAAAAATACCACAATCTTTCAAAAAGCTAGATTTTATCACCAAAACACCACAACAATTAAAATACATGTTCATGAAAACCCTAAATATTATAAATCACCCTTGAGATTTATTTTCGAACTATATTAAAGTATTTTTCATAAAACCCCCTCGAGATATACAAACAATATTTAAGGACTCTAGATTAATATAGATTTATGCGGGATCAATTCTCTTGAGCCCCAGGGAGACGGAGAATGTGAGTGCTTGCCTATTCAGATTAGACAACCTAACGGAGTTATCAATGACAATTGTCTTGGAAAAAAACACAAATCTTGCCGTCCATGTGCAGCAGTTGCCGATTTCTCCCGAACATAAGATTTTAACAACTTACCTCAATTCACATGAAAAGATATGAACTCAAATTCAAACTCAAATCTAAACTTAAACTCGAACTCGAATAAAAACTCGAACTCTAATCTAACTCGAATCTAAACTCGAATATGTACTTGAATCCAATCTACTCGAACCAGCTTGACTCGAACCCAGATTGCAATTGTCAGGACTTGCACATTACTCGACTCACTCGAATACAATCTACACCATTTGCAATCTACGTTTCGATCAAGACATGTCAATCAATTAATCAAATCAATTAAGTATATTAACCATCTATATATATATTATACTCGGGGCGCTAGGGATAGTTTTTTGTGCGAATCCAACGGAGCTTCAGGAGTCCCGTATTAACCTCTTTCTTTTATTTTACTCGAATATTAGTTAGGTTGACTCATCCACAATCTAGAGCCCCGATGCTAACACATGAAATGGGCCCATGTTTCTTTACACCTGGGGCCCCACTCTTGAGCTCATGAATACTTCTACGGCTGCGTTGACATTCACACCTGGAACTTAACGTTAATATAGTGACCATCTAGAGACCTGTATTATATATTTACCCATGATCATATACTCTTACTCGTCAAATATATATATATATATATATATATATATATATATATATATATATTCTACACTTGTCATTTTCTTTACTGTTACCCATCTTTGGGACTTACCGAGCGCTAGTTCGCTGACGGGTATTCCACCCACTTTTCTTCTCTTGGAACGTTCATCAGATACTGTCGAGATGGAGGAAGTTGAAACCACAGAGGAGGACTACGACCAGATTGCTATTTAGGGCTAGCTCAGCTTCATTTTTCTTCAGTTTATGTATGCCTCTTGTTTAGGCATTTTTCTTATTGTATTCACTTTCCAGCAAAAACTCATGTACTTGTACATATTAGAAGTTGAATGTAAATAAAGATGTTTGTTGAAAAATTTTACAGTCTCAATTTATTCTTGTATTGTGTATTATTTTTTCAATATACTTAGTATATTTATTTTGGGAATGACCTTCGCTGGATAAATATACCGCGGGCTTGCCACATCACCGTTTCTGTCAATTGGGAAGCGGGGCGTGACACGTTTTATTGGTGGCCCATGCAGGTCAGTTTTGCATGAAGTCGTAAACAATATACTACAAGAATTAATCTGTTCAACAAACATTTACATTCATTATATTTCAAATTTCTTAAATCTGTCCTAACCTATTTTTTATATCAAGGCGATGGACTCTCCGAACAATACTGGCACAAACGTCAATGGCAATACAACACCGCTTACTCTACCACCACCACCTACCGTTGTAGCTCCTATCAATGAGAAAATGGTACTTCTTGAGGCTATCAAGAGCCTATTGGAGGGTCAGCAATAGCATACTGCTATCCAAATGAACCGTTCCGAAGCCGAGGCACCCGGAGTTAAGTAGTTTCGGGCACTGCACCCAAAGAACTTCTAAGGTAAGGAGAGCCCACTTGAAGTGGTAGAATGGGCTCAAGCGATCAAGAATGACCTGGCAGTAGCTCAAGTGCCAGATATTGCTTGGGTGAGAGTGCTAAGTTGCAACTGACTGATAATGCCAGAGTTTAGTGGAAGGCTGAGGAGAGCCGTCTCGTACAACCGATAGAATGGAGAACATTCCAAGACCACTTCGATGCCAAATACTTCCCAGAGACTGCCCACTTTGACATGGAGCAGCAGTTCATCCATCTAAAGCAGGGCTCAATGTGGGTCAAGTCCGTGGATGAATATGATGCTGAATTTACCATGCTCAGCCGGTAAGATATTGTCTCAAATTCAATTTTCTGATCTCACTCACTACACTGCTAAGACAAGGTCATAATAGGTTCGCTGCATATCTTATTCTCACTACTGAGATCTGGGCATAACGATTTCAGCAAGGGTTGGACCTTGAAATCCAAGCTGCACTCGCTGCGGGGACTTCCCAACTCATGAACTTTCTTTGAAGGCTGCCCGACGCTATGAGGCAGTTGTGAAGCAGAAGGGCAGGCCGCAAACTATCGGTGTGAAATGCCCTATGCACCAGATCACAAGAGGGGCCTCTTCCAGGCCAGGTTTTAACGGACCATCTCGGAGGCCAATAGGTTCTTTCGCCAACAGCATCCCAGACTTTTGCATGTACTATAAAAGAACATGGCATCTTGTGAAGAACTATTGCAAGACGAACAATTTGTGCCTGATCTGTGGGTCTTGTATTCATGCCATTGGAGCATGCCCCCAGAACCGAGGACCCAACAATCCTCCAGCTAGACCGGCGATCCAAGCTCTTTCTACCCGGTTAGCTCTACCAGCTCTAGCTTCCCGCACCCATACCACTCAACCCCAACGCCGAGAGTTTAACCAGTTACAGAGAAAAGTGCCGCGACGCCAAGCATTCACCATGTCGGTCGAAGAGGCCGAAGATACTGGTCAGGTTATTACTGGTAAATCCTTTCCCTATTCTCTTTCAAATCCTTTCAATTCATAGTCATCTTATATCTGTTATACCTAAACCTATCTGTCGAGACCCGGTTCTTGCTCATGGAACAAAGTGTCACACGGAACAAAGTGCCATGCCAAGTGTTATGCTAAGAGGGAGGGGGCCACCTCTTGAATCCTTGGGGCCACCTTTTGAATTCGTGGGACCCACTGTAGAACAATGGGAAATAATACATTCCGAAAGAGGGCAGATCCGGAACCATTGATACCACACTTCAATTCATAGGCACTTTATAAGTGAACTGGCACTATAGGAGATTGAGAACTCCATAGTTAAGCATGCTCGAGCCAGGGATGTTTTGGGATGGGTGACCTTCTAGGAAGTAGCCCCTGGTCGGGTCGGGTTTGACCCGAAGGACAAAAACCGTGCGGTTTCGGCCAGAGCGAACAATACTCTCTGTATTGGGGTAGGGTTTGATAGAATTGTATCAAAGCTGGTCCCTCAATAGCAGGTCTGTGGTTCGAGGATGAACCATTGTTCAAATGTGGGGAGAATGTTGGGACCCGGTTCTTGCTCACGGAACAAAGTGCCACACTAAGTGTCATGCCAAGGGGGCGGGGGCCACCTCTTGAATCCGTGAGACCCTCTGTAGAACAATGGAGAATAATACATTCCGAAAGAGGGCAGATCCAGAACTATAAATGAAATGATACTACTCCTCAATACAGAGGCACCTTTTAAGTGAACCGGCACTATAGGAGATTGAGAACTCCTTAGTTAAGCGTGCTCGAGCCAGAAAAGTTCTAGGATGGGTGGCATCTTAGGAAGCGGCCCTTGGTCGGGTCGGGTTCGCCCCGAAGGACAAAACCGTGCAGTTTCGGCCAGAGCGGACAATACTCTCTGTATTGGGGGTGGGGTTTGACACTATCCCACACGACTTAGGTACAATCTTAGTAGCCTCTCTACCTGCTCTCGCGCTCTTCGACACTGGGGTATTACATTACTTTATGTTGCAACGGTTCGTCTGAACTCATGTGATCCCAGTTAAACCACTCGTATCCAGTTGGAACGTTAGTTTAGGGAACGGCGTTCTAAAAGAAATTTTGGGATACGATCTATTTCCAGTAGTCGTCTGTAGTCGAGAATTTTATGCGGAGTTAAAGGTGCTGGACATACCAAACTTCGACGTAGTCTTGGGAATGGACTAGCTGGGAACTTTCTTCGCTACCATCGAACGTCGCCAAATGAGGGCAGTGTTCGAAATACCAGATCACTCAGTGTTCTATTTTAAGAGTGGAGACCGAACCTTGGAGCCTATCATCTACCGAGCAAAACTAAAGAAGGCAGAGGTTGCGACATTGTAAGCGGAAGAATTGAAGCCAGAGGTAGTTCGAGAGTTCGAGGATGTATTTCCGGAAGATATATCAGGTCTGCCTCCCGATCGAGCTCTTGAATTCAATATCAATTTACAACCTGGCGCACAACCAGTAATAAAAGATCCGTACCGATTAAGTCCAGAAGGATTGAAGGAGATCCGCATTCAGTTGGACGAACTCATGAAGAAAGGTTGGATTTGTCCCAGTACTTCGAGCTGGGGATCTCTGGTGCTACTGGTGAAGAAGAAGGAAGGTTCCTACAGGATGTGTGTGGATTATCGAGCTTTGAATGAAGTGATGATTAAGAACAAATATCCACTACCGCGTATTGATGACCTTTTCGATCAGTTAAGTGGATCTTGTGTCTTTTAAAAACTAGATCTTCATTCGGGTTACCATTAGGTGAAGGTCAAAGAGTCCGACATTCCGAAGACAGCATTTAGGGCTCGTTATGGTCAATATGAATATCTTGTAATGCCATTTGGAATGACCAATGCACCTGCTATCTTTATGAACTTGATGGACCAAGTTTTCTTTTCCGAGAGTACCTAGACATGTTTTTTGTCATCTTCATCGATGACAGCCTGGTGTATTCAAATAATAGGAAAGAGCACGCCGATCACTTACGGATTGTCCTGGAGACATTGCGCAATATCAGCTCTACGCCAAATACAGCAAGTGTGAATTTTGGCTAGATCAAGTCGGATTTCTTGGACATATTGTTTCTGGCGAAGGAATCTTTGTAGATCCAGCTAAGGTGTCAGCTGTCAGCGAGTGGCCGACACCAAATATGGTGAAAGATATAAGAAGTTTCTTAGGCTTAGTGGGATACTATCGAAGATTCATCGAAGGATTTTCAAAGATCGCAGCACTCCTGACCAAACTCATAAGTAAAGACGAAGCATTCGTGTGGCCAGAAGCATGTGAAAAGGCTTTTGTAGAACTCAAATCAAGATTAACTTCTGCTCCTATTCTCGTAATACCAGATCAATCTGGATGATTCGTTATGCATTGTGATGCATCCGGTAAAAGATTAGGATGTGTTCTACACCAGCATGGAAAAGTTATGGTTTTTCCATCAAGACAGTTAAAGGTATATGAACGCAACTATCCAACACATAATCTAAAATTGGCAGCCGTCATCTTCATACTTAAGAGTTGGCGCCACTATCTGTTGGGAGAAAGAGTGGATATATACACTGACCGTAAAAGTCTGAAGTATATATTTACTCAGAAGGAACTCAACATGCGGCAGAGAAGATGGCTAGAACTCATGGCGGACTTCCACATTAACCTATAGTATTATCCTGGGAAAGTAAACGTAGTTCCTGATGCACGTAGTCGCCAGCCATTAGCATTGAAACTCACCGCTCAGTGGAGACTACAACAAGAATTGCACGGATTTGAGATTGAAGTAGTTATGCCAGGTAACACTTCATATTTGATGAACTTACAACTCCAGTCCACTCTTGCAAATCAGATCAAGGCAGCTCAAGCAAATGATACCAAGCTACAAAGGATCGGAGAACAAGTAGAAAGTGGACTACAAACTGACTTCATCATCCATGAAGATGGATCCTTGCGATATGGAAGTCATTTATGCGTGCTAGTCGGAGCTATTCAAGAAAAGTTGATGAAAGAAGCTCACAGCTCTCCGTATTCGGTATATGATTTGTATGTCAAAAATTATCTATTTGTACAAATGAATGCGAAGGAAGAAGACGTATCGAGCATAAATTATCTATTACCGCAATCAAGAACGGCGTCGCTTTGCAGCTAGCCGGTGAGTACGGGTCGGTCCACAGGGATTTTGTGAATCTCCTAATCGCGCTAACGAGTTAATTCCGAAGGGTGTTCGGATTGGTTATTAAATCTAAAAACCTAATTATTCTACCTAGGGCAATTAATTGAAAATTATAACTAGGGTAGATAAATAAAATCTATACTAGGGCAGGAAAATAAATTTAATCTAGGGCAGGAATTGAAATTATCTAGGGCAAGGAAATAAATAAATCTACTTACTTTACAGATGGATCTCTCCAACCATTTATGCAGGGTTGTCAGATCTGAATAGATGAATTAAAGAGAGGCACCGATGCTCTCCATAAAGAAATTTGTATTTTATTAAAAGGAGGCATAAGAAATTACAATTTTTAGAGTTCCTATTTATAGAGAATAGGAAACCCTAGGTTACATTTGACCTGCATGTCTACAATTACATATTTGCCCTTATGAAGACCAGTCAACGTCGCCAACAAAATATGGAAAAATTTCCAACTGTTAAATGCTCAAGAATGCCGCGGAACCGCGGCCCGAGGCCTAGTTTGGCCGCGGTTTCGCGGCCCAATAATGGATATAGCTTCTGAAACTTTCTGGGCTGGCTTATATTGACTTTTTCTTCCTGTTTCTATATGTCTTTTCTCAATTGGGCTTTTAGGTTTCCTCCAGATCGCCAGTGAATAGTGTAATGGATTTTAACCATTGTTTCGAGACGAAATCTTGGACCTTGCGTTGCCTTGTAGTTTGTGAACTGTTCTTTGATGTAGGCTTGATCAAGAGTCCTCTGTTTGTTGGTCAAAGTCCACTTTTGCATCATCTTTTTATCGTTTTCACTGTTTTAGATCCACGAACCTGTAACCTGTAACATGTAGCAGACATGCATCAAAAGCACCTGTTTATTTATAAAAAGAATAAGAATGGGGAATATAATAATGCAATATTATGGTGTGAATAAATACCCCCAAACTTATCTTTTACTCGTCCTCGAGCAAACTTATTTTTTATTCACTAAAAAAACCTAACCACACTTTCGCAGGGAAACGCGATTGCACTGAGCTCGTGCAACAAGCCGTTAAACCTCTAGGTGTCCCTAGTAGGAGGAATGTTGTCTCCTGAGGGTTTTCAGCGGATACTACCCACAATATCCTATCAATTTGGCTTTTTCGACTTTTATTCTCCAATTAAGTTTTCTAACAAGGAATTCTATTATCGTCGACTCGTAAATTATCCACCCATATTCTTCACACTTCCTCATTATTTAACTTAAGATTATATATGTTCTGCAGACCTACTTAGCTTTCGGCATCTCTTAAATTTTCTTTCTAAGGTTCCATCTCCACTTAGGAATTTTTATCAATTCTACTAAAGATACAAGTTCTATTCTTCATTTCTTTCTCTTATCTAAACTCCAATCACATATCCCTACGTGTGTGTATGAATCACCCCTACACTTGGAAATTCAAATCAAGCAATCATACCCTTATCCGTTGTCCAAAGTACTTATTAGTTGGTGAATTTTTAATTGAATTTTGTTTACACATCCTTCATGCGACCGTTAATATTTCTTGAGGTACCAACGACCGATTACAAGATGCATTAGCACTTTAAAGCGTAAGTCTTAGTCTTGCAACACCTAAGGCTTTTAGCAGTGACTCCCAAACCAGTTGGTCTAAGGCACTAGGTGATGAAGCACCCTCGCTAAATATTTTTCTATTTTTACAGCCTTAAGTAATCACAAAAACCAGTGTTCATTTTTTTATTCTTTATTCACACTTTTATATATATTTTTTTCATTTTCATTGTCCTAAGGACTTTAGACAAGAGCATTTCAAGGTCTCTTCTACTATTCCAAGTTTCAAGGTGCGTGATTGTGCAAATTGTAGGGTATACGTTTTTAGAATCTAGACTTAAACTAGGAATTATTTTTCAAACTTATACTCTAATAAAATATCAATACTTTTCCTTTGTTTCAACTTAGCCCAAGAAGTGAACCCAAAATTTGCCTATTTCTAAATAAACTACAAAGACATATACTTTCTACCGTTAAACTTTAAGGAAGGTTATTCTTAGGGTTTTTAATTTACTAAGTCTAAGATCTAGTTGTTCCTAGCTAGTTAACCTATCTGTCAAACTCTAGTCAAATAAGCCAAAATTGAATACAATAATTTTTATAATTTTTGAAAATTTTCAATTTTTATTGGTTTTCAAATAAGTATGCAAATGCAAAAATATGTACATATGAATGCGAAGGAAGAAGACGTACCGAGCATACCCCCAAACTTGAACTTGACAGTGTCCTCACTGTCATACTAAACCAAGAAGGTCAAAATGTCGGCACTCCCCTGTTTACTTATTTACATTTTTTTTATATCTTTTAATGTTTTGAATTTTTTTTATTTTTTATAGAAAAAGAAAACAAAAAAAATATATACATATACACAACAAGGTTCCCCCCAAACTTAAGCTTAGCTATGCACAAGCCAAAGGTTAGCACCAACCATTCAAAAATCTTATCGTGGTAATGGCCGAGTTGGTGAAATAATGGGGTGTAGAGGAAAGAAATGAGAAACACACGAGACCGTGTGGGAAGAAGGATAGAATATGGTCTCGGTGGAGGAGAAGAATGGCGGAAAAGAGAAAGAAGTGGAGTACGATCTTGAGGGTGTAAATCGAGTGAATAAATTAGCGCAATTTGTGATGACCGATGTGTTAAAAGCGATTGCGCTAACCTATCAACCCGTTGAGAAATGGGGTCAAATCTCTCAAGATTCGCAAGAAAACATTGGTACGCCGAACTTGGTATTGGAGATAAAAGCGTAACGGTCTCTTGTATGGTCGGAACGATAGGAAGGACGAAAGGGAGTGAATTAGGGATAGTCTCATTCTCATCGTAGTAAACTGTCTCGAATTTAAAAGATTCCATCAATGGGTCGAAACGACTGTAAGCAACCGAGTCTGATGGTTCAACTAACTCATCTGAAAATGTAAAGGACTCAAACTCGGGCGGTGAGTCATCAAGATCGTCCGAAAAAGTGAAACACTCGTAAGTGTTATCGTCTGTGAGAATTGTGTCAGATTCAAAGGAAAATTTTTCAAGGTCACAGTCTTCAAGCATAGTCGGAACGATGGAAAGGAGGGAGGGTGATTTAGTTAAATGTTCAAGAGGATGAATTGGAAAATCTGACACATCAAACAAAAATGGTTCAACCTCAATATGATCCTCAAAACTTTCTTCAATACTATCCTCGGAATTCTCCTCAAAATTTAACCCATCCATGCCATTATCATCAAAATCAAGACGCATATGAAGTTCGGGAGAAACATTTAATGACTCGGGAAGATGAATTGGACATAAAATTTCAATCAAATCGACTGAATCATCATCCAAAATATTCCCGGCGTCTATATCCTCAATCAAGTGAAAATCAATATTTTCTGACACCTCATCAAAAGTATGGATATTTATCGTTTTAGGTTCTAGAGTGGAGGTGTAAAGATCTAAAGGATTAGGTGTGGTTTCACTCGAAAGGGGTTCTTCACAATCTGGCAAATCAAGCACTACAAAATCACACAACTCGTTTTTATTTTCAACTGGTGAACTATTTGGGACAATCGATGGAAAACCGGAGTTATGGGCTGGAATTGGGTATGGGTAGGTTTGATTTGGAAATCCTCTCAAATTCTCACTCTGTCCAACCGCCTCCTCATATATTGGAAAATTTGGAGCTAGTTGGAAACTAGCTACCGGTTCACTCGGTTGCATAAGGGCGGCCATGGATGCTTCCACATTCATAGTCATTTTGTTTGTTGCTGCAATATAAGCTGCCAATGACTGTTCCAAACTAGACATGGGTGGTGAAGGGGTTTCGGTAAAAGATTCGAAATTGTTTGGATACGTGAAACTCCCAAAAGGCTCTGTAGAAACAGGGTCTAGTGAAGGTGGGAAAGTAGGGTAGGACTGGTAGGAAGTGGATGGTTGGACAGGATTAGGATCAACATGTTGATAAAAAGGTGGATGGACTTGTTGATTCCTAGAACTAGATGAAGGGATAGGGGTGAAAGATCGGCTACGAGATTGAGCGATATGCTCAGCAATGGACATCTGTTTAGGAGTTACAGCAGGACTTGAAAAAGTGGTATCAACATATGAAAGTGGTAAAGGTGGACATGGTTGACACAAAGTGGGTTGCAAAGTCGAACTGTTTCTCCTAGACGCTTCTATTTGATCTTTCAAAGAAATTTTGGGCACGGAGGGATCTTCTTTAAATCGACCGAAACAATTGACGTACGACGCAAAGTTAGGTTCGGGATACCAAAGTTCGGCAAGAGATTTATGATGTGGGGTACCCATGATAGAAAAAAGGGGAAAAGAAAGAAGGTTGGGTGGTGCAAGGATTTATTTGCGGTAAAAATTTGCAAGTTGTTAAAAAAAATTTCCTTTTTCCTTTTTCTCTTTATTTGGAAATTTTGCAAAAAGATTTTTTTTTTTGGAAAGAGACTTTGACACAAATGCGATCAACCACAAATGCACAATCAGGCCTAGATCTAGGGTCACCTAGGTCAGCTAGACAGCTCCTAACTGTTCCAAAGGGCTAGAAATAGGAGCTCAAACCGCCTCTTCACCGCCAATTGCGGCCAGGTAAGTGACAGGTAAGTGGGAGGCTCTCCGCTACAAGTAGCGGTCCTAATTAAGTAACCACTTGGCTTAGACACACTTGCCTAGACACCGCAAAGTCAGGTTAGGATTAACGGCAGATGCCTATAACTAGTCCTCTGTCCTACTGAGCTCGAAGTCCTTAGGGCTGAGTCTAGTATTTTTTAATTAAAGATTGGTCAATGCAAATACTTTATGTGATTTCTGGGGTCCTGGGAAGGGTGATGAAATCCCCACCCAATTTGAATTGGTCAAAAGCCCCTTAAAGTCAGTTTTAAAGATATGCAAAATAGAAAAATCACTTACAATCAAATCTTTTTATTTTATACGCGGCGCAAAGAATCCTGCACAAGATTGTTATTTAAAAGGGGAAAGATTTTTTTTTAAGCGCAAAGAATCCTGCAGGAGATTTTTCAGAAGATATATCAGAGATTTGCAGAGGAGGAGAGAGAAAACTCACAGAGATTTGCAGTGGCGGAACTGTTTTTTTTTCTGGTGATGTCACTAGGGCGCGGCGGTTCCGCGGCCGGAATAGGGGTAGCGCGGCGGTTCCGCCGCGTGTTGGTCGCTTCGGTTTTTTTTTGGGACCAGGTCACCACGATTCTTCTTGTTGACTCGGTCCTCCAAATTTCTTCTGTTGTCTATTGTGATATTCCTCTGTTTGTTCAGATTTGATATTTGCTGTTTTGATCTCTGTAAATTTCCAGATCCGAATTTGTTCGTAGATCCTGCAATATTCACACAAAAATACCCTTCGCAAAATTAACAGATGATATATTTTTATATTTTTTTTGATTTTTCAGTTTTTATGATTTTTTAATTTTAGATTAACCCGAAATTGCAAAAAGAAAATAACACACCATCCCCGGCAACGATGCCATTTGATTCCAAACGGTGTGAATGGATTAATTAAATCAAAAAACCTAATTATTCTACCTAGGGCGATTAATTGAAAGTTATAACTACGGCAGATAAATAAAATCTATACCAGGGAAGGAAAATAAATTTAATCTAGGGCAGGAATTGAAATTATCTAGGGCAAGGAAATAAATAAATCTACTTACTTTACAGATGGATCTCTCCAACCATTTACGCAGGGTTGTCAGATCTGAATAGATGAATTGAAGAGAGCCACCGATGCTCTCCATAAAGAAATTTGTATTTTATTAAAAGGAGGCATAAGAAATTACAATTTTTAGAGTTCCTATTTATAGAGAATAGGAAACCCTAGGTTACATTTGACCCGCATGTCTACAATTACATATTTGCCCTTATGAAGACCAGTCAACGTCGCCAACAAAATATGGAAAAATTTCCAACTGTCAAATGCTCAAGAATGCTACGGAACCGCGGCCCGAGGCCTGGTTTGGCCGCGGTTCCGTGGCCCAATAATGGATATAGCTTCTGAAACTTTCTGGGCTGGCTTATATTGACTTTTTCTTCCTGTTTCTATATGTCTTTTCTCAATTGGACTTTTAGGTTTCCTCCAGATCGCCAGTGAATAGTGTAATGGATTTTAACCGTTGTTTCGAGACGAAATCTTGGACCTTGCGTTGCTTTGTAGTTTGTGAACTGTTCTTTGATGTAGGCTTGATCAAGAGTCCTCTGTTTGTTGGTCAAAGTCCACTTTTGCATCATCTTTTTATCATTTTCACTGTTTTAGATCCACGAACCTGTAACATGTAATATATAGCAGACATGCGTCAAAAACACCTGTTTATTTATAAAAAGAATAAGAATGGGGAATATAATAATGCAATATTATGGTGTGAACAGTACACCCCGGTGGCACAAAAATATATAAGGATCTACGGAAACACTACTGTTGGTATGGAATAAAGCGCGAAGTAGCAAGGAGCATAGACAAGTGTTTGGTGTGTCAGCAAGTAAAGGCTGAACATCATAGAATTGCTGGTCTTCTTCAGCCGTTACCAATCCCAGAATGGAAATGGCAATACATTACCATGGACTTTGTGACTGCTCTCCCTCGTAGCATGAAGGGTAACTACGCAATTTGGGTTATTGTGGATCGACTCACCAAGTCGTCTCACTTTATTCCATTTCGAATTGGCCAGTTAACCGAGACGTTAGCAAAGAAGTACATAGATGTGAGTATGAATCTAAAGTAAGATTTAAACCTTCAAGATGTACTATATTTGATACCCATAAACTCATGCAGAAGATCGTGAGATTACATGGAGTACCTGTTTGCATCGTCTCCGATCGTGATACAAGTTTCCGATCACAATTTTGGCAGAGTCTGTAAGCTAGTATGGAAACGAGTCTGAATTTCAGTACGGTGTATCATCCATAAATAGACGGACAGTACGAGCGAACAATTTAGATTCTGGAAGATATGCTACGAGCCTTTATGTTAGACTTCGGAGGATCGTGGGAAGATCACCTACATCTTGTGAAGTTTTCATACAACAACAGCTACCAGGCAAGCATTGGGATGTCACCATTTGTAGCACTCTACGGACGGAAATATCGTTCCCTATTGAGTTGGGATGATATTGGAGATCTAAGCTCCTTGGACCAGAGATGATCGTGGTAACTGTGGACGTAGTTCGCACGATCAGGGAAAGGATGCGAATAGCCCAAGACCGACAGAAACATTAGGCAGATGCAAAGCGTCGACACTTGGAGTTTCAATTCGGAGAAGATGTATTCTTGAAGATCTCTCCAAACAGAGAAGTGATACATTTTGGTAAGAGGGGTAAGCTAAGTCCAAGATACATAAGACCGTTTTATATACTCGAACGAGTTGGAGAAGTGGCATACCATTTAGCACCACCACTCTCATTGGACGGAGTGTACAATGTGTTCCACATATCTCAACTATGACGATATGTGAGCGACCCTAGCTACATACTTGATCATTCAGAGCTCACAATACAAACCGACCTAACCTGTGAGCAACAACCAGTTGAGATCCTGGACCGAAAGGTGAAGACATTGCAGAATAGGGAAATAAACTTGGTCTGAGTGATGTGGAGAAATGATTCGCCAGGAGAATCAACTTGGGAAAGAGAAAAGGATATGCGTACACGATGCCCTTACCTTTTTGAAAATTAGTCCCTATGTAATTGTAAATTTCGAGGATGAAATTTTTATAAGGAGTGTAGAATGTAACGACTCTGAAATCACTGTACAGAAATGTCTTGTTATTGTACAGAAAAGGGTATTATAACTTGTGTAAGAGTTAAAAGTTATTTTTGTTAAATAAAATCAAGAAGCAACTTGTAGCTCACTTCTAAAATCTCTACACTACTGTGACATAGCATATGCGTTCGATTCCCATCAGATCCTATTACTTTTAAAGATTTTTACTTTTAAATTTTTGGAAGCCCAAGAGTTGCACGTGCAATAAACGGAGAAATGAAAAGTTTCAGAAAAATCAAACAGGTGCAATGAGATGTACACACCTAAATCAACATGTGGCATGAATCTCGAGGCAAGGCCTCAAGATCCAAGCGTCCATTTTGCCCAAAGGGCCGGCGTCGACGGTTGGGATAGCCATAAATTCCTCCGTGCTTTGCACACTTGTCTCTTCGATTCCCCTTAATTCCCCTGCACTGTTTTATTTTCTTGCAATCAAACAGAGACTCTTCAATTCATTATTTAACACCTTTTTAATGATTTTTAATCCACATTTTTAATTCCAAAACCCTAATTCTCCATTATAAATACCACCCCATACCTTAGTTCTTCACCATTCTGAAATTCAAGCAAAAATTCTCTCAAAACTCTCTAAGTGCCAAGTGGAGTTAAGCTCTTCAAGTGGAGTAGCGAGCCAAACTCGACGACCGGAGCATCTTCGACGAAACCACGACCCCCGATAGCTTCTTCAATCTCTTCTTAACCTTCTAAAAACCGTAAGTCCCTTCATCTTTCTCTCTTTCTATCTCAAAACTTTTTTTTAAAACAAACCGACAAAAGAGAAGTTATCTCCGATACCGCTTTCTTTTTAATATTTGTAAGGCATGTGTTAAGCAAATTAAAACAAACTAACATGCTACATTAATCTTAACATAATTTCCCATCATTTAGTTTTTAGTTTTAACAAAATTTTCATATGAAACGAACATATAATGAACATTTTCATTAAAATACCATGAATTTTAGTGTAACCCCTTTTCGATATCTAGTATACAAAAACCCTAGAACCTTCACGGGGTAATGACCTACTCCACACACACACACTATGGTTTCATACCACGGTATTCTAAGTATATGGGTAATTCAAAGTAAAAGCTTTTTCATTAAAATACCACACCGTTTCAAAACGGGTTTCTTTAAATCGATATTTCGAATTCCATGGCAATTATGCCTCTACAACTCTCGTTAGGGGACCCGCTAATGGATGGTGCAGATTATCGCACATCCTTGGGACAGTAGTGCTAGATGCAGAACTCCTAACGGAGTATTCGTTCTCAAAAGGAATAAAAATACGGTTTTTAAGAATCGCGACTTTTTCTAATAAGAAAACTAATTTTGAGAAAATTATATAAAATTATGAATTCTGTATTTTCAATAAAAGCATATTAATAAACTATATTTTTAAAATAAAGATTAAAATTTTAAATAAAATATCACCAAGTTTCCAAAAGTAGTAGTTTTCATCAAAATACCACAAACTTTCAAATGGCTAGGTTTTATCACCAAAACACCATAACAATCAAAATACATGTTCGTTAAATCACTAAATTTTATAAATCACCCTCGAGATTTATTTTTAAACTATATTAAAGTATTTTTCATAAAACCCCCTCGAGATATACAAACAATATTTAAAGGTTCTAGATTAATATAGGTTTAAGCGGGATCAATTCTCTTGAGCCCGGGGGAGCCGGAGAAAGTGAGTGCTTTCCTATTCAGGTTAGACAATTTAACAGAGTTATCAATGGTAATTGTTTTGGAAAAAAACACAAATCCTGCCACTCACGTGCAGCAGTTATCGATTTCTTCCGAACATAAGATTTTAACAATTTACATTAATTCACATGAAAAGAAATGAACTTAAATCCAAACTCAAATCTAAACTTGAACTCGAACTCGAATAAAAACTCGAACTCTAATTTAACTTGAATCTAAACTCGCATATGTACTCGAAATCAATCTACTCGAACCAGCTTGACTCGAACCCAGATTGCAATTGTCAGGACTCGCACATTACTCGACTCACTCGAATACAATCTACACCTTTTACAATCTAGGGTTTCAATAAAGACATGTCAATCAATCAATCAAATCAATTAAGTATATTAATCAGCTATATATATTATACTCCGGGTGCTTGGGATAATTTCTTTTGTGAATCCAACGGAGCTTCACGAGTCCCATATTAACCTCATTTTTTATTTTACTTGAATATCAGTCGGGTTTACTCATCCAAAGTCTAGAGCCTCGATGCTAACACATGAAATGCGCCCGTGTTTTCTTGCTCCTGGGGTCCTACTCTTGAGCTCATGAATACTTCTACGGCTGCGTTGATATTAACGCTTGGAACTTAATGTTAACATAGTGACCATCTAGAGACCTATAGTATATATTTACCTATGATCATATACTTTTACTCGTCATATATATATATATATATTCTACACTTGTCATTTTCTTTACTCTTACCCATCTTTGAGACTTACTGAGCGCTAGTTCGCTGACGGGCATTCCACCCACTTTCCTTCTATTGGAATGTTTGTCAGATACTGTCGAGACGGAGGAAGTTGAAGCCATAGAGGAGGACTACGACCAGATAGCTACTCATGGCTAGCTCAGCTTCATTTTTCTTCAGTTTATGTATTCCACTTGTTTAGGCATTTTTCTTATTGTATTTAATTTCCAGCATAAACTCATGTACTTGTACATATTGGAAGTCGAATGTAAATAAAGATATGTATTGAAAATTTTTACAGTCTCAATTTATTCTTGCATTGTGTATTATTGTTTCAATATGCTTAGTATATTTATTTAGGGAATGACCTTCTCTGGATAAATATACCGCGGGCTTGCCACGTCATCGTTTCCGTTTATTGGGAAGCGGGGCATGACACCCATGTACCGATGCTAGTATCTTACCACTGTAAACCATGTGCGATGGTAGGTTTTTATTTGTTCACTCTTCAGTAGTCTATTATCTATCTTTTTACGTATGAATGAAAAATACCTCTTTTTATATCTGCATTTTTTATTTGGTACCGCAATGGCTTGACTTAGTTTATGTACTCTTTTTAGAGTGTTTAATTTTCCTTTCCTTTGGACTTATAGGAAAACTTGTCCTAATGTTAAATATAGATAACCCATTTTTATGATAAGAGTCCGTTAGGTTTGTGGTACTGGATTAAGTCCATCGTACATCACTTTGGCTAATATTTCCCTGATATGCAATCCCTTGAGTTGCGGCTCAAGCACCCATGTGTTTGTTGTGTCTCCGATCCCTTCTGAGGCTAGACAAGACATCTTCAAATAGTCTTCTTAGGTTAGTATATCCACATTATTATTAGAAGTTTCAGCGTTAGGTGTTGCTATGACACTTTACTTCAGGTTAGGCTCGATTTGGAGCCCCGATGAGTCATAACTGCGCCCGTTTGGGGTGGGATGACATCCGATGGTTTTTAGGTTTGCCATCAAGACCCAAAGCTAGGCATATGCCGTCACTTTGCTTTTTCTTTAATGATATCGTTCCAATTCTTCGCAGAAATAGGATAAACATCCATATAACTTTTAGGATGTATATATCGCCATCGAGATCTAGAGCTAGGAATATACCATTACTCCGATTTTATTTGAACGTTGCACCCGCACCCTGTTGGAATGAGGAGGAACGTCGAGATAGTCTCTCGGCTATAAATGTACCGTCAAGACTTGGTTCTTCTTTTGACGAAGTATGGTGTGAAAATATGGTTCCCTTTCTTTCATTTGTGCCCATGGATTGTATACAAGAGTCAGTATGGACTTACTTGCAGGGTAGAAAATTTTTATTTTCTCTTTATTTTTTTATTTCCGCGATGCTTTATCATTTCAGCTTTTCATATTGCGAAAGTGGCGATTGCCCAATCATTTCAGCTATTTATTCGCGCTGCCCAATCATTTTGGCTATCATATATATATATATATATATATATATATATATATATTACTTGCTGCTTTTTTAATGCGAGTCGCCCTATCATTTCGGCTATTTTTCTTTTCCATACTCATTAGTTATCTGGTATCTTATCTGGCATCAGTATTGTTACGACTGGAGCAGAAACTCATCATATGCCATTGCCAATTTCGGCCAATGGTGGCTTAGATAACAGGTTTAGATCCCTGCTAACTAAGGCTTTTTTGACTTTACGAGCCGTAAGGGTCTCATAAAGGTATTTCTCCCTATGGGTCATGAAGATCTCATAGGCGTATTTTCTCCTTAGGAGTTATGAGAGCTCCTAAGTGTATTTTACTCTTCTAAGTCGTAAGAATCTTACAGGAGTACTTTCTCCTTGCAGTCAAGGGGACTTGCAAGTATCGTTCATCTTGTTGAGCGATATTTCTCGTTTTTAGTTGGACTTGGTTGGGAATATATTTATTTACGCCCGTAGATTGTATACAAGAGTTGATATTGGACCACTTGTAGGGTATAAATTTTGTAGGATTATGATAGCTTAAGAAAAGGTTTAGATCCATGTAACTTAAGACTTTTGAATTCCATAAGCCGTGAGGGTCCTACGGAGGATATATTCTCCTTACGAGTTGTGAGGATCTCATAAGTGTATTTTCTCCGTAGGGATCGTATGGACTCCTAAGAGTGTTACTCTTTTGTGAGTTGTAAGGATCTCACGTAGGTTTTTTTCCTTACAAGGTTGAGAGGACTTTGCAGGTGTATTTTTTGTTTCTTTTTTAACGAGTTCGCGCCCTTCCGGGTTTTCACAAGATCGCCGATAGCCCTGCTGTTTTTACTCATGGCACCTTTTTGGGCTTTTATCCATGCCCATTTTGCTTGTGGACATACCGTTTTTTATGTCGTGATGATCCGACATCGCTTGAGGAGACGTGCGGCCCGTAAGGTAACACACTTTCCGCTGCAGGTCACGACGTTTTTTGCATCGTTGGCAGAGCTTCCTGGCCGATGGGAATTTTAGGCGTAGTTTTGCCGATGGGGCTTGGGAGAGATATGAATTTTTTATGCCCGTGGATTGTATACGGCTGGTTGTATAGCCTATACCGTAGGGCTAAATATATTAGTTTAGGAACATTTCGGTCTGTCATTAGTTTAGGGATGTTTCGGTCCAATACTAGTTTAAGAACGTAGTGGTCTATTTTTATCATGCAGGAGATGACACATTAGTTTAGGGACATTACAGTCCAGCATTCCCATGTCTAGGATGAAATGATAGTATAAGGACATTTCGGTCCGATACTAGTTTAAGAACATAACGGTCCATCATTAGTTTAGGAACGTTTCGGTCCAATAGAGATATAGAGAACATGGATTGTTTGTGCTCATGGATTGTATATGGCTAGTTATATGACCCATACCGTAGGGCAACATGCTATTTTAAGGACACCGTGGTCCATCATCCCTAACAGGCGCATATCATTCAGTACCACTTCCAAATTTTTGACTCAGAAAGATAGCGAGCGAACACAAGCGTCGTCATCTATCATTGACCTAAGTCGTGGCTCTTCAAGCATAGTACTTTTTGAGGAATCGGTCGTTTATTGGCCGAAATGGCCTTTCGTCATACATATCCATGAGCATGTAAGCTCCACCTTGGTAGACCTTATCTATGATGTATGTGCCTTCATAGTTTGGCATGAACTTTCCTCGTTTTGCACGATTGGGAATCATCGGTTTTTTGACAACCGGCTCGAGCTCACCTTGGCGAAATGTTCTCATCCTGGTTAGTCTTTCATATGATTGTGTCATCCTTGCATTATAAGCTTCCAGATTTTGTTGTGCTACAAGGCTGGTTTCATCGAGAGCATCGAGCTCCTCGAGCCTAAGATGAGCATTTTCTTCATCTGTTGGCTTATATTGAACTGCCACTTGTAATGAGGGGAGTTCTATCTCCAGTAGGAGTACTGCTTCAGTGCCAAACACCAATGCATATAGTGTTGTATTTGTGGCCATCTTGAACATTGTTCGGTACACCCAAAGAGTTTTATGCAATCTTTCGTGCCAGTCCTTCTTGTTTCTAGACATCGTCTTCTTTATAATCTTGGTCAGGGTCTTGTTGAATTCTTCAGCTAGACCATTGGCCCGAGTATTATAGACTGAGGTGTATCTCTAGTCTATCTTGTGTTGTTCTGCGAAGTGGCTTATTTTGTGGCTTCTATAGGCCGGTCCATTATATGAGATTATCCGTCGCGGAGTTCCGAATCGATAGATAACATGAGTTTTTAAGAAGTGGAGGATATTCTCCGCTTTCATTTCTCTTAACAGTACTGTTTCTGTCCATTTAAAGAAGTAATCGGTTGTTGCTAGTATAAACTGATGTCCTCTGGATGACGCTGGTTCGATAGGGCCAATTAATCCATTCTCTACATCTCGAACGGCCAACTAGCTACTGTTGGGTGCAGTGGATTTGGGTGCAGTGGATTTGGATGTTGATATATGCAATCCCTGTGTATTTGGCATAAGTGACACCGCTTCATATATTTGAGTCAGTCCTGAATCATCGTGGGCCAGTAATAACCTATCCTTTTTATCTTCAGCTTCATCTTTGGACCTGCTTGATGGGAGCTGCAAAGTCCGTCATATATTTCTTCGATGACTTTCTTTGCTTACTTCGGCCGTAGGCATCTTAACCATACGAAGTTGAAGGATCTTTTGTATAGAGTATCGTTAATGAAGGGGAATGACAAAACTCGTTTCATAAGCTGATGTCTAGATGACGCATCTTCGGGTGTTCGTTGGGCTTTAAAGTAGCCAATAAAAGCTTCTCTCCAATCCTAGAGCTCTTCTTCATTTTCTTAGAGAACTTGTTCGGTCGTTTCTTTTTCTTCGGATAGTTCTATCAGGGCTTCCGAAGGTATATTTGCTGGTGCTAGGATTCTGCGGTTTTGAACAATGATCCTCACGTCATCGAGGTCTTCGTTGGCTATTTATTTAGCCAACTTGGCTATCGCCTTCGCCTTCCTGTTTTCCGCTTGCGGTACGCTTTCTAGGGTATAGGAAGGGATTTGGGTCAGCAGCTGCTCCACTTTTTCGCTATACATTATTAATTCTGGCTTGCATTTCTTGTAGTCACCATTTACTTGACTGACAATTAGCTGAGAATCTCTATATATGGGGAGGTCCTTGATTCCCATATTAATAGCGATCTTAAGACCAGCTATCAAACCTTCATATTCCGCTTCATTATTAGTTTTGGGTTCTGTCAAGGAAAGGGTGTAACACAATATTCCTCCTTGCGGGGTCAAGAAAATAAGGCCCACCTCGGCTTTGATTATGCGAGTGTTCTTCTTTCGCCGCTTTATGGAAGATACTCCATCGAAGTAGAGCTCCTACGGAAACTCATTTTCTTCTTTCTCCTCCTTGACTGCGTCGGACACATGTTTATCCGGTAACTCGCAGTTTAGGAAAGAATCGGCTAGTATCGGATATTCCGCAAGAAAGTCGGCAATTGTTTGTCCTTTCACCGCTTTGAGGGGTCGATATATTATCGAGAATTCCTTCAGTAGTAGGGCCCATTTGGTAAACCTTCCCGTCAGCATGGCCTTTGACATCAGATACTTAAAAGGATGAACCTTTGATATGAGATGAACCTTATGTGCCAAAGCGTAGTTTTTGAGCTTTGTTATTATGAAGATCAGCGCCAAGTAGTGCTTTTCGATGGGGGAGTAGTTTCTTTCTACCCCCAGGAGAACTCGGCTTAGATAATAAAGAGCTCTCTCCATTCCTTGCTCGTTCTCTTGTGCCCAAAGTGTGGCTAGAGAACCTGTTAGTAATATATGCCCTAGGGGCCATTATTGTATAATACTGGATTGTATATTACATTTTAGAAGCTTATGATATACAAAGATATAATAACAGTCTTTCTTAATATGATAGTATGCTATCTGGTTTGATTCTATCTTAACATGTGTATATGTTTCTTTTAACGTATCGCTAATACATGTTGATAAAGCCCTTAGGATCTTTGTTTGACTACCGGCGTTGTGATGACATTCATACTAGTGGGAGCTGGGTAGTTTATAAGAACATCCTTAAACTTGTCCCTAGTCGTAGGATTATCGAGACTGTGCATCGATACTCCATAGTAGACTAGTGTATACGCTTTTTATCCCCGTCAGGGGAGGTGGACTATCCTGCAGCCATTGGTATACGGTACCAAATATAGTATACAAGTGCTCATTAGGTTATGAGTTACACTGGACGGACTCGCTGGGAACTCCTAGTTGCTATTATACCTATCGTCAGTTAGCAGTTCCCCGATGACATGAGTACAGGTTAGTCCGTTGACTTGACATCAATATTTGTCTCGAGTGTGTTCCCACTGTACTTAGATTACTACCCTGCCATGGCTCAAATGAGTCGTGCAAACAGGTAGTAGTTGGGTGCAGCCCCGAAGCACTTGGAGGCAGTAGGGGATAGAAGGGATTCGTCTCTCCCGGTATTGGGAGTTGATATCGCGCTGTGTACAGTTAGCCAATACACAAAGTCCCTGGCCAGGGAAAGTGAGATTTACTGGTAGGTACACCAGTAGTTTCTAAGGATGTATTTGGTTCTATACCGACACGACTTATTGCGCTATTAGGGGTCTGAAGTTTACCACCCCCTAGGCCTGATATGCGATACTCTTAGATGAACATATCAGACTGTACGGAGAATGTCACCTATAGGCTCAGTAGGGTTTTCGGACGAGTTATCGTGTCGATCTTCCCTTCGACAGATACATGGGTAGCCGTTACGTATAGCTAGTGCCACTGACCAGCTTGTGGTTAAACCCACTGCCAGCATATTGTCGAGTCTTTAGAGTCCCACACAGAGGGTTTCTCGGTTCAGGCGAAACGGTGTAGTTTGCATATGGTTTTATGCAGGGGTGTTCGATTGAACACGTCTATTAATGCACATGCTTTAATCGGACGGATTAGCAGTACTAGCAGGTTTGAAAGACAGCCAGTTTTGATCCTAGTATTATATTACTCTCTTTTGGGTATTTGTATTTTAACACGAATACGGTATTTATACGAATACGTGTATTTGTATAAATACTGGTATTTATGCTTTGATACAAATACATGTATTTCTTTCTAAATATGAATACGCGTATTTTGTATTTTCGGTATAAATACGGTATTCTTATTTTGGTAGAAATACGGTATACGCATTTATATGGGTATGGGTATACTTGTTTATATACTTACATTTATATTTATAAGTGTTTGTATATGTGTACCTAGTGAAATGGCTACACACTCTCTTTCTTCTCTTCACCATTAAACATAGAAGCGTGTGGGCTTGTGACTCACCCTAGTGAGTCACCAAGCCCACCCACTCTTTTGTTTGAGGTGAGAAGAGATAAGATGAGAGAGTGAGAGATATTTTATGAGCATGGTTGTTCTTTTCACTTGGAGATTTTTCTCTAGTTGCTAGCAATCTTCATCTTCTTCCTCAATCCTTTCTCTTGAGTTGTGAGGATTAAAAGAGAGTATTTAGTTTCATAAACTATACCAATCTAAGCATCTTGTCTTAGCAAGATTTGATCTTTAGTTGTTTCGGACGAAACTATCGCTTGAATCGGCATTCTCGGGTGGATCATCTTTGACACGGAAGACCGGCATCGAGAGTTTGTTCTATCAAACCCAAGGAGTTTGAGGAGTCAACTTTCTAGACCCGAAGGACCATCTACAAAGGTTTTAGTTTCAACCGAGTAGTTAAAACTCTAGTTAGGGTTTGTTTAGTTTAGTGTTTAGGTTTGTATCCTGGAGATTTAGTGTTGTGCTCAAGTTTTTAAAGTTTTTGATTCCGCATAGCCGTAGCTGACACGGCAAGGAGCATATATACACTTACACTGGTATCAAAGCCAACCCAAACACTTAACTAACTGAATAGACAAAATTTAGAGTTTCAAAACCGAAACAAATCCGAAACGATAAAACTTAGATCCAAGTTTCTGTCGATTGTAAAAAGATTTCTAATTTTTTTTAAACAAGTGCAGAATGCTCCTCATAAAGTAACTAGAACACCAGAGAAAAACGAGGCCCAAACTCCAAGAGAAAACCGATTAAAATGCCAATTTGCCTGCTATGGGCGGTTTTTTGAGGGAGTTAGGTCTTGGGTTTTTTGTGGTGTTCTGTACTCATGGATTTATATTTTTAGGTATTGTTTGATTTTGCCCAGATTTCATATTCTGTTATCTTTATGCTTGGGCAATACGGAGTGTTTCTAAATCGAAATTTTAACATCGTTTATTCGCTTTAAGTTCGTATGTGTTTCGAAACGTCGATTAATTGCTATACGTCGATTAGTGGGGTTGCACATATCTAGTATCTTGTGTTTGCAGTTTGTGGATATGAAGTGTTAGATCGTCGTGATTGAATAGCCGGGGGGATGTGAGAAGATGTTCTTTTCTCTCATTCATGTAATTTGTAAAGTGATGTAATATTCTTTTGCGGGGCACATCCGGGTTGAGGTTGTAGCCACCGTTGTATTATTTCATTTACTTTTTTTTGCACCTAGGATAGACCCAAGGTGGGGTGCACAAACTACCGGGTTCTAGAAGTGCCGAGTGGCCTACCCATCTCATTGAGAACGGTTGCTTCACTTCGGAGATTTGGCGGGTAGTTTGCTGCACCCGTAGGGGTCTAGGGTGAAGGTTTGGCTATTCATCACGACCGTGGAATCCGCTTTTCATTATAGACATAAAAGAAACATGGAAATCCTAGTATATCTAATATATTCATCTGTGTTACTTGTGTTGTGATCTGTAATGGCTATTATTGTGTGAGACGAATGGCTATATATATATATAGATTATATATAATAAACTTTACTTATGTTTTGTACCCGTGCTAGCCCTGCCCCCACTCTGCCGTTAGTTAAGTAACCAAACGGAGCATGATGGGGCCCCGTGGCGAATGCGGATGGCATAAGCGTACGTTCTATGTTCGTTTCTTTCTGCAATGATAGGGTTAATTGATGGGACATTTTTTTAGAGATTTAAATAATATAATAATAGGGCTTGTAGGGTTCGTTAGGATTTAGTAGTTATGGAAGATTAATTAAAAGTTACCCTTTTTATCCATTAATAGATTTAGAACTAGAACGACGGTGATGCGTGTAGATTAGGGTTTCTGGAGGGAAAAGGAATCCCACTCTTAACCCTTATCTCGACACGGAACTCTGTTCATTTCTAGCCTTTACCAAAACAATCATTAATCTAATCTCTAATCGCGGTCGGAACTAGCAAGGAATTGCTAGTGCGCCCGATTAGGATGTTAATGATTATTTTAATAAAGTTCCTAAACTTTATAGGACTTAAAAAGGGTTTAATTATTTTCATCGCCCATTAGCCTACCCTAATCCTACGAACCCTAACAAGCGGAGAATTACTCGCGCATGTTGGGAGAAGAAGATGAAAAGAAAGAGAGGGAAAACATAATGTAAAAAAAACAAACAATTAAATAAAAACTACTTTATTAATCAACTCCTTCAAGCTACACTTTTAATCCATAGAAAATGATTACAAAACTTGATTTTCTTCTCGATCCTTCCTAAGGAGGTAGTCGAACAGTCGATGATCAGCCTGGATGCGTGAGCGTCGGGAGCTTCGTGATCTCTTCGGCTTGATCGCTTTTCCAAGAGTCTCTCGGTGCTCTTTTATAGTGCAAAGCCAGAATCTTTTAGTTGGAAACTTGGTAAAATTCACCAAAGATTGATACCCAAAAATCTTGCCTTCTAACTCCATAATATTGCGGCGGATCCGCGGCAAATGGGGGCTAAGGCGCTGGATCCACGGCCAACGGGTGAGATCTCTTGATCAAAATTCTTGTGCTTTCTTCTTGTGACAAGTGTCAATCCTACGCACCTTCATAATTCAAAAATCTTCTCTCGGTTGCTTCCAGACTTGGTCTCCAAGTTTTGCTTCTTAATTTGGCAAGTTTTCTTCAACAAATTGATTTGTTTGATAAATTCTTCATAACAACTTGGAAATATTCTGCACAACAACTCAAATAAGATTTTAGTAGACTTTGTTCTACTAGGATTAGATCAATAATATTATTTGCATACAGTTTCCTACCAAATGATAATTAACATATATTAACACATGGAAAATAATGTTTTTACATATAAACCCTCATATGTATAATATATTATAATAAAGTCTTTTTTTAATATGAAAATGATAGGAAAAATGTAATACAAATGTGCAGTTTTATCAACTGAACAGACATCATTAATAATGTTTAATGCAAAAAAAAATCAAAGTTAAATTGTTGGAACAATTTCAAAACCACTCGGTTTTCTTTAAAAGTAACTTTTAAATGCAGAGCCTAAACCACTCTTTTTAAAAGCTATCATGGTTCCTTCGACTATATCAAGTTCATTACGTTCACGGTTTTCACCAAAACCAGCCGTAACCCTCCGTTATTTGAGATGGACATTCAGTAGTATTCAAGCTATATATTTTAGATTGGTGCTAGGTATTCATCTGTAGCATAGATAGATACGTTAATTTGGGACAAGCGTACAGCTATTTTGGTCTTCGTCAAGGGTTTGTACGAATGGGTACATATTAACCTAGACAATGACGAGTAGAACTTGACTTGCGTCTTATGATATGTTGGCCTTCGTCAAGGTCATAAGCGCATGGGGCAATAATCCACATCTGGAGTTTCAAAGGAAAAGAAAACTTGCTAGTTTTGCATACCATCTAGAGTGTGATGATTTTGGCAGGATTCCTTCAAAATTGTCAAAAATTGTCACACAATGATAGTTGGATCCTGATCCTACTGTGAGTTTTATTACTCCTCGGGAGAATTTTTCACTTTGCAATCAATTCTATAAAACAAGTAGGTGTCTAGAATGGTGTTAGTGTTGGAGATAGTGCCCTCAAAGTCAATTATTAGGTCACAAGTACGTGATTGTAATGATTGAGGGAGGACCTATCCCGGTAGGACAGTCTTACTCGAGATGATAGTATGCTATCTGGTTTACCTTTATCATCGTGTACTGCTTTAGGTGACATGACACGTCGCTATTACACGTTGATAGAGCCCCTAGGATTCTTGCTTGACCACCAGCAGTATGAGGGCGATCATATAAGTGGGAGCTGGGGGTCTACAAGCATATCCTTAAAAGGTCCCTAGTCGTGGGAGTTTCGAGACCGGGCATCGATACTCCATTAGTAGACTAGTGTATACAGTCGAGACCCCGACGAGGGGCGGTGGCCGGTCTCACAAGCCACTGGTGTCAGTTGGATCACCTAAGATGTATACAGGTGCTCATTGGGTTATGAGTATACCGGACAGGACTCGCCGGGAATATGCTAGTTGGTCATATACCAGACGTCAGATGGCAGTTCCCTGGTGACATGTGTGCAGGTTAGTTCATCGACCTGGGGATCGTCATTTGTCTCGTGTGAGTTCCCACTGTACTTTGATTACTACCCTACCACGGCTCAAAGGAGTCGTGCAAACAGGTTTTAGTTGGGTACAGTCCCGAGCCACATGGAGGCAGTGAGCGTATCTTCAGGGGTTCGTCTCTCCCGGTATTGGGGGTGAGGTCGTGCTGTGTCTAGGAGAGCCATTACACAAAGTCCTTGGCCAAGGCAAGGAGATTTACTGGTAGGTATTCCAGTAGTATCTCAGGGTGTTCTGGGCTACACTCCGACACGACTTGTACCGCTTTTGGGGGTCTGACTTTTACCAACCCCCTAGGCCCGCCATGCGATACTCATAGACGAACGGACCGGACTGCACGGATATTGTCACTGACAGGCTCAGTAGGGTGTCAGGATGAGTTCGCTCATCGACGTCCCTTTTAGTCAATAGCTGGTGGCCCGTTACGTATTGGCTTATACCTCTGACGGGCTAGTGGTTAAATCCACAGCCATTGTATTGACGAGTCTTTAGAGTCCACCACACTTTCAGTTACTCAAGTTTCGGGCGAAACGCTGTAGAGGCCGTATGGAGATATGGCAGGGTCCGATCAGATACGTGCGGTATTGCACGGATCAGGATCGGACGGTTTGTACTAGTAGCCGTATAGGTATATGGCAGGGTTCAATCAGATACGTGCGGTATTGCACGGATCAGGATCGAACGGATATTACTAGCCGGCTTTGGTTTAAGCCGGTCCTAGTTTAGTACAGTGTAGATTTTGTCTCTTTGCATTTATATCCGGACGGAATACAGATGCGGGTGTGTATGCACAGTATCGGGGTTTTCCTGTAATTTATTACGGGACCAGTTTTCTGGAGTTGCCAGTTTGCATTCCGTTCCGGCCGGTTTTCCTTTGCTTTTTCCCGGCCGGACTTTTTCCGATGGAGGGGGTTATTTGCAATTGTGCAAATAATCTTTGTGGAGGGGGTTTCTTGCAAATCTATTGATTATGATAGCTATCATTATCTTTTCACCATGCTTTTGCATTTATTGTGATAAAGTGTGAGTATGGTGTGATTGGAAATGAGGTATGGTGTATGTTTCTTTGACCTTGGATGTGGTCACCATTTTATGATCCTACACTCACCTCCCTTGTTCCCTCCTCCACCATTTTCCTATATGTGATTTGGCCGGCCACTTCTTGAGGAGGAGGATGGTTCATTTGTTTTGGTGTTGGAAATTTATCAATCATCTCATTTTTATCATGCCACCAAAACCCTCTCCAAAGTTCATGATTTCCTTCTCCCTCCATGGCAACTTCACCACCCCAAAAGAGACTATGATTCTACACTACACATTCTACAGCAAATCTTGGACGCGTCGATTCGCCAGCTTCGCGCCCGAGTTGCCTCGGTATTGAGGTGGGAGCCCGTAAAAGCTACAGGCGATGTGGTGCCCTTTCCGACGAGGAGGAGACGGACGGAGATCCCGCGAGGAGATCGGAGTGGAGATGAAGACCGGAGGACTCGGATCAGTCGGTACATCTCTTCCCTTTCTTGTTAAGTAGCTTAGACTTGTTAATGGTTACGATCCGGAGTTTAGTGCGCGGTGGTGCCGGTTTGCAAAGTCCGCAAAATTTAAGTTTATCACCGTTTCCGCATTCCGGCGTCGGATTGACGGCCGGGGCGCCGCCGTGCACTTACAGTGGTATCAGAGCCTCGCCATTAACTTAGTCTAGCTTTGTGTAATGTGTTTGCATTTCCGATCGATCAAAAAGTTCCAAAACTGCATTTTAGTTCGCATCAGTTTCTGTTGAAAATTTTTGGTCTCGAAAATTTTTTCAGGTTATAAAATATTGATGTACTGGAAAATATAAGAGTTCTGTAAAAATTTGATGAAGTAACTCCAAAGTTGGAGCGCGGAACCGCCGCGAAAAGCCCATTTGTGCGGCCCTTCCGCCGCGCACTATTCACATCACTTCACCAATTTTTTACAGAGGCCTTCTGGGCTTAAAATATGGGTTTTGGAATATTAAAGTTGGGCCAATTGTTTCTGTGAGTGCTACAGTTTTCTTTGGGGCCCACTTGTTAATTGTTTGATCAATCGGAAATTTTTTAAACACATTTTTCACAGTATTTACATTATATCTGCGACCGTGAATGTCACTCGATCGGTAAATCCGGTCTAACTGCTATAGCCCGGTTAGATGGATTTGCGAACGTGACTTTCACGTTGATGTTCTATGTATTTGCTGTGATGTTGCGGATCGGTCGTGGGGATAGTCTGGATGCAATGCTAGTACTGTGTTGTCGTATTATGTACATTTGATATTGCGGGGCGAGCGTCCGACATGTGGACTGCCGTCACTGCCTGCTTGTATTATTCTTTTGGGGCACGACCTGGTTGCGGTCGATGTACCCAGTGTATGTATATTTTACTTTCTGTACTAGGGTTACCCCGCGGAGGGGTGCACGGATAGCTGGGTTCTGGAGGGCAACAAGCCCGCATCTCATGGCATTGAGACGGAGGGGGCTTCACTCTAGGATTGTCGGGCTATTCGCCGCACTCGTAGGGGGTACAGGTTGACCCAGGAGGGGTGCCCAAGTTACCGGATTCCGTGAAGTGCTGGGTGGTCCATTCACGGCGCTGAAGGGGGCTGCCTCGCTTCAGGTTTTGGCGGGTGACTTGCCGCGCCCGTAGGGGTCTAGGTTTTCATTGCACAGGCTATCCACACGACCAGGGGAACGTCGGGTTTCAGTAGTGGCTCTGTGAAACCCGGGGATCCCAGATATCTGTATTGTTTCTGTGATGCTGTTCATTCTCTGTGATGTTGCATTTTATTCACGCCTTGAGCGAATATAATATATTGGTATATATATTAGTAGATGTTGTATATGTTTTGCATCCGCGCTAGTCCAGTCCCCGCTCTGTCGTTAGTTAGCTAACCTAACGGGTAATGACGGGACCCAGTGGCGAATGCGGATGGCATATACGTACATCAGTATATTTTCGTTCTTTTTGGTGTGATCAATTGATGGGACTGCATTGATTCGGATCAATGCAAAGTTAAAAACAAACCTAATCTGATGTTGTTGGAACACTTTTCAAAAAGCTGTTATTGCAAGGACGTTCACTTTTGTTTTGCATCGTGGTATTCATTGGAATATCCTGCTCCTCAGTCGACGAGGCAAGGGCCGAGATCCCTTCACCGGGAGTGACCCCTTGGACAGAAGTTTGCGTCAGGGCATTAACTTCACTATAGCCGATTACTTTTGCTTTGCACCGTGATATTCAGTTGGAATATCCTGCACCTCATTCTACGGGGAAAGAGCCGAGATCCCTTCACCGGGAGTGACCTCTTTAGTAAAAGTTTTCGTCACTATATTTTCTAAAAAGCTATCCGTTCCTTCAACGATATCAAGTTCATTACGTTAAAGGTTTTCGCCAGAAACCATTCGTAGCCCTCCGTCATTTCAGTTAAATATTCGGTAGTATTCAAGCTATGTATTTTGACCTCACGCCAAGGCATAGTGATTGGTAGCTGCCGGGTATTTATCTGTTGCATAGATAGATGCGTTGGTTTGGGACAGTCGTACTACTATTTTGGCCTACGTCAAGGGTATGTACGGGTGGGTTCAGATTAACCTGGATAATGACGGGCAGAACTTGACATGTGACTTATGATATTTTGACCTCACGCCAAGGTCATAAGAGCATGGGGCAGAAATCACATCGGGAGTTTCAAAAGTACTGAAACTTGCCAGATATGCGCATACCTTCTGGAGTGTGATACTGTGAGCGGATTCCGTCACGTTGTCATGCGATGAGAGTTGGATCCCGATTCCCACTGATGAGTTAGTTTACTCCTCGGGTGTTCCCGACTAATTCTTCTTTCAGGTTTGGAGGAGAATTTGAGGTACAGTGGGAGGATTCCAGATTAGATAAATTGGTAACCATTCTGATCTAGGTTAGAGTGCACGCTGAGTGTTTCTTTTCTCTCTCTCTTGGCAGCGACCATTGACCCGACCCAAGACTTATGACTCAGTAACCAAGTTGACCGAACCTTCTTTACACCGGCTTTTGGATTGTCAGAGTTGCAGACCTCATTGCCACTCCTACTTTTACCCTTTTCTCCAGGACACCCCGTATTACTGCGAACGTCCACTTCCATTGGACAAAGCCATCGTATGGTTAGATACGAACTCGAAGGAATTCGAGGATGGTTTCCGGTTCTGGAGAAAACGGATAGGATTATTCAGTTGTCTTTTCCCTTTTACCTTTTCTCAAGTTATGAGTACTCCTTGGTTTAGGAGATAGTACACCTATTATGCAGATTGGATAGTCTTCTTCCAAACCTTAGGCTGGTGCCGACCGGTAGGGAATGGAGAAAACCAATTAGCCTAAACGGTGTGCAGAAGGTATTAAGATTAAGACAAAGCAAGGGATTAGTAAGAGGGCAAAGTAAATTGCAACAGATATTCACGACCAAACCAAATATTTCGTTACCACTCCCACATCACCTTTGTATTTCTCCAGGACACTCCGTATCACTACGAAGATCCACAGTTTATTTGGATACTCCATCGTATGGTTATATACGAACTCGAATGGAACTTGTTCCAGTTCGGGGATGGATTCTGGTTCAGGAGAAATAGGAATAAGGTTTATTCGGTTGTCTTTTATCTTCACCCTCTCTCATTGCGAGTGTTCCTAGGATTGGGACAGTACACCCCTTATGCTCATTGGATAGTCTTCTTCCAAACCATAGGCTGGTGCCGAACGGTAGGGAAGGAAGAAAACCATTCGGCCTAAAAGGGTGTGCAGAAGGTAAAGACTAAAGACATATGAAGGGATTTGGAGAGGTGGCAAAGATCTATACGGTTACAGTCGTGAATCTGGAAGAGGCATTACTAGGAATACCAGAATACCCCATCGGAACATTTCAATGTTTCAGTTTCACTGTGTAATGTTAAAGGAAAACTGATTTCCCGATTAGATACTTACTCCAGGGTATGTATTTACCAGGTACGATTCTCACATCTGTATGGTTTTACAGATGATGAGTGGGAGTAAGCTATTGGGAATTGGGTGATTATCCTCATTATATCGGGATTCGTTGTAATCGGTGATATTTGAGGAAATCACCTGGGCTGTTTGCCGGTCGGCAAATATTTGGTTTTGAATATCCGCTGTTATGCACCAATTTCAAATTGATATATCTGTACGTCTATTTTCATAGAGTGAGATATACCTTTCTGAAATTATGTCTACGACATTTACCTATATCAGTGGATGGTTAGGTAAGGAGCATTAAACAACAGTGTAATTCTTCTTAACCATAAGTACAGTTTTCAACCTACGACACACAGTGAATGAGTTATCAGACTCAAGGGACTTGTACAGAGTATTGTATGTTGTCCAGGGTCCATCAGGACAGAGGGGTTGGTCCTCGTACTATATTCGGTTTACTTATGACTTCTCTAGTTTTTAGACAGGTGTTTCGTGGAAACACAGGGTCCGAGTTTGGAGAAGTTATTGGTATTCGAATAGAGTAGAGAACCAGGTATAGCAAGTATCGGGATTCTTCAAAAGAGATCGAAGATGTAGATACTTGTGTATGGTATTCAGTTGATAGTAATGATAAAGAGATCTTGCTTCTCTTTCAGGTTACTCATAATTGGAAGTATTCCTAAGTTGAGTAACGCTGATCGGCCTCCTTCCATTTAGTTGACATGCGCTGGGGACAGCTGCATGATTTGAATCTGGTTCAATTAAATCAGTGCCTCTGTTTCTATATTGGATATAGAACAGTTCATGTCTTAACGATGTTAAGGTACGGGGAGTTGTCCGGTTTATGATTAAAACCAGACACTAGACAACTCAAGGCACGTTTCTGTAATGGCTGTTTGTGGGTTGACCCAGGCTATGACGAGGGTTGATTTTCTACCATCTGGATGAACAATAGCGATATTGTTCTAGACTCGCCACAGTTTTATTAAAAATGGATTTTTTCAGAAAAACAGTAGTGGGAGTATGGTAGAACTGGAAGTGATTCCGGAACCACAAACGATTACTGAAGATTTGATAAGGAACCTAAAGATTCAATCCGGTTTGACATTCCATTGGCCACTCCGCAGATAAGGTGGGTAACTTCAGGCACCCGAGAGGCACTACGGTAGCCTCAAGGACGGTGACAGGGAAGTTCTTGTTTACCCAAAATTACCATTGCTGTTGTTCCAGGTTGCGAGACCCGGCGGTAGGATGAGTATAGCGTCGTTCTAAACCAGTTTTAGAAGTGTGCGTCTATATGACTCTGCCAGAGGGTTGTCATAGTCAGTGGGAGCAGCGGAAGCATTGGTGGACAGGTTGCTTCTGTCTATTTATAGACTAGAGCAGATGTAGCGGAGATAGATCATCTATTTCTGACGTGACAGTCATGGGTTTGACTTCATCAGAATAGGGGATGGATCTGTTGAGAAGGTAGTAGGGTGTGATATCCTGGTATTTGGATGATATACACAGAGTAGGAAAAGAAACTCCTACACTACGATCGGTTATACTTTGGTCGTCACACAGTTGTTTCTCCACAAAGGAAATGGATTTTATATCAGACATACTGGTTACTAGATCTATGGTTTTAGATCTGGATTTGGGTGGTTTCCCAATCAGGGTACTTGACAGCATTCTAAGAGTATTTAGGATGGACGACTCCTGGCACGGTAGTGTACCTGCAGGTAATGGAGTCACCCTCTCCAAAGGTGTCTTACAGACTAAAGGGGAGAGGGACGGGCATGATTGGCAGATCACTTGCTCAGGCAATTGATTCAATCGTGAGATGTCAAGTACCACACCAGATGTTGTTCTTGCACTAGATGCAATAAGTTGACATTAATCCAATCCTGGAGAAACAGTCGGAAGCAGTTTTAGAACATAAGTGGATGTTCTAGGGATATGATAACGACAGCCTCATTCAGGAGACAGTTATCATTCCAGGCTTCCAAGGTGACATGGACGACAAGGAGGTTGTCAGAGTTATAGTTTTCCTTCTGATGAGGGGCAGTATTTTGGACAGGTGGTCCAAGGCAATACTGAGGGAGGCATGGCGCGCAGGATACTGATTAAGTTCAGTTGACGATACAGTCTAAGAAGTTTGGATTTGGAGTTCATTTATGAGCTCGGTCCCATCAGACATCCAGACAGTCTAAGACAGGTATTGCTCTTTTCGGGAGATGGTTTTCTCCGCGAACTTGAGATATAGAGAGACATAGAAAGAAACAACAAAGCGGATCCACTCACTGAGGCTATTCCTCGAACGCAATAGTTCCGCAAACGAGCTTTGTGAGACTGACTAGTAGAGGAGTTGGATGTTCGGTATCACACGGGCTGTGAGTATGCGACATCGCAATAATTAGCCTTGAGTGCAAGTGGGAGATTGTTGGAGATAGTGCCCTCAAAGTCAATTATTAGGTCACAAGTACGTGATTGTAATGATTGAGGGAGGACCTATCCCGGTAGGACAGTCTTACTCGAGATGATAGTATGCTATCTGGTTTACCTTTATCATCGTGTACTGCTTTAGGTGACATGACACGTCGCTATTACACGTTGATAGAGCCCCTAGGATTCTTGCTTGACCACCAGCAGTATGAGGGCGATCATATAAGTGGGAGCTGGGGGTCTACAAGCATATCCTTAAAAGGTCCCTAGTCGTGGGAGTTTCGAGACCGGGCATCGATACTCCATTAGTAGACTAGTGTATACAGTCGAGACCCCGACGAGGGGCGGTGGCCGGTCTCACAAGCCACTGGTGTCAGTTGGATCACCTAAGATGTATACAGGTGCTCATTGGGTTATGAGTACACCGGACAGGACTCGCCGGGAATATGCTAGTTGGTCATATACCAGACGTCAGATGGCAGTTCCCTGGTGACATGTGTGCAGGTTAGTTCATCGACCTGGGGATCGTCATTTGTCTCGTGTGAGTTCCCACTGTACTTTGATTACTACCCTACCACGGCTCAAAGGAGTCGTGCAAACAGGTTTTAGTTGGGTACAGTCCCGAGCCACATGGAGGCAGTGAGCGTATCTTCAGGGGTTCGTCTCTCCCGGTATTGGGGGTGAGGTCGTGCTGTGTCTAGGAGAGCCATTACACAAAGTCCTTGGCCAAGGCAAGGAGATTTACTGGTAGGTATTCCAGTAGTATCTCAGGGTGTTCTGGGCTACACTCCGACACGACTTGTACCGCTTTTGGGGGTCTGACTTTTACCAACCCCCTAGGCCCGCCATGCGATACTCATAGACGAACGGACCGGACTGCACGGATATTGTCACTGACAGGCTCAGTAGGGTGTCAGGATGAGTTCGCTCATCGACGTCCCTTTTAGTCAATAGCTGGTGGCCCGTTACGTATTGGCTTATACCTCTGACGGGCTAGTGGTTAAATCCACAGCCATTGTATTGACGAGTCTTTAGAGTCCACCACACTTTCAGTTACTCAAGTTTCGGGCGAAACGCTGTAGAGGCCGTATGGAGATATGGCAGGGTCCGATCAGATACGTGCGGTATTGCACGGATCAGGATCGGACGGTTTGTACTAGTAGCCGTATAGGTATATGGCAGGGTTCAATCAGATACGTGCGGTATTGCACGGATCAGGATCGAACGGATATTACTAGCCGGCTTTGGTTTAAGCCGGTCCTAGTTTAGTACAGTGTAGATTTTGTCTCTTTGCATTTATATCCGGACGGAATACAGATGCGGGTGTGTATGCACAGTATCGGGGTTTTCCTGTAATTTATTACGGGACCAGTTTTCTGGAGTTGCCAGTTTGCATTCCGTTCCGGCCGGTTTTCCTTTGCTTTTTCCCGGCCGGACTTTTTCCGATGGAGGGGGTTATTTGCAATTGTGCAAATAATCTTTGTGGAGGGGGTTTCTTGCAAATCTATTGATTATGATAGCTATCATTATCTTTTCACCATGCTTTTGCATTTATTGTGATAAAGTGTGAGTATGGTGTGATTGGAAATGAGGTATGGTGTATGTTTCTTTGACCTTGGATGTGGTCACCATTTTATGATCCTACACTCACCTCCCTTGTTCCCTCCTCCACCATTTTCCTATATGTGATTTGGCCGGCCACTTCTTGAGGAGGAGGATGGTTCATTTGTTTTGGTGTTGGAAATTTATCAATCATCTCATTTTTATCATGCCACCAAAACCCTCTCCAAAGTTCATGATTTCCTTCTCCCTCCATGGCAACTTCACCACCCCAAAAGAGACTATGATTCTACACTACACATTCTACAGCAAATCTTGGACGCGTCGATTCGCCAGCTTCGCGCCCGAGTTGCCTCGGTATTGAGGTGGGAGCCCGTAAAAGCTACAGGCGATGTGGTGCCCTTTCCGACGAGGAGGAGACGGACGGAGATCCCGCGAGGAGATCGGAGTGGAGATGAAGACCGGAGGACTCGGATCAGTCGGTACATCTCTTCCCTTTCTTGTTAAGTAGCTTAGACTTGTTAATGGTTACGATCCGGAGTTTAGTGCGCGGTGGTGCCGGTTTGCAAAGTCCGCAAAATTTAAGTTTATCACCGTTTCCGCATTCCGGCGTCGGATTGACGGCCGGGGCGCCGCCGTGCACTTACAGTTAGCGGGGGTACGCCTTCAGGAAAAAGAGGTTATTTAATTAAGAAACTTCGCGAAAGCGTTGGAAAACCTCCTTCGAAGTACTGACACTAGCTTGGCCAAAAAGTTAAGCAAGAATTGCAGGGTCCGATTAATCCCGACTAATTCTTCTTTTATAGTTTTAAGTAGGATTTGAGGAAACAGTGGGAGCCATCCTGTTTAGATAAACTAATAACCAATCTAAACTTGTAAGAGTATCATGCTGAGTGTTTTTTCTCTCTCTTAATTGCAGCGACCAAGTTGACCGGGCTTAAGTCACTACTAGATAAAAATATATTGACGGGGCCAAACTGTAAAGATTGGCTAAGAAATGTCCAGATGGCCATTATCTATAATAAGCTGGACTACCTCCTTACTACTAAAGCCCCCGCCTCCCTGGTCCAGATTCCACCATCGCGGATATTGAAATCCATAAGATATGGTAAATAGACTGTGCGAAAACCAAGTGCCTCGTGTTGGCTTCAATGGATAATAAACACCAGAGGCGGCACGAGAAGATGGACTTAGTTTCTATCTTCCTCCATACTAAAGATTTATATGGAGAGGAATCTCGTATTGCAAGATACGAGACCTCTAAGAAATTAATTCAGGCGAGCTTGGCTATCGGGTCATCTGTAGGGGGCCACGTCCTTAAGATGATCGGCTATATTGAAGAGCTCGTGGACCTTGGGACCACATTGGAGAATGAGTTGTATAAGGACTTGATTCTACAATCCCTCCCCTCTACCTATGCCCAGTTTATATTGAATTTCAATATTCAAAGGAAGGAAGTTACACTTTCAGAACTTCTCAACATATTGAGGAGTGCAGAGGGAACCTTAAAAAAACCAGGGAGACACCTACTCTACTTATTGGGGAATCTTCTTCCTCAAGATCCAAGGCGAAAGCTAAGGGGAAGAAAAAGAAGGCCCCCCAGGCCGAAAGGTGGTGTCAATAAGGTACAGGGAAAAGGCAAGGCAAAAGTTTTGGGGCCGACAGTAGGGAAAGAGGAATGTTTCTATTGTCATAAGAAAGGTAATTAGAAGAAGGACTGCAGGGCTTGGAAAGCCAGGAACCAGGATTCTAGGAAAGTTGTGGATTCGGTTTTAGGTGTGTTTATGATTGAAAAATGTCTGTCAATCAACTCTACTTTCTGGGTATTGGATACTGGTTCAGGATATCATATCTGTATTTCATTGCAGGCACTGACAAGCCATAGATGTTAGTTATATGTATTCCTTAGAGGCCATTACTGTACATGAGATGTGTATTGTAGTGGATGCTGGGACATATATAGGTAGGACTTTCTTGCTCGACATGATAGTACGCTATCTGGTTGCTCTTTATCTTAACATGTATACTTACTGTCTCTCCATTACATGTTGATAAAGCCCTTAGGATGTGTACTCGACTTGCAGGACTATGATGCAGATCATACTAGTGGGGCCTAGGTAGTCCATGAGTACATCCTTCAATATTCCTAGTCATGGGAATATCGAGACGGGGCATCGATATTTCAGAGTAGACTAGCGTATATCTTCTCGACCCATGTGATGGGCGATGGATGATCCCATATCCATTGGTGTTTGACATCAGAGATGGTATGCGGGTGCTCAGTGGAGACTGGGTACACTGAACGGACTCGCCGAGAACTCCCAGATGGTATTATACCTCACATCAGATGGCATTTCTCTGGTGACACTGGTACAGCTTAGTCTGTTGACCCGAGAACGTCATAGAGTCTTGTGTGTCTCCCACTGTACTTTGATTTCCACCCTACCACAGCTTTACTGAGTCGTGCAAACAGGTGGTTTTTAGGTACAGTCCCGATTCACATGGAGGCAATGAGCGATAGGAGGGGATTCGTCTCTCCCGGTATTGGGGGTTGATGTTGTGCTATGCTCGACTGGCCATAACTGGAAATCCCTGGCCAGGGTTGCACTGATTTACTAGTAATTGTTATCAGTAGTTTCATGCTTGTTATGGACCTTACATCGGCATGACTTATCAAGCTTCTGGGGTCTGACGTTTACCACCCCTAGGCGAGATATGCGACATATCAGACGAACAGACCGGACTATGCGGTAAGTGTTACTGATTGGATTCGCAGGAGTGTGAGCAGGCTTGCTCGTTGATCTTCTGATCGCTCAATACCCGGGTGGCCGTTACGTTTAGCAGACCGCTTGCGGCTTGTGGGTGATTGATATGATCACCACCTACTGCCGGCGTATTGACGAGTCTTTAGAGTCCTACACAGAGATTTCCTGGTTCAAGAGAAACGAAATAGGAGCGCATATGAGATATGTGCGGGACCGAGAATAATACCAGTATGTAATACTGTATTCTATTCTCGCGATTTGTATCATCGGACGGTTATATGTGATATATCCGGATTACCGAATCAAGTGTTTATTCGATACATTGATACACTAGATATTAGTCGGTTATATGCGATATGACCGGATTGTTAAATCAAGTGTTGATTTAATGATTTAATGTATAATTATATATTTGATATCTTACTTTACATTAACTAGTGTTGGTTCATTTAAGATTGATTTTCTCACTTGTTGTGCACAAGTTGTATATGTGATATATGTTTATGCACAAGTTTGCATCATGATTGATGATACATGCAAACATGGGTGTGTGTGTGACATACACCATGTTAATTATAATTTAGGTTTTTATTTATCTTAATTATTCAAAATGGTGGCTTCTTTTGTCATGGTTTAAAGTTTCATGAAGCTTGAAGCAACTTTGACAAAGTCCACTCATTTTGACTTGATTAAGATATTCATTAACCAAACCATTATAATTAACTATGGTTTAGTCTCTACAAAGGTTAACTCACCCATGGTTGCATTATGATAGACATCACTTGATTATTCTTTTTACATAATTCATAATTCATTATTATTCTTTTCTTATTCTTCAAGAAGAAGAAAGCTTTCTAGAAAATTTTCAAGTGAAGATTTAGAGTGAGAAATCCAAATCTAAAGTGAACCCATTTCCTATTTCATCATCTTCTACTACTTGCCATTTGGTTTAGGGTATTCTATTCACAAAGTTTACGACCAAGTGAAGGAATAGCTTGAGTTTGAGTCTCCTCGACGTAGATCATCTTCGGTCTCGAAATCAACGACCTAGCCCGCTCATTTCTCCGAAGAAACCATCGCTAGAGTCCGGGATCCCGATAATCGCAGCGAAGGGACGTCAACACGGAGCTTTAGAAGTGAAGGACCGGATCTACAAAGGTTGTAATCCCTTTCACTTGTAGTTAAAATGTTTAACTTGTTAGTTTTCGCATAATCTCTAGTATACGATCTTGGTTAGGGTTGTTCGGCACGGCTATTTTTTTGAATCGGGCATGGTTGATGCCTTGTTGAGCCTTGTTAGGGTGTCTAGGAACTCTACAGTAGTATCAGAGCCAAGCTAGAGTTTTATGCGAAGTCTAGACGAAATTAAAAGTCCGATCGAACCCCGAAACCCTAGTTTTTACCCTTCTCTGGAAATTTTCTGAAATTGTGATTTTTTGTGAATTAAAAATACTCAAAAAAATTAGCAGGGTTTTCTAGGAATTACTGTACAGCACGTGCTCTTAAGTCGATCAAAAAGCCGCGGAACCGCGGCATGAGCATGCTCCTGCGGCGGTTCCGCGGCCGTACAGTCACATCATTCTTTGTAGTTTGCACAGTAAAGTCCGTCTGTAATTCCTGTGTTTTCTGGGAGTTTTTAATTTATACTCAAGAGTTGAGTTTTCTGGGTTGTATTGGCGACTCGATGATTCGATCAGATTATTTAACTTTGTTTATTTTGTCCGAATAATTTTAGAACGTGTTAAAAAGTTCGACCGGATATCAATAACTCACCTTTTCCCGACCCAGAAAATTTCCAAGTGTTGGATTTTTCGTAGTTTAAAAATGTTCTAAATCGTGCAAGTTATGCGATGGACCCTCTAGAAGACAACAAACCTTAACTCGATTATGTGACTGTCTTGAACTGCCTTTTGAACCTTAGGGTTTGGGGCAGTACGGCGTGCCACATGTGAGACGTTGGCTTGACCCTTCTACGGCTGGACCGTTGGTACTGTGGCATGAAATGGATGTTTTTAAACTTATCTCAAGTGTTGAGAACTATTTGGGAAAACTTGGGTGTTTGATTATTCGATCGGAAAGTTTAACATTGTCTATTTATCTGAAATGTGATACAATGTTTGGAATCCACAAGTAGTTATGAGATAACTAATTTGAATGTTATAAACATAGCAGTTTATTCTCATTTGATCGGTTGCCACGGAATTTTGATGTGATCAAAAGTCCGTCGCAATCACGTAGCGTACGCGGATACTCGTCGGTAAACTTAATAGACAGCCACGCCCCATAGCCCCGACCAAGTGACTGTAGGAGAACCCCGTCGCTAAAAGCATCCGTTCGGGTGCTTGCGGCAGCGGTGTTCCGCCTTAGTGCACTTCGTCGACGGCATCCGGGGGTGCGGCCGTCTACTAAAGTTTGCGACGAGCATTCGATCAGGATGTCGGGAATCTTGTTGAATTGCCCGACTTGATATTGAAAGGAGTTTTCGATAATGAGACTAAAATGCGGGGTTTATAAAAGTTAGACATGCGATGTCTAAGGAATTCATATAGTTAGGCATGCGATGTTTAAACAAGTTGCGGATTCCAACTGTTGTAGTTTTACACTTTCTTTTCTGCGACCGTAAGTGTAATATGTGATATTGCCGGTTTCGTTGCTATATGTCAACGACAATTGGGATGAGCATATTTACTTACGTTGATGACATGTGATATTATGAGTTGCTGGATATGTTATATTGGATCGTCGTGTTTGAATAGCCGGGGTTTTTTTTTTATGTGAGATGAGTGTTTTTCATTTTTCATTCATATAAAAACTTGTATGTAATATTCTTTTGTTGGAGCACTTCCGGGCTGAGGATGATGTCACCATTGTATATTATTTATTTTTCCGCATTAGGATAGACCCAAGGCAGGGAGCACAAGTAACCGGGTTCTAGGGTCCAGTGGGAGACCATCTCGAGGAATCGAGTCCGGGTCTCCTAACTCTAGAATTGGTAGGGTTGCTTGCCGCTCTCGTAGGGGTCTACGGGTGTGGGATTGGCTATTTATCACGACCGTGGAAGCCGTGTTTTATAGGGGCTCAAAATATAATACGGATGTCCTAGTATATCCAATATTTCATATGTTGTTTTCTGCTGCGTTATCTGTGATGTGATCATGTGATATGTTCAGATAGATATTGTATATAGTATATATGATATATTATATAGACTTTGCTTATGTTTTACACCCGTACTATCCCTGCCCCGCTCTGCCGTTAGTTACCTAACCTAACGGTGCAGACGGGACATCGAGGCGAATGCGGATGACATAAGTGTACGTTGTATTTATCTGTGATGTTTAGGTGGACTAAAATGATGGGACATTCATTAATGAGATTAATGAAAGAAAATAAACCTAAAAGATGTTGTGGAATCGAATTTCAAAAATTATATAGCTCTAGCTGTTGCTTTGCATAGCGGTGTTCCTTGTAGAACATCCAGCACCTTATTCGATAAGAAAAGAGCTGAGATCCTTTCACCGGGAGTGACCTCTTTAGCAATAACTAGCAGATGCTACAACCTTTGGTTTGTTTTTGACTGCTTTTCTAGTTTTTGCTTTGCATAGTGGTATTGTGAATATCCTGCACCTCATTCGACGAGGAAAGAGCCGAGATCCCTTCACCGGGAGTGACCTCTTTAGCGAAACTTGCAAAAGCCTCAAAAACACTCCATTTAAAAACCATTTGATTCTGCAACGAGATCAAGTTCAAAGCGTTAAAGGCTTTCTTAAAAACCATCCGCAACCCTCCGTCATTTTAGAAAGTAGACTACTTAGTATTCGTACTGTGTTTGTTGACCATAGTCAAGGCACAGTGTACGGTAGCTAAGTGATATCTTCCTACACAGCATATGATGTGATTAGTTAGGATAGTCGCGTGACTTTGTTGACCTTAGTTAAGGGTCATGTAGGTGGGTCTAATTAATCACGAAATGACGGGTAGAGCTTGACTAGTGCTTATGATTTGTTGACCATAGTTAAGGTCATAAGTGCTAGGGGTAAAAACCATTATCGGGAGTTTCAAGTGTTGAAATTTGCAATGAGATTGCATACCTTCTATATGATAGTTAGATCCCGATACCTACTGCGAGTAATTGTTACTCCTGGGAGATTTTTGCACTTTACAATTAGCCGATCAAGTAGGTGTCTAGAAAGGTGTCAACGGGGTTACGCCCCTGGGAAAACGAGGTTTATTTTAATTAGGTCCATGCGAAAGCACGGGGAACCTCCCTCAAAGTACCGGCACTGGCCTGGCTGAAAGATTGGCGAACTGGTAGAGTGTAATTAATCCCGGCTAGTCTTTCCTTTTAGGGTTTGAAGGAAGATTTGATAAAAACAGTGGGAGCCATACTGATTAGATAAAATATATAATCAATCTAATCTTGCAAGAGCGCACGCAGAGTGTTTTCTTCTCTCTCTCTCCAGGTAGCGACCATGTCATACCTTAATCAAGATAATAATATGGATGTATTGACCGAACCCGCTTGTTATACTGAGCTGGGGAACGTTGGTCCCGCTCCAACTTATAATTGTTATAAGACCGAGCAGGGAATTGGGGAATACAAGATTTCCCATGCCGCCTAAACGAAGAAAGTGCACAATGATGCATCTTCTTCGGGTATGTTCATTATATAGAACTGTTTCTCTGTATCCTATACGTCCTGGGTATTAAATACCGGATCAGGATCCCGCCCATGTAATCTGTTACATGGGCTGCAGATAGGTAGAGAACTGAGAATGGGTGATAAATTTCATGAGATAGAAACGGTGCAAGTGTTGCAACCAAGTCTGTTGATAGTTATCACTCTGTATTACTAGAATACATTGATTCTGAACGAATGTTATTAGATACCGAATCTAATATACAACATCATATCAGTCTCTTTTTATTAAAGAAGGATATAATTTTGTATTGTTGGATAATGTTTTGAACATTTCCTATATCAAAAGTTGATCGGTTCAAGCACGTTATCTAAAAGCATGTACATTCTGAATCAAACCACGGTTCTTAATGTATAGAACACACACAAGAGGAAGAGTTCAGAAATGAACGAATCCTTCTTGAGGCATTGTAGACTAGGTCATATCAATATAACCCGACTAGCTAAGTTACATTTAGATGCTTATTTAAATCAGTTTGAATTTACATCTTGTGAAACTTTCCAGTCATGTCACAAAGATAAGATGACCGTAGCTCTGTTTACTGAAAACAGAGAAAGAGTTAGTGAACTCTTGGGACTGATACATAGTGATGTATGAAGGTCCCCAGTCTACATATGCCAGGACTGGTTTTTTGTACTTCCTTACATTCACTGATGATCTCTCAAGATTCGGACACATGTTCCTATTGAAATACATGTATGAAGCTTTTGAGAAATTCAAAGAATATAAGTCAGAAGTAGAGAACCAAAACGGGTATAAGTATTATGTCCTATGATGAGATCAGGGAGGAGAATACTTGTGCATGGAATTCTTGGATTATTCTAAAAGGAGAATGAGATTCTCTCTCAGTATTACTCCTCTGAATACACCACAGCACAATGGTGTATCGGGGCAGAGCAATTACACCATATGAGATATGGTGCGCTCTATGATGAGTACTACTGAGTTACCTATTTCCTTTTGGGGATTGTGCACTTGAGAAGCTGCATACCTATTGAATTGGATTCTAATCAAATCAGTGCCTACCACTCCATATGAGATATGGTATAGGAAGAGCCCATCTCTTAAGCAAGTTAAGATTTGGGGTTGTCCGGCCTATGTCAAAAGCAAAATCCGGACAAGATCGAGGCAATGTCGGTTCTGTAGAACTGGAAGGATTTCCAAGCTATACAAACTACAGCCGATGATTTGATAGAACCAAAAGATTCAATAGTCACCGACGAACCTCAGCCTCTCCGCCGATCTAGCAGGGTTCCTCATCCGCCTGAGAGATACTTCGGTTTCTTAATGACAGTGGGAGCGAGGAATGCATCATGAGATGATGACCCAACTAGTTTCGAGCAGGCCATCGAGAGTGAGGACTCTGTAAGAATGGCTGGATGCTTAGCGATATGAGATGGAATCCAAAAACACCAACAAAGTATGGACTTTGGATGCTATATCTGAAGGGTTAAATCCCCATCAGGAGCAAGTATATCTTGAGAAGATTACTTGGTGTAGATGGAAAGGTTGAGACTTTCGAAGCTAGACTTGTTAAAGGTTTTCGTCATCGACCAAGCGTGGGTAATGATGAAACCTTTTCCAGTGGCTATGCTTAAGTCCATCCGGATCCTACTTGCCATTGCTACATACCATGACTACGATATCTGGTGGTTGGGTGTCATGACTATTTTTCTAAACATTGATTTAGAAGAGAGGCTCTATAAGTACACAACCATAGGGCTTCGTAAACAGTGGGAGCAGCGAAAACGTGTGCAAGATGTTTTATGGAATAAAACAGGCATCACAGAGTTGGAACGTCTGTTTTGATGTAGTAGTCAAAGAGTTTGAGTTCATCAAAATAGTAGATGAACCTTGTATATACAAAAAGGTAGTAGAGAGTAAGGTGGTCATCCTCGTATTGTACGTGGACAACATACTCTTGATAGGAAAAGAGTTTCATATGCTACGCTCAGTCATTCTCCTCTTATCACATGGATTCTCCATATAGGATCAAAGTGATACCTCCTAAATCCTGGGTTTTGGATCTATGAGATGGATCTAATTGGATGTTAGGATTCTCACTAGTTGTAGTGAGATGGTATCAGTTGATCCTGGGGAGAATCACTGGAAAATTTCCAAGGTGGTAAGGTTGACTGAATGTCAGTCACAGGCATTGTCTTTACCCTCAGTGGAGGGACGGTATATTAGAAGAGTTCCAAGCTAGATACCGTGGCAGACTAGACGATAAAGGCTGGTGACATCGCTATCAAAGATACTACCAATGAGGCAGTTTGGGTGTATATTAGTTCATGAGATGAACTAGGTTCCAACCATTGTGTGATAATGGAAGTGTGGTTTTGACCTAGGAACCACGGTCCAGACATATTCCAAGACAGTATCACCTGATCATGGAGATAGTTGATCTCCAAGGAGATCAAGGTTAGGAGAGTAGACACAGAGGACAACACGGCGGATCCATTCACAAAGGCCTTTTCCCAGAGAGAGACTTTTATGGGATGGTTGAGTATGAGATACTGCAACCACTGCTAAAGATAGCCCTAGTGCAAGTGGGAGATTGTTAGTTATATGTATGCTCTAGAGGCCATTACTGTACATGAGATGTATATTGTAGTGGATGCTGGGACATCTATAGGTAGGACTTTCTTACTCGACATGATAGTACGCTATCTGGTTGCTCTTTATCTTAACATGTATACTTACTGTCTCTCCATTACATGTTGATAAAGCCCTCAGGATGTGTACTCGACTTGCAGGACTATGATGTAGATCATACTAGTGGGGCCTGGGTAGTCCATGAGTACATCCTTCAATGTTCCTAGTCGTGGGAATATTGAGACGGGGCATCGATATTCCAGAGTAGACTAGCGTATATCTTCTCGACCCATGAGATGGGCGATGGATGATCTCATATCCATTGGTGTTTGACATCAGAGATGGTATGCGGGTGCTCAGTGGAGACTGGGTACACTGAACGGACTCGCCGAGAACTCCCAGATGGTATTATACCTAACGTCAGATGGCATTTCTCTGGTGACACTGGTACAGCTTAGTCTGTTGACCCGAGATCGTCATAGAGTCTTGTGTGTCTCCCACTGTGCTTTGATTTCCACCCTACCACGGCTCTACTGAGTCGTGCAAACAGGTGGTTTTTGGGTACAGTTCCGATTCACATGGAGGCAATGAGCGATAGGAGGGGATTCGTCTCTCTCGGTATTGGGGGTTGATGTTGAGCTATGCTCGACTGGCCATAACTGGAAATCCCTGGCCAGGGTTGCACTGATTTACTAGTAAGTGTTATCAGTAGTTTCATGCTTGTTATGGACCTTACATCGGCATGACTTATCAAGCTTCTGGGGTCTGACGTTTACCACCCCTAGGCGAGATATGCGACATATCAGACGAACAGACCGGACTATGCGGTAAGTGTTACTGATTGGATTCGCAGGAGTGTGAGCATGCTTGCTCGTTGATCTTCTGATCGCTCAATACCCGGGTGGTCGTTACGTTTAGCAGACTGCTTGCGGCTTGTGGGTGATTGATATGATCACCAACTACTGCCGGCGTATTGACGAGTCTTTAGAGTCCAACACAGAGATTTCCTGGCTCAAGCGAAACGAAATAGGAGCGCATATGAGATATGTGCGGGACCGAGAATAATACCAGTATGTGATACTGTATTCTATTCTCGCGATTTGTATCATCGGACGGTTATATGTGATATAGCCGGATTACTGAATCAAGTGTTTATTCGATACATTGATACACTAGATATTATTCGGTTATATGCGATATGACCGGATCGTTAAATCAAGTGTTGATTTAATGATTTAATGTATAATTATATATTTGATATATTACTTTATATTAACTAGTATTGGTTCACTTAAGATTGATTTTCTCACTTGTTGTGCACAAGTTGTATATGTGATATATGTTTGTGCACAAGTTTGCATCATGATTGATGATACATGCAAACATGGGTGGGTGTGTGACATACACCATGTTAATTATAATTTAGGTTTTTATTTATCTTAATTATTCAAAATGGTGGCTTCTTTTGTCATGGTTTAAAGCTTCATGAAGCTTGAAGCAACTTTGACAAAGTCTACTCATTTTGTCTTGATTAAGATATTCATTAACCAAACCATTATAATTAACTATGGTTTAGTCTCTACAAAGGTTAACTCACCCATGGTTGCATTATGATAGACATCACTTGATTATTCTTTTTACATAATTCATAATTCATTATTATTCTTTTCTTCTTCTTCTTCTTCTTCAAGAAGAAGAAAGCTTTCTAGAAAATTTTCAAGTGAAAATTTAGAGTGAGAAATCCAAATCTAAAGTGAACCCATTTCCTATTTCATCATCCTCTACTACTTGCCATTTAGTTTAGGGTGTTCTCTTCACAAAGTTTATGACCAAGTGAAGGAATAGCTTGAGTTTGAGTCTCCTCGACGTAGATCATCTTCGGCCTCGAAGTCAACGACCTAGCTCGCTCATTTCTCCGAAGAAACCATCGCTAGAGTCCGGGATCCCGATGATCGCAGCGAATGGACGTTAACACGGAGCTTTAGAAGTGAAGGACTGGATCTACAAAGGTTGTAATCCCTTTCACTTGTAGTTAAAATGTTTAACTTGTTAGTTTTCGCATAATCTCTAGTATACGATCTTGGTTAGGGTTGTTCGGCACGGCTATTTTTTTTTAATCGGGCATGGTTGATTCCTTGTAGAGCCTTGTTAGAGTGCCTAGGAACCCTACAATAGAGTTATAAAGGCAGGTGATATGACCCTCATGGTTGCTAACGGAGCAAGCGTGGAAGCTGTTTCTGTAGGGGAATATCATCTAGGATTAACAAGTGGACACATTTTGGTTTTGCGTAACTGTTTTTGTGTACCTAGTTTGATATGTAATATCATCTCTATATCTTTAATATCTGTAGAAGTTTATGATTTTACATTTGTAAGCGATATTTTAAACATTCACCTTAATCATGGTTTGATTGGGTCAGGTACACTAGACAACGGTATATACATATTAAATCAACATAAGGTTTTCAATATTCAGAACGTAATTAAAATAAAGAATCCAGAATTAAATCAAGTTTTCTTATGGTATTGTAGACTAGGCCACATCAATGAAACACGATTGACGAAGTTATATAAAGAGAGATATTTGGATCCATTTGAATATCTGTCTTATGCAACTTTTCAATCATGTTTCGAAGGAAAGATGACAAAAACTCCGTTCACTGGACACGGAGTAAGAGCCACCGAGCTCTTGGGACTCATACACAGCGACGTGTGTGGTCCATTGTCTATATATGCAAGAAGTTGGTATTCCTACTTCATTACTTTTACGGATGATTTCTCAAGGTATAGACATGTATTCTTGATGAAACATAAATCCGAGACCTATGAGAAATTCCAGGAATACAAGAATAAAGTGGAAAAACAAACATGCAAAAGTATCAAGACACTTCGATCTGATCGAGGTGGTGAATACTTAAGTGCCGAGTTCCTAAATTATTTAAAAGAGAATGGAATTCTCTCTCAGCTTACTCCTCCATACACACCTCAACACAACGGTGTATCGGAAAGGCAGAACCGCACCTTATTAGATATGGTACGTTCCATGATGAGTAACGCTGAGTTACCGCGATCCTTCTGGGGTTATACACTAGAATCTGCTGCATATCTTTTGAACAAAGTTCCTACTAAGTCAGTGCTTACTACACTATATGAAATATGGAGTGGGAAGAAACCCTATTTTAAGTATTTTAAAATATGGAGATGTCTAGCTTTTGTCAAAAAGCAGCATGCAGACAAGCACGAAGCATGATCAGTACTGTGTAAGTTTGTAGGATACCCAAAGAATTTCAGGGGGTATCTTTTCTATTACGCAGAGGAACAAAAGGTTTTTTTTCTCGACATGCTCACTTTCCGGAGACTCAATTTCTTGAAAAATAAATAAGTGGGAGCGCAATAGAACTGGAAGAAATTCCAGAACCACAAACTATTACTGATAGTATGGTGGAACCAAAAGTTTCAAAAGAACCGGATGTCCCCGCGCCACTCCTCAGATCTAGTAGGCAGTCTCATCCACCCGAGAGATACTACAGTTTTCTGATAGACGGGGATAGAGATGATTGCATCATCAATGATGATGAGCCGACTAGTTTTCAGCAGGCAATCAATGGAATCCATGTACACCAACAAAGTTTGGACTTTGAACATTGCACCTCAAGGGGTAAAACCCGTAGGCTGCAAATGGATCTTCAGAACGAAGATTGGTGCAGATGGACAGGTTGAAACCTATAAGGTTAGACTTGTAGCAAAAAGTTTCCGTCAAAGACCTGGCTTAGACTATGATGAATCTTTTTCTTCAATGGTTATGCTTAAATCCATTCGGATCCTACTTGCCATTGTTGCCATCCATGATTATGAAATTTGGCAGATGGACGTAAAGATCGCTTTTCTGAATGGAAATTTGGAAGAGTGTGTTTATATGGATCAGCCAGAGGGTTTCGTAGATAGTGGGAGCAGCGGAAAAGTGTGCAAGTTGATTAAATCTATTTATGGATTAAAGCAGACATCGCAGAGTTGGAACATCTTCTTTCATGAGACGGTCAAAGAATTTGATTTTATCAAAAATCTAGATGAACCATGTATTTATAGTAAGATTGTAACAAGAACTGTGGTATTCCTCGTCTTGTACATGGATGACATTCTCCTGATAGGAAATGACATTCCTATGCTACAATCATTCAAATGATTCTTGTCACAGAAGTTCTCCATGAAAGACCTGGGTGATGCCTCGTCTATTCTGGGGATGCAGATCTATCGTGATAGATTTAAGAGGATGTTGGGACTTTCACAGTCTAGGTACATTGACACCATACTGAAAAGATTCAGATTCAGTATGGAAGATTCCAAGCACAGTAATCTACTGGCTTATCATGGGTCACCCTCTCCAAAGAGATGTCTCCCAAGACTGATTTGGAAAGGGATCGCATGATTATTATACCCTACACTTCTGCAGTAAGATTTATAATGTATGTGATGTTATGTACCAGACTAGATGTTGCTTACGCACTGAGCGTGGTAAGCAGGTATCAGTCAAACCTTAGGGAGAAGCACCGGATAGTAGTAAAGAACATTCTCAAGTACCTGAGAAGGACTAAGGAGATATTCTTGGTGTACGGCAGTAAAGACCTCCAGATCGAGGCCTTCGCTGACTCCGGCTCCCAGGGTGATAAGGATGACTCTAAATCCATGTCGGATTATGTCTTCACCCTCAAATGGAGGGGCGATTTGTTGGAAGAGCTCTAAACAGGATACCGTTGCTGACTCGACAATGGAGGCAGTGTATATCGCTGCATGTGACGCCATGAAAGAAGCAGTCTAGATAAGGAAGTTCATAACAGAACTTCTGGTGGTTCGGTCCATTGTTGATCCAATACCTTAGTATTATGAAAACAACGGGGCTATTGCTTTAGCGAAGGAGCCAAGGTCCCATGAGAAGTCTATATATATCTTGAGGCGGTATCACCTGATTAGGGAGATCGTGGATCGCCGAGAGATCGAGGTGTGGAGAATAGACACGCAGAATAACACTGCAGATCTACTCATAAAGGCCATCTCTAAGACGCAGTTCAAGAGGCTATTCGAGATGTTAGGTCTGCGATATGCCAATACATGGCCTTAGTGCAAGTGGGAGATTGTTAATGATATATGCCGTAGAGTCCATTATTGTACAGTACTGGATTGTATATTACATTTTGGAAGCTTGGAATATACACAGTTATAATAACAGTATTGATCAATATGATAGTATACTATCTGGTTTGATTCTATCTTAACATGTGTATATGTTTCTTTTAACGTATCGCTAATACATGTTGAAGAGCCCTTAGGATCTTTGCTTGACTACCGGCGTTGTGATGGCAGTCACACTAGTAAGAGCTGGGTAGTTTATAAGCAAATTCTTAAACTTGTCCCTAATCGTAGGATTATCGAGACTGAACATCGATATTCCAGAGTAGACTAGTGTATACGCTTCTTATCCCTGTCAGGAGAGGTGGCCTGTCCCGCAGCCATTAGTATACGTTCCCAAAGATAGTTTATAGGTGCTCATTGGTTTATGAGTTTCACTGGACGGACTCGCTGGGAACTTTTGGTTGCTATTATACCTATCGTCAGTTAGCAGTTCCCCGGTGACATGAGTACAGGTTAGTCTATTGACATGACAACACTATTCATCTAGAGTGTGTTCCCACTGTAGTTAGATTACTACCCTACCACGGCTCAAATGAGTCGTGCAAACAGGTAGTAGTTGGGTGCAGTCCCAAAGCACTTGGAAGAAGTAGGGGATAGAAGGGATTTGTCTCTCCCGGTATTGGGAGTTGATATCGCGTTGTGTACAGTTAGCCAATATACAAAATCTCTGGCCAGGGCAAGTGAGATTTACTGGTAGGTACACCAGTAGTTTCTCAGGATGTATTTGGTTCTACACCGACATGACTTATTGCGTTATTAGGGGTCTGAAGTTTACCACCCCCTAGGCCCGATATGCGATACTCTTAGACGAACAGACCGGACTGTACAGAGAATGTCACCTATAGGCTCAGTAGGGTTCTCGGACGAGTTATCGTGTCTATCTTCCCTTCGACAGATACCTGGGTAACCGTTAAGTACAGCTAGTGCTACTGACCTGCTTGTGGTTAAACCCACTGCCAGCATATTGTCGAGTCTTTAGAGCCCCACACAGAGGGTTTCCCGGTTCAGACGAAACAGTGTAGTTTGTATATTGTTTTATGCAGGGGTGTTCGATTGAATACGTGTATTAATGCACGTGCTTTAATGGAACGGATTAGCAGTACTAGCAGGTTTGAAAGACAGCCAGTTTTGATCCTAGTATTATATTTCTCTCTTTTGGGTATTTGTATTTTACACAAATACGGTATTTATACGAATACGTGTATTTCTATAAATACTGGTATTTATGCTTTGATAAAAATATATGTATTTCTTTCTAAATATGAATACGCGTTTTTTGTATTTTCGGTAAATACGGTACTCGTATTTTGGTAGAAATACGGTATACGTATTTATACGGGTATGGGTATACTTGTTTATATACTTACATTTATATTTATAAGTGTTTGTATATGTGTACCTAGTGAGATGGCAACACACACTCTCTCCCTTCTCTTCACCATTAAGCATAGAAGTGTGTGGGCTTATGACTCACTCTAGCGAGTCACCAAGCCCACCCACTCTTTTGTTTGAGGAGAGAAGAGATAAGATGAGAGAGTGTGAGATATTTTGTGAGCATGGTTGTTCTTTTCACTTGTAGAGTTTTCTCTAGTTGCTAGCCATCTTCATCTTCTTCCTCAATCCTCTCTCTTGAATCGTGAGGATTAAAAGACAGCATTTAGTTTCACAAACTACACCAATCTAAGCATCTTGTCTTAGCAAGACTTGATCTTTAGTTGCTTTGGACGAAACTATCGCTTGAATCTACATCCTCGGGTGGATCGGCTTTGACACGGACGACCAGCTTTGAGAGCTCGTTCCATCAACCCAAGGCGCTTGAAGAGTGAACTTTCAAGAACCGAAAGACCGTCTAGAAAGTTTGTAATTTCAACCGAGTAGTTAAAACTTTAGTTAGGGTTTGTTTAATTTATTGTTTGGGCTTGTATCCTGGGGATTTAGTGTTATGTGCTCAAGTTTTTAAAGTTTTTGATTCCGTATAGCCGTAGTTGACATGGCAAGGAGCACATATACACTTATAGAACCTTCAAGGGCTATTGTATATAAGATAAAGGGGTTTCCGTTAATTGGAGCGGCTGATACCGACGGATTTTGTAGGTATTGTTTGATTTCGTCCAATGCATTTTGGTATTTTTGATCCCAAACGAATGGGGTCTCCTTCTTCATCAGATGGATATAGGGGTGACATTTTCTGGAGAGGTTGGTTATGAACCGCCGGATGTATTCGAGCTTCCCTTAGAGAGATCGCAGTTGTTTGAGGGTTCGTGGTAAGGGTATTTCCATAATTGCCTTGATCTTTGAGAGATCAATTTCGATATCTCGGTGGCGAATGATGAAGCCTAGGAATTTGCCTGAGGAGACTCCAAACGCACACTTTAGAAGGCCCATCTTCCGATTATACTTCCGAAGACGCTCAAACAAGATCTTTAGATACTCCCAGTGCTCCTCATGAGATTTGCTCTTGACCATAAGGTCATCGATATAGCATTCGACGATCTTGTGTATCAGATCATCGAATATGTTCGTCATGGCCCATTGGTATGTAGCTCCGGCGTTCTTCAAACAGAAGGGGACCTTGTAGCAGAATACGCCTAATGGAGTCCTGAAGGAGGAATGTTTCTGGTCTTTAGGATCCATCTTTATTTAGTTGTATCCTGAAGATCCATCCATAATGGAGAAGACTTCATGGGTAGACGTGTTATCAATCATTAGCTCGGTAACGGGCACTGGGAAGTCTTATTTCTGGCATGCCTTGTTGAGGTCCGAAAGTCCATCAAATACAAACCGTCCTATTTTTCTTCATCACCGGAACGATATTAGCGATCCAGTCAGGATATTGAACTTCTTGGATGAAATCGGAGTCGATTAATTTCTTGATTTCGGTATTGATACTCATCTCAAGTTCAAGCCCTATCCTTTTTGGTGCCTGCTTGACTGGTTTCATCTTTGGCGATATGGCCAGCTTGTATGCCGCTACCTCTGGATCTAAACTCGACATTTCGGAGTAGTTCCAAGCGAAGCAATCTTTAGATTATATAAGCACATCTTTTAATATGGCTATATGTTTTTCGGATAGCAGCTTACCGACGGACGTCGATCTCGGATCATTCTCCGTTCTTAAGTCAATTTTTCTCAGGTTGTCTGCCGTGGTATGTATTCCATCCTCCAGCTCTTTTGGTGCCGGTGAAAATTCTAAGATCTCTTCATCATCGTCTTCATTTGCGAAGCATCCTAAAAGGTCAATCACATCCTCATTCTCTCCCTCTTTTGAGAGAGTTACTATATGACAGGCATGAGCCCGCTTCCATTTTCGCGGCCGAGATAGTCCCATCCTGATGGTATAAGTCTTCTTTGGCTCGTGATTTTGTGGCGGGCTTATCTTCTAGCTATCGGACAATATGAACCTGCCTTGTTGATATTGGTCCTCCATCCAGTTCTTGAACGTGAAACAGTCTTCCAGGAGGTGACTTATTACTTGGTGATAGGAGAAATAATTCGGATGATGGACTTTATTTATCTGTTCGGAATGCCAAGACTCCGAAAGAGTCATCATTTGATGCTTCATGAAAAGGCTGAACATCTTTCCTGTCTCTTCTCGTTGGAATGAATATTTCCAATCCATCTTCTTTATAAGGGACGGGCTAAGAGCGAGCTTTCCTCGCTTAGAAGGCGTCTTAGACTTGTTTTATTGTCCTTGAACGTTGCTCGCGATTATTGCCTTATCCTTGTCTCCGCTGCGAGATTCTCCTTTTTCATAGGAGCACACAGCGGGATATGGATTAAGACTATCATGCTCTACGTTTTCCACAGATTGCTTACTGAGACGTCATGTCTTGCCTTTTCATATATGACCATTTCGCGACTATGGTTGTCTCAGCTCGCTTGACAAGTTTCCTTTATTATCTTGTAAATTTGTTCTTCGAACGACGGACTTGAGGTTTTTTGAGCGAGACTTTTTTCTCGTTCGGTGACATGGCTGCTTGGAGAAACATCTTCTTCTACATTCGAGCTGTTTATGGCATGACAGCTGTAGATTTGCTCCTGTTATTTGGACCGAACATATCCCAGCTCAGTTGTTTTCATCTTCCTTTTGGGCTTCTTTCGTTGAGTCCCAGGGATATCGCAAATCTTTTTATAGAATTGGGCTTGTCGAACAGTTTGTTCGAGAGGCACACCTCGGCATTTTAACAGCTCCTTTAATCCCTCTATATAGTATCTTAGCATAAAGATGGGCTAGAACTTGTTAAGAGTCGGATCGGCCCCATACCAGACTTCTTTTTCCACCTTGGTCTCTATAGATTTATAGAAGAGAATCGCCTTTTCACCTCTTCGCATTGGAGGCACGTAGAAAGTTTCTAATTCTTGCACGCTATAAGTATTAAGCGCATCAAGTTCCCTATAATGTCGAGGTGGAGTCATCATAATATGTAGACTCTAATCTGCTTCGGCAAGAGTATACGTTGATGGGCGAATGGAGAACACTGCATTATTCCTGTCTTCGGAGTCGCTGCCAAAGATCGGGATGGGGGTCGAAGGCCCGGTTTTATTGTTCGTTCTCTGAGGCTGTCCCGAGTAGATTATTTGTTCGTCTTCTTCAATATTGCTTCCGAAGATCGGGATGGTGGCCAAAGATTTTTTCTTATTTTCCTGCTTGTGGCACCTTTCAGTATCCTCAAAATCTGGCTGAAAGTATTTTGCATCCTCGTACTTTTGTACTTCATTCACCGAGAAAGGATTGAGTTCTTCCATGAAGGTGTACTTCAAGCCATCTTTGAAATACTTCATACACTGATGTTGTGTAGAAGAGATGACGTTGTACTCGTGTAGCCAAGGCCTGCCGAGTAGAGCGTTATGACAAGTCTTGGCGTCAATGACATGGAGTTTGATGTCAGTGACGAGCAGCCCGAAGCGGAGCGTCAATATTACGAACCCAAGCTCCATGACGACTGCGATTTGAACACTGAGATGGTAATTTTGTCTCGGGCAAGATGCTGGACATTCATACATATCTCCTGACATATAACGGTCACATCTGCTCAGTCGCCGGGGGCTCACATATGCTCGACGGAGGATCCATTGTCGACAAGAATTTTCCCTATCTTGATATCGTGTCAGTACCTGGTGACATATAACGGTCAATTATGCTCGCATGTACTGAGAAGTTGATCTTCATCGCTAAATATAACATCAGCCATATGGACTTCTGCCAGTTCATTCTTCATCTTCTCTTCTGCAAGGAAATCTTGAAACTGATCAGGTTCTTATAAGGCCTTGATTAAGGAGTCTCGTGCCTCTTTGGATAAGTGTAAAGCATCCAATATGCTCAATTGTGAGGGTATCTTCCTCAAATACGCAAGGACACTATAGTCCACCTTGGTTTTCTTAGGCATGTCCTTTGCGGTGAGCTCTTTGGCCACCTCTTCATCAAGGGCGGTCTCCTCAGGCATTTTCCCCTTCCTTTTATCCTTTTTATTCGAACCTTTGTCTGCGGATCCGAGGTTCTTTTCAGGAAGAGTGCGGTTGCGCAACTGGATGTTCTCGCAATCGTTTTCATCCTCTTCTTTTTTCAAGGTGGAGCTTTCAAAGAGAGGGTAGAGGGGCATTTCATCCTCATAATCTCTCCCGAACGTGAGAACCCGAGATTTCCCCCCTTTCAAACCGGTACCAACCATATGCCAGTTTCCAGTTGCCAGTTTCTTCTTTATACATTACCGTCTCACTGCTCTCATATCGACGAGCGCGATCCTCGCGCTTCTCTTTCTTGAAGTGTTTTTTATGGGGAACATATCCTTGCCACCACTTCTTGAAAGCATTGTATTTCTCGATGGGATGAGTGATCCTTCGGTGGTATGAGCAATATTTTGGGTGTCCTTCTCCACCGTCGAAATATGGGGCCCCAGGAGTGTACATCATGCGAGATGGTAGCCTCATCCCCATTGGTAGTGTTGGTGTTCCTAGCGTCCTGGCTGCCAACCGCGGCCATTGCGGAACGAAAACTTTAAGTTTTAAAAACTTGGCGCTAGAAACGACTACCTAGAATCTAACAAAATATTAAGCTAGTGAAGAAGAGGAGTTCTAGCTACTGTGATAAGAGGGTTATACCGAATGATCTGTGTCCTTCGGTCTTCTACCCTCTTTCTTATCTCCATGAGGTCTCCATGATCAAGCTTGACCTCCTGTGTAATGACTCTGAAATCACTATACAGAATTTTCTTGTTATTGTACAAAACAGAGTATTATAGTCCGTGTAAGAATTAAAAGTTGTTTTTGTTAAATAAAATCAAGAAGCAACTTGTAGCTCACTGGTAAAGCCTCTACACTGCTGTGACATAGCCTGTGCGTTCGATTCCTATCGGACCCAATTATTTTTTAGATTTTTTTCTTTTTAATTTTTGGAAGCCCAAGAGGTGCACAATACATGGAGAAATGAAAAGTTTCAGAAAAATCAACAGGCGCAATGAGGTGTACACATTGATTTCACCACATGGCACGAATCTTGAGACTATTACCTCAATCTTGACCACCCATTTCCTTCAAAAGGCTGGCGCCGACGGTCCAAAATGCCCAATTTGCCTCCGTGCTTTGCACACACACCCCTTCGACTTCCCTTAACTCCCCTGTACTATTTGATTTTCCTATAATCAAACAGAGACTCTTCAATTCACCATTTAACACCTTTTTAATGCATTTTAATCCATATTTTTTAATTCCCAAATCATAATTCTCCACTATAAATATCACCCCATGCCCTGGCTCTTCACTATTCTGAAATTCTAGCAAAAATTCTATCAAAACTCTCTAAGTGCCAAGTGGAGTTATGCCCCTCAAGTGGAGTAGCGAGCCAAACTCGACGACTGGAGCATCTCCGATGAAAGTACGACCCCCGAGATCTTCTTCAGTCTCTTTTTAACCACCTAAAACAGTAAGTCCCTCTTCTCTTCTTTTCTTTTATCCCAACTCGTATTTTTAAAACAAATCGACAAAAGAGGAGTCGATATCACATTCTTTTTACATTTGTAAGGCATGCGTTAAGCAAATTAAAACAAACTAACATGCTACATAAAATCTTAACATAATTTCACATCTTTTAGTTTTTAATTTAACAAAATTTTCATATGAAACAAACATATAACGAACATTTTCATTAAAATATCATGAACTTTAGTGTAACCTTTTTTCGATATCTAGTATATCCAAACCCTAAAACCCTCATGGGGTAATGACCTATCCCACATGCACACTATGGTTTCATAGCACGGTATTCTAATCATATGGGTAATTCAAAATAAAAGCTTTTTCATTAAAATACCACACCGTTTCAAAACGGGTTTCTTTAAATCAGTATTTCGAAATCCTTGGCAATTACGCCTTTACAACCATCGTCAGGGGACCCGCTAATAGATAGTGCAGATTATCGCACATCCTTGGGATAGTGGAGCAAGATACAGAACTTCTCACGGAGTATTCGGTCTCGAAAGGAATAAAAATACGGTTTTTAAGAAACGTGACTTATTCTAATAAAAACTAATTTTTGGGAAAATTATATAAAATCATGAAATCCGTATTTTCAATAAAACCATATTGAGAAACTATATTTTTAAAATGAAAGAATAGAATTTTTAATAAAATACCACCAGGTTTCCTAAAATAGTAGTTTTCATAAAAATACCACAAACTTTTAAAAAGCTAGGTTTTATCACCAAAAACACCACAACAATTAAAATACATGTTCATGAAAACCCTAAATATTATAAATCAACCTCGAGGTTTATTTTTAAACAATATTAATATATATTTTTTATAAAACCCCCTCGAGATATGCAAACAATATTGTAAGGACTCTAGAATAATATAGGTTTAAACGGGATCAATTCTCTTGAGTCCTAGGAAGCCGGAGAAGGTGAGTGCTTGCCTATTCAGGTTAGACAATCTAATGGAGTTATCAATGGCAATTTTCTTGGAAAAAGACACAAATCCTGCTGTCCATATGCAACTGTTGCCGATTTCCCCCAAACATAAGATTTTAATAATTTATATCAATTCACATGAAAAGACATGACTCAAATCCAAACTCAAATCTAAATTTGAACTCGAACTCGTATACAAACTCAAACTCTAATCCAACTCGAATCTAAACTTGAATATGAACTCGAATCCAATCTACTCGAACCAGCTTGACTCGAACCCAGATTGCAGTTGTCAGGACTCGCACATTACTTGACTCACTCGAATACAATCTATACCTTTTGCAATCTAGAGTTTCGATCAAGAAATGTAAATCAATCAATCAAATTAATTAAGTATATTAACTAGTTATATATATTATACATGGGGTGCTTGGGATAGTTTCTTGTGTGAATCCAACGGAGCTTCAGGAGTCCCGTATTAACCACTTTTTTATTTTACTCGAACATCGGTCGGGTTGGCTCATCTACAGCCTAGAGTCTCGATACTAACACATGAAATGGTCCATATTTCCTTCCTCCTGGGGCCCACTCTTGAGCTCGTGAATACTTCTACGGCTGCGTTGACATTCACACTTGGAACTTAATGTTAATATAGTGACCGTCTAGAGACCTATAGTATATATTTATCCAGGAACCTATACTCTTACTCGTCATATATATTCTACCCTTGTCATTTTTTACTCTTACTTATCTTTGGGACTTATCGAGCGCTAGTTCGCTGACGGGCATTCCACCCACTTTTCTTCTCTTGGAATGTTAGTCAGATACGGTCGAGACGGAGGAGGTTAAAGCCACAGAGGAGGAATACAACCAGATCGTTTCTCAGGGCTAGCTCAGCTTCACCTTTTCTCTAGTTTATGTATGCCACTTGTTTAGAAATTTTCCTTATTGTATTTACTTTCCAGCATAAACTCTTGTATTTATAAATATTGGAAGTTGAATATAAATAAAAATGTTTTTCGAAAAATTTTACAGTCTCCATTTATTCTTGCGTTGTGTATTATTGTTTTCAATACGCTTAGTATATTTATTTAGGGATTGACCTTCTCTGGATAAATATACTGCGGGCTTGTCACCATTTCCGTTTACTGGGAAGCGGGGCGTGACATCTTGTCTTCCTTCGTCAAAGATGATCCACCCGAGAGATGTGGTTCATGGCTCTAGCTCTACACAAAAACCTAGTGGAGCAACTAAATTCTCTAGGTTGCTAATTTAGAGTGTTTAGTGATGCAGTGTGTTGTTCTAGTAATTTTTCTACCTCTCTTCATCCTTGATTCTCAACTCATGAGAGTGTATGGTGGATAGGAAGAAGGAGCTCTAGAATGGAGAGAGAAAGAGAATGGTGTAATGAAAATCTCATCACAAAATAAATAATGCAAGCATGGTTTTATCAAAATGATTTTTGCATATATAAAAACCAACCATACTTGAATAGTGCAGACAAATAAATTATAAATTCATTTGTCTACCCTATTCAAGCATGCTTCACACCATTCTCTTTGCCACCTCACCCCTTTACCTCATTTCAATTTTCAAGGAAAGAAAAAAACAAGGAAATGAGGTGTTCTCTTTCTAGAATGTTTTCCGTATAAATACAAAACACACTCTACCATATACACATACCCGTATTCATATCAAAATACGAATACCCAAAGAGGTAGAATAATACAAATAACATAATAATAGAATATACATATCAAAATATGCATATGTAAATTATTAAATCAATACTTGATTTAATAATCCGACTTAATCATAAGCCGTCTAGTATAATCAACCATCCGATCGAAAGCCCGGATAACACTAGAATATACATATCAAAATATGCATATGTAAATTATTAAATCAGTACCTGATTTAATAATCTGGCTTAATCCTAAGACGGCTAGTATTATCATTCGATCGGAACCCTGCACTTTTCAAAATATGGCCACTACATCATTTCGCCAAAACCAGGAAAACCCTCTGTATGGGACTCTAATGACTCGACAGTACGTTGGTAGTGTGTTTAACCATAAGCATGTTAGTGGCACTAGCTGTAAGTAACGGCTATCCAGGTACCTGTCGAAAGGAAGGCCGACGAGCAAGCTCATCGGAACCCTACTGAGCCTATCCGTGACAATCTCTGTACAGTCCAGTCTCTTCATCTAAGAGTATCACATATCGGATTTATATGGTGGTAAATGTCAGACCCCTAATAACCTGATAAGTCATGTCGATTCGACTCAGGACTGATCCGCGAAACTACTGAGCTAATCATTAGTAAATATCAATTGTCTTGGCCAAGTTCTTATGGTTATGGCCAAGCGGACACAGTGCGATATCGACTCCCTATACCGGGAGAAACGAATCCCTGACAATGACTCACTTTCTCCATATGGCTTGGGACTGTACCCAACCAAAACCTGTTTGTACGACTCAGTAGAGCCGTGGTAGGATAGTGATCAAAGTACAGTGGGAATTCACATGAGACAAATGATGATCTCTGGTCTAAAAACTAACCTATACTCAAGTCACCTGAGAACCGCTATCTGATGATAGGTATAATACCATCTAGAGGTTCTTGGCGAGTTTGTCCAGTATATTCACCCCCAGTGAGCACTTGTATACAATCTTAAGTGATCACACCAATGGCTGTGGGACCAACCACCGCCCCTCATCGGGATTTAGAAACGTATACACAAGTCTACTCTGGAATATCGATACCTGGTCTCGATACTCCTACGACTTGGGACTTTTAAGGATGTGCTTATAGACTACCTAGCTCCTAAGAGTATGATCGCCATCATAACGCTGGTAGTTGTCATGACTTGGAATTGTTACGTGACCGACACGTGAATCACGCGAAGTCTATAGGACCCCACCATAATCTAAGTAAGCCGAAAGCCCAGAAATCTAAACCTTTTTATGAAAATAATGGAGGTGAAGTTTTGAAATAAAGGTATAATGAATTCAAGTTCTTACCTTAGAGGTATAAGTAATGTTATATGAAAATACAAGTGGGTTATATACTATAGTTGAAAACATTTTCGTCATTTGAAATTTGGGCAGCACCTCCTTTGTAAATTTTGATCCAAAATCAATGCATAACAACAATAATATAGGAATCCCCAAGCGGGAGATAGCTCTTCGCCAATTGGCGGAATCACAACCACACAATAAGGATATACGACGCCACATGACGTAGATCAATCACAGAAAAGAAGACAAAGAAAAACAAAGTATTATCAAACTCAAAAATAAAGAATAAATATGTATTCACGTATTACGATTATAGTTTAAAACAGTAAAGTAATATATGAGTAGAAGACATCAGTAGGTAGGAATCGAATGTATGACAATCTCCTAGGTTATAAAGTAATATATATATATCGGGTGGTAACAAGGTTAATCGCATATACATAAGTGTAATAATAATAAAACTATCATGCCCATGTCATAATATGGTATCATGCCATCTGTATCATATATGTATATATGTGTATCATCCAACGTGTGTCCATCAACGACACATCAAATCATCATAAACACCTGAGTGTCCAGCATCAAACCTCGAAAATATCATAAAACCCGTGTCCAGTATCGACACGTAAATCATCATATCTTATGCGCCGTCTTATCGGATCGGCCCTCATATCCATCTGTTTCAATCGCTCCGGTCGGTAACCTCCGGATATCCGCTGAGTCCAATACTATCACCGGTAGGTAGTGTTCTCCTGTCGGGCTCAACGCCTTTTTATACGATCTTCTTACCCTGGGGTACCATACTGGGTCCATCATATACCCACAGACGGTGCCTCCTCTCTCCTCGAATCGGGTAGTATTATTGCTCAGAATTGAGAAATCTCATGGTGGACGTCGAAATATCATATCAAGAGAAATTGCGTTTTTAAAACAATCATAAGACATTAAAAATGTATCTGTGGTTCTCAAATCCAGAAATCTCATGAAAACAGAATCGCATATGCATGTAACCGCGATGGAACAGTAAGTACATGTTAGTTATATGTATGCCCTAGAGGCCATTGCTGTACATTGGATGTACATTGTAGTGGATGCTGGGACATATATAGGGAGGACTTTCTTGCTCGACATGATAGTATGCTATCTGGTTGACCTTTACCTTAACGTGTACACTGATTGTCTCTCTGTTACATGTTGGTAAAGCCCTTAGGATGTGTACTTGACTACCTGGACTGTGATGCGGATCATACTAGTAGGGACATGGTAGTCCATAAGTACATCCTTCAAAGTCCCTAGTCGTGGGTGTATCGAGACGGGGCATCGATATACCAGAGTAGACTAGCGTGTACCTTCTCGACCCATACAGATGGGCGATGGATGATCCCATATCCATTGGTGTTTGACATCAGAGGAGATATGCGGGTGCTCAGTAGAGACTGGGTACACTGGACGGACTCGCCGAGAACTCCCAGATGGTATTATACCTGACGTCAGATGGCAGTTCTCTGGTGACACTGGTACAGAGTAGTCTGTTGACTCGAGATCGTCATAGAGTCTTGTGTGGTTCCCACTGTGCTTTGATTTCCATCTTACCACGTCTAAGAGGGCGTGCAAAATGGTGGTTTTTGGGTACAGTCCCGAGTCACATGGAGGTAATGAGCGATAGGAGGGGATTCGTCTCTCCCGGTATAGGGAGTTGATGTTGCGCTGTGTTCGATTGGCTATAACAGGAAATCCCTGGCCAGGGTTGCTGAGATTTAGTGGTAAGTGTTACCAGTAGTTTCTCGAATTGTTATAGACCTCATATCGACACGACTTATCGAGCTATTGGGGTCTGACATTTACCACCCCTAGGCGAGATATGCGACATATCAGACGATCAGACCGGACTGTACGGTAGTGTTACTGGTTGGATTCACTGGAGTGTGAGCGGGCTTGCTCGTCGATCTTCTGATCGCTCAATACCCGGGTGGCCGTTACGTTTAGCAGACCGCTTGCGGCTTGTGGATGCTTGATATGATCATCATCTGCTGCCGGCGTATTGACGAGTCTTTAGAGTCCTACACAGAGGTTTCCTGGCTCAAGCAAAACGAAATAGGAGCGCATATGAGATTTGTGCGGGACCGAGAATAATGCGTGTATGTGATACCGTATTCCATTCTCGCGATGAATGTATCGAAAGGTTGTATGCGATATAACCTAGTTATCGAATCAAGGGTTGATTCGATAAGCCGATACATTGGATACTAGCCGGTTATATGCGATATAACCGGATCATTGAATCAAGTGTTGATTTAATGATTTAATGTATAATTATATATTTGATATATTACTTTACATTAACTAGTATTGGTTCACTTTAAATGGATTTACTCACTTGGTTTGTACACATTGTATATGTGATATACTTTTGTGCACAAGATTGTATCATATTTGATGATACTTGCTCTTTTGGGTTTGTGTAAAGATTAAACCATGTTTAGTGAATGGTTAGGGTTTCTTTTCTCTTATTTATTTATCCATTTATTATTGTTTTGGAAAAGATAAAGAGAAAAAGGAAAATGGTGGCTAATTTGGATTTATGTTGAAGCTTCATGAAGCTTTGACTTAGTCACCATTTTTGTCTTCATTCCTAACCTAACCATTCACTTAACTTGAGTTTAGTCTCTACACTTAACCATGGTTGATTATGATAAGTATTCTTTTATTTTCTATTTTCTAAATTAACTTATCATAACAATTTATATCTTCTTCATCCTTTCTTCACTTGAAGAAAGCAAGCTCCATCAATGGTGATTGATGGAAATGAGTGAGAAATCCAATTCTAAAGTCTACCCACTTCCTATTTCTTCATCCTCTACCTCTTGCCAAGTAGTAGAGTGTGTTTCCTTCACAAGTTTTCATGACTTGGTGAAGGTGGAGCTTGATTTAGCGATGCCTCGACGTAGATCATCTTCGGCATGGACATCGACGACCTAGCTCGCCATTTCTCCGACGAAGCCGACGCTAGAGCCCGGTAATTCATTTGGACAGCAAAGGGACTTCGTTACGGAGCTATGGAGGTGGAGCACCGGATCTACAAAGGTTGTATTTCCGTTTCCTTATAGTTAAAGTTGTTAACTAGTTATCTTTTCGCCTAGATTTCTAGCCAACGATCCGTAGTCGGGTTTCTCGGCACCTAGAATTTTTGAAATTGGCATGGTTGATGCCTTGTGAGACCTCATTAGGGTGCCTAGGAACCCTACAGTACAAGCACAGAATAGTACTACAATGTGCAGCCGATGTTTTCATATAAGCATGTCATGTAACTAGGTAAGGAAGTGCAATATCTAACTAGCATGTGCAGTAAAAAGGACTGGACAATAACTATAACCATACAAATTAGGGAACAATACAGTGATATAACAGTTTCTAATGTGTACGTGGCATGAAAATTACCGATGATGAGTGTGTGAGCCAGCGAGTATGTGTACATGCAACATGCACATCATCGGTAATGGTGCGTGTGTCCTAGCAGACGATTTCATACAAGATAAATACAAGGAAACATAGTATGTATGTCGCAAATGAAAATAATACGAGCATAACAAAAATAAGAAAAGCGTAAACATGAACAATAATAAATGCGTAACTACATATGAACTATACGGTTATAGTTTAAAATAGTACGAATCGTTGCTTTTTGAAAATGTGGGCTACAGTGTTTTTGAGAAAAAGATACCATTTGAAAATCTGTAGCGTCCCGTGAGATTGTCATTTTAAAGTGTATAATGATTCGTTAGCTTTGAAAATAGATTTGGTTCTAATTATATTTTATTATCTACTTAAGTGATTTAAAACAATATGTTTCCGAATCGATACATTCATAAGTTGGCGATCCATCCTCAAAGTATCACGTACGGTATAATCCATCATACGGTATCATCAAATCAAAAGTATGGATCTATTGTCCTGTACATCATATCACATACGGTATAATCTATTGTACGATATCATCAATCAAAAATACGGATCCATAGCCACATACATCATATCATCTTATCTGGTCACATATCGTCGAATGTCATATCATCTCGTATCGCATCATGAATATATATATCGCCTAATCTTTATATAATATCCTATCGACTCGTGTCGTCATAATATCTCATATCCTCATCTCATGATATTGTATCGAACTTTTCCTCAAACTTATACACACACACACACACACACAATATATATATATATATATATTGTAGGGTGTTTTTCGCCACCCCATTGAGATGGGAATACGTGCGTGCTTGTCAGGCGTACTACAGATTCCCCCTGTCTAGGATAGGCAGGGGTTTATTGATTGTGGGGATCTGAATCTCCGGCAGCCGCGGACTAAGCAGCCGTTAATTACCTCCTGCCTTTAGACCGAGGGAACCTCCGATTGGCGGGTAAAACCGGCCATACGAGCTCAATGCGATGTGTTAGTGTGTGTGTGTGTTTAACATATAATAATGGAGACGTGTTCATTTTTTTTATTCCATTTGTAAATAAAAAGGATATATATATAACTAACATAAATAAGTAAATGAATATTTAGAGAAACGTTTTTTTAATATTATTTATAATTTAATTTTTATTTTATTTTTTTTTTAAAAAGAAGAAAAGAAGGAAGAAAAAAAATTAAAAGGAAAAGGGAAGGGGGCTCCCCCACTCACGTGAGGGAGGGGAAGAGGCTCCCATTTAATGGGAGCTTCACATGCCCTCGCATGAGGGGGCAAAAGGACTCCCATTAAATGGGAGCCTTCCCTCTCACGTGCCCTCACGTGAGGGGGACCAAACCTTTCCTCTCACGTGCCCTCATGTGAGGGGGGCCAAAGGGCTCCCATTAAATGGGAGCCTTCCCCCTCACATGTCCTCACGTGAGGGGGAGGGGAGGGCTCCCATTTGATGGAAGCCTCCCCCACGCGTAGGGGGGCCTAAAAATAATTAAAAAATTATTTTTTTTATTTTTTTATTTTTTATTTATTATTTCTTTTACATGGAGTTCAAATTCAAAACAAAGAATTTTATTGTGGAGTTAAACACCAAAAGAATTTTAAATGGAGTTAAACTCCAAAAGAACTTTAAATGGAGTTCAACCCCAAAAAGATTTTTATCGTGGAGTTAAACTCCAAAAGAATTTTAAATAGAGTAAAACTCCCAAAGAATTATAAATGGAGTTTAACTCCTAAAAGATTTTTGTTGTGGAGTTAAACTCCAAAAGAATTTTAAATGTGGAGTTAAACTCCAAAAGAATTTTAAATGGAGTTCAACTCCAAAAAGATTTTAAATGGAGTTCAACTCCAAAATCATTTTTATCGTGGAGTTAAACTCCAAAAGAATTTTAAATGGAGTAAAACTCCTAAAGAATTTTAAATAGAGTTTAACTCCAAAATTTTTGTTATTGTGGAGTTAAACTCCAAAAGAATTTTAAATGTGGAGTTAAACTCTAAAAGAATTTTAAATGGAGTTCAACTCCAAAAAGACTTTAAATGGAGTTCAACTCCGAAAAGATTTTTATTACGGTGTTAAACCCCAAAAGAATTTTAAATGGAGTTGAACTCTCAAAAAGATTTAATGTGGAGTTAAACTCCCTAAAAATTTTTTTATTATGGAGTTAAACTCCAAAAGAATTTTAAAGGTGGAGTTAAACTCCAAAAGAATTTTAAATGGAGTTCAACTCCTAAAAGATTTTTATATGGTGTGGAGTTAAACTCCACTAAATGGGGAGCCTCCCCCTCACGTGAGAAGGAGAAAGCTCCCACTTGGTGGGAGTTCTCTCTTCCTCCTATGAGAGAGAGCAGGGGCTCCCAAAAGTTCTTTTTTTTGTGATGGAGTTAAACTGCAAAAAGTTTTATTTGGAATTAAACTCCCAAAACAATTTTATTCGGAGTTAAACTCGAAAAAAAAGGTTTTTATTCTAGTGTTAAACTCCAAAAGAATTTTATTTTTGGAGTTAAACTCCAAAAGATTTTCTCCTTTCTCTTTTGAGAAAAAACCCAAAATGGGTCTCTTGAAACTCCAAGATTTAGATCTTGGATAATAAAAAAAGAGACACTTTTTCTTCTCTTGATGGAGTCTTGGGAGGTGGGTTTATGGTAAAACTTTATTTAGTTTTTACAAAAAGAGAGCCAAGCTCTTGATTTAATTGGAAAATGAAAAAGAAGAGAAAGAACTTGAGAGAGTGAGGATGGAGGCACAAACCCTAGAGATTTGAGGAGAATGAATTGTATGCTTTATTTCATTATCATGTTACCTTTTATAGGCTTAAAAATTTACATATAGCCCCTTGAGCTTTACAAAATGGCATCTTGCCATCACATACCTCATGTGCTTACTTCTTTTGCACATGAGCCATGTGCTTTACAAAAATTTGGCTTTATGACCATTAAAAATTACATCAAAATTATTTATTACATGATTTTTATTTTAGCATGGAGGAGACCGGTCATGGGGCTTGACTTGGGCATAGGCCTACTTGATCTGGGCTTAGGCCCGCTTACTTGGAGTTGATTTTGATTTTGACTTGGTCAACTGGGTGCAATTTTTTACCCCAACAAAGTGCCCCCCATCAATAAATGCACACTACATATGTGAGTCGTGTGCATGAAATTGATGGATCTTCTTTCGCCTGGAGGCGACTTGCTTTGGTTCCCACTTTCTGGGAAGCTAGCACTGCCCATTTTATGACATGGACGGTCGATACTTGACGTGTCTCCGAGTTGGAGTGTCGGAAGTTGATGTGTCCCCGAGGTGGAGTGTCTAGTTGACTTGATTTTAAGGCGGACCATAATTCCGATGAGGAGGTCGTTACTGCCCTTTTAGCAACGTGGACGGTTGGTGCTACCCTTTTAGTGACGTGGAAGTTTGGTGCTGCTATTTTAGCGACGTGGATGGTCGGTGCTGCCATTTTTGCAACTTGGACAGTCGGTGCTGCCCTTTTAGCGACGTGGACGGTCGGTGCTGTCCATTTAGCGACGTGGACGGTCGGTGCTACCCTTTTTGCGACTTGGACGGTCGGTGCTGCCCTTTTAGCAACGTGGACGGTCGGTGCTGCCCTTTTAGCGACGTGGACGGTTGGTACTGCCCTTTAGCGATGTGGACGGTCGGTGCTGCCTTTTTTGCGACTTGGACGGTCGGTGCTGCCCTTTTAGCGATGTGGACGGTCAGTGCTTCTCTTTTAGCAACATGGACGGTCGGTGCTGCCCTTTTAGCGACATGGACGATCGGTGTTGGATTTGACTTGCTCCGCTTCTTGCGGTGTTAAGGATGAAGTTGACTTGTTTCCGAGGTGGAGCTTGATTCTGCCAGAGAGGTCATTGGTTGTTTTGCTGATTTGATGTGATTTGCGTTGACATCAGCACCGCTACACTGGAATATGGTACCAGGAGTGAATCATCATCTGCCATGACAAGATTTGGGGATTTTGGTTTTGGTTTGGCATCAGCACCGCTGCACTGGAATATGGTACCAGGAACGAATCATCATTTGCTGTGAGGGGATTTCCCTCGCTCCCATTTTAATGACTTAGGGGTTATCTGTTCTCAGTTTAACGACTTAGAGGTCATCTGTTCCCAGTTTAAAGACTTAGGGGTCTATTGGATTGGAGTTTGGAATTTTGGGGTTAGGGTAGGCATCTGCATTGCTGCACTGGAATAATGCCAGGAGCAACTCATCATTTGCCTTTGCCTATTAAGAAGCGATGGCTTAGGAGACAGGTTTAGGTTCCTATCACCTAAGACTTCTCAATTTTATGGGCCTTAAGGGTCCCATAAAAGCATTTTCTCCCTACGAGTCGTAAGGATCCCGTAGGTGCATTTTCTCTTTAGGAGTCGTGAGGACCCCCAATTTTTTTTTATTTTGAGTCGTAAGGATCCCACGAAGGTGTTTTCTTACGAGTCGTAAGGATCTCACAAGTTTTGTTCTCCTCATGCATCGTGAGGACACATGAGTGGGTCTTTCCGGATGCAGCATAATTCCAAGGGCGGAGACTGGCCGCTGGACTGGTGATTGCGGTGGGGTATAGGTAGATGAGAATTATTTGAGCCCGTGGATTGTATACGGTAGTCAACTTGGGAAACAACCCTAGAGCTGGGAGAATTTTAGGAAATTGAATTTTGGTTGGCGTCTGCATCGCTGCACTGGAATATGATACCAGGAGCGACTCATCATTCACCGTTGAGGATTTGAGTTTTGGACAGCGTCTGCATCGCTGCATTGGAATATGGTACCAAGAGCGACCCATCATTCACCATTGGGATATTCGGGGATTTGAGTTTTGGTTGGCGTCTGCATCGCTGAACTGGAATATGGTACCAGGAGCGACTCATCATTCACCATTTTTTTTACCGCTGTTGCTCTATAATTTCAGCTTTTCTTATCACGAAGATCGCGATTGCCATATCACTTCGACTATTTATTCGCGGTTGCCCTATCATTTCGGCTTTATTTTCAACTTTATTTTACTCACTGATTTTTATTGCAAGTTGCCCCATCATTTCGGCTTTTTATTTTATATTATATTTTATCTTTTTTTGTTTTATTTACACATTTTTACATCCCTAGTTTAACGACTTAGAGGTCGACTATTCCTAGTTTAATGACGTGGTGGTCATCTGTTTTGTATGAAGTTGGCGGTCGCAGTTTGACTGTTTGCCAACACGCCTTTAGACAGTTCTATCTCTCCTGCTTTATATTGTTTTTTGACCCAATCTTTGAAGACGAAACAGTCCTCAATAGCATGACTTAACACTCTGTGATAGGGGAAATATTTGGGGTCGTCGGCCATATTCGCTTTCTGCGGTCATTTTGATTCCGGCAATTGTAGACCGTTTCTTAGGGCATCCTTGAATATTTTACGCACTTTGTCCCTTCTGAAGGAATGGATCTTATCCATCTTCTCTTTCAGTGGAGATTCTTCTCCCTCTCCGAACACTAGCTTCCGAGGCTGGTTGGCATTAGGCCCGCTCATCCCTTCCTTATTTCGGTTAGTCGAAGTGTTAAAAGATTCAGCATCGTTAGAATTTCCGCCTTTGAGATTTTCGTCCTTTCGGTTTCTCCAGAACCTATTGTTATTTTGGGAGTCAGAGGAGAACTCCTGCTTTGAGCGTTCCAATATCTGAACTTTCCTGGTCAGCTCTTGGAATATTTTGAGACCCGCGGTGCATAGAAACCGGGGCATTCAATTGTTGAGATTTCCGACGAGGAGACTGACTGATTGGTCCTGCTCTATCGGCGGTTCACATTTGACGGAGAGATTGCGCCATCGGGTTATAAAATCCGTGCTACTTTCTTTGTTCTTTAGCTTGGTCCTTACAAGATCGGCAATGGTGATCTTATCGCTGACGCTCATGAACTTCTGCCAAAATAGAGACTCTATTTGGACGAAAGTTGTGACGGAGCCATCCGGTATGCTTACATACGAGTCGAAAGCAACATCGGTCAAGCTATTAACGAACTGGTGGACGAGAAGCGCATCATTGCCCCCAGTATTCCTGCATGAGGCTTTAAAGTGGGCGATGTGCTAATTTGCATTTCCCGTCCCATCGAATCTTCTGAATTTAGGGATGACATAGCCGCTAGAAAATTCTCCCAGATCATACTGAGCAGGATATAGTCTCCCGCTGCTGCTAACATCTTTTTACGCTTTGGCTTCGGCTACCAATATTTTGACTTTGTTGGCAACCAAATCCATGATTTGATCTTGGGTTAGCGGGCTACTGTTATCGGTAGCCAAGATATTTTCCGAGATAGGATGTGACTGACTTTCATGCGGTCCGCCCACCTTTGGATTTGAGGGAATAGGCGTCGGCTGTCTCGGGACACCGTTTCCCGGTTCATTAGCAGAGCCCTGCGTTTGATTGTGCGGCTGAGAAGCAAGTTAGGCCGTGAGCTGTAAGACGACGTTTGTCAAGTCGTCAATTTTTTAGTAGAGCTTGACCATCTCCTTGTCTTTGTTTTTGAGCTGCTTTCGGAGCTCCTGGAGAAGTTGCTGCTCTGTGGTATTAGGATGGAAAGTTGGCTCATCTTCGGTTTCCGAGCTCGACTCCTCATGAACTTAGGGCTCTCTCTGCTTATCAGCCTCGCTGGAAGGGTTTTCATTACCTTCCAGAGGAGGCTGGTCTTGGAATGTGGCAGCCATATTCACACCAGATTAGATTTGAGATGCCGTGGCCCCATCATTGCTTTTGCTGTGATGGTTGTCGCTGGGACACGTGCCCACCATTTAGATAGTGTGGATAATACATTCAGCCATCCTTTCATCACTGGCAGCTGGTTTCGCGGAGCGGTCCGGGTTTTGGAAATTCATCAATTTTAACATGGCTGGAGCCCTAGCCCTTTTGTTGGCTCTGTATTTGAGCCGCTTCTACCTCAGCTTCTCTGCCTTGAGCGCTTGGCAGGCTTCTGCTCTTCGGGAAGCCGCCATAGGCCGGGTGATGGGGAGGCTTGAGAAGACATCCGCCCGCGTGTCCGTCGAAGGCATCGCCTGGGCTTGCCCGCGACGTCTGGAAACTTCTTTTGTTCTGACGGTTTTCCCCCAGCTGGGGCCATGGAGAGCCATTTGAACACCGACTCGTGTCTAGGTTGGGGCACCCTCGAGACCACCACATTTGGCTTCTTGCCTTTCGAGGCCGGTTTGTCAGTTACCGGAGCTTGAAGAGCTGAGATGGCGTTAGCTGGAACGAACAGAATAGAGCCAAATGGTAGCGGTGGCTCCTCCCACTGTCGCTCGAGACCGGCCGGAAGGACCGTCCTGGTGTCCATCTTCATCATGTAGAAGATGGGTGTTGTGCTGAGAGCCGAGCTTACCCTTAAAAACATTTTGTTGCGTTTGAAGATTGCAGTCGAAAGTCGTAAACCTGCAAATAGAAGCGTGATTTCAGTACAGAAAATCAATGTATATGTTGATTGAGTTCGCATGGATATTTAACCTGAAATATGGGAGGAGAGATTGGTCCCACTGGGCATGCCAGAGCCTATAGGGTGTTTTTCGTCACCCCATTGAGATGGAAATATGCGTGCGCTTGTCAGGCGTACTACAGATTTCCCTTGCCTAGGATAGGCGGGGGTTTATTGATTGTGGGGATCCGAATCTCCGGCAGCCGCGGACTAAGCTGCCGTTAATTACCCCTTACTTTTAGAGCGAGAGAACCTCCGATTGACGGGTAAAACCGGCCATGCGAGCTCAATGCGATGTGTTGGTGTGTGTTTTTTTAACATATAATAATGGAGACGTATTTATTTTTTTGTTCTATTTGTAAATAAATAAAAAAAGATATATATATATATATATATATATATATTATAAAAAATAAATAAGTAAATGAATATTTAGAGAAACGTTTTTTAATATTATTCATAATTTATTTTTATTTATTTATCATTTTTTTTCTTTTAAAAAAAGAGAAAAGAAGGAAGAAGAAAAAATTTAAAAAGAAAAGGGAGGGAGGCTTCCCCCCGTACTCACGTGAGAGAGGGGATTAATGGGATCCTCACATGCCCTCATGTGAGGGGGCCAAAGGGCTCCCATTAAATAGGAGCCGTCCCCCTCACGTGCCCTCACGTGAGGGGGGCGAAAGGGCTCCCATTAAATGGGAGCCTTCCTCCTCACATGTTCTCATGTGAGGGGGATGGGAGGGGAGGGCTCCCATTTGATGGGAGCCTCCCCCACACGTGGGGCCCCCCAAAAATAACTAAAAAATATATTTTTTAATTTTTAATATTTACTTTTATTTATTAATTTTTTACATGGAGTTCAACTCTAAAAGAAAGAATTTTATTATGGTGTTAAACTCTAAAAGAATTTTAAATGGAGTTAAACTCAAAAAGAATTTTAAATGGAGTTCAACCCTAAAAGATTTTTATCGTGGAGTTAACTCCAAAAGAATTTTAAATGAAGTAAAATTCCTAAAGAATTTTAAATGGAGTTTAACTCCAAAAATATTTTTATTGCGGAGTTAAAATCCAAAAGAATTTTAAATGTGGTGTTAAACTCCAAAAGAATTATGAATAGTGTTCAACTCCAAAAAGATTTTAAATGGAGTTCAACTCCAAAAAGATTTTTATCGTGGAGTTAAACTCCAAAAGAATTTTAAGTGGAGTAAAACTCCTAAAGAATTTTAAATGGAGTTAACTTGAAAAATATTTTTATTGCGGAGTTAAATTCCAAAAGAATTTTAAATGTGGAGTTAAACTCCAAAAGAACTTTAAATTGAGTTCAACTCCAAAATAACTTTAAATGGAGTTCAACTCCAAAAAGAATTTTATTGCGGAGTTAAACTCCAAAATAATTTTAAATGGAGATGAACTCCCAAAAAGATTTAATGTGGAGTTAAACTTCCCAAAAAGAATTTTATAGTGGAGTTAAACTCCAAAAGAATTTTAAACATGGAGTTAAACTCCAAAAGAATTTTATGTGGTGTGGAGTTAAACTCTACTAAATGGGGAGCCTCCCCCTCACATGAGAGAGAGAAAGCTCCCACTTGGTGGGAGTTCTCTCTTCCTCATGTAAGAGGGAGCAGGGGCTCCCAAAAGTTCTTTCTTTTTTTTATGATGGAGTTAAACTCCAAAATTTTTTATTTGAAGTTAAACTCCCAAAACAATTTTATTTGGAGTTAAACTCCAAAAAAAAAAGGTTTTTAATATAGAGTTAAACTCCAAAAGAATTTTATTTGTGGAGTTAAACTCCAAAAGATTTTCTCCTTTATCTTTTGAGAAGAAATCCAAAATGGGTTCTCTTGAAACTCCAAGATTTAGATCTTGGATGATAAAAAAAAGAGACCATTTTTCTTCTCTTGATGGAGTCTTGGAAGGTGCGTTTATGGTAAAACTTTATTTAGTTTTAAAAAAAAGAAGAGCCAAGCTCTTGATTTAATTGGAAAATGAAAAGGAAGATGAAGAACTTGAGAGAGTGAGGATGGAGGCACAAAACCTAGAGATTTGAGGAGAATGAATTGTATGCTTTATTTCATTATCATGTTGTCTTTTATAGGCTTACAAATTTACATATGGCCTCTTGGGCTTTATAAAATGCCATTTTGCCTATCCCATGCCTCATGTGCTCACTTCTTTTGCACATGAGCCATGGGCTTTACGAAAATTTGGTTTTATGCCCATTAAAAATTACATCAAAATTATTTATTATATGATTTTTATTTTGGCATGGAGGAGGCCGGCCATGGGGCTCGACTTAGGCAACGGCCCACTTGATCTGGGCTTGGGCCCGCTTACTTGGGCTTGACTTTGATTTTGACTTGGTCAACCGGGGTGCAATTTTTGACCCCAACATGTATGTATCTATGTGTGTCTGTGTAGAAGCACAAATACCTATGGCTAAAGGCATAAGAAAGATTAGAACTAAGGATATTCCTCTCTACGAGTATACTTATGGTTACTTAGTATCCTGGATCTCTATTATCTAGGTAAACATATCTAGTATTTATATATATCTAACTATATATATCTAGTATCCTAGTACTACGGTTGCGGGGGTGCTATATGCCATCAACCTGACTTCCCCCATAGTTATATATCTACTCACCCACTATCCTCGCTCTAGACGAAGTCGATGAACGTTTGCTCTCCTTCGTTGCCTCGAAAGTCCATACAAATGTACCTACAAATCAATGCATAATGTATCGAAATCAAAATCAAATCCGAAAATAGATACGGCATGCGAAGCGCACATAGGTTAGAACATATGGTCCACGCATGCAAGAAAAACCAAACAACTCTCGACGTTGACGTACGAAAGTCAAGCGACCGAGTCAAAACTCAAATATCAAAACTTAGCTCTTCAAAAGTCGCAAAATGAAATTTGAAACATAGTAAAACACTTCCAGATTATACCTAAGGTGAAACTTTAACATTCTGCACATTGGATAGACCTAATTATCAGATGATTGAGCTATGGACCAAAAACAAAACCCTAACTCCATACTTGGGCTGCAATTTGCGGCCAATAAGAATAAATTGGTGGCCAGGAGGGGGAGTTGGGGTCTCGGTCTTCTAGGATAGCTTCCTAATAGCCTGCACGTCTCACTGTATATATTTTTCAGAGTTCTTAGGTAATACCAGATTTCATTAGAACACCACAATTAAGCAAACACCCGATATCGGAAAATTCTAAGTTCATGTTTGGGACTTCAAAGCTCATTTTAGACAAATCTACCCTCACTACTAGGCCAAGGGTCACTCACTACACCTCCACTAACCTCTACTACAAGTTTCATCCACTAACCCTCATCCTAGAATTTTCCAAGAACACAAAGCTAAACCTTTTTAACTCTAAACTAAAATTGAAAGCAAGAACTCAAGGATTTAACAAAGGATTAAGAGTTATACCTTGTAGAAGAAACTCAAGAAAATTCTTAGATGATCCAAAGTGCTCAAAACTTCTACTTGATCATGCCATGATGCTTGTAATGATGTGAGAAACATTATTTGTGAAGGGAACATGGGATTTTGAGATGATTTTTGGGGTGATGTAAGGTGGTAGTGAGGTGAAGATGAAGGAAGAAGGAGATGAAGAAGGAGGTGAAGAATAAAGAATGAAAGAAGAAACGAAGGAATGATTCTAGATAACCATAACTCTCTCTCTCTCTTTCTCTTTCTCACTCTCTCTCCTCATAAATACTATGTCACTTCATGTCTCCTCTCTTTTTTCCCATTTTTCTTTTCTCTTTTTAAAAAAAAAAACAAAAAGGCAACAAACCAAAATAAAACCAAGCATGAAACAAATGAAATGTGTTATGGCACATCAAACATGGTTAACAAAAATGGATTTGGTCTAATACATAATTAGTAATATACTAATCAAGTTTAACATAAATTTGTATGTAAATAATTGGATAATGATTTATAAAAGCCCAAATCCAATAAATGCTTTCATAATTAACAATTCATATTAATTTCCAAATATTTTCCAAGATATAGGTATAATATTATACTATTCCATGAAAACTTAAATCCATATTCGTATAGTTTTCATGAAATTTATTATTTTATTATTTAAATTCGAAAAATATTATTTTATATTTTCTGAAATGTTACAGTAGTCAAGCAAAATCCTATGGGCTTTATCAACATGTATCAGCCATATGTGATATCGAGTATAATATATGCACATGTTAAGATAAAGACAAACCAAAATAGTATACTACTGTGATGATTCTTTATCAACATGTATAAGCAATACAAAGCAGTAAGAAAAAAAAAATACACATGTTCAGATAAAGACAACTCAAATAGTATACTATATATAACTAAGTAAGATTATCCTGCACATACATATCCCCAGCATCCTATACGATACAGGTCTCTAGGGCATATATACCAAATACATACATATCCCTAGTATCCTATACAATACAGGCCTCTAAGGCATACATATCCAACAATCGCCCACTTGCACTAAGGCCTGTAATTGGCGTATCAAACACCCAACATCTGGTCTAGGGCCAGTTGTTGGCGTATCGTATACCCAACATCTCAAAAAGTCGTTCGAACTGCGCTTGATGGAGGGCCTTAGTAAATGGATCCGCCGTGTTGTCTTTTGTATCTATTCTCTGAATTTAGATCTCTCGGCAATCTACGATCTCTCTGATCAGGTGATACCACCTCAAGATGTGTCTGGTTTTCTGATGGGACCGTGGTTCCTTCGGAAAAGCCATAGCCCCATTTTTATCGCAATATAAAGGTATCAGATCAACAATGGATGGAACCACCTCATATTCAGTAACGGACTTCTTCATCCAGGACACTTCTTTTGCGGCATCATTGGCAGCAATGTATTCAGCCTCCATTGTTAAGTCTGCGACAGTGTCCTGTTTGGAGCTCTTCCAACAAACCGTCCCTCCATTGAGGGTAAATACAAAACCCGAGATAGACTTACTGTAATCCTTGTCACTCTGTAAACTTGAGTCGGTAAAGGACTCGACCTGGAGGTCTCCATTACCGTAAAACAAGAACATCTCTTTAGTCCTTTTCCAGTACTTGAGATTGTTCTTCACAGCTATCCAATGATTCTAACATGGGTTCGAATGATACCGGCTCACCATGCTAAGTGTGTAAGTTACATCTGGTCTGGTACACAGCATCGCATACATTATAAATTCTACCGCCGAAGCGTAAGGTATAGTGCTTATGCGAACTCTTTCCTCATCAGTCTTGGGAGACATCTCTTTGGCGGGGGTTGATTCCATGCAAAGCGGGTATATTACTTGTAAGTCTATGTTACTCACCCCGCTAGTTAACGGGGAGGCGGAATAGGTAAAAATCGAATTTTTCTTTACAAGGCAACATAGACTACCCATGAGGATCTTTGCTAAACACTAACTAACAAACTAACTAGGAGTGTTAACTACTTTGTTAGATGATTATACCTCAAGCTTCAAGTCCTTCTTCTCCTTGTTGTGCTTCTTCTTGGAGTGGTGGTGAATGGTGCCTCCTTACCGGCTTCTCCTCATCAAAGATGATCCACCTGAAGGTCTCTACCTTGAGCTCCAACCTCTATAATGAAGTAATTAGGGTACTTTGTGTGCTAAACTAAGTATCTTAGAGTGAGTAGAGAAGGATTTTGGTGGCTAAGTCTCAATAACCCATGACTCTCAACTCATGAGACATTAGGGTTTGAGAGAGGAAGAAGGAGAGAACCATTAAAGAGAGTGAGAATGAGAATAATGAATAGAGCTCTCATTTTAGGAAAGAGAAAACTTAGTTTTATTAGGATAATTGTGATGGCTACTTTGATTTGACCATTATCATGTCACAATTAATGCTAAGCAAAATATCTAATGCTCAACAAAAATATCTATGTCAACAATAGTCAACAAAGTCAAATGGTCAAACCAATTAGCCATGACATAATTATCTTTAATAAAAATTAGTAAACAATTTTCTCCATCTCATTATGGTTTTAATCAAGTCAATGGTCAAAACCCTAGTAAGGCGTCTCCTTCTATGCCCCTATCATCCGTATATACATACCCGCATATGTGTTCCGAGAAACACGAACACAATAAGACTAAACCAACCCAAAATCCAATACTAGGATCAGGCTTAAATCAAAACCCACTAGTATCAACTGCCCGAACACCAAACATGCACAAGTGCGCGTATGTGAACGAACCCTATCGTAAAACCATACGAGCTCTACATCGTTTCGCCTAAAAGTGGAAAACCCTCTGTATGGGGCTCTAAAGACTCGACACTATGCCGGCAGTGGGTTTAACCAAAAGCCGCAAGCGGAACTAGCTGTACGTAACGGTCCCCAGGTAGATATCGATAAGAAGGCCGATGAGGAAAACCTATCCGAACTCCTACTGAGCCTGAATGTGACAATCTCCTTACAGTCCGGTCTGTTCGTCTAAGAGTATCGTATATCGGGCCTAGGGGGTGGTAAATGTCAGACCCTTAATAGTGGTATAAGTCATGACGGAGTGTAGCCCAGAACACCCTAAGAAAATACTGGAATACCTACCAGTAAATCTCACTTGCCCTGACCAGGGACTTTGTGTAATGGCTTTCCAAACACAGCGCAATATCAACCCCCAATACCGGGAGAGACGATTCCTGTCTAACTGCCACTGCCTCCAAGTGCTTCGGGACTGCACCCAACTACTACCTGTTTGCATGACTCCTTTGAGCCATGGTAGGGTAGTAATCAAAGTACAGTGGGAACACACTCGAGGCGAAATAGCAGTGTCAGGTCGACGGACTAAGCTGTACTTATGTCACCTGGGAACTGCTACCCGACGACAGGTATAATACCCACCGATAGTTCCCGACGAGTCCTGTCCAGTGTACTCATAACCTAATGAGCACCTGCATACTATCTCCAGCACGACGTACTAATGGCTGTGGGACAGACCATCTCCCCTGCTGGGATAAGAAACGTATAAACTAGTCTACTCCGGAGTATCGATGCCCCGTCTCGATAATCCTACGACTAGGGACCTGTATAAGGATGTACTTTTAGATTACCCAGGCCTCACTAGTGTGACTGCCATCACAACGCTGGTAATCAAGCAAAGATCTTAAGGGCTCTACCAATATATATAAGCGATATGCTAAAAAAACACATGCACATATTGAGGTAGAAACAAATCAGGTATCATACTACCATTTTGAGCAAGACTGTTACTATATCCGTGTATATCCCAAGCTCCTATGAAGTAATATACAATCCAATATGATACTATAATGGCCTCTAGGGCATATATCACTAACAATCTCCCACTTGCACAAAGGCCATATACTGACATATCGCAGACCGAAGGTCTCGAATAGCCTCTCAAACACTGTCTGAGAGATGGCTTCTGTGAGTGAATCTGCAGTGTTGTTCTCCGTATCTACTCTCCTCACCTCGATCCCCTGGGGATCAACGATATCCTCTAATGGGACCAGGGTTCTTTCCCTAAAGCTATAGCGTCGTATGTTGTCACAATACTAAAGTATTGGACCAACAAATGGAAGGAACCACCTGAAGTTCAATTAAGAACTTCTATATCCAGACTGCTTCTTTTGCGGCGTCTTATGCGGCGAACTACTCCGTTTCCAACGTCGAGTTTGCAACGGTGTTCTGCTTGGTGCTCTTCTAACAGACTGCCCCTCCACTGAGGGTAAATCCATAACTTGACATGGACTTGGAGTCATTCTTATCACTCTGGAAGCTGGAGTTAGCAAATGCCTCGATATGGAGGTCCTTTTTCCGCCATACACCAAGAACATCTCCTTAATCCTTCTTAGATATATGAGAATGTTCATTACTGCTTCCCAGTGCTTCTCCCCTGGGTTTGACTGATACCGGCTTACCACGCTCAGTGCGTAAGCTACATCTGGTCTGGTACACAATATCGCATACATTATAGACCCTACCGCAGAAGCGTAGGGTACAATCGATGTGCGAGCCCTTTCCAAATCAGTCTTGGAAGACATCTCTTTGGAGAGGGTGATTCCGTGACAAGCCGGTAGACTACCACATTTAGAATTGTCCATACTAAATATTTTCAGTATGGTGTTGTTGTACCTTGACTGTAAAAGTCCCACCATCCTCTTTGATCTATCACGATAGATCTGGATCCCCATAATGTAGTTGGTATCACCCAGGTCTTTCATGGAGAATCTCTGTGACAAGAATCCTTTGACTGATTGTAGCATAGAAATGTCATTTCCTATCAAGAGAATGTCATCCACGTACTCAACGAAGAATTCCACAGTTCTTGCTATAATCTTACATAAATGCATGGTTCATCTGGATTTTTGATAAAGTCGAATTCTTTGACTGTCTCAATAAAAATAGATGTTCCAACTCCGTGATGCCTGCTTTAGTCCATAAATAGATTTAAGCAACTTGCACATTGTCCCGCTGCTCCCACTCTGATTGAAAACATCTGGCTGATCCATATAGACGCACTCTTCCAAATAACCATTTAGAAAAGCCTTCTCTACTTCCATCTGCCGGATCTCAAAATCTTAAAAGACAGCAATGGCAAGAAGGATCCAAATGGATTTGAGCATAGACACTGGAGAAAAGGTTTCATCATGGCCCAAACTAGGTCTTTGACGAAAACCTTTCGTAACAAGTCTAGCCTTATAGGTTTCAACCTATCCATCTACACCAATCTTCTTTCTGAAGATCCATTAGCAGCCTACGGGTTTTACCCCTTCTGGAGCAATATTCAAAGTGCATATTTTGTTGGTGTACATGGACTCCATTTCGGTCCGCATTGCATCCAGCCATTTTACCGAGTCGCCGCTCTGAATAGCTTACTGAAAGCTAGTTGGCTCATCATTGTTAATGATGTAATCCTATCGATCCCCGTCAATGAGAAAACCGCAGTATCTCTCGGGCGGATGAAACTGCCTACTAGTCCTGCAGATTAGCGTTGGTATGTCCGGTTCTTTTGAAACCTCTGGTTCTACCATACATTCAGTAATAGTTAGTGGTTCTGGAATTTTTTCTAGTTCTATTGCGCTCTCACTATTTCCTTTTACAAAAAAATTGAATTTCTAAAAAGTGGGCATAACGAGGAACAAAAACCTTTTGTTCCTCTGCGTAATAGAAAAGATACACCTTGGAGTTCTTTGGGTATCCCACAAACTTACACAGTACTGAGCGTGCCTCGAGCTTGTCCACATACTGCTTTTCAAAAAAAGCTGGACATCCCTATACCTTCAGATACTGAATATAGGGTTTCTTCCCACTCCATATCTGATATGGTGTGGTAGGCACAGTCTTGGTAGGAACCTTATTCAAAAGATATACAGCTGATTCTAGTGCATAACTTCAGAAGGATCGCGGCAATTCAGGGTTTACTCATCATGGAACAAACAATATCCAATTGGGTTTTGTTCCGCCTTTCCTATTCACCATTATGTTGTGGTGTGTATGGAAAAGTAAGCTGAGAGAGAATTCCATTCTCTTTTAGGTAATCCAGGAACTCGACAATTTAAGTATTCACCACGTCGATCAGATCTCAATGTCTTGATACTTTTGCCTATTTGTTTTTCCACTTCATTCTTATATTCCCGGAATTTTTCAAAAGGTTCGGATTTATGCTTCATCAAGAAGACATGTCCATGCTAAGAGAGATCATCCGTAAAAGTAATGAAATAGGAATAACCACTTCATGCATCTGTAGATATTGGACTACACACATCGCTGTGTATGAGTCTCAAGAGCTCGCTCGCTCTTACTCCGTGTCCAGTGAACGGAGTCTTTATCATCTTTCCTATGAGACATGATTGATAAGTTGCATAAGACTGATATTCGAACAGATCCAAAATATCCCTCTCTATGTAACTTCGACAACCGTGTTTCATTCATATGACCCTGTCTACAATGCCATAAGAGAGTATTATTTAATTCTGGAGACTTTCTTTTAAGTGTGTTCTGGACGTTTGAAAACCTGAGCTTGATTCAAAATATACTGTCCTCTAGTGTACCTGACCCAATCAAACTTTGATTTAGGTAGATGTGAACCACATCGCTTACAAACTAGACTTGGTATACACAAACAAATATGTAGAATCAATATCTACCCAATTGTCAATCCTAGGTGATATACCCTACGGATACAGTGTCCACGCTCATTCCGTTAGCAACCCTGAGAGTCATATCACCTGTCCTGATAACTCTACGGTTTCTCAAAGCCTGTAATGAATTACATATATGAGATCCTGATCCGGTATCTTGTATCCAGGAAGTAGATTTAATTGACAGACCGTTTTCAATCACAAACACACCCGAAGTCGAAACCATAACATGCTTCGGATCCTGGATTCTGGCTTTCCGAGCCCTGCGTCCCATCTGCCAATGCCCTTTCCCATAACAATAGGAACATCCCTCTATTGCTACTGTTAGCCCCGAAACTTTTGCCCTTCCCTTTTTTTTCTACCTTACTGAGACCACATATCGGTTTTGTGGAGGTCTTCTTCTTCTCACCCTTTGCTTTCACCTTGGATGCAAAAGAGGAAGATTCCCCAATAAGCAGAGCGGGTGTCTCCCTGGTTTCCTTCAGGGTGTAACTAGAGGGTAGAGGCTGTAGAATCAAGTCAGTCTGTGACCCGTTCTCCAACGTGGTCTTCAGGTCCGTGAGCTCATCAATATAGCTTGTCATCGTAAGGACGTTGTCCCCTACAGATGACCCGATAGCCAACCTCGCTTGAAGCAATTCCTTCGAGGTCTCATATCTTGCGATATGAGATTGCTCTCCATATAAAACTTTGTTATGGAGGAAGATAGAAACTAAGTCCATCTTCTTGTGCTGCCTCTGGTATACACCATCAACTGAGGCCAACACGAGACACTTGGCATTCGCACAATCTTTTTCCCTTGTCTTACGAATATCCTTATCCGCGACGGTGGAAACTAGACCTGGGATGGCGGGGGCTTGAGTAGTAATGAGGTAGTCCAACTTGTCATAGGTAATGGACATCTGGACAAACCTTTTCCAGTCATTATAGTATAACATAGTCATTTTATTATCTATCTGTAACCTAATCTGATCACCGGTCGCTGCAATTATGAAAGAGAGAAGAATACACTCAGCATGATACTCTTGCAAGTTTAGATTGGTTTTTAATTTATCTAAATAGGATGTCTCCCACTGTTTCTCGAATCCTTTCTCAAACTATAAAAGTATTAGTCAGGATTTAATCTCACCGTACAATACTTGCTTAACCGTTCAGTCAGGCTAGTGTCGGTACTTCGAGGAGGTTTTGCGACACTTTAGCGAAGTTCCTTAATTACATAACCTCTTTTCCCTGGAGGCATAGCCCCGCTGACACTATTCTAGACACCTACTTGGTTTATAGTATTGATCGTTAAGTTAAAAATGTCCCTAGGAGTAGCATATACTCACAGTAGGATCGGGATCCAAATATCATCGTGTGATAAAGTTGAATGAATCCTACCAAAATTATCACACTCCAAATGGTATGCAACACTAGCAAGTTTTAGTTTCCATAGAAACTCCCGATGTGGATTTTTGCCCCATGCTCTTATGACCTTGGCGAAGGCCAACATATCATAAGTCACATGTCAAGTTCTACCCGTCATTATCCAGGTTAGTTTGAACCCACCCGTACAAACCCTTGACGAAGACCAAAATAGCAGTACGACTGTCCCAAACCAACGCATCTATCTTATACTACAGATAAATATTCAGCAGCTAACAATCACTATGCCTTGGCGAAGGTCAAAATACATATCTTGAATACTACTGAACATTTAACTGAAATGACGGAGGACTACGAATGGTTTTGGCAAAACCGTGAACGTGGTGAACTTGATATAATTGAAGGAACCTGATAGCTTTTAAAAGGAGTGGTTTAAGCTCTGCATTTAAAAGTTTTGCTGTTTTGAAAAACCTAGTGGTTTTGAAATTGTTCTAATGATTCAACTTTAGTTTGTTTGCTTAGCATTAATATATGCAGTCCCATCAATTAATCCTGCCATTGCAGAAAACAACGAAAATACAACGTACGCTTATGATATCCGCATTCGCCACGGGTCCCCGTCATCACCCGTTAGGTTACTAAACTAACGACAGAGCGGGGGCTGGACTAGCGTGGATGCAAAACATAAGCAACGTCTACTAGATATCATATATAGATATATACATTCATCAGACGCAATGATAGTCAGTCCAGATCACAGATGAACACATTGGTTATACTAGGAATCAGCGTTTCGTTTGAGCCTGCAACGAAAGACGGATTACACGGTCGCGATGAATAGCTAAACCCCACCCTAGACCCCTACGAGTGCGGCAAACTACCCGCCAAATACCCGAAGTGAAGCAACCTCCCTCAACAAAGTGAGTAGGCCACTCGATACTTCAAAGTACCTGGTAGTTTGTACACCCCACCTTGGGTCTATCCTAGGCGCAAAAACAGTAAAAGAAATAATATACAACGGTGGCTACAACCTCAACCCAGATGTGCCCCGCAAAAATAATATTACATCACCTTACAAATTTTATATCGAATGAAAGAATGAAAACCCTCATCTCACATCCCCAGCTATTCATCACGACGATCCAACAAGTTCATATATACAAACCAATATCACATATTACATATATGTGAAACCCCCACTAATCGACATATAGCGATTAGCAGACCTTCAGCACATATAACACATCATAGATATAATCCAAATAGCTAAAGTCCATAGAATTTCGATCAATAACCATATTTGAATCTACTTCAAGTACAATACTGTACAAAAAAATTCCAGAGCAGAAACAAAATATCCCAGAAAACACAAAACAACCACAGAGAGCACCAGAAAAAATTGGACCAACTAGGAGTCGACTCGGCTGTGGATCCCCGGTGAAAAAGCCTGCACGTATTTTTCAGGTCTCTGAAAATATTTTTATACCTAATTTAAAATTCGACAGAAAATTCAAGTTTTGGTCGTGTTTTCTGGATTTTTCCGTGATCGAAGTTCTAAAAGCTTTGCTAACATGTTAGTTATGTTTTAGCTAGGCTTTGATACCACTGTAAGTCTATGTTACTTACCCCGCTAGTTAACGGGGAGGCGGAATAGGTAAAAATCGAATTTTTCTTTACAAGATAATATAGACTACCCATGAGGAACTTTGCTAAACACTAACTAACAAACTAACTAGGAGTGTTAACTACTATGTTAGATGATTATACCTCAAGCTTCAAGTCCTTCTTCTTCTTGTTGTGCTTCTCCTTGAAGTGGTGGTGAATGGTGCCTCCTCACCGGCTTCTCCACGTCAAAGATGATCCACCCGAAGGTCTCTACCTTGAGCTCTAACCTCTATAATGAAGTAATTAGGGTACTTTGTGTGCTAAACTAAGTATCCTAGAGTGAGTAGAGAAGGATTTTGGTGGCTAAGTCTCAATAACCCATGATTCTTAACTCATGAGACACTAGGGTTTGAGAGAGGAAGAAGGAGAGAACCATGAGAGAGAGTGAGAATGAGAATAATGAAGAGAGCTCTCATTTTAGGAAAGAGAAAACTTAGTTTTATTAGAATAATTGTGATGGCTACTTTGATTTGACCATTATCATGTCACAATTAATGCTAAGCAAAATATCCAGTGCTCAACAAAAATATCTAAGTCAACAATAGTCAACAAAGTTAAATGGTCAAACCAACTAGCCATGACACAATTATCTTTAATAAAAATTAGGAAACAATTTCCTCCATCTCATTATGGTTTTAACCAAGTCAATGGTCAAAACCCTAATGAGGTGTCTCCTTATATGCCCCTATCATCCGTATATACATACCCGCATCCGTGTTCCGAGAAACACGAACATAATGAGACTAAACTAACCCAAAATCCAATACTAAGATCTGGCTTAAACCAAAGCCCACTAGTATCAACTGCCCGAACACCAAAAACGTACAAGTGCGCGTATGGGAACGAACCCTGTAGTAAAACCATACGACCTCTACATTGTTTCGACCAAAAGTGGAAAACGCTCTGTGTGGGACTCTAAAGACTCGACACTACGCTGGTAGTGGGTTTAACCACAGGCCGCAAGCGGTACTAGCTGTACGTAATGGTCCCCAGGTAGATGTCGATAAGAAGGCTGATGAGGAAAACCTATCCGAACTCCTACTGAGCCTGAATGTGATAATCTCCGTACAGTCCGGTCTGTTCGTCTATGAGTATCACATATCGGGCCTAGGGGGTAGTAAACGTCAGACCCCTAATAGCGGTATAAGTCGTGTCGGAGTGTAGCCCAGAACATCTTGAGAAACTACTGGAACACCTATCAGTAAATCTTACTTGCCCTGGCCAGGGACTTTGTGTAATGGCTCTCCAAACACAGCGCGATATCAACCCCTAATGCTTGGAGAGACGAATCCTGTCTAACTGCCACTGCCTCTAAGTGCTTCGGGACTGCACCCAACTACTACCTGTTTGCATGACTTCTTTGAGCCGTGGTAGGGTAGTAATCAATGTACAGTGGGAACACACTCGAGGCGAAGTAGCAGTGTCAATTCGACGGACTAAGCTGTACTCATGTCACCGGGGAACTGCTACCCGACGACAGGTATAATACCCACCAACAGTTCCCGACGAGTCCTGTCCAGTGTACTCATAACCTAATGAGCACCTGCATACTATCTCTAGTACGACGGACTAATGGCTGTGGGACAGACCATCTCCCCTGCTGGGATGAGAAGCGTATACACTAGTCTACTCCAGAGTATCGATGCCCTGTCTCGATAATCCTATGACTAGGGACCTGTATAAGGATGTGCTTGTAGATTACCCACCCACCACTAATGTGACTGTCATCACAACGCTTATAATCAATCAAAGATCCTAAGGGCTCTACCAATATGTATAAGCGATATGCTAAAAAAACACATGCACATATTGAGATAGAAACAAACCAGGTAGTATACTACCATTTTGAGCAAGACAGTTACTATATCCGTGTATATCCCAAGCTCCTATGAAGTAATATACAATCCAGTGTGATCCAATAATGGCCTCTAGGGCATATATACCTAACATTACTGCTCTTGGAATCTTCCATACTAAATCTCTTTAGTATGGTCTCTATGTACCTGGACTGTGAAAATCCCAACAATCTCTTGGATCTATCTCTGTAGATCTTAATCTCTAGAATGTAGGAGGCATCACCCAGGTCTTTTATGGAGAAATTTTATGACAAGAACAACTTGACTGATTGCAGCATAGGAATGTCGTTTTCTATCAAGAGAATGTCATCCACGTACAAGATGAAGAATACAATAGTTCTCCGTACAATCTTGTTGTAGATATACGGTTCATCCATATTTTTTATGAAGTCAAATTCCTTGACTGTCTCATTAAAACAGATGTTCCAGCTTCGCGATGCTTGCTTTAATCCATAAATGGATTTAAGCAACTTGCACACTTTCCCGCTGCTCCCACTGTCTATAAATCCCTCCGGCTGATCCATATAAACATACTCTTCTAAACATCCATTTAGAAAATCCATTTTAACATCCATCTTCCAGATATCATAGTCATAGTAGGCAGTAATGGCAAGTAGAATCCGAATGGTTTTCAGCATAGCCACTGGAGAAAAGGTTTCGTTATAGTCCACCTCTGGTCTTTGACGAAAACCTTTTACAATAAGTGTAGCCTTATAGATTTCCACCTGTCCATCTAAACCAATCTTCTTTCTGAAAATCCACTTGCATCCAATGGGTTTTACCGCAGGAGGAGCAACATCCAAAGTCTAAACTTTGTTGGTGTACTGGATTCCATTTCGGATTGCATAGTATCCACCATTTATCAGAGTCCCTACTGGTAATGGCCTGTTTAAAAGTATTAGGACCATCTTCTTCCAAGATGCAATCCTCTCGATCCCCATCTATAAGAAAACCATAGTATCTCTCAGGCAGATGAGAAATCCTACTAGATCTGCGAAGTGCTGAGATTCGTCCGGGATTATTGAATCCTGAGGTTCCACCAAATTTTCAGTTTTAGTTTGTAGTTCCAGAATTTCTTCCAGTTCTACCGTACTCCTACTAATTTCTTTTGCAAGAAATTCCCTTTCTAAAATGGTGGTGTGGCGTGACACAAGCACCTTCTTTTCCTCAGTGTGGTAGAACAGATATCCAAGTGAAATGTTAGGATATCCCACAAACTTACAAAGATCCGATCGCGCCTCCAGTTTTTCCGGATTTTTCTTTTTAACATAAGACGGACAACCCCATATTTTAATGAATTTAAGAAATGGTTTCTTACCACTCCATATTTCATATGGAGTGGTAGGCACGGATTTGGTCAGAACTTGATTCAAAAGATATGCAACTGTCTAAAGCGCATGTCCCCAAAATGAAAGAGGCAGAACATCACTACTCATTATGGAGCGAACCATGTCCAATAGGGTACTGTTCCTCCGTTCCGATACACCGTTGTACTGTGGTGTGTACGGAGGAGTAAGCTAAGATTGAATACCATTCTCTTTTAGTTATTCTAGAAATTCCGTGCTTAAGTACTCCCCTCCTCTATCAGATCAGAGGATCTTGATACTTTTTTCAGTCCGGTTCCCTACTTCGTTTCTGAATTTTTTGAATTTCTCAAAATCTTCAGATTTGTGTTTCAAAAGATACACTTATCCGAACCTAGAGAGATCGTCAATGAATGCAATGAAGTACGAGAACACACCCCTCGCATGTATAGACATCAGACCATATACATCCCTGTGTATGAATCTCAAGAGCTCTATAGCTCTTTCTCCGTGTCCTGTGAACGGAGATTTGGTAATTTTTCCTTTAAGACAAGACTAACAAGTTTCATAGGATGAGAAATCGAATGGATTCAGATATCCATCCTTATGCAACTTACTTAGTCTTTTCTCACCGATATGACCAAGTCTACATTGCTACAAGTAGGTTTCATTCGTATCTGAACTCTTCCTCTTGCGTGTGTTTTGTATATTGAAGACCGTGTTTTGATTAAGAACATAGATATCATTACACTGTGCACCTTCTGCATCCAATACTTGATTAAGGTAAATGTTCATGATATTTCTATCTAGAACAAAATTATAACCATCTTTATCAAGTAAAGAAACTGATATGATATTGCAAAGTATGGAAGGTACATAGTAGCAATTGTTCAAAATCATAGTGTTGCCGTTTGGCAATTCTTGGTGATATTCACTGATGGCAGCAGCTTCAACTTGTGCTCCGTTCCCTACTCTGAGAGACATATCACCCGGTCCAACCATTCTACTTTTTCTCAATCGTTATAATAAATTACAGATATAAAATCTTGATCTGGTATCTAGTACCCAGGATCTAGGGTTGACCGAAAAATAATTTTCAATAACAAATACATCTGAAGAAGATGCATTAGAATGCTTCTTCTTCATTAGGGTCATTTGGAATTCCTAATAGTCCTCTTTCCCTTGCCCATACTCGTGACAGTTGTCACAAGTTAGAGCCGAACCGACGTTCCCCAGCCCTGTGTAATAAGCTGGTTCGGTCAAGTCATACATTTTATTATGTTGATTAAGGCGTGAATTGGTTGCTACCCGGGGAGAGAAAAGAAGCACTCAGCGTGCGCTCTTGCAAGATTAGATTGATTATTAATTTATCTAATCAGGATGGCTCTCACTGTTTTCTCAAATTTTCCTTCAAATCTTAAAATGAAAACTAGTCGGGATTATTCGCACCTTACAAGTTCGCTAATCATTCAGCCAGGTGGGCGTTGGTACTCCGAGGGAGGTTCTCCATGCACTCGCACGGACCTAATTAAAATAAACCTCGTTTTCGGATAGGCGTAGCCCCGTTAACACTTTTCTAGACACTTAATAGGTTAGCTAATTGTAAAGTGAAAAATATCTCCTGAGAGTTATCCTACTCATCAGCGGGCTCGAGATCTAACTATCATCGCGTGATAACCTAGATGGAAGCCACTCTAGTCACCATACTCCAGAAGGTATGCAGCACTAGCAAGTTTCCTGTATATTTGAAACTCCCGATATGGTTTTTGCCCCTAGGACCCAAGTGACCTTGACGAATAATCAAAAAGTCCTAGTCAAGCTCAACCCGTCATTATCCAAGATTGCATTAGACCCACCCGCATGATCTTTGACGAATAATCAATAAAGTCACACGACTATCCTAACCAATCGCATTATCTATGCTATAGACAATCATTACTTAACTACCATACACTACGCCTTGACTAATAATCAAAAAACGCAGCATGGATACTAAGTATTATTTATCTGAAACGACGGAGGGCTACGGCTAGGTTTTTGGTGCAAAACCTTTTAATGTAATGAACCTGCTATCATTGAAGGAACCGAGTAGTTTTGAAAAGGAGTGATTTAGGCTCCGCTTTTGAAAACTAGTGGTTTTGAAGAAAACCGAGTAACTTATAGTAACATAAATTTTTGCTCAAGAGGTCACTCCCCGTAAAGGGATATAGGCTCTTGTCTTCTCAAATGAGGTGTGGGATATTCCTAACTGAATACCGCTATGCAAAGCATAAGAATACGGCTATAGTTTTTCAAAAAAAATTCCAACAACATCTTTTTGGTTTATATTTCCTTGCATTAATCAGAATTAATGCGGTCCCATCAATTAATTCCTATCACACCAGAAAATAATGAAAATACAATGTATGTATATGCCATTCACATTCGTCACGGAGCCTCATCATGCACCATTAGGTTACTTAACTAACAGCCGAGCGGGGGTTAGACTAGCGTGGATGCAAAACATATACAACATTTACTAGTGTGTGTGTGTGTGTGTGTGTGTGTGTGTTTATATAACCATTCGTCCTAGGCATGATATAAGCAACATCATAGAATAGCGATAAGCAATAAGGAATAGTGGATAATCTAGGAGCCCCGGGTTTAATTTGAACCGCAAATGAAACTCGACGTTCCCAGGTCGTGTGGATAGCCTGTGCAATGTAGAACCAAGACCCTAACGAGCGTGGCAAATTACCCGCCAATTCAGGAAGCGAGGCAACCCCAATCAACGAAGTGAATGGACCACCCAGCACTTCATGGAATCTGGTAACTTGAGCACTCCACCACGGTTCATTCTATATCCCCTACGAGTGCGGCGAATAGCCCGCTAATTCTAGAGTAAGGCACCCCAGTCTCAACGTCATAAGATGGGGCCCCGTTGCCTTCTAGAACCTGGCTACTCAAGCACTCCTCCGCAAGGTAATCCTAGTACAAAAAAGAAATTATATATACAAAGGTGACATCAACCTCAACCCGGCTATGCCCCAATAAAAGAATATACAAACTGGTGGAAATGACAGTCCACATGTTGGACACTCTCCCCGCATTAATGAATATACAAATGAATCAAAACTGTACAACTACCATTGCACTAGAGGCTATCCAACAAGAGAATCTAAATAAACCATCACAGATATAAATATCACAGCAGCAGAAGCAAGTATGTCTAACCCTGTCTAAATGACATATAGTAATTAGACGACATTTGAAAGCACATATACAACATCACAGATATCAATGATGCAAAATTTCAAGTTTTGAAACTTTCCAAATTACCCTAACGCAAAAATAACACTAAGTGAAATCTGGGGCAAATCAAATAAGAATAAAAATCCCAATTCTCAAAACCCAAGACACTGAATGAAAACAAGGACCAGAAGACTCCACAAAACCGCCGGTAGCGGGCAAAATGAGGTTTCTGGCAGTTTTTTCTTAATGGATCTTCCTCGTTTTCATTGTGTGTCACTACAATATCAAGAGTAAGCCTCTGCACTTGTTTAAAAAAATTTTAGAGACCAAAAAATTTCGAACAGAAAGCGGGTTTTTGAAAATCAGAATTTTTCGGTTTTGAAACTAAAGCATCATCTACTACTAATTTATAATGTTTGGGTGGCTCTGATACTATGTTGCCATTCCTAGCATCCTGGCCACCAATCACGGCCGTTGTGGAACAAAAAAATTTAATTTTTAAAAACTTAGTGCTAGAAACGACTACATAGAATCTAATTAAACATTAAACTAGTGAAGAAAAGGAGTTTTAGCAACTGTGATAAGAGGGTTATACCGAATGATCTGTGTCCTTCGGTCTTCTACCCTATTCCTTAGCTCTATGAGGTCTCCATGATCGAGCTTGACCTCCAGTCTTCCTCCGTCAAAGATAATCCATCCGAGAGATGCGGTTTATGGCTTTAGCTCTACACAAAAACCCAGTGGAGCAACTAAAGGCTCTAGGTTGCTAATCTAGAGTGTCTAGTGATGTAGTGGCTGTTCTAGTAATTATTCTATCTCTCTTCACCCTTGATTCTCAACTCATGAAAGTGTAGGGTGAAGAGGAAGAAGGAGCTCTAGAATAGAGAGAGAAAGAGAATGGTGTAATGAAAATCTCATCACAAAACAAATAATGCAAGCATAGTTTTATCAAAATGATTTTTGCATATATAAAAACCAACCATACTTGAATAGTATAGATAAATGAATAATAAATTCATTTGTCCATCCTATTCAACCATGCTTCACACCATTCTCTTTGCCACCTCACCTCTCCATCTCATTTCAATTTCAAGAAAAGAAAAAACCAAGGAAATGAGGTGTCCTCCTTTTAGAATGTTTTCCGTATAAATACGGAATACACTCTACCGTATATACATAACCGTATTCATATCAAAAAACGAATACCCAAAGAGGTAGAATAATACAAAGAACATAATACTATAATATAGATATCGAAATATGCATATTTAAATTATTAAATCAATACCTGATTTAATAATCCAGCTTAATCCTAAACCGGCTAGTATAATCAACCGTCCGATCGAAAGCCCGGATAACACTAGAATATACATATCGAAATATGTATATGTAAATTATAAAATCAATACCTGATTTAATAATCCGGTTTAATCCTAAGCCGGCTAGGATTATCATTCGATCGGAACCCTGCATGTATCAAAATACGGTGTAACAACCCTAAAATTTCTGTATAGTTTTTTTCTTCAAAAATACAGAAAGGAGCACCTAAGCCTAAGCACAATTTATAAATTTAAATTGTTTTAGAACAGCAAGAAAGCACTTGTAGCTCATTGGTAAAGTCTTGCACTGCTGTGACACAGCCCCTGTGTTCAAATCCTTCCAGCCACATATTATTTTTATTGATTTTTCTTTTAATCTTTTAGAAGCTCAAAATTTTGCACGTGCACTGCACGTCAAATGAAAAGTCACAATAAAAACAAACATGTGGAATATGTTATTTATACAGATCATGACACGTGGCACAAATATAGACCTAAACTACCCCCACGTGGCTGGCGAGATACGCCATAGGGCCAGCGCCACCGGGCCCCCCATTCCAAATACCATAAAATTTTAACCTACAACCCTTGGACTCCCCCACTACTTCTGTTCTGTTTGATTTCTCTGCATTTATCCAGAGAATGATAAATCCCCTTTTTTTTTATCCATTTTAATGCATATTTTTAATTTATTCTTCAATCCTCAAAACCCTAATTTCTTCTATAAATACAACCCTACATTTTGGCCCTGCTCATTCAGAAATCCATTGCCAAAACTCTCTAAATTTCTAAGTCCAAAAGTTGTACAAGTGGAATTAGCTCAAGGTCAAAGTTCCGGCGTCGTTTCGGGACAAATCCGGCGACGAAATGACTCCACGACACCTTCGAAAGTTCCTTCTACCTCTCCCCTTTTCTTTCAATTAGTAAGTCCTTTCACTTCTCACTTCTTTCTAGTCTAAAACAATAATCTATTAAAACTCGTCGGAAACGGAGTTAATCCGACTTCCGATTCTAATTTTCATTAAAAACGCAATTTTTCTTAATAACAAATTACCATCCTTTTATATATTATTTATTAACCATTAAGTAACATTTGGAACAAGTTTCAATTCAAAATATATTGTTAACCAGCTTTTATTTAACTTTTACGGTAAAATACTATCTAGTTTACGGACAACATTACTTTATAGTTTTGCTCATATTACCTTTAGAAATTGCACAAGATAATGACCTACCTCATCACAACACCCATCTTAACATAGCACGATGGCTTTTGTAATAATTTTTGTAGGACAAAACACAATTTACATTAAAATAACTTAAACTATCAAAACTCGTATTTTTTAAATTGTTTTAATTAATTCCTTACAAATAAGCCTCTACAACCCATTTTGGAGAACCAGATCGGAATGGTGCGGGTTATCGCACGTTCTCGGGACTAGTAGAGCGAGATGCAGACCTCCTTATGGAGCATTCGATCTCGATGGAAATTTTTATTACAATTTTTAAGAAAACTTGATTTCTATTTAATAAATAAATTCTATTTTTATAATTATATATATAAATATTATCAAAATATTTATTAAAAATATAATATATATTCCTTGTTTTCTAAATCAAAAGAATCACAAAAGATCATGAAAATACCATCACATTCAATACAAGTCAAATTATAAGAAAATATCACATACTATTCAAAATTAGATTTATATCCACTTGAATATTTCATTTTATAAAAATTACAACTATGAAAACCTAAAGACAATAAATAAATACTTGAGATTTATTTTGAAAAGTTATCAAAACTATTTTTCATAAAACCCTCTCAAGTTATATTAATTTACAATAAGGGCCTTAGTAAATATAGGTTTAAGCGGGATTAGTTCACTTGAGCCTCAGGGAGCCGGAGAATATGGGTGCTTGCCTATCTAAGGTAGACAACCTAAAAACGGTGTTATCAATACGGTAATTGTTTCGGAAAAAGACACAAATTCTGTCGTCCATGTGCAACAGTTACCGATAACATCAAAACTGATTAAGGACTTCAATTCGTTTTAAAGTGTCTGACTCAGACAGAGTCTCAATCTAATCTGAAATCAATCAATCTATCCTTGAATATGATTCAAGTATAACTCCTATTCAACATGAATCCATTTATACCAGAATTCAATCTATATCAACATGACCCGACTAAACCGATCCATGGATATACTCTTATTACATGACTATCCATTTATATCCATTCCGTTTACATGATATCATAGTTTCGGCAAGTCGTACATCCATTAACAAAACAATACTTCAATATAAAATACATTACGGGGTTTTAAAGGGGTAGACTAGCACAGAATTTGTTAAAAGTGGCACGAGATGGTCATTAAAAGACGTAACTATACATCCATTACCGTTGTTCCGTGGTTTTATCGACGGAGCCTTGTACTACGGGTTACCATAGTCTACGGTGTAAGTTGGACCCCTCTCGTATAAACTGGCATATTCTGTACCAAGCTACAAATAACTGCGTTAGTATAACAATCAAACATTATACCAGTTACATCTTCTTATCTATCTATTCTATTCCTACTTATCTTTGGGACTTACCGAGCGATTGTTCGCTAAAGACATTCTTTCTCTCTTCTTTCTTTGGATTGTTGTCAGGTGGATCCAACTCACTAGAGATAGAGCTCAGTTCAGAGGACTTGAATCAGTTCAGCGAGGACCCCGAGCTTTAGACTCTTGTATATACTTTACTTTCATGTTCAGGCCATTGTTTAGGCATTGCTTTCTATCCTTGTATTTACATTTTCAGTTGTATTGTAAAGAAATGTTTAATAAATAAAAGTTGCGGTTTATTTATATCTCTTGTCATTTTTCTTGTGTACTTTATTATATTGCTTAGTTGCGCTTAGCGTGTTTACTTCTGAGTAAATACGTAGCAGGCCCATCGCGTCTCCTTACCGTACACCAGGAAGCGGGGCATGACATACGGACACTACATCATTTCGCCTGAACCATGGAATCCTCTATGTGGGACTTTAAAGACTCGACAGTACGCTAGCAGTAGGTTTAACCACAAACACGTCAGCGGCACTAGCTGTGCGTAACGGTTACCCAGGTACCTGTCGAAAGGAAGGCCGACGAGTAAGCTCATCTGAACCCCTACTGAGCCTATCCATGACAATCTCTGTACAGTCCGGTCTCTTCGTCTAAGAGTATAGTATACCGGGTCTAGGGGGTGGTAAACTTCAGACTCTTAATAACCTGATAAGTCGTGTCAATTCGGCTCAGGACCGATCCGAGAAACTACCGAGCTAACTATCAGTAAATCTTAAATTCCTTGGCTAAGATCATATGGTTCTGGCCAACTGGACACAGTGTGATATCGACTCCCAATACCAGGAGAGACGAATCCCTGAAAATCACTAACTTCCTCGATGTGGCTCGGGACTGTACCCAACTAAAACCTGTTTGCATGGCTCAAAAGAACCATGGTAGGGTAGTGATCAAAGTACAATGGGAACTCATACGAAACAAATGATGATCTCAGGTCTAAAGACTAAGCTGTACTCATGTTACCTGAGAACCGCTATCTGACGATAGCTATAATACCATCTAGAGTTTCTCGGCGAGTCCGTCCAGTATACTCACCCCCAGGGAGCACATATATACAATCTTAGGCGATCACACCAATGGTTTTAGGACCAACCACCTCCCCTCGTCGAGGTCTAGAAACATATACATAAGTCTGTTCTGGAATATCGATACCCGTTCTCGATACTCCTGCGACTTGGGATCTTTAAGGATGTACTTATGGACAACCCAGCTCCCGCAAGTACGATCTCCATCATAACGCTGGTAGTTAAGTAAAATCATATAGGCTTTATCAATATGTATCAGCCATATATGATATCAAGTATACCATATGCACATGTTAAGATAAAGATAAACCAAAATAGTATACTACTGTGACGATTCTTTATCAACATGTATAAGTAATACAAAACAGTAAGAAAACAAATACACATGTTCAGATAAAGACAACTCAAATAGTATACTATATATAACTGAGCAAGATTATCCTGTATATACATATCCCCAGCATCCTATACGATACAAGCCTATAGGGCATACATATCCCTAGCATCCTATACAATACAGGACTCTAGAGCATACATATCCAACAAATAAGGCCTTGGCAAATCGCTTTTCAGTTTTAGTCCTACTCTTATTTGTTGCAGGTGCTCAGAGAGCTTTAAGGCTCGTCCTCGCCGCAGCTTCTTTGCTTAAACGCTGTCGTTTAGCCTTTTCATATATGGCCGTCTCACGTTCCTGATCATCTTTGCTCTTTTGAAAGGTTTCTTTCAGCAACCTTTCAATTGGGTCTTCTTCTGGCAGTTCCAGGATTTTTGATGTCGATTCTGCCCCCAGTTCATCCATGTCACTGTCCGACGCTGGCGGAGCTTCTTCATCATGTAGTGATGAATAGGAGATCATGTGGCAACTTTCCACATGTTCTTCTGCTTCCTCTGATGAGTCATTTTCTTCATCGTTGTCACTGTCACGCCCCGCTTCCCAGTGTACGGCAAATGAGACGCGACGAGGTCCGCTACGTATGTACTCAGAAGTACATACGCTAAGCGTATCTAAACAATATAAAAGTAAATCACAAGAGACAAGAGATATAGAAATAACAACTTTATTAATAACAATCTTTTGTACAATGCATGAAAAGTAAATACAACTGAAATGAAAAGCGATGCCTAAACAGTGGCATAACAGGAAATGAAAATACTGAATAGAACAAGGTACAATATCTAGAACTCGGGGTCTTCGTGAAACTGCTCCAAGTCTTCCCCGGTGGGCTCGATCTCTGCTAGGTCCAAAGCACCTGACGACATTCAAAGAAGAAAGAAATAGAATGTCGTCAGCGAACAGGTCGCTTGGTAAGTCCCAAAGATAAGAAAAGACAGAATAAGAGGTATTTTCTAAAGAGATTGTAAAATATTGTAGAATATTGTGTTAACGCTGTTGTTTGTAGCTTGGTACAGAAGGATGCCAGTGTATACGAGAGGGGTCTCTATATGCTAGAGACCAGGGCAAACGAAATGTACAAGGAACCGTTAAGCCATGGTACAACAGCAACGGAATATAGGTTTGGTGTCTTAATCTGACCACCTCGTGCCACCTTTAATACCTTCCGTACCAATCTACCCCTTAAACCCCGTAGTGTTTTGATAGTATTGTTGTATTGTATTGTGTAAGTTGGATGACTGACCAAAATCATGATATCAGTAAACAGATTGTAACTGCATAATCAGGTAAATGGAATAACGGAATAATGGATGTATCCATAGTTTGATTCAGTCAAATTGTATAGATTGTTAACTAGATTCTGGGATTCATGTGTTCATATTGGGTTGGAATATTAAAGAATATAGATTGACTTGAATCGTATTCAAATCAAAAATAATCAGACTCAAACCCGAGTCAGACTAAAAGAAATGTAAGTCGAAGTTCTATATTTGTCAAGGTCGTTATTGTAATTTATAAAACTTGAGGGGGTTTTATGTAAAAATACTTTTGTAAATACTTTTGTATAGTTTTCAAGATATACCTCAAGTATTTATTATTCGTCTTTATAGTTATAATGAGTGTGATTTTATTTGTGTTATTTCTAGTGATAATATCCTAATTATATAAATAAAGGTATTAATTTGTAATATTGATTTAGTTGAAATTCATGGTATTTTAATGTAACTTTTAATCTTGTAATTTTTAGGAAAAGGTGGAAACTTTATCTTATAATAAAATAGGTGTTTAAATGATAAATATACATATGTTTATACAAGAATAATTTTTAATAAATATTTTATTTTTTCAAAAAATCTCATTTTTCTTAAATGTCGTATTTTAAACCTTTCGAGACCGAATGCTCCTTGCGGAGGTCTGAATCTCGCACTATTAAGCTTGAGGGTGCACGATAAACCGTACTATCCCTAACGAGTTCCCCAAAGATGGGTTGTAGTGGCACTTTGCAAAGATTTAATAAATACTAATCATTTAGAAAACGGTTTTATAAAAATAAGGTATTTATTTGTAAAAGGGTGTAAATTTCCGTATTTTAGATTCTAGGGTTTCCTAAGCCAACTAGCCTATTTCTAAATGGTCTAAATGACACATCATTAGAAGTCTCAAATCGCCTCTTCACCGCCAATTGCGGCCAGGTAAGTGCCAGCTTAGTGGGAGGCTCTCCACTATAAGTAATGGTCCTAATTAAGTAACCACTCGCCTTAGACACACTTGCCTAGACACCACAAAGTCAGGTTTAGATAAACAATCGATGTCCATGATATATCGTATTTTCCTATTAAAAGATTTTGTTTTAAAATTGTATACAACTTAGAACTTTCAGAAAAGGTTTATAAAGAAAATGGTATTTTAATGTGGAGCGGCAGATCACACTGTTAACTCATGTCCGTCGAAGCTTCGTACGAGGGATGATATTCATAAGCCACCATAGAGACTGTTCCAGGGACAGAAGCAGCTGACTCAAGGATCTAATCAGGCTCGAGCTTTTACCTTGACAGCTGAAGAAGCTAAGGCGTCAGGAGAAGTCGTTTCAGATATTCTACTCGTTCATGGTTTTCCCGCATTAGCGTTATTTGATTCTGGTGCATCCCATTGTTTTATGTCATCCAAGTTTATAGCTACACACTCGATTACCTGCACGACCCTGTCTAGTTTCTGGGACATACACAATGGGAATGGGAAAATCATATCTAGTAGAGAATGTAAGATTGTACTGTTGTTGTTTGCGGACGGGAGCTTTTAGCAGATTTCTTGGTGATTGATACGGGCAGCTACGAAGTCGTCTTGGGGATGGATTTTTTTGGCACTTTCCATGCTCATATTGATTATAGGGCAAAGAAAGTAATTTTCCAGATTCCCGGACATCCCGAGTTTACCTTTACTGGAGGAAGCGGCTCTGTCGGGCCAGTCGAGTTTAGGGCTAAGCCGACAACTAATATTCTAGCATCAATGGAAGTTGAGGAAGGTGAAGAACCAGCAGTTGTTCGTGATTTTATGGATGTGTTTGAAGATATATCGGGATTACCGCCGAAGCGAGACTTAGAGTTCGCAATTGATCTTGTTCCTGGTGCAGCGCTAGTATCTAAAGCGTATTATCCAATGGCACCAGTAGAGTTGGAAGAAGTCAAGTAACGGGTTGCTGAACTGCTTGATAAGGGTTAGATTCGAAGCAGTAACTCGCCTTGGGGAGCTCCAGTTCTTCTAGTTAAGAAGAAAGATGGCACGAGAAGAATGTGCATCGACTATCGAGAATTAAACCGGGTGACTATTAAGAACAAGTACCCGATCTCTCGCATTGGCGAGCTTTTTGAGAAGCTTAGTGGCGCGAGGGTATTCTCGAAGCTAGATTTGCGATCCGGATATCATCAGGTCCGAGTGAAAGCAGAAGATATTTGTAAGACGGCGTTCCGAACTCGGTATGGACATTACGAGTACTTAGTGATGCCCTTCGGAGTAACGAATGCACCGGCGATATTCATGGACTTGATGAACCGAATCTTTTCACCATTCTTAGACCAGTTTATTGTGGTGTTCATTGACGATATTCTTGTTTACTCGAAGAGTTTTGAAGAGCATGCTGAGCATTTGAAGATCGCACTGCAGACGTTGAGACAAGAGAAGTTATATGCGAAGATGAGCAAGTGCGAGTTTTGGCTGGAAGAAGTAAAGTTTTTGGGGCATATTGTGTCTGGCTATGGAATCGCCGTCGATCCCGAAAAGATTGCAGCAGTTCGTGATTGGCCGATTCCAAAGAATGTTGTGGAGATAAGAAACTTTCTTGGACTCGCCGGATATTACAGAAGATTTGTGGAGAACTTTGCTCGTATGGCGGAGCCGTTGACCAAGCTTACGTGCAAAGAGATACCTTTTGTGTGGACGGATAGATGTGCATCAGCTTTTGAGATGTTGAAGCAGAAATTGATAACCGCTCCTATTCTGACCGTGCCAAACAATTCCGGAGGATTGGTGATTCACAGCGACGCATCTAGGAAAGGATTGGGATGTGTTTTGATGCAGCATGGGAAGGTTGTAGCGTATGCATCAAGACAGTTGAAGACCCATGAGAAGAATTACCCAACTCATGACTTGGAGCTTGCGGCTGTGATTTTCGCTTTGAAGATTTGGAGACACTACTTTTTGGGTGAAAGGGTCGATGTTTTCACGGATCATAAAAGTTTGAAGTATGTGTTCACGCAGAAGGAGCTTAATATGAGGCAGCGTAGATAGTTGGAGCTGATGGCTGACTACGATTTTGATCTTAAGTACCATCCGGGGAAGGTTAATGTCGTGCCGGATGCGCTCAGTCGGTTACCGGCAATTCAGATGTTGACTGCACAGAAAGATCTCATTGAAGACTTTCGAAGATTTGATTTGGAGGTTGTGCTGCCGCATTCTTCGGGACAGTTGATGCAGCTGCAAGTACATTCGTCGTTGATCGAGAATATTAAGGCAGCGCAATCACAGGATCCTAGATTGCAAAAGTTTCGAGAACAGGTTGAGGCCGAACTACGAACAGATTTATTGATCCACGAAGATGGTTCATTAAGATATGGTACCCGTTTGTGTGTGCCGAAGGGAGATATTCGTGAAGAACTTATGAAAGAGGCACACAGTTCGGCTTATTCCGTACATCCAGGAGGTACGAAGATGTACTGAGACTTACGACAGCAGTTCTGGTGGGAAGGTATGAAACGGGAGATTGCTCGCTTTGTGGCAAGGTGCTTGGTGTGTCAGCAAGTTAAGGCTGAACATCAAAGGGTTGCTGGTTTATTGCAACCACTTCCGATTCCTCAGTGGAAGTGGGAACATATTACCATGGATTTCGTGACGGCTCTACCGCGGAGTCCAAAGGGCAACAATGTAGTATGGGTGATTGTTGATCGTTTGACCAAAGCAGCTCATTTCATTCCTTTTCGGGTTGGTCAATCAACAGAAACCTTGGCAGAGTGGTACATACAGGAGATTGTAAGATTGCATGGAGTACCGGTGAGCATCGTGTCCGATCGGGATACTCGGTTCTTATCACACTTTTGGCGGAGTTTACAAGAAAGTTTAGGGACTCGATTGAAGTTTAGCACAGCTTATCATCCTCAAACTGATGGTCAGTCGGAGAGAACGATCCAAACTCTTGAAGATATGTTGAGAGCGTGCATGTTGGACTTCAAGGGTTCTTAGGAGGATCATCTACATTTGGTGGAGTTTTCTTACAACAACAATTTTCAGGCAACTATTCAGATGGTTCCGTTTGAAGCTTTGTATGGTCGCAAATGCCGTTCACTTGTTTGTTGGGACGATGTCGGTGAATGAAGATTGTTGGGACCAGATTTGGTTGTGCAGATAGTAGAGAAAGTTAACACTATCAGAAATCATATGAAAGCAGCTCAAGAAAGACAGAAGAGTTGGGCAGATACGTCGAGAAGACCTCTAGAGTTCGCCGTGGGTGATTTGGTTTTCTTGAAGATATCACCGACTAGAGGGGTGATTCGTTTTGGAAGTCGAGGAAAGCTCAGTCCTCGATCAGTTGGACCCTTTGAGATCTTGGAGCGGGTTGGTGAGATAGCATATCGTTTGGCGTTACCGCAGTCCTTGGCGAACGTGCACAATGTGTTCCACGTATCTCAACTCCGTAAGTATGTTCGAGATGAAACGCATTTATTGGATCATTCGGAGCTGACGGTACGGGAAGACTTGACTTTTGAGGAGCGACCGGTTGAAATTGTGGATCGAAGGGAAAAGGTTCTTAAGAACAAGGTTATCCCTCTTGTACTTGTTTTTTGGGGTAACCGCTTGCATGGAGAGTCCACTTGGGAACGAGAAGATGAAATCCGACAGAAGTTTCCTCATCTTTTCTTATAGTTTGTTTTCGTCTATCTTTGTGTTCTTGGAATTTCGAGGACGAAATTCCTTTTTGTAGTTGGGTATAATGTAACAACCGAGTCCTGTTCTATAAATTTCAGTTACCGTATGTATGTTGTGTGGTTTTTATTTCATTTATCTTAATTGGCTGTTGCTAGTTATAAATTTTACCCCGACAATTCAATTCTGCATATAACAATTTAAGTCATCTAAAATTTAATTAAAAATATTCGACATGGCCTGCTTGACACCTCTAACCCTGTGGTAGCATCCTCGCATCGTGTTCTCGTCCCGTTCAGTGAAACGGACGTGCTTGGGCGGCTACGCGCACATGCGTGCGGTCTTTCTTGGGGGTATATTTTTTAATTATAAAATCCTTCATTTTAAATTTTTGGAACCCGCCAATAATTTTCGTTTTTCAAATTCAAATTTTGGACCCGACCCAGGCGTAATTCTGAAATATTTTGCATTTGCGCCAAATCCTATTTTCTAATATTATTTTTTTAACCAACGAAAATAATTCAAACCCCAGAAAATATTTTCCATTTCCTTTAAAATATTTTACAATTTTTTTCCTAACTCCCAGCCTATCACCTTTCGTTTAAACCCCTGGGCCCCACGCGTTTTTTTCCTCTCTCTTTCTCTCTCTCTTCTCTCTCTCTCTCTCTCTGGCGCTAACGGCCAAATCTCACTCTCCTCTCGATCTCTTCTCTCTTTCTCTCTCGACTCACTCTTTCTCTCTCTCTCTCCCTCCCTCTCCTCTCCTTTATATATATTTTTTCTCCTCCTTCTTAAATTTAAAACTGAACCCATCTCGATAAAACCCTAGCCGCCTTCCTCCTCTCTCCGTGGCCCTCGCGACGACGCCATCACCACCGTTCCACACCGCTGCTCGCCCTCGACACTTCCACCTTATCTCCTTCCTCCTTCCTCCTCTCCCTGAGCACCCTGCACAAGCACCGTGCACCCACCTGCACGCCACTGCACATCGTGGGATCGCCGCCGGCGATCTTGATCCGTCCCTTGGCCTCGCGCACCCTCCTCTGTGAGCATAGCCTCCCTCTCCTCTTCTTCCTTCTTCTTCTTTCCTTCCTTCTTCTCTTTTCTTATTCTTTGTGATCTGTGGTTGGTCACTGTCATTGTAGGCTGTCCGCCGGAGCTCCATCGACGCAATCAACGATCTCAACCCCTCTACAGATTATCGTGAGCACCCTCTTCTCCATCCTCCTTCCCTTCTTTCTTCTTATTTTCTCTTTTCCATGCATTCTTGAATTTTGTGTGTTCACTGTTGTTGTATTTGGCCGGAATCCGACCGTGCCGGCGATGTTTCCCGACGATCCAGCGAGGAACTCCGACCCGTGTGGTTCTACTGTTTGCCGCTCGGACTTATTCCGTGCACCGTGCGCGCGTCGCGACTTTTCCCCGCCGACGCGTAACGTTCTGTTTTCCGTTTCGCGACCCGTCGAGGCAAGTGAAACTTACTACATGCTATTTTAAACTATTCATATGCTAAATTAATTATTTCCTGTTAAATCCCTAATTAGAATCGATAAAAATGGATTTCAAATTAACCGTATAAGGTTCCGTTACACATTTTATGATTCCGAACTTGAGACTTAATCTTGCATCGAATTATTTATATCTAACAATCACCTGTACATGATAGATCACATTTGTTTACTGCTATGGTACCCTCTTTATCCAATTTAGCCTATCAGACATTCATGTGCAACTTTAACCGGTCTAATTACAACTACATTCATTAAACAGATTATACATGTCGTCGCATCGTTGGGACACTCAATATTTATTAACCTATTTTCAGCATTTACATATATCATACTGTATGCACATTATGCTGACACTGTCTGTTAAACACAATTGATAACTGTACTGCTAAATAGATAAAATCTGCTTTATTGCTTATCTCCTTGCTTAGATCATGTTGTTGATAACCATGTTTGATTATTATAACCCTGATTATGCTAGCTGAGTATGAGCACACCCATGATATCGTTTACACCTTGACCTGACTTGCTACATACATATTGATTGACCCGACATGGTACCGTACACTACTTGACTTGACCTGGTGTACCATGACTTGACCCGTTACCTGATCTTGTGTCTAATGCCATCAAACCTGACATGTAGTCCTCACGGACCGTTCCTGTTGTCTATCCAGACAAACCAGCTTACCTGATCCTGTGTTGGCATTAGTCCTTGATTACTGAATATCTGACTTGACATACACATATAACTTGGGGATATGAGGAAATCAACGATGAAACCTGACTTGTAACTCGACAGTGTACTACCTTTACTGATCAGTTTTAGAGGCTAGGCCAGCCTTGGGATGCTGCTGCCGACATCATTCATCTGTACATATTTCCTGTTTTAGTGCCTAGCGGCATGTCTCGGATTCAGCCCGAGAATCCGGACCGTGGTCCCGGGTATGCACGGGATACTATTGAGTTACATCGATGATTCATCAGATTGATTTCAAAGACTTTAGAACAGAAAACATGATAGAACAGTTTAGTTTACCCACTGCACACTACCCTGCGCTGCCCTGATTTACTACTGTTACACCTGCTTTTCATTCATGCTTATATTTGCACTGCCTGTTACCCTGTTTATATTTTATTACTTGATGACACGACGCGCTGACGTCTGGGTTTTGCATGGCCCAGATTCTGTACCGCTGCTGCAGTCCGAGCAGGAGTACTTCAGCCAGTAGGCTGAGCTGTGAGGTGTCAGCAGTAGTTAGTTCTTTATTTCCTGCATTTTATTCCTGATGTGAGCCCGCATTATGGGACATACATTCCAGTTATTTTGTATTGGATCTTTTGCTTCCGCATTTTATTATTCTTGACTCATGTTATCTTGGCTTATGGACATGTTTTAGATAGTTTTATTTTGTTCTTGATATCTCTACAGCCGTAATGTGGCTGTGGATGGATACTTCGTACCCACAGGTAGCATGGTTGGCTATGTCACGTGCCCATTTTTAGCGTACTCTGGGAAGCGGGGCGTGGCACGGCCTATCACCAACTACACCGTGTCATCAATGCAGTACTGATTGTAGAGATACACGTCCTCGAAGCTTATGATATCAGGAATGGTGAAAGGGAAGTCCTCCATTCTTGCGTTTTGGATGTGAGGAAAGGAGTCATCAACAATCTCTCCATTTTATAGCCCACAATGCCCCCGGAGTTCAACGGTCGCCCGCAACTGTGCTGCCACGCGGAAGACATCGCGCCGCTCGATGCAAAATCGAAATGACGCGGCTCTGGCACTTCGCCTCCTCTACGCGTTCGTGGCACGTGTCACTCGCGGCTGTCCATCTTCCTAAAGCCCTCACGAAGAGGCAGCCCTGCAGCTACCCTGCCCGGCTATCCCTGGCCGGTAGCTCGCCTACCCCACAACGCCAGGGATCTAAGCCCTCACTAAAAGGCAACCGAGCAGCTTCACTGCTTGGTTCATCCTTGGCAGGCCTCCCACGGCCCCTCCAGCGCCAAGGATCGAAGCACTCACCAAGAAGCAGCCCCGCAGCTCCCTGCTCGGCTATCCCTGGCTGGTAGCTTCCATACCCCCACAACGCTAGGGATCGAAGCCCTCAACAAGAGGCAGCCCTGCATCTCCCTGCTCGGCTATCCCTGGCTGGTAGCTTCCCTACCCCACAACGCCAGGGATCGAATCCCTCACCAAGAGGCAGCCCTGCAGCTATCCTGCTCGGCTATCCCTGGCTGGTAGCTTCCCTACCCCCACAACGCCAGGGATCGAAGCCCTCACCAAGAGGCAGCCTTGCATCTCCCTGCTCGGCTATCCCTGGCCGGTAGCTTCCCTACCTCACAACGCCAATGATCGAATCCCTCACCAAGAGGCAACCCTGCAGCTACCCTGTTCGGCTATCCCTGGCTGGTAGCTTCTCTACCCCACAACGCCAGGGATCGAAGCCCTCACCAAGAGGCAACCCTGCAGCTACCCTGTTCGGCTATCCCTGGCTGGTAGCTTCTCTACCCCACAACGCCAGGGATCGAAGCCCTCACCAAGAGGCAGCCTTGCAACTACCTTGCTCGGCTATCCCTGGCTGGTAGCTTCCCTACCCCACAACACCAGGGATCAAAGCCCTTGCTAAGAGGCGCCGGGCAGCAACCCTGCTCGGCCATCCATAAGGACAAAAAGCCCTCGCCAAGTGGCACCGGGCAGTAACCCTGCTCGGCCATCCTTAGTAGGCCACTTACGGCCCCTCCCGCGCTAAGGATGAAAAGCCCTCGAAAAGAGGCAACCAGGCCCACCCTTGCTCGGTTATCCCTGGCTGGTAGCTCCCTACCCCAACAAACCAGGGATCAAAGCCCTCGCCAAGAGGCAACCGGGCCCGCCCTTGCTCGGATCCCTGGCTGGTAACTCCCTCGCAAACCAGGGATCAAAGCCCTCGCCAAGAGGCACCGGGCAGTAACCCTGCTCGGTCCGTCCTTAAGAATCAAATCCCTCGCAAGAGGCAACCGGGCCCGCCCTTGCTCGGTTATCCCTGGCTGGTAGCTTCCTACCCCAACAAATTAGGGATCAAAGACCTCGCTAAGAGGCACCGAGCAGCTACCCTGCTCGGCACCGTCATTAGTAGGCCCCTTATGGCCCTTCCCGCACTAAGGATCAAAGCCCTCGCAAGAGGCAACCGGGCCCGCCCTTGCTCGGTTATCCCTGGCTGGTAGCTCCCTACCCCAACAAACCAGGGATCAAAGCCCTCACCAAGAGGCACCGAGCAGCTACCCTGTTCAGCACCGTCCTTAGTAGGCCCCTTACGGCCCCTCCCGCGCTAAGGATCAAAGCCCTCGCAAGAGGCAACCGGGCCCGCCCTTGCTCGGTTATCCCTAGCTGGTAGCTCCCTACCCCAACAAACTAGGGATCAAAGCCATCGCCAAGAGGCACCGAGCAGCTATCATGCTCAGCACCGTCCTTATTAGGCCCCTCACGGCCCCTCCCACGCTAAGGATCAAAGCCCTCGCTAAGAGGCACCGAGCAGCTACCCTGCTCGGCCATTCCCCGCTGGAAATTCAATACCTTAAAACTCCAGGGATCGAACCCATCGCCTAGAGGCTCCAGGCAGCTACCCTGATCGGTCGATCATCAGCACGCATCTCCAAGCTTCCCACACTAAGGAACATGACCTCACCAAGAGGAATCCGATTCTACGTCTAAGCAATCTCCACCTTGACTTCGGGGCCATGGAGATACCGTCTTCGCACCGGTCTTTGCACACTCGGCAAACGAACAGATTCAACTCGATGTGTGATCGCTAGACAAAGAACCGGCATAAAACGAAGGCAGTGTTGCGCAAATACGAGTGCTTACCGACAAAGGAAAATATGAGCACAAGCACTACTGCAAAAACAAAAATCTTTATTCACAAAATCAAACCATTTACAAGGTGTAAGTCTACGGTAGCGCCCCGGCCGTCTTTCCGAGGCCAAAATGCGGAAAACAAAAACTTTTTCAAACTAGAAACCGGCGCTATTGTATGCTTAAAACCCGGATCGAACCATTAACCTAATACTAGCATACAAGAGAAGGGATAGAAAACTATACCGATCGATCCGTGTCCTTCGGTCTTTGGCCACCATCCCAAGCTCCTTGCGGCATCTCCTAGCTTGATCTCCTCGTCGGAAAGGGCACCACATCTACGAGTCTTTTTACGGGCTCCCGCTTCATCCGAAGCAACTCGGGCATGAACTGTGCTAGCCGACGTGTCCAAGGTGTTGTAGAGAATGTTTGTAATTACTTTGTCTCTTGCATCCATGGCTTAGATGGAGGTTGAAGGTGTTGCCATTAATGGAGACTATGAGCTAGAGGAAGAAGAAGAAGAAGAAGTCTTATTTCTTTTGTTGTGCTCATATGATAAAAAGAGTGAGAGAGTAAGAAGAATAATATGAGAGCTCCCATTAAGGCAGCCCCTCTCTCTCTCTTCTAATCATATCAATACAAATCAAGCTCATAATGTGATATTTACACACTAAAAGAGACCATGAGTCAACATATATGTCCATGTCACATTAAAAGCATCTCATGATAAATTCTAGCTCACAATTTCCATTTACAAACATTAATCCAAATGTTTGCAACAATAAAAAGACACGGCAATATCTAAAGTAAACTCGTGATGGATCACAAGGATACCTCTCACCTGTATATACATACCTGCACCCGTATTCCGACTAAATACGAATGTGATGAGACTAAAGTAATCCAACAAATCTAATATTAGGATCCGGCTTAAACCAAAGCCCACTAGTATGATCCGTCCGATCATGATCCGTGCAATACCGCACGTATATGATAGAACCCTGCCATATATCATACGACCTCTACAACATTTCACCCGAAACTTGAGAAACTGTCTGTGGGGGACTCTAAAGACTCGTCAATACTTTGGCTGTGGATTTAACCACTAGCACGTCAGAGGTATTAGCCGTACGTAATGAGCTACCAGGTATTGACCAAAAGGGAGGTCGATGAGCGAACTCATCCTGACACCCTACTGAGCCTGTCAGTGACAATATCCATACAGTCCGGTCCTTCGTCTATGAGTATCGCATGGCGGGCCTAGGGGGTTGTTAAAAGTCAGACCCCCAAAAGCGGTACAAGTCGTGTCGGAGTGTAGCCCAGAACACCCTGAAATACTACTGGAATACTTACCAGTAAATCTCCTGCCTTGGTCAAGGACTTCGTGTAATGGCTCTTCTAGACACAGCGCGATATCACCCCCAATACCGGGAGAGACGAACCCCTGCTGATCCACTCACTGCCTCCATGTGGCTCGGGACTGTACCCAACTAAAACCTGTTTGCATGACTCCTTTGAGCCGTGGTAGGATAGTAATCAAAGCACAGTGGGAACTCACACGAGACAAATGACGATCTCAGGTCGATGAACTAACATGTACACATATTACCAAGGAACTGCTATCTGACGTCAGGTATAATACCAACTAACATGTTCCCGGCGAGTCCTGTCCGGTTTACTCATAACCCAATGAGCACCTGTATACATCTTAGGTGAACCAACTGACACCAATGGCTTGTGAGACCGGCTACCTCCCCTCGTCGGGGTCTCGACTGTATACACTAGTCTACTAATGGAGTATCGATACCCAGTCTCGAAACTCCCACGACTAGGGACCTTTTAAGGATGTGCTTATAGACCCTAGCTCCCATGTATATGATCGCCATCATACTACTGGTCGTCAAGCAAGAATCCTAAGGGCTATATCAACGTGTAATAGTGACCTGTAAGGTCACCTGAAGCAGTACACGATCATAAAGATAAACCAGATAGCATACTATCATCTTGAGTAAGACTGCCCTACCGGCATAGGTCCTCCCTCAATCATTGCAATCAAGTGCCTGTGATCCAATAATTGACTTTGAGGGCACTATATCCAACAATCTCCCACTTGCATTCAAGGCTAATTATTGCGATGTCGCATACTCACAACCCGTGTGATACCGAACACCCAACTCCTCTACTAATCAGTCTCACAAAGCCCGTTTGCGAAACTATTGCGTTCGAGGAATAGCCTCAGCGAGTGGATCCGCCCTGATGTTTCTTTCTGTGTCTCTCTTTATCTCAAGTTCGCGGAGAAAGCCATCTCGCGAAATGAGCAATACCTGTCTTAGAATATGTCTGGATATCTGATAGGACCTAGTTCATAAATGAACTCCAAATCCAAACTTTTTAGGCCGTATCGTCAACCGAACTTAATCAGTATCCTGCGCCACACCTCCCTCAGTATCCGCTTGGACCACCTGTCCAAAATACTGCCCCTCGTCAGAGGGACTATAACTCTGACAGCCACTCTGTCATCCAGGTCATCTTGGAAGCTTGGAATGATAACCGTCTCCTAAAGGAGGCTGCCGTTATCAAATCCCTAGAACATCCACTTATGTTCTAAAACTGCTTCCGAATGTCTCTTCAGGATAGGATTAATTTCAACTTACTGCATCTAGTGCAAAAACAATATCTGGTGTGGTACTTGACATCTCATGATTGACTTAATTGCCTAAGCAAGTGATCTGCCAATCATGCACATCCCTCTCCCCTTTAGTCTGTAAGACACCTTTAGAGAGGGTGACTCCATCACCTGCAGGTACACTACCGTGCCAGGAGTCGTCCATTCTAAATACCTTTAGAATGCTGTCTAAGTACCCTGATTGGGACACTTCCGAAATCTAGATCTAAAACCATAGATCTAGTAACCAGAATATCTGATATAATATCCATATCCTATGTGGAGAAACCACTGTGTGACAACCAAAGTATAACCGATCGTAGTATAGAAATTTCACTTCCTACTCTGTGTATATCATCCAAATACCAGGACATCACACCCTACTATCTTCTTAACAGATCCATCCCTTATTCTGATGAAGTCAAACCTATGACTGTCATATCAGAAATAGATGATCTATCTCCGCTATATCTGCTTTAGTCCATAAATAGACATAAGCTACCTGTCCACTATGCTTCCGCTGCTCCCACTGACTACGACAACCCTCTGGCGGAGTCATATACACGTACACTTCTAAAGCTAGTTTAGAACGACGCTATACTCATCCTCCTGCCGGGTCTCACAGTCTGGAACAACAGCAATGACAAGTCTGGGTAAACAAGAACCTTCCTGTCACCATCCTTGAGGCTACTGGTGTAGCTCTCGGGTGCCTGAGGTTACCCACCATATTTGCGGAGTGGCTAATGGAATGTCAAACCAGATTGAATCTTTAGGTCCTTATCAAATTTTCAGTAATCGTTTGCGGTTCTGGAATCACTTCCAGTTCTACCATACTCCCACTACAGTTTTCTGAAAAAATCCATTTTACTAAAACTGTGGTGAGTCAAGAACAATATCACTATTGATCTTCCAGATGGTAGAAAGTCAACCCTCGTCATAGCCCGGGTCAACCCACAAACAGCCATTACAGAAACGTGCCTTGAGTTATCCAGAGTCTGGTTTCAAGCATAAGCTGGACAACTCTCCGTACCTTAACATTGTTAAGATATGAACTATTCTATATCCAATATAGAAACAGAGGCACTGATTTAATTGGAACCAGATTCAAATCATGCAGCTGTCTCCAGTGCATATCAACTAAATGGAGAGAGGCCGATCAACATTACTCAACTTAGGAGTGCTTCCAATTATGAGTAATCTGAAAGAGAAGCAAGTTCTCTCAAAACCATTACTATCAACTGAATACCATACATAAGTATCTACATCTTCGATCACCTTGAAGAATCCCGATACTTGCAACATCTGGTTCTCTACTTTATTCATATACCTATAACTTCTCAAAACTTGGACCTTGTATTTCTATGAAACACATGTCTAAGAACTAGAGAAGTCACAAGTAAACAGAATATAGTACAAGTACCAACCCCTCTGTCCTCATGGACACTGGACAAAATACAATACTCTGTATAAGTCCCCTGAGTCTAATAACTCATTCGCTGTGTGTCGTAGGTTGAAAACTGTACTTATGGTTAAGAAGAATTACACCGCTGTTTAGTACTCCTTACCTAACCATCCACTGATATAGGTAAATGTCATAGACATAATTTCAAAAAGTTATATCTCACTTTATAAAAATAAACATACAGATATATCAATTTGAAATTGGTGCATAATAACGGATGTTCAAAACCAAATATTTTCCGTCCGGCAAACAACCCAGGCGATTTCCTCAAATATCACCAATTACAACGAATCCCGATATAATGAGGATGATCACCCAATTCCCAATAACTTACTCCCACTCATCATCTGTAAAACCATACAGATGTGAGAATCAAACCTGGTAAATACATACCCTGGAGCAAGGACTAATTGGGAAATCAGTTTTCTTTTAACAATACACAGTGAAGCTGAAACATGTAAATGTTTCAAAGGGGTATCCGGGTATTCCTAGTAATGCCTCTTCCATTATCAGATTCACAACTGTAACCATATATTTCTTTGCCATCTCTCCAAATCCCTTTATATGTCTATAGTCATCATCTTCTGTACACCCCTTTAGGCTAAATGGTTTTCTTCCTTCCCTACCGTTCGGCACCAGCCTATGGTTTGGAAGAAAACTATCTAATAAGCGTAATGGGTGTACTCCCTTAATCCTAGGAGCACTCGCCACCCGAGAGAAGGTAAAAATAAAAGACAACTGAATAAAAGCTTATTCCTATTTCTCTTGAACCAGAATCCATCCCCGAACTGGAACAAGTCCTTTCGAGTTCATATATAATCATACGATGGAGTATCCAATAAACTGTGGATCTTCATTGTGATACGGAGTGTCCTGGAGAAATACAAAGGTGAAGTAGGATTGACGAAGAAATACTTGGTTTGGTCGTGAATAGCAGTCGCAATTTATTTTGCCCTCTTACTAATCCCTTTATTTGTCTTTACTTAATACCTTCTGTACACCTTTTAGGCTAAATGGTTTTCTTCATTCCCTACCATTCGGCACCTGCCTATGGTTTGGAAGAAGACTATCCAATTAGCATAATAGGTGTACTGTCCTAATCCAAGGAGCACTCACAACCTGAGAGAAGGTAAAAGGAAAAGACAACTGAATAGTCCTATTCATTTTCTCCAGATCCGGAAACCATCCTCGAATCTGGAACAAGTTCCTTCGAGTTCGTATATAACCATACGATGGTTTTATCCAATGGAAGTGGATGTTCATAGTAATACGGGGTGTTTTGGAGAAAAAGGGTAAAAGTAGGAGTGGCAATGAGGTATGCAACTTTGACAATCCAAAAGCCAGTGTTTTAAGAAGGTTCGGTTAACTTGGTCACTAAGTCATAGTCAAGGGTCGGGTCATGGTCGCTGCCAAAGAGAGAGAGAAAAGAAACACTCAGCGTGCACTCTAACCTAGATCAGAATGGTTATCACTTTATCTAATCAGGAAACCTCCCACTGTAACCTCAAATTCTCCTCCAAACCTGAAAGAAGAATTAGTCGGGATCACCCGAGGAGTAAACCAACTCATCAGTGGGAATCGGGATCCAACTATCACCTCATGATAACGTGATGGAATCCACTCACGTTATCACACTCCAGAAGGTATGCGCATATCTGGCAAGTTTCAATTTCTTTAGAAACTCCCGATGTGATTTTTACCCCATACTCTTATGACCTTGACGAAGGTCAACAAATCATAAGTTACATGTCAAGTTCTACCCGTCATTGTCCAGGTTAATTTGAACCCACCCGTATAAGCCCTTGATGAAGGCCAACAAGGCTATACGACTGTCCTAAACCAGCACATCTATCTATGCAGCAGAAAGGTAACAAATAGATACCATTCACTATACCTTGACGAAGGTCAACAAACATAGCATGAATACTAAGTGCTACCCGTCTAAAATGAGGGAGGGCTACGAATAGTTTTTGGCGAAAAACCTTTAACATAATGAACTTGATATCATTGAAGGATCCGGATAGCTTTTTATAAAAAATATAGTGGCGAAAACCTTTGCTAAAGAGGTCACTCCCGGTGAAGGGATCTCGGCTCTTTACCCGTAGAATGAGGTGCAGGATATTCCAACTGAATACCACAATGCAAAGCAAAAGGCAATTGGCAATAGTGAAGTTATTACCCTGACGAAAACTTCTGTCCAAGGGGTCACTCCCGGTGGAGGGATCTCGGCCCTTGCCTCGTCGACTGAGGTGCTGGATATTCATAACCGAATACCACTGTGCAAAACAAAAGAGAACGTCCTTACAATAACAGCCTTTTTTTGAAAAATGTTCCAACAACATCAGAATAGGTTTGTTTAGCTTGTATTGATCCGAATCAATGCAGTCCCATCAATTAATCACACGACATAAGACTGAAAATATGATGTACGTATATGCCATCCGCATTCACCACTGGGTCCCGTCATCACCCGTTAGGTTACTTAACTAACGACAGAGCGGGGACTGGACTAGCGCGGGTGTAAAACATATACAACATCTACTAGTATATATATCAATATATAATATTCGCTCAAGGCGTGATAAAATGCAACATCACAGAAATGTAATAAGCATCACAGAACAATACAGATAATCTGGGATCCCCGGGTTTCATGGAGCCGCTACTGAAACCCGACGTTCCCCTGGTCGTATGGATAGCCCGTGCAATGAAATCCTAGACCCCTACGGGCGCGGCAAGTTACCCGCCAAAACCAGAAGCGAGGCAGCCCCCTTCAACAATATGAATGGACCACCCAGCACCTCACGGAATCTGGTAACTTGAGCACCCCTCCTTGGGTCAACCTGTATCCCCTACGAGTGCGGCGAATAGCCCGCCAATTTTAGAGTGAAGCCCCCTCTGTCTCAAAGCCATGAGATGCGGGCCCGTTGCCCTTTAGAACCTGGCTACCCGTCCACCCCTCCACGGGGTAATCCTAGTACAGAAAGTAAAATACACAAAGGGTACATCGACCTCAGCCCGGTCGTGCCCCAAAAGAATAATATACAAACAGGCAGTGACGACAGTCCACATGTCGGACGCTCGCCCTACAATATCAAATGTACAAATACAACCAAACTGTACTACCATGTTCGGCTATCCCTGGCTGGTAGCTTCTCTAACCCACAACGCCAGGGATTGAAGCCCTCACCAAGAGGCAGCCCTGCAACTACCCTGCTCGGCTATCCCTAGCTGGTAGCTTCCCTACCCCACAACGCCAGGGATCAAAGCCCTTGCTAAGAGGCGTCGGGCAGCAACCCTGCTTGGCCATCCTTAATGACAAAAACCCCTCGCCAAGTGGCACCGGGCAGTAACCCTGCTCGGCCATCCTTAGTAGGCCACTTACGGCCCCTCCCACGGTAAGGATGAAAAGCCCTCGAAAAGAGGCAACCAGGCTCACCCTTGCTCGGTTATCCCTGGCTGGTAGCTCCCTACCCCAACAAACCAGGGATCAAAGCCCTCACCAAGAAGCAACCGGGCCCGCCCTTGCTCGGTTATCCCTGGCTGGTAGCTCCCTAGCAAACCAGGGATCAAAGCCCTCGCCAAGGGGCACCGGGCAGTAACCTTGCTCGGCCCGTCCTTAAGAATCAAAGCCCTCGCAAGAGGCAACTGGGCCCGCCTTTGCTCGGTTATCCCTGGCTGGTAGCTCCCTATCCCAACAAATTAAGGATCAAAGCCCTCGCCAAGAGGCATCGAGCAGCTACCTGCTCGGCACCGTCCTTAGTAGGCCCCTTACAGCCCTTCCTGCACTAAGGATCAAAGCCTTTGCAAGAGGCAACCGGGCCCGCCCTTGCTCGGTTATCCCTGGCTGGTAGCTCCCTACCCCAACAAACCAGGGATCAAAGCCCTCACCAAGAGGCATCGAGCAGCTACCCTGCTCGGCACCGTCCTTAGTAGGCCCCTTACGGCCCCTCCCGCACTAAGGATCAAAGCCCTCGCAAGAGGCAACCGGGCCCGCCCTTGCTCGGTTATCCCTGGTTGGTAGCTCCCTACCCCAACAAACTAAGGATCAAAGCCCTCGCCAAAAGGCACCGAGCAGCTACCCTGCTCGGCACCGTCCTTATTAGGCCCCTCACGGCCCCTCCCACGCTAAGGATCAAAGCCCTCGCCAAGAGGCACCGAGCAGCTACCCTGCTCGGCCATTCCCCGCTGGAAATTCAATACCTTAAAACTCCAGGGATCGAACCCCTCGCCTAGAAGCGCCAGGCAGCTACCCTGCTCGGTCGATCATCAGCACGCATCTCCAAGCTTCCCACACTAAGGAACATGACCTCACCAAGAGGAATCCGGTTCTACGTCTAAGCAATCTCCACCTCGACTTCAGGGCAATGGAGCTACCGTCTTCGCACCGGTCTTTGTACACTCGGCAAACGAACAGATTCAACTCGATGTGTGATCACTAGACAAAGAACCGACATAAAACGAAGGCAGTGTTGCGCAAATACGAGTGCTTACCGACAAAGGAAAATATGAGCACAAACACTACTGCAAAAATAAAAATCTTTATTCACAAAATCAAACCTTTTACAAGGTGTAAGTCTACGGTAGCACCCCGGCAGTCTTTCCGAGGCCAAAATGCGGAAAACAAAAACTTTTTCAAACTAGAAACCGACGCTATCGTATGCTTAAAACCCGAATCAAACCATTAACCTAATACTAGCATACAAGAGAAGGGATAGAAAGATATACCAATCGATCCGTGTCTTTCGGTCTTTTGCCACCATCCCAAGCTCCTTGCGGCATCTCCTAGCTCGATCTCCTCGTCGGAAAGGGCACCATATCTACGAGTCTTTTTACGGGCTCCCGCTTCATCCGAAGCAACTCGGGCATGAAGTGTGCTAGCCGACGTGTCCAAGGTGTTGTAGAGAATGTTTGTGATCACTTTGTCTCTTGCATCCATGGCTTGGATGGAGGTTGAAGGTGTTGCTCATAATGGAGGCTATGAGCTAGAGGAAGAAGAAGGAGATGAAGTCTTATTTCTTTTGTTGTGCTCATATGATAAAAAGTGCGAGAGAGTAAGAAGAATAATATGAGAGCTCCCCTTAAGGCAGCCCCCCTCTCTCTCTTCTAATCATATCAATACAAATCAAGCTCATAATGTGACATTTACACACTAAAAGAGACCATGAGTCACCATATATGTCCATGTCACATTAAAAGCATCTCATAATGAATTCTAGCTCACAATTTCCATTTACAAACATTAATCCAAATGTTTGCAACAATAAAAAGATACGGCAACATCTAAAGTAAACTCATGACGGATCACAAGGATACCCCTCACCTGTATATACATACCTGCACCAGCATTCCGACTGAATGCGAATGCGATGAGACTAAAGTAATCCAACAAATCTAATACTAGGATCCGGCTTAAACCAAAGCCCACTAGTATGATCCGTCCGATCATGATCCGTGCAATACCGCATGTAAATGATCAAACCCTGCCATATATCATACGGCCTCTACAATGTTTTGCCTACTTGAGAAAATGTCTGTGGGGGACTCTGAAGACTCGTCAATACTTTGGCTGTGGATTTAACCACTAGCACGTCAGAGGTATTAGCCGTACGTAACGAGCTACCAGGTATTGACCAAAAAGGAGGTCGATGAGCGAACTCATCCTGACACCCTACTGAGCCTGTCAGTGACAATATCCGTACAGTCCTGTTCATTCGTCTATGAGCATCGTATGGCGGGCCTAGGGGGTTAGTAAAAGTCAAACCTCCAAAAGCGGTACAAGTCATGTCGGAGTGTAGCCCAGAACACCCTGAGATACTACTGAAATACCTTCCAGTAAATCTCCTGCCTTGGCCAAGGACTTCGTGTAATGGCTCTCCTAGACACAGCGCGATCTCACCCCCAATACTGGGAGAGACGAACCCCTGCTGATCCGCTCACTGCCTCCATGTGGCTCGGGACTGTACCCAACTAAAACCTGTTTGCACGACTCGTTTGAGCCGTGGTAATGTAGTAATCAAAGCACAGTGGGAACTCACACGAGACAAATAACGATCTCAGGTCGATGAACTAACCTGTACACATGTCACCAGGGAACTGCTATCTGACGTCAGGTATAATACCAACTAGCATGTTCCCGGCGAGTCCTGTCCGGTGTACTCATAACCCAATGAGCAGCTGTATACATCTTAGGTGAACCAACTGACACCAATGGCTTGTGAGACCGGCCACCGCCCCTCGTCGGGGTCTCGACTGTATACACTAGTCTACTAATGGAGTATCGATACCCAGTCTCAAAACTCCCACGACTAGGGACCTTTTAAGGATATGCTTATAGACCCCATCTCCCACGTATATGATCACTATCATACTGCTGGTCGTCAAGCAAGAATCCTAAGGGCTCTATCAACGTGTAATAGTGACCTGTAAGGTCACCTGAAGCAGTACACGATGATAAAGATAAACTAGATAGCATACTATCATCTTGAGTAAGACTGTCCTGCCGACATAGGTCCTCCCTCAATCATTGCAATCATGTGCCTGTGATCCAATAATTGATTTTGAGGGCACTATATCCAACACAAGGGTACTGTGGGCTCCCCAGCCTCACAAAAATGCCCGAAGGCCTACAAAATACCCGACGCAACAAAAAGAAGAAAAAAAACATGAAGACAAGGGGCTTCAGGCCTCAGGGCTGGGCGCAACCTCGGGAAGCCCAGCGCCCACCATAGGAGCCTCGTCGTCGCCCTCGTCGGGTATTTCCCCAGGGCCGTCCTCCTGCTCGTCATCCCCTCAGGGATATTCGGCTCGGAGCTCTTCGTCAGCGAACTCCAGCATCCGAGCCTTGACGGCATAAAGGGCCTCGTGCCATATGGCAGTGGTGGCCGAGGGTAGGACGGTGTAGAACTGTTCCGACTTTTGGAGTTCTCCATCGCCTTCGCCACTCTAAGGTCGGCTTGCTTCGCCACCTCTACCGCAGCCTTCAACTCCTTCCGGTGGGCGCTCGCTGACTTCTTCATAGTGCCGACGAGCACCTTGGAGTCCTATCACGCCCCGCTTCCCAGAGTACGTTAAGATAGGCACGTGACATAGCCAACCATGCTACCTGTGGATAGGAAATATCCTTCCACAGTCACATTACGGCTGTAGAGATATCAAGAACAATAATAAACTATCTGACACATGTCCATAAGCCAGAAATAACGAGTCAAGAATAAAATAATGCGGAAGCAAAAGATCCAATACAAGAATAAACTGGAATGTACGTCCCATAATGCAAGCTCACATCAAGAATGAAAATGCTGAAAGAAAAAAATGAACTAACTACTAACAAGTCCTCACTGCTCAGCCTGCTGACTGAAATACTCCTGCTCGGCCTGTAGCGAAGGTAAAGAATCTGGGCCATGCAAAACCCAGACGTCAGTGCGTCATAACATCAAGCAATAATATAAACAGGGGTAGCAAGACATGAAGGTATGATCATGAATGGTAAAACAGGTAAAACAACAATATAAATAAGGATAGTGAATGGTAGTGTGCAGTGAGTAATCTAAACTGGTCTACTGTGTTAACTACTCTCAAGTCTTTGAAATCAATTTGATGAATCATCGATGTAACTCAATAGTATCCCGTGCGTGCCCGGGATCACGGTCTATGACTCTCGGGCTGAATCTGAGACGTGCCACAAGGCAGTAAAGGGTGGAAGGTAATGATGAGTGATGTCAGCAGCATCATCCCGGGGCTGGCCTAGCCCGTAAGACTGATCAGTAAAGGTATCGAACTGTCGAGTTACAAGTCAAATTTCATCATTGATTTCCCCATACCCCCAAGTTATATATGTTCAAGTCAGGGATTAATAAATCTGGTGCTAATGCCAATGCAGGATCAAGCAGGTATAGGTTTGTCTGGATAGACAACAGGAAATGTCCGTAGGGACAACAGGTCAAGTTTGTTGGTATTAGTAACAAGATCAGGTAACAGGTAAAGCCATGGTACGTCAGGTCAAATCAGGTAGTATATAGGTATCATGTTATGTCAAGAGGTGCACGGTATCACGTCGTGTCAAGAAATGGTATATCAAGTCATGTCAGGGGTGCACAAATATCACGTGCGTACTCATAATCAAACTAAAATAAGTATGGGTATACAAAACAAGTATGGGGTACTAATGGAACAATAAAAATGGAACATTGTGATGTGGTATGCAAACTAGGTACAGATTAAAACATATGGATGCACAGTTATCGATTTGGGTTAAGGTGATAGTTCCAACGTTAATTAAAATACACTTTATCAAATATGAAATGTTAAAATCTCATTATAATATATTAAATGATCTAGGGATGCAATTGCATATATATTAGGCTAGATGGATGCAAACGATGTCCGAAGGGTTATAAACTATTAAAAGGGTACTATGGGCTGTACAATTAAGCATTATGTGATTCAAATAAGAATATGGGTACAATGAATTGTAATCTAATATGCAACATGATATGTTTCAAGTTCTAGATCTAAAAATAATATAAACGGAACATCGAAATGGAATATGGGACACTAGATTTAAACAACAGATTTAATATGCAATTAAATACATATAAAATAAAATGAATAGCATGTAGCAAGTTTTACTTGCCTAAATGGATCAAGAAACGGGTATACGGAACGTCACACGTCGGCGGGAAAAGTCGCGACGCGCGCACGGTACATGGAACAGATCCAAACAACGCACAAGATGATCACACGGGTCAGGTACGCTCGCTGGGTCGTCGGGGACCATCGACGTCGTCGCGGCTCCGGCGATCTACAGTGATTCTAAAAAAAACAGAAAGAAAAAAATAAAAGAAAGAAAGTATAGAAAAGAAGAAGAAGGGAAGAAGGGAAGAATGGGAGAGAGAGATCTTACTATGGATAAGTGCTCTGGGGTTCCAGGGGAGTTGGCAAGGGGCGACGACGAAGAGGGGTTGCCGGCGTGGGGTTTGCCGGCGAAGGGTAGTGTCTGCGGTTCTTGGTGCAGGGAATGGTGCTCGGGTTCTTGGGTGAAGTGGTCGGGTTCGGGGGTTTGTAGGGTTGGAGAAGGAGTGAGGGGGAGAATATGGGGAAATGGTGACCAGGGGAGGCCGACGAGGTGGTTGGCGGCAATGGGAAGTGAAGGTGGCGGAGATGGATGCATGGGTGTTCGGGTTCGTCGGGGACGAGGGTTGCAGGGGAGAGGAGAGGGATGAGGTGATCCAGGGAGGAGAGGGCGTGGAGACGAGGGTGAGGTCGGCGGTGATGGCGACGGCGACGGGGCAAGGCGTGGGTTTGGGTTCTCGAAAGCGGGAAAAAAAAGAAGAAGAGGAAGGTGATAATAGTGAGGGGAGGTGACGGGATCCAATATAAAAAAAAAGAGAGAGTCGGTGAGATCAGTTGTTAGGATAGGATTTAAAAAGATTTTAAAAAAATATGAAAGTGGAGGAGAGAGAGCCAGGGATTTTAGATTAGGATTTTTAGAATATTAAGAATATATTTTTAACAGTTTAAATAATCCTAAAGATATAATATTATAATATTAGTCCATTTTGCGATTTTGGAAAATACAAACTTACTCCAAAACACGCCTGGGTCGGGTCCAAAAATTTAGATTTAAAATACGAAAAATTTATGCGATGTCCAAATTTTAAAATGGATGCTTAGGTAACGAAAATGCATACCCCCAAGAACGGATGCACGTACGTGCACGTAACTATCCAAACACGTCCGTTTCACTGAACGAGACGAGGACAAGATGCGCGGACGCTACCACCGGGTTAGGGGTGTCATGCAGGCTATGAATTGCAATTTTAATTTATTATACATGACCTAAAATGTTATACGTAAAATATGCGATGCTAAAAGAAATGCCAATATACAGTTCACAGTAAATGCACGTGTCTATTTAATAAGTCATGGTAGTTTATAAACCTGAATCAACAGGTTCAAGGAAGCGGGTCGGGTCGAATGCAAAGTAAATGTAAAATTACTATTCGCACCCAAACACGATAAATAAATAAAATACCACAGATAAATAAATACGGAAACAAAAATTGGTATAACTGAACTCGGTTGTTACATTATACCCAACTACAAAAATAATTTCGTCCTCGAAATTCCAAGAACAAGAATGGATAAACAATCAACAAACTACAAGAATAGATGTGGAAATTTCTGCCGGATTTCATCTTCTCGTTCCCAAGTGGATTCTCCATGTGAGCGATTACCCCAAGAAACAAGTACAAGAGGGATAAGTTTGTTCTTAAGAACCTTTTCCCTTCGATCCATAATCGACATCGGTCGCTCCTCAAAAGTTAAATCTTCTCGGACAGTCAGCTCTGAATGATCCAATACATGTGTTTCGTCTCGAACATACTTACGGAGTTGAGATACGTGAAACACGTCATGAACATTCGCCAAGGATTGCGGTAACGCCAATCGATACTCCACTTCTCCAACACGTTCCAGAATCTCGAAAGGTCCAACGAATCGAGGACTAAGCATTCCCCGACTTCTGAAACGAATCACCCCTCTAGTCGGTGATATATTCAAGAATACCAAATCACCCACGGCAAACTCTAGAGGTCTTCTCGATGTATCTGCCCAACTCTTCTGTCGGTCTTGTGCTGCTTTCATATGATTCCGGATAGTATTAACCTTCTCAACTGTCTGCATGACCAAATCTGGTCCCAACAATCTTCGTTCACCAACATCGTCCCTACAAACAGGTGAACGGCACTTGCGACCATATAAAGTTTCGAATGGAGCCATCTGAATAGTCGACTGAAAACTGTTGTTATAAAAAAACTCCACCAAATGTAGATGATCCTCCCATGAACCCTTGAAGTCTAACATGCAAGCTCTCAACATGTCTTCAAAAGTTTGGATCGTTCTCTCCGACTGGCCATCTGTCTGAGGATGATAAGCTGTGCTAAACTTCAATCGAGTTCTTAAACTTTTCTGTAAGCTCCTCGAAAAGTGTGATAAGAAACGAGTGTCACGGTCAGACACGATGCTCACCGGTACTCTATGCAATCTTACTATCTCCAGCATGTACCGCTCTGCCAAAGCTTCTGTTGATTGATCAACTCGAAATGGTATGAAATGAGCTGCCTTGGTCAATCGATCAACGATCACCCAAACTGCATTGTTGCCTTTCGGACTCCGTGGTAGAGCCGTCACGAAATCCATGGTTATATGTTCCCACTTCCACTGAGGAATCGGAAATGGTTGCAATAAACCAGCAACCCTTTGATGTTCAGCCTTAACTTGCTGACACATCAAGCACTTTGCCACAAAGCGGGCAATCTCCCGTTTCATGCCTTCCCACCAGAAATGCTGTCGTATATCTCGGTACATCTTCATGCCTCCTGGATGTACGGAATATGCTGAACTGTGCGCCTCTTTCATAAGTTCTTCGCGAATATCTCCCTTTGGCACACACAAACGGCTACCATATCGCATCGAACCATCTTCATGAATCAACAAGTCCGTTCGAAGTCCATCTTCAACCTGTTCTCGAAACTTCTGCAATCTAGGGTCCTGTAACTGCGCTGTTTTAATGTTCTCGATCAACCACGGCTGTACTTGCAGCTGCATCAACTGTCCCGAAGAATGCGGTAGCACAACCTCCAAATCAAATCCTTGAAAGTCTTCAATAAGTTCCTTCTGTGCAGTCAACAAGTGAATTGCTGGCAACCGACTAAGCGCATCCGGCACGACATTAATTTTCCCCGGATGGTATTTAAGATCAAGATCGTAGTTAGCCATCAGCTCCAACCATCTACGCTGCCTCATATTAAGCTCCTTCTGCATGAACACATACTTCAAGCTTTTATGATCAGTGAATACTTCGACCCTTTCGCCCAATAAGTAGTGTCTCCAAATCTTCAAAGCGAAAATCACAGCTGCTAGCTCCAAGTCATGTGTTAGGTAATTCTTCTCATGGGTCTTCAACTGTCTCGATGCGTACGCTATAACCTTTCCGTGCTGCATCAAAACACATCCCAATCCTTTCCCAGATGCGTCGCTGTGAATCACCAATCCTCCGGAACTGTCTGGCACGGCCAGAATAGGAGCTGTTATCAATCTCTGCTTCAACGCCTCAAAAGCTGACGCACACTTCTTCGTCCACACAAATGGTACTTCCTTGTGCATAAGCTTGGTCAAAGGCTCCGCCAGACGAGCAAAGTTCTCCACGAACCTTCTGTTATACCCGGCAAGTCCAAGAAAGATTCTTATCTCCGCAACATTCTTCGGAATCAGCCAATCTCGAACTGCTGTAATCTTTTCGGGATCAACGGCGATTCCATATCCAGACACGACATGTCCCAAAAACTTCACTTCTTCAAGACAAAACTCGCACTTACTCATCTTTGCATACAATTTTTCTTGCCTCAACTTCTGCAGTACGATCTTCAAATGTTCTGCATGCTCTTCAATACTCTTCGAGTAGACCAGAATATCATCAATAAACATCACTATAAACTGGTCCAAGAATGGTGAAAAGATTCGGTTCATCAAGTCCATGAATATCGCCGGTGCATTCGTTACTCCGAAGGGCATCACTAAATACTCGTAATGTCCATGCCGAGTTCGGAACGCCGTCTTGCAAATATCTTCTGTTTTAACTCGGACCTGATGATATCCGGATCGCAAATCCAGCTTCGAGAATACCCTCGCGCCACTAAGCTACTCAAATAATTCGCCAATGCGAGGGATCGGGTACTTGTTCTTAATAGTCACCCGGTTTAATTCTCGATAATCGATGCACATCCTCCTTGTGCCATCTTTCTTCTTGACTAGAAGAACTGGAGCTCCCCAAGGAGAGTAACTGCTGCGAATCCAACCCTTCTCAAGTAATTCAGTAACCTGCTTCTTGACTTCTTCCAACTCCACTGGTGCCATTGGACAATACGCTTTAGAAACTGGCGCTGCACCAGGAACAAGATCAATCGCGAACTCCACGTCTTGCTTCGGCTGTAAATCTGATATATCTTCAAACATGTCCATGAAATCTCGAACAACAGCTGGCACTTCATCTTTATCAACCTCCATCGACGAAAGAACATTAGTTGTCGGTCTAGCCCTGAACTCGTCTGGCCCGACAGAACTGCTTCCTCCAGTAAAGATAAACTCTGGATGTCCGGGAATCTGGAATCTTTGCCCTACAATCAATGTGAGCATGGAAAGTGCCAAGAAAATCCATTCCCAAGACGACTTCATAGCTGCCTGTATCAATCACCAAGAAATCTGCAAATAGCTCCCGTCCGCAAACAACAACTGCACAATCCTTACAACTAGATATGATCTTCCCATTCCCAGTGTGTATGTCCCAGAAACTAATCAGGGTCATGCAAGCAATCGAGTGTGTAGAAATAAACTTGGACGACATAAAACAATGGGATGCACCAGAATCGAATAACACTAATGCGGGAAAACCATGAACAAGTAGAATACCTGAAACAACTTCTCCTGAAGCCTTAGCTTCCTCAGCCGTCAGGAAAAATGCTCGAGCTTGATTGGGTCCCTGAGTCAGCTGCTTCTGTCCCTGAAACGGTTTCTGCGGTGGCTTCTGAACATCATCTTTCGTGCGAAGTTTTGACGGACAAGTGCTGATAGTATGATCCGCCGATCCACAAACCAAACAGAGTCCCTGCCTCCTTCGACATTCCCTTTGCACGTGTCCAGGTAAATGGCAGTAGTCACAAATCACGGTCCTCCTCTGATCAACAACAACAGGCTTCTTCATCGGTGTTACACCACGGCGGTTCACTGGAATACCTCTGCGTCCATGCGCTTGGTTCGGTGCAAATGCCGGCTTCCGCACTGTAACTGCTGGCATCTGTGTACTCTCAGTCTTCATTGATAGGCTCTGCTGCTCTCGGGCTGCTGTAAGTACTTGTGAGAAAGTGGTCAAACCCAGGGAGACAATCTGCCTCTTGATGTCCACATCCAAACTGCGCATGAACCTCCTTGCCTTATCAGCATCGTTGGCAACCAAAGGTCCAGCGAATCTACTGAGCCACGTCCACTCAGCTGCATGTACATCTACAGGCGCGCCGTTCTGCTTCAAACTGATGAACTTTTCTTCCATTTCTTCCCGTGCAGTCCGCGGGAAGAGCTTCTCCAAGAAACACTTCGAAAAAACCGCCCAACTGATCGGCTTGGGCAAGTGGGTCTCTTCCACAAGCCACCATTCACGGGCATAATCCACCAACTGGATGCGTACCATATCTACCCTCTTATCCTCTAGGATCTGTGCCGCAACGAGTAAATTCTCCGTGTCAACCAGCCACTGCTCCGCTGGCAACGGATCCTCCAGGCGAGTAAAGACAGACGGACCCAGTGTCCTGAAATCCGCCACGGTACCCACACGCTCAACTGGTCTGGCCATAACATTGTTCACGGACCGCTGAACGGTCCGCAAACCTTCCTGAAAAGTTTTAGTTTGCTGCTGGTTCAGCTCAGTCTGTCGCTTTTGGTTCTCCAACATCCCACGGATTACTCCACGCATAGCGGCTTCGTTAACACGCCTTTGGTACGTTTTCAGATTCTTGTCTGCCATGTTCCTAAAATCAAAGCACCAAAAGGATTAGCATGATAACAGATTCAAAATATAGATCAAGGATATGAATCAAGGCTAGAACTCCAAGTTACTTAAATAGAGTACCGCATTGTAACCATGCCGCGGTATCATAGCTACAATCACATAACTCCACCCAAGTCGCCTAAGTTCTAGAGATAAACAAAAGGAAACCAGGTTTCGAGTCGATATGCAAAGGAGCTTTGCATGTCGTAAAAGTAGAATCAGGAGGAGGTTAAGATTCAAAAATGGTAAGACGGTAAGGTGGCAGGACATGTTTCCTAATCACGAGCATTCTGATTCGTGTATTGGGTCCAATACCCAACTACAAAAGAATCAAACTTGATAAACCTATAACCTATGGCTCTGATACCAAAAGAACCATGTTACGCCCCGCTTCCCAGAGTACGCTAAGATAGGCACGTGACATAGCCAACCATGCTACCTGTGGATAGGAAATATCCTTCCACAGTCATAGTACGGCTGTAGAGATATCAAGAACAATAATATACTATTTAACATATGTCCATAAGCCAGAAATAACGAGTCAAGAATAAAATAATGCGGAAGCAAAAGATCCAATAAAAGAATAAACTGGAATGTACGTCCCATAATGCTGGCTCACATCAGGTATGAAAATGCCGAAAGAAAAAAATGAACTAACTACTAACAAGTCCTCACTGCTCAGCCTGCTGACTGAAATACTCCTGCTCGGCCTGTAGCGAAGGTAAAGAATCTGGGCCATGAAAAACCCAGACGTCAGTGCATCATAACATCAAGCAATAATATAAACAGGGGTAGCAAGATATGCAGGTATGATCATGAACGGTAAAACAGGTAAAACAATAATATAAATAAGGACAGTGAAGGGTAGTGTGCAATGAGTAATCTAAACCGGTCTACTGTGTTAACTACTCTCAAGTCTTTGAAATCAATTTGATGAATCATCGATGTAACTCAATAGTATCCCGTGCGTGCCCGGGATCACGGTCTATGACTCTCGGGCTGAATCCGAGACGTGCCGCAAAGCAGTAAAGGGTGGTAGGTAATGACGAGTGATGTCAGCAGCATCACCCCGAGGCTGGCCTAGCCCGTAAGACTGATCGGTAAAGGTATCGAACTGTCGAGTTACAAGTCAGGTTTCATCATTGATTTCCCCATACCCCCAAGTTATATATGTTCAAGTCAGGGATTAATAAATCTGGAGCTAATGCCAACGCAGGATCAAGCAGGTATAGGTTTGTCTGGATAGACAACAGGAAATGTCTGTATGGACAACAGGTTAAGTTTGTTGGCATTAGTAACAAGATCAGGTAACAGGTAAAGCCATGGTACGTCAGGTCAAGTCAGGTAGTATATAGGTATCATGTCATGTCAAGAGGTGCACGGTATCATGTCATGTCAAGAAATGGTATATCAAGTCATGTCAGGGGTGCCCAAATATCACGTGGGTGCTCATAATCAAACTAAAATAAGCATGGGTATACAAAACAAGTATGGGGAACTAATGGAACAATTAAAATGGAACATTTTGATGTGGTATGCAAACTAGGTACAGATTAAAACATATGGATGCACAGTTATCGATTTGGGTTAAGGTGATAGTTCCAAAGTTAATTAAAATACACTTTATCAAATATAAAATGTTAAAATCTCATTATTATATATTAAATGATCTAGGGATGCAATTGCATATATATTAGGCTAGATGGATGCAAACGATGTCCGAAGGGTTATAAACTATTAAAAGGGTACTATGGGCTGTACAATTAAGCATTATGTGATTAAAATATGAATATGGGTACAATGGATTGTAATCTAATATGCAACATGATATGTTTCAAGTTCTAGATCTAAAAATAATATAAACGGAACATCGAAATGGAATATGGGACACTAGATTTAAACAACAGATTTAATATGCAATTAAATACGTATAAAATAATATGAATAGCATGTAGCAAGTTTTACTTGCCTAAACGGATCAAGAAATGGGTATACGGAACGTCACACGTCGGCGGGAAAAGTCGCGACGCGCGCACGGTACACGGAACATATCCAAACAACGCACAAGGTGATCACACGGATCAGGTACGCTCGCTGGGTCGTCGGGGACCGTCAACGTCGTCGCGGCTTGTTCATATCATAATATTGCATTATTATATTTCCCATTCTTATGTATTTTACAAATAAACAGGTGATTTTGATCTATGTCTGCTACATAGTACAGGTTACAGGTTCTTGGAGCAAAAACAGTGAAAAAGATAAAAGACGATGCAAAAGTGGGACTACGACCAACAAATAGAAGGATCATGATCAAGCCTACATGAAGATCAGTTCACAAAGGACAAGGCAGTGCAAGGTTCAAGACTTCGTCATGAAGAAACAGTAAAAGTCCACTACAATGTTCACTGGAAAGATCTGGAAGAGAACGAGAAAACAATCTGAGAAAAGACCTGCAGAAACAGGAAGTACAAGACACCAGGAGCCTACACCAGAAATTACAAAGCCAAATCCTTCTTTTTGGCCGCGGAACCGCGGCCAAACCCAGGCTGCGGCCGCGGTTCCGCGGCCGTATTGCTAGAGGAGAAGATAAATTTTTTACCATAATGCGTTGCGGCTTTGACTGGTCTTCCTAGGGGTATTTTGGTAAATGCAGACATACGGCGATTGTAAACCTAGGGTTTTCTATGTCCTATAAATAGAAGCCCAATTCCTTGTATTAGGCTATGCCTCCCTTCATTAATAAAATTCATATTTCTTTGGAGAGCATCAATTTTTAAGTTCTTAATTTTAATTCCTTGCCCTAGGTAATTTTAATTCCTTGCCCTAGTTAAATCTTTTATTCTCTGCCCTAGATAAATGTTTTTCAATTCCCTAATGAGCGAGTAGTCTCCTCGCTTGTTAGGGTTAGATTTGGGGAAGGTTTGAGAGATGAAGATCTCTCACCCCTTTCTTGCCCATCATATATAATTAATAGGACTCTATGCATACATGCACATACCACTCCCTACGGCACCTTACCCCTCAAGGTAACGGTGATACCGTAGTATAAAGGACCGGTTGCGCGCATTTTCCATGGAGCTTAGGGTAAGGATCGATAAAGGAAGGACAAGAACGTAGAGGAAGAAATATCTTCCCAAATGATTCTAATCCACTTTATTGATAATTACCATAACACCTAATAGATCTATAATAGGGCATTGAAAGCGGTGAGGAAACCTTTAATCTCTCAAATTCCCCTAAATCTAACCCTAGCAAGACTTAGATCTAGATTAATTTAGTTTTTAGATTTAATTGATCCATTCACACCATTCGGAATTAACTCGTAAGAGCGATTAGGAAATTCACAATATCCCTGTGGACCGACCCGTATTCACTGGCTAGCTACCAAGCGACGCCGTTCTTGATTGCGGTTACTAGAAATATTTTTTAGATCAATCACGGCTCCGGCGATCTATAGTGATTCTAAAAAAACAGAAAGAAAAAAATAAAAGAAAGAAAGTATAGAAAAGTAGAAGAAGGGAAGAACGGAAGAACGGAAGAGAGAGCTTACTGTGGATAAGTGCTCTGGGGTTCCAGGGGAGTTGGCAAGGGGCAATGAAGAAGAGGGGTTGCCGGCGTGGGGTTTGCCGGCGAAGGGTAGTGGCTGCGGTTCTTGGTGCAGGGAATGGTGCTCGGGTTCATGGGTGAAGTGGTCAGGTTCGGGGGTTCGTAGGGTTAGAGAAGGAGAGAGGGGGAGAAGATGGGGAAATGGTGACCAGGGGAGGCCGACGAGGTGGTCGACGGTGATGGGAAGTGAAGGTGGCGGAGATGGGTGCGTGGGTGTTCGGGTTCGTCAGGGACGAGGGTTGCAGGGGAGAGGAGAAGGATGGGGTGGTCCAGGGAGGAGAGGGCGTGGAGACGAGGGTGAGGTCGGTGGTGATGGCGACGGTGACGAGGCAAGGCGTGGGTTAGGGTTCTCAGAAGCGGGAAAAAAAGAAGAAAAGGAAGGTGATAATAGTGAGGGGAGGTGACGGGATCCAATATAAAAGAAAGAGAGAGAGAGAGCCGGTGAGATTAGTTGTTAGGATAGGATTTAAAAAAATATGAAAGTGGAAGAGAGAGAGAGATAGGGATTTTAGATTAGGATTTTAGAATATTAAGAATATATTTTTAACAATTTAAACAATCCTAAAGATATAATATTATAATATTAGTCCGTTTTGAGATTTTGGCAAATACAAACTTACTCCAAAACACGCCCGGGTCGGGTCCAAAAATTTAGATTTAAAATACGAAAAATTTATGCGACTTCCAAATTTTAAAATGGATACTTAGGTAACGAAAATGCATACCCCCAAGAACGGATGCACGTACGTGCGCGTAACTATCTAAACACGTCTGTTTCACTGAACGGGACGAGAACAAGATGCGCGGACGCTACCACGGGGTTAGGGGTGTCATGCAGGCTATGAATTGCAATTTTAATTTATTATACATGAATTAAAATGTTATACGTAAAATATGCGATGCTAAAAAAATGCCAATATACAGTTTACAGTAAATGCACGTGTCTATTTAATAAGTCAGGGTAGTTTATAAACATGAATCAACAGGTTCAAGCAAGCGGGTCGGGTCAAATGCAAAGTAAATGTAAAATTACTATTCACACCCAAACACGATAAATAAATAAAATACCACAGATAAACAAATACGGAAACAAAAATTGGTATAACTGAACTCGGTTGTTACAAGTCCTAAAGCTTGGCCTCGGCGGCCTGGACGGCCTCGCGGAACCTGACGACCTCCTGCTTCGAGGCCGCCACCTCCTGCTTTGCGGCCGTCGCCTCCTGCTTCCTGGCCGCCGCCTCACCCTCAAGGGTAGCGACCCTCGCCATCACCGCCTCCAGCTCCCGCTTCGAGCTCTCCCCCAGTGAGGAGAGCTCGCCCGCGGTTCGCATCGCCGGGACTATCTCCTCCTACTCCATCCGGGCGACGAGAGCGACGTGCTGGAGGACCTGAAGAAATCAGGGGGGTCAGAAAGAAGAAGGAGCACCAAATCTTGCGAATGATGAGACACTGAGTGAAGAATCGAGTGAAGTACGAGCACTAACCTGCACGACCTCTTGAGCGATGGAAGCCATTTGTGCCTTCAGGGTCCCCCCAGGGACTTGCCCCCAGCCGACCCCTCCATGTCGGACAGCAAGCTGTCAGCGACGGAGAGCCCCGAGGGCACCTCAAAGCGGAGCTCCCCCTCTCCACCAAGATCGGGGAGGCCGGGGTCCGCGGGACTGCGCGGGGGAACCTCTTGAGGGCCGACAGCGGAGATCTGGTTTCTACCTCCGAAGCCAAGGCCTCCTGCCCCCGAACCCTCTTTTGGCTCGGCGCCTTGCTGGGCTCCGGAGCGTGATCCGTGCTCGAGCCCTGGGGCAGGACGGCTGCTGGGGAAGCCGGGATCAACGTCTGACGAGAAGAGTTGGCCCCTCCAGCCTTCGACCCCTTCTTCGGCTTGCGCATGGCCGGTTGAAGGTAACTCAGGTCCATGGGTTCTGCACAAGGAAAGGTACAATGAAGATAGCAACACAAGAAAAAATGAAAATAAACGCAAGCTTAACAAAACGCCTACGAGATCCTAACTTACCGGTGAACTGGGCGGGGCTGAGCCCGGCCCAGCTAAGGGCCCGCTCAGAAAGCAGCACATCAGCCCGAGGAATGGGCTTCCACTCCTCCACTCTTACAGCGTCGAGGTCCCTGGATGGGCTTCCCCACCAGCACCTATTCCTAGACCGCTGGGTGGGCACAGGACAGTCCTCACCTTCCGACGGCCCAACGAAGAAAAACATCTTCTTCCAATCATAGATGGAAGAAGGCAAGGCGACGACACCCGACCCGGGTGCACTCCCTGGTCGTTTTCTAAAGGAGATATAAACCCATCTCGGGTCGCCCGCACGGGTGCCGGGGTGGCCTTTGTAAACTAGAGAGGAGGCAAGGATGGATAAACCAAAAGGAATCATCTGCAACTTCAAGCGGACCAGGAACCTAAGGAGAATCCTCCATGAGTTTGGCATTAGCTGGCCACGGGCTAGCCCAAGTAACTTAGTTTTTAGATCCATGAGACAAAGTCTCTTATAAGAGAGAATTTAATTCTCCGATAGCATAGTTGCCTAAAAAGAGCCTTAGCGCTCCAAATTTAAAGAAGCACCTCAGCGCTCCAAGTCTGGCGCATAATGCCAAGCACGCCACATGCTCCTCACGTGTGCGCTACTTAAACAGAAGCGCTCTGCGCTCATCTACTGGCGCTCAGCGCCAAGCACGCCAGGTGCTCCTCACGTGTGCGCTACTTAAACAGAAGTGCTCTGCGCTCATCGACTGGTGCTCAGCGCCAAGCGCATTACGTGCTCCTCACGTGTGCGCTACTTAACAGAAGCGCTCTGCGCTCATTAACTGGCGCTCAGCGCCAAGCGCACCACGTGCTCATCACGTGTGCGCTGAGGGAACATAAACTGTTCTTTAAATAAAGCTCCAGAGCTATAATGAGTGCTCAGCATTCAATAAAAGACAAAAACAATTGTCAGAACCCAAACCAATACTCAGCATTGTTAAATGAAAAAGGACTGAGCCTAATTAAATGTCCAACATTTTAACTGAATGGGCCAAACCTAAGTTGGCCACAGATCCCTAATTCAGATTAATTGAGCCCATATGGTCACAAATCTTTAAACTTAGTCCCAAATTGGACTACAGATCTCCCAACCAATATTGGTTCAAGGGTACATCTCTTCACTCCTCTGATATTTGTCATTGTAATTCTTCAACATCTTCAGAGAGATGACGGGTCCCGGCAACCAGACATTTCACGGACTGTGGGGTCCTTAAACTCATGGACTATGATGTCCTTAAACTTTACAGGCTATGATGTCTCTAAACTACCACGGACTGTGGGGTCCTTAAACTCATAGACTATGATGTCTTTAAACTTTACAGACTATGACGTCTTTAAACTATGGACTATGATATCCTTAAACTCCATGGACTATGATGTCCTTAAACTTATGGACTGCAAAGTCCCTAAACTAAAACAATAGAGCCCAAATGCTCTTTTGTTGGATCTAAATGATCCTGTTGAGTAGATCTTAGTCTAAAATTAGATTAACATATCTTCAACGAACGTTTAAGTTGATCTTAATCTCAAATGAGATTAACGATCCTTAAACCCAACCCAAACCCAAATTTAAGAAGATACGGATTTGAACTAATCTAAGCCCTACGGATGACAACATAAATTAGTCTCCGTATACAATCCACGGGCAACCAAAAATAAAACAAACATACGCAACACGAAGTGACCATCTGGAGAAAGAGAAAGTGGTTACCGTGATGCGGTAGCGTAATTAACTGCAGGGGCTTACGCCTGCAGGGAAGAGCGTCCCCACAATCAAAAAACCCTCACAATGAGGGGGAATTTGACGAAGTCTGCTATATCGACCGCATCCGTCTAAACCTTCGATACATGGTGCCATAAATCAACTTGGCATCTTCGGAGAGGTGGACGGATAAAACCAAATAGCATCTTCCCCCAAATGTGGCCGATTTACCATAAATCAACTCGCGTCTTTTGGCGGAGAACAGATTCTGGCACGCCCGGTGGGACCTTTTCCTCTTTCAACTCCACACTTCGTGTGTCGTGTTTCGTGAACGAATCGCGGTTTGCTATGGTTGTCCCTGGATTCGAGGTACTAAGATTTGGTGTCTTGCTTTATGCAGAAAATAGAAGATCAATGGCTTTCAACTGTACCAACTACAACAATTGCAACAACTCCCGCTCCGTCCTCGCAGGAGGAGTGACTTACGGGCCTCAAGCGATCTCCATTTTCACGATGCCAGTGGAACAGGTGACGCAAGCCACCACTGGGCTGTTCTTTGGGACTATGCTCCTACCATTGAGCTTTAACACCCCAGTGCCATCGCAAGAAACTCCGAAGAAGTCGGTCTTTGATCGGCTTACAACTACCACGTCCCCTCTCAACGGGTCGTCCAAATCCAGCGCCTCGGTTTTCAACAGACTGGGCCAATGCTCAGGTGGGCCTATGAAAAAGCCTACAATACCTGAAGGAGTTATCCCGAAGCAGATAGCTATTCCAGCTCCAATAAACGAAATCCTCATAGAGACTTCTCCTGCGAAGGGACCGGTCTTCGCGAGACTGTCCGCTCCAACTCCCGCTTCGGGCGAGATCACCAAGGCTGCTTTCCCTGCTAAAAAATCAGTCTTCGATAGGTTGGATGTTTCTTCTCAGCGGACATCAGTCTTCAAGGGGCTGACACCGGCAGCAACCCTCCACCAGAGAAGGGGGCATGATGAACCCACCCCCATAGCTGAACCAATACTGTCTGCAAGGCATGCTCGACGTCGTCACTGGCGCCGAGTGAGGAAAGCTGGTGGCAGTTCCCCTTTCGAACTTACCCTACCAGCTCCAACGGTGGAAATTGACATTGCTGTTCCAACTGGGAACAGTTTTGAACCACTTAGGAGGGTGCGCAAAAATTCTCCGACCGCCGTGCTAAAAAGATCTCCTCCGCCTGTGGAGAACGTTACAAAAGTGAAGCTAGAGCAGCCCCCTCAGCGGCTGTCCTCTAAAATTCATAAGGTCTGGTGACAAGTCCAAGACTCGGTGATAAACCAAGACTACTCCCGCCGACCGAAGAAGATGAAAGTTCGGCAAGAGAAGGACCACCCTATTCTACCACAGAAGGTGTCGTCTACTTGGATGCCCGCTGCAACGGCTCCCTCAACTTCGACCGCTCACAAAAGGGGAAGGCTGGAGAAAATTTCTGTGTCTGCGACGAATATCAAAGGCACTGAATCCAAACGCCCCATGTCTGGGGGAATGGTGGTGCACACTATCTATATGGCATCCGGGAAAGAGAATAGCCATATCTCTACGGGTCATCGACCACTCAGCAGATCCGTAACAAAGGTCTAAGAGCAACAACAGAAGCTCCAGGAAATGTTAACACAGATGGCCGCAGTTACTGGGCTAAAAGAAAGCCCAGAGACATCATCAGAGCAGCGTCATGAACAAGAAACCGATACTGAGTTCCTCCGCAGAATCCTTGAAAAGAAAGACAGAGAAGCCGCGGAACAAGCGGCCAACATAAAACGCATGGCACTTTTATTCCAAGATATGATCGGGATGATGATACAGCCGGATCCTCCAGCTGAACACCCTCCGATTTTCCTTGAAGACGACAGAGGGGAGACATCGAACCCTTTTCCGACTCTATCAATGGCCAAATAGGAGACGATATACAAAGACGCCCTGGATGACTATATAGCTCAACAGATACGAGTTCATCAGGTGAGCGAAGCGGCTAACCAAATCGTTAAAACTGGATGACCCTATCCGGGTTGGTACAATCAAATAAAGTACCCGCCAGGATATACGATCCCTAAATTCCACGTATATAAGGGGATGGGAAGTCCACACCAACATGTGGCTCAATTCAGGGCTTTGTGCGGCAACACCGGAGGTGACGATAAGTTACTGCTTCGCCATTTTGTTGGCAGCTTGTCGGAGACAGCGTTTGAATGGTATTCTGAGCTCCCAAATGACTCCGTTAAGACATTTGCAGAAATGGAGCTACTGTTTACACAGAAATTCGCCAGCGCTAGCTAACACACCCCAACCACGGCATTGATCAATGCTAGGGTGAAGCCTGGAGAAACATGGGTTTAGTACGCGATACGGTGGTGGATTCTATGATCGAAGTGCGAAAAACGCATAGAGGAAGCTCCTGCGGTTGGCATGTTCGTGGGTACTCTTGATCTGCAGGCGACCATATCCCAGTTTATGATGTTCTTCAAGCCAACTACTTTCCAGGCCTTGATTGACAAGCTGGCCCAAATGGACCAGATGGGTCATAGACCATCTTCTTCGAAGATGGAATCTTGAAACAAAAAGGGGAAAGGGAAAGCGACCTTCGTCGCCAATGCTCAGCAGCAGCCCAGTGGTCTAAAACCAACTGATCCCCAAGACGATAGGCGGTGGTTCTTTAATGAGAAACTGAAGCGCCCTTATTCGTTTCCCCGAGATAAAACGAGGAGGCCGTTCGAGCTGGCGGTACGCAACAGGCTCATCACCTTACCGGATCCAAAATGCCCATTGCAACCCGGTGATGCCAATAATCCCAATTATTGCCCCTATCACAAAGTGGTAGGCCATCCAATCGAAGATTGCTTCGTCTTCAAAGGTTGGATTGAGGACCAATACCAACAGGGCAAATTCGCACTATCCAAGAATTGGAAACTAAGCCCGTCTCAGCCGCACGCTCTTAAAAGAGAGGACACACCGGGGGCATCATGCTCTTTTATAGAAGACACTCCATGGTAGTTCGCACTTTCAGCCAAGACGAAAAGAATACTGAAGAATCTCCAACATGCCGGGCGATTAGGTGGAAAAATCCGCTGGAACCCGAGGTCATTGAGGGAATGCTGAAGCCACGCCTGACTCCAAGAATTGGTAGCGATAATCAAAACGCTCAGGTCCATCCGTCAAAGTCTTTAAAGAAGAAGAAGAAGACTAAAAAGACCGTAAAGTCTTATGACAAGCGTACGGACCTGCAAAAACATATTGACGCGCTGGAGGAATATAACCAGAAAGCGCGAACCCCAGTCACACTCCAAGAGTTTCTCAACCACATCCTTGAAGATAGAGATGGTGATGAAGATGAGGGAGAAGACTCATTAGACAAATCTGAAGATTATGTGGCAAGCTGCCACGTGATCTCTCACCTGTCAGTAGATGGTGAAGAAGCTTATAATACAAAGAAACTGGGGGCAGATCCCGAACCGGAACTCGTAGGGCCATCAGACGAGATGATTGACGTATTCCTGAACGAAGCTCTTCTGAAAAGAAAAGCTGATCAGGAGAGTGAAATCGCCGTATACGAAAAAGCCAAATGTCGGCGACTGAACGAAAGGATTGAAATACCCCAACCAGATAGGAGCACTTCGGCCGCCAGCAAAAGTTGGTTCAAGACAAGGAAAAGGTTCGCCAAAACCATATCGATGTGAATGAAGCTGCCACCCTCCAAAGGAAAAACTCCTGAGAGGATACACCTTAACGAAGAGGATGCACATTCAAACTACTGTTTGTACCATCGGAGGACCACACACCCTACTGAAGAATACAACGCCTTTAAAAATTGGTGGCAGGGATATGTTGCTCACCGGCAGCATTTTAAGCGGATGAAGCGCAAAACTCATCAGGAACAAAGAAGCACGACAGATGAGCATAAAAGAACTTCAAGTGAATGTCACATGGTTAATTCCGGGGGATCGCAAGTTCTCACCTTCGAGAGTGATTCTGATGAAGAAATTGCCCTCGGCCCCCTCTTCAAGGAATCCATCTCTGAAATAAAACAGATGAAGACCTGCGAGAACATTCAGCTGCGCAATCGCACGCTACCTAAAAAGAATCTCGGGCACACAAACAAGGGATCGAACAAAAAGGATAAGGGGAAAGAAAAGGTCCCTGAGGATATCACCCTCGATGACCGAGTCGTCAAAGAGCTGGCAGCCAAGGACCCGCTCAAGAAAAACTGGGTGGATTACAACGTTCGGGCACACCTGAGGAAGATATCCACACAGCTAAGCATTCTCGACACCCTTCTGCTATCTAAAGAGGCGAGAGATTATTTGATCAAGGCACTACAAGAGCCTGAGCAGTTCCAAGCTTTCCTTGCCGAAGAAAAGATGAAGGACGAGCTGGAAGAAGTGCACACTGCTGACGTCACTTTCGGCGATGAAGATCTCCTTCTTGGAACATGCGAGCACAACCGTCCCCTGTATGTCACCGGATACTGCCATGACATTAAGATAGGGAAGTACCTAGTTGACAATAGGTCCTCTGTCAATCTCCTAAATGTGAGGGTACTGAAAGAAATCTGCATGAGCGTCCAGCACCCCACTCGGGATAAAATCACTATCTCCGGTTTCGACTCCCAGTCATTACGGACGCTCAGGTCTGTGATACTGACGTTACGCTTTGGGCTGCTCATCACTGATATCAAGTTCCACGTCATTAACGCCAAGACTTGCTACAACGCTTTACTCGGCCGACCTTGCTTACACGAGTACAACATTATCCCTTCTACACAGCATCGGTGTATGAAGTACTTCAAAGATGGGCTTAAATAAACTGTGACAGGGGAGCTGAACCCATTCTCCGTAAACGAAGTCCGAAAGTACGAAGATGCAAAATACTTCTTACAAGACTTTGAAGACACGGAAAGATACCATAAACTTGAGGATAAGCAAAAAGCTATCACCACCATTCCTATTTTCGGGAGTGACACCAAGGAGGAATAAGAGATAGTCTATTCGGGACCTCCCCAATACAACAAACAGGGACCGTCTACCCCTATTCTGGTCTTTGGCAGTGGCTCTGAAGACGAGGTCAACGTAGTATTCTCAGCTCGTCCATCAGTGCAAGCCTTCATTAGAGATGAACGGAGTTTACAAATAGCTATGGTTCTGCGGCAGCACTACAAAGAGCTCGACGCACTTGATACATATAGTGTGCAAGAACTGCAGACATTCTACATCCCTCCCTGACGAAGAGATGAAAAGGCGATCCTCTTTTATCGATCAACGGAAACCAAAGTGGAGAAAGAGAGCTGGCATGATGCTGATTCTATGCTTGACAGGCTCCAGCCCATCCGTTTGCCCAGATACTATACAAAAAAATTAAAAAGGCTGTTGGGGCACCAAGGTGTACCCTTCAAACAGACTGGTCAACAAGCTCAGTTCTACAACAGGATCTGGAACTTCCCTGAAACTCAGCGAAAGTTGCCCAACGGGAGAATGGAAACGATCGGGCTTGGATATGTTCAATCCAAGAAACGGGAGCGATTCCATGGCTGCTACGTTATACATGACTTTGATGAAGAAGGAGATGCTCTGGTAGGAAACGCTAACCCTGAACCGAAACAAGGTCCCGCCATTAAAGTGCCAAGTCCGTCGTACGCAGAACAGATGGCCAAGCTAATAAGGGAAGCGGGTCAAAAGTCCCGGAATGACCATATCCGCGAAATGGCTATTTACGAGAAAGCCAGGACGCAGCGCCTCCTTCAGCAGGCTAGGGAGAATGACGATGCCCTTCGTCGCCAGGCTGTCGTACCAAAGACCCGACGCAAAAGCAAAAACAAGTTGAAGAACGAAAAAAACGTTCGACAAGAGCAAAGCGAGTCTACGAAGTCACGCGATCGAGAATTGAGCAGCCGGGGTTCGTCTCTTATAAAGAAAATGGGTCGAGCATATTCTTTTCCCCGAGAAAAGACAAGGAAGATATTCAATCTTGTCATGAAACATTAAATGGTTACGCTCCCGGAGTCTAAACATCCTGAGCAAGCAGACGAGGTCTCTCACCTAGATTATTGCTCCTATCACCGAGCGAGAGGACATCCTCTCGAAGATTGCTTCACATTCAAAGACTGGGTAGAAGACCAGTATCAGCAAGGCGGGTTCGCTTTATCCAGCAGTTAGAGGGTAACCCCGCCACAGATGCATGAACCGAAAACCACGTATGCAGCGAGAGTAGAAACAGATCAACATCGGTCTTAGAAACGATCTCATACCTGTCACGCGATAACGCTGTCAGGAGAAGGAATGACCGAGAATATGGATGACCTTTCCCGGTGCTTCGAAAACGATGATGATGAAGTGATCTCAGAGTTTCCACCGGTGCCGAAGGAGCTGGAAGATGGGATACATACTGCTGCAGATAACCTCAGAAAGATCGACTTGGGGACGGCAAACGACCCACGACCGACGTTCGTTAGTGAGCTGTTGTCTGAAGAAAAGGTGGCTACGCTCAAAGACGTGCTCATGCAGTATAAAGATTGTTTCGCATGGAACTACTCCGAAATGCCGGGACTAGATCCAGAGATAGCTGTGCATAAATTGGTGATATCTCCGGACGTCAAGCCATTCAAGCAAGCACCAAGAAGAATGCGGCTCGAACTTGAGATAAGCATCAACGCCTAAGTCAGAAAGTTAATCGACTCCGGCTTTATCAAAGAGGTTCAGTACCCTGACTGGATTGCCAACACCGTCCCACTGATAAAGAAAAATGAGACAGTGCGCATCTGTGTGGACTTTCGAGACCTCAACAAAGCTTGCCCAAAGGATGATTTTCCTGTACCGGTTACTGAGCTGGTGATAGACAACACATCCACTCACGAAGTTTTCTCTTTCATGGACGGCTCATCGGGGTACAATCAAATAAAGATGCATCCCGAAGACCAGAAGCATACCGCTTTCCGGACTCCGCTGGGGATATTTTGCTACAAAGTAATGCCTTTTGGTCTGAAGAACGCCGGCGCTACCTATCAGAGGGCTATGACGAAGATTTTCGATGACCTCATACATGAAATCGTCGAATGCTATATTGACGGCCTTGTTGTAAAAAGCAATTAAGAAGGAATTGAGAAAATAAATCAAAATACAATGAACTTTATTTCTACTATAAAAAAGTCGTTTTCTAATACTAATATTAGTAATAATTCTAATATTTATTGTGAATTATCCTCTTTGTCAGCATATGTATTTTACAAATTATCACAAAATCAATTACTTAACAAGTATCATTTGAGATCTGTACTTCAATATCACGGCACCTATCCTTTTCTTAAGGATAGAATTAAAATTTATTGTACGACACGAGGAATATTTGATTCCAAACCAAGGCATAACAAAATTCATAAGTCTGGAATGAATTAATGGAAAAATTGGTTAAAGGGCGGCCGTTATCAATACAATTTATCTCAGAGTTTTTATTAATAAAAAAGAAGAATCTACTTCAACCGATATTCCCTTAGGCACGGCTATACATAACATAGAAATCACACTTGGAAAGGGTGGACAATTAGCTAGAGCTGCAGGCGCTGTAGCGAAGATGATGGCAAAGGAGGGTAAATCGGCTACATTAAGATTACCATCCGGGGAGGTCCGTTTGATATCCAAAAGCTGCTTCACACGAGGAGCATTGGGAGCATCTGGAGATCGTGTTTCAGCGCCTTCAGAAATACAACTTGAAGATGAACCCTCTCAAATGTGCGTTCGGAGTCTCCTCAGGTAAATTCCTAGGATTCATTGTACGACACCGAGGAATCGAGATCGACCCATCAAAGATCAAGGCGATTATAGAAATGCCTCCGCCAAGAACTCTTAAGCAACTGCGGTCCCTCCAAGGAAAGCTCGCATATATCCGGCGGTTCATAGCTAACCTCTCTGGAAAATGCCGTCCTTACAGTCATCTAATGAAGAAGGGGACCCTTTTTTTCTAGGATCGCAAATGCCAGAGCGCACTAGACGAAATCAAGCAATACCTGCAGAATCCGCCAGTACTGACTGCTCCGATCAAGGGAAAGCCTTTCATCCTGTATACAACAGCCCTCGAAGGTTCTTTAGGCGCACTATGGGTACAGGAGAATGACCAAGGGAAAGAGAGGGCCTTCTACTATTTAAGCCGAGTTCTCCTGGGGGCAGAAAACAATTACCCCCCTATCGAAAAACATTGCATTGCATTAATCTTCGCTATAACGAAGCTCCGGCATTATGCTTTGGCACATGAGGTCCACCTCATATCAAAAGTGGATCCTCTAAAATATTTGATGTCAAAAGCCATACTAACAGGACGGCTCGCTAAATGGGCCCTCCTCTTGATGGAGTTCTCGATAACATACCAACCTCTTGAGGCAGTGAAAGGCCAGGCTATCGCCGACTTCCTCGCTGAACATCTGATACCCGCCGATTCACCCCTAAATTGCGAATTGCTAGATGAGCACACATTTGACACGATCGACAGAAAGAAAGGAGAGAGTGACGCTCGGTGGGAACTTTACTTCGATGGGGCATCTTCCATGAAGAAGCGACAATTCAACACCCCTATAATCAAATCTGGGGTAGGCCTTATCTTCGTGACTCCGCAAGGAGGGATAATGCGCTTTGCCTTCTCCTTAACAGATCCGAGGACGAACAATGAAGCCGAATATGAAGCTTTGATAGCAGGTCTTGAGATCGCTGCCAACATGGGAATCAAAAACCTCCTCATATACGGAGACTCCCAGTTGGTCGTTAGTCAAGTAAATGGTGACTATCAAATGTGCAAACCAGAGTTGGTAAAGTACGGTGAGAGAGTGCAACAACTGCTGAATCGAATCCCTTCCTACATCCTGGAAAGCATACCGCGTGTGGAAAATAGCAAGGCGGATGTATTAGCCAAGCTCGCTAAAGAACTGGCTGATAAGAACCTCGATGACGTAAGGATCATTGTGCAAAGTCGTCGGGTTCTTGCACCGGCAAAAATATCTCCGGAGCCGTCCGAAGAAAAAGGAGCGACCGAGCAAACCGCCCTATAAATAAAAGACCAGGAAAAGGCTAAGGATTGGAGAGAAGTCTTTATAGACTACTTCAAATCCCGTCGGACACCTGAAGATGCATCCTCAAGACATCAGCATATGAAACGAGCTCTATCCTTCGCCTTCGTCAATGATACTCTATATAAGAGATCATTTGATTCTCTATGGCTAAAATTCCTGGGACTTGAAGAAGCAAGGAGAGTCATCCAAGAAACTCACGACGGACTCTGCGGTTCTCACCAAGCCGGGCCAAAGATGAAACTGAAGATCAAAAGGATGGGCTATTATTGGCCCACAATGATCTAAGACTGCCTCGAATACGCGAAGCAGTGCCACTCGTGCCAGATTCACGGGAACTTTATCCACTATCATCCAAATCCGCTACATCCAACGGTGGCTAGTTGGCCATTCGAAATGTGGGGAACTGACATAATCGGGCCCATTGAACCAGTATCGTCCAGAGGACATCGGTTCATACTAGCGACAACTGATTACTTCTCAAAGTGGGCAGAAGCAGTATCACTAAGAGAAGTGAAGACGGAGAATATTCTCCATTTCTTCAAGACACACGTCATCTATCGGTTCGGCACTCCGCGACGAATTATCTCCGATAACGAGCCGGCCTGCAGAAGTCATAAAATCATCCGCTTCATATAACAGCATAATATAGGCTGGAGATACTCTTCGGTCTATAATCCCCGAGCTAATGGTCTAGCTGAGGCTTTCAACAAGACCTTGACGAAGATCATAAAGAAGAAGGTGTCTCGAAATAAGAAGGACTGGCATGAGAGACTGCATGAAGACCTCTGGGCCTATCGGACCACGTTCAAAACGGCCACGAATACAACGCCGTATGCATTGGTATTCGGCACTAAAGCAGTACTCCCCTTGGAGATAGAGATGCCCTCCTTAAGAGTGGCGGTTCATTACGAACTAACGGACGAAGACAATGCTCATCTTCGGCTTGAGGAGCTCGACGCCCTCGATGAAACTCGTCTTATGGCGCAGCAAAACTTGGAGGCTTACAAAGCAAAGATAACGCGCTCATACGAGAGACTGACTACGCCGAGAATATTCCGCCAAGGCGAACTCGTGCTAGTGGTCAAGAGACCTATGATCCCCAATCATGCCAAATGGGGAAAATTCGAGCCGAATTATGAGGGCCCGTACATCATAGACATGGTCTACCTAGGTGGGGCTTACTTGCTCATGAATATGCATGACGAAAAACCCTTTAGGCCAATAAATGGCCGGTTCCTGAAAAAATACTACGCCTGATGAGTTACGGCCTAGGTTAATGATAGATGACGATGCCTATGTCCGCTCGCTAGCTTCCCAAGCCCGAACTCTATAAGTAGTATCCGACGAAATCTCGCCTCGAAAACGTGTGACGGACCGAAACGTCCCTAAACTAATAATAGATCGTAATGTCCTTAAACTAACAACGTACCGTAATGTCCTTAAACGGCAATGGACCGAAACGTCCTAAAACTAACGACTGACCAAAATGTCTATAAACTACTACGAACCGCAGCATCTTAAAGCTTACGCAAAAAAAATGGTACGTCCATAAGCAAGATGGGTACGGATGAAAACCCGAAAGGACTCCGTGAGTAAGAACAGTAAGGCTACCGGCGATGTTTATGAAAACCCGAAAGGGCGCAGACTCGTAAATAAAATAAATAAATAAATAAATAAATAAAAACGGTATGTCCATAAGCAAAACGGGCACGGATGAAAACCCGAAAGGGCTCCGTGAGTAAAAACAGCAGGGCTACCGGCGAGTTTGTGAAAACCCGAAAGTGCGCAATCTCGTTAAAAGAAACTTGCAAGATCCTCTTGACCTTGTAAGGAGAAAACTACCTGCGTAAGATCCTTACGACTCACAAAGGAGCAACACGCTTAGGGATCCCCACGATTCCTAAGAAGAAATTACACTTACAAGATCCTCATGACTCGTAAGGAGAACCCTCTTATGAGACCCTCACGACTTATAAGATTCAAAAGTCTTAAGCTACAGAGATCTGTACCTGTTCTTAAGCCATCACCTTTCCCAGATTGCCCTACAAGCGGTTCAATATTGACCCTTGTATACAATCCACGGGCACAAATAAACGTTTCCCCAACAGAGTCCTACTACTGACGAGGGATATCTTCATATGGCGAACGACACTTGTAAGTTCTCTCGACTTATAAGGAGAAAACAGTCTTGTAAGATCCTTACGACTTATAAGAGAACACACACTTATGAATCCTCACGATTCCTAAGGAGAAAATGCACCTACGAGATCCTCATGACTTGTAGGGAGAAATACCTTTATGAGATCCTAATGGCTCGTAAAGTCAAAAAGCCTTAGTCAACAGGATCCTAACCCTGTTTGCCAAGCTATCTTTGTTCGACATCGACAAAGGCAAATGATTATTCGCTCCTGGCAATGTCCCAGTGGTAGCGATGTTGATGCCTAAATCGGTATCAAATTCCAAGCCCTTTCACGGCAAATGATGTTCGCTCCTGGCAATATTCCAGTCGTAGCGATGCTGATGCTGAGATTGGCACCAGATTCCAAGTTCCACACTCGCGATAAAAATTCAGCGAGCCAAAACTGCATATGAAATACCCGAAATGATAGGGCAACTTGCAAAAAAATCAGCAAGTAAAAATATATACATACAAAATAGCCGAAATGGTTGGGCAACTCGCAATAAAAAACAGCGAGTAAAAAGAAAAAATAGCCGAAATGATTGGGCACCTCGAAAAATAGCCGAAATGATTGGGCAATCGCGACTTTCGTGATACAAAAAGCTGAAATGATAGAGCATCGCGGAAAGGAAACAAAAAAAATATAATACATATAAAATGAAACTTTTGCCCTACTGGTGAGATCACATCGATTCCTGTATACAATCCAGGCGTATCATCCCACCAGGTTCCATAAAAAACAGAGCCAAGTCTTGATGGCAACATCTACATCTCAAAAGATCAACAACGGCATTCCTTCTCGTTCCAACCGGAAGCACATACGATGTCAACAAGCGAACCCATGGCAAAGTCCCTAGTTCCAAATCTCGACGGTTCACAGACAACCTAGAGACCACCTCGACATTCATCTCGTTACAGCAGACGCAACGTAAACAAAGCAGAGCCATGGCAAAGCCCCTAGTTCCAAATCTCGAACGTTCACAGAAAGCCTAGAGACTATCTCGGAGCCGCGGCAAAGTTCCCAGTTCCATGGCTCGGCTGTGCACAGACAATCGAGAGTCAACTCCTGACCCCATATGGCTAAAGTCAATCCTGACCCCGTATGGCTAAAGTTAATACTAACCCCGTATGGCTAATGTCAATCCTGACCGCGTATGGCTAAATTCAATCCTGACCCCACCGTATGGCTAAAGTCAATCCTGACCCCACCGTATGGCTAAAATCAATCCTGACCCCGTATGGCTAAAGTCAATCCTGACCCCGTATGGCCAAAGTCAAACCTGAACCCGTGGAACACGGCCAAAGTCAATCCTGACCCCGTGGAACAAAGCCAAAGTCAACCCTCGACCTCCCCGTTGAAGCAATGCTTTGACTCGGGAGTAGGTCAACTTATCAACCACTTACGAGTCCTCTCGACTTGTAAGGAAGAAAATTCTCTTGTGAGATCCTTACGACTCTCAAGCGAAAACACACTTAGGAGTCCTCACAATTCCTAAGGAGAAAATACACGTACGAGATCCTCTCGACTTGTAGGGAGAAAAATCTTTATGAGACCTTCATGGCTTATAAAATTGAAATGTCTTAGGCAGCAAATCTGAACCTGTTTCCTAAGCTATCGCTACCCTGCAAAGAGTCCAAGATAGACAGCTACCTACTATCCACAGGCTACACATGCTAAAATCACATGGCAACAACATAACAAAGAGAAGAAAGCAATAGTGGGAGAAAAAAATGTGTATCTTTTATTCATGAATTCAAAAGAGTACAAGATGAATCATATAAAAGAATAAAAAATGGATACATGTCATTCAAAAACTACAAATGTTTAATTGATACAAAAGCAGCTACTGAGAAGGAGGCGTTTTCAATAAACCAGTCAGTTGCTCGCGCACTACTCTCAACTCCTTTTCATGATCAGCCTCCGCGGCCAGCTCTGCTTCGACTTAGGCCCATTGCTGCAGACAGGATGAAAGTTTCTCATCAATTTCCTACTGAGCAGCCTCCTGACTCTACGCAACCTGCTCACTAAGATCAAGCTTCTTCCTCAGCACCAGCCTGTCAGAAATACATCGTTGAAGGTTTTCAAAGATGGAGTTCAGCTATGCAGCATTCGCTGTGACCTCAGCACACAGTTGGACAGATTCAGCGGAAGTCGCCTCACGTTCCTTTCACTTAAGGGTCGCTTCTCGTTCGAAATGGCAAAGGAACGGAACGCTCTGCTCAACCCATGCAGCTCGCTGGGAGTTCGAAGCCAACACCTCCGGAGCAGGACGCCTAAGCTCAATCTCATACCGACAGGCCTCAATCTTCCTGCAATGATTAACCCAAGACTCAACGACGCCCTCTCTATGGAAGTGCATGTGTGTCACCAGCATGGGATTAACTACGGCAGCAAAATCTGTAGCAAATGCGGGGGCCTCGGCGTCAAGGTCCTCAATGAACTCGCTTAACATTCGCAGACTATTCGCAGCACCCCTGGAAGAAGGGCGTTTAGCAAAAGGCCCTGCCGGCATGGGAATCTGAGACTTGAAGGGAGCTGGAGTCGGTGTGATTGCTGCAAAATAAATCATAGTCAGATATCGGCTTAAGAGATAAAGAAGATGTAAGAGCGATGAAGGCTACTATAACGTCTACGGCAGGTGGCAGAGTTGGGAGTACTGGTGGCACGATGATTCTCTTGTCCCCTCCTTCAATTTGTAGCGCTGTAATCAATTTAAAGTTAACAATGGCAGGGTCACCCATTAAAGAAAAGAAAAGACATCGGTTAGAAAAGATACTCACTACCACCAGCAGTCAGACTAACTTCCGACTGGAAGAAGAAGTGCGGGTTCAACACTTGATACAGATGATCGAAGAGAACTCCTACAAGGTTGCGACAATGCATGGTCAGTACAAGGAAGATGACATACACAATTTAAATTAGACAAATCGCAAACCCATACCTTCCAGCATTTGAAAAGACATGAAAGAAGGCGAAGGGTCGGCGACCGTCATAGCAGCAACCGGTGACGCTTCTTCGGATGGCACAACCTGAACGCTCACCATACCTGCATAAGAAACAAATGAAATGCCGTCAGAAGGGATTGAAAGGGATTGCGGAATAAAAAAGAAAAAAATGACCCAAGATCTACCTGATGAGTCGCCAATCGAAACCGCGACAAGAGTATCACCAGGCGCAGCGACTGCTTCGCTCTCCTCCATTGGAATGGTTTCGCCACCTGTGGCTTCATCCCTCGATTCTGCGAGAGCCGTCATGACACTCGCAATGCTAGGCGATGGCAGGGAACCACAAGGGGAAAGAGTGGCAGTTGGGGCAGTCCCGGACTCCTGAGAAAGAGTGGCCACTTCGGGATCGGTGATTGCCGTCATCTCACCTAACACCTTCTCACCAAGACTTGGCCCTGCAGGGTATGATATATGAGAATATGAAGATCAAACTCTAATAAAAGGACCCAGTGTTACGTCACCTTGGCATCCTTTCAATTGCCTCCCGAGCCGTGCATACCGCCTATTTATGAGCGGTAGACAAGGCAGCCGGAGCACCCTAAGGAGAAATAGGGACAGGGGAAGCAGTGCTCGAGCCTGCACGTATAGCCAAGGCGGCATCATGTTCTTTCGCTGCACGCTTCTTGCGCTTCCTTTCAGCCTGAGCCGCGAGAGCTGACCTCATCAGGACTTCCGATAAAGGTAGACCATCATCTGAACCAAGTTCTGTCTCCGACGCCGTTACGACGTCCATCATCAGCTGCTTCTGCGAGACCCCTGGTGGCGACTTAGGGATAGCCGTGGCTGCAGTGGCCAGCGCTAACGATGCTGCTGCTTCACCACTTGTGATCGGCACTACACTTGGGATAACCTGAGTCGGGGTAGTCCCTGTAATAAGATGAAAAAGAAGAGTTAGTTTACCCATAAAAAAAGGGAATGAAGGCACAGTGAGCCGAAATATACCGAGACCCAAAGAAGCATGAAGCCTTTCCTCCTCTTCGAAAGTTTTGAGGAAAGCTGCAAGAGCTTCTTCGGCGGAGATACCTGTTGAAGAAGAAAGCGTTAGTCAAAGCATAGTAATTAAAATGACCACGGAAAGATAAAACTAAAGTATACCTGATTGAGCAATGGTGATCAGTGCTGCCTCATTGCGAGCCAATTGCGATGAAACCGCGATAGCAGCCTCCAGATCGGTATCATCCGGCGCCATGAATAAACCTACACTGGTCCCATACTCACTCAAACCCTCACTATAGGGAGCATGGGGCTCTTGACCAAGTACGACTTCTGGAGAAAACCTTGACTTATTTTTCTTCTGTGAGCGAGTGCCGGGAGCTGATAACATAAGCTTGCGCTTGGCGGGCAATTTAGGGCGATGAGTCCCTATCTCCGCACCCACACTGGACTCGGGTGACGCCGTAGCTACCTCTTTCTCAGGAACACAGGGTAGGGGCAGCTCACGTATAACACGTGGTACTACAGCCACAGCGACGTCTCTCAAGAGAGGATGGATGATGGTCCATCACTTCAGAGGAACGTTTGGATTACCCGCTGGGGCGGTGCCCTTGCGGTCAAGCAGCAATCGCTTTTCTTCTCTAATAACGGCGCCCATCGAATGCTGATACCATGCCACATATATGTTCAGGGCTTTTGGAACGCAGCTCGGCTCATTAATAAAAAAAATTGGAGCCGATGTTCAACCGGATAAAATGGTGCAACGTGCTCCGGATACCCTCTTCAGTAGCAACCGGTTCTGCCAAGAAGGCCTCGAGTGGGACGCCCTGATTATAGCTTAATTGCTGGGCGAAGCTATGTGGGTTGTACCTCATGAACAATACCGAATCATTCTGCTTAAACACGAGAAAGTCCAGCCTGATGGAGTATAAATGAAGAATTCCCGAGCTTTGAAGGTAGAGGCCCCGTCTTTAAAAATGTCCCGTAATGGCTGCACCGTTTTTGCGGATTCTTTACCAATGGTTAGAACCTTATCGGTAAAGGTTATGCCATCTCTAATCGTACGCGGACGAAGGAGCAAACCCCTAGCTTTCGCTGCGTCAGATTTACAATCGACGCGTCAAATAGCCACATAATCCGAGGAAAGTTATACTTGTCGTAGAAGCAAGGCCTTTTATGAGCATCGAAAGCGCCGAGTACATGTAGCTCGATCTATGACATAAAATAATGCATCGAGAAGTTCACGTGCTACACCCCTGGTTCAGTAGCGTCTGCCGCCAAGCTAAGGCCATGATACAAATGGGCTAACCTAGCAATCCCGACGACCACTTGCATCCCAATAACCATTCGGCGAGCTGGATAAAAAACGGACGGCCTTATATGGCAAGGGTGCATTGGAAGCACAAACTAGCTTAGCCATAGCCCGAGGAACCTCAAAAAGAACGCTTCTTCGTCGATCCCAGGAGCTACAAGCTCTGCGAAAGAGATGACCGGGGTGTTGCGGAGAAAGAAACTCCTCTGAGCCGCCTCCATTGCCGGCTAGTTGTTCAAACCAAAACCAAAAGGATCATCGAGTTTGGAAAATTTCGCGGCTTCCTTCGACAAGATTTCTGAGCGGAGAAAACGGACGATGAAATCTGTGAAATTAACCCCACAGCTTCCAGATTCGAGAAAAAGGCTCTCATAGATATTCAACACCTTAATCAAACTAGGGAATTGATTTTGAATGCCGTTCTCCAGGGTAAGGCCTGTCATCACAGACTTGGGAGCAAAGACGTACTCGTCCGGAGGAAGCAGCTCCTTGTAGTGTTCTCCCCTAACCGGTAAACCAGAAACCTCTGCAAACTCCTCTAAAGGAATTGAGACTTCTCGATCCAACAGAAGGAAAGTGTGGGTCAGAATATTCCATTGCTCCAGAAAATCCTTCACCCACCAGGCAGGAGGTGTAAAATATTGAAAGAGAGAAGCGTAAATTGCCGGATACAACCCGAGCTTCAGCAGCTGTGACTTCTTGGCTAATAAACTATAGCTTGCCCATTGAAAATACCCAGCTGGATGACGAGGTGTTAGGCCTATCATATACGGCTGTCCCCAAGAGCGCGACTCGCCTTGGCAGATACGTCGCCCCAAGGTATCCAAAGCCAGTGGAGGCTGTACGAGTATTACAGCCATAGAAGGCTGAAGGAGACCCTCTGAAGTCCAGTTGACCTCCTCCAAAGTATAGTTCACCGGGGGTGGGTCGGCATAGTGGATCGCTGAAATAGGCTCCGAAGGTGCCGCGCAAGAAAAGCTACGCCAACCCTTGATGATCTGATTGTACCACGTTCCCCATAAATGAAGATTCTTTTGTTCCGGATCATGATCTTTGATCAGTGCAAACACTTCCTTATCAACAGGCGCTTCAGGGAATCCGCATTCTGAACGGACAAACGGGAAAGAAGTGTCGAAAGATATAGTACCTGCACGAAAAAGAACAAAATTTTCAGTCGTCAAAGCTACAGTTTAAGTTCTATCACTAGGTACTTTAAATTCGTACCGCACTGCAATGCAGTAGAAAGGGACCGGAGGTCCCACATAATCTGGATGATGGCTCATCATTAATAAAATAGTCTAATCATTTGATGAGACTGTAATTAAATAGAAAATCCTAAAAGGGTTCTCATTTAATGAGGGCTCTCGAGCCAAGGAGTAAATCTCCCATTGAGAGCAGCGCTCTACAACAATAGTGACATCTGTCAACTCTGATGATGAAAGGAATAAAAATTCCTCAAGAAAAATTCTGAAGAGCCATGCTCTCTAAAGATGATGGAATAACCCATCAGAAAACTTAAAGTAAACCTTTTAATGAATTAAAAATTCCGAGATCTTCAAGATTTATGAACAAATCTAAGAGTTCTTCATAAAAGATTAACAAATCTACATTATTTGAAAGTGCAAAGCTCTGTTAATAGGTTAAGAAACCCTAAGAAAGATCTCTTTAGATCTATGGAGAGCAAAACTCTATTGAGAAACCCTAAAAATCTATATGATTTGAAAAGAGAAAAACTCGGTTAATAGGCGAAACCCTAGATTATAAAATAATCTCTTCAAAAGATTTGATCTTACCTAAAAAATTTGAGAGAGTTCTGTCTCTAGGAGAGTTCTTAAAACAGAGAGCTTTGCTCTAAAAGAGAATTAATTATTAGAAAAACAAGAAAGGAGATGAACAGAGGTCATCTCAAAGGCCAAAGGCCCTATTTATAGGCACTGAGAGCAGTTTCAACTTCTGAGTTGATCCAATGGCAAAGATGCTGTCACTGCTGCACTCACGTGTAGGCCATATGAGCGCAACGGTGGGGGAGGGCATTTGTTTCCCCAATCAGAGCAAAGCTCCGTTCAAATTTTGAAATTCGAAATGAAACAACGCTTCATAGTAGCGCCAGCGCTAAGAGTCAAAGACTCTGATGCAGCGCTCACGTGCGAAGCACGAGAGAGCTAGTGCTAGCAGCGCCAGTGCTGAGAGTCAAAGACTCTGAGGCAGCGCAACACGTGCAAAGCACTTGAGCGCTAGCACTAAGAGCACTGCACTCTAAGTAGCGCACCATGTGCAAAGCACGTCAGCGCTAGCGATAGAACAAAATGTTCTCGGCCATTAGATCAAAGATCCAACGAACATGATTAAAAATCATCAATTGACCGGAATAAAATTCTGTTAAGGAAACATTCCTCATAATCTTTCCATACAGGAAAGATTATGCTCTGAAATTCAGAGCACCGTTGGATCAATTCTGTATGGGAAAAGATTTCCCAATCTTGTTAAAAACAAGAAGATTCCCTTCTTTGAAACAGAAGCCCTAGGATCAAAGATCCAACGGTGAGAAATATCCCTAAATCAATTAGAGAAAAGATCTCTTCAACCGATTTAACAAATCAGCCTCTACTATATAAAGGACCCAAGACTTCAAATCTTACAGAGAGGACCCCCTCCCCCCACAAACTTTGAGAAAGTTCAAAGAAAAGAGCAAACTCTCGGCAGAAGAAAAATTTCTTCAAGGTAAAATAAAGAGATCAATGCATCTCATCAGAAAAAGAACTTAGTTCTTATGCTAGATCATAGATCTATAAGGAAAATGTCTTTCACAAAGAGATCATAACATCTCATTATAAAAGGGGGGAGAATAATTCAATTCTCTTAGGATCACAGATCCATAAAGACAAAGCCTTTCACCAAAAACATAAGAGATTGAAATATCTCCTATAAAATAAGAACTTAGTTCTTAGATCCATGAGATAAAGTTTCTTATAAGAGAGAATTTAATTCTCAGAGAGCAGAGTTGCCTAAAAAGAGCCTTAGCGCTCCAAATTTAAAGAAGCACCTCAGCGCTCCTAGTCTGGCGCATAGCGCCAAGCGCGCCACGTGCTCCTCACGTGTGCGCTACTTAAACAGAAGCGCTTTGCTCTCATTGACTGGCGCTCAGCGCCAAGGGCGCCACGTGCTCCTCACGTGTGCGCTACTTAAATAGAAGCGCTCTACGCTCATCAACTGGCGCTCAGCGCCAAGCGCGTTACGTGATCTTCACGTGTGCACTACTTAACAGAAGCGCTCTGCGCTCATTGACCGGCACTCAGCGTCAAGCGCACCACGTGCTCATCACGTGTGCGCTGAGGGAACATAAACTGTTCTGTAAATAAAAATCCAGAGCTATAATGAGTGCTCAGCACTCAATAAAAGACAAAAAACAATTGTCAGAACCCAAACCAATGCTCAACATTGTTAAATGAAAAAGAACTGAGCCTAATTAAATGTCCAACATTTTAACTGAATGGGTCGAGCCCATGTTGGCCACAGATCCCTAATTCAGATTAATTGAGCCCATGTGCTCACAAATCTTTGATCTTAGTCCCAAATTGGACTACAGATCTCCCAACCAATATTGGTTCAAGGGTACATCTTTTCACTTCTCTGATATTTGTCGTTGTAATCCTTCAACGTCTTCAGAGAGGTGACGGGTCCCGACAACCAGGCATTTCATGGACTGTGGGGTCTTTAAACTAATGGACTATGATGTCCTTAAACTTTACAGACTATGATGTCTCTAAACTACCATGGACTGTAGGGTCCTTAAACCCATAGACTATGACGTCTTTAAATTTTACAGACTATGACGTCTTTAAACTATGGACTATGATATCCTTAAACTCCATAGACTATGATGTCCTTAAACTTATAGACCGCAGAGTCCCTAACTAAAACAATAGAGCCTAAATGCTCTTTTGTTGGATCTAAATGATCTTGTTGAATAGATCTTAGTCTAAAATTAGATTAATATATCCTCAACAAACGTTTAAATTGATTTTAGTCTCAAATGAGATTAACGATCTTTAAACCCAACCTAAAACCAAATCTAAGAAGATATGGATTTGGACTAATCCACGCCCTATGGGCGACAACATAAATTAGTCTCCATATACAATCCACGGGCAACCAAAAATAAAACAAACATACACGACACGAAGTGACCATCTGGAGAAGGAGAAAGTGGTTACCGCGATGCGGTAGTGTAATTAACTGCAGGGGCTTGTGCCTGCAGGTAAGAGCATCCCCACAATCAAGAAACCCCTCACAATGAGGGGAAATCTGACAAAGTCTGCTATATCGGCCGCATCCGTCTAAACTTTCGATACATGGTGCCATAAATCAACTTGGCATCTTCGGAGAGGTGGACGGATAAAACCAAATAGTATCTGCCCCCAAATTCAGGCCGGATGTCCCAACGTCCCGGTTGCGTCTTTCGGCGGAGAACATATTCAATCTTGTCATGAAACACCAAATGATGACTCTTCTGGAGTCTCGGCACCCTAAATAAATAAACGAGGTCTATTATCCGGATTATTGCTCCAATCACCGAATAATAGGTCATCCCCTTGAAGACTGCTTCACTTTCAAAGACTGGATAGAAAACCAGTATCGACAAGGCAGGTTTATGTAATCCGATAGCTGAAGGATAACCCCGTCACAAAAGATGAGCCAAAGAGGACCTATACCGTCAGGATAGGACCAGCTCAATCAAAAGAATAAAAGCAAACTCGTACCTGCCATATGATAATAGTCTCAAAAGAGAGAGGGCACGAGACTATGAATGACCTCTACAGGTGCTTCGCCAACAAAAACGAAGACGATATGATCTTAGAATCTCCACCAGCACCAAAAGAGCTGGATGATAGGATATACTCGCGGCGGACAACCTAAGAAAAATTGACTTAGGGACGGAGAATGATCCGAGGCCAACGTTCGTTAGTGAGCTACTATCTGAAAAACAGGTGGCCAAGTTAAAAGGCATGCTCATGCAATATAAAGATTGCTTCGTCTGGAACTACTCTGGCCGGGTCTAGATCCAAAAATGGCAGTACATAAACTACCGATATCGCCAGGTATGAAGCCAATCGAACAGGCGCCAAGAAGAATGCAACTCAAACTTAAGATGAGTATCGATGCTGAAATCAAGAAACTAATCGATTCCGGCTTCATCCAAGAAATTCAATATCCCGACCGGATCGCTAATATCGTTCTAGTGATGAAGAAAAATGGGACGGTCCGTATCTGCGTGGACTTTCGGAAGCTCAACAAAACTTGCCCGAAGGACGACTTCCCAGTGCACGTTACCGAGTTTATGATCGATAACACGTCTACCGATGAGGTCTTCTCCTACATGGATGGATCTTCAGGATACAACCAAATAAAAATGCATCCTGAAGACCAGAAGCATACCGCCTTCCGAACCTCGCTGAGCATATTCTGCTATAAGGTGATGCCCTTCGGTTTAAAGAAAACTGGTGCTACCTACAAGAGGGACATGAAAAAGATCTTCGATGACCTCATACACGAGATCGTCGAATGCTATATCGATGAACTTGTGGTAAAGAGCAAATCTCATGAGGAGCATTAGGAACATTTAAAAATAGTGTTCCAACGTCTTCGGAAGTATAATCTGAAGATGAATCCTCTAAAATGCATGTTTGGAGTTTCCTCGGGCAAATTCTTAGGATTTATTATACGTACCAGGGTATCGAAATCGATCGCTTAAAGATCAAGGCGATTATGGAAATGCCCATGTGAAGAACCCTCAAACAACTGCGGTCTCTCTAAGAAAAGCTCGCATATATCCGGCGGTTCATAACCAACTTCTTCAGAAAATGCCGTCCTTACAGTCATTTGATAAAGAAGGGGACCCCGTTCTTCTGGGATCAAAAGTGCCAAAACCCACTAGACGAAATCAAGCAATACCTGCAAAATCCGCTGATATTGACCACTCCAGTTTAGGGAAAACCCCTTATCCTATATACAATGGCCCTTGAGGGTTCTCTTGGCGCATTGTGGGAACAAGAAAATGATCAAAGAAAGGAGAGAGCTCTATAATATTTAAGTCGATTTCTCCTCGGGACAGAAAACAACTATTCCCCCATCGAAAAGTATTGCCTGGCACTGATCTTACCAATAACGAAACTCAGACATTATGCCTTGGCACATGAGGTCTATCTCATATCAAAAGTGGATCCTCTTGAATATCGGATTTCAAGGGCCATACTAATAGGAAGGCTTTCCAAATGGGCCTTCCTCCTAATGGAGTTCTTAGTAACGTATTGTCCCCTCAGAACGATAAAATGGCAAGCAATAGATGACTTTCTAGCAGAGCATCCGATACCAGCCGACTCCTCTTTAAATTGCGAGTTGCCAGACAAAAACACATTCGATGCAATCGAAGAAGAAAATGATTCATAACAGGTGTTGCGCCATGGCAGCGCCCCGGCCTCGTACTCGAGGCCAAAATGCGGAATCAAAAATTTTCCTTACTCGAAAACCGGCGCTACCGCAGACAATTACCCGGATCGTAACCATTAACCTACGCTAGCTAACTAGAGATGGGGTGAGAGATATACCAAGCGATCCGTGTCCTTCGGTCTTCGTCTCCACTCCGATCTCCCGCGGAATCTCCGTCACCTCCTCGCTCGTCGGAAAGGGCACCACGTAGCCGGAATCTTTTACGGGCTCCCGCCTCTTGACCGAGGCAACTCGGGCGCGAAGTTGGCTAGCCGACGCGTCCAAGGCTTGCTATAGAATAGTGTAGTGAACTTGTCTCTTTAGGGTTCTTAAAGTTGCCATGATGAAAGAATGGGAGGAGGAGAAGAAAGCAACTAAAGAAAATGTGCTTTGGAATTTTGGTAGCATGAAAAAATGATATGAAACTTTTTCCTCACACAAAATGAAATCCCCTCTTCTCCCTTGGAATAGTGGCCGGCCCTCCCTCTCAAGAATGGGATTGGAGAGAGAAAAATGCAAGAAAGAATATATCAACAATATAGAAAATGGTCACTCTCATTTCACTAATCAATCTCCTTTTTCAAAACCATCACAAGAAAAGCAAAGATGAGACCAATATGGAATCTCATGATGACAAAGGCACATAAGCAACAAGACCCTCCACAAAAGAGTTATTTGCAAACTGCAAATAACCCCCTTCCAACTAGAAAGTCCGACCGAGAAGGAATGAAGGAAAACCGGCCGGAATGGAATGCAAACTGGCAACATCAGAAAAACTGATCCCGTAATAAAATACGGGAAAACCCCACTACTGCAAATACATGCCCGCATTTGTATTCCCACTGAACACAAATGCAAAGAGACAAAACTACACTATCAAATACTAGAATCCGGCTTAAGCCAAAGCCGGATAGTAAAAACCGTCCGATCACGATCCGTGCAATACCGCACGTATCTGATCGAACCCTGCCATATCTCCATACGGCCTCTACAGCGTTTCGCCCGAAACTTGAGTAACTGAGTGTGGTGGACTCTAAAGACTCGTCAATATCTTGGCTGTGGATTTAACCACTAGCACGTCAGAGGTATAAGCCAATACGTGACGGGCCACCAGGTATTGACCAAATGGGACGTCGATGAGGAAGCTCACCCCGACACCCAACTGAGCCTGTCAGTGACAATATCCGTACAGTCCGGTCCGTTCGTCTATGAGTATCGCATGGCGGGCCTAGGGGGTTGGTGAAAGTCAGACCCCCAAAAGCGGTACAAGTCGTGTCGGAGCGTAGCCCAGAACGCCCTGAGATACTACTGGAATACGTACCAGTAAATCTCCTGCCTCGGCCGAGGGCTTTGCGTAATGGCTCTCCTAGACACAGCGCGACCTCACCCCCAATACCGGGAGAGACGAACCCCTGCAGATCCGCTCACTGCCTCCATGTGGCTCGGGACTGTACCCAACTAAAACCTGTTTGCACGACTCCTTTGAGCCGTGGTAGGGTAGTAATCAAAGCACAGTGGGAACTCACACGAGACAAATGACGATCTCAGGTCGATGAGCTAACCTGTACACATGTCACCAGGGAACTGCTATCTGACATCTGGTATAAGACCAACTAGCAGGTTCCCGGCGAGTCCTGTCCGGTGTACTCATAACCCAATGAGCACCTGTATACATCTTAGGTGAACCAACTGACACCAGTGGTTTGTGAGACCGGCCACCGCCCCTCGTCGGGGTCTCGACTGTATACACTAGTCTACTAATGGAGTATCGATGCCCAGTCTCGAAACTCCCACGACTAGGGACCTTTTAAGGATGTGCTTATAGACCCCAGCTCCCACGTATATGATCGCCATCATACTGCTGGTCGTCAAGCAAGAATCCTAGGGTCTCTATCAACGTGTAATAGCGACATGTCAGGTCACCTAAAGCAGTACATGATGATAAAGATAAACCAGATAGCATACTATCATCTCGAGTAAGACTGTCCTACCGGGATAGGTCCTCCCTCAATCATTGCAATCACGTGCCTGTGATCCAATAATTGACTCTGAGGGCACTAACTCCAACAATCTCCCACTTGCACTCAAGGCTAATTATTGCGATGTCACATACTCACAGCCCGTATGATACCGAACACCCAACTCCTCTACTAGTCAGTCTCACAAAGCTCGTTTGTGAAACTTTTGCGTTCGAGGAATAGCCTCAGTGAGTGGATCCGCTGTGATGTTTCTTTCAATGTCTCTCTATATCTCAAGTTCGCGGAGAAAGCCATCTCCCGAAATGAGCAATACCTGTCTTAGAATGTCTGGATGTCTGATGGGACCTAGCTCATAAATGAACTCCAAATCCAAACTTCTTAGACTGTATCAACAACTGAAACTAATCAGTATCCTGCGCCATGCCTCCCTCAGTATTGCCTTGGACCACCTATCCAAAATACTGTCCCTCGTCAGAGGGAGAACTATAACTCTGACGACCTCCTTGTCGTCCATGTCACCTTGGAAGCCTGGAGTGATAACCGTCTCCTAAAGGAGGCAGTCGTTATCATATCCCTAGAACATTCACTTATGTTCTAAAACTGCTTCCGACTGTTCCTCCAGGATTGGATCAATATCAACTTATTGCATCTAGTGCAAGAACAACATCTGGTGTGGTACTTGACATCTCATGATTGACTCAATTGCCTAAGTAAGTGATCTGTCAATCATGCGTATCCCTCTCCCCTTTAGTCTGTAAGACACCTTTAGAGAGGGTGACTCCATTACCTGCAGGTACACTACCATGCCAGGAGTCGTCCATTCTAAATACTCATAGAATGCTGTCAAAATACCCAGATTGGGAAACCACCCAAATCTAGATCTAAAACTATAGATCTAGTAACCAGTATGTCTGATATAATATCCAAGTCCCTTGCGGAGAAACCACTGTGTGACGACCAAAGTATAACCGATCGTAGTATAGGAATATCACTTCCTACTACCTTCTCAACAGATCCATCCCCTATTCTGATGACGTCAAACCCATGACTGTCACATCAGAAACAGATGATCTAACTCCGCTATATCTGCTTTAGTCTATAAATAGACATAAGCCAGATGTCCACCATTGCTTCTGCTGCTCCCACTGACTACGACAACCCTCTGCCAGAGTCATATAGACGTGCACTTCTAAAGCTAGTTTAGAACGACGCTATACTCATCCTCCTGCCGGGTCTCGCAGCCTGGAACAACAACAATGGCAAGTGTGGGTAAACAAGAACTTCCCTGTCACCGTCCTTGAGGCTACCGGAGTACCTCTCGGGTGCCTGAAGTTACCCACCTTATCTGCAGAGTGGCCAATGGAATGTCAAACCAGATTGAATCTTTAGGTCGCTTATCAAATCTTCAGTAATCGTTTGCGGTTCTGGAATCACTTCCAGTTCTACCATACTCCCACTGCTGTTTTTGAAAAAAACCATTTTTAATAAAACTGTGGCGAGTCTAGAACAATATTTCTATTGATCTGCCAGATGGTAGAAAGTCAACCCTCGTCATAGCCTGGGTCAACCCACAAACAGCCATTACAGAAACGTGCCTTGAGTTGTCCAGTGTCTGGTTTTAAGCATAAGCCGGACAACTCCCCGTACCTTAACAACGTTAAGATATGAACTGTTCTATATCCAATATAGAACCAGAGGCACTGATTTAATTGAACCAGATTCAAATCATGCAGCTATCTCCAGTGCATGTCAACTAAATGGAGAGAGGCCAATCAGCGTTACTCAACTTAGGAATGCTTCCAATTATGAGTAACCTGAAAGAGAAGCAATTTCTCTTTATCATTACTATCAACTGAATACCATACACAAGTATCTACATCTTCGATCACTTTGAAGAATCCCGATACTTGCTACACCTGGTTCTCTACTCTATTCAAATACCTATAACTCCTCAAAACTTAGACCCTGTGTTTCCACGAAACACATGTCTAAGAACTAGAGAAGTTAAAAGTAAACAGAATATAGTATGAGGACCAACCCCTCTGTCCTAATGGACACTGGACAACATACAATACTCTGTATAAGTCCGCTGAGTCTAACAACTCTTTCACTGTGTGTCGTAGGTTGAAAACTGTACTTATGGTTAAGAAGAATTATACCGCTGTTTAATGCTCCTTACCCAACCATCCACTGATATAGGTAAATGTCGTAGACATAATATCAAAAGGTATATCTCACTCTATGAAAAATAGACGTACAGATATATCAATTTGAAATTGGTGCACAACAGCGGATATTCATAACCAAATATTTGCCGACCGGCAAACAGCCCAGGTGATCTCCTCAAATATCACCGATTACAACGAATCCCGATATAATGAGGATGATCACCCAATTCCCAATAACTTACTCCCACTCAACATCTTGTAAAACCATACAGATGTGAGAATCATACCTGGTAAATACATACCCTGGAGTAAGTGTCTAATCGGGAAATCAGTTTTTCCATTAACAGTACACAGTGAAACTGAAACATTGAAATGTTTCGTTGGGGTATCCTGGTATTCCTAGTAATGCCTCTTCCATTATCCAGATTCACAACTATAACCGTATAATTCTTTGCCACCTCTCCAAATCCCTTTATATGTCTTTAGTCATTACCTTCTGTACACCCCTTTAAGCCAAATGGTTTTCTTCATTCCCTACCGTTCGGCACCAGCCTATGGTTTGGAAGAAGACTATCCAAAAAGCATAAAGGGTGTACTGTCCTAATCCTAGGAGCACTCGCAATGCGAGAGAAGGTGAAGATAAAAGACACCTGAATGTACTTTATTCCTATTTCTCCTGAACCAGGATCCATCCCCGAACTGGAACAAGTTCCTTTCGAGTTCGTATATAACCATACGATGGATTATCCAATAAAATGGGATCTTCTTAGTGATACGGAGTGTCCTGGAGAAATACAAAGGTGATTTAGGATTGGCGAAGAAATACTTGGTTTGGTCGTGAATAGCAGTCGCAACTTAAATTTGCCCTCCTACTAATCCCTTGCTTTGTCTTAACCTTAATACCTTCTGCACACCGTTTAGGCTAATTGGTTTTCTTCATTCCCCACCGTTCGGCACCAGCCTAAGGTTTGGAAGAAGACTGTCCAATCTGCGTAATAGGTGTACTACTCCTAAGCCAAGGAGTACTCGCAACCTGAGAGAAGGTGAAAAGAAAAGACAACTGAATAATCCTATTCGTTTTCTCCAGAACCAGAAACCATCCTCGAAGTCCTTCGAGTTCGTATATAACCATACGATGGTTTTGTCCAATGGAAGTGGACGTTTGTAGTAATACGGGGTGTCCTGGAGAAAAGGGTAAAAGTAGGAGTGGCAATGAGGTCTGCAACTCTGACAATCCAAAAGCCTGTATTAAGAAGGTTCGGTCAACTTGGTCACTGAGTCATAGTCCAGGGTCGGGTCAATGGTCGCTGCCAAAAAGAGAGAGAAAAGAAACACTCAGCGTGCACTCTAACCTAGATCAGAATGGTTACCAATTTATCTAATCAGGAAACCTCCCACTGTACCTCAAATTCTCCTCCAAACCTGAAAGAAGAATTAGTCGGGATCACCCGAGGAGTAAACCAACTCATCAGTGGGAATCGGGATCCAACTATCATCGCATGATAACTTGATGGAATCCACTCAAGTCACCACTCTCCAGAAGGTATGCGCAGGCTTGGCAAGTTTCAGTTCTTTTGAAACTCCCGATAAGATTTTTACCCCTAGGACCCAAGTGACCTTGACGAATAATCAACAAATCAAAAGGTCCTAGTCAAGTTCAACCCGTCATTATCTTGATTGCGTTAAACCCACCCGCACGACCCTTGACGAATAATCAACAAAGTCGCACGACTGTCCTAACCAATCCACATATCCATGCGACAGAAAGCATTACAGAGCTACCGCACACTACGCCTCGGCGAATAGCAACGACAAACGTAGCGCGAATACTAAGCAATACTAATCCGAAATGACGGAGGGCTACGAATGGTTTCTGGCGAAAACCTTTAACATAATGAACTTGATATCGTTGAAGGAACTGGATAACTTTTATAAAAATATAGTGACGAAAACTTTTACTAAAGAGGTCACTCCCGGTGAAGGGATCTCGGCTCTTTCCCCGTAGAATGAGGTGCAGGATATTCCAACTGAATACCACGATGCAAAGCAAAAGTAATCGGCTATAGTGAAGCTATTGCCCTGACGCAAACTTCTGTCCAAGGGGTCACTCCCGGTGAAGGGATCTCGGCCCTTGCCTCGTCGACTGAGGAGCAGGATATTCCAAATGAATACCACGATGCAAAACAAAAGTGAACGTCCTTGCAATAACAGCTTTTTGAAAAATGTTCCAACAACATCAGATTAGGTTTGTTTATCTTGCATTGATCCGAATCAATGCAGTCCCATCAATTGATCACACCACAAAGAACGAAAATATACTGACGTACGTATATGCCATCCGCATTCGCCACTGGGTCCCGTCATCACCCGTTAGGTTAGCTAACTAACGGCAGAGCGGGGACTGGACTAGCGCGGATGTAAAACATATACAACGTCTACTAATATATATACCAATATATAGTATTTCGCTCAAGGCGTGAATAAAATGCAACATCACAGAAATGTACAGCATCACAGAACAATACAGATATATGGAAACCCCGAGTTTCACAGAGCCGCAGCTGAAACCCGACGTTCCCCTGGTCGTGTGGATAGCCTGTGCAATGAAATCCTAGACCCCTACGGGCGCGGCAAGTCACCCGCCAAAATCTGAAGCGAGGCAGCCCCCTTCAGCGCCGTGAATGGACCACCCAGCACTTCACGGAATCCGGTAACTTGGGCACCCCTCCTGGGTCAACCTGTACCCCCTACGAGTGCGGCGAATAGCCCGCCAATCCTGGACTGAAGCCCCCTCCGTCTCAATGCCCTGAGATGCGGGCTTGTTGCCTTCCAGAACCCGGCTATCCGTGCACCCCACCGCGGGGCAATCCTAGTACAGAAAGTAAAAATACATACAACGGGTACATCGACCGCAACCAGGTCGTGCCCCAAAAGAATAATACAAACTGGCAGTGACGGCAGTCCACATGTCGGACGCTCGCTCCGCAATAACAAATGTACATAATACAACAAAACTGTACTAGCATTGCAACCAGGCTATCCCCCACGACCGATCCGCAACATCACAGCATAAACATAGAACATCAACGTGAAAATCACGTTCGCAAATCCGTCTAACCGGGCTATAGCAGTTAGACCGGATTTACCGATCGAGTGACATTCACGGTCGCAGATATAATGTAAATACTGTGAAATAATGTGTTTAAAAATATACGATCAATCAAATAATTAACAAGCGGGCCCCAAATGAAAACTGTAGCACTCACAGAAATAACTGGCCCAATATTAATATCCCAAAAGCCCTATTTTTAGCCCAGAAAGCAACTGAAGAAAAACGACAAAGTGGGCCCACTCTATTGCGGCGGAAGCGCGGCATAAATGGGGGTATCGCCGCGCTTCCGCGGTAGAACTAAAGGATCACTGTATCGGTTTTTTCCAGAGTTCTTAAAACTCCCTTTACATCTTTCTGAGATCACCTGAAAAATTTTTAGACTTCAAAAAAATTCAACAGAAACTGATGTGAAGGAAAAAATACGGTTTTTGGAATTTCGGTCGATCGGAACTGAAAAACAGATTAGAACAAGCTAGGAAAGGTTAATGGCGTGGCTCTGATACCATGTTGCGCCACGGCAGCGCCCCGGCCTCGTACTCGAGGCCAAAATGCGGAATCAAAAATTTTCCTTACTCGGAAACCGGCGCTACCGCGGACAATTACCCGGATCGTAACCATTAACCTACGCTAGCTAACTAGAGATGGGATGAGAGATATACCAAGCGATCCGTGTCCTTCGGTCTTCGTCTCCACTCCGATCTCCCGCGGAATCTCCGTCACCTCCTCGCTCGTCGGAAAGGGCACCACGTAGCCGGAATCTTTTACGGGCTCCCGCCTCTTGACCGAGGCAACTCGGGCGCGAAGTTGGCTAGCCGACGCGTCCAAGGCTTGCTATAGAATAGTGTAGTGAACTTGTCTCTTTAGGGTTCTTAAAGTTGCCATGATGAAAGAATGGGAGGAGGAGAAGAAAGCAACTAAAGAAAATGTGTTTTGGAATTTTGGTAGCATGAAAAAATGATATGAAACTTTTTCCTCACACAAAATGAAATCCCCTCTTCTCCCTTGGAATAGTGGCCGGCCCTCCCTCTCAAGAATGGGATTGGAGAGAGAAAAATGCAAGAAAGAATATATCAACAATATAGAAAATGGTCACTCTCATTTCACTAATCAATCTCCTTTTTCAAAACCATCACAAGAAAAGCAAAGATGAGACCAATATGGAATCTCATGATGACAAAGGCACATAAGCAACAAGACCCTCCACAAAAGAGTTATTTGCAAACTGCAAATAACCCCCTTCCAACTAGAAAGTCCGACCGAGAAGGAATGAAGGAAAACCGGCCGGAATGGAATGCAAACTGGCAACATCAGAAAAACTGATCCCGTAATAAAATACGGGAAAACCCCACTACTGCAAATACATGCCCGCATTTGTATTCCCACTGAACACAAATGCAAAGAGACAAAACTACACTATCAAATACTAGAATCCGGCTTAAGCCAAAGCCGGCTAGTAAAAACCGTCCGATCACGATCCGTGCAATACCGCACGTATCTGATCGAACCCTGCCATATCTCCATACGGCCTCTACAGCGTTTCGCCCGAAACTTGAGTAACTGAGTGTGGTGGACTCTAAAGACTCGTCAATACCTTGGCTGTGGATTTAACCACTAGCACGTCAGAGGTATAAGCCAATACGTGACGGGCCACCAGGTATTGACCAAATGGGACGTCGATGAGGAAGCTCACCCCGACACCCAACTGAGCCTGTCAGTGACAATATCCGTACAGTCCGGTCCGTTCGTCTATGAGTATCGCATGGCGGGCCTAGGGGGTTGGTGAAAGTCAGACCCCCAAAAGCGGTACAAGTCGTGTCGGAGCGTAGCCCAGAACGCCCTGAGATACTACTGGAATACCTACCAGTAAATCTCCTGCCTCGGCCGAGGGCTTTACGTAATGGCTCTCCTAGACACAGCGCGACCTCACCCCCAATACCGGGAGAGACGAACCCCTGCAGATCCGCTCACTGCCTCTATGTGGCTCGGGACTGTACCCAACTAAAACCTGTTTGCACGACTCCTTTGAGCCGTGGTAGGGTAGTAATCAAAGCACAGTGGGAACTCACACGAGAAAAATGACGATCTCAGGTCGATGAACTAACCTGTATACATGTCACCAGGGAACTGCTATCTGACATCTGGTATAAGACCAACTAGCAGGTTCCCGGCGAGTCCTGTCCGGTGTACTCATAACCCAATGAGCACCTGTATACATCTTAGGTGAACCAACTGACACCAGTGGCTTGTGAGACCGGCCAACGCCCCTCGTCGGGGTCTTGACTGTATACACTAGTCTACTAATGGAGTATCGATGCCCAGTCTCGAAACTCCCACGACTAGGGACCTTTTAAGGATGTGCTTATAGACCCCAGCTCCCACGTATATGATCGCCATCATACTGCTGGTCGTCAAGCAAGAATCCTAGGGTCTCTATCAACGTGTAATAGCGACATGTCAGGTCACCTAAAGCAGTACACGATGATAAAGATAAACCAGATAGCATACTATCATCTCGAGTAAGACTGTCCTACCGGGATAGGTCCTCCCTCAATCATTGCAATCACGTGCCTGTGATCCAATAATTGACTCTGAGGGCACTAACTCCAACAACAGGAACTCTACTTTGATGGAGTATCTTCCATGAAGAGGCGAAAGCAAAATACTGCCATAATCAAAACTGGGATGGACCTTATCTTCATGACCCCGTAAGGAGAGATATTATGGTATGCCCTCTCCTTAATGGAGCCAAGGACTAACAACGAAGCTGAATATGAAACTTTAATAGCAGGTCTCGAGATAGCTATCAACCATGGAATCAAAGTCCTCCTCATATATGGAGACTCCTAGCTGATCGTTAACCAAGTAAATGGTGACTATCAGATATGCAAACCAGAGTTGATAAAGTATGGCGAAAGAGTGCAACAACTGCTGACACAAATCCCTTCCTATACCCTGTAAAGTATACTGCGCGGAAAACAGCAAGGCAGATGCATTGGCCAAATTGGGTAAGGAATTGGCTAATGAAGATCTCGATGACGTGAGAATTATTGTGCAAAGCCGCAAGGTTCTCGCACCAACATATATATTTTTGGAAGACATAATAGAGCCATCCAAAAGAAAAGAAACAACCGAACAAATAGCCCTTCAAATGAGAACGGAGAAAAGGTCAAGGACTGGAGGGAATTCTTCATAGACTACTTTAAGTCCCAACGAACGCCCGAAAATGCGTCGTCTAAACATCAGCTCATGAAACGAGCTTTGTCTTTCGCCTTCGTCAACGATACTCTATATAAGAGATCATTCAACTGTCTGTGGTTAAGATGCATGGGGCCAAAGGAACCAAAGAAAGTCATCAAAGAAATTCACAACGGACTCTGCAGTTCTCATCAAGCTGGGCCAAAGAGGAAGTTGAAAATAAAAAGAATGGGTTACTATTAGCCCACGATGATTAAGGACTGTCTCAAATATGCGAAGTAGTATCACTTGTACAAAATTCACGGGGACTTCATCCAGCAACATCCAAATCCGCTGTACCTGACAGTGGCTAGCTGGCCGTTAGAAATGTAGGGAACCGATATAATTGGCCCTATCGAACCGGCATCATCGAAAGAACATCGGTTCATATTAGCAACAACTGAGTACTTCTCTAAATGGGAAGAAACGGTACCACTAAGCGAGGTGAAGATGGAGAACATCCTCCACTTCTTCATAACCTATGTCATTTATCGGTTCAGAACTCCGCGATGGATAATCTCGGATAATAGGCCAGCTTACAGAAGTCATAAAATAAGCCACTTCGCACAGCAGCATAAAATATATTAGAGATACTCTTCAGTCTATAATTCTTGGGCCAATGGTATAGCTGAAGCTTTCAACAAGACCCTGATAAAGATTATAAAAAAGACGGTGTCCAGAAACAAAAAAGACTGACACGAAAGGCTGCATGAAACTCTCTGGGCATACTGAAAAACGTTCAAAATAGCCACGAATACAACACTATACGCTTTGATGTTCGGCATGGAAGCAGTGCTCCCATTGGAAATAGTACTCCCCTCTCTACGAGCAGCGGTTCGATATGAGCTGACAGATGAAGAAAATGCTCATCATAGGTTTTAGGAGCTCGATGCCCTCGATGAAACTCTCCTTATAGCACAACAAAATCTGGAGGCTTATAAGGGAAAGATGACACGGTCATACGAAAAACTGACCAGGCCAAGAACATTCCACTAAGGCGAACTCGTGCTGGTCGTAAAAAGACCAATGATCCCCAATCATGTAAAATGGGGGAAGTTCGAACCGAACTATGAAGGCCCGTACATTATAGACAAAATCTACCAAGGTGGAGCCTACATGCTCATAAATATGCATGGCGAAAGGCCGTTCCAGCCAATAAATGGCCGATTCCTCAAAAGATACTACGCTTAAAAGAGTTATGACTTAAGTCAATGATAGATGATGACACTTGTGTCCGCTCTCTATCTTCCTGAGTTAGAACTCTGAAAGCACTACCAAAAGAAAAAACTCCATCGCCCTAAACACGGCGATACTGGACCGAAACGTCCATAAATTAATTTTGGACCAAAACGTTCTTAAACAAATATTGGACCGAAACGTCCCTAAACTATTGCATTCCCCTAAAAACGGGAATAATGGACCGAAACATCCATAAACTAATATTGGACCAAAACGTCCTTAAACTAATATTGGATCGAAATGTCTCTAAACTAATGCATTCCCCCAAAAATGAGAATAATGGACCGAAACATCCTTAAACTAACAATCGACCGAAATGTCCTTAAACTAATATTCGTCTCAAGGAATGCTGGACCGAAACGTCCTTAAATTAATGCTGGACCGAAACGTACTTAAAATAATAATGGACTGAAATATCCTTAAACTAACATTCGCCCCCAAAACGGAAATATTGGACCGAAACGTTCTTAAACTAGCATTTCTCCCCAAATACGGTGATAAAGGACCGTTATGTCCTCGCGCGTTTAGCTCTGCAGTGAATCCCTATATCAATCACCGTATACAACACGGGCATAAACGAATCATAACTCTTGCAGGCCCTACATGGTAGTCCTTTAAGGAGACCGATGCCTCCAGCTAACAGTGCGTTATCTTATGGGCCACCTAAAAAACGGCATGTCCACAAGCAAAATGTGCACAGATGAAAACCCAAAAAGGCACTGTGAGTAAAAACAGCAGAACTGCCAGTCAGCTTGTGAAAACCCGAAAGGGCGCAATCTCGTGAAAAAATAAAATACACTTACAGGGTCCTTTCGATCTTGTAAGGAGAAAGTACTCTTATAAGATCCTTACGACTTATAAGAGAAAAACGCACTTAGGAATTCTCATGACTCCTAAGAAGAAAATACACTTATGAGATGCTCTCGACTCGTAGAGAGAAATACCTTTATGAGACCCTTACGGCTCATAAAATCAAAAATCCTTAGTCGACGGGATCATAATCCTGTTTGCTAAGCCATCTTTATTCTAATCCACAAAGGCAAATGATGATTCGCTACTGGCAATATCCCAGTTGTAATGATACTGATGCCTAAATAGGTATCAAATTTTAAGTCCTATCACGGCAAATGGTAATTCACTGGTAGCGATACTGATACAAAGATTGGTATCAGATTTCAAATCCCAAAATAAAGCCGAAATGATAGGGCAACTCGCAATAAAAAGCAGCGAGTAAAAATAAAAATAGCCGAAATGATTAGGCAATCGCGACTTTTGCGACATAAAAGCTGAAAAGATAGAGCAACGGAAAAAAAAATTAAAAAAATGAAAAAATGATGAAAATGAAACTTTTTTGCCCTGCAAGTATGTCCATATTGACTCTTGTATATAATCCATGGGCATAAATGAAGGAAAGGGAACCGTATTTTCCCACTATGTTTCGTAAAAAGGTGAACCAAGTCTTGGCGGTTCATATACAACCTGGAGACTATCCCAGCATTCCTTTGCATTCCGGCAGAATGTAGACGCAACGCCATCATAAAAAAAGACCCAAGGGTCAAAGCAAAAATAGAGTAATGGAAAAATCCTACCTCCAAGTCTTGACGGTACATATACAACCTAGATTCTATTCCGGTGTTCCCCCTCACTTCAGCAGGGTGCGGATGCAACTATCAGATGAAATTGGAGCAATGACATATTTCTAGCTCCGGACTTCAATTGCAATACATACAGCATAGAGATCTTATAGATGTCTACCCTACTTTAGCAAAGAATCGGCGCAACATCATCAAAACAAAAACGAAGTGACGACTTATTCCTAACTTCAGGTCTTGACGGCAGTACAAAGAAAGCCTAATGACCATTAGAGATCATCCTACCCTAGAAAGGTGTGGTTATGACTCATCGGGGTTCCAAATTGAGCCTAATCTCAAGTAAAAAGCGCCATGGTAAAGTATAAACGCTTGTTCTTCCAACGGTAATATGACCTAAGAAGATTACTTAAAGATGTCCTGTCTATCTTCAGAAGGGACCAGAGACACGAAAGACGCGGGACTACTCGAATATCGGCTTAAAAACTGCATATCAAGGAATATATCAACCAACGCGACGGTACCACGGACCAAAACCCTGGTACCACAAACCTAACGGACCTTTATCATAAAAGGATGGGGGTTATCTACATACAACGTCAAGACAAGTTTGCATGTAAACCCAAGGGAGGTAAACTAAAAAGACTCTGAAATGAGTGAATAAGCTATAAACTATGAAAAGAGTACGTAAACTAGAGACTCCGAAAAGAGTGAATAAACTACAAACTCTGAAATGAGTACGTAAACCAGAGACTCCAAAATGAGTGAATAAACTATAAATTCCGAAATGAGTATATAAACTACTACGCATTAGGTCAAGACATCAAGAAACAGAAGAGTGCATGTGGATAAAAAAAAGTGTATTCTTTATCAGGAATCAAAATGTTTGAAAGATACAATTTATATATAAAAAAAGAGATACAATTCTAGCCTCTAAGAGGTGGGGCTTTTAATAAAGCGGCGACCCGCTCATTCTCTTGTTGCAGCTCCTTCTCTCGCTCCATTATTGCGGCCATCATTGCTTCAGCTTGAACTCACTGTTGCAAGGAAGAAAATAGTTTCTTAGAAATGTCCAGCTTAGCGCTTCGAAGTCCCACATTCCTCGCTCAATAGAGTCAAGGTCCCGCCTCAGCGCCACTCCTTTAGAAATGTATCATTGAAGATTTTCGAAGATAACTCGGAACCGCGCATCATTTGTTTTTACCTGGGCATGTAATTGGCTTGATTCGCTAAAAGCCATCTCAAGCTCCTTCTTCTTTAGGACCAGCTTCTGCTCGAAATAATGAATGGAAGTGGCACTTTGTTCGATCCATGCGACCAATTGAGCCTTCGAGGATAATACTTCATGTAAGACGTTTGTGCTCAATCTCTTGGAGGCAAGCCTCGATTCGCTTACAGCAATCAACCCAGATGCTGACGAAATATTCATTATGAAAAGTCCCAAGAGTCGACAACATGGGGTTGACTTCGTCCGCGAATTCCGCAGCAGAAGTGAGAGCCTCGACATTAAGGTCTTCAATAAATTCACTTAGCATGCGCCTGCTATTTGCTGCACCTCTGGAAGATTGACGTTTAGCGAAGGGTCCTGCGGGCATAGAAATACGAGACTCAAGAGGAACCAAAGCCCGTGTAGCTACTACAGAATAAGACCCATACAAAGAAGGGTCAGATTTCAACCTAAAATTAAAAAAAATGACGAATGAGAACTAACTTACCAATAGTTGAAAGTGGCAAATCGGGGAGCATAGAGGGCTCAGCTATTCCTTCGTCCTTTCCTTCGAATCGTAAGACTGTGGTCAATACGGAAAAAGCCTATTAAAAAGGGTTACTCGTAGAAAGATGAAATAAGAAATGAAAAATATACTGACCAATGCCAGAAGGAGAGACCGTTCTTGATTGGAAGGTGAAGTACGAGGTTAACATTTGACACAAATGGTTGAAAAGCACTCCTACAAGATTGCAACAATATACGGTAAGAAATTAATCCAAGGAGTAATATCAATACTGAAACGAGGAAATAAAAGATCTCTACCTTTCGTCTTTGAGCCCGAGAAAACTCGAGGGGGTGCGAAAGAAATAGGTGAAACAGCAACAGCCATGGTGATGGCCAATAAGGGTTCTTCAATCAGCAAATCGCCAGTGTTTACCGTGCCAATATCAAGAAATAAAGGAGATGTTAGAGAATGTGTCTAGCAGGATTAAGGGTCCAAAATCAAAACACAGAAATACCTGACGGTGCGGAAACCATAGTGGTGTCTGGAGCATCAGTAGTTATGACAGCTTCCTCGATTTCCATCATCACCGGGAAGACGGATTCAACGTCTGCACTTTCGTCTCCCGAATAAATAAGGGTCGTCATTATGCTAGCGTCAGCACGGATATTGGGGATCAACAGGGAGAGGAAGTGGCCGCTGGAATAGTGTCAGACTCAAAAGAAAGACTCGATGCCCCAGAATCCCCAAACGCTGGTATCTCACCCGCAGCGCTGACACCTAAACTTGGCCCTGCTGTATTATTCAAGGAAAAATGTGTTATAATTCAAGAAAAACTTCTATGGAAAGGAACTTGGAAAAGTAAATAAGTCCTACCAGGTTTCATTAAAATATCGTGCACTGTCTCACCTTGAAGTAACCGCTCGGCCTCTTCACGAGCTGCATGCGCGATTTGCCTATGAGCAGTTGATAAGGCAGGAAGAATGTCCTCCATGGGAACATCAGGGGGTCACATCTCACTCGAACCCGCACCTGTGGCTAAGCGAGCCTGACGCTCCCTCGCTGCATGCTTTCGACGCTTCTTCTCAGCTTTAGTTGTATGGAAAAATCTCTCTAGAACCACAGACAGAAGAACGGCTTCATCTGAATCAGACTCAACTTCCAGATCTGCTCCAATGTTCGCCATCAACTTCTTTAGAGATGCTTCCCGTAGTGGTCCTGGGGTGGCCTCAACGGTAGCCGGTAGCTCTGAAGGTTCTGTAGGTACCATCGGGGGAATATCCTCCGCACTACCACCTAAAGATGGCACCGCACTCGGAACAGCATAAGCTACGGTGGTTCCTGTAATAAAAAAAAGGGGAGTCAGGGTGTGGACAAAATGAGCTAAATATTTTTAAGGCGTCGCAAAACAAATCACACCGAAGCCCATAAAAACACGAAGCCTCCCCTCTTCCTCGAGGGACGCCAAAAGAGATGCCTGTTAAGAAAGGAGTGTTAATAAAGCATAATCAATAACAACTGAGCCTTTTATCGCAAGCATATGGGGTAGGCTACATGAACCAACATAAGAATCACGTCGGGACCAGCACATGAATCCTCCGCCTCCACTCACTCCTATCGAACAATATACTTTCATCGAGTCCTTTGGCAACCATATCGTTTCGTATAACCTCCATCCATGTTTTCTTCGGTCTCCCTTTTTCCTTTTTTCCATTGCCCATATCGAGAGTATCTATTCGTCGAACCGGTGCTTCCATAGGTCTGCGTCGCACAAGACCAAACCATCTTAGCCGGTTAATAAAGCATAATAAATTCTAAAATATACAAAATAGTATAAATGATATATACCTGACGCCGCAAGAGAAGCAAACGCTACTTGCTCGTGGGCTAATCGCTCAGAAGCTTCAATAGCGGCTTGAAAATTGGTTGCTGCGTTCTCATCAATATAAGCTTCAAAAAGATTGTCATTGGTGCCATATTCGGACAAGCCTTCGCTATAGAGTGCATGAGGTTCTTGACCAAACAAAATGTCATCCGAAAACAGGGATTTCTTCTTCTTCTGTGAGCCGGCAACAACACCTGACGATAAGAGCTTCGCTTTACAGGCCTTTTAGGACGGCGACTCCTGGTTTCTGAGCCAATACCCGACTTGGGAGACGCTGCAGCCATAGCGTCGCCAGAAGCACTTACATCCGGTCATGGCTTAGCTGTCGACACCATTGAAAAGGTTCACGGAACTACAACCGCGTTGCTCTCTCTCTCAAGGAATGACGGACAACTGCTCGTCGTTTCAGTAGAACCGCAGGATTACTGGCTGGGATAGAATCCTTGTGATCAAGGAGCATCCACCTTTCTTCTTTGATAGCGGTGCCCGTCGCATGCTGATATCAGGCTATATAGGCATTTCAGGCCTTCGGGATATGACTCGACTCGGCAATCAGAAAGTAAGATCTTGTGTTCAGCTGCATAAAATGGTGCACCACCTTGCGAATGCTCTCCTCTGAAGAAACCGGATTGACGAGAAATGCTTCAAGGGGAATGGTTTTGTTATAGCAGGATTGCTAAGCAAAGCGATGTGGGTTATACCTCATGAATAACACCGAGGATTTTGCCTAAATACTAGGAAACCTGTCCTGATGGAATCCAGATGCACGATCTCTCGGGCCCTCAAAGCAGAAACCCCATCCTTAAAGACATCATGAAGCGGCTGGATCACTTTGGAGGGTTCTTTACCGATGGTCGGGACCCTATCAACAAAAGTCATGCTGTCCCCAACCATGTGCGGACGCAGGAGAAATTGCCGAGCATCTCGCTATGTTGGGTCTGGAGAAGAAGCGTCGACCAATTGCATGACCCGACGGAAATTATACCCTTCATAAAATCTAGGTCTTTTATGCACACAAAATGAACCCAACATATACATCTCGATCCATGAGGTGAAATAATGTAAAGGGAGATTTACGGGCTTTAAACCCGGCTTGGTGGTATCGGCCGCTATACTTAGGCCATGATACAAATAAGCCAATCAGGCAACCCCAATAGCCATACGCGTCCCCACCGCAACACGATGAGCTGGATAGAAAACAGACGGTCTCATGTAGTGAGGATGTATTGGGAGTGCAAATCAACTCAGCCACAAACCAGTGAAGCCTACGAAAAACGTTTCCTTGTCAACGTCAGGAGTGGCAATCTCTGCAAAAGGGATGATGCGAATGTCCGGAATAATGAAATGCTTTAAATCCGCATCTGCGGTCGGAAATTTGTCCAAGCCAAACCCGAATGGATCATCAAGCTTGGCAAAATTTGCAGCCTTCTTCGATAAAACCTCGACGAAGGAAACGGGTGACAAATTCCATAAAGCTAACCTCATGCTCCCCGGACTCCAAAAACAAGCTTTCATATATATTTAACATTTTGATCAGACTCAGGAACTTGTGCTGGATAGAATTTTCCGAAGTAAGGCCTATGACTACCGATTCGGTAGTGAAGATATACTCATCAGGAGGAAGTATCTTTTCATAATGCTCCCCTCTGACGGGTAACCCGGAAATATCTGCGAACTCTTCCAGCGAAATCAATACTTCCTGGTCCAATAATAGAAACGTGTGGGTCAGAATATTCCACTATTCCAAGAAATATTTAACCCACCACACATGAGAAGTGTGGTAATAGAAGAGAGATGCGTAGACCGCTGGGTATAACCCGATTTTCAGCAGCAGCGATTTCTTGGCCGATAAGATGTAGCGGGCCCACTGGAGGTAAACAGCCGGATGTTGAGGGGTCACTCTTATTGTATAAATCTGACCCTAAGGACACACCTCTCCTTGACAAATGCGACGCACCAAAATATCAAGGGCCATCGGCGGCTGGACAGGTATCGATGCCATGGAAGGTTAAAGACGACCCTTCGCAGTCCAATTGACCTCTTCAACAGCATAAGCAACTTACGGAGGGTCGGCATAATGAATCGAAGGGATCGGTTCTAATGGCACGGCACAAGTAAAGCTGCGTCGACCCTCGATAATATAGTTGTACCATGCTCCCCATAGATGAAGAGATTTCTGTTCCGAATCGTAGTCCCGTATTAAAGCAAGGATTCACGATCAGTAAGGGCGTCGGAAAAAGCACTCTCTCCGAACGAACATAGGGAAAAAAGGAACCAGAAGCCATGATACCTGAAAAGAAAACCCAGTAGAGGGTTAGCGATTGAAATACTAAAGTCTAAAAAAATAGTGGGCCCCACAAAATCAAGATGGTGGCTCATCAATAATGAGACATGTGTCCATTCTGAGAATCCAAAAGAATCCTTATTAAATGAATAATACCCATTAAACAGTGGAGTTAAAAACTCTCAATATTTCCTGAAAGGTGGGTTCGTTAAAAAAAACAACAAATTCAAATCTGTGGAAAAAAAAGAGAAGGGATTAAAATCCCAAAAATTCCAGAAAAGGAAAAAAATATCCAAGAACAGTAAAAGGGATAAAATTCCCGAAGTTCTTAAAATCCAAATCAGAGCTAAGCTCTACAAAAAAATAGAATTAAATTCCCCTAAATACTGGGATTAAATCCTAGAGAGCCCCATGTTAGAAAAACTCATAGGTTAATTCATGGAATCAAATTCCAAAGAGAGAAAAATGTCAATATTGACAGCAGGGTAAAACCCTAAAAAGGAGAATCAAAGATTCTCAAGTCTTGGATGAGGACATTAATATCCACGATCTATAAAAAGAAAAGTTTTAGATCTCCAAAAGATCGAAAAAGAGCTAAGCTCTGTCGAATCTGATAATGGACTTAAAATCCGAAACTAAGAAAATATATATGCTCAAGAGGGGTTAAGACCTAAGCTCTGTTCATAGTTCTTACCAAGAAATTTGGCAAAGTATACTCTGTTCAAAAGAGTTTAGGGAGACAGAGATTTAAGCTCTGGGAAACGAGAATTAAATTCTCAAAAGAAAGGAAGGTTCAAGAAAGAAGATGAAAAGGTAGCGGTCGTCTCAAAGGCCTAAGGCCTTATTTATAAGACGTGGAGGGGAACGGTTCAACTTCCTAGATGATCCAACGGTGGTAAAATTGATACCGTTGCACTCACTTGTAAGCCACATGAGAGAAACAATGGGGGAATTTGTTCCCCTAATAATTAAACATAATAAAGAGCTAAGATCTGTTAAAATCAAATGAGGCAGCGCCTCACATGCTCCCCACGAGAGCGCCAGCGCCAATCTCTTATAGGATTAAATCCTATTGTCATACCCCACTTCCCGGTGTACGAATAAGGAGACACGAAGAGGCACGCGACGTATTTACTCAGAAGTAAATACGCTAAGCGTAAATAAGCAATATAATAATTGTACACAAAAAGACATGAGATATAAATAAACAGCAACTTTTTATTGATTAAGCATCCTTTACAATACAACTGGAAAGTAAATAGATTGCTGGAAAGCAATGCCTAAACAATGGCATGAACTGAAGTAAAAGTATATACAAGTGAACTAGAGCTTGGGGTCCTCGATGAACTGCTCCATGTCTTCTGAGCTGGGCTCGATCTCCAGAGAATCGGGTCCTCCTGACAGCATTTCAAAGAAAGAATAGAAAAGGAATGTCGTCAGTGAACAATCGCTCGGTAAGTCCCAAGAGATAGAGAAGAATAGATAGAGAATAGAACATGTAAAGTTTAAAAGATTATGTTCGCTATACTAACGTAGTTGTTTGTAGCTTGGTACAAAAGATAATAATGTTTACGAGAGGAGTCTAACTATCCCGTGGACTAAGATAACCCGGAGTACAAGGCTCCGTCAAACCACACGGAAAAATGGCAATGGATGCTTATTTACGTCTTTTAATGACCATCGCGTGCCACTTTTAACACATTCCGTACATGTCTACCCCTTTATAAACCCCGTAATGTATATTGTGTTGTTTTATAGATTGTAGACTTGCCGAAACCATGATATTAGTTGTTCATGTAAACGGATAAGGATGTAAACGGATAATCATGTGATCAATTCAATGTATATCCATGGTTCAGTCCAGTCGAGTCATGTTGATATTTGATAGTAATTTGGTATTCATGTTCAAGTTCCAATATATATGGATTCATGATGTATTGGAGTTATATTTGAATTGCATGTAGATTGCAATTGTATTCAGATTAGACTTAGACTCTGTCTGGGTCAGGAACTTAAATAGAATTTGATTCCTGAATTAGGTTTTGGAGTTATCGGTAACTACTGCACATGGACGGCAGGATATGTGACTTTTTCCAGGCCAATTACCGTATTGATAACCACAGTTTAGTTTCCTACCTTAAATAAGCAAACACCCACTTTCTCCGGCTCCGTGAGGCTCAAGAGAATTGGTCCCGCTTAAATCTATATTTACTAGGGTTCTTATTATAAATTAATAAACTTGAGGGGGTTTTATAAAAAATAGTTTTGGTAAATTTTCAAAATAAACCTCAAGCATTTATTTATCGTGTTTAGGGTTTTCATGGATGTAGATTTTAAAAGTGATGTATTCTAGTGAATAAATACCTAGCTTTAATAATATATGGTATTTTTGAGTAAATTGGAATTGTATGGATTGATAAAAGTATTTTCTTGAAACTTGTGATTCTTTTCTTTTATTTAGAAAACATGGAATTTATTATATATTTAAAATAGATAGTTTGATAATATTATATACATAATTATTAAAAATAAATTTTATTTATTAAATAGAAATTCACGTTTTTCTTAAAAATTGTATTAAAAATTCCATCGAGATCAGATGCTCCGTGAGGAGGTCTGTATCTCGCTCTAATAGATACGAGGATGTGCGGTAACCCGCACCATCCAAATCGGGTTCCCTAAAATGGGTTGTAGTGCCTTAATTGCTTGGAATTTAATTAAAACAATCTTAAAGAATACAGTTTTATTAGTTTAAGATATTTTATTGTAAAATTGTATTTATTCCATAAAATATTGTTCCAAAAGCCATCGCGCAATGTCATGATGAGTGTTGTGATGAAATATGTCATTACCACATGAGTTTTCTAAAGGTAATATGAGCAAATATAATGAAATGACGCCATAAGTAAACTTTGTGGTATTTAACCGTAAAATTGAAATAAAAATTGTATAACATTGTATTTTGAATTGAAACCTGTTCTAAATGTTTTTTTAAGATTACTAAACAAGATGTTGGTATGGATATTTGGTTATTAAGAAAAGTTGTGTTTTTAACAAAATTAGAATCGGAAGTCGGAATAACTCCGCTTCCGATGAGTTTTGAGAAGAGAACTTTTTAAGTCAACAAAAGAGAAGAGAAGAGGGGACTTACTGGATTAGATGAGCGAAGGGAGATAGAGAAAGATTTTGAGAGCTTCGGCGAGTCGCGGTGTCGCCGGATTTTTCCCGAGTCGTCGCCGGAAGATGACCTTAGGCTAACTCCACTTGTACAACTAAATTAACTTGGAAAAATTTGAGTTTTGATGATAAATTTCAGAATAGAGAGGGATAGGGTATGGGGTGGTATCTATAGGATAAAATTAGGGTTCAGGGAATTAAAATGCATTAAAATGGATTAAAGTGGTGAATTTAATCTCTCTATAAATTTACAGAGAAATCAAACAGCTAAGGAGTAGTAGGGGAGGCCAAGGGGTGTTGGGAAAAATTTTGGGAGCATTCCCCATGGGGGACCTGGCGGCGCCGGCCTAAAAGGCTTTCTCGCCAGTCAATTTGGTGGGGTTAGGGTCTGGATTCTTGTCACGTGTCCTACTCAGTACATACAACATTTTCCGCATGTTTATAATCTAGGACTTTTCTTCTTTACGTGTATTGCGTATGTAAATTTTTGGGCTTCCAAAAAGTTTAAAAGAAAAATTATTAAAAATAATATATGGTTAGGGGGATTTGAACACTGGGGCTACGTCACAGCCGTGCAAGGCTTTATCAATGAGCTACAAGTGTTTTCTTGCAGTTCTTAAACAAAAAATACTTTTAAGTTCTGCTCAGGCTAAGATACTCCTTTCTGTATTTTACAAAAATTTTGTACAGAAAGTTTAGGGTTGTTACACCTATGGTGGCACCGCACGTGAAGTTCACGTGGGCGCCAGTGTGCAAAGCACAATAGCGTCTATCATATATAAGAATTAAATTCTTAAGTGGCACCCATATGCACAACACGGAGCGTCGGCGTCCAAATTAAAAGCAGGTAGAATTAAATTCTACATATGGGATATTTCTTTAAAATCAAGGATATTCTCTGTTAAAAAAAATCATTGGATCAAAAATCCAATGGTGATGATAAATAACGAAATAATAGAATTAAATTCTACTAGGAGAAAATATCCTTTTAATCTTTCCAAATGAGAAAGATATTCTCGGTTGGATCAAAAATCCAATGATAGAATTAAATTGTATTTTGGGAATATATTTCTCCAATCTTTCCAAATAAAGAAAGATTGTTCTCTGTAAAACAGAGAGCCCTTGGATCAAAAATCCAATGGTGATAAAAAATCACTGTTTAATAGAAAATTTTCTATATATAGGAAAATATTTCCTCCATCTTATTAAAATCAAGAAAACATACTCTGTAAAACAGAAATTCTTGGATCAAAGATCCAACAGTGGATAAAATTCCCTAAATAATCTTTAAGACCAATAAAATCAATTGGAATCTCTTAATGAAAGATTTTCTCGAAACTAATTAACAAACGTGCCTCTCCTATATAAAGGATCCGAGACTTCAGGTCTCATAGAGAGAACCCCCCATAAGCTTATGTAAAAAACTATACAGAAAGATCTCAAAAACAACAAAGAATTTAATTCTCAATAAAAAAGAAGTCTTCCTCCTCTCAAATCTTAGGTAAAAAAACCACGGAGATCAAAACATCTCGTTTACCTATCATAGCATATCTAAGAGTTTAACCCTTCTTATGAACTTAGTTCTTTCTCTGGATCTGAGATCCACAAAACAAGTCTCTCATAAGTTGAGAATTTAATTCTCATCGAGAAGATCTCGCTCTTGAGAATCAAAAATTTAGGAAAGAACAAAATTGAAAACAAAGAAGAACTTAGTTCACAAAAAAACCGATCCAAGATCCTCAAAATAGTGATCTTGGTGATCGTTAATGGTCAAAAAACTATTAATAGAGGTTTAACTTCTCTAAAAATATCAACAAAGATTAAATCTTCAAAGAACTCAGCGCCTCACGTGAAAAACATGCGAGCGCCCAAAAGATTCCCCAAAACAAAGGAATCAGCGCCTCACGTGCTTCCTATGAGGGCGTCCAAAACAGAAGTCCAGCACCTCACGTGAAATACATGCAAGCGCTGAATAAAAGTGTTTAGCACTTCATATACAGCCAAAAGGGCTGAGTGCTTAGCCCTGATTGGGCAGCGTCTCACGTGAAAAATATGTGGGCGCCCAACAAAATTAAATGAGATAGCGCCGCACATGCTCCTCATGTGGACGCCGTATAAAAGTGCTCAGCACTTCATATTCAGTCAAAATAACTAAAGTGCTTAGCACTTATTGGGCAGCGCACATGAGTGAGGGCTTCACATGATACACATATGAGCGCCAGAGCCCCAAACCAGTGCCTAGCACTTTTGCATAAAAGGAAAAGAGGCTAAGCAAATAGAACCCAAATAAGTTCTTAACACTTTTGAATAAAAGAAAAGGAAAGAAGAAAAAATTGTGCAGACCAAACCCAAATTGGCTAAAAATCTCTCTCTGAAATTTCTAGCATCCAGTTCAAATGCTCTATTGTTGGATCTTAACTAAATTTAATGATCCTGAAAATATTGCTAAGTTGATCTTAGTCTCAAATAGAACCAACGTATTCTTAGTTAAAAATAAATTAGGCCCAAATGCTCATGTATTTAATTCGATCTTAATCTCAAACTAGATTAACGGTATTTAAACCAAACAAAATATTTTTGAACTAAACGAAAATATAATTTAAGTTCAAAATACAAAATCTAAAAATATACGAATTTGGTCTAATCCACGCCCTATGAGTGACGACATAAACTAGTCTCCGTATACAATTCATGGGCAACCAAAATAAACAAAAATACACTCGATATGAAGTGAACTGCTGGAGCAGGAGAAACTGGTTATCGCAGCGCGATAACGTAATTAACTGCAGCGGCTTGCGCCTGAAGGGAAGAGCCTCACCACAATCAAAAACCCCTCATAAATGAGAGGGAATCGGATGAAGTCTGCTATAACGGTCACATCTATCCAAACCTCGAATATACGATGCCATAAATCAACTTAGTATCTACGAAGAGGTGGATGGAGAAGTCCAAATAGCGTCTGCCCCCAAATTCTGTCTAGACGCCCTTAATGTCTCAGTCCGATCTTTCGGCGGTAAACAGAATGCTAATTTGAAAATTAATCAAGAACATAAGAAACACTTTCCATGGTGGTTCTGTAAACACGTACATATGTATTGTATATTTCACGTTTCGCATACATATATCACATATAGTTTATACATTTTACATGTAAATGTATTATAGATTGAAAATAACATAGCAAAAGGGATGCAATTCCCAAATGTAATCGTGCGACTATCTGAACGTCATAATGCAAAAGTGAATCGATATGGTTCATATTGTCTTAATAACCTAAAATTTTCTACAACCGAGAAATTGATTACCCAAAACAATGGGATTTATTATCCGTTTGAACAAACGCGCTTCTCAAGTTATCGTGATCAAAGACCGTAGGGAGGAAAAAAAGAATATTACAGTCAGCTGAAGGATATAATAGAGTTATTTTACGGGAATAATGAGCAAGAAAGATTTGTTATGTTCAAAATTCGTTGATGTACTTGTATCCAGATCATTGAGTACGGCTTTCAGCTTGTCAATCTCAATAAAGAAATTTATCGAGGTGATAAGTTCATGTTAGCTTCACAAGCTGAGCATTATTTCTATGTCAACGATCCTAATCATGAAGAAACTTGGTGTTTACCGCCGAAAATAGAGATGGACCGGGATGGATCGTCTTGCTTGAATTTGGGGGCAGATGCTATTTGGATTTATCCGTCCACCTCTCCGAAGTTGCCAAGTTGATTTATGACACCATGTATCAGAGGTTTGGACGGATGCAGCCGTTGTAGCAGACTTCGTCGGATTCCCCCTCGTTTACGCGGGGTTTTTGATTGTGGAGACGCTCTTCCCTGTAGGCGTAAGCCCCTGCAGTTAATTATGTTACCGCATCGCGATAACCATTTTCTCCTGCTCCAGAAGGTCACCTCGTGTCGTGTGCGTGTTTTATTTTTGGTTGCCCGTAGATTGTATATGGAGACTAATTTATGCTGTCGTCCGTAAGGCATGGATTAGTCTAAATCCGTATATCTTAGATTTGGATTTGGATTGATTTAAGGATAGTTGATCTGTTTTGAGATCAAGATCGACTTAAATATATACGAGCAATTGGGGGCTCGATTGGTTTTTTGTGAAGGATACGTTAGTCCAATTTGAGACTAAGATCTACTTAACAGGGTCTCGGGATCATTTTGTTTCAAATCCAACAAGAGAGCATTTGGGCTCTGTTGCTTTAGTTTAAGGACGTTTCGATCCCTTATCGCCATTTTGAAGGCGAAGTTGTAATTTCAGGATATTTCAGTCTGTTGTTTACCATTTTTAAGGTGAGGATTTAGTTTAAGGACGTTACGGTCCGATGTCACCATTTTGGAGGCAACGTTTAGTTTATGGATGTTTCGGTACGTTGTAGTTTAAGGACGTTTCGGTCCGTTGTTAGTTTAAGAATGTTTCGGTCCATTCTCCATCTTGCATACACGTGTATTTGTTATGTGACGGGATGAACAACGATGATTTGGGATGCACCCAATTTAGGGTGTCAGTTCGGGCAGTGCACCAAAGAGCAGTTGGTTGTCGGGACCCGCCACCTCTCTAAAGACGTTGAGAAATTACAACGACATGTATCAGAGGTGTAGAGAGATGTATACTTGAACCCATTCCCGTGTTTGAGGGAGACGGGATTAATGGTAACTCCGGGAATCATTAGTCATATTTTGAGACTAAGATTTCCACAGGGGAATGTAGGACGAATATCGTTTGGGAATATCAACAGTCGAAAGATCGATAGTCGTATTTGGGACTGAGATCAATTTAGGAAATAATGAACATATGGGCTCGGTTGATCTGGGTTAGGGACCTAGCCAACTTGGGCTTGGTCCACATAGTTTTCTTTTTATTTGAAAAGGAGTGCTAAACACTTGTTTGGGCTCAGTCCTCTTTTTTTGTGCAAAAAGTGCTGAGCGCTTATGTAAGTTCTAACGCTCACACATAACCATGTGGGGTTTTCAGTCATGAGGATTTTCCTAATAAGCGTTAAACACTTTACTCTTTTTTATCTCTTTATGGAGTATTGAGCTCTCTTTATGGAGCCCACAAGCGAACCACGTGAGGCGCTAGGTACTGCCTAGTGAATGTTAAGCACTTTTTATTCTGTGAGGGATATATGAGACGCTGGGCGCTGGGCGCCGCTCACTGGGTGCTAAGCGCTCTTTTATTTTGTAGCGCCCACGTGAGAGGCACGTGGGGCGCTGGGCGTTGAGCGCTAGTCACTGAGTGCTAAGCACTCCTTATTTTTTTCTGAGGCACCCACGTGAGGGGCACGTGAGACGCTGGGTGCCGAGCACTGCTCACTGAGTATTAGGCGCTCCTTTATTTTGTAGCGCCTATGTGAGGGTCACATGGGGTGCTGGACGCTGGGCGCCGCTCACTGAGTGCTAGGTACTCCTTATTGAGTAGCGCCCACGTGAGAGGCACGTGAGGCGCTGGGCGGTGATTTTTCCATGTATATTTTGTTCTGAGGAGTTCAATTTTCTGGTTCTTTTCTGAATCTTTGATCTCCAAGAGGAAGTTCATCCCGATGAGAATTAAATTCTCAACTTGTGGGAGACTTATGTTGTGGATCTCAGATCCAGAGAAAGAACTATGTTCTTCTTTTAAAAGGATTAAACCCTTCAATAGGTAAATGAGATGCTTTGATCTCTTCTTTTTTTTATTTACCTAGAGCTTTTCTTCTGAGAAGGGAAATCTTCTTTTTTCTTCCTTTTTGAAACTTTCTGTTTTGTTTTTTCGAAGCTTATGAGGGGTTCCTCCTTTTTAGACTTGAAGTCTTAAGTCCTTTATATAGTAGAGGTAGTTTGTTAATTAGTTGAAGAAATCTCTCATTAAGAGATTCTAATTGATTTTGAGGATTTACCCACCGTTGGATCTTTGATCCAAGGAATTCTGTTTTACAGAAAGTAATCTTCTTGTTTTTAACAAGATTAGGGAAATATTTACCCATACAGAATTTATTCTGTAGATCGGTGATTCTTTAATCACCATTGGATTGTTAATCCAACGATACTCTGTTTTACAGAGGGCAATCCTTCTTGTTTAGAAATATTTGAGGAATATTTCCTCTAAACAGAATTTAATTCTGCATCCTGATGATTTATCGTCTCCGTTAGATCTTTGATCCAACAGCTCTGTTTAATAGATCATAGAATTTAATTCTACTAGACGCCGGCACTCACGTGATGTGCAAATGGACGCTAATTAAGGTTTTAATTCCCTCATGTGCTTTGCACATTGGCGCCTACGAGAGGAGCACGTGTGGCACCAATAAGAGTTTGTAACTCTGGCTCTGGCGCTCTCGTAGAAGGCACGTGAGGCGCTGCCTCTTGAGTTTTGAACAGAGCTTTGCTCTTTTATTGGGGGAAACACTTGGATTCCAATACCGACACCTCCTAAATCCTTTTTCGATATTTCTACCGACGAGATTGACCTTGATGAAGCAGATTCGATTGACAAATGAAAAACTTTGCAGTTGTAAATAATTGTAATCAATTGATAAATGTTATAAACTTTGCAGTTGTAAAAACTTATAATCATTTGCATGTAAATGATATATGAAAAACCTAGCAGTTCTAATCACTTGTAATGTATTGATTTATTAGCTTAATAATTTATGCATATTATATATTTTGTATCGTCATTATTCTTGCATGAAACAGATGGGACGAAAAGGCTTATTCGAGAAATTTGCCAAAGCATTTTCTTCAAAGAAAAGAGATCGAGATACTGAATTCTCGACACAGCCTGATACTGAGAGTAGAGGTAAATATTACGAGTTTTAAATAATCATCGACCGCATTATTTATTTAAATAACTATTGCATTGATTATAATAAATTAAAATGTGTAGGTATATCTGATCAGGAGGATGCAGGTCTATTAGTGCAGCATGATCCGTATGCACATCTAGACAAGCAGTGCACGAACTTGAGTAGGGAACCTAGGGCGTTCTCGGATCTCGTCACCGATGATTGGATTCATGCATTACCTCTTTCTCGGGATTTACAAAATGAAAAACCGTGTCGTGATAGGGACAATCCGAAGGAAATGACGCGGTGGGCTACTGCTCCACCTCAAATCGATATGATGATAGAGGCAGCAGACACGAGTATTGATGACGCATGGGCTGCGGGTGATAATCTGGCCCAGTTTGAACACCACGGAAGAGGTGTTGCAAACGAAATTATGAAATACGATATGTGTAGAAAAAGGGCAATTCTGTGATGGGTAGGTGGGATGCTCGTAGGTTCGGATATGTAGGCTATACATTTTCTCGGTTATATCGGTTTTCTCGTCGACAACAACAACTTGTGGAACGTGGGCTTCACATTTGCAGATAGCCTATAGGAAGCATACGTATGGACTTGGCGCTCACTCTTAGTAATGCATAACTCAGCTATATTTTAACATTACATGCATACATGTTATATATTATAAATTTATTAAATAATATATTTATTAATCTGTATTACAGAAACATTTCATCTAAGAAGATGATATAGACGGATATTGGACGCATGTTCAGTATGAGATATCACAAATATTTAAGAGATGGAGTCAAAGATTGAAAAAAATTCAAACAATCGGAGAAATTCTGGATGATTGGGAACGTTTTCGCTCTTCCCTCCATCAACCCTAAAGATCAGTTTGCGTTTCTCATATTGCATTGGGATACACCCGAAGCAAAGGTAATTAAAAATATACTTAAATAATTTGAATACCGAATTTAGATTAAATTATATTTAAAGATATTATCTCTAAATAAGCATGAAGTATCAGAAAGGAATAAGCAGAACCAAGGGAAAGCCACAGATGACTATTATAGTGGATCGATTCCTGCTGATCAGTATAGGGATAATTTGGTTAGCTTATCATTAATTACATAAATGTTCAATTTTTAAATTTCATCATTACATATATTCACGTATATATAAATCAAATATCCATTGCAGGAGAAGGCTGGGAAAAACCCGAGCCTGCCTGAGACTTGGGAGGCATTGCACATGAGAGAGGGCATGTCAGAAGAAAGGATGGATATAACCACTCAACATATGGTAATCTTGATTTTTCAATTCTTTTAAGTAAATTAATTACATTTGCGCAGTTGCGCAAGCGCAACTGCGCAAGCGCACGGCTGCTTGACACGTGTCTGCGCAGTTGCGCAAGCACTGTTGCGCAAGCGCTTCACTGCGCCACACGTGTCTGCGCAGTTGCGCAATCGCTGTTGCGCAAGCGCCTTACTGCTCGACACGTGTCACGCGCTGGTGAGTTGCGCAACAACAGAATGAAGATTTAAGGAAATCTTTTTTGTTCTTGTTAAAACAAGAAGATTTCTTCTGTAAAACAGGGGCCTTTGAATCAAAGATCCAACGGTGGGGAAAATTCCCCGAATCACTCAGAAAAGATGTTTTTAACAAATTTAACTGATCTTTGAGCACTATAAAAAGGACCCCAGACCCCATTTCAAAGATATAGAGAATTGGATAAAAAAAAAAGAAGAGAACTCTTGAGAATTTCTGGAGAACACAAAAAGAAGGTAAAAACCTTTGGGATAAGAGAAAATTCTTTTAAAAGAATAGATCATTGATCTAGAAAAGAAGACCAGTGATCTCCAATAGATAAATAAATAAATAAAAATAATAAAAATAGTGCCTTGCACTTGCTATGAACCTCTGGTTCTCTGAAACAGAAAGAAAGAAAAGATTTCTTTTCTTTCTTTTCTTTGATCTAAATTTAGATCATTAAAAAGTGCTCTGCACTCATTTTCTTGAATCTAAAAGATTCTTGGTGCTTTGCACTATTTGAAGGGCCAAGCCCAAATCAAAAGACCTAGCAGGCCAAAATAAATTGCAAAGCAATAAAAGGGCTGAGCCCAAATAAAATTGATGCTCTGCATCATTCATAAAGAACAGAGCCCAAAACAAATTGATGCCCTGCATCTTTTCTGGGCAAAGCCCAAATAAAAATAAAAGGAAATGCAAAGGCAATGTTGAATATTTTCTTTACTGGACTTAGCCCAATCGTGGCCATAAGTCCTTAAATTAAATCGGCTGAGCAAAATGGCTCTCATAAATCAATCTACATCCGGTTCGAGGGTATATCTCCGAACTCCTTTGACATCCATCGTTGTAATTCCTCAACAACGTCAAAGAGGTGACGGGTCCCAACGACCACACATCGATATGGACTGCGGGGTCCTTAAACTCGTGGACCGAAACGTCCCTAAACTAATAACGGACCGAAACGTCCCTAAACTAATATCGGACCGAAACGTCCCTAAACTAACATCGGACCGAAACGTCCCTAAACTAATAATGGACCGAAACGTCCCTAAACTAATATCGGACCGAAACGTCCCTAAACTAATATCGGACCACCACGTCCCTAAACTGGCACAATAGAGTCCAAATGCTCTTTTATCGGATCTAAACGGTCCCGTTAAGTTGATCTTAGTCTCAAACTGGACTAACGTATCCTTAACAAACGTTTAAGTTGATCTTAGCCCCAAACACGGCTAACGTATCCTCAAATATTCAAATGGATTATAAAACTCCCAATCAACTCTGGTTCGAGGGTACATCTCCGAGCTCCTTTGATACATGTCGTTGTAATCCTTCAACGACGTCAGAGAGGTGACGAGTCCCGATGGCCATACATTAAATTAATCACTACGTTGAGTTGATCTTAGTCTAAAACAGGACTAACGTATCCTTGACGAACGTTTAAGTTGATCTTAGCCGCAACGCGACTAATGCATCCTTAAACTGAAAACACCAAACCCAAATCTAAGTAAATACGGATTTGGACTAATCCACGTCCTACGGGCGACGGCATTACTCAGTCTCCGTATACAATCCACGGGCAACCATAAATAAAATGAACACACACGACACGAAGTGAAATTCTGGAGAAGGAGAAAGTTGTCACCGCGATGCGGTAGCGTAATTAACTGCAGGGGCTTGCGCCTGCAGGGAAGAGCGTTCCCATAATCAAAAACCCCTCATCCTGAGGGGGAATCTGACGAAGTCTGCTACATCGACTGCATCCGTCTAAACCTCCGATACACGGTGCCATAAATCAACTTGGTATCTTCGGAGAGATAAACGGATAAAACCAAATAGCATCTGCCCCGAACATCAGGCATGGACGCCCCAAGTCCAGGCCGTCGTTCGGAGGGGAACAGATTCTGGCACGCCCGGTGGCACCTCTTCCTCTTTCCACTCCACACTTCGTGTGTCGTCTTCGCGAACCAATCGCGGTTCATTAAATGGTTGTCTTCGGATTTCAAGTTACTAAGATTTGGTCTTTTACCTGGCGCAGAATTCAAGATTCAATGGCCTCTAGCTGTACCAACTGCTCGAAATGCCGCTGCAACGGACGCTCCACCCCACCAGGAGGCGTAGCATATGGGCCCCAAGCGGCTTCCTTCCTTACTCTGCCGGTAGACCAGGTGACCCAAGCCACCACCGGCTTGTTCTTCGGGACTATGATCCCACCTGCAAGCTTTTCTGCACCAATACCTGCGCCGGAAGTGGGTAAAAAGTCGGTCTTCAACCGGCTCACTGTTTCGACAGCCTCTGTCAACGGGTCGCCCGCTACTAAACCGACAGCCTCCGTTTTCACCAGGCTAGGTCAGAACTATAAAGTCGCCGTCCCAAAGAGGGCAACGGCCGCTGCTTCAGAAGTCGTTAAAGCGGCTTCTCCCATCAGAGAGTCGGTCTTCACAAGATTGACGGTTCCCACTCCTCCCCCAGCTGGTCAAAAGGCATCAGTCTTCGACAGGCTGACATCGGCAGTTACCCCACACTCAAACAAGGGGCAACAAGAAACCATCTCGATTTCCGAGCCAGTCCCAACGGCTCGTCGTTCGCGACGTCGCCATTGGCGACGAGTGAGGAAAGCAGGGGGCAACTCCCCCTCAGGGATAACTCCACCCGCTCCAATGGTGGAATTCAACGCTGCTGTTCCGACTGGGAACAGCTTTGAACTACTGAGGAGAGTGCGTAAGAACTCTCCAACCGCTACCTTGAAAAGATCTCCTCCACCTGCGGAGAGAGTTCTAGAAACAAAACAAGAACAGCCCCCTCAACGGCTATCGTCAAAGATATACAAGGTTTGGCGGAGGGTTCAAGACTCTGTGATTGACCCAGATCACTTTCATCGCCAAAAAAAGGCAAAGGTGGAAAAGGACAAAACCCGCCCAGTTAAACAGCAGGGGGCAACAATTGCTAGCAGGCCCATTTTAACGGCTCCTTCAACCTCGATGGCCCACAAAAGAAGGAGGCCAGGGAAAGCTCCCGCGTCAGCGGCAAAGTTTAAAGGCGGTGAACCTAAACCTCCAAAGTCAGGGGGCATAACAGTTCATACGGTTTATATGGCTTCTGAAAAGGAAGAAAGTTACACTTCTACGGGTCACCGACCGCTCACCCGATCAGTGACCAAGGCCCAGGAGCAGCAACAAAAACTCCAGGAGATGATGACTACAATGGCTGCACTCATGGAGCCAAAAGAGAACCCTGAGACGTCCTTAGATGAACGCCAAGAGGAAGAGACCGACGCCGAGTTCCTCCGCCGAGTACTGGAAAAGAGAGACAAAGAGGCTGCTGAACAAGCAGCCAATATACAGCGTATGGGCCTCCTCTTCCAGGACATGATAGGGATGATGATACAACAAGATCCCCCGACTGAAGAACCCCCGATTGTCCTTGGGGATGATAGGGGAGAGACATCAAACCCTCAGCCCGTTCTATCAATGGCTAAAGAGGATACAATCTCTAAGACTGATCTGGACGAATATATAGCCCAGCAAATAAAGGTTCATCACGCGGCCGAAGCAGCCGGCCACGTCGTAAAAATGGGGCGACCGTATCCAGGCTGGTATGACCAAATCAAATACCCGCCGGGTTACACAATTCCCAAGTTTCATGTCTACAAAGGGACCGGCAATCCCCATCAACATGTTGCCCAGTTCACGGCGCTTTGCGGTAACACCGGCGGCGACGACAAGCTTTTGCTTCGCCAGTTTGTTGGAAGCCTATCAGATACGGCGTTCGAATGGTATTCTGAGCTCCCCAACGACTCTATTAAAACCTTTGCGGAGATGGAGCTGCTCTTCACCCAACGTTTTGCAAGTGCCAGTGAGCGTACCCCGATGACGGCACTGATTAATGCCAGGGTAAAACCCGGCGAAACATGGGTTCAGTACGCTATACGGTGGCGTAATCTATGGTCGAAGTGCGAACAACGCATAGAAGAAGCTCCGGCGGTGGGAATGTTTGTTGGAACTCTGGATCCACAAGCAACCATCTCACAGTTTATGATGTTTTTCAAGCCGACTTCCTTCCAGGCTTTGATTGACAAACTGGCGCAGATGGACCAGATGGGTCATAAACCCCCTCTCCCAAAGCCAGATTCCCGAACTGACAAAGGAAAGGGAAAAGCGATCATTGTCGCTAATGCTCAACAACAACCGAACGACTTGAAGCCGGTTGCTCGTCCAAATAATACGCGCCCTTACGTACCCCTTAAGGATAGGATGGGACGTCCTTATTCCTTTCCCCGAGATAAAATGAAGAGGTTATTCGAGCTGGCATTACGCAACAGACTCATAAATCTGCCAGATCCAAAACGTCCGTTGCAACCAAGTGACTTCAACGAACCTAATTACTGCCCCTATCATCGAGTGCTAGGCCATCCGATTGAGGACTGCTACGTTTTCAAAAATTGGCTTGAAAACCAGTATAGACAGGGAAAATTCGCGTTATCTGACAAATGGAAGGTGAATCCCCCGCAGCCCCACACCTCTAAAGGGACGAATACGCCGGGGGCAACATGCTCTGTCATTGAAGAAACTCCGTGGGAGGTTGTATTATCATCAAAAACGAAGAGGATGCTAAATGATCTTCGGACATGTCCGGCGATCAAGTGGAAAAGCCCATTGGAACCGCAGGTCGTTGAGGGGATGTTAAAGCCACGTCCAACTCCAAAGACCAATGATGGGGGTTCAAGCACTAGTAGCCAGTCGTCAAAGTCTTCGAAGAAAAAGAAGAAGGCCAAGAAACCGGTGAAGCCTAGCGATAGGCGCACGGACTTGCAAAAGCAAATTGACGCACTGGAAGAGTACAACCAGAAGGCGCGGACTCCCGTTACATTGCAAGAGTTCCTCAACCACGTCTTCCAAGCAGAAGATGAGGGAGGTAGTTCATCAAATGAATCTGAGGAACATGTAGCAAGTTGCCATGTGATTTCCCATTTGTCCATAAGCGATGAGGAGACTCCTCGCGCTGAAAAGCTGGGGGCAGAACCTGCACTAAAAATCCTGGAGCCTTCGGATGAAGCGATTGATGCATTCCTAAATCAGGCGTTTTTAAAGGGCAAAGCTGATCGGGATAACGAAGCGGTTATATTCGAAAAGGCCAAACGCCAGCGCCTTGGCGAGAGAATTGCGGTACTCCCGCTAGAACAAAATACACCCACCACAGATAAAATCAAGTTCAAGATAAAGAAGAGATTCGCTAAGGCTGCGTCAATGGGTATAAAGCTACCACCCTCCGAGAAAAACATTATGGGTGAACTGGAAAACCACCCCTCCTATTGCTTGTACCATCGGAAGGTGTCACATCCCACCGAAGAGTGCAAAGCTTTCGGTTAGTGGTGGCAAGGATATGTTACTCATCGGCAACAGTTTAAGCGGGAAAAGCGCAAAGCCCGCCGAGAGCAGAACGGAATGATCAAAGTGCTTGATAAAACTAGCAGTGGTTGTTGCATGATTGACGCCGGTGGATCGCAAGTGCCTACATTCGGGAGTGATTCTGATGAAGAGCTAGAACTTGCCCCTCTCTTTAAAGAATCCACTTCGGGAAAAGAAGAAGGACCAAAGGCTTGCGAGAATATACAGCTACGCAACCGGACGTTACCTGAAAAGAATCTTGGACCCTTAAACAAGAAAGACAAAGGGAAAGAGAAGGCCTTTGAAGACATCGCCTTGGATGATCGAGTTGCGGAAGAGTTAACCGCCAAGAACCCGCCAAAGAGGAATAAAGTGGATTACAATGTTTTGGCATATCTGAGGAAACTGCCCTCGCAGCTCAGCATTCTCAATGCCCTGTTACTATCAAAAGAGGCGAGGGATTCTTTGATTAAAGCCTTACAAGACCCGGAACAATTCCAAGCATGCCTGGCCGAGGAAAAGATGAAGAATGAGTTGGAGGAAGTACACACGGCTGATGTTACTTTTGGCGATGAGGACCTTCTACTTGGGACTTGCGAACACAATCGCCCTCTCTATGTTTCGGGATACTGCCATGATATAAAGATAGGCAAGATTCTGATCGATAACGGGTCGTCTGTTAACCTACTCAACGTGCGGGTGCTGAAGGAAATCTGCATGAGCGTCCAGCACCTTGCTCGGGACAAGATCACCATATCCGGGTTCGACTCCCAATCGTCAAAGACACTTGGATCTGTGATACTGACGCTACGCTTCGGATTACTCGTCACGGACATCAAGTTCCACGTCATAGATGCCAAGACATGCTACAACGCTTTGCTCGGCCGACCATGGTTACACGAGTACAACATCATCCCTTCTACACAACATCAGTGTATGAAGTATTTTAAGGATGGTTTCGAGTATACCGTGACGGGAAAACTGAACCCGTTCTCTGTGAACGAGGTCCGCAAATACGTAGATGCCAAATACTTCTTGCCGGATTTCGAAGACACGGAGAAGTGTCACAAGCCGGAAAGTAAAACTAACGCCACCATCCCTGTCTTCGGCAGTGATACCGAGGAAGAAGAGGAGATCGTTTATTCGGGTCCGCCCCAACATAACAAGCCAGGACCGTCCACTCCTACATTGGTCTTTGGTAGTGACTCGGAGGATGAGGTCCATGTCGTATTCTTTGCTCGACCTTCAATACAAGCTTCCGCTGACGAAGAGCAAAGTCTGCAAGTCGCCATGGTGCCGCCTAAACATCATAAAGAACTGAACGCACTTAATATCTACAGTGTAGAAGAGCTGCGGACATTCTATATCCCTCCCAGGCGAGAAAACGAGAAGGCAATCCTATTCTACCGTTCTGAAGAAAACAAGGTGGAAAAAGAAGTTTGGCATGGCGTGGATCCCACGCTCGACAGACTTCAGTCTATCCGTCTTCCCAGATATTATACCGAAGGTTTGAAGAAACTCCTGAAACGCCAGGGGATATCCTTCAGAAAGACCGTTAGAGAGGCCAAATTCTATGACAGGGTCTGGAATGTTCCAGGGACCCAACGCAAACTGCCTAACGGGAGAATAGAAACAAAAGGGCTTGGGTACATCCGGCTAAAGAAACGAGAGCTAGTAAATAGCTGTTATGTCATGCATGACTTCGATGAAAATGCGGACGCTCAATGGGAGGACGCTAATCCTAAGCCAGTAAAAGTCCCTGATGAAAAAGTGCCCGGTCCATCATTTGAAGAACGAATGGACAGGCTTATAAGGGAAGCTGGTCAAAAAGTCCGAGATGACCACAATCGCGAGACGGCCATCTATGAGAAAGCCAAGACGCAACGCCTTCTCCGACAGGACGTGAAGGATGAAAAGGCCGCTCCTTGTCAACCTGCTACAAAAAAGGTTCGACGCGAAAGCAAAAACAAGTCAGAGGGCAGAAAATACGCTCAACAACCATAAGGCAGAGCTAAGAAACCATGTATCCGAGAGTCGAGCGTTATTGACTTAGCCCTCATGAAGAAAATGAGTCGAGCATACTCTTTTCCTCGGAACAAAACAAGGAAGATATTTGAGCTTGCTCTAAAACATCAAATGCTTACATTGCCGGAGTCCAAGCACCCCGAACAAGCAGGCGAAGCCTCACACCCGGACTATTGCTCTTACCATCGAGTAGTAGGTCATCCTCTTGAAGATTGCTTCACCTTCAAGAATTGGGTCGAAGATCAATATCAGCTTGGTAAATTCGCTCTGTCCAACAACTGGAGGGTAGCACCACCACAAAAACACGAGCCTAAAGCCACGAAAGAAAAACCAGTTCCACATTGGGATTGGCAGAAAATTTGCACCTGTCGTATGATAACGATATTAAAAGAAGAGTCCGAGAATGTGGACAGCCTTCCCTGGTGCTTTGAAAACAGCAATGATGAGGTGATCTCAGAATTTCCCCCAGCTCCGAAAGAACTGGAGGACGGCATACATACCACTGCGGATAACCTCAAGAAAATTGAGTTAGGGACGATAAACGATCCGCGACCGACATTCGTCAGCGAGCTGCTGTCCGAGGAAAAGGTGGTTGCGTTAAAGGACGTCCTTGTACGGCATAAAGATTGCTTCGCATGGAACTATTCCGAGATGCCGGAACTTGATCCAGAAGTTGCTGTACATAGACTGGCAATATCCCCGAGTGTCAAGCCGGTCAAACAAGCGCCGAGAAGAATGCGGCTTGAGCTCGAAATGAGCATCAACGCGGAAGTCAAAAAGTTGATAGACTCCGGCTTTATCCAAGAGGTTCAATACCCTGAATGGATTGCTAATATCGTCCCAGTGATGAAGAAGAATGGTATGGTGCGCATATGCGTGGACTTTCGGGATCTCAACAAAGCCTGCCCAAAGGATGATTTCCCAGTACCAGTCACCGAACTAATGATAAACAATACGTCCACGCATGAGATTTTCTCATTCATGGACGGCTCATCAGGGTATAATCAAATAAAAATGCATCCTGAAGACCAGAAACATACGGCTTTCCGGACTCCTTTGGGAATATTCTGTTACAAGGTGATGCCCTTCGGTTTAAAGAACGCCGGTGCAACCTACCAAAGGGCCATGACGAAGATTTTCGATAACCTTATGCACGAAATTGTTGAATGCTATATCGACGACCTCGTTGTTAAAAGCAAATCATATGAGGAACATCTCGAGCATCTGAAGACCGTATTTCAACGTCTTCGACAATACAACTTGAAGATGAACCCCCTGAAATGTGCATTCGGGGTTTCCTCGGGTAAATTCCTGGGATTCATCGTTCGACACCGAGGTATCGAGATAGATCTGTCCAAGATCAAGGCAATCATGGGAATGCCTCCGCCGAGAACTCTCAAACAGATGCGGTCTCTCCAAGGGAAGCTCGCGTACATACGGCGATTTATAGCCAACCTCTCAGGAAAGTGCCGTCCTTACAGCCACCTGATGAAGAAGGGAACCCCGTTCGTCTGGGATCAAAAGTGCCAAAGCGCACTAGACGAGATTAAACAGTACCTGCAAAACCCTCCAGTGTTGGCTGCTCCAATGAAGGGAAAGCCTCTCATTCTTTTCACGGCCGCCCTTGAAGGTTCTTTGGGCGCATTATGGGCACAAGAGAATGACCAGGGGAAAGAAAGGGCACTTTACTACTTAAGTCGAGTGCTGCTGGGGGCAGAAAGCAATTACTCCCCCATTGAAAAACACTGCCTGGCGTTGATCTTCGCAATAACAAAGCTTAGACATTACGCATTAGCGCATGAAGTCCATCTCATTTCAAAGGTGGACCCTCTCAAATATCTAATGTCAAAGGCCATATTGACAGGACGACTCGCTAAATGGGCCCTGCTCTTAATGGAGTTTTCGATAGCATATCGACCACTCAAAGCAGTAAAAGGCCAGGCCATCGCCGACTTCCTTGCTGAGCACCCGATAACAGCCGACTCTCCTTTGAACTGCGATCTTCCAGACGAACATGCGTTTGATGCGATCGACGGTGATAATACCGATTGGGAGCTTTATTTTGACGGAGCATCTTCCGTGAAGAAGCGCAAACAAAGTACCCCTATAATCAAATCGGGGATAGGACTCATCTTTATAACTCCATAAGGAGGGATAATGCGCTACGCGTTCTCCCTGACGGAACCGAGGACGAACAACGAAGCCGAATATGAAGCTCTGATAGCGGGCCTCGAGATTGCCATTGACATGGGAATTGAAAACCTCCTCATATACGGAGATTCGCAACTGGTCGTTAGTCAAGTAAACGGCGATTACCAAACATGCAAACCGGAGTTAGTAAAATACGGTGAAAAGGTGCAACAACTGCTAACCCAAATTCCCTCCTATACTTTGGAGAGCATACCACGCGCGGATTACAGCAAAGCGGACGCGTTGGCCAAACTCGCTAAAGAAATGGCTGACGAGAACCTCGATGACGTTAGAATCATGGTACAAAGTCGTCAGGTGCTCGCCCCCACAGAAATACCTTCGGAATCACCCGAAGAGAAGGGAGTGACTGAACAAGCGACCTTGCAAATAAAAGAACATGAGAAGGTTGAGAATTGGAGGGAAGTCTTTATAGACTACTTCAAGTCCCACCAAATGCCTGAAGATGCGTCCGCAAGACATCAACTCATAAAATGAGCTCTGTCCTTCGCCTTCATCAATAATATTCTCTACAAGAGGTCATTCGATTCTCTGTGGCTGAGATGCTTTGGACCGGACGAATCGAAAAGAGTCGTTCAGGAAATTCATGATGGAATCTGCTGTTCTCACCAAGCAGGTCCAAAGATGAAGTTGAAGATCAAACGGATGGGCTATTACTGGCCCACGATGATTCAAGACTGCATCGAATATGCGAAGCAATGTCACTCATGCCAGATTCATGGGGACTTCATCCACCAGCACCCAAATCCGCTCCAACGGTAGCTAGCTGGCCATTCGAAATGTGGGGGGCTGATATAGTCGGCCCCATCGAGCCAGCATCGTCTAAAGGACATCGTTTCATCCTAGCGACGACTGACTACTTCTCTAAGTGGGCAGAAGCAGTACCATTGAGAGAAGTGAAGACGGAGAATATCCTCCATTTCTTCAAAACGCACGTCATATACCGGTTTGGAACTCCGAGGCGGATCATCTCGGATAACGGGCCAGCCTACCGAAGTCATAAAATCATCCGCTTCGCACAGCAGCATAACATAGACTGGAGATATTCCTCAGTCTATAATCCACGAGCTAACGGTCTCGCCGAGGCCTTCAACAAGACCTTGACGAAAATTATAAAGAAAACAGTGTCCCGAAATAAGAAAGACTGGCATGAGAGACTGCAAGAAGCTCTTTGGGCGTATCGAACCACGTTCAAGACAGCCACAAACACAACGCCATAAGCGTTGGTGTTCGGTACGGAAGCAGTACTCCCTCTCGAGATAGAGTTACCCTCTCTACGAGTGGCAGTTCACCACGAGCTAACGGACGAAGAAAATGCTCACCTTCGGCTTGAGGAGCTTGACGCCCTTGATGAAACTAGGCTCATAGCGCAACAAAATCTGGAAGCTTATAAAGCAAAGATGATGCGCTCATACGAAAGATTGACCCGACCGAGGACATTCCACCAAGGCGAACTCGTGCTAGTGGTCAAAAGGCCTATGATCTCCAATCGCGCCAAGCGGGGAAAATTCGAGCCGAACTATGAAGGCCCGTACATCATAGATAAAGTTTATCAGGGTGGGGCCTATCTACTCATGGACATGCACGGTGAAAGGCCTTTCAGGCCGATAAACGGTCGCTTCCTAAAGAAATACTACGCTTAATGAGCCACAGCCTAGGTCAACGATAGATGACGACGACTATGTCCGCTCGCTATCTTCCTAAGCTCAAACGTTATAAGCAGTAGCCAGCTTCTTCATGATGGACTGAAACGTCCTTAAACTAATAGCAGACCGAAACGTCTTTAAACTAATACCGCAGCATCCTTAGGCTGACGAGATAAAAAAAATAAATAAAAAAATAAAATAAAAATAAAATATGAAAATAAAATAAAATAAAAACGGTATGTCCATAAGCAAAAAGGGGCACGGATGAAAACCCGAAAGGGCTCCGTGAGTAAAAACAGCAGGGCTACCGGCGAGTGTTCGTGAAAACCCTAAAGGGCGCGACCTCGTAAAAAAAAAAGAAGAGAAAAAGGAAATAAAAAAAATAAAAACGGTATGTCCATAAGCAAAAAGGGGCACGGATGAAAACCCGAAAGGGCTCCGTGAGTAAAAACAGCAGGACTACCGGCGAATGTTTGTGAAAACCCGAAAGGGCGCAACTTCGTTAAAAAACCCTTATGGAGTCCTCTCGACCTTGTAAGGAGAAACCACCTGCGTGAGATCCTTACGACTCACAAAGGAGCAACACACTTAGGGATCCCCACGATTCCTAAGGAGAAAATACACTTGCGAGATCCTCACGACTCGTAAGGAGAACTCTCCTATGGGACCCTCACGGCTCATAGGATTTGAAAGTCTTAAGTCACAGAGACCTAAACCTGTGCTTAAGCAAACCCCCACAAACTTCCAATATTGCCCTACAAGTGGTTCAATATTGACCCTTGTATACAATCCACGGGCGCGAATAAACATTTCCCTAGCCAAATTTCATCCGTAACTGGGAATACGTTCGCATGGTAAACAACCCTTATAAATCCCCTCGATTTATGAGGAGAAAACCCTCCTGTAGGATCCTTACGACTTACAGAAGAACAAAACACTTAGGAACCCTCACGGTTCCTAAGGAGAAAATACACCTACAAGATCCTCACGACTTGTAGGAAGAAATACCTTCACGAGACCCTTACGGCTCATGAAGTCAAAAGCCTTAGCCGACAGGATCCTAACCCTGGTCGCTAAGCCTCCTTTGTTCGACAACGACAGAGGCAAATGATGATTCGCTCCTGGTAATATCCCAGTTGCAGCGGTGCTGATGCCGAAATCGGTGTCCAATTCCAGGTTTACGGCGAAAGCCAGTAGGCCGCTCATGCATACGAAATAGCCGAAATGATAGGGCAACTTGCAATAAAAAGCAGCAAGTAAAATGTATGCATGCAAAATAGCCGAAATGATTAGGCAACTCGTAATAAAAAGCAACGAGTAAAAAAAAAAAAAACAAATAGCCGAAATGATTGGGCACCGCGAAAAATAGCCGAAATGATCGGGCAGTCGCGACCTTCGCGATATAAAAGCTGAAATGATAGAGCATCGCGGAAATAAAATAAAATAAAAAGAAGAAATGATAAAACCTTGGCCCTACAGTTAAGATCACGTCGATCCCTGTATACAATCCAAGGGCGTAAACAAAGAATGGACCATGCTTTCCCAGCGGATTCCGTCAGAAGACGAACCCCAAATCTCACCGGTTCATTTCAACCGAAGAAGCCAGTGACTTCAGCAAAATACCTCGACTCACGGATACAAACACTCCTTGACGAGAGCTTCCTGATCCGCGTCGACCCGCAGAGCCACCAGAGCCCCCGTGGGAACCCTCGACTCGTTTCAAACCCCAAGGAAACAAATAATCCTTGGCGCTTGGGAAACAAATAATCCCAGCAAACTCCTCGACTCACGGATACAAACACTCCTTGACGAGAGCTTCCTGATCCGCGTCGACCCGCAGAGCCACCAGAGCCCCCGTGGGAACCCTCGACTCGTTTCAAACCCCAAGGAAACAAATAATCCTTGGCGCTTGGGAAACAAATAATCCCTAGCAAACTCCTCGACTCACGGATACAAACACTCCTTGACGAGAGCCTTCTGATCCGCGTCGACCCGCAGAGCCACCAGAGCCCCCGTGGGAACCCTCGACTCGTTTCAAACCCCAAGGAAACAAATAATCCTTGGCGCTTGGGAAACAAATAATCCCAGCAAAACTCCTCGACTCACGGATACAAACACTCCTTGACGAGAGCTTCCTGATCCGCGTCGACCCGCAGAGCTACCAGAGCCCCTGTGGGAACCCTCGACTCGTTTCAAACCCCAAGGAAACAAATAATCCTTGGCGCTTGGGAAACAAATAATCCCAGCAAAACTCCTCGACTCACGGATACAAACACTCCTTGACGAGAGCTTCCTGATCCGCGTCGACCCGCAGAGCTACCAGAGCCCCCGTGGGAACCCTCGACTCGTTTCAAACCCCAAGGAAACAAATAATCCTTGGCGCTTGGGAAACAAATAATCCCTAGCAAACTCCTCGACTCACGGATACAAACACTCCGTGATGAGAGCCTCCTAACTCATGTCAACTCGCAGAGCCATCACCCTCTCCGCGAGGAAATTCCCGATTCGTCCCAATTTGTAAGAAGAAGTCTCAGACAGCAAGGATTGAAAAACTTGCTTCTTGAGCAATGGGGCCCTGCAAGTCAATCCAAAATGGTCTCTTGCATACTATTCACGGGTCTCACTCTCCGAAGTCGAATTTCGACGAGGAGGGAAACAACCACTTACGAATCCTCTCGACTCGTAAGAGGGAAAAATTCTTTTATAGGATCCTTACGACTTATAAGAGAAAACCACACTTAGGAATCCTCACGATTCCTAAGGAGAAAATCCACCTATGAGATCCTCTCGATCCGTAGGGAGAAAACCCTCTATGAGACCCTCACGGCTTATAGAATTGAAAAGTCTTAGGCGGTAAACCTGAACTTGCGGCCTAAGCCATCGCTATTTCCTGAGGAAGTCGGAATACTCGTTTTAGACATTCATCAACCATGATTATTAAGACAGCCTACTGACATTAAAAGAAAGAAGATGACAGAAAGAATATCCGTTCTATATTTGATCTGGCATGCGTGACGCATTCATTTATGCATGGACAGAAGACTCGGGACGAGAAATAAGACAAGCTGAAATAGAAAAGGGGAGGGTTTTCATTCATACCGCCAAAAGTTTTTACAAGCATAAGAATAATGCATAAGAAACATTGTTCAAAATATTACAACGGTATAACCTCGGATCCGGGGCATGGATTGAGGAAATCAAAAGTAAGGTCATCCAGAGTTCTTCTGGCCTTTCTAATTATTCTTATGCGCAGCCTTTCGCGCTCCTCGGTGTCGATATCATCGGCAAGCCCTTCCGGCCTTTGATAAGCAGCAATGATTATCGTCTGCTGAAACACTTGATGCAGGATGTCAACGAGGTCGTTCCGTCACTTCTTTGAGATCAGCCCTGTCAGGTGCACTGAATGCACCTTGTCCTCGGCATCATCCAGCGCATTGAGTGGTAGGGCCTCGTGAAGACCCGGAAGTGCCCTCCATATTGCTCCCAGCACGACTTTCAAAAGAGCCGAACGCCGAGGCAACAGCCAACCACCGCTTGCGTTCAGACGACCCATAACTTCTGCACATTCGGCATCTGTAAACTCCTGGTTTTGTTGACGATCCTGAGCGCGGATATCATCGTAGGTAATGAACTCGTGCAGACTGTATAGATGCACCGCCGCCATTATGCCTGGAGAAAGTATTACAGGACGATCAACGACGGAAAAGCAATAATATACATGGATGACTAAATTCCTAGAGAGCAAAACTATGTTCAAAGATGAAACCCACTAGACGAGAGCTCTGCTATTTGAGATTGATCTAAGAATCGATCTTACCTGAAGTTCTTCTTAAAAACTTTAAAAAAAGGGGAGCAAGGCACCGGAGTTCTTAAAGGCAAGAACAAAGCTCTGAAGTCTTCAAAAATGGAAATCTGGAAGATGATAAGTATCTGGAGGAGGACCAAAGGTCCTATTTATAGGCCTCAAGTGCCTCTTCGACTCCCAAGAGTCGCCACGGCAGTTTACCCTAATTGGAGCGAATTTCCGTTCGAATTCCGAGACAGGAGATGAAGCGTCGCTTCATCCTTCCCCGATTAGAGCAAGGCTCTGTCTTGAAGAAGCGACGCTTCAGCACGGAAGCGCTAGCGCAGTTGCGTTGCGCTGCGCGCTACACGCCACGTGTCCAGTGCAAACGCATCAGCGCAACACCCCAAAGCAGCGCACCCAGCCAAAGCAAAGCTCTGTTTCAAGAAAAACCAAGGGAAGCAACGCTTCAGCGGCGTATGCGTCGTGCACTGCGTGACACGTGTCGGCGTAGATGTGCTAGCGCAGTTGCGCTGCACTGTGTGCTGTGCGACATGCGTCATATCTTGGAGCATTCGCGCTAAACAAAAAGGTTCTGAAGAAATCTTTTCGGTTATTATCTTCTGTAAAACAGAAGCCCCTAGATCAAAGATCCGATGGTGGGGGAAATCCCGCCAAATCTTTCAGAAAAGGGATTTCCTCAACAAATTGAACTTGCTTCTTGGTCTGCAAAATAAAGCCTCAGGCATCAGAGGTAGGAGAACTTTCTTCCTGGACAGTGAGACCCTACAAGTCGATCTAAATTGGTCTCTTGCATACTATACGCGGGACTCACTCTTTAAAATCGAGTTTCGATAAGAAGGGAAACAACCACTTACGGATCCTCTCGATTCGTAAGAGGGAAAATTCTCTTATAAGATCCTTACGACTTATAAGAGAAAACCACACTTAGGAATCCTCACGATTCCTAAGGAGAAAATCCACCTATGAGATCCTCTCGATCCGTAGGGAGAAAAGCCTCTATGAGACCCTCACGGCTCATAGAATTGAAAAGTCTTAGGCAACAGATCTGAACCCGCGGCCTAAGCCATCGCTATTTCTTAAGAAGGTCAGGGATACTCGTCCTAATCATCCGTCAATCATGGTTACTAAGGTGGCATACTGATAATAAAAGAAAGAAAAGACGGAGAAATGACACAAGACATTACAAAAATGTGCATCTTTTATTCATAAATATTGATCGAGTACAGGATACATTGTGCTAAAGAATAAAAAATATATACATATACTTTACAAAGACAAATGATACAAGGAGAATTATTGGGAAGGAAGCGTCTTGCATAGGTGTAGCAATTGCCCGCATATGTCCTTCCATGCCTTCTCTTGGTCAGCTACCATCGCCAGCTCTGCCTCCACTTGGGCTCGTTGCTGCAAGACCGACGCAAGCTGCTCCCTGACGACCTGATAGGCAGCTTCCCGACTTGGGATATTGCGCTCAGCTACGTCAAGCTTCCGCTTCAAGTTTAGCCCATGGGAGATGCGCTCCAAGAGACCCTCAAAGATAGTCTTCACTTGGGCAGCATTTGCCTCAACCTCGGCGTGCAGATGGGCCATTTCGTTCGAGGTCTTTTGGCATTCCCTTAATCTTAAAGCTGCTTCTTGCTCCAAGTGGCGGGAGTGCGAAGTGCTTTGCTCGAGCCAAGTTGTGCGTTGGGTGCTCAGGGCTAAAACTTCGGGAGAAGGGCGCGTCGACTCCAGCCGGTATAGACAGGCCTCGATCTCCCTGCAGTGATTAACCCAAGATCCGACGACGCCTTCGTTATGAAAATTTACAAGCGCCGCCAACATTGGATTAACCTCCACAGCGAAATCTACGGCAGAAGGGAGAGCGTCCATGTTGAGCTCTTCGATGAACCCGCTCAGTATGCCCAAACTCATCACAGCACCCTTTGAAGACGGGCGTTTCAAGAAAGGGCCTGCCGGTGGAAGGACGCGAGACTCAAAAGGGACCGAAGCCGGAACAATAGCTGCAAAACAAAACATAGTTAAACGATGGTTCAAGAGATGTTTAAGGGTTACCGAAAAAGGAATTTGCTATACCAGCAGCAACAAAAGGCAAAACCGGAAGAGCCGGTAGCGCGGCAGGTCTTGCATCCCCTCCTTCGATTTGTGGCACTGCAATAAAGAAAGGGAAAAGTCAGAAATCATTCAATTGCTAGAAAAAAGGGGATGAACAAAGATATTGTAGTGAACGTACACTCACCAGCGCCACTAGAGGGAGAAGCAAGTTCGAATGGGAAGGAGAAGTGTGGGAGCAACACTTGATATAGATGATCAAAGAGCACTCCTAAAAAGATGCGGTGGTATGGCGTTAGTCCATGAACTACACTTTTAAAAGATTAACTTGTGAGTCGCAAATCCTTACCTTCCAACATCCGCGATGGCACGAGGGAAGACGGGGAAGTGACCACCGCCAAAGCAGTAGTTGACGGTGCTCCTTCAAGCAATGGAGCGTCGGCACTGGCCGCACCTGCAAAGACAAGCTTGTTAGAAGAGATCGCAAGATATATAAAAAAGGGGGGAAACGATAGTAACCCGAAACTTACCCGACGAACTGCCAGCCGAGACTGAGGCAATTCCTCCCTCCATTGACATCAGGCCACCACCCGTAGCCTCGTCACCCGACTCAATAGAGACCGTTGTTACACTTGCAGGCCCGGGAGAAGGCGGGGGAATATAGGCGGAGAGGGTCATGATTGGAGCGTTGCCAGATTCCTGAGAAAGAGCAGCTGGCTCGTCCTCAGGAATCGCGGCGACCTCAGCCGCTACTCCTACGGATCCTGCGGTCACGGTTGTCTTGTCCACCGTCACCGCAAGGTCTCCAGCCTCGAGCGCTTCGCCTTCTACCGCCTTCGCCTCGGTTAAGACAATCATCTCATCTACCACCATGTCAGGTGCGGTATCAATGACCCTCTCGGCGGCGGACTCCTCAACCTCTGTAACAGATCCCGTGGCCCCAATGACGCGCCTCACTGTCGGCTCAGGTTCGGTAGGCGCCGCTTCCGCCGTTTCCTGGGGTCCAACGGTCTCCGCCTCTCCCTCAATCGGGCTTGGCCCTGAAAGATGGAACCCGTATAAGCCAATAGCTTGATAATTTTTATAACAAGGTTCTGGAAGAAGTGTTACCTGAAGAGGACTTGTCGTTTGCACTCCGAGCCGCACGCGCCACTTGCCTATAAGCAGTAGACAGGCCGGCAGGGGCCTCTTCAGAAGGAGTGGCGGCACGAGGAATCGTGCTAGGGCCCGCTCCCGTGGCCAAAGCAGCTCTGCTCGCCTCTGCTTCAGAAGGAGTGTCGGCACGAGGAAGAGTGCTAGGGCCCGCTCCCGCGGCCAAAGCAGCTCTGCGTGCCCTTGCTTCGCGTCTCAACCGCTTCCGCTCCTCTCGAGCCGTTGAGACGGATGCCACTAGGGCTTCTTTGAGTGTGGCTCCCTCGTCCGTATATAGGGATGCCTCTAGATTCTTCAAGGCATCCCTCATCGTCTTGTCAAGCCGGGGCTCTTGTGGCAACTTCGATGAAGCTGGGACTTCAGTAACAGGCTCAGGAAGGATCCCCGCGCCAACTGATATGACCTCTGCAAAGAAACAAAAGAAGGTTAGGTTGACCATCAGAGAAGATGACAAACTTTCATTATGAAAGGGAAAAGGGTAAGACATACCAACGCCTGCTGGGACACGCTTCTTCTCCTCCTCCTGGAAGGTCTTCAAAGAGGCAGCAATGGCCTCTTCAGTAGAAATACCTGTTGAGAATGAAGAAAATATTAGCTAAAGATAATAATAAAAATGCAGTAAAATGACAAATAAAGCGGCTGATGATTACCTGACTCAGCAAGTTTGCTTAACATCGCTTCAAGCCTCGCCGATCGCTCCGAAGCTGCAATGGCGGCAGCTAAATTGGTGTCCTCAGGGTCCACCACAAAGCCCTCATTGCTGCCATACTCACATATGGCCTCGGCAGGAGGAGCCGCAGGCCCTAAGTTAAGGATCGCGTCGAGAGATAGGGCGGACTTCTTCCTCTTCTGTCCGCCAGCTTTAGACCCACTCAGAACAGCCTTGCACTTGGCAGTCACTTTAGGGCGGCGGGTCCCGATCTCTGCCCCTTCGCCAGACCCTGGTGATACTACATTAACCGTCTTCATGGGAGCACGGGGCGCCGGCGGTGCATCCACGGTAGCGGGCAATGGCAATCCACGCGGGGGGCTCAACACGCGCGGTCGGTCAGCTCTGGCATCTTTTATCGGGGGATGACCTGGATCCTTGGCTGCAAAGGAGCCTTGCGATCACCGCCAGGAGGCGCACCCCTACGGTCAACCAGCAAGCGTTTCTCCATTAAAATGATTGGACCCATGGCATGCGCATACCAGGCTACATACGGATGGATTATTTTAGGAACACAGCTAGGCTCACTGATAAAAAAATAGGATCCCGTATTAAGCCGGACGAAATGATGCATCGCATTCCTTATCCCCTCTGGGCCGACCGCGGGTGTTTCCAGAAAGGCCTCCATCGGGATCCTTCGATTGTAACTCGATTGTCGGGCAAATCGATGTGGGTTATACCTCATAAAGAGAGCCGTCTTATTCTGCCTAAATACTAGGTAGCCCGGCCGAATGGAGTAAAGGTGAAGGATTTCCCGAGCCTTCAGTACAGAAACCCAGCCCTTAAAGTCGTCACGCAGCGACACCACTGACTTAGCGGTCTCGGAGCCTATGGTGATGACCTTATCCACAAAAGAGGTCTTCGCTCCGACTAGATGTGAACGCAGGAGCAGTCCCCTAGACTCCCGCGGAGGTGCAACCACAATTGAAGCCCCGACCAACCGCATGATTCTTGGGAGTCCGTATTTCTCAAAGAATGGAGGAGTCTTATGGGCACCAAACACCCCTCGCACATGCAGCTCCATCCAAGAAGTGAAGTAGTGCATCGGAAAGTTAGCAGGCTGTACCCCAGGCTCATTAGCGTCCGCCGCTACGCTAAGTCCATTATAAAGGTAAGCCAGCCCGGCAATCCCTACCGATAGCTGCAAACCAGCCGCCATTCGATGCGCCGGGTAAAAGACGGAGGACCGCATGAGGCGTGGATGCATGGGAAGCGCGAAGCTGCATAGCCATAGACCCAAGAACCCTATGAAAAAAGTCTCCTCGTCCATGCCAGGAACGGCGATCTCTGAGAAAGGGACACTGGCAGTGCCGGGGAGATAAAAATCCCGCTGCTCATTTTCCGATGAAGGTCGGCGGTCCAAGCCGAAACCAAAGGGGAACACCGTTCATACCTTACTGAACGTGAATGTGACATTCTCCATATAGTCCAGTCTCTTCGTCTAAGAGTACCGCATACCGGGTTTAGGGGATGGATAATGTCAGACCCCTAATAACTTGATAAATCATGCCGGAGTTAAGCTCGTCACTAACCGAGAAACTACTAAATTCTTATCGGTAAATCTCATCCACCGTGGCCACAAATTTAGGGTGATGGCCAATCTATCACAGTGTGACATCGACTCCTAATATTAGGAGAGACGAATCCCTGACGGTCGACCACTGCCTTCATGTAGCTCGGGACTGTACCCAACTAAAACCTGTTTGCATGACTCCTTTGAGCCATGGTAGGGTAGTAATCTAAGTACAATAGGAACTCACATGAGACAAATGATGATCTCAGGTCAAAAGACTAACATGTACTCATGCCACTAGAGAACTGCTATCTGACGATGGATATAATACCATCTAGAAGTTCTCGACGAACCGTCCAGTATACTCACATCCAGTGAGTATCTGTATACTATCTTAGGTGACACAACACCAATTGCTTGTGAGACCGTCCATCGTCCCTTGTCGAGTTCTAGAAATGTATACACTAATCTACTCCGGAATATCGATGCTCACTCTCGATTTTCTCTCAACTAGAGACATTTAAAGATGTGATTATGGACTGCCCAGCTCTCACGTATATGATCGCCATCATAATACTGGTAGTCAAGCAAGAATCCAACAGGCTTCATAATTATGTATTAATGATACGTAATAACAAGTAAAACGTATACACATCAATGATAAAGATAAACCAGATAGCATACTATCATTTCGAGTAAAATTGTTCTACCTGTATAGGTCCTCCCTCAATTATCATAATCGCCTACATGCAATTACAATAATTACCTTGAAGGTACTATATTCAACACCTATTGTTCACAACAAGTGGTATCAGTGCTTTTGTTATGGGGATTCGGATTATTGGAAAGATAGTTTATACATATTATAAGATCGATAAGTTTGACGGAAGCAACAATTTTAGTCTATGGAGATTGAAAATAACGGTGAGTCTAAGGTAACAAGGAGTTCATAAGATAGTCTTCGAAAAAGAGAAGATTTCTTTGACGACCGCGGATATCTAGAAAGAAGATATGAAGGATTAGACTTTCAGTTCGACACAGTTGAGCTTGACTAACGAGGTTCTATGCGAGATTGCGCAAGAGACAATTGGAACAGGTTTATAGAGAAGGCTAAAATCCTTGTACATGAAGAAAAATTTAACAAATCGTCTCTATCTCACGCAGCGTCTATACATATTAAAGATGAAGGAAAGTACATCAGCCAAAAACCACCAGGACGAACTCAACCAAATCATTATGGACTTACTCAATGTAAATGTGAAGATTGAAGTAGAGGACTAGGCTATGATCCTATTTTGCTCTTTGACTTCTGATATAGCCAATTCGTGAAATCGATGGTGTACGACATAGATAAAATTTCTTTAGAAAAAAGGGCCTATACAGTGAGATGGTGAGAGAGAAGGTATCGGATAATAAAGGTGGTCAAGATGATACATTGTTCTAGAGGCCATTTTGAGAAACGATCACATGGTGGTTCCCGAATAGAGCGAGGTCCAAATCGAGGAATCGCACTAATAACAAGTGTAATTATTGCAACAAGAAAGGCCATGGGAAGAGAGTCTGTCAGAAGTTCAAGAAGGATACTAAGAAGGAGTCTTCTAGTATTGCAGTTGCCATAGATGATTCAGATAATGGCGGTGATTGTTCAGAATTATCAGTTTCTGCAGTTGGCAACGTACATGATTTATGGATGCTAGATTCGAGAAGCTCTTTCCATATAACTCCATATCGGAGTTGGTTTGTGACGTTTCGTTCTCTTAATGGAGCTTCGGTCTTGATGGGGAATAATGCGGCATAGAAGATCGAGGGGATTAGTTTTGTTCGGATACGCATGTTTGATAGGGTAGTGCGGATTTTGACAGATGTCAGATATGTACTGGATCTGAAGAAGATTTTGATTTCTGTAGAAGGTTTGGTGGGGATCAGCTGAAAGTGTGTAGTCGATGGATGTTTCATGTAAATTTTCATTGGATTTCTTATTGTCATGAAAGGAAAGAAGGTAAGTGATGGTTATTTTCTTAGTGTTAAATTATACCGCAAGTGCATGGTCAACCGATTGTAGTAATTGTGGGTCGATCCATAGGGAGGATGAGAATTCTAGTTAGCGTAAACGAACTAAATATAAAAACTTTGATTTAGAGAATTATACTAATGAAAAGCAATATATAATAAAAGAAATTAAATAGCAAATAAAATAGATTCTTAATATAAAGAGAAGTTTAGGGTTTAGACTCGTCGTGTTTAATCAGTGTTTTAAATAATATCATTCCTTTTCTTAATTTTCCATCTTTAAATTAATTACCTTTCAATTATAAGAAAGCATAAAGCATACATCCATCGCAATAAACTATCAATCTAATAGAAAGCATAATTCTTACGATCGTAGCAATATCCTATCAATCAACAAGAGGCAAGTAATATATCTAAATATTTAATTCTAATTAATTAGGAATTTATTTAGATCATCTTTTCAACTTGGTAAACTCAATGGTTGTCAATCAAAGGCATATCTTGCTTTATTAGCAAGTCTAATCTAGCCCTAAATTAACTAGATCGAATATAAACAATAAAAACACGAACTTTACCTTCTCTAGATAACTTTTATGGTCGTCAATCAATTATCAAATTAACTTGTACTTTCTAGAAGGGAAATCGGTTATAAATGATATGGCTGCGGTAACTACTCGTTCAGGTGATTCGGATTCAGCTAGATTATGGCACTTACTGTTAGGCCATATTGGGGAGTCGGGTTTGGAGGTTCTTCGTAAGAGGCAGCTACTTGAAGATGGAGATTTTAGCAAGTCTTGATTTCTGTGAAGAGTGTGTCCTAGGAAAGCAGACAATGGTGAAGTTCGGAACAGCAGTACATGATACGAATGGTATTCTTAATTATGTCCACATTAATGTTTGGGGTCCAGCACCAGTTTTTTCGCGAGGTGGAACCAGATACTTTGTTTCCTTCATTGATGATTTTTCTAGAAATATCTGGGTGTACGTTCTCAACTCTAAGGCCGAGACTTTTGAGAAGTTTTAATCGTGGAAGGTCGGGGTGAAGAAGCAGATTACTAGGCACGTAAAGCTTCTTCGAACCGATAACGGCAAAGAGTTTACTTCGCATGCATTTGTAGAGTAATGCAAGTCAGATGAGATTAAGCGACATTACATCACACCGAGATACCCTGAATCAAATAGCTTTGTAGAGCGAATAAATCTGACACTACTGGAGAAGAACAGATGATTACGGTTTACAGCTAGGCTTCTTAAGGAGCTTTGGGATGAAACAATATCTACAGCCATGTACCTCATCAACAGATCACTATCGACGGCAATAGATAAGAAAATTCATAAAGAAGTGTGGACTGGGAAGGCTGAAGATTACAGGCGGCTTTGTATATTTAGGTGCCCAGTTTATGTTCAGCAGGGAAGCGATAAGATAAAGATGATAACTAAGAAGTGTGTCCTACTCGGCTATGGAAATGAAACCAATGGGTACAAGCTATGGTGTCCTAAGACCTAAAATATAGTAATCAGCCGACATGTTACATTCGATGAGTCTGCGATGGTTCGTAGAAAACAAACTCAATCAGATGATGAAGAGAGAATAGTTACGCCACCAAGCAAGGTGGAGATCAACGTTCTAGTTTAGGATGATAGGAGAGATGAAGTGATTAATACTCAGATTCAGGCGGAGGGTCCAACAGAGCCAAATGGTCCAGTATAGACAGAAGGGCGAAAATCTACACGAGTTAGGCGTCCGCCGATCAAACTTGGTTTTGAGGACATGGACGTAATTGGCTTCAATGACGTGGCATCATATGCGTTGACTATTGAGCACAAGAAACCATCCGGTTATAGAGAGGCTATGCAGTCTACCGATTTTCCTAGTTAGAGAGTTGTGATGGAGGAGGAGATGGAGTTTCTTCATCAAAACGATATATGGCATTTAGTTTCTCTACTAAAGGGTAAGCATGGTATCGGTTGCAAGTGGATCTTTAAAGTTAAGAAGGGTTCGTCAGAAGCAGATGACATTAGATACAAGGAAAGATTGGTGGCTAAGGGTTTTGCACAGAGAATGGTTGAAGACTACAACGAGATCTTTTCTTCGGTGGTTCGACATACTTCGATTCGTGTTTTATTAACCATGGTTGCGGTTTGTGTAGGGTTAGCTTAGCACCTTAGCAAGGTTTTAGCAAGCATTAAACATGATATATTATAATTTTTGGGTGCTAAACAAACCAACCAAGTAATCGAACTAGAGAATTAGGGTTAACTTTACATGTAACAAACTTTACATCTAAGTGATAGGGATTACAACCTTTATAGTTCGTTCCTTCACTTCAAAAGCTCTGAGTAGTGGTCCCTTCACTGCAATCCATGAACTCCCGAACTCTCGAGAGGCTCCATAAGAAGTACGATGCATCCTTACTTGAAGTCTTCAAAATCTACGATGATCTACGTCGAGAAAACACGGACTCAAGCTCTCTCTTCACTAATATAGAATTAGTGAAGCTAACACACTAATCTATATGGCTAATATAGAAGATGATGATGAAGTAGGAATTTTGCTCACTATATTATTTAATTTCTCACAATCATTCATCACAAATGAAAAATCTAGCAAGCTTTTTTCAATGAAGAAGAAGAAGAAGCAAGTGATGAATTATTGTTGTGTGGTTAGAAATGCAACCTTGGGTCAAGTATATCATCCTTAACCCTTGTAGAGACTTAACCATGAGTTATGGTTAAAGGTATGGTTGATAAATATCTTAAGCTAGACAAAAAGAGTGGACAAAGTCAAAGAAGACTACAAGCTTCTACAAGCTTCAACAAATATCTACCATGATAAATATCCACAATATTTGAATTACTTAATGATAAATATAAACCCTAACATTAACCCTAGCATGGTTTAACTCTCATAAACCTTAGTTGCATTTATAACCTAGCATGTCACAATATTATATATCACATATATAATATTTATGCAACAAAAGAAAACAATACAATAAACATATATCACATATATGTTAAATGTATTATAAGTGAGAATAATAAATATTTAAGTGATCATATATAATATATATATGTATACATATATATTATATATTATTTCATCGAATCAACACTTGATCCGATAACCCGGCTATATCACATATTACCGGCCAATATCACATATCGCGAGAATAGAATACGGTATCACATACTCGATCTCGCACATATCACATATGAGCTCCTACTCCATTTTGTCTGAGCCTGGAAACCTCTATGTAGGAATCTAAAGACTCGTCAATACGCCGGCAGTAGGTGATGATCACATCAAACACCAACAAGCCGCAAGCGGTCAGCTAAACGTAACGGCTACCCGGATATTGAGTGATCAGAAGATCGACAAGCAAGTCTGCTCTAACTCCTGTAAATCCAATCAGTAACACTACCGTACAGTCCGGTCTCTTCGTCTGATATGTCGCATATCCAGTCTAGGGGTGGTAAACGTCAGACCCTAGTAACCGATAAATCGTGTCGATGTGAGGCTCATAACGGGTCTAGAAACTACTGATAACACTTACCAGTATATCTCTATATCAACCCTGGCCAGGGACTTCCAGTTATAGCCAATCGAACACTGCGCAACATCAACCCCCAATACCGGGAGAGATGAAACCCCTCCTATCGCTCATTGCCTCCATGTGATTCGGGACTGTACCCAAATGCCACCGTTTTGCACGTTCTCATGAACGTGGTAAGGTGGAAATCAAAGCACAGTGGGAATCATACAAGACTCTATGACGATCTCGGGTCTACAGACTAACCTGTACCAGTGTCACCAGAGAACTGCTATCTGACGATAGGTATAATACCAACAAGGAGTTCTCGGTGAGTCCGTTCAGTGTATCCAGTCTCCACTGAGCACCCATATACCATCTTTGATGTCACACACCAATGGATGTGGGATCATCCATCGCCCATCATATGGGTCGTGATGCGTAAACGTTAGTCTACTCTGGAGTATCGATTCCCTGTCTCAATACACCCTCGACCAGGAACAGTTATAGGATGTACTTATAGACTACCCTGGCCCCACCAGTATGATCTGCATTATTGTCCTAGTAGTCAAGTACATATCCTAAGGGCTTTATCAATATGTGAGAGTAAGACAGTAACCCAATACAAGTCAACATGTTAAGATAAAGAGAAACCAGATAGCATACTATCATATCGAGCAAGAAAGTCCTCTCTATATATATCCAAGCATCCACTATAATATACATAATATGTACAACAATGGCCTCTAGGGCATATACATAACTAACAATCTCCCACTTGCACTAAGGCTAGCTGTTGTAGTATCTCATACCCAACATCCAGAAGAGTCTCTCAAATTGTATCTAGGGAATGACCTTCGTGAATGGATCCGTAGTGTTATCCTTCGTATCTACTCTCCTGACCTCGATCTCCCGGCGATCAACTATCTCCCGGATCAGGTGATACCGCCTCAGAATATGCCTGGATCTATGATGGGATCTGGGTTCCTTGGCCAAAGCCACAGCTCCATTGTTATCGCAATACAAAGGTATTGGATGCTCGATGGACGGAACCACTCCAAGTTCAGTTATGAACTTCTTCATCCAGACAACCTCTTTGGCAGCATCGTTAGCAGTGATGTATTCAGCCTCCATCATCGAGTCTGCAACGGTTTCTTGTTTAGAACTCTTCCAACACACCGCCCCTCCATTGAGGGTAAAGACAAATCCCGAGTGAGACTTAGAGTCGTCCTTATCATTTTAGAAGCTTGAATCGGTAAAGGACTCTACTTGGAGTTCTCCGTTACCATACACCAAGAACATCTCTTTAGTCCTTCTCAAGTACATGAGAATGTTCTTCACAACGTTATCCAGTGACTCTCTCCTGGATTTGCTTGATACCTACTCATTACACTTAGTGAGTATACTACATCAGGTCTGGTACATAGCATCGCGTACATGATAGAGCCTACTGCCGAAGCATAGGGTATCACTTACATGCAAGCTCTCTCCAAATCAGTCTTGGGAGACATCTCCTTGGAGAGAGTGAGTCCAGAGATCGTAGGTAAGTTCCCACGCTTGGATTCTTCCATACTAAACCTCTTTAGTATGGTATCAATGTATCTGGATTGGGACAATCCTAGTATCCGTCTAGATCTATCTCTATAGATCTTAATCCCCAAGATACAGGAGGCATCACCTAGATCTTTCATTGAGAATCTTTATAATAAGAAGAGCTTGACCGAGTGCAGCATAGGAACATCGTTTCCTATCAAGAGTATGTCATCCACGTATAATACGAGAAAAAAAAGCTTACTCTCTGCAATTTTCTTGTAAATACAGGGTTCATCTACGTTTTTGATGAAGTCAAACTCTTTGACTACAATATCAAAACAGATGTTCCAACTCCGCGATGCCTGTTTTAACCAGCAGATGGATTTAAGCAGCTTCCACACCTTTCCGCTGCTTCCACTATCTACGAAGCCATCTGGCTGAGTCATGTACACGCACTCCTCTAAATCACCATTTAGAAAGGCGGTCTTAACATCCATTTTTCGTAGTCATGGAATGCAGTAATGGCAAGTAAGATCCTGATGGACTTAAGTATAGCCACTGGAGAAAAGGTTTCATCATAATCCATACCTGGTCGTTGATGAAAACCCTTTGCAACAAGTCTAGTTTTGAAAGTCTCAACTTTTCCATCTACACCAAGTTTCTTCTTAAAAATCCATTTGCTCCAAATGGGTTTTACCCCTTCAGGAGCAACTTCCAAAGTCCATACTTTGTTGGTGTACATGGATTCCATCTCAGATCGCATTGCATCCAGCCATTTCACAGAGCACTCGTGATGGCCTGCTCGAAGCTAGTCGAGTCATCATCTTCCATGATGCAATCCTCTCTCCCACCATCTATAAGAAAACTGTAGTATCTCTCCTACTAGATCGGCGGAGAGGCTGGGGTTCGTCGGGTACTATCGAATCCTCTGGTTCCACTAAATCTTCAGTTGCAGTTCATGCTGCTGGAACTTCTTCCAGCTCTACCTCGTTGCCACTAATTTCCTTTGTATGAAATTCCTTTTCTAAAAAGGTGGCATGTTGAGCAACAAACACCTTTTGTTCCTCAGTGTGGTAAAAAATATATCCATATGAATTCTTTGGATATCCCATAAACTTACAAAGAACTGATCATTCCTTGAGTTTGTCCGGATTTTGTCTTTTGACATAGGCTGGACAACCCCATATCTTAACACGTTTAAGATATGGTCTCTTCCCACTCCATATTTCATATGGTGTGGTGTGGTAGGTACAGATTTAGATGGAACTTGATTTAATAGGTATGCTGCTATTTCAAGCGCATAACCCCAAAAAGAAATAAGCAACTCAGCAGTGTTCATCATAGAGCGCACCATATCTAATAGAGTGCGATTCCTCCGCTCTGATACACCGTTGTGCTGTGATGTATATAGTGGAGTAAGCTGAGAGAGAACCCATTGTCTTTTAGATAATCCAGGAACTCATTGCTCAAGTATTCTCCTCCTCGATTAGATCGAAGGATCTTGATACTTTTACTTGTTTGGTTCTCTACTTCGTGCTTATATTCTCTGAATTTCTCAAAAACTTCAGACTTGTGTTTCAACAAGAACACATGTCCGTTTCTTGAGAGATCTTCAGTGAATGTAATGAAGTACGAGAAACCATTCCTGGCATGTATAGACATGGGACCGCATACATCACTATGTATCAGTCCTAAGAGTTCCGTAACTCTTTCTCCGTATCCACTAAATAGAGTTTTGGTCATCTTTCGTTTGAGACATGAATGGCAAGTTTCATAAGATGATAATTCGAACGGATCCAAATTCCATCCTTATGCAACTTAGCCAGTCGTGTCGCATTGATATGACCAAGTCTACAATGCTATAAGAAAGATTCGTTCATTTCTGAACTCTTCCTCTTGTGAGTGTTTTGTATATTAAGAACTGCTGTTTGATTTAGAATGTATATGCCATTATGTAACGAGCCTGATCCAATCAACTTTTGATTTAGAAAGATGTTCATAACATCATCCTGTATTACAAAATTATATCCTTATTTACTTACTAAAGAAACTGATATAAGATTGCATATCAGGTTCGGTATGTAATAGCATTCGTTCAGAATCAATGTATTACCATTTGGTAATACAAGGTGATATTTGTCAACTGCTTTGGCTGCAACATTTGCACCATTCCCTACTGTTATGGAATGATTACCTATTCCCGGTTCTCTATCTTTTCTTAGCCCATCCAACATATTGCATATGTGGGATCCTGATCCGGTATCTAATGCCCAGGACGTAGAGTGAACTAAGAAACAGTTCTCGATAACAAACACACCCGAAGAAGATGCATCATTATGCTTATTCTTCGTTTAGGCGGCGAGTGAATTCTAGGATTTCCCTATTTATTGTTCAATCTTATAACAATTATAAGAAAAAACGGAACTAACGTTCCCCTGCTCGGTATAATAAGTGGGTTCGGTCAATACATCCATATTATTATCTTGATTAAGGCCTGACATGGTCGCTCCCTAGAGAGAGAGAGAGAAAGAAACGCTTTAGCGTATGCTCTTACAAGATTAGATTAGTTATTATCTTATCTAATCAGGATGGCACCCACAGTTTTTCATCAAATCTTCCTTTCAATCCTAAAAGGTAAGATTAGCCGAGATTAATTACACTTTACAAGTTCGCCAATCTTTCAGCCAGGTCAGTGTTGGTATTTTGAGGAAGGTTCCCCGTGCCTTCGCACGGACCTAATTAAGATAAACCTCGTTTTCCCAGAGGCATAACCCCGTTAACACTTTTCTAGACACCTACTTGATCGACTAATTGTCATATGTAAAACTCTTCTAAGAGTAACTCTTACTCGCAGTGGGTATCGGGATCCAACTATCTCATAGAAGGTATGCAATCTCATTGCAAATTTCGACACTTGAAATTCCCGATAATACTTTTACCCCTAACGATCTATGACCTTGACAAGGTCAACAAACCATAAATCGCAAGTCAAGTTCAACCCATCATTTCCTAGTTGAATTAAACCCACCCGCACGACCCTTGATAAGGTCAACAAAGTCGTAAGACTACCCTAATCCAATCGCATCTCATGTTTTAGCAGATAAACACTAATTAGCTGCCGTACACTATGCCTTGACAAGGTCAACAAACGCAGCACGAATACCAAGTAGGACTTATCTGAAATGACGGAGGGCTACACAGGTTTTTAAGAAAACCATGAGCGTAATAAACATGATATCATTGTAGAAATAAGTGATTTTGAAAAGGAGTGTTTTTTAGGCTTTTACCAGTTTCTCTAAAGAGGTCACTCCCGGTGAAGGGATCTCGGCTCTTTCCTTATCGAATAAGCTGCTGGATATTGTACAAGGAATACCGCTATGCAAAGCAAGAACTATAGAAGCAATCAAAAACATAACCGAGTGAGTTGTAGCAACTGCTAGTTTCGCTAAAGAGGTCACTCCCGGTGAAGGGATCTCGGCTCTTTCCTTATCGAATAAGGTGCTGGATATTTTGCAAGGAATACCGCTATGCAAAGAAAAAACTAGAGATACCCTTTTTGAAAATTTGATTCTACAACATCTTTTAGGTTTCTTTCCTTTTCATTAATCTCATTAATGAAATCCCATCAGTTATGCTTCCTAAGTATCATAGAAGAAACGAAAGCAATAATATTTATATATCATATATGTAGTATAAGCATTCGTCTCACGCATATAAAATGATCACATCACAGAATATCAGCAGCAGCAGAATCGCATATGAAATATTAGATATACTAGGAATTCTGTGTTTTATTTAAGCCAGTAAAAACGCGGATTCCACGGTCGTGATGAATAGCCAAACCCATATCTCTAGACCCCTACGAAAGCGGCAAGCAACCCTACTAATTCTAGATTTAGGAGACCCGGACTCAACTCCTCGAGTTGGTCTCCCACTGGACTCTAGAACCCGGTTACTTGTGCTCTCCCTTTTGGGTCTATTCTAATGTGGAAAAGTAAATAATATACAACAATGGTGACATTATCCTCAACCCGGAAGTGCCCCAATAAAAAAATATTACATACAATGAATTTTACATGAATGAAAATAATGATCCTCATCTCACATAAAACCCCCGGCTATTCAAAACATGACGATCCAATATAACATATCACAGCAACACATAACATCACATGTCATCAACGTAAGTAAATATGTGTATCCAAATTGTCGTTGATGTATAGCAACGAAATCGGCGATACACTACATATTACACTTACAGTCACAGAAAAGAAAATGTAAAACTATAACATTTGGAATCCACAATACCTTAGACATCATAAACCCAAAATATCACATATTACGGATTTTATGCCTAACTATATCAATTCCACATATTGTATCACATTACAGAAAGCTAGACGACGTTTAAACAATTCGATCGAATCAACGAACTCCCAAAATTCCCAGAGAGCTCAACACATGAGCATAGTTAAAGTTAACCAGAGACATGCCACAATTCCTGCGGACCTACAGCTGAAGGGCCTGACCCAAGCCTCACAAGTGGCGCCGCGGATCCTCCGCCAAAACCATGTTTTGGCCGCGGATCCGCGGTCACTCAGACGAGTTAGGGTATCATTTTTCAGGTGTGTCCATAGAATTCCCTGCATGATTTTCTGAATATTTTTAACATAAAAAAATCCAACTTTTTGAAAAATTTTCAGAGAGGGGGTTCTTTAGGGTTTTCGGAGTTTCGATCGGACCTTAAACTTCGTCTAGACAATGCCTATACTCTAGCTTGGCTCTGATACCACCGTAGGGTTAGCTTAGCACCTTAGTAAGGTTTTGGCAAGCATTAAACATGCTATATTATAATTTTTAGGGTGCTAAACAAACAAACCAAGTAAACGAACTAGAGAATTAGGGTTAACTTTGCATGTAAACAACTTTACATCTATGTGATAGGGATAACAACCTTTGTAGTCCGTTCCTTCGCTTCAGAAGCTCCGAGTAGTGGTCCCTTCGCTGCAATCCATGAACACTTGGACTCTTGAGAGGCTCCACAAGATGCACGATGCATCCTTGCTTGAAGACTTCAAAGTCTACGATGATCTACGTCGAGAAAACACGGACTCAAGCTCTCTCTTCATTAATATGGAATTAGTGAAGCTAACACACTAATCTATATGGCTAATATAGAAGATGATGATGAAGTAGGAATTTTGCTCACTTTATTATTTAATTTCTCACAATCATTCATCACAAATGAAAAATCTAGCAAGCTTTTTTCAAAGAAGAAGAAGAAGAAGCAAGTGATGAATTATTGTTGTGTGGTTAGAAATGCAACCTTGGGTCAAGTATATCATCCTTAACCCTTGTAGAGACTTAACAATGAGCTATAGGCTAAGGTATGCTTGATAAATATCTTAAGCTAAACAAAAAGAGTGGACAAAGTCAAAGAAGACTACAAGCTTCATATCTACCATGACAAATATTCACAATATTTGAATTACTTAATGATAAATATAAACCCTAACATTAACCCTAGTATGGTTTAACTCTCATAAACCTTAGTTGCATTTATAACCTAGCATGTCACAATATTATATATCACATATATATTATTTATGCAATAAAAGAAAACAATACAATAAACATAAATCACATATATGTTAAATGTATTATAAGTGAGAATAATAAATATTTAAGTGAGCATATATAATATATATATGTATACATATATATTATATATTATTTCATCGAATCAACACTTGATCCGATAACCCGGCTATATCACATATAACCGGCCGATATCACATATCGCGATAATAGAATACGGTATCACATACTCGATCCCGCACATATCACATATGTGCTCCTACTCCGTTTTTGCCTGAGCCTGGAAACCTCTATGTAGGAATCTAAAGACTCGTCAATACGCCGGCAGTAAGTGATGATCACATCAAACACCAACAAGCCGCAAGCGGTCAGCTAAACGTAACGGCCACCCGGGTATTGAGCGATCAGAAGATCAACAAGCAAGTCTGCTCTAACTCCTGTAAATCCAATCAGTAACACTACCGTACAGTCCGGTCTCTTCGTCTGATATGTCGTATATCCAGTCTAGAGGTGGTAAACGTCAGACCCTAGTAACCGATAAGTCGTGTCGATGTGAGGCTCATAACGGGTCGAGAAACTACTGATAACACTTACCAGTATATCTCTATATCAGCCCTGGTCAGGGACTTCCAGTTATAGCCAATCAAACACAGTGCAACATCAACCCCCAATACCGGGAGAGACGAAACCCCTCCTATCGCTCATTGCCTCCATGTGATTCGGGACTGTACCCAAAAGCAACCGTTTTACACGTTCTCATGAACGTGGTAAGGTGGAAATCAAAGCACAGTGGGAATCACACAAGACTCTATGACGATCTCGGGTATACAGACTAACCTGTACGAGTGTCACCAGAGAACTGCTATCTGACGATAGGTATAATACCAACAAGGAGTTCTCGGTGAGTCCGTTCAGTGTATCCAGTCTCCACTGAGCACCCATATACCATCTTTGATGTCACACACCAATGGATATGGGATCATCCATCGCCCATCATATGGGTCATGATGCGTATACGCTAGTCTACTCTGGAGTATCGATTCCCTGTCTCAATACAGCCTCGACTAGGAACAGTTATAGGATGTACTTATAGACTACCCTGGCCCCACCAGTATGATCTGCATCATTGTCCTAGTAGTCAAGTACATATCCTAAGGGCTTTATCAATATGTGAGAGTAAGACAGTAACCCAATACAAGTCAACATGTTAAGATAAAGAGCAACCAGATAGCATACTATCATATCGATCAAGAAAGTCCTCTCTATATATATCCAAGCATCCACTATAATATACATAATATGTACAACAATGGCCTCTAGGGCATATACATAACTAACAGTTTATGATATAGAATTAGAGCAGCTTGATGTCAAGACTTCTTTCTTTCATGGTTGTCAAGAGAAGCATATTTATATGCATCAGCCAGAAGGGTTCATAGTCGATGGCAAGAATGGCTATATTTGCAAATTGAAGAAGTCGCTTTATGATTTGAATCAGTCTCCGAGACAGCGATATATGTGATTTGATCAGTTTATGTTTGCTATTGGATACACAAAGAATATTAAGGATCAGTGCGTTTATATAAGGCTACTAGACGATGGGTCCCAGATTTATCTTCTATTGTATATGGAAGATATGTTGGTGGTATCACGCAGCATGTCAAAGGTCAACAGGTTGAAACAGCAGTTGAGTCAGTAGTTCGATATGAAAGATTTAGGGGCTGCGAAGAAAATACTTGGCATAGAGATTGTCAGGGATAGGAAGTATAGTGAGTTGCATCTGCAACAAAAATAATATATTGAGAAAGTTCTCACTCAATATGGGATGGGTAAGGCAAAGACCGTGTCTACTTGTTACGCCCCGCTTCCCAATAGAAGGAAACGGTGACGTGGTAAGCCCGCAACGTATTTACTATGAAATAAATACGTTAAGCGTAATTAAGCAATATAACTATGAATAAGAATAACAAGAGTAATAAAATGAAATAGCAACTTTATTTACATTCAACTTTACATACAACTGTCTGAAATAAAAGATACAATAAACAAAGCAATGTCTAAACAATTACATACAGCAAGTAAGTGCTGGAAGAACTAGTAGTCAGGCTGAGCTGTAAGCAGGTCCAAGTCCTTTTGGCTCGGCTCTATCTCCTCAGAGTCCGGTCCTCCTGAAAATTATTCCAAGGAAAGAAAAACATAGAGGAATGTTGTCAGCGAACTAGCGCTCAGTAAGTCCCAAAAGAAACAAGAGAGAATAGTATATCATGTGAATAGGAACTAAAAGAACAAAGGATGGGTAAAATTGTATATGATCATCTATAGATATATAATAGTTATTCTGACGTGGTTACTTGTAGTTTGATAAGGAAGGTATTCATGTATACGAGAAGAGTCCATCTTATCCCGTGGACCATAGTAACATGTAGTATAAGGCCCCGTCATAACCCATGGGACAACGGCATGTGAATTCATGTAGGTGTTTTTTAAGTAACCTCTCGTGCCACGATATACGTTCTGTACCAATCTACCCCTTTATCCCCGCGTATTATATTGTATAGATTAATTATAGGTTTTGTCTGAATCCATGGATATAAAATATACAGGTTCATGTTCAGGATGTAATTATGTGTTCAGGTAGTCATGTCGAGTTCATGTCATGTTATAACCATGGTTCGGTCAAGTCGAGCCAAGTATACAAGTTTGAGTTTGATATTTGAATTCGAATATTCAAGTTCATGATCAAGTATTCAAGTTCGTGTTTGATTTTGGATTGTGGTTTGAGTTTGGACTCAGTTTGAGTCAAACACTTATGAACGGATTTAACTTTTGACTTTCTTATGATCAGGAGTAATAGGTAACTGCTGCACATGTGCGTCAGGATTTGTGTTTTTTTCAAGACAATTGCCATTGATAACTCCGTTAAGTTTTCTAACCTGAATAGGCAAGCACTCACTTTCTTCGGCTCCTTGGGGCTTAAGAGAATTGATCCTGCTTAAACCTATATTAAATTAGAATCCTTAAAATATTATTTTGCATATCTCGAAGGGGTTTTATGAAAAAATATTTTGATATAATTTAAAAATAAATCTCGAGGGTGATTTATAACATTTAGGGTTTTCATGAGCACGTATTTTAATTATTGGGGCATTTTAATGATAAATACTTAGCCTGCAAAAGTTTATGGTATTTTATTGAAAACTAGCCTTTTTGGTAATTTAATGGTATTTTATTAACATTTTAATCTTTCATTTTTAGAAAAATATAGTTTCATAATATATTGAAAATACGGATTTATAAATTTTATATAATTTTAAAAATTAGTTTTGTTTAAATAAGTCGCTTTTTTTTCTTAAAACTCGTTTTTTATTTCCTTTCGGGATCGAATACTCCGTGATGAGTTCCGCATCTCACTCTACTATCTTAAGGATGTGCAATAATCCGCACCATCCATTAGCAGGTCCCCTCACAAAGGTTGTAGAGGCGTATTTTCCAAGAATTACAAAATACCGCTTTAAAAGAATCCCGGTTTTTAAAAGATATGGTATTTTAATGAAAAGCTATTCTTTGAACCAACCATACATATATAGGCATCGTGCTATGAAACCAAATTGTGTGTATGGGGTAGGTCATTATCCCATGAAGTTATCCTAAAAGTATTATTTTAATGTTATCGAAAAGAGTTTTATACTAAGTTCAAGGTATTTTAATGAAAAGTTCGTTTATGTTTGTTTCACATGAGAATTTTGGTTAAACTTGAAGCTAAAACATTGTAATTAAAGTTACAAGTAGGGTGGTAAACTTAGTTTGGCTAAGGTATAAAGGAAAAGGGAGTTTCAAGTTTTAAAAAGAAAAGTATTGGAAATAACTCCACTTTACCGATATCTTTTTAGGAGATGAATTGAGATGAAAAGAAGAAAAGATGAGGGGGACTTATGGTTTGGTAAAATCGAGAAAAGGGTAAGGAAGAAGGAAGGGTACTTCGTGGCGTCGCGGGAGCTCCGAAAACGGCTTCGATTCTCGATGGAACAAGCTTAGTCGTTAACTCCACTTGACTTCACTTGCACTTAGGAACATTTTGAGAGAATTTTTGCTAGAATTTCATAATGGTGAAGAGCTAAAGCATGGGGTGGTATCTATAGTGAAGAATTAGGGTTTTGGAATTAAAATTTTGGATTAAAGCATTAAAAATGTGTTAATTTGTCAAAGGAAGCGTATATGTTTGATTGCAGGGAAATCAAACAGTGCAGGAAAGTTAAGAGGAGTCGAAGAAGTGTGTGTGCAAAGCACGGAGCCAATTGGGCTCATCTTGACCGTCGGCGCCGGTCATTTCAAGGGTTTCGGCGATTGAATTTGAGGCAATTGCCTCGAGATTCATGCTACGTGGGTTTTTGTGTGTGTACACCTCATTACGCCTATTTGATTTTTCTGAAACTTTTCATTTCCCCGTGTATTGCACGTGCAACTCTTGGGCTTCAAAAAATTAAAAAGAAAAATCAAAAAAATAATTGTATCTGATGGAAATCGAACACACAGGTTATGTCACAGCAGTGTAGAGGCTATACCAGTGAGCTATAAGTTGCTTCTTGCTTTTATTTAACAAAAATAAATTTTAACTTTTACACACGCTGTAATAATCTTTTCTGTACAATAACAAGAAAATTTCTGTACAGTGATTTCAGAGTCGTTACATTCTACCCTCCTTATGAAAATTTCGTCCTCAACAATTACATAGGGACTAATTTTCAAAAAGGTAAGGGTATCATGTATGCATATTCTCTTCTCTTTTCCAAGTTGATTCTCCTGGCGAATCCTTTCTCCACATCACTCAGACCAAGTTTACTCTCTTGTTTCGCAAGTCTTCATCTTTCGGTCCAGGATCCCAATTGGTAGTTGCTCATAGGTTAAGTCGGTTTGTACTGTAAGCTCTGAGTGATCAAGTATGTAGCTAGGGTCGCTCACATATCGTCATAGCTGAGATATGTGGAACATGTTGTGCACTCCTTCCAATGAGCGTGGTAGTGCTAAACGGTATGCCACTTCTCCAACTCGTTCGAGTATATCGAATGGTCCTATGTATCTTGGACAGAGTTTACCCCTCTTACCAAAATGGATCACTCCTCTGTTTGAAGACATCTTCAGGAATACATGGTCTCCAGGTTGGAACTCCAGATGTCGATGCTTTACATCCGCCTAATACTTCTGTCGGTCTTGGGCTATGCGCATTCTTTCCCTGATCGTGTGAACCAGGTCCACAGTTGCCACGATCATCACCGGTCTAGGGAGTTCACGATCTTAAACGTCGTCCCAACTTAGCAGTGAACGACACTTCCGTCCATAGAGTGCTACGAACGGTGCCATTCTAATACTTGCCTGATAGCTGTTGAACTCCATAAGGTGTAGGTGATCTTCGTACGAACCTCCGAAGTCTAACATACATGCACTTAGCATATCTTCCAGTATCTAAAGTGTTCGCTCAGACTATCCGTCCGTTTTTGGATGATACGCCGTGCTGAAATTCAGGCTCGTTCTAAGGCTAACTTGCAGACTCTGCCAAAATTATGATCGGAACTTTGTATCACGATTGGAGACGATGCAAAAAGGTACTCCATGTAATCTCACGATCTCCTGCATGAGTTTATGGGCATTAAAAATAGTATATCTTGAAGGTTTAAATCTTACTTTAGATTTATACTCACCTCCATGCACTTATTTGCCAACGTCTCGGTTGACTGGCCAACTCGAAATGAAATAAAGTGAGCCGACTTGGTGAGTCGATCTACAATAACCCAAATTGCGTCGTTACCCTTTGTGCTGTGAAAGAGGGCAGTCATGAAGTCCATGGTAATGTGCTGCCATTTCCATTCTGGGATTGGTAACGGCTGAAGTAGACTAGCAGTTCTGTGATGTTCATCCTTTACTTGCTGATACACTAAACATTTGGCTACGCTCCTTGCTACTTCGCGCTTCATTCCATACCACCAGTAGTGCTGATGTAAATGCTTGTACATTTTCGTGCCACCGGGGTGTACCAACTAAGGAGAGTTGTGATCTTCTTTCATCAACTCTTCTCGAATAGGTCCGACTGGCATGCATAAACGACTTCCATATCGTAAGAATCTATCTTCGTGGATGATGAAGTCAGTTCGAAGTCCACTTTCTACTTGTTCTCGGATCTTTTGTGGCTTGGCATCATTTACTTGAGCTGTCTTGATCAAATTGATAAGTGTGGTCTGGACTTGTAAGTTCATCAAATATGAAGCATTACCTGGCATGACTACTTCAATCTCCAATCCATGTAATTCTTGTTGTGGTCTCCGCTGAGCGGTGAGGTTCATTGCTAATGGATGGGGACTAAGTGCATCAGGAACTACGTTCACCTTCCCAGGATGATACTATAGGTTGATGTTGAAATCCGCCATGAGTTTTAACCATCTTCTCTGCCGCATGTTGAGTTCCTTCTGAGTAAATACATATTTTAGACTTTTGTGGTCAGTGTATATATCCACTCGTTCTCCCAAAAGATAGTGGCGCCAAATCTTGAGTGCGAATATGACGGCTGCCAATTCCAGAACATGTGTTGGAGAGTTGCGCTCATGAGCCTTTATTTGTCTTGATGCAAAAGCCACAACTTTTCCATGCTGGTGTAGACCACATCCTAATCCTTTACCGGACGCATCATAATGCATGAAGAATCCGTCAGATTGATCTGGTATTACGAGAATAGGAGCAGAGGTTAATCTCGTCTTGAGTTCTACAAAAGCCTTTTCACATGCTTCTAACCACATGAATGCTTCGTCTTTACATGTGAGCTTGGTCAGGGGTGCTGCGATCTTTGAAAATTCTTCGATGAATCGCCGGTAGTATCCTGCTAATCCCAAGAAACTTCGTATATCTTTTACGGTCTTTGTTGTCGGCCACTTGCTGATAGATGACACCTTAGCTGGATCTACAGAGATTCCTTCGCCTGAAACAATATGTCCGAGAACTTGTTCTAACCAAAATTCACACTTACTGTATTTGGCGTAGAGCTGATGTTGTCATAATTTCTCCAGGACAATCCGTAAGTGCTCGACGTGTTCCTTTCGATCCTTTGAATACACCGGGATGTCGTCGATGAAGATGACAATGAACCTGTCTAAGTACTCTTGGAAAACTTGGTTCATCAGGTTCATAGATATAGCAGGTGCATTGATCACTCCAAATGGAATTACGAGATATTCATAATGACCATAACGAGTCCTAAACGCCGTCTTTGGAATTTCGGACTCTTTGACCTTCACCTGATGATAAACCGAATGAAAATCTAGTTTTAAAAAGACACAAGACACGCTTAATTGATCGAAAAGGTCATCAATGTGTGGTAGTGGATACTTGTTCTTAATCGTCACTTTGTTCAGAGTTCGATAATCCACACACATCCTGTAATAACCTTCCTTCTTCTTCACTAGTAACACCGGAGATCCCCAACTTGAAGTATTAGGTCGGATCCAACCTTTCTTCAGTAGTTCGTATAACTGAATTCGGATCTCCTTCAATCCCTCCGGACTTAATCGATATGGATCTTTGATTACAGGTTGTGCACCAGGTTGTAAATCAATAATAAACTCAAGAGCTCGATCGGGAGGAAAACCTGATATGTCTTCAGGGAACACATTCTCGAACTCTCGAACTATTTCAGGCTTTTCTTCTTTCGCGGGTAGAGAGAACACTTCTGCATTCTTTGGTTTAGCACGGTAGCTTCCTAACTCCAAGGTTCTATCTCCACTTTTGAAATAGAAGACTGAGTGATCTGGTATCTTAAATACTACTCTCCTTTAACGACAGTCAATAGTAGCATAGAATACTTCCAGCCAATCTATTCCAAACAGAATATCGAAATTTGGTATGTCTGGTACTTTGAAATTTGCGTAGAATTCTCGACCGCAAACTACAACTGGGCACTATCATACCCCAAAGTTGCCTTCAAGACTCCATTACTGGAACTGACATTCTAGTTTGAAATGAGTGGCTTCACGGGAATTGCATGCGTTCTCACAAATCGTTGTGACATGAAGTAGTGTGAAGCTCCGGTGTCGAAAAGTGAGAGTGCAGGAAGGGTGGAAACTAGTATAGTACCTAAGTTGTGTGAGATTGTGTTTAGATATAGGAAAGTATAAAGATACACAAGGATGAAAATATTTGAAAGGATGGGGGATTTACCAGTGATGACTTGTCCTGTAGCTTCGGCCTCCTTGACCGTCATTGTAAAAGCCTGTCATCTCGGTACATTCCTCCTTGCCGGAGGCACATTCTTCTGCCCTTAAGGCACGTTTCTCTGTGCCTGGTGGAATTGATGATGAGGCTATGTAGGTGGTCCACGTGGAGCTGGTGCAGAAAGAGCTAGGCGAGGTGCAGGTGCCTGAATGGCTGGCCTTTGAGGGGCTGTGATTGCGGGTTTGGGTGCTAGCGCTATGTTAATATGATATGGGCATGCTCCTATAGCGTGAGTAGATGCTCCAAAAATCAAACACAGGACATTTGCATGCCTTCAGTCTTTCGCCAGGTGTCCAGTTCTCTTGCAGTAGAAATAGAAATCTGAACTGGACCGGTTAAATGATCCTCCTGGCCTCCTGGGTCCAAAAGTCTGCCTAGAAGTGGCTCCTCCTGTCATCTGTGTAGCAGGGCGTTTGATTCCAGATGTTTGGGGCTTACTCTTCTTCTTGACCACAGCTTCATAACAACGTGCTGCCTTCACGGCGAGTTCATGAGTTAGGTAGTCGCATGTGGCTAATGCCGCCTGAATCTCCGGGTCTAAGCCCTGTTGGAATCTTCTGGCCCAAATCTCATCAGCCGGTATCAAAATATGTCGCGAACTTGATAAGATGATGATGTCAGTATAGAGATGTATTTTATGAAACAGAATTTGATACAGATTCTTTACCTTCTAAGCATGATGAATTCGGCATCATATTCATCCACTGATTTTATCCACATGGAGCCTTGTTGCAAGTGGACGAACTGTTACTCCATTTCAAAATGGGCAGTCTCGGGGAAGAACTTCGCATTGAACAGATCACGGAACGTCTTCCACTCTATGGGTTGTTTGAGATGGATTTCCTTGTCTTTCCACCAGACTCTTGCATTGTCTGTGAGCTGGAGCTAGGCCACATGAACCCAAGCTATGTCTCGTACCTGTGCTGCGGCGAGGTCGTCCTCTATACTCTGGGCCCATTCTTCAGCCTCAAGAGGACTCTCTTTCCCAGAAAAATTCTTTGGATGCAACGTACGGAATTGCTTTACTCTAGGTGCTTCGGCTTCCGGATGGTTCATGAGAATAGCAGTCTGCTGCTGCTGGCCATCCAGAAGACTTTTAATGGTTTCTAAAAGCACTGTATGCTCGTTGATCGAAGCAGCAGTGGCAGGGGAAGGCGGTAAGGTAGGTGGTGGTGTGTTGCCATTAACGTTGGTACTGGTGTTGTTAGGAGAATCCATCACCTTGATAGAAAAGGAAAGGTTAGGATAGATTCAAGAAATTTGAAATGTAAAAAATATACAGTTGCCGATTCTTATAATTCTTGTGATATATTGCTTAAGACTTCATGCAGAACGGACCTTCATGGGCCACCAACAAAACCGTCACGCCCCGCTTCCCAATAGACGGAAACTGTGACGTGGCAAGCCCGCAACGTATTTACTATGAAATAAATACGTTAAGAAGTAATTAAGCAATATAACTATGAACAAGAATAACAAGAGTAATAAAATTAAACAGCAATTTTATTTACAATCAACTTTACATACAACTGTTTGAAATAAAAGATACGATAAGCAAAGAAATACTGAAATAATAGCAAACATCAAGTAAGTGCAGGAAGAACTAGTAGTCAAGCTGAGCTGTAAGCTGGTCCAAGTCCTCCTGGCTCGGCTCTATTTCCTCAAAGTCTGGTCCTCCTGACAAACATTCCAAGGAATGAAAAACAGCAGCGAACTAGCGCTAGGTAAGTCCCAAAAGAAACAAGAAAGAATAGTATATCATGTGAATAGGAAATAAAAGAACAAAGGATGGGTAAAATTGTATATGATCATCTGTAGGTATATGATAGTTATTCTGATGTGCTTATTTGTAGTTTGATAAGGAAGGTATTCATGTATACGAAAAGAGTTCACCTTACCCCGTGGACTATGGTAACATGTAGTACAAGGCCCCGTCGTAACCCACGGGACAACGACACATAAATTCATATAAGTGTCTTTTAAGTGACTTCTCGTATTACGATATACGTTCTGTACCAATCTACCATTTTATCCCCATGTATTATATTATATAGATAAAAATTATAGATCTTGGCTGAATCCATGGATATAAAATATACAGGTTCATGTTCAGGATGTAATCATGTGTTCAGATAGTCATGTCACGTTATAACCATGATTTGGTCAAGTCAAGTATACAAGTTTGAGTTTGATTTTTGAATTCGAATATTTAAGTTCATGATCAAGTATTCAAGTTCATGTTTGAGTTTGGATTCTGATTTGAGTTTGGACTCAAATTGAGTCAGACACTTGTGAACGGATTTAACTCTTGAATTTCTTAGGTTCGGGAGTAATCGACAACTGCTGCACATGGATGGCAGAATTTATGCCTTTTTCCAAGACAATTTCTATTGATAACTCTGTTAAGTTTTCTAACCTAAATAGGCATGCACCCACTTTCTCTGGTTCTCTAGGGCTCAAGAGAATTAATTCCGCTTAAATCTATATTAGACTAGAGTCCTTTAAATATTATTTTGCATATCTCGAGAGGGTTTTATGAAAAAATATTTTGATATAGTTTAAAAATAAATCTCGAAGGTGATTTATAACATTTAGGGTTTTCATGAGCATGTGTTTTAATTAATGGGGTATTTTAATGATAAATACTTAGCTAGTAAAAGTTTATGGTATTTTATTGAAAACTAGCCTTTTTTAGTAACTTAATGGTAGTTTATTAACATTTTAATGTTTCATTTTTAGAAAAATATAGTTTCATAATATATTGAAAATACGTATTTATAATTTTTATATAATTTTCAAAAATTAGTTTTGTTTAAAAAGTCGTGGTTTTTCTTAAAAACTGTATTTTATTTCCTTTCGAGATCCAATACTCGGTAAGGAGTTCTGCATCTCGCTCTACTATCATAAAGATGTGCGATAATCTGCACCAACCATTAACGGGTCCCCTAACGAGAATTATAGAGGCGTATTTCCAAGAAATACAAAATACTGGTTTAAAAGAAACCCGGTTTTTAAAAGATGTGGTATTTTAATAAAAAAAACTATTCTTTGAACCAACCATACATATATAGGCATCATGATATAAAACCAAAGTGTGCGTGCGGGGTGGGTCATTACCCTATGAATTTTTCCTAAATGTATTGTTTTAAAGTTATCGAAAAGAGATTTATACTAAGTTCAAGGTATTTTAAAGAAAAAGTACGTTTATTTTTGTTTCACATGAGAATTTTGATTAAACTTGAAACTCAAAGATTGTAATTAAAGTTACAAGTAGGGTGGTAAACTTAGTTTGGCCAAGGTATAAAGGAAAAGAGAGTTTTAAGTTTTAAAAAGAAAAATATCGGAAATAACTCCACCTTAACGATATCTTTTTAGGAGATGAATTGAGATGAAAAGAAGAAGAGGTGAGAGGCAGTAAAATCAAAAAAAGGGTAAGGAAGAAGAGAGGGGGCTTCGTGGGGCAGCGGGATCTCCGGAAACGGTTTTGATTTTCGACGGAACAAGCTTAGTCGTTAACTCCACTTGACTCCACTTGCACTTAGGAACTTTTTAAGAGAATTTTTGCTAGAATTCCATAATGGTGAAGAGCTGAAGCATGGGGTGGTATTTATGGTGAATAATTAGGGTTTGGGAATTAAAATTTTAGATTAAAAAGGTGTTAATTGGTGAAATGAATCTTCTCTGTTTAATTGCAAGGAAATAAAACAGTGCAGTGGAGTTAAGGGGAGTCGAAGAGGTGTGCGTGCAAAACACGGAGCCAATTGGGCTCATCTTGACCGTCGGCGCCGGCCGATTCAAGGGTTTAGGCGGTCTGATTTGAGGCGATTGCTTCGAGATTCGTGTCACATGGGTTTTTGTGTGTGTACACCTCTTTGCGCCTGTTTGATTTTTCTGAAACTTTTCGTTTTCCTGTGTATTGCACGTGCAACTCTTAGGCTTCCAAAAATTAAAAAGAAAAATCAGAAAAATAATTGTGTCTGATTGGAATTGAACACACAAGATATGTCACAGCAGTTTAGAGGTTTTACCGGTGAGCTACAAGTTGTTTCTTACTTTTATTTTTAAAAAAACTTTTAACTCTTACATGGGCTGTAATACTCATTTCTGTACGAAAATAAGAAAATTTCTGTATAGTGGTTTCATTGTCGTTACACTACTCCTTCACGGGAGCACTTCATACTTTCGGCGAATTTATCACCAGGGTCGGATACAGACAGAAAGTACATGTCTATAGTGTCATATGTGAGTGCAGCAGGCAGTTTGATGTATGTGATAGTTTGGACGCGTCTAGACATTGCACATACAATAGTGATGGCCAGCCGTTACATGGCTAATCCGGGTAAGGAGCATTGGCAGCGAAGGGTTCCGGCAACGCCCTCGCCATCGAAACGCGGCCAAAAGGCGGAACAAAAATTTCTGAAACCGGCGCTACCGCGACCCGATTTACGAATCGACCTTAAACCCTAAACTAGCAAACTAACTAAGAGTTAGAATCGTTATACCGAGTTGATCCGTGTCCTTCGTGTAAGTCGATGTACAACACCCCACGAGTTGCGGGGAGGCGGAAATATGAAAAACGATCTTGTTTTGTATGTAAACATCGACTAACCGAAGATCTTTACTAAACGATAATTAACAACAAGCATAGAGTTCTAAGCTACTATGTAAAGAGATTATACCAAATGATTCTAGTCCTTCGTCTTTATGATCTCTAAGTCCTCCTCGGCCTCCTATCCGTGATAGATGATCCGCCCGAGAACCCTAATCCAAGCTATAACCTCTAAACTTGAGGTTACTTAGTTTCTCTAGTTGCTAATCAAAGTAACTAAGATGATATAAAGTTAGGTTATGGAGTGTTTAGTCTATACTAATCCTTGGTCTCAACTCATGAGTGGTAGGATTAGTGTTTGAAGAGAGAGTGAGCTTGAGGAGAGAGAAGGTGGAGATGATAATGAAATGAGAAAAGCTTCTCACTTGAATATATAAAGCATAATGAATTATCATATAAATGAATTAAATAGATTATTCACCATGCTTCATTTATTCAACAAGAGTGATTCACCATATGAGTCATTAAGTAATTAATGATGCATTAATGATGCATTTAATGATATGATGAATCACACAAATGAGTCACAAAAGCAATTAATGAAAATACCACCTTAACCCCTCATGTCACCATCCTTTTAGAAGCTTCTCGGAAAATTATGAGAACGCCCCTCGCATCCGTGAAAACACGGAAAAACCTTAGACTGTATAAATCCAATAACCTGATACTAGAATTTGGCTTAAACCAAAGCCGGCTAGAAAAAACTGTCCGAATGTCGTACGTGCGTTTAAACACGTATGCGTCCGAACCTTTGTCGTAAAACCATACGACCTCTATATCTTTTCGCCTAGGTTTGGGAAATCTCTGTGTGGGACTCTAAAGACTCAACTACTACGCTGGCAGTGGGTTTAACCATAGACCGCAAGCGGCACTAGCTGTACGTAACGGTCCCCAGATAGTTGTCGATAAGAAAGCCGATGAGGTAACCCATCCGAAATCCTACTGAGCCTGTCCGTGACAATATCCGCGCAGTCCGGTCTGTTCGTCTAAGAGTATCGCATGTATGGTCTAGGGAGGTGGTAGACGTCAGACCCCTAATGACCGTACAAGTCGTGTCGGCATGGCTCAAGACCATCCGAGAATCTACTGATCAGTCCATCAGTAATTCTCAATCAGCCCTGACCAGGGACTTATGGTAATGACCAACCGAGCACCGTGCGATATCAACTCCCTATACCGGGAGAGACGAATCCCTAACAGTCGCTCACTGCCTCCACGTGGCTCGGGACTGTGCCCAACTAAACCTATTTGCATGACTCCTTTGAATCGTGGTAGGGTAGTAATCAAAGCACAGTGGGAACTCACACGAGACAAATGACGACTTTAAGTCAACGGACTATCTGCACACATGTCACCTGAGAACTTCTATCTGACGTTAGGTATAATACCATCCAGTCAGTTCTCGGCGAGTCCTATCCGGTATACTCACACCCAGTGAGCATCTGTATACAATCTTAGGTGCTCTCCACCAATGGCTGCAGGACCAGTCCATCGCCCCTCCTCAGGGTCTAGATATGTATACACTAGTCTACTCCGGAGTATCGATGCCCAATCTCGATACTCCTGCGACCAGGGAAATCTAAGGATATGCCTATTGACTATCCAATTCCCATAAGTATGACTGCCATCACAATGCCGGTAGTCAGGAAAACACCCTATGGGCTTTATCAACATATATATATATATATACCAAGTAAAATATATCATATGTTAAGACAAAGACAAACCAAATAGCGTACCATCATATCAAGCAAGACTGTCATGTACATACATATCCCTAGCATCCTATTCAATGAAGGCCTCTAGGGCATATATATCCAACAATCTCCCACTTGCACTAAGGCCTATAATTGGCGCAATGAGTACCCACTGTCTCTACCAGATCTAGTTGCTGGCGTACCGCATGCCCAACATCTCAAACATCCTCTTGAACTGCACTTGAGGGATGGCCTTGGTGAATAGATCTGCCGTGTTGTCTTTTGTGTCCACTCTCCGTATCTCAATCTCCCGACGATCCACGATCTCCCTGATCAGGTGAAACCGCCTTAAGATATGTCTGTATTTCTGATGGGATCTTGGTTTCTTCGCTAAAGCTACAGCGCCATTGTTATCACAATACAAAGGTATTGGATTTGCAATGGACGGAACCACCTGAAGTTCAGAAATGAACTTCCTCATCCAGACAGCCTCTTTTGCGGCTTCACTAGCAGCTATATACTCAGCCTCCATAGTTGAGTCTGCGACGGTATCCTGTTTGGAACTCCTCCAACATACCGCCCCTCCATTGAGGGTAAATACAAAATCCGAAATGGATTTAGAATCATCTTTGTCACTTTGGAAGCCGGAGTCGGTAAAAGCCTCTACCTGGAGGTCCCTATTACCGTAAACTAAGAACGTCTTCTTAGTCCTTCTCAGGTACTTGAGAATATTCTTCACCGCTATCCAATGTTTATCACCTGGGTCAGACTGATACCTGCTTACCACACTAAGTGCGTAAGCTACATCCGGTCTTGTACATAACATCGCATACATTATAGATCCTACCGCCGAAGCATAGGATATAATGCCCATGCGAGCCCTCTCTTCATCAGTCTTTGGAGACATCTCTTTGGAGAGGGTGATTCCATGACAAGCGGGCATATTACCACGCTTGTAATCTTCCATACTAAATCTCTTTAGTATAGTGTCAATATACCTGGACTGTGAAAGTCCCAACATTCTATTAGATCTATCACGATGGATCTTAATGCCTAGAATGTATGGTGCATCTCCCAAGTCTTTCATAGAGAATTTCTGTGACAAGAAGAGCTTTACTGATTGTAGCATAGGGATATCATTCCCTATCAGTAGTATGTCGTCGACGTACAAAACGAGGAAGACTACTGCTCTTTCTACAATCTTCCTATAAATACATGGTTCATCTACATTTTTGATAAAGTCAAATTCTTTGACTGTCTCATCAAAGCAGATGTTCCAACTCCGCGATGCTTGCTTTAATCCATAAATGGATTTAAGCAACTTGCAGACTCTTCCGCTGCTCCCACTGTCTAAGAAACCTTCTGGTTGATCCATGTAAACACTCTCTTCTAAATGTCCATTTAGAAAAGCTGTTTTTACGTCAATCTGCCAGATTTCATAGTCATGGAAGGCAGCAATCGCAAGCAAGATCCGAATTGATTTAAGCATAGCTACAGATGAAAAGGTTTCATCATAGTCCAATCCTGGTCTTTAACGAAAACCTTTTGCAACGAGTCTAGCTTTGTAGGTTTCCACTTGTCCAAATGCACCAATCTTCTTTTTGAAGATCCATTTGCATCCAATTGGTTTTACTCCAGGAGGAGCAACTTCTAAAGTCCATACTTTATTGGTGTACATGGATTCCATTTCGGATCTCATAGCATCCAGCCATTTCATCGAGTCACTACTCATGATAGCCTGCTGAAAACTAGCAGGCTCATCATCATCGATGATGCAATCCTCTCGATCCCCATCTAGAAGAAAACCATAGTATCTTTCAGGAGGATGAGAAAGCCTGCTAGATCTGCGGAGTGGCGTTGGTTCGTCATGTTCTATTGAAATCTGAGGTTCTACTAAGTCCTCGGTAGCAGTTTGAGGTTCTGGAATTTCTTCCAGTTCTACCGCGCTCCCACTAATTTCTGTTGCAAGAAATTCACTTTCTAAGAAGACAATGTGGAGAGCGACAAACACCTTTTGTTTTTCAGTGTGGTAGACCATATACCCCCTTGAATGCTTGGGGTATCCTACAAATTTGCATAAAACCGATCGTGCCTCGAGCTTGTCCGGATTATGCTTTTTAACATATGCCGGACACCCCCATATCTTGATATACTTGAGATATGGTCTCTTCCCGCTCCACATTTCATATGGAGTGGTAGGTATAGACTTAGTTGGAACTCTATTCAATAGGTATGCAGCTGATTCTAGAGCAAATCTCCAGAAGGAAAGTGGCAACTCAGCACTACTCATCATTGAACGCACCATATCTAATAGCGTGCAATTCCTCCTTTCTGATACACCATTATGCTGAGGTGTATAAGGCGGAGTAAGCTGAGAGAGAATTCCATTCTTTTTTAAGCATTCAAGGAAACTGGTACTTAAGTATTCTCCACCTCGATCAGATCGAAGTGTCTTGATGCTTTTACCAGTTTGTTTCTATACTTCATTTTTATACTCTTTAAACTTCTCAAAAGCCTCGGATTTATACTTCATTAAGAACACATGTCCATACCTAGAAAAGTCATCAGTAAAAGTGATGAAGTAGGAGTGACCACTTCGTGCATGCGTAGACATCGGACCACATACATCACTGTGTACTAGTCCGAAGAGTTCAGTGGCTCTTTCTCCGTATCCGGTGAACGGAGATTTGGTCATTTTTCCTTTGATACATGATTGACAAGTTGTATATAATGAATATTCAAACGGATCTAAATATCCATCTTTATGTAACTTAGTCAACCTTGTTTCATTTATATGACCAAGTCTACAATGCCATAGGAAGGCTTGATTTGAATCTGGAGCCTTTCTTTTAAGCATGTTTTGATATTGAAAATTTGAGGTTGATTAAGTATGTATATGCCGTTTTCCAGTGTGCCAAACCCAATCAGTTCTTGATTTAGGTGAATGTTCATAACATTTCTTTCAAGCGGAAAACTATATCCTTCATTCGATAACAAAGATACTGATATAATATTACACAACATACTGGGAATACAAAAACAGATGTACAACACCAAAATGTGCCCACTAGTCAACCCTAGGTGATATTCCCCTATTGCAATTGCATCTACATGCATTCCATTGCCCATCTGGAGAATCATATCACTTGTCCCCAGTACTCTACTATTTCTCAGATCCTGCAATGAATTACAGATATGAGAACCAGACCCGGTATCAAGTACCCATGATGTAGAGTTAACTGAAAGACAATTTTCGATTACAAACACACCTGAAGTAGAAGCAACCGCTTGCTCCATGTCCTTGGCTTTGAAGGCCCGACAATTCTTCTTCCAGTGCCCTTGCTTGTGACAATAGAAGCATTCGTTCTTTTCTGTCTTCACCCTTCCTGCCTTGTTCGTTCCCTGTACCTTCTTGACCCCACCTTTCGGTTTGGTGGCTTTCATCTTCTTCTTCTCTTTAGCTTTCGCTTTAGATTTAGAAGAAGACGATTGGCCAACATACAGAACGGAGGTCTTCTCCTTTTTCAAGGAGGTCTCTGCTACCCTCAACATATTGAGGGGCTTTGGAAGATCAGCTTCCATTTCGTGCATGTTGAAGTTCAGCACGAACTGAGAGAAGGTGTGGGGAAGGAAATGCAAAATCAACTCAATATACAAATCATTCTCTAGCACGCATCCCAGGTTTGCGAGTTCCTCAATGAGGCTGATCATTTTGAGGACGTGCTCTCCTACAAGCGATCCTGGAGCTAACCTCATCTGGAAGAGTTTCCTTGAGGTTTCGTACCTTGCGATATGGGAGTGCTCCCCATAAATTCTTTGACATGGAGAAAGATGGATATAATATCCATACTCTCGTGCTGTTTCTGGAGTTCATTGTTCATGGACGCCAGCACGATACACTTAGCTCGCTCACAATCTAGATCCCAGGTTTTGCGAACTTCCCTGTCCACAACTAAGGAATCTGGTCCTGGGATAAGGGGAGGAACAGCGGTGGTAACATATGCTACTTTATCATAAGTCAGTGCAATATTGACGTTCCTTAGCCAATCTTTATAGTTCTGCCCGATCAGTATAATTTTTTCAAGTAATAGTTTTAGTCCAGTCATGGTAGCTGCCAGAGAGAGAGAAGAAAACACTCAGCATATGCTCTTGCAAGTTTAGATTGGTTTATTAATTTATCTAAACAGGATGGCTCCCACTGTTTCCTCAAATCCTTCTTCAAAACCTAAAAGAAGAACTAGTCAGGATTTAATCACACGTTACAATACCTGCTTAACCTTTCAGCCAGGCTAGTGTTGGTACTTCGAGAGAGGTTTTCCAATGCTTTCGCGAAGTTCCTTAATTAAATAACCTCTTTTCCCTGGAGGCATAGCCCCTCTAACACCTTTCTAGTCACCTACTTGGTTTATAGCATTGATTGTTAAGCGAGAAAAATTCCCGAGAGTAATCCTACTCATCAATGGGATCGGGATCCAACTATCATTGCATGATGCCCTAGATGGAAGCCACTCTAGTCACCACACTCCAGAAGGTATGCTTAATCTGCAAGTTTCCTTTATGTTTGAAACTCCCAATGTGATTTTTACTCCAAGCTCTTATGACCTTGACGTAGGCCAACAAATCATAAGACGCAAGTCAAGTTCTACCCGTCGTTGTCCTGATCAATTTAGGTACATCGTACATGCCCTTGACGTAAACCAATAAGGTTGTACGTCTTTCCTAAACTAATGCATCTATCTATGCAACAAATAGGCAAACACACTGCTACCATACACTATGCCTTGACGTAGGCCAACAAGCATAAAATGAATACGATATGCTGTCAATCTGAAACGACGGAGGGTTACGGCTGGTTTTTGGCAAAAAACCGTTAACGTAATGAACTTGATATGATCGAAGGAACAAAGATAGCTTTTATTTAAAAGGAATGGTTTAAGCTCTGCATTTAAAATTTGCTTTTTCAAGAAAACCGAGTGGTTTTAGAAATTTTTCCAACGATTCAGTTTAGCTTTTATTTTCTTTGCATTAATAATAATGCGTCCCATCATTAACCTATCATTACAGATAACAACGAAAATACAACGTCCTCTTATGCCATCCGCATTCGCCACTGGGTCCCGTCATCACCCGTTAGGTTACTTAACTAACGGCAGAGCGGGGGCTGGGCTAGCGCGGGTGTAAAACATAAGTGACGTCTAAATAGCTATCATATATAGATATTGTACATTCGTCAGACGCAATAATAGGCATTCCAGATCACAGATAAACAATATTAGATTTGCAAGCAATCCGCGTTTCAATTGAGCCTGCAATGAAAGACGGATTATACAGTTGTGATGAATAGCCATAACCCCACCCCAGACCCCTACGGGTACGGCAAACTACCCGCCAAGTACCCGAAGTGAAGCGGTCTCCCTCAACAACGTGAGTAGGCCACTAAACACTTCGAAATACCCGGTAGTTTGTGCACCCCACCTTGGGTCTTTCCTAGGTGCAAAAACAGTAAAAAGAAATAATACAACGGTGGCTTCAACCGCAACCTGGATGTGCCCCGCAAAATAATATTACAGCTTTATTACATTTACATCGAATGAATTAATACAATAACCCATCACAAAACCCGGATAATCATCACAACAGTTCAACATAGTTCATATCCACAAACAGTTAAAACACATTACAGATATGTGCAACCCCCTGCCAACCGACATACTAGCAGTTAGGGGAGGTTTACGAACACATAATACAGTTCACAGATATAATCAAACAAGCAAATATCGTATAATTTCGATCGATTAAACACATTAAATTCTACTCCAAATCTTCTCAGTAAATTTGAAACCTGAGCAAAAAATAAACAATACCAGAAAATACAAAATATCACAAAAGATGCACAGAGGAAAACTGGGCTGAATCGGCCCCAACTCGGCCGCGGCTGATCGGTGGGATCGGCCGCGGTTCCGCGGCTCAGTGGCCGATTCAGGAGCCCATTTTTCTTCCGTGTTCTTATATTTTCATGCTGGTCATTCTGGAGGTCCCTAAAAAATTTTTAGATCTCATTTTTAAATCGACAGAAACTATGCAATATCGGTGTATTTTCCGGTTTGTTTTGCGTTCGAAATTCATACGACTTTGTAAGTGAGTTAATTATTGTTTAGTGAGGCTCTGATACCACTGTAAGTCGATGTACAACACCCCACGAGTTGCGGGGAGGCGGAAATATGAAAAACGATCTTGTTTTGTATGTAAACATCGACTAACCGAAGATCTTTACAAAACGATAATTAACAACAAGCATAGAGTTCTAAGTTACTATGTAAAGAGATTATACCAAATGATTCTAGTCCTTCGTCTTTATGATCTCTAAGTCCTCCTCGGCCTCCTATCCGTGATAGATGATCCGCCCGAGAACCCTAATCCAAGCTATAACCTCTAAACTTGAGGTTACTTATTTTCTCTAGTTGCTAATCAAAGTAACTAAGATGATATAGAGTTAGGTTATGGAGTTTTTAGTCTATACTAATCCTTGGTCTCAACTCATGAGTGGTAGGATTAATGTTTGAAGAGAGAGTGAGCTTGAGGAGAGAGAAGGTGGAGATGATAATGAAATGAGAAAAGCTTCTCACTTGAATATATAAAGCATAATGAATTATCATATAAATGAATTAAAATGATTATTTACCATGCTTCATTTATTCAACAAGAGTGATTCACCATATGAGTAATTAAGTAATTAATGATGCATTAATGATACATTTAATGATATGATGAATCACACAAATGAGTCACAAAAGCAATTAATGAAAATGCCACCTTAACCCCTCATGTCACCATCCTTCTAGAAGCTTCTTGGAAAATTACGAGAACGCCCCTCGCATCCGTGAAAACACGGAAAAACTTTAGACTGTATAAATCTAATAACCTGATACTAGAATCTGGCTTAAACCAAAGCCGGCTAGAAAAAACTGTCCGAATGTCGTACGTGCGTTTAAACACGTATGCGTCCGAACCTTTGTCGTAAAACCATACGACCTCTATATCTTTTCGCCTGGGTTTGGGAAATCTCTGTGTGGGACTCTAAAGACTCGACTACTACGCTGGCAGTGGGTTTAACCACAGACTACAAGCGGCACTAGCTGTACGTAACGGTCCCCAGGTAGTTGTCGATAAGAAAGCCGATGAGGTAACCCATCCGAAATCCTACTGAGCTTGTCCGTGACAATATCCGCGCAGTCCGGTCTGTTCGTCTAAGAGTATCGCATGTATGGTTTAGGGAGGTGGTGGACGTCAGACCCCTAATAACCGTACAAGTCATGTCGGTATGGCTTAAGACCATCCGAGAATCTACTGATCAGTCCATCAGTAATTCTCAATCAGCCCTGGCCAGGGACTTATGGTAATGACCAACCGATCACCGTACGATATCAACTCCCTATACCGGGAGAGACGAATCCCTAACAGTCGCTCACTGCCTCCACGTGGCTCGGGACTGTGCCCAACTAAAACCTGTTTGCACGACTCCTTTGAATCGTGGTAGGGTAGTAATCAAAGCACAGTGGGAACTCACACAAGACAAATGATGACTTTAAGTCAATGGACTATCTGCACACATGTCACCTGAGAACTGCTATCTGACGTTAAGTATAATACCATCCAGTCAGTTCTCGGCGAGTCCTGTCCGGTGTACTCACACCCAGTGAGCATCTGTATACAATCTTAGGTGCACTCCACCAATGGCTGCGCGACCAGTCCATCGCCCTTCCTCAGGGTCTAGATATGTATACACTAGTCTACTCCGGAGTATCGATGCCCAATCTCGATACTCCTGCGACCAGGGACATCTAAGGATGTGCCTATTGACTATCCAGCTCTCACAAGTATGACTGCCATCACAACGTCGGTAGTCAGGCAAACACCCTATGGGCTTTATCAATATATATATATATATAAATACCAAGTAAAATATATCATACGTTAAGAAAAAGACAAACCAAATAGCGTACTATCATATCAAGCAAGACTGTCATGTACATACATATCCCTAGCAACCTATACAATGAAGGCCTCTAGGGCATATATATCCAACACTTCGGTCTTCATTCCAAGCTCCTAGTGGCTCGTTGATGTGGTTTGGTTTCCGGTATTCCTTCGTCTCCGATGATCCACCCGAGAGAAACGGCACAAGCTCCAGGTTCGCTAAGCAGACCAACCGACTCTCCAAGATTGCTAGTGGTGGAGAGTTGAGGTGTAGGATTGTGTCACTATTATTTTTTCTCTCAACATATGAGCTCAATGTGAAACTCAAGAAAGATGAAGAAGGAGTGAGCAAAACCAATGGCATGAGCAAAAATGGTTAAGTGTTTTTGAAGCACGAGAGTGAGAGAGTGAGGAGGCTAGTGTTTGTAATATTGTGTCAAATGAAAATGAACCACCACCCCTTGATCAAGTGGCCGGCCTCCCTCTCCCCCTCTCTCATTTTTCAAAAGAAAAATTATCATTTCCAAAGTCAAAAAACAATAAACAAATGCACCATACATTGACCGATGCCAAGTCATTGTTCATGCTACCTCATACCCTCCACCTCATTATAAAACAAAATGAATTTCCAAAAAAGGAAAATCAATAATGAGGTGGCACATCTTCTAGAAGCTATTCCTTATAAAATACGGAATACTTCCGGTACATGTATCGAAATATATATACACGTATTCGTACAAAAATACGAATAGCCGAGAGAGAAAATAAATAGCGAACAATAATACTAGAATACATACATATAAATACATATGTAAATTATTAAACCAAAACCTGATTTAATAATCTGGCTTAATCCTAAGCCGCTAGTATTATCAACCGTCCGATTAAAGTCTGTGCAGCATGCACATATTTAATCGGACACCTGTATGTATCAACATACGCCATATACACCATATCGCCTGAACCGTGAAAACCCTCTGTGTGGGACTCTAAAGACTCGTCAATACGCTGGCAGTGGGTTTAACCACAAGCACGTCAGCGGCACTAGCTGTACGTAACGGCTACCCAGGTATTGAGCGAAAGGGAGGTCGACGAGCAAACTCATCCTGAATCTCTACTGAGCCTGACAGTGATAATATCCGTACAGTCCGGTCTGTTCGTCTAAGAGTATCGCATATCGAGTCTAGGGGGTGGATAAAGTCAGACCCCTAACAACGTGATATTTAGTGTCGGCATGTAACTCATCACCACCTGAGAAACTATCGATCCTGGATCGATAATTCTCGTTTACCATGGCCATGGATTTCTAGTGAGGGACACCCATCCACAACGCGACATCAACCCCCAATACCGGGAGAGACGAATCCCTGACAATCTGATCACTGCCTCCATGTGGCTCGGGACTGTACCCAAATAAAACCTGTTTGCACGACTCCTTTGAGCCGTAGTAGCGTAGTAATCAAAGCACAGTGGGAACTCACACGAGACAAATGATGATCTCAGGTCAACAGACTAACCTGTACACATGTCATCTAGGAACTGCTATCTGACAATAGGTATAATACCAACTAGCAGATTCCCGATGAGTCCGTCCAGTGTACTCATAACCCAACGAGCACTTGTATACTATCTTAGGTGAACAAACTAACACCAATGGCTTGTGAGACCTGGCCACCGCCCCTCGTCGGGGTCTCGATCAGTATACACTAGTCTACACTGGAGTATCGATACCCAGTCTCGATACTCCTACGACTAGGGTCATTTAAGGATGTGCTTATAGACCCCAGCTCCCACATATATGTTCGCCATCATAATGCTGGCAGTGAAGCAAGAATCCTATGGGATTTATCAACATGATAATAAAGACAAACCAGATAGCATACTATCATCTTGAGTAAGACTGTTTTATCGGTATAGGTCCTCACTCAATCATCATAATCACAAGTTCGTGACTATGATAATTGCCTTGAGGGCACTATAACCAACAATCTCCCACTTGTACTTAAAGCCAATTATTGCGATGTCGCATACTCACAGCCCGTGTGATACCGAACACCCAACTTCTCTACTAATCAGTTTCGCAAAGCCCGTTCGCGAAAATGATTGCGTTCGAGAAATAGCCTCAGTGAGTGGATCCGCTCCAATGATTCTTTCTGTATCTCTCTGAATCTCAACTTCGCGGAGAAAGCTATCTCCCGAAATGAGCAATACCTGTCTTAGAATTTGTCTGGATATCTGATGGGACCCAGTTCGCAAATGAACTCCAAATCTAGCAAACTACTTAGACTGTATCGTCCACTAAATTTAATCAGTATCATGCGCCATGTCTTCCTCAGTATCCGCTTGGACCACCTGTCCAACATACTGTCCCCCAAAAGAGGGAAAACTATAACTCTGACAGCCACTCTGTCATCCAGGTCACCTTGGAAGCCTGAAATGATAATCGTCTCCCGAAGGAAGCTGCCGTCACCATATCCATAGAACATCCATTTATGTTCATAAACTGCTTCCCAATGTTTCTCCAGGATTGGATTAATATATCTGCTTATTGCATCTAGTGCAAAAGCAATATCTGGTGTGGTACTTGACATTTCATGATTAACTCAATTGCCTAAGCATGTGATATGCTAATCATGCAGATCCCTCTCCTCTTTAGTCTGTAAGACGCCTTTAGAGAGGGTGACTCCATCACCTGCAGGTACACCACAATGCCAGGAGTCGTCTATTTAATGTCAAAGTACCCAGATTAGGATACTTCCCAAATCTAGATCTAAAACCATAGACCTAGTAACCAGAAAACCTGATATTATATCCATATCCTATGTGGAGAAACAACTTTGTGACAACCACAGTATAACCGATCGTAGTACAGGAATATCACTTCCTACCAAGTGCATGTCATCCCAGTACCTGGACATCACTCTCTACTACCTTCTTAGCAGATCCATCTCCTATTCTGATGAAGTCAAAACCTATGACAGTCACATAAGAAATTAGATGATCTATTTCCGCTATACCTGCTTTAGTCTATAAATAGACATAAGCTACTTGCCTACTATGCTTCCGCTGCTCCCACTGACTACAATAACCCTCTGGTAGAGTCATATACACGTGCACTTCTAAACCTAGTTTAGAATGACGCTATACTCATCCTCCTGCCGGGTCTTATAGTCTAGAACAATAGCAAATGGCAAGTCTGGGTAAACAAGAACCTCCCTGTCACCGTCTCTGAGAAGACCGAAGTACCTCTCGGGTGCCTGAGGTTACCCACCAAATCTGCGGAGTGGCTAATGGAACATCAAATCCAATTGAATCCTTAGGTTCTATTAAATTTTCAGTAATCGTTTGTGGTTCTGAAATCACTTCTAGTTCTACCATACTCCAACTTTTGTTTTTCTGAAAAAAATCCATTTTACTAAAATTGTAGCGAGTCAAGAACAATATAAATATTGATCTTCCTGATGGTAGAAAGTTAACCCTCGTCAAAGCCCGGGATAACCCACAAATAGCCATTACTGAAACGTGCCTTGAGTTTATCCGGATTCTGGTTTTAAGCATCAGCCGGACAACTCCCTATACCTTAACATCGTTAAGATATAAATTGATTCTATATATATCTGATATAGAAACAAAAGCACTAATTTAATTGGAACCAGATTCAACAACATGCAGCTGTCTCAAGTGCATATCAATCAAATGGAAAAAGGCCATTCAGCATTACTCATCTAGGAGTGCATCCATAAATAAGTAACCCGAAAGAGAAGCAAGTTCTCAAAACCACTACTATCAATGGAATACCAAACACAAGTATCTACATCTTCGACTTTATCGAAGAATCCTGATACTTCCAACAAATGGTTCTCTACTTTATTTTTATACCTATAACTTCTCAAAATCTGAACCTTGCACTTCAACGAAGTACATGTCTAGAATCAGGGAAGTTATGAGTAAACAGAATGCAGTGCGAGTACCAACCCCATTGTCCTAATGGACACTGGACAACATAAAATACTTTGTATAAGTCCCCTGAGTTCAATAACTCAAACCCTGTGCGTCATAGGTTGAAAAACTGTAGTATGGTTAAGAAGGATTACACCGCTGTTGAATACACCTTACCTAATCACCAACTGATATAGGTAAATGTCATAGACATAATATCAAAAAGTTATATCTCATTTTATAAAATAATGTAAAGATATATCGGTTTGAAATTGGTGCATAATAATGGATATTCAAAACCAAATATTTGCCGTCCGGCAAAATCCAGATGATTTCCTCAAATATCACCAATTACAACGAATTCTGATATAATAAGGATCTAATCACCCAATTCCCAATATCTTACTCCCGCTCACCATCCGTAATAACATGCAGATGTGAGAAACTGATCTGGTAAATACATACCCTGGAGTTAGATTCCAATCGGAAAAACAGTTTTCAATTAACATTGCACAGTGAAACTGAAACATGAAAATGTTTCAAAAGGTTTAACGGGTATTCCTAGTAACGCCTCTTTCATTATCCTGAATCATGACAGTAACCATATACTTAGCTGCCCTCACCACAATCCCTTTATTATGTCTTTACTTATTACCTTCTGTACACCTCCTTTACGCTAATAGGTTTTCTTCATTCCCTACCCTTCGGAACCAGCCTAAGATTTGGAAGAAGACTATCCAATAAGCAATATAGGTGTACTCTCCTAATCCTAGGAGCCCTCGCAACCTGAGAGAAGGTAAAGAGAAAGGACATCTGAATAATCCTATTCTTTTTCTCCTGAACCAGAATCCATCCTCGAAAAAGTTCCTTCGAGTTCGTATGTAACTATACGATGGATTTATCCAATGGAAGTGGATATCCGTAGTGATACCGAGTGTCCTAGAGAAATGCAAAGTGGATATAGGAGTGGCAGGGATATACCTGGTTTCGTCGTGAATGATAGCAGTCGCAGTTTTCTTTACCGTTATTCTAATCCCTTTATATGTCTTTACTTATTACCTTCTGTACACCAAACTTAAGCTTAATTGGTTTTCTTCCTTCCCTACCGTTCGGCACCTGTCTATGGTTTGGAAGAAAACTATCCAATAAGCTCAATAGGTGTACCCTCTCCTAATCCTAGGAGCCCTCACAACCTGAGAGAAGGTAAAGAGAAAAGACAACCGAATAATCATATTCACTCTCTCCAGAACCAGAATCCATCCTCGAAAAAGTTCCTTCGAGTTCGTATATAACCATACGATGGATTTATCCAATGGAAGTGGATGTTCGTAATAATACGGGGTGTTCTAGAGAAAAGCAAAGGTGATATAGAAGTGGCAATAATGTTTGCAACACCGTGACATTCCAAAAGCCAAAGTGTTTTAAGAAGGTTCGGTCAACTTGGTTTCATGAGTTTTAGTCAAAGGTCGGGTCATAGTCGCAGCCAGAGAGAGAGAGAGAGAAGAAACACTCAGCGTGCACTCTAACCTAGATCAGAATTATTAATCATTTTATCTAATCTGGATGGCTCCCACTGTTTCCTCGAATTCTCCTTCAAACCTAAAAGGAGAATTAGTCAGAATCAATCGAGGAGTAATCCTACTCATTAGTGGGAATCGGGATCCAACTATCATCGCATGATAACCTGATGGAAGCTACTTGTAGGGTTCCTAGGCGCACTATAGAGGTCTCACAAGGCATCAACCATGCCAATTTAAAATTTTATGGGTGCCGAGAAACCCTAATACGGATCGTTAACTAGAAATTTAGGCGATAAACGAAACTAGTTAACACTTTAACTAAAGGAGAGAGACTACAACCTTTGTAGATCCGGTTCTCCACTTCCTAAGCTCCACGTAGGCGTCCTCTCGCTGTCCTAGTTGGATCTCGGACTCTCGCATCGGCTTCATCGTCGAAATGAGCGGAATAGGTCGTCGGCTTCGTGCCGAAGATGATCTACGTCGAGGTTGCACAAGTTCAAGCTCCAACTTCACCAAGTAGTGAAACTTGTGAAGAAAACACCCAAAACAACTTGGCAAGAGGTAGAGGGTGAAGAAATAGGAGGTGGGTTCACTTTAGAATTGAATTTCTCACTTTAGAACTCAATTCCATTGATGGCATCAAGCTTTCTCTCTTTAAGATGAAGAAGAAGAAGTAGATAGAATATGATAAGTGTTGAAATAAAATGAAAAATAAATCAATACTTATCATAAGCTAACCATAGTTGAGTGTAGAGAATAAACTATGGTAACTTGGATGGGTTAGGGTTAAGCATGAAGACAAGAATGGTTAAGAAGTCAAAGCTTCATAAAGCTTCAATAAGAAACAAAGAAAGCCACCATTCTCATCTTTATCCTTTCCAAATAAATAAATAAACAAATAAATAAATAAATGGATATGCAAAACCCTAATCATCAAATTAATCATGGTTTAATTCTATACACTTAACTAAATGATCAAGTATCATCAAACATGATACAAATATGTGCACAAAAATATATCACATATACTTCTTGCACATCAAGTGAGAAAATCCATATTAAGTGAACTAATACTAGCTAATGCAAAGTAATATATCAAATATATAATTATACATTAAATCATTAAATCAACACTTGACTTAACGATCCGGTCATATCGCATATAACCGACTAGTATCCTATGTATCGATTTATCGAATCAATGATTCGATAACTAGGTCATATCGAATATAACCAATCGAAACATATATCGCGAGAATGAAATGCGGTATCACATACACGCATTATTCTCGGTCCTGCACATATCTCATATGCGCTCCTATTTCGTTTTGCTTGAGCCAGGAAACCTCTGTGTAGGACTCTAAAGACTCGTCAATACGCCGGTAGCAGATGATGATCATATCAAGCACCCACAAGCCGCAAGCGGTCTGCTAAACGTAACGGCCACCCGGGTATTGAGCGATCAGAAGATCGACGAGCTAGCCCGCTCACACTCCTGTGAATCCAACCAGTAACACTTACCGTACAGTCCGGTCTGTTCGTCTGATATGTCGCATATCAAGTCTAGGGGTGGTAAACGTCAGACCCCAATAACCGATAAGTCGTGCCGATATGAGGCTCATAACGGGTCGAGAAACTACTGGTAACACTTACCAGCAAATCTCTGATCAGCCCTGGCCAGGGACTTCCCTGTTACGGCCAATCGAACACTGCGCAACATCAACCCCCAATACCGGGAGAGACGAAACCCCTCCTATCGCTCATTGCCTCCATGTGACTCGGGACTGTACCCAAAGACCACCGTTTTGCACGCCCTCATGGACGTGGTAAGGTGGAGATCAAAGCACAGTGGGAATCACACAAGACTCTATGACGATCTCGGGTCTACAGACTAACCTGTACAAGTGTCACCTGAGAACTGCCATCTGACATGAGGTATAATACCATCTGGGAGTTCTCGGCGAGTCCGTCCAGTGTACCCAGTCTCCACTGAGCACCCGTATACCATCTCTGATGTCAAACGTCAATGGATATGGGATCATCCATCACCCATCTCATGGGTCGAGAAGCGTATACGCTAGTCTACACTGGTATATCGATGCCCTGTCTCGATACACCCACGACTAGGGACCTTGAAGGATGTACTTATCGACTACCATGTCCCCACTAGTATGATCTGCATCATAGTCCAGGTAGTCAAGTACACATCCTAAGGGCTTTATCAACATGTAACTATAAGACAGTTTAAAGAGACAAGTGTACATGTTAAGATAAAGAGCAACCAGATAGCATACTATCATATCGAACAAGAAAGTCATCTCTATATATGTCCAAGCATCCAATATAATATACATCATCTGTACAATACTGGCCTCTAGGGCATACATACAACTAACAATCTCCCACTTGCACTAGGGCCAGCTGCTGTAGTATCGCATACCGAGCATCCCGAAGAGTCTCTCAAACTGTATCTGGGGAATGGCCTTCGTGAGTGGATCCGCCGTGTTATTCTTCGTGTCAACCCTCCTGACCTCGATCTCCCGGCGATCAACTATCTCCCGGATCAGGTGATACCGCCTCAGAATATGCCTGGATCGCTGATGGGACCTGGGTTCCTTGGCCAAAGCCACCGCTCCATTGTTATCGCAATACAAAGGTATTGGATGCTTAATGGATGGAACCACTCCAAGTTCAGTAATGAACTTCTTGATCCAGAAAGCTTCTTTAGCAGCATCGTTGGCAGCGATGTATTCAGCCTCCATCGTCGAGTCTGCCACAGTTTCCTGCTTGGAACTCTTCCAGCTAACCGCCCCTCCGTAAAGGGTAAAGACAAAACCCGACTGCGACTTAGAGTCGTCCTTATCACTCTGGAAGCTCGAATCGGTAAAGGAATCCACTTGGAGTTCTCAGTTACCATACACCAAGAGCATCTCTTTAGTCCTTCGCAAGTACTTAAGAATGCTCTTCACAGCTGTCCAGTGATTCTCTCCAGGATCGGCTTGATACCTGCTCACTACACTTAGTGAGTATGCTACATCGGGTCTGGTACATAGCATCGCATACATGATAGAGCCTACAGCCGAAGCATAGGGTATCCCTTGCATGCGAGCTCTCTCCAAATCAGTCTTGGGAGACATCTATTTGGAGATAGTGACTCCAGAGATCGTGGGCAAGTTCCCACGCTTGGATTCTTCCATACTAAACCTCTTTAGTATGGTGTCAATGTACCTGGATTGGGACAATCCCAAAATCCGTTTGGATCTATCTCTATAGATCCTTATTCCCAATATGCAGGAGGCATCACCAAGATCTTTCATTGAGAATCTTTGTGACAAGAAGAGCTTGACCGATTGCAGCATAGGAATATCATTTCCTATCAAGAGTATGTCATCCACGTACAATACGAGGAAGACAACCTTACTCCCTGCCACCTTCTTGTAAATACAAGGTTCATCTGGGTTTTTGACGAAATCAAACTCTTTGATAACGACGTCAAAGCAGATGTTCCAACTCCGCGATGCTTGCTTTAATCCATAAATGGATTTAAGCAGCTTGCACATCTTCCCGCTGCTCCCACTGTCTACGAAGCCCTCTGGCTGAGTCATGTACACGCACTCTTCTAAATCACCATTTAGAAAGGCGGTCTTAACATCCATTTGCCAGATTTCGTAATCATGATATGCAGCGATGGCAAGCATGATCCGGATGGATTTAAGCATAGCCACTGGAGAAAAGGTCTCGTCATAGTCCACACCTGGTCTTTGACGAAAACCCTTTGCTACAAGTCTAGCTTTGAAAGTCTCCACTTTCCCATCTACACCAAGTTTTTTCTTGAAGATCCACTTGCTCCCAATGGGTTTTACCCCTTCAGGAGCAACTTCCAAAGTCCATACTTTGTTGGTGTACATGGATTCCATCTCGGACCGCATAGCATCCAGCCATTTCACTGAGTCCCTACTCGTGATGGCTTGCTCGAAGCTAGTTGGGTCATCATCCTCCATGATGCAATCCTCGCTCTCTCCATCCATGAGAAAACCGTAGTATCTCTCAGGCTGGCGAGGAACCCTACTAGATCGGCGGAGAGGCTGAGGTTCATTGGGAGCTACTGAATCTTCTGGTTCCACTAAATCTTCAGTTACGGTTTGTGTATATGGAACTTCTTCCAGCTCTACCACTTTGCCACTAATTTCTTTTTCAAGGAATTCCTTTTCTAAAAAGCTGGCATATTGAGAAACAAACACCTTTTGTTCTTCAACATGGTAGAAAAAATATCCTTGTGAATTCTTAGGATATCCCACAAACTTGCAGAGAACTGACCGTGCCTCGAGTTTGTCTGGATTTTGCCTTTTGACATAGGCCGGACTACCCCATATCTTAACTCGTTTAAAATATGGTCTCTTCCCACTCCATATCTCATATGGTGTGGTAGGTACAGATTTAGATGGAACTTGATTCAATAGGTATGCAGCTGTCTCCAGCGCATATCCCCAGAAGGAAATAGGTAACTCAGCTGTGCTCATCATAGAGCGCACCATATCTAATAGGGTGCGGTTCCTCCGTTCTGATACACCGTTGTGCTGTGGTGTATATGGAGGAGTCAGCTGAGAGAGAATCCCATTCTCTTTTAGGAAATCCAGGAATTCATTGCTCAAGTATTCACCTCCTCGATCAGATCGAAGGATTTTAATACTTTTTCCGGTTTGGTTCTCAACTTCTTGTTTATATTCTCTAAATTTCTCAAAAGCTTCTGATTTGTGTTTCATCAGGAACACATACCCGAACCTAGAGAGATCGTCAGTGAATGTAATGAAGTATGAAGAACCATCCCTGGCATGTGTAGACATGGGACCGCATACATCACTATGTATTAGTCCCAAGAGTTCGGTAACTCTTTCTCCGTGTCCCGTAAACGGAGTTTTGGTCATCTTGCCTTTGAGACATGACTGGCAAGTGTCATAAGATGAAAATTCGAATGATTTCAAATATCCATCCTTATGCAACTTCGCCAGTCGTGTCGCATTGATGTGACCCAGTCTACAATGCCACAAGAAAGATTCGTTCAGTTCTGAACTCTTCCTCTTGTGTGTGTTTGTTATGTTCAGAACTGTTGATTGGTTTAGAACATAAATGCCATTGCACAACGTGCCTGATCCAACCAACTTTTGGTTACGGAAAATGTTCATAACATTATCCTGTAATACAAAATTATATCCCTCTTTACTCAATAAAGAAACCGATATAATGTTGCATATCAGGTTCGGCATGTAATAACATTCGTTCAGAACCAATGTATTACCAGTTGGTAATACAAGGTGATATTCCCCGACAGTCTTAGCTGCAACAATTGCACCATTTCCAACTCTAATGTCTTTATCACCTTCTCCAAGTTCTCTACCTTTCCTAAGCCCATGTAACTGATTACATATATGGGATCCCGACCCGGTATCTAATACCCAGGACGTAGAGCAAATGGAGAAACAGTTCTCTGTAACGAACACACCCGAAGAAAATGCATCATCATGTACTTTCATCATTCGGGTGGCATGGGAATCCTGGTATTTCCCTATATCCTGTTCATTCCTATAACTCTTATAGGAAAGAACGGAACCAACGTTCCCCAGCACAGTATAACATGCGGGTTCGGTCAGTACATCCATATTATTATCTTTATTAGGGCATGAAATGGTCGCTACCTGGAGAGAGAGAGAAGAAAACACTTTAGCGTATGCTCGTGCAAGATCAGATTGGTTATTATCTTATCTAATCAGGATGGCTCCCACTGCTTTTTATCAAATCTTCCTTCAAACCCTAAAAGGAAAGACTAGCCGGGATTAATTACACACTACAAGTTCGCCAATCTTTCAGCCAGGCCAGTGTCGGTACTTTGAGGGAGGTCCCCCGTGCTTTCGCACGAACCTAATTAATGTAAACCTCGTTTTCCCAGAGGCGTAACCTCGTTAACACCTTTCTAGACACCTACTTGATCGGCTAATTGTAATATGTAAAACTCTCCCAGGAGTAACTCTTACTCGCAGTGGGTATCGGGATCCAACTATCTCATAGAAGGTATGCAATCTCATTGCAAATTTCAACACTTGAAATTCCCGATAATATTTTGCCCCTAGCAGCTATATGACCTTAACATAGTCAACAAATCATAAGTGCTAGTCAAGTTCAACCCGTCATTTCCCGATTGAATTAAACCCACCCGCACGACCCTTAACATAGTCAATAAAGTCGCACGACTACCCTAATCCAATCGCATCATATGCTTATACAGATAAGCACTAATTAGCTACCGCACACTACGCCTTAACATAGTCAACAAACGTAGCACGAATACTAACTAGTACTTATCTGAAATGACGGAGGGCTACGTCAGGTTTTTCTGAAAACCTATTGCGTAATGAACTTGATATCGTTGTAGAATCAAATGAAGTTTTGAAATGGAATGATTTTGAGGCTTTTCTAGTTTTGCTAAAGGGGTCACTCCCGGTGAAGGGATCGTCGGCCCTTTCCTCGTCGAATGAGGTGCGGGATATATCATATATATCGCTGTGCAAAGCAGAAACTATAGAAGCTATCAAAAACAAACCGAGTGTGTAGCATCTTCCAGTTATTGCTAAAGGAGTCACTCCCGGTGAAGGGATCTCGTTCCTTTCCTCATCGAATAAGGTGCAGGGTATATCATATATACCGCTATGCAAAACAAGAACTGTAGCTACCTGTTTTATTTTAAAATCTGATTCTACAACATCATTTGGTTTCTATTATTTCATTAATCACATTAATGAAGTCCCATCATTTAAATACCTAAACATCACAGATAAATACGACGTACACTTATGCCATCCGCATTCGCCTCGATGTCCCCTCGTGCACCGTTAGGTTAGGTAGCTAACGGCAGAGCGGGGCAGGGCTAGCGCGGGTGCAAAACATAAGTAACGTCTATATAATATATCATATATACTATATACTGTATCTATCACTGAACATCACATGATCACATCACAGATATCGCAGCAGAAGAAACATATGAAATATTGGATATACTAGGACGTCCGTGTTTTCAATACGAGCCAGTATAAAACACGGATTCCACGGTCGTGATGAATAGCCAATCCCACACCCGTAGACCCCTACGAGAGCGGCAAGCAACCCTGCCAATTCTAGGGTTAGGAGACCCGGACTCGACTCCTCGAGTTGGTCTCCCACTGGACCCCAGAACCCGGTTACTTATGCTCCCCTCCTTGGGTCTATCCTAATGCGGAAAAGTAAATAATATACAAAAGGTGACAACTTCCGCAACCTGGAAGTGCTCCAAATAAAAGAATATTACATACAAGTTTTTACATGAATGAAAATGAAAAACACTCATCTCACATAAAAACCCCCGGCTATTCAAACACAACAATCCAATATAACATATCCAGCAACACATAACATCACATGTCATCATCGTAAGTAAATATGCGCATCCCAATTGTCGTTGACATATAGCAACGAAACCGGCGATATCACATATTACACTTACGGTCACAGAAAATAAAGTGTAAAACTACAACAGTTGGAATCCGCAGCCTCTTTAGACATCACATGCCTAATGAAATGAAATACTTAGACATCACATGCCTAACAGTTATAAACCCCGCATTTCAGTCTCATTATCGAAAACTCTTTTCAATATCAAGTGAAACTAAACCGCTAGATTTATAACATTCATTCAGTTATCTCATAACTGTTTGTGAATTCCAATTATTGTATCACATTCCAGATAAACAGAAAATGTTAAACTTTCCGATCGAACAGTCGAATACCCAAGTTTTCCCGATGCAGCTCAACACATGAAATAGGTTCAAAGACATTCACTTCATGCCTCAGTACCAACGGTCCAGCCGTAGAAGGGTCAAGCCAACGCCTCACATGTGGCACGCCGTACTGCCCCAAACCCGAAGGTTCAAAGGGCAGTTCAAGATGGTCACATAATCGAGTTAAGGTTTGTTGTCTTCTAGAGGGACCATCGCATTACTTGCACTACTCAGAACGTCTTTAAACCATAGAAAAATCCAACACTTGGAAATTTCCCGACAGGGGAAAACTTGGGTATTTATATCCAGTCGAACTTTTTAACATATTCTAAAGTTATCCGGAAAGCCACATAGACAAGATTTGATAATCCGATCGAAACATCGAAGCTCTAAAACACCCCAGAAAATTCAACTCTTGAAAAAAATATTAAAAATACCCATAAAACTCAGCTTCTGAAATGATGAATTACTGTGCAAAGCATGAGGGCTGACGTCATCATACTGCCGCGGAACCGCCGCAGAATCCAGGCTTCTGCCACGGTTCCGCCGCACTATTTACTGTTCATGGAATAATTTTTGCATCGTAATTCTTAGATTTCCCTGCTGAATTTTTTAAGCATTTTTAATCTGGAAAAATCCCAGTTTTTAGAAAAAGTCCAGAGAGCATGATGTGTTAGGGTTTCGATGCGTATTCGGGTTTCAAACGTCGTCTAGACTTCGCCTAAGGCTCTAGCTAGGCTCTGATACCACTGTAGGGATCCTAGGCACACTATAGAGGTCTCAAAAGGCATCAACCATGCCAATTTAAAATTTTATGGGTGCCGAGAAACCCTAATACGGATCGTTAACTAGAAATTTAGGCGATAAACGAAACTAGTTAACACTTTAACTAAAGGAGAGAGACTACAACCTTTGTAGATCCGGTTCTCCACTTCCTAAGCTCTACGTAGGCGTCCTCTCGCTGTCCTAGTTGGATCTCGGACTCTCGCATCGGCTTCATCGTCGAAATGAGCGGAATAGGTTGTCGGCTTCGTGCTGAAGATGATCTACGTCGAGGTTGCACAAGTTCAACCTCCAACTTCACCAAGTAGTGAAACTTGTGAAGAAAACACCCAAAACAACTTGGCAAGAGGTAGAGGGTGAAGAAATAGGAGGTGGGTTCACTTTAGAATTGGATTTCTCACTTTAGAACTCAAGATGCCATTGATGGCATCAAGCTTTCTCTCTTTAAGATGATGAAGAAGAAGTAGATAGAATATGATAAGTGTTGAAATAAAATGAAAAATAAATCAATACTTATCATAAGCTAACCATAGTTGAGTGTAGAGAATAAACCATGGTAACTTGGATGGGTTAGGGTTAAGCATGAAGACAAGAATGGTTAAGAAGTCAAAGCTTCATGAAGCTTCAATAAGAAACAAAGAAAGCCACCATTCTCATCTTTATCCTTTCCAAATAAATAAATAAACAAATAAATAAATAAATGGATATGCAAAACCCTAATCATCAAATTAATCATGGTTTAATTCTATACACTTAACTAAATGATCAAGTATCATCAAACATGATACAAATATGTGCACAAAAGTATATCACATATACTTCTTGCACATCAAGTGAGAAAATCCATATTAAGTGAACTAATACTAACTAATGCAAAGTAATATATCAAATATATAATTATACATTAAATCATTAAATCAACACTTGACTTAACGATCCGGTCATATCGCATATAACCGACTAGTATCCTATGTATCGATTTATCGAATCAATGATTCGATAACTAGGTCATATCGAATATAACCAATCGAAACATATATCGCGAGAATGAAATACGGTATCACATACACGCATTATTCTCGGTCCTGCACATATCTCATAAGCGCTCCTATTTCGTTTCGCTTGAGCCAGGAAACCTCTGTGTAGGACTCTAAAGACTCGTCAATACGCCGGTAGCAGATGATGATCATATCAAGCACCCACAAGCCGCAAGCGGTCTGCTAAATGTAACGGCCACCCGGGTATTGAGCGATCAGAAGATCGACGAGCTAGCCCACTCACACTCCTGTGAATCCAACCAGTAACACTTATCGTACAGTCCGGTCTGTTCGTCTGATATGTCGCATATCAAGTCTAGGGGTGGTAAACGTCAGACCCCAATAACCGATAAGTCGTGCCGATATGAGGCTCATAACGGGTCGAGAAACTACTGGTAACACTTACCAGCAAATCTCTGATCAGCCCTGACCAGGGACTTCCCTGTTACGGCCAATCGAACACTGCGCAACATCAACCCCCAATACCGGGAGAGACGAAACCCCTCCTATCGCTCATTGCCTCCATGTGACTCGGGACTGTACCCAAAGACCACCGTTTTGCACGCCCTCATAGACGTGGTAAGGTGGAGATCAAAGCACAGTGGGAATCACACAAGACTCTATGACGATCTCGGGTCTACAGACTAGCCTGTACAAGTGTCACCTGAGAACTGCCATCTGACGTGAGGTATAATACCATCTGGGAGTTCTCGGCGAGTCCGTCCAGTGTACCCAGTCTCCACTGAGCACCCGTATACCATCTCTGATGTCAAACATCAATGGATATGGGATCATCCATCGCCCATCTCATGGGTCGAGAAGCGTATACGCTGGTCTACACTGGTATATCGATGCCCTGTCTCGATACACCCACGACTAGGGACCTTGAAGGATGTACTTATCGACTACCATGTCCCCACTAGTATGATCTGCATCATAGTCCAGGTAGTCAAGTACACATCCTAAGGGCTTTATCAACATGTAACTATAAGACAGTTTAAAGAGACAAGTGTACATGTTAAGATAAAGAGCAACCAGATCATACTATCATATCGAACAAGAAAGTCATCTCTATATATGTCCAAGCATCCAATATAATATACATCATCTGTACAATACTGGCCTCTAGGGCATACATACAACTAACACTACTCAAGTCACCACACTCCAGAAGGTACGCGCAACCCTGGTAAGTTTCCTGTATGTTTGAAACTCCCGATATGATTTTTACGCCTAACGACTTCATGGCCTTGATAGAGACTAACATGCCATAAGTCGCTAGTCAAGTTCAAACAGTCATTATCCAAGATTGATCTAAACCCACCCGCACAAGCCCTTGATAGAGACCAACATGACTATGCGGCTGTCCTAGATAATCGCATATCCATGCTACAGACACGTATCACGCAGCTACCATACACTATGCCTTGATAGAGACCAACGTATATAGCACGAATACTACGAGATACCTATCTGAAATGACGGAGGGATACGGCTGGTTTTTGGCAAAAAACCTTTAACGTAATGAACTTGAAATCATTGAAGGAATCCAAGTGGTTTTATAAATATATAGTGGCGAAAACTTTTGCTAAAGAGGTCACTCCCGGTGAAGGGATCTCGGCTCTTTCCCCGTCGAATGGGGTGCAGGATATCCCAAACTGAATACCACGATGCAAAGCAAAAGTAATCGACTATAGTGAAGTTATTACGTTGACGCAAACTTTTACTCAAGGGGTCACTCCCGATGAAGGGATCTCGGCCTTTGCCTCGTCGAATGAGGTGCAGGATATTCCAAATGAATACCGCGATGCAAAGTAAAAGTGTACGTCTGTAATGTCAGTTTTTAAAAACTTGGTTCCAACAACATCATATATATAGGTTTGTTTTATCCTTGCATTGATAAGAATCTATGCAGTCCCATCAATTAATCACACCAGAAAAGAACGAAAATAAAATGTACATATATGCCATCCGCATTCGCCACTGGGTCCCGTCATCACCCGTTAGGTTACTTAACTAACGACAGAGCGGGGACTGGGCAAGCGCGGGTGCAAAACATATACAATATCTACTAATATATATAAATATATATATAACATTCGTCCCATGTATGATATAAAGCAATATCACAGAAGCAACACAAAATGGTGGATAATCTGGAGCCCGAGTATCACTTTAGCCGCAAGTGAGACCCGACGTTCCCTGTCGTGTGGATAACATGTGCAATGAAACCTATACCCCTACGAGCGCGGCAAGCTACCCGCCAAAACCAGAAGTGAGGCAGCCCCCTTCAGCAACGTGAATGGACCACCCAGCACTTCACGGAATCCGGTAACTTGAGCACCCCTCCTGGGTCACCTATACCCCCTACGAGTGCGGCGAATAGCCCGCCAATTCTAGAGTAAGGTCCCCTCCATCTGAATGCCTTGAGATGTGGACCAGTTGCCCTCTAGAACCCGGCTATTCGTGCACTCCACCGCAGGGTAATTCTAGTACAGAAAATAAAATAATATACAAGGGTGACATCGACCTCAGCCCGGTTGTGCCCCAAAAGAATAATATACAAACTAGTAGTGACGGCAGTCCACATGTCGGACGCTCTCCACACAATATCAAATGTACAAATGAAATCAAAACTGTACTAATATTGCACCATAGCTATCCACCACGACGATCCAACCAACATCACAGCACAACACAGAACATCAACGTGAATGTCACGTTCGCAAACCCGTCTAAAGGAACATATAGAAGTTAGACGGGTTTACCGATCAAATGACATTCACGGTCGCAGATTATAATGTATGTACTGTTAAACGCCCACTTAAAATATCGATCGACTAAATTTCCAAATTGGCCCCAATAGCAATAACAGCACTGCACAGAAAACTGGGCCAAAACAGAATATCACAAAAATCACAATTCCAAGTCAGGGGGCTACAGGAGAAATTTCAGAGCCTGTGGCCACTAACTGGCCGCGGAACCACCGCCAATAGGGGATAAGTGCGGCGGTTCCGCGGCGCCTTGAAGGCTTCAGGAGTCCAAATTTTCCCTGTAACCTTAGAATCGCCTGCACGGATTTTTAAGATGCCTAAAATAATTTTTGGACCACTTTTGAAAATCGAGAGCAAACGTGAAAATGGAATCATGATTTCAGAAATTTCCGTCGATCGATCTTTCAAGCACGTTTAAATAAGCTAGTAGGGGGTTTAAAGGGTGGTTCTAATACCATGAAGGGTTCCGGCAGCGTCCCGGCCATCGAAACGCGGCCAAAATACGGAACAAAAATTTCTGAAACAGGCGCTATCGCTACCCGATTTACGGATCGACCTTAAACCCTAAACTAGCAAACTAACTAAGAGTTAGAATCGTTATACCGAGTTGATCCGTGTCCTTCGGTCTTCATTCCAAGCTCCTAGCGGCTCGTTGAAGTGGTTTGGTTGCCGGTCTTCCTTCGTTACCGATGATCCACCCGAGGGAAACGGCACAAGCTCCAGGTTCGCCAAGCGGACCAACCGACTCTCCAAGAATTCTAGTGGGGGAGAGTTGAGGTGTAGGATTGTGTCACTATTATTTTTTCTCTCAACATATGAGCTCAATGTGAAACTCAAGAAAGATGAAGAAGGAGTGAGCAAAACCAATGGCATGAGCAAAAATGGTTAAGTGTTTTTGAAGCATGAGAGTGAGAGAGTGAGGAGGCTAGTGTTTGTAATCTTGTGTCAAATGAAAATGAACCCTCACCCCTTGATCAAGTGGCCGCCCACCCTCTCCCCCTCTCTCATTTTTCAAAAGAAAAATTATCATTTCCAAAGTCAAAAAACAATAAACAAATGCACCTTACATTGACCCATGCCATGTCATTGTTCATGCCACCTAATACCCTCCACCTCATTATAAAAAAAAATGAATTTCCTAAAAAGGAAAATCAATAATGAAATAGCATATCTTCTAGAAGCTATTCCGTATAAAATACGGAATACTTCCGTTACATGTATCGAAATACATATACACGTATTCGTACAAAAATATGAATAGCCGAGAGAGAAAATAAATAGCGAACAATAATACTAGAATACATACATATAAATACATATGTAAATTATTAAATCAAAACCTGATTTAATAATCTGACTTAATCCTAAGCCGCTAGTATTATCAACCGTCCGATTAAAGTCTGTGCAGCACGCACATATTTAATCGGACACCTGTATGTATCAACATACGCCATGTACACCATATCGCCTGAACCGTGAAAACCCTCTGTGTGGGACTCTAAAGACTCGTCAATACGCTGGCAGTGGGTTTAACCACAAGCACGTCAGCGACACTAGCTGTACGTAACGGCTACCCAGGTATTGAGCGAAAGGGAGGCCTAAGAGCAAACTCATCCTGAACCCCTACTGAACCTGACAGTGACAATATCCGTACAGTCCGGTCTGTTCGTCTAAGAGTATCGCATATCGAGTCTAGAGGGGTGGATAAAGTCAGACCCCTAACAACGTGATATTTAGTGTCGGCATGTAACCCATCACCACCAGAGAAACTATCGATCCTGGATCGATAATTCTCATTCACCATGGCCATGGATTTCTGGTGAGGGCAACCCGTCCACAACGCGACATCAACCCCCAATACCGGGAGAGATGAATCCCCGACGATCCGATCACTGCCTCCATGTGGCTCGGGACTGTACCCAACTAAAACCTGTTTGCACGACTCCTTTGAGCCGTGGTTGGGTAGTAATCAAAGCACAGTGGGAACTCACACGAGATAAATGACGATCTCAGGCCGACAGACTAACCTGTACACATGTCACCTGGGAACTGCTATCTGACAATAGGTATAATACCAACTAGCAGATTCCCGGCGAGTCCGTCCAGTGTACTCATAACCCAACGAGCACCTGTATACTATCTCAGGTGAACAAACTAACGCCAATGGCTTGTGAGACCTGGCCACCGCCCCTCGTCGGGGTCTCGATCAGTATACACTAGTCTACACTGGAGTATCGATGCCCAGTCTCGATACTCCTACGATTAAGGACATTTAAGGATGTGCTTATAGACCCCAGCTCCCACATATATGATCGCCATCATAATGCTGGCAGTCAAGAAAGAATCCTATGGGCTTTATCAACATGATGATAAAGACAAACCAGATAGCATACTATCATCTTGAATAAGACTGTTTTATAGGTATAGGTCCTCACACAATCATCATAATCACAAGTCCACGACTATGATAATTGCCTTGAGGGCACTATAGCCAACAGGCAGCCTGTAAAGTGGATTCTGAGGTATTTGATGGATACTATGGGGTTCGGCATAATATTCAGCAAAGGCGGTACGGATGTTTGTATTGTGACAGCGTATTGTGGCTCAGATTTTGCTGGTGATAGAGACAGACGGAGATCTATGACGGGTTACGTATTCATAATTGGGTTTTAGTTATATGTATGCCCTAGAGGCCATTACTGTACATGCGATGTATATTGTAGTGGATGCTTGGACATATATAGGCAGGACTTTTTTGCTCGACATGATAGTATGCTATCTGGTTGCATTTTATCTTAACATGTTAAAAAATACTGTTTTGTGATCACATGTTGATAAAGCCCTTAAGATGATTACTTGACTACCAGGATTATGATGTAGATCATACTAGTGGGGACAGAGCATTCCATAAGTACATCTTTCAAATGTTCCTAGTCGTGGGAGTATCAAGACAGGGCATCGATATTCCAAAGTAGACTAGCGTATGCGCTTCTCAACTCATATGATGGACGATGGATGATCCCATATCCTTTGGTGTTTGACATCAGAGAAGGTATATGGGTGCTCAGTGGAGACTGTATACACTGGATGGACATGCCGAGAACTCCTAGATGGTATTATACCCATCGTCGGATAGCAGTTCTCTGGTGACACTGGTACAGGTTGGTCTGTAGACCCGAGATCGTCATAGAGTCTTGTGTGATTCCCGCTGTGATTTGATTTCCACCTTACCACGGTCAAGTATCGTGCAAAACGGTCGTTTTTGGGTACAGTCCCGAGTCACATGGAGGCAATGAACGATAGGAGGGGTTTCGTCTCTCCCGGTATTGGGAGTTGATGTTGCACTATGCTCGATTGGCCATACAGGAAATCCCTAGTTAGGGTTGCTGAGATTTACTGGTAAGTGTTATCAGTAGTTTCTCGAACCTTTATGGACCTTCCATCGGCATAAATTATCAGGCTATTGGGGTCTGACGTTATACCACCCCCAGGCTGTGATATGCGACATATCAGACGAAGAGACCAGACTGTACGGTAGTGTTACTGATTGGATTCGCAAGAGTTATAGCAGGCTTGCTTGTTGATCTTCTGATCGCATAATACCCGGATGGCCGTTACGTTTAACAGACCGCTTGCGGCTTGTGGATGTTTGATATGATCATCACCTACTGTCGGCGTATTGACGAGTCTTTAGAGTCCAACACAGAGGTTTTCTGGTTCATGCGAAACAGAGTAGGAGCACATATGTGATATATGCGGGACCGAGATTAATGCGAGTATGTGATACTGCATTCTATTCTCGTAATATGTGACATCATAGGTTATATGAGATATAACCGGGATATCGGATCAAGTGTTGATTCGATAAGTTGTTACATTTGATATTAGTCGGTTATATGTAAAATAGCCGGGTTATTAAATCAAATGTTGATTTAATAGTTTAATATAGAATTATATATTTGATATATTAAATTACATTAACTAATATTAGCTCACTTAAGTATTTCTTTTTCTCACATATGATACATTGATATATATATATATGTGTGTGTGTGTGTGATATATATTAATTGTATTCTTTTTGAACAAAATATATATGTGATATATATTGTTGTGTCATGCTAGGTTATACATGCAACATGTATGTATGAGACTTATACCTTGCTATGGTTAATGTTAGGGTTAATATTTATTCTTAAGAAAATACAATTAGTAGAGATATTTTGATGGTTTGAAGCTTGGAGAAGTTTCAAGATAACCATTGACTTAATCCACTATTTTGTTTTCCTTAAGATATTTATAAACCCAACCATTAACCATACACAATGGTTAACTCTCTACAAGGATTAGATATATGATATACTCATCCATGGTTGCATTTTTAACCCTAATGGATTCGTTCTTTCATCACTTGAGTTTCATCTTCTTCTTCCTCATTTTAAGCTTTCTAGCTTTTGTAAAAGTGATGATTCCTTATGAGAAAAATATATCTAAAGTGAGCCCACTTCCTACTCCATCATCCTATACTATTAATCATTTAGTTTAGAGTATTTGCTTCACTAATATACACAATTAGTGAAGAGATAGCATGAGCTAGTGTCTTCTCGACATAGATCATCTTCGACCTCGAAGACTTCGAAGCAAGCTTGTTCGTTTCTTCATGGGAGCCTTTCTAAAGTCCGGGGGATCGTGATCGCAGCGAAGGGACTACTACATAGAGCTATATTAGTGAAGGACCGGTCTACAAAGGTTGTATTCCTTGTTCACTTAGATGTAAAGAGTTTACATATTATGTTTAACCCTAAGTCTCTAGTTAAGATCTTGGTTAGGGTTTGTTTAGCACCCCAAAATTTTAAAATAGCATGATTGATACTTGCCAAAACCTTCACAAGGTGCGAAGCTAACCCTACAGTGGTATCAGAGCCAGGTTAGAGCATTAGGCATTGTCTAGACGAAATTTAAAGTCCGATCGAAACTCCGAAAACCCGATTAGGCCCCCTTTCTGGAAATTTTTCCAAAAGTTAGATTTTTCCATGATAAAATTACTCAGAAAATCATGCAGGGAATTTTATGGACACACCTGAAGAACGAAACATTAACTCATCCAAGTGACCGCGGATCCGCGGCCAAAACATTGTTTTGGCGGCGGATCCGCGGCGCCGCTTGAGAGGCTTGGATCGGGCCCTGGGGCATGCTTCTGGGAACTTTTAACCGTGCTCAAGTGTTGAGCTCTCTGGGAATTTTTGGGAATTCGTTGTATCGATCGAATTATCTAACTTCGCCTAGCTATCTGTGATTGTGACACTATATTTGGAATCCACATAATTGGTTGTGTGAAAACTAGTTTGAATTTTATAAATCTAGCGGTTTAGTCATATTTGATCGGTTGCCACGGAATTTTGATGTTGATCAAAATTTTGTCGCAATTACGTAGTGTACGCAGATACTTGCCGGGTAACCTTACTAGATAGCCACGCCCCATAGCCCCGACCAAGTGAATGTAGGAGAACCCTGTCGCCAAAAACATCCGTTCGGATGCTCGCGGCTGCGGTGTTCCACCTTAGTGCACTTCGTCGTTGGCACCGGGGGGTGCGGCCGTCTATTAAAGTTTCCAATGAGTATTCGATCAGGTCATCGGGAATCTTGTTGAATTACCCGACAGGTTATTGGAAAGTGTTTTCAATATTGATACTAAAATGCTGGTTTTATAATTGTTAGGCATACGATGTCTAAGAAATTCATTTGGTTAGGCATGAAATCCAATGTATGTGATATATTGGGTTTATGATGTCTAAGGTTGTTGCAGATTCCAACTGTTGTCATTTTTCACTTTCTTTTCTGCGACCGTAAGTATAATATGCGGTGTATCATCGGTTTCGGTGCTATATATCAACGACAATTGGGATACGCATATTTACTTACGTTGATGATATGTGATGTTATGTGTTGCTGTGATATGTTATATTGGATCGTCGCGTTTGAATAGCCGGGGGTTTATGTGAGATGAGAGTTTTTCATTTTCATTCATGTAAAACCTTGTATGTAATATTCTTTTATTGGGGCACTTACGGGTTGAGGATGATGTCACCATTGTATATTATTTACTATTCCGCATTAGGATAGATCCAAGGCGGGGAGCACAAGTAACCGGGTTCTAGGGTCCAGTGGGAGACCATCTCAAGGAGTTGAGACCGGGTCACCTAACTCTAGAATTGGTAGGGTTGCTTGCCGCTCTCGTAGGGGTTTAGGGATGTGGGTTTGACTATTCATCACGACCGTGGAATCCATATTTTATACTGGCTTAAATTAAAACTCGGAATTCCTAGTATATCCAATATTTCATATGTGATTCTTCTGCTGCTGATATTCTGTGATGTAATCATTTGAACTGTTCTGATACGAATGCCTATATTATATATATGAGATATAATTAATATTATTGATTTTGTTTCTTCTGTGATGCTTGGGAAGCATAAATAAATGGGACTTCATTAATGAGATTAATGAAATAAAAGAAAAAGAAACCTAAAGATACTGTAGAAACTTGTTTAAAAACTGGTAGCTCTAGTTTTTGCTTTGCATAGCGGTATTACTTATAGAATATCCAGCACCTTATTCGATAAGGAAAGAGTCGCGAACCCTTCACCGGGAGTGACCTCTTTAGCGAAACTAGCAGATGCTACAAACCTGTTTGTCTTTTGATTGCTTTTATAGTTTTTTCTTTGCATAGTGGTATTTGTGAAATATCCTGCACCTTATTCTATGAGGAAAGAGCCGAGATCTCTTCACCGGGAGTGACCTCTTTAGCAAAACTAGCAAAGCCCTCAAAACACTCCTTTATAAATACGCTCGATTCTACAACGATATCGAGTTCATTACGCTCATGGTTTTCTTAAAAACCTACGTAGCCCTCCGTCATTTCAGATAAGTACTACTTAGTATTCGTGCTATGTTTGTTGACCTCCGTCAAGGCGTAGTTTGCGGTAACTGACTAGTGCTTATCTGCTGCTTACGATGCGATTGGATTTGGGTAGTCGTGCGGCCTTGTTGACCTCCGTCAAGGGTCGTGCGGGTGGGTTTAATTCAATCATTAAATGTACGGGTAGAACTTGACTAGCATCCTATGGTTTGTTGACCTCTGTCAAGATCATAGGACGTTAGGGGTAAAATATTATCAGAAATTTCAAGTGTTGAAATTTGCAATGAGATTGCATCCTTCTATGAGATAGTTGGATCCCGATCCCCACTGCGAGTAAGAGTTACTCCTGAGAGAGTTTTACACATAACAATTAGCCGATCAAGTAGGCGTCTAGAAAGGTGTTAACAGGATTACGCCCCTAGGAAAACGAGATTTATTTTAATTAGGTCCGTGCGAAAGCACAGGGAACCTCCTTCAAAGCACCGACACTGGCCTGGCCAAAAAATTGGCGAACTTGTAGGGTGTAATTAATTCCGGCTAGTCTTACCTTTTAAGGTTTGAAGGAAGATTTGACTAAAACAGTGGGAGCCATTCTGATTAGATAAAATAATAGTCAATCTAAATCTTGCAAGAGCCCACGCAGACTGTTTTCTTCTCTCTCTCTCCTGGTAGCGACTATGTCACGCCTTAATCAACATAATAATATGGATGTATTGACCGAACCTGCTTATTATACTGAGCTAGGGAACGTTGGTTCCGCTCAATCTTATAAGTGTTATAAGTCCGAGCAGGAAATAGGGGAATATCCGGATTCCCATGCCACCCAATCGAAGAAAGTGCATGTTGATACATATTCTTCGGGTGTCCTTATTACCGGGAACTGTTTTTCAGTGTCCTCTATGTCCTAAGTATGTGATACCGGATAAGGATCCCACATATGTAATATGTTACATGGGCTATAGAAAGGTAGAGAATTGAGAATGGGTGATATGTCTCTAAGTGTTAGAGAATAGTGCAATTGTTGCAGCCAAGTCTATTGGCAGATATCACCTTATATTAAATACATTGATTCTGAACGAATGTTATTACATACCGAACCTGATATACAACATTACATCATGTTCTTTACTAAGTTAAAGAAGGATATAATTCTGTATTGGAGAATAATGTTTTGAACATTTTCCTGAATCAAGAGTTGATTCGATCAGGCACGTTATATAATAGCATATACGTTCTAAATCAAACCACAGTTCAAAGTATATAGAACACAGACAAGAGGAGCAGTTTAGGAATGAATGAAACCTTCTTGAGGCTTTGTAGACTAGGTCATATCAATGCAACACGACTAGCTAAATTACATAAGGATGAATATAAGAATTCGTTCGAATTTTCATCTTATGCTACTTGCCAGTCTTGTCTCAAAGGTAATATGACTAATACTCCAATCACTGGAAACAGAGAAAGAGTTAGTGAACTCTTGGGACAGATACATGATGATTTATATGGTCCCATGTCTATAAATGCCATGGTTGGTTCTTTTGAGAACCAGACGGGTAAAAGTATAAAGTCCTACGATGTGATCGGGGAGGCGAATACTTGCGTGTGGAGTTCCTAGAGTTTCTAAAAGGAGAATGTGATTCTCTCTCAGCTTACTCCTTCGTATACACCACAGCACAATAGTGTATCGGGGCGGAGGTATCGCACCCTATGAAATATGGCGCGCTCTATGATGAGTACTACTGAGTTACCTGTTTTTCTTTTAGGAGTTATGCACTCGAGAAGTTGCATACCTATTGAATAAGGTTTCATCCAAATCAGTTCCTACCACTACATATGAGATATGAAATGGGAAGAGACCGTGTCTTAAACGAGTTAAGGCCTATGTTGAAAAGGAAAAACCGGACAAGCTCGAGGCAAGATCAGTTGTGTAAGTTTGTCAGGATATCCCAAAACATTAGTTAGGGAATTCTTCTACCACTTTGAGGAGCAAAAGGTGTTTTGTTTCTCGGCATGCCCCTTTTTTAGAAAAGGAATTTCTTATGAAAAAATTAGTGGTCATGAGGTAGAACTGGAAGGAGTTCCAGCTAGACAAACTAACAACTGATGATTTGGTGAAACCAAAAGATTCAATAGTCTCCAATGAAGCTCAGCCCCTCCGCAAATCTAATAGGGTTCCTCATCTACTTGAGAGATACTACGGCCTTCTCGATGACGGTGGAAGCAAGGATTGCATCATGAGATGATGGCTCAACTGGGTTCAGACAGTCATGAATGTCTGTTTTGATATGATAATCAAAGAGTTTGACTTCATCAAAATAGTAGATGTAACATGTATATACAAAAAGGTTGTAGAGAGTAAGGCGGTCTTCCACGTATTGTACGTAGATGACATACTCTTGATAGGAAATGGTTTCCTATGCTACACTCGGTCAAGCTCCTTTTATCACGGGGATTCTTAATAGAAGATCTGGATGATACCTACTACATCTTATTGATTATGATCTATGATGATGGATCTATGTGGATGTTGGGAGTTTCCCAAATCCAGGTACATAAACACCATACTAAAGGGGTTTAGTATGGAAGATTCTAAGCGTGGTGGTTAGCCCACATTCTCATGGATCACTCTCTCTAAAAAGATGTCTCCCGAGACTGATTTGAAGAGAGCTCGCATGCAAGGGATACCCTATGCTTCGGTAGTAGGCTCTATCATGTATGTGATGTTATGTACCAGACCAGATATAGATGACTCATTAGGAGTAGTGATCAGGAATCAATCGGATCTTGGGAGAATCACTGGACAGCTGTAGAGGACATTCTTAAGTACTTGAGAAGCACTAAAAGACAGTACTTAGTTCCAGCTTCCAAAGTTTTAAGTTCGACTGAGAGTCAGTCACAGCCATTGTCTTTACCCTCAATGGAGGGATGGTATGTTGGAAGAGTTCTAAGCTAGATACCGCGACATACTAGACGATAAAGGCTGAATACATTGCTACCAATGATACTACCAAAGTGGTTATATGTACATTTCTTGTTCATAAGATGAACAAGATTCCTACCATTGAGCGTCCAATAACTGTTATTGTGACAACAATGGAGTTGTGGCTTTGGCTTAAGAACACCGGTCCCATCAACGTTCCAGACATATTCTGAGGCAAGTATCATCTGATCAGGGAGATGGTTGATCTCCAAGGGATCAAGGTTAGAAAAGTTGATAAGAAGGATGACACAGCGGATCCACTCACAAAGGCTATACCCCTAGAGATACTTCTCTACAATGGTTGAGTATGGGATACTAAAACCACTGTTTCATTGTTGGGTATTGGATACTATAACAGATGACCTTAGTGCAAGTGGGAGATTGTTGATTATATGTATGCCCTAGAGGCCATTACTGTACATGTGATGTATATTGTAATGGATGCTTGGACATATATAGGGAGAACTTTCTTGCTCGACATGATAGTATGCTATCTGGTTGCACTTTATCTTGACATGTTAAAAAATACTGTTTTTTGATCACATGTTGATAAATCCCTTAAGATGATTACTTGACTACAAGGATTATGATGTAGATTATACTAGTGGGGACAGGGTAATCCATAAGTACATTCTTCAAATATTCCTAGTCATGGGAGTATCGAGACAGGGCATCGATATTTCAGAGTAGACTAGCGTATGCGCTTCTCGACCCATATGATAGGCGATGGATGATCCCATATCCATTGGTGTTTGACATCAGAGAAGGTATACGAGTGCTCAGTGGAGACTGGGTATACTGGACGGACTCGCCGAGAACTCCTAGATGGTATTATCCCCATCGTCGAATAGCAGTTCTCTGGTGACACTGGTAAAGGTTAGTCTGTAGACCCGAGATCGTCATAGAGTCTTGTGTGATTCCCACTGTGCTTTGATTTCTACCTTACCACGGTCAAGAGATCATGCAAAATGGTGGCTTTTGGGTACAGTATCGAGTCACATGGAGGCAATGAGCGATAGGAAGGGTTTCGTCTCTCCCGATATTAGGAGTTGATGTTGCGCTATGCTCGATTGGCCATAACAGGAAATCCCTGGTCAGGGTTGCTGAGATTTACTACTAAGTGTTATCGGTAGTTTCTCGAACCGTTATGGACCTTGCATCGCATGACTTATCAGGCTATTGGGGTCTGACGTTATACCACCCCCAGGTTGTGATATGCGACATATCAGATGAAGAGACCGGACTGTGGGGTAGTGTTACTGATTGGATTCGCAGGAGTTATAACAGGCTTGTTTGTTGATCTTCTGATCGTTCAATACCCGGGTAGCCGTTACGTTTAGCAGACCGCTTGCGGGTTGTGGGTGTATGATATGATCATCACTTACTGCCGGCGTATTGACGAGTCTTTAGAGTCCTACACAAAGGTTTTCTGGTTCATGCGAAACGGAGTAGGAGCACATATGTGATATGTGCGGGACCGAGATTAATGCGAGTATGTGATACCGTGTTCTATTATCATAATATGTGACATCCTAGGTTATATGAGATATAACGTAGTTATCGGATCAAGTGTTGATTCGATAAATTGTTACATTTGATATTAGTCGGTTATATGTAAAATAGCCGGGTTATTAAATCAAATGTTGATTTAATAGTTTAATGTAGAATTATGTATTTGATACATTAAATTAGATTAACTAATATTAGCTCACTTAAGTATTTCTTTTTCTCACATATGATACATTGATGTGTGTGTGTGTGTGTGTGTGTGTGTGATATATATTAATTGTATTCTTTTTGCACAAAATATATATGTGATATATATTGTTGTGTCATGTTAGGTTATACATGCAAGATGCATGTATGAGACTTATAGCACTCTAGGGTTAATGTTAGGGTTAATATTTATTCTTAAGTAATTACAATTAGTGGAGATATTTTGATGGTTGGAAGCTTGGAGAAGTTTCAAGATAACCATTGACTTAGTCCACTCTTTTGTTTTCCTTAAGATATTTATCAACCCAACCATTAACCATACACAATGGTTAACTCTCTACAAGGGTTAGATATATAATATACTCACCCATGGTTGCATTTTTAACGTTAATGGATTTATTCTTTCATCACTTGAGTTTCATCTTCTTCTTCCTCATTTTAAGCTTTCTAGCTTTTGTGAAAGTGATGATTCCTTGTGAGAAAAATATATTTAAAGTGAGCCCACTTCCTACTTCATCATCCTATACTATTAGCCATTTAGTTTAGGGTGTTTGCTTCACTAATATACACAATTAGTGGAGAGATAGCATGAGCTAGTGTCTTCTCGACGTAGATCATCTTCGGCCTCGAACATTTCGAAGCAAGCTTGTTCGTTTCTTCATGGGAGGCTTTCTAGAGTCCGGGAGATCGTGATCGCAGTGAATGGACTACTACATGGAGTTATTAAAGTAATGGACCGGTCTACAAAGGTTGTATTCCTTGTTCGCTTAGATGTAAAGAGTTTACATATTATGTTTAACCCTAAGTCTCTAGTTAAGATCTTGGTTAGGGTTTGTTTAGCACCCCAAAATTTTAAAATAGCATGATTGATACTTTCCAAAACCTTCACAAGGTGCTAAGCTAACCCTACATTGGGCACTGGCGCAGTGTCATGAAGATTGACATTACAGTCCATTTTCACATTATCAACGACAGAGGCAGAGTTAATAGCTGCTACGGAGACTGTCAAGGACGATATATATTTGCGTGGATTGATGGGTGGTATTGGTGTTTCGCAGGACTCCATGAAGGTGTTTTACGACAGTCTAAGCGTGATTCACTTGGCGGAGTATCAGGCTTAATATTCAAGAACTAAGCATATCTAGGCGAAAGATTTTTCTTTTGGAGAATGAGAAGAAAGTTATTTCACCTACGAAGATCGGCACTCATGAAAATCCGACAGACGCATTTACGAAGGTGGTCCCGGTTTCAAAGCTCAAGCTTTGATTGAACTTGATTTGTCTAGTTGTTTGATAAAGGTTAGAGACGATGAATTGCAGAATTCCAAGTTTTTTCATAGAAGTGTAGAAATTTTATGAATTTGAATCAAGAAGGAGATTGTTGAAATTGATTGCAAATTCGGAGCCCGAGATCAAGAGCCCAAAATCCCAAGACACGGAGGCACATGCATAGTGCATGCAAGTGCAGTACGTACGGAATGCGATACGTGCAGATAGGTGTGCGCAAGAGACAGGTATAGAGTTTTGAATAGGAATATATTCGAAGATGATTTAATTAATCTAATTAATTAAATTCTCAAATTTATCTCTATTTTAAACAAATCTACATGTTTAAATTTATTCTTATCTCTAATTAAGGATATCTATATATATATTAATTAAAGTTAAGGTTATCTCTGTTTATATTAATTAAATTCCACGATCGCTTTCATGTTTCTCTGCGGCCATTAATCATATCAACAGAGCCTACCTAACATGGATGTCCTAACATAGAGGTGGCGGCCAAAATTCAATTAATCCGTGAAAGCATTAAAGACTTGGGGGTAAAGACTAGGGCCGGCTGCAGCATATTAAAAATCCAGTGGGTTTTTATTTTGGTAGCTGCAGCTGATTAAATGGCAGAGAGAGAGAGAGAGATTTGTATAGAATGGGATTGTATTTGTATTTTTATTTTGGTGGTTGTGAGCTTCTTTCATCAACTCTTCTCGAATAGGTCCGACCGGAATGCATAAACGACTTCCATATCGTAAGGATATATCTTCGTGAATGATGAAATCAGTTCGAAGTCCACTTTCTACTTGTTCTCGTTTTTTTTTGTGGCTTGGCATCATTTACTTGAGCTGTCTTGATCTAATTGACAAGTGTGGACTGGACTTGTAAGTTCATCAAATATGAAGCGTTACCTGGCATGACTACTTCAATCTCCAATCCATGCAATTCTTGTTGTAGTCTCCGCTGAGCGGTGAGGTTCATTGCTAATGGATGGCGACTAAGTGCATCAGGAACTACGTTCACCTTTCCAGGATGATACTATAGGTTGATGTCGAAGTCCGCCATGAGTTCTAACCATCTTCTCTGCCGCATGTTGAGTTCCTTCTGAGTAAATACATATTTCAGATTTTTGTGGTCAATGTATATATCCACTTGTTCTCCCAAAAGATAGTGGCGCCAAATCTTGAGTGCGAAGATGACGGCTGCCAATTCCAGATCATGTGTTGGAGAGTTGCGCTCATAAACCTTTAGTTGTCTTGATGCAAAAGCCACAATTTTTCCATGCTGGTGTAGGCCACATCCTAATCCTTTACCAGACGCATCATAATGCACGACGAATCCGTCAGATTGATCTGATATTACGAGAATAGGAGAAGAGGTTAATCTCGTCTTGAGTTCTACAAAAGCCTTTTCACATACATCTGACCACACGAATGCTTCGTCTTTACGTATGAGCTTGGTCAGGGGTGCTGCGATCTATGAAAATTCTTTGATGAATGCCAGTAGTATCCTGCTAATCCGACTTGGTTTAGCCAAAATTCACACTTACGTATAAACTTCGTATATCTTTTACCGTCTTTGGTGTCGGCCACTTGCTGACAGCTGACACCTTAGCTGGATCTACAGAGATTCCTACGCCAGAAACAATATGTCCGAGAAATCCGACTTGGTTTAGCCAAAATTCACACTTGCTGTATTTGGCATAGAGCCGATGTTGTCGTAATGTCTCCAGGACAATCCGTAAGTGCTCGACGTGTTCCTTTCGATTCTTTGAATACACCGGGATATCGTCGATGAAGATGACAATGAACCTGTCTAAGTACTCTTAGAAAACTTGGTTCATCAGGTTCATAGAGATAGCAGGTACATTGATCACTCCAAATGGAATTACGAGATATTCATAATGACCATAATGAGTCCTAAACGCCGTCTTTGGAATGTCGGACTCTTTGACCTTCACCTGATGATAACCCGAACGAAGATCTAGTTTTGAAAAGACACAAGACACGCTTAAATGATCGAAAAGGTCATCAATGTGTGGTAGTGGATACTTGTTCTTAATCGTCACTTAGTTCAGACTCGATAATCCACACGCATCCTGTAAGAACCTTCCTTCTTCTTCTCTAGTAACACCGAAGATCCCCAACTTGAAATACTGGGTCGGATTCAACCTTTCTTCAGTAGTTCGTCCAACTGAATTTGGATCTCCTTCAATCCCTCCGGACTTAATCGATATGGAGCTTTGATTACAGGTTGTGCACCAAGTTGTAAATCAATACTAAACTCAAGATCTCGATCGGGAGGAAAACCTGATATGTATTCAAGGAACACATCCTCAAACTCTCGAACTATTTCAGGATTTTCTTCTTCCGCTGGTAGAGAGAACACTTATGCATTCTTTGGTTTAGCACGGTATCTTCCTGACTCCAATGTTCTATCTCCACTATTGAAATAGAAGACTGAGTGATCTGGTATCATAAATACTACCCTCCTTTGACGACAGTCAATAGTAGCATAGAATACTCCCAGCCAATCTATTCCAAACAGAATATCGAAATTTGGTATGTTCGGTACTTTGAAATTTGCGTAGAATTCTCGACCGCAAACTACAACTGGGCACTGATCATACCCCAAAGTTGCCTTCAAGACTCCATTACCGGAACTGACATTCCAGTATGAAATGAGTGGCTTCACGGGAATCGCATGCGTTCTCACGAATCGTTGTGACATGAAGCAGTATGAAGCTCCAGTGTCGAAAAGTGAGAGTGCAAGAAGGGTGGCAACTAGTATAGTACCTAAGTTGTGTGAGATCGTGTTTAGATATAGGAATATAAAGATACACAAGGATGAAAAGATTTGAAAGGATGGGGGATTTACCAGTGATGACTTGTCATGTGGCTTCGGCCTCTTCGACCGTCATTGTAAAATCCTGTCGTCTCGGTACATTCCTCCTTGCCGGAGGCACATTCTTCTGCCCTTAAGGCACGTTTCTCTGTGCCTGGTGGAATTGATGATGAGGCTGTGTAGGTGGTCCACATGGAGCTGGTGCAGGAAGAGCTAGGCGAGGTGCAGGAGCCTGAATGGCTGGCCTTTGAGGGGCTGTGATTGCGGGTTTGGGTGCTGGTGCTGTGTTAATATGATATAGGCATGCTCCTATAGCGTGAGTAGATGCACCAAAATCAAATACAGGACATTTGCACGCCTGCAGTCTTTCTCCAGGTGTCCAGTTCTCTTGCAGTAGAAATAGAAATCTGAACTCGACCGGTTAAATGATCCTCCTGGCCTTCTGGGTGCAAAAGTCTGCCTAGAAGTGGCTCCTCCTGTCATCTGTGTAGCAGGGCATTTGATTCCAGATGTTTGGGGCTTACTCTTCTTCTTGACCACAGCTTCGTAACAAGGTGCTGCCTTCACGGCGAGTTCATGAGTTAGGTAGTCGCATGTGGCTAATACCGCCTGAATCTCCGGGTCTAAGCCCTGTTGGAATCGTCTGGCCCAAATCTCATCGGTCGGTATCAAAATGTGCCGCGAACTTGATAAGATGATGATGTCAGGATAGAGATGTATTTTACGAAACAGAATTTGATACAGATTCTTTACCTGCTAAGCATGATGAATTCGGCATCATATTCATCTACTGATTTTACCCACATGGAGCCTTATTGCAGGTGGATGAACTGTTACTCCATCTCAAAATGGGCAGTCTCGGGGAAGAACTTCGCATCGAACAGATCGCAGAACGTCTTCCACTCTATGGGTTGTGTGAGACGGATTTCCTCGGCTTTCCACCAGACTCTTGCATTGTCTGTGAGCTGGAGCTAGGCCACACGAACCTAAGCTATGTCTCGTACCTATGCTGCGGCGAGGTCGTCCTCTATAATCTGGGCCCATTCTTCAGCCTCAGCAGGACTCTCTTTCCCAAAAAAATTCTTTGGATGCAACGTACGGAATTGCTTTACTCCACGTGCTTCGGCTTCTGGGCGGTTCATGAGAATAGCAGTCTGCTGCTGCTGGCCCTCCAAAAGACTTTTGATAGTTTCTAAAAGCACCGTCTGCTCGTTGAAGGGAGCAGCAATGGCAGGGGAAGGCGGTAAGGTAGGTGAAGGTGTGTTGCCATTAACGTTGGTACTGGTGTTGTTAGGAGAATCCATCACCTTGATAGAAAAGGAAAGGTTAGGATAGATTCAAGAAATTTGAAATGTAAAAAATATATAGTTGCCGATTCTTATAATTCTTGTGATATATTGCTTAAGACTTCATGCAGAACGGACCTGCATGGGCCACCAACAAAACCTGTCACGCCCCGCTTCCCAATAGACGGAAACTGTGACGTGGCAAGCCCGCAACGTATTTACTATGAAATAAATACGTTAAGCGTAATTAAGCAATATAACTATGAATAAGAATAACAAGAGTAATAAAATTAAACAGCAATTTTATTTACAATCAACTTTACATACAACTGTTTGAAATAAAAGATATAATAAGCAAAGCGATACCGAAACAATGGCATACATCAAGTAAGTGTAGGAAGAACTAGTAGTCAGGCTGAGCTGTAAGCTGGTCCAAGTCCTCCTGGCTCGGCTCTATTTTCTCAGAGTCCGATCCTCCTGAAAAACATTCCAACGAAAGAAAAACAGAGAGAAATATCGTCAGCGAACTAACGCTAGGTAAGTCCCAAAAGAAACAAGAGAGAATAGTATATCATGTGAATAGGAACTAAAAGAACAAAGGATGGGTAAAATTGTATATGATCATCTATAGGTATATGATAGTTATTCTGACGTGGTTATTTGTAGTTTGATAAGGAAGGTATTCATGTATACGAAAGGAGTCCATCTTACCCCGTGGACTATTGTAATATGTAGTACAAGGCCCCGTCATAACCCACGGGACAACGGCACGTGAATTCATATAGGTGTCTTTTAAGTGACTTCTCATGTTACGATATATGTTTTGTACCAATCTACCATTTTATCCCCTTGTATTGTATTGTATGGATTAAAATTATAGATCTTGGCTGAATCCATGGATATAAAATATACAGGTTCATGTTCAAGATGTAATCATGTGTTCAGGTAGTCATGTCACGTTATAACCATGATTTGGTCAAGTCGAGTCAAGTATACAAGTTTGAGTTTGATATTTGAATTCGAGTATTTAAGTTCATGATCAAGTATTTAAGTTCGTGTTTGAGTTTGGATTCTGATTTGAGTTTGGACTCAAATTGAGTCAGACACTTGTGAACGGATTTAACTCTTGAATTTCTTAGGTTCGGGAGTAATCGGCAACTGCTGCACATGGACGGCAGAATTTATGTTTTTTTCCAAGACAATTGTTATTGATAACTTTGTTAAGTTGTCTAGCCTAAATAGGCATGCACTCATTTTCTCTGGATCTCTAGGGCTCAAGAGAATTAATTCCGCTTAAACCTACATTAGACTAGAGTTCTTAAAATATTATTTTGCATATCTCGAGAGGGTTTTATGAAAAAATATTTTGATATAGTTTAAAAATAAATCTCGAAGGTGATTTATAACATTTAGGGTTTTCATGAGCATGTGTTTTAATTATTGGGGTATTGTAATGATAAATACTTAGCTTGTTAAAGTTTATGGTATTTTATTGAAAACTAGCCTTTTTGGTAACTTAATGGTAATTTATTAACATTTTAATGTTTCATTTTTAGAAAAATATAGTTTCATAATATATTGAAAATACGTATTTATAATTTTTATATAATTTTTAAAAATTAGTTTTGTTTAAAAAGTCGCGGTTTTTTCTTAAAAACCGTATTTTATTACCTTTCGAGATCCAATACTCCATGAGAAGTTTTGCATCTCGCTCTACTATCATAAAGATGTGCGATAATCTGCACCATCCAATAGCGGGTCCCCTAACGAGAGTTGTAGAGGCGTATTTCCAAGAAATACAAAATACCGGTTTAAAAGAAACCCGGTTTTTAAAAGATGTGGTATTTTAATAAAAAAAAAACTATTCTTTGAACCAACCATACATATATAGGCATCGTGCTATAAAACCAAAGTGTGCGTATGGGGTTGGTCATTACCCCGTGAGTTTTTCCTAAATGTATTGCTTTAAAGTTATCGAAAAGAGGTTTATACTAAGTTCAAGGTATTTTAATGAAAAAGTTCGTTTATGTTTGTTTCACATGAGAATTTTGGTTAAACATGAAGCTCGAAGATTGTTATTAAAGCTACAAGTAGGGTGGTAAACTTAGTTTGGCCAAGGTATAAAGGAAAAGAGAGTTTCAAGTTTTAAAAAGGAAAGTATCGGAAATAACTCCACTTTAACGATATCTTTTTTGGAGATGAATTAAGATGAAAAGAAGAAGAGGTGAGAGGGACTTACGGTTTGGTAAAATCAAGAAAAGGGTAAGGAAGAAGAGAAGGGGCTTCGTGGCGTTGCGGGAGCTCCAGAAACGGTTTCGATTTTCGACGAAACAACCTTAGTCGTTAACTCCACTTGACTCCACATGCACTTAGGAACTTTTTAAGAGAATTTTTGCTAGAATTTCATAATGGTGAAGAGCTAAAGAATTGGGTGGTATTTATAGTGAAGAATTAGGGTTTGGGAATTAAAATTTTAGATTAAAAAGGTGTTAATTAGTGAAATGAATGGTCTCTATTTAATTGCAAGGAAATCAAACAGTGCAGGGGAGTAAAAGGGAGTCGAAGAGGTGTGCGTGCAAAACACGGAGCCAATTGGGCTCATCTTGACCGTCGGCACCGGCCGATTCAAGGGTTTAGGCGGTCTGATTTGAGGCGATTGCCTCGAGATTCATGTCACATGGGTTTTTGTGTGTGTACACCTCATTGCGCCTGTTTAATTTTTCTGAAACCTTTCATTTTCACGTGTATAGCACGTGCAACTCTTGGGCTTCCAAAAATTAAAAAAAATCAGAAAAATAATTGTGTCTGATTGGAATTGAACATACAAGATATGTCACAGCAGTGTAGAGGTTTTACCAGTGAGCTATAAGTTGTTTCTTACTTTTATTTTTAAAAAAAACTTTTAATTCTTACACAGGCTGTAATACTCTTTTTGTACGCAAATAAGAAAATTTATGTACAGTGATTTCATAGTCGTTACGCTACTCCTTCACGGGAGCACTTCATACTTTCGGCGAATTTATCACCAGGGTCAGATACAGACAGAAAGTACATGTCTATAGTGGCATATGTGAGTGCAGCAGGCAGTTTGATGTATGCGATAGTTTGCACGCGTCCAGAACATACAATAGGAATGGTCATCCATTACATGGATAATCTGGGTAAGGAGCATTGGCAGCCTGTAAAGTGGATTCTGAGGTATTTGATGGGTACTGCGGGGTTCGGCTTGATATTCAGCAAAGGCGGTACGGATGTTTGTATTGTGACAGCGTATTGTAGCTCAGATTTTGCTGGTGATAGGGACAGACAGAGATCTATGACGGGGTACGTATTCATAATTGGGTGTTATTTATATGTATGCCCTAGAGGCCATTACTGTATATACGATGTATATTGTAGTGGATGCTTGGACATATATAGGGAGGACTTTCTTGCTCGACATGATAGTACGCTATCTGGTTGCACTTTATCTTAACATGTTAACAAATACTGTTTTGTGATCACATGTTGATAAAGCCCTTAGGATGATTACTTGACTACCAGGATTATGATGTAGATCATACTAGTGGGGACAGGGTAGTCCATTAGTACATCTTTCAAATGTTCCTAGTCGTGGGAGTATCAAGACAGGGTATCGATATTCCAGAGTTGACTAGCGTATACGCTTCTTAACCCATATGATGGTCGATGGATGATCCTATATCCATTGGCGTTTGACATCAGAGAAGGTATACGGGTGCTCAGTGAAGACTGGGTACACTGGACAGACTCGCCGAGAACTCCTAAATAGTATTATACCCATCGTCGGATAGCAGTTCTCTGGTGACACTGGTACAGGTTAGTCTGTAGACCCGAGATCATCGTAGAGTCTTTTGTGATTCCCACTGTACTTTGATTTCCACCTTACCACGGTCAAGAGATCGTGCAAAATGGTGGCTTTTGGGTACAGTCCCGAGTCACATGGAGGCAATGAAAGATATGAGGGGTTTCGTCTCTCCCGGTATTGGGAGTTGATGTTGCGCTATGCTCGATTGGCCATAAAAGGAAATTCCTGGCCAGGGTTGCTGAGATTTACTGGTAAGTGTTATCAGTAGTTTCTCGAACCGTTATGGGCCTTGCATCGGCATGACTTATCAGGCTATTGGGGTCTGACGTTATACCACCCCCAGGCTGTGATATGCGATATATCAAACGAAGAGACCGGACTGTACGGTAGTGTTACTGATTGGATTCGCAGGAGTTATAGCAGTCTTGCTTGTTGATCTTCTGATCGCTCAATACCCGGGTGGCCGTTACGTTTAGCAGACCGCTTGCAGCTTGTAGGCGTTTGATATGATCATCACCTACTGTCGGCGTATTAAAGAGTCTTTAGAGTCCTACACAGAGCTTTCCTGGTTCATTCGAAACGGAGTAGGAGCACATATGTGATATGTGCGGGACCGAGATTAATGCGAGTATATGATACCCTATTCTATTCTCGTAATATGTGACATCATAGGTTATATGAGATATAACCGGGTTATCGGATCAAGTGTTGATTCGATAAATTGTTACATTTGATATTAGTCGGTTATATGTAAAATAGCCGAGTTATTAAATCAAATGTTGATTTAATAGTTTAATGTAGAATTATATATTTGATATATTAAATTAGATTAACTAATATTAGCTCACTTAAGTATTTATTTTTCTCACATATGATACATTGATATGTGTGTGTGATATTAATGGTATTCTTTTTGCACATAATATATATATGATATATGTTGTTGTTTCATGTTAAGTTATATATGCAACATGTATGTATGAGACTTATACCATGCTAGGTTTAATGTTAGGGTTAATATTTATTCTTAAGCAATTACTATTAGTGGAGATATTTTGATGGTTGGAAGCTTGGAGAAGTTTCGAGATAACCCTTGACTTAGTCCACTCTTTTGTTTTCCTTAAGATATTTATCAACCCAACCATTAACCATACACAATGGTTAACTCTCTACAAGGGTTTGATATATGATATACTCATCCATGGTTGCATTTTTAATCTAAATGGATTCATTCTTTCATCACTTGAGTTTCATCTTCTTCTTCCTCATTTTAAGCTTTCTAGCTTTTGTAAAAGTTATGATTCCTAGTGAGAAAAATATATCTAAAGTGAACCCACTTCCTACTTTATCATCCTATATTATTAGCCATTTAGTTTAGGGTGTTTGCTTCACAAATATACACAATTAGTGAAGAGATAACATGAGCTAGTGTCTCCTCGACGTAGATCAACTTCGGCCTCGAAGACTTCGAAGCAAGCTTGTTCGTTTCTTCATGGGAGCCTTTCTAGAGTCCGGAGGATCATGATCGCAGCGAAGGGACTACTACATGGAGCTATTGAAGTGGAGGACCGGTCTATAAAGGTTGTATTTCTTGTTCACTTAGATTTAAAGAGTTAACATATTATGTTTAACCCTAAGGCTCTAGTTAAGATCTTGGTTAGGGTTTGTTTAGCATCCTAAAATTTTAAAATAGCATGATTGATGCTTGCCAAAACCTTCACAAGGTGCTAAGCTAACCCTACAGTGGTATCAGAGCTAGGTTAGAGCATTAGGCATTGTCTAGACGATATTTAAAGTCCGATCGAAACTCTGAAAACCCGATTAGGCCCCCTTTCTGGAAATTTTTCCAAAAGTTAGATTTTTCCATGTTAAAAATACTCAGAAATTCATGTAGGGAATTCTATGGACACACCTGATGAACGAAACCCTAACTCTTCCAAGTGACCACGGATCCTCGGCCAAAACTTTGTTTTCGTGGTGGATCCGCGGCGCCGCTTGAGAGGCTTGGGTCGGGCCCTTCAACAGTTGGTCCGTAGGTACTGGGGCATTCTTCTGGGAACTTTTAACTGTGCTCAAGTGCTGAGATCTCTTGGAATTTTTGGGAATTCGTTGTATCGATCGAATTATCTAATTTCACCTAGCTATCTGTATTGTGATACGATATTTGGAATCCATATAATTGGTTATGTGATAACTAGTTTGAATTTTATAAATCTAGCGGTTTTGATCGGTTGCCACGGAATTTTGATGTTGATCAAAAGTTTGTCTCAATTACGTAGTGTACGCGGATACTCGCTGGGTAACCTTACTAGATAGCCATGCCCCATAACCCCGACCAAGTGACTGTAGGAGAACCCCGTCGCCAAAAGCATCTGTTCGGGTGCTCACGGCTGCGGTGTTCCGCCTTAGTGCACTTCGTCGACGGCACCGGGGGGTGCGACCGTCTATTAACGTTTTCGAAGAGCAATTGATCAGGTTATCGGGAATCTTGTTGAATTACCCGACAGGTTATTAGAAAGTGTTTTAAATATTGAGATTAAAATGCGGGGTTTATAATTGTTAGGCATGCGATGTCTAAGAAATTCATTTGGTTAGGCATGAAATCCAATGTATATGATATATTGGGTTTATGATATCTAAGGTTGTTGCGAATTCCAACTGCTGTAGTTTTTCACTTTCTTTTCTGCGATCGTAAATGTAATAAGCGGTGTATCGCCGGTTTCGGGGCTATATGTCAACGAAAATTGGGATACGCATATTTACTTACGTTGATGACATGTGTTGTTATGTGTTGCTGTGATATGTTATATTGGATCGTCGCGTTTGAATAGCCGGGGGTTTTATGTGAGATGAGAGTTTTTCATTTTCATTCATGTAAAAGCTTGTATGTAATATTCTTTTATTGGGGCACTTCCGGGTAGAGAATGATGTCACCATTGTATATTATTTACTATTCCGCATTAGGATAGACCCAAGACGGGGAGCACAAGTAACCGGGTTCTAGGGTCCAGTGGGAGACCATCTCAAGGAGTTGAGACTGGGTCACCTAACTCTAGAATTGGTAGGGTTGCTTGCCGCTCTCGTAGGGGTCTAGTGATGTGGGTTTGACTATTCATCACGACCGTGGAATCCGTGTTTTATACTGGCTTAACTTAAAACTCGGAATTCCTAGTATATCCAATATTTCATATGTGATTCTTCTGCTGCCGATATTCTGTGATGTGATCATTTGAACTGTTCCGAGACGAATGCCTATATTATATATATGAGATATAATTAATATTATTGCTTTCGTTTCTTCTTTGATACTTGGAAAGCATAAATAAATGGGACTTCATTAATGAGATTAATGAAATAAAAGAAATAGAAACATAAAGATGTTGTAGAAATTTGTTTAAAAACTGGTAGCTCTAGTTTTTGCTTTGCATAGCGGTATTCCTTGTAGAATATCCAGCACCTTATTCGATAAGGAAAGAGCCGTGATTCCCTCACCGGGAGTGACCTCTTTATCGAAACTAGCAGATGCTACAAACTCGCTTTGTTTTTTGATTGCTTTTATAGTTTTTGCTTTGTATAGTGGTATTTGTGAAATATTCTGCATCTTATTCGATGAGGAAAGAGCCGAGATCCCTTCACCGGGAGTGAGCTCTTTAGCAAAATTAGTAAAAACCTCAAAAACGCTCCTTTACAAATACGCTCAATTCTACAACGATATCGAGTTCATTACGCTCATGGTTTTCTTAAAAACCTGCGTAGCCCTCCGTCATTTTAGATATGTACTACTTAATATTCGTGCTACGTTTGTTGACCTCCGTCAAGGCGTAGTGTGCGGTAGCTGCCTAGTGCTTATCTGCTGCATACGATGCGATTGGATTAGGATAGTCGTGCGACCTTGTTGACCTCCGTCAAGGGTCGTGCGGGCGGGTTTAATTCAATCATGAAATGTTCGGGTAGAACTTAACTAGCAACCTATGGTTTGTTAACCTCCATCATGGTCATAGGACGCCGGGGATAAAATATTATCAGGAGTTTCAAGTGTTGAAATTTGCAATGAGATTGCATACCTTCTATGAGATGGTTGGATCCCGATACCCACTGCGAGTAAGATTTACTCCTGGGAGAGATTTACACATGACAATTAACCGATCAAGTAGGTGTCTAGAAAGGTGTTAACGGGGTTACGCCCCTGGGAAAACGAGGTTTATTTTAATTAGGTCCGTGCGAAAGCACGGGGAACCTCCCTTAAAGTACCGACACTGGCCTGGCCAAAAAATTGACAAACTTGTAGAGTGTAATTAATCCCGGCTAGTCTTACCTTTTAGGGTTTGAAGGAAGATTTGACTAAAATAGTGGGAGCCATCCTGATTAGATAAAATAATAGCCAATCTAAATCTTGCAAGAGCGCACGCAGACTGTTTTCTTCTCTCTCTCTCCTGGTAGCGACTATGTCACGCCTTAATCAACATAATAATATGGATGCATTGACCGAACCTGCTTATTATACTGAGCTAGGGAACGTTGGTTCCGCTCAATCTTATAATTGTTATAAGTCCGAGCAGGAAATAGGGGAATATCCGGATTCTCATGCCACCAAATCGAAGAAAGTGCATGTTGATGCATATTCTTCAGGTGTCCTTATTACCGGGAACTGTTTTTCAGTGTCCTATACGTCCTAGGTATGTGATACCAGATCAGTTTCCCGCATATGTAATATGCTACAAGAGCTACAGAAAGGTAGAGAACTGAGAATGGGTGATATGTCTCTAAGTGTTAGGAAATGGTGCAATTGTTGCAGCCAAGTCTGTTGGCAGATATCACCTTGTATTAAATACATTGATTCTGAACGAATGTTATTATATACCGAACCTGATATACAACATTACATCATGTTCTTTACAAAGTTAAAGAAGGATATAATTCTGTATTGGAGGATAATGTTTTGAACATTTTCCTGAATCAAAAGTTGATTCGATCAGGCATGTTATACAATAGCATATACGTTCTAAATTAAACCACGTTCAAAGTATATAGAACACAGACAAGAGCAGCAGTTCTGGAATGAACAAACCCTTCTTGAGGCTTTGTAGACTAGGACATATCAATGCAACACGACTAGCTAAATTACATAAGGATGAATATAAGAATTCGTTTGAATTTTCATCTTATGCTACTTGCCAGTCTTGTCTCAAAGGTAATATGACCAATACGCCGTTTAATGAAAACAAAGAAAGAGTTAGTGAACTCTTGGGACAGATACATGATGATGTATATGGTCCCATGTCTACAAATGCCAAGGTTGGTTCTTTTGAGAACCAGACGGGTAAAAGTATAAAGTCCTACGATGTGATCGGGGAGGCGGATACTTGCGTATGGAGTTCCTGGAGTTTCTAATAGGAGAATGTGATTCTCTCTCAGCTTGCTCCTTCGTATACACCACAGCATAACGGTGTATCGGGACGGAGGTATCGCACCCTATGAAATATGGCGCGCTCTATGATGAGTACAACTGAGTTACCTATTTTCTTTTAGGAGTTATGCACTTGAGAAGTTGCATACCTATTGAAAAAGGTTCCATCCAAATCAGTGCCTACCACTACATATGAGATATGAAATGGGAAGAGACCATGTCTTAAATGAGTTAAGATATATGGTTGTCCGGTCTATATTGAAAAGCAAAAACCGGACAAGCTCGAGGCAAGATCAGTTGTGTAAGTTTGTCAGGATATCCCAAAACATTATAGAATAACACTTCCGGCAAATCGCTCAGTTCTTTAGAAGGGTAGTGAATACTTGCGAGGTTGAAATGAGGGAATTCTTCTACCACTTTGAGGAGCAAAAGGTGTTTTGTTTCTCGGCATGCCCTTTTTTTAGAAAAAGAATTTCTTGTGAAGAAATTAGTGGTCATGAGGTAGAATTGGATGGAGTTCCAGCTAGACAAACTAACAACTGATGATTTGGTGAAACCAAAAGATTCAATAGTCTCCAACGAAGCTCAGCCCCTCCGCGAATCTAATAGGGTTCCTCATCCACTTGAGAGATACTACGGTCTTCTCGGTGACAGTGGAAGCAAGGATTGCATCATGAGACGATGGCTCAACTGGGTTCAGGCAGTCAGGAATGTCTGTTTTGATGTGATAGTCAAAGAGTTTGACTTCATCAAAATGGTAGATGAACCTTGTATATATAAGAAGGTTGTAGAGAGTTAGGCTGTCTTCCACGTATTGTACGTAGATGACATACTCTTGATAGGAAATGGTTTCCTATGCTACACTTGGTCATGCTCCACTTATCACGGGGATTCTCAATAGAAGATCTGGATGATACCTGCTACATCTTATTAATTATGATCTATGATGATAGATCTATGTGGATGTTGAGAGTGTCCCAAATCCAGGTACATAAACACCATAGTAAAGGGGTTTAGTATGGAAGATTCTAAGCATGGTGGTTCGCCCACATTCTCATAGATCACTCTCTCTAAAAAGATGTCTCCCGAGACTGATTTGAAGAGAGCTCGCGTGCAAGAGATACCCTATGCTTCGGCGGTAGGCTCTATCATGTATATGATATTATGTATCAGACCAGATGTAGATGACTCACTAGGAGTAGTGATCGGGAATCAATCGGATCTTGGGAGAATCACTAGACAGCTGTGGAGGACATTCATAAGTACTTGAGAAGCACTAAAAGAAAGTTCTTGGTTCCATTTTCCAGAGTGATAAGTTCAACTGAGAGTCAGTCACAGGCATTGTCTTTACCCTCAATGGAGGGACGGTATGTTGGAAGAGTTCCAAGCTAGATACCGTGATATACTAGACGATAAAGGCGGAATAAATTGCTACCAACGATACTACCAAAGTGGTTGTCTGGACATTTCTTGTTCATAAGATGAACAAGATTCCTACCATTGAGCGTCCAATAACTGTTATTGTGACAATAATGGAGTTGTGGCTTTGGCCTAAGAACACCGGTCCAATCAGCGTTCCAGACATATTCTGAGGCAAGTATCACCTGATCAGGGACATGGTTGATCTCCAAGGGATCAAGGTCAGGAGAGTTGACAAGGATGACACTGCGGATCTACTCACAAAGGCCATACCCCTAGAGATACTTCTCTACGATGGTTGAGTATGGGATCTACAACCACTGCTACATTGTTGGGTATTGGATACTATAACAGATGGCCTTAGTGCAAGTGGGAGATTGTTAGTTATATGTATGCCCTAGAGGCCATTACTGTACATGCGATGTATATTGTATTGGATGCTTGGACATATATAGGGAGGACTTTCCTGCTCGACATGATAGTATGCTATCTGATTGCACTTTATCTTAACATGTTAACAAATACTGTTTTGTGATCACTTGTTAATAAAGCCCTTAGGATGATTACTTGACTACTAGGATTATGATGTAGATCATACTAGTGGGGACAGGGTAGTCCATAAGTACATCCTTCAAATATTCCTAGTCGTGGGAGTATCGAGATAGGGCATCGATATTCCAGAGTAGACTAGCGTATGCGCTTCTCGACCCATATGATGGACGATGGATGATCCCATATCCATTGGTGTTTGACATCAGAGAAGGTATACGAGTGCTCAGTGGAGACTGGGTACACTGGACGGACTCGCCGAGAACTCCTAGATGGTATTATACCCATCGTCGGATAGCAGTTCTCTGGTGACACTGGTACAGGTTAGTCTGTAGACCCGAGATCGTCATAGAGTCTTGTATGATTCCCACTGTGCTTTGATTTCCATCTTACCACGGTCAAGAGATCGTGCAAAACGGTGGCTTTTGGGTACAGTCCCGAGTCACATGGAGGCAATAAGCGATAGGAGGGGTTTCGTCTCTCCCGGTATTGGGAGTTGATGTTGCGCTATGCTCGATTGGCCATAACAGGAAATCCCTGGCCAGGGTTGCTGAGATTTACTGGTAACTGTTATCAGTAGTTTCTCGAACCGTTATGGACCTTGCATCGGCATGACTTATCAGGATATTGGGGTCTGATGTTATACCACCCCTAGGCTGTGATATGCGACATATCAGACGAAGAGATCGGACTGTACGGTAGTGTTACTGATTGGATTCGCAGGAGTTATAGTAGGCTTGCTTGTTGATCTTCTGATCGCTCAATACCCGGGTGGCTGTTACGTTTAGCAGACCGCTTGCGGCTTGTGGGTGTTTGATATGATCATCACCTACCACCGGCATATTGACGAGTCTTTAGAGTCCTATACAGAGATTTCCTGGTTCATGAGAAACGGAGTAAGAGCACATATGTGATATGTGCGGGACCGAGATTAATGCGAGTATGTGATACCACATTCTATTCTCGTAAGATCTGACATCATAGGTTATATGAGATATAACCGGGTTATCGGATCAAGTGTTGATTCGATAAGTTGTTACATTTGATATTAGTCGGTTATATATAAAATAGCCGGGCTATTAAATCAAATGTTGATTTAATAGTTTAATATAGAATTATATATTCGATATATTAAATTATATTAACTAATATTAGCTCACTTAAATATTTCTTTTTCTCACATATGATACATTGATATATGTATGTGTGTGTGTGTGTGATATATATTAATTGTATTCTTTTCGCACAAAATATATATGTGATATATATTGTTGTGTCATGTTAGGTTATACATGCAACATGTATGTATGAGACTTATACCACTCTAGAGTTAATGTTAAGGTTAATATTTATTCTTAAGTAATTACAATTAGTGGAGATATTTTGATGGTTGGAAGTTTGGAGAAGTTTCAGGATAACCATTGACTTAGTCCACTCTTTTGTTTTCCTTAAGATATTTATCAACCCAACCATTAACCATACACAATGGTTAACTCTCTACAAGGGTTAGATATATGACATATTCACCCATGATTGCATTTTTAACCTTAATGGATTCATTCTTTCATCACTTGAGTTTCATCTTCTTCTTCCTCATTTTAAGCCTTCTAGCTTTTGTGAAAGTGATGATTCCTTATGAGAAAAATATATCTAAAGTGAGCACACTTCCTACTTCATCATCCTATATCATTGGCCATTAGTTTAGGGTGTTTGCTTCACTAATATACACAATTAGTGAAGAGATAGCATGAGCTAGTGTCTCCTCGACGTAGATCATCTTCAGCCTCGAAGACTTCGAAGCAAGCTTGTTCGTTTCTTCATTGGAGCCTTTCTAGAGTCTGGGGGATCGTGATCGCAGCGAAGGGACTACAACATGGAGTTATTGAAGTGAAGGACCGGTCTACAAAAGTTGTATTCCTTATTCACTTAGATGTAAAGAGTTTACATATTATGTTTAACCCTAAGCCTCTAGTTAAGATCTTGGTTAGGGTTTGTTTAGCATCCCAAAAAATAGCATGATTGATACTTTCCAAAACCTTCACAAGGTGCTAAGCTAACCCTACATCGGGCACTGCGCAGTGTCATGAAGATCGACATTACAGTCCATTGTCACATTATTAACGACAGAGGCAGAGTTAATAGCTGCTACGGAGACTGTCAAGGAAGATATATATTTGCATGGATTGATGGGTGGTATTGGTGTTTCGCAGGACTCCATGAACTTGTTTTACGACAGTCTAAGCGCGATTCACTTTGCGGAGTATCAGGCTTGAAATTTGAGAACTAAGCATATCTAGGTGAAAAATTTCTTTTTGGAGAATGAGAAGAAAGTTATTTCACCTACGAAGATTGGTACTCATGAAAATCCGGCAGACGCATTTACGAAGGTGGTCCCAGTTTCAAAGCCCAAGCTTTGATTGAACTTGATTTATCTATTTGTTTGATAAAGGTTAGAGACGATGAATTGTAGAATTCCAAGTTTTTTCAGAGAAGTGTAGAAATTTTGTGAATTTGAATCAAGGAGGAGATTGTTGAAATTTATTGCAAATTCGGAGTCCGAGATCAAGACCCTAAAAACTCAAGACACGGAGGCACATGTATAGTGCATGCAAGTACAGCACATACGGAATGAGATACGTGTAGATAGGCGTGCGCAAGAGACAGGTATAGAGTTTTGAATAGGAATATATTCGAAGAAGATTTAATTAATTAAATTCTCAAATTTATCTCTATTTTAAACAAATCTACAAGTTTAAATTTATTCTTATCTCTAATTAAGGATATCTCTATATATATTAATTAAAGTTAAGGGTATCTTTGTATATATTAATTAAATTCCACGATCGCCTTCAAGTTTCTCTGCGGCCATTAATCAAATCAACAGAGCCTACCTAACATAGAGGTCCTAACATAGAGGTGGCGGCCAAAATTCAATTAATCCATGAGAGCCTTAAAAACTAGGGGGTAAAGACTAGGGCCGGCTGCAGCATATTAAAAATCCAGCGGGTTTTTATTTTGGTAGCTGTAGCAGATCAAATGGCAGAGAGAGAGAGAGAGATTTGTATAGAATAGGATTGTATTTGTATTTTTATTTTGGTAGTTGTGAGCTTCTTTCATCAACTCTTCTCGAATAGGTCCGACTGGCATGCATAAACGACTTCCATATCATAAGGATCTATCTTCGTGAATGATGAAGTCAGTTCGAATTCCACTTTCTACATGTTCTCGGATCTTTTGTGGCTTGGCATCATTTACTTGAGCTGTCTTGATCTAATTGACAAGTGTGGACTGAACTTGTAAGTTCATCAAATATGAAGCGTTACCTGGCATGACTACTTCAATCTCCAATCCATACAATTCTTGTTGTAGTCTCCGCTGAGCGGTGAGGTTCATTGCTAATGGCTGGCGACTAAGTGCATCAGGAACTACGTTCACCTTTCCAGGATGATACTATAGGTTGATGTCGAAGTCCGCCATGAGTTCTAACCATCTTCTCTGCCGCATGTTGAGTTCCTTCTGAGTAAATACATATTTCAGACTTTTGTGGTCAGTGTATATATCCACTCGTTCTCCTAAAAGATAGTGGCGCCAAATCTTGAGTGCGAAGATGACAGCTGCCAATTCCAGATCATGTGTTGGAGAGTTGCGCTCATGAACCTTTAGTTGTCTTGATGCAAAAGCCACAGCTTTTCCATGCTGGTGTAGACCACATCTTAATCCTTTACCGAACGCATCATAATGCACGACGAATCCGTCGGATTGATATGGTATTATGAGAATAGGAGCAGAGGTTAATCTCGTATTGAGTTCTACAAAACCCTTTTCACATGCTTCTGATCATACGAATGCTTCGTCTTTACGTGTGAGCTTGGTCAGGGGTGCTGCGATCTTTGAAAATTCTTCGATGAATCGCCGGTAGTATCCTGCTAATCCTAAGAAACTTCGTATATCTTTTACCGTCTTTGGTGTCGGCCACTTGCCGATAGCTGACACCTTAGATGGATCTATAGAGATTCCTACGTCTGAAACAATATGTCCGAGAAATCCGACTTGGTCTAACCAAAATTCATACTTGCTGTATTTGGCGTCGAGCTGATGTTGTCGTAATGTATCCAGGACAATCCGTAAGTGCTCGACGTGTTCCTTTCGATTCTTTGAATACACCGGGATATCGTCGATGAAGATGACAACGAACCTGTCTAAGTACTCTTGGAAAACTTGGTTCATCAGGTTCATAGAGATTGTAGGTGCATTGATCACTCCAAATGGAATTACGAGATATTCATAATGACCATAACGAGTCATAAACGCCGTCTTTGGAATGTCGGACTCTTTGACCTTCACCAGATGATAACCCGAACGAATATCTAGCTTTGAAAAGACATAAGACACGCTTAAATGATCGAAAAGGTCATCAATGTGTGGTAGTGGATACTTGTTCTTAATCGTCACTTTGTTCAGAGCTCGATAATCCACACACATCCTGTAAGAACCTTCCTTCTTCTTCACTAGTAACACCGAAGATCTCCAACTTGAAGTACTGGGTCGGATCCAACCTTTCTTCAGTAGTTCATCCAACTGAATTCGGATCTCCTTCAATCCCTCCGGACTTAATCGATATGGAGCTTTAATTACAGGTTTTGCACCAGGTTGTAAATCAATACTAAACTCAAGAGCTCGATCGGGAGGAAAACCTGATATGTCTTCAAACACATCCTCGAACTCTCGAACTACTTCAGGCTTTTGTTCTTCCGCGGGTAGAGAGAACACTTATACATTCTTTGGTTTAGCACGGTAGCTTCCTGACTCCAAGGTTCTATCTCTACTTTGAAATAGAAGACTGAGTGATCTAGTATCTTAAATTCTACTCTCCTTTGACGACAGTCAATAGTAGCATAGAATACTCCCAGCCAATCTATTCCAAACAGAATATCGAAATTTGGAATTTCCGGTACTTTGAAATTTGCGTAGAATTCTCGATCGCAAACTACAACTGGGTACTGATCATACCCCAAAATTGCCTTCAAGACTCCATTACCGGAACTGACATTCCAGTATGAAATGAGTGGCTTCACGGGAATCGCATGCGTTCTCACGAATCGTTGTGCCATGAAGCAGTGTGAAGCTCCAGTGTTGAAAAGTGAGAGTGCAGGAAGGGTGGCAACTAGTATAGTACCTAAGTTGTGTGAGATCGTGTTTAGATATAGGAATATAAAGATACACAAGGATGAAAAGATTTCAAAGGATGGGGGATGATGACTTATCCTGTGGCTTCGGCCTCCTCGGCCGTCATTGTAAAAGCCTGTCGTCTCGGTACATTCCTCCTTGCCGGAGGCACATTCTTCTGCCCTTAAGGCATGTTTCTCTATGCCTTGTAGAATTGATGATGAGGCTATGTAGGTGGTCCACATGGAGCTGGTGCAGGAAGAGCTAGGCGAGGTGCAGGAGCCTGAATGGCTGGCCTTTGAGGGGCTGTAATTGTGGGTTTGGGTGCTGGTACTATCTTAATATGATATGGACATGCTCCTATAGCATGAGTAGATGCACCAAAATCAAACACATGACATTTGCACGCCTGCAGTCTTTCTCCAGGTGTCCAGTTCTCTTGCGGTAGAAATAGATATCTGAACTGGACTGGTTAAATGATCCTCCTGGCCTCCTGGGTGCAAAAGTCGGCCTAGAAGTGGCTCCTCCTATCATCTGTGTAGCAGGGCGTTTGACTCCAGATGTTTAGGGCTTACTCTTCTTCTTGACTACAGCTTCGTAACAACGTGCTGCCTTCACGGCGAGTTTATGAGTTGGGTAGTCGCATGTGGCTAATACCGCCTGAATCTCCGGGTCTAAGCCATGTTGGAATCGTCTGGCCCAAATCTCATCGGTCGGTATCAAAATGTACCGCGAACTTGATAAGATGATGATGTCAGGATAGAGATGTATTTTACGAAACAGAATTTGATACAGATTCTTTACCTGCTAAGCATGATGAATTCGACATCATATTCATCCACTGATTTTACCCACATGGAGCCTTGTTGCAGGTGGTTGAACTGTTACTCCATCTCAAAATGGGCAGTCTCGAGGAAGAACTTCGCATCGAACAGATCGTGGAACGTCTTCCACTCTATGGGTTTTGTGAGACAGATTTCCTCGGCTTTCCACCAGACTCTTGCATTGTCTGTGAGCTAGAGCTAGGCCACACGAACCTAATTTATGTCTCGTACCAGTGCTGCGGCGAGGTCGTCCTCTATACTTTGGGCCCATTCTTCAGCCTCAAGAGGACTCTCTTTCCCAGAAAAATTCTTTGGATGTAACGTACAGAATTGCTTTACACCAGGTGCTTCGACTTTCGGGCGGTTCATGAAAATAGCAGTCTGCTACTGCTGGCCCTCCAGAAGACTTTTGATGGTTTCTAAAAGCACCGTCTGCTCGTTGATCGGAGCAGGAATGGCAAGGGAAGGCGGTAAGGTAGGTGGTGGTGTGTTGCCATTAATGTTGGTACTGGTGTTGTTAGGAGAATCCATCACCTTGATAGAAAAGGAAAGGTTAGGATAGATTCAAGAAATTTGAAATGTAAAAAATATATAGTTGCCGATTCTTATAATTCTTGTGATATATTGCTTAAGACTTCATGCAGAACGGACCTGCATGGGCCACCAACAAAACCCGTCACGCCTCGCTTCCCAATAGACGGAAACTGTGACGTGGCAAGCCCGCAACGTATTTACTATGAAATAAATACGTTAAGCGTAATTAAGCAATATAACTATGAATAAGAATAACAAGAGTAATAAAATTAAACAGCAATTTTATTTACAATCAACTTTACATACAACTGTTTGAAATAAAAGATATAATAAGCAAAGCAATACCGAAACAATGGCATACATCAAGTAAGTGCAGGAAGAACTAGTAGTCAGGCTGAGCTGTAAGCTGGTCCAAGTCCTCCTGGCTCGGCTCTATTTCCTCAGAGTCCGGTCCTCCTGAAAAACATTCCAAGGAAAGAAAAACAGAGAGAAATATCGTCTGCGAACTAACGCTAGGTAAGTCCTAAAAGAAACAAGAGAGAATAGTATATCATGTGAATAGGAACTAAAAGAACAAAGGATGGGTAAAATTGTATATGATCATCTATAGGTATATGATAGTTATTCTGACGTGGTTATTTGTAGTTTGATAAGGAAGGTATTCATGTATACGAAAGGAGTCCATCTTACCCCGTGGACTATTGTAATATGTAGTACAAGGCCCCGTCATAACCCACGGGACAACGGCACGTGAATTCATATAGGTGTCTTTTAAGTGACTTCTCATGTTACGATATATGTTTTGTACCAATCTACCATTTTATCCCCTTGTATTGTATTGTATGGATTAAAATTATAGATCTTGGCTGAATCCATGGATATAAAATATACAGGTTCATGTTCAAGGTGTAATCATGTGTTCAGGTAGTCATGTCACGTTATAACCATGATTTGGTCAGGTCGAGTCAAGTATACAAGTTTGAGTTTGATATTTGAATTCGAGTATTTAAGTTCATGATCAAGTATTCAAGTTCGTGTTTGAGTTTGGATTCTGATTTGAGTTTGGACTCAAATTGATTCAGACACTTGTGAACGGATTTAACTCTTCAATTTCTTAGGTTCGACAGTAATCGGCAACTGCTGCACATGGACGGCAGAATTTATGTCTTTTTCCAAGACAATTGCTATTGATAACTCTGTTAAGTTGTCAAACCTAAATAGGTATGCACTCACTTTCTCTGGCTCTTTAGGGCTCAAGAGAATTAATTCCGCTTAAACCTACATTAGACTAGAGTTCTTAAAATATTATTTTGCATATCTCGAAAGGGTTTTATGAAAAAATATTTTGATATAGTTTAAAAATAAATCTCGAAGGTGATTTATAACATTTAGGGTTTTCATGAGAATGTGTTTTAATTATTGGGGTATTTTAATGATAAATACTTAGCTTGTAAAAGTTTATGGTATTTTATTGAAAACTAGCCTTTTTTGGTAACTTAATGGTATTTTATTAACATTTTAATGTTTCATTTTTAGAAAAATATAGTTTCATAATATATTGAAAATACGTATTTATAATTTATATATAATTTTCAAAAATTAGTTTTGTTTAAAAAGTCGCGGTTTTTTCTTAAAAACCGTATTTTATTTCCTTTCGAGATCCAATACTCCGTGAGAAGTTTTGCATCTCGCTCTACTATCATAAAGATGTGCGATAATCTGCACCATCCAATAGCGGGTCCCCTAACGAGAGTAGTAGAGGCGTATTTCCAAGAAATACAAAATACCGGTTTAAAAGAAACCCGGTTTTTAAAAAATGTGGTATTTTAATAAAAAAAACTATTCTTTGAACCAACCATACATATATAGGCATCGTGCTATAAAACCAAAGTGTGCGTGTGGGGTTGGTCATTACCCCGTGAGTTTTTCCTAAATGTATTGCTTTAAAGTTATCGAAAAGAGGTTTATACTAAGTTCAAGGTATTTTAATGAAAAAGTTCGTTTATGTTTGTTTCACATGAGAATTTTGGTTAAACTTGAAGCTCAAAGATTATAATTAAAGCTATAAGTAGGGTGGTAAACTTAGTTTGGCCAAGGTATAAAGGAAAAGAGAGTTTCAAGTTTTAAAAAGAAAAGTATCGGAAATAACTCCACTTTAACGATATCTTTTTAGGAGATGAATTGAGATGAAAAGAAGAAGAGGTGAGAGGGAATTACGGTTTGGTAAAATCAAGAAAAGGGTAAGGAAGAAGAGAGAGGGCTTCGTGGCGTTGCGGGAGCTCCAGAAACGGTTTCGATTTTCGACGGAACAAGCTTAGTCGTTAACTCCACATGACTCCACCTGCACTTAGGAACTTTTTAAGAGAATTTTTGCTAGAATTTCATAATGGTGAAAAGCTAAAGCATGGGGTGGTATTTATAGTGAAGAATTAGGGTTTGGGAATTAAAATTTTAGATTAAAAAGGTGTTAATTGGTGAAATGAATGGTCTCTGTTTAATTGCAAGGAAATCAAATAGTGCAGTGGAGTAAAGGGGAGTCGAAGAGGTGTGCGTGCAAAACATGGAGCCAATTGGGCTCATCTTGACCGTCAGCGCCGGCCAATTCAAGGGTTTAGGCGGTCTGATTTGAGGCGATTGCCTCGAGATTCGTGTCACATGAGTTTTAGTGTGTGTACACCTCATTGCGCCTGTTTAATTTTTCTGAAACCTTTCATTTTCCCGTGTATTGCACGTGCAACTCTTGGGCTTCCAAAAATTAAAAAGAAAAATCAGAAAAATAATTGTGTCTGATTGGAATTGAACACACAAGATATGTCACAGCAGTTTAGAGGTTTTACCAGTGAGCTACAATTTGTTTCTTACTTTTATTTTTTTTAAAAACTTTTAACTCTTACACAGGCTGTAATACTCTTTTCTGTATGAAAATAAAAAAAATTCTGTACAGTGATTTCATAGTCGTTACACTACTCCTTCACGGGAGCACTTCATACTTTCGGCGAATTTATCACCAGGGTCGGATACAGACAGAAAGTACATGTCTATAGTGTCATATGTGTGTGCAGCAGGCAATTTGATGTATGCGATAGTTTGCACGCGTCCAGAAGATACAATAGGGATAATTAGCCGTTACATAGCTAATCCCCGGTAAGGAGCATTGGCAGCCTGTAAAGTGGATTCTGAGGTATTTGATGGGTATTACGGGGTTCGGCTTGATATTCAGCAAAGGCGGTACGGATGTTTGTATTGTGACAGCGTATTGTGGCTCAGATTTTGCTGGTGATAGGGACAAATGGAGATCTATGACGGGTTACGTATTCATAATTGGGTGTTGGTTATATGTATGCCCTAGAGGCCATTACTATACATGCGATGTATATTGTAGTGAATGCTTGGACATATATAGGGAGGACTTTTTTGCTCGACATGATAGTATGCTATCTGGATGCACTTTATCTTAACATATTAACAAATACTGTTTTGTGATCACATGTTGATGAAGCCCTTAGGATGATTACTTGACTACCAGGATTATGATGTAGATCATACTAGTGGGGACAGGGCAGTCCATAAGTACATCTTTCAAATGTTCCTAGTCGTGGGAGTATCGAGATAGGGCATCAATATTCCAGAGTAGACTAGCGTATGCGCTTCTCAACCCATATGATGGGCGATGGATGATCCGATATCCATTGGTGTTTGACATTAGAGAAGGTATACGAGTGCTCAGTGGAAACTAGGTATACTGGACGGACTCGCCGAGAACTCCTAGATAGTATTATACCCATCGTCGGATAGCAGTTCTCTGGTGACACTGGTACAGGTTAGTTTGTAGACCCGAGATCGTCATAGAGTCTTGTGTGATTCCTACTGTGCTTTTATTTCTACCTTACCACGGTCAAGAGATCGTGCAAAACGGTGGCTTTTGGGTACAGTCCCGAATCACATGGAGCAATGAGCGATAGGAGGGGTTTCATCTCTCCCGGTATTGGGAGTTGATATTGCGCTATGCTCGATTGGCCATAACAGGAAATCCCTGGCCAAGGTTGCTGAGATTTACTGGTAAGTGTTATCAGTAGTTTCTCGAACCGTTATGGACCTTGCATCGGCATGACTTATCAGGCTATTGGGGTCTGACGTTATACCACCCCCAGACTGTGATATGCGACATATCAGATGAAGAGACCGGACTGTACGGTAGTGTTACTGATTGGATTCGCAGGTGTTATAGCGGGCTTGCTTGTTGATTTTCTGATCGCTCAATACCCGGGTGGCCGTTACGTTTAGCAGACCGCTTGCGGCTTGTGGGTGTTTATATGATCATCAGCTACTGCCGGCGTATTGATGAGTTTTTAAAGTCCAACACAGAGGTTTCCTGGTTCTTGTGAAACGGAGTAGGAGAACATATGTGATATGTGCGGGACCGAGATTGATGCGAGTATGTGATACCGCATTCTATTCTCGTAATATGTGACATCATAGGTTATATGAGATATAACCGGGTTATCGGATCAAGTGTTGATTCGATAAGTTGTTACATTTGATATTAGTCGGTTATATGTAAAATAGCCGGGTTATTAAATCAAATGTTGATTTAATAGTTTAATGTAGAATTATATATTTGATATATTAAATTAGATTAACTAATATTAGCTCACTTAAGTATTTCTTTTTCTCACATATGATATATTGATATGTGTGTGTGTGTGTGTGATATATATTAATTGTATTCTTTTTGCACAAAATATATATGTGATATATATTGTTGTGTCATACTAGGTTATACATGCAACATGTATGTATGAGACTTATACCATGCTATAGTTAATGTTAGGGTTAATATTTATTCTAAAGTAATTACAATTAGTGTAGATATTTTGATGGTTTGAAGCTTGGAGAAGTTTCAAGATAACTATTGACTTAGTCCACTCTTTTGTTTTCCTTAAGATATTTATCAACCCAATCATTAACCATACACAATGGTTAACTCTCTACAAAGGTTAGATATATGATATACTCATCCATGATTGCATTTTTAATCTTAATGGATTCATTCTTTCATCACTTGAGTTTCATCTTCTTCTTCCTCATTTTAAGCTTTCTAGCTTTTGTAAAAGTTATGATTCCTTTTGAGAAAAATATATCTAAAGTGAGCCCACTTCCTACTTCATCATCCTATACTATTAGCCATTTAGTTTAGGGTGTTTGCTTCACTAATATACACAATTAGTGAAGAGATAGCATGAGCTAATGTCTCCTCGACGTAGATCATCTTCGGCCTGAAAGACTTCGAAGCAAGCTTGTTCGTTTCTTCATGGGAGGCTTTCTAGAGTCCGGGGGATCGTGATCGCAGCGAAGGGACTAGTACATGGAGCTATTGAAGTGAAGGACCGGTCTACAAAGGTTGTATTCCTTGTTCACTTAGATGTAAAGAATTTACATATTATGTTTAACCCTAAGTCTCTAATTAAGATCTTGGTTAGAGTTTGTTTAGCACCCCTAAATTTTAAAATACCATGATTGATGCTTGCTAAAACCATCACAAGGTGCTAAGCTAATCCTACAGTGGTATCAGAGACAGGTTAGAGCATTAGGCGTTGTCTAGACGAAATTTAAAGTCCGTTTGAAACTTCGAAAACCTGATTAGGCCCCCTTTCTGGAAATTTTTCCAAAAGTTGTATTTTTCCATGTTAAAAATACTCAGAAAATCATGGAGGGAATTCTATGGACACACCTGAAAAACAAAACCCTAACTCGTCCATGTAACCACGGATCCACGGCCAAAACATTGTTTTAGCGGCGGATCCGCGGCGCCGCTTAAGAGGCTTGGGTCGAGCCCTTCAGCTGTTGGTCTGTAGGTACTAGAGCATGCTTCTGGGAATTTTTAACTGTGCTCAAGTGTTGAGCTCTCTAGGAATTTTTGGGAATTCGTTATATCGATCGAATTATCTAACTTCGCCTAGCTATCTGTGATTGTGATACGATATTTGGAATACACATAATTGGTTATGTGATAACTACTTTGAATTTTATAAATCTAGCGGTTTAGTCTTATTTGATCGGTTGCCACGGAATTTTGATGTTGATAAAAAATTTGTCGCAATTACGTAGTGTATCCGGATACTCGCCGGATAAGCTTACTAGATAGCCACGCCCTATAGCCCCGACCAAGTGACTGTAGGAGAATCTCGTCGCCAAAAGCATCCGTTCGGGTGCTCACGGATGCGGTCTTCTGCCTTAGTGCACTTCGTCGACGGCACCGGGGGGTGCGGCCGTCTATTAAAGTTTCCGACGAGCATTCGATCAGATTATCAGGAATCTTGTTGAATTACCCGATAGGTTATTGGAAAGTGTTTTCAATATTGAGACTAAAATGCGGAGTTTATAATTGTTAGGCATGCGATGTATAAGGAATTCATTTGATTAGGCATGAAATCCAATGTATGTGATATATTGGGTTTATGATGTCTAAGGTTGTTTCGGATTCCAACTGTTGTAGTTTTTCACTTTCTTTTCTGCGACCGTAAGTGTAATATGCGGTCTATCGCCGGTTTCGGTGCTATATGTCAACGAAAATTGAGATACGCATATTTATTTACGTTGATGACATGTAATGTTATGTGTTGCTGTGATATATTATATTGGATCGTCGCGTTTGAATAGCCGGGGGTTTTATGTGAAATGAGAGTTTTTCATTTCCATTCATGTAAAAACTTGTATATAATATTCTTTTATTGGGGTACTTCCGGGTTGAGGATGATGTCACCATTGTATATTATTTACTATTCCGCATTAGGATAGACCCAAGGCGGGGAGCACAAGTAACCGGTAACTAGGGTCCAGTAGGAGACCATCTCAAGGAGTTGAGACCGGGTCATCTAACTCTAGAATTGGTAGGGTTGCTTGTCTCTCTCGTTGGGGTCTAGAGATGTGGGTTTGGCTATTCATCACGACCGTGGAATCCGTGTTTTATACTGGCTTAACTTAGAACTCGGAATTCCTAGTATATCCAATATTTCATATGTGATTCTTCTGCTGCTGATATTCTGTGATGTGATCATTTGAACTGTTCTGAGACGAATGCCTATATTATATATATGAGATATAATTAATATTATTGCTTTCGTTTCTTCTGTGATGCTTGGGAAGTATAAATAAATGAGACTTAATTAATGAGATTAATGAAATAAAAGAAAAAAGAAACCTAAAGATGTTGTAGAAACTTGTTCAAAAACTAGTAGCTCTAGTTTTTGCTTTGCATAGCGGTATTCCTAGTAGAATATCCAGCACCTTATTCGATAAGGAAATAGCCGAGATCCCTTCACCGAGAGTGACCTCTTTAGCGAAACTAGCAGATGCTACAAACTCAGTTTGTCTTTTGATTGCTCTTATAGTTTTTGCTTTGCATAGTGGTATTTGTGAAATATCCTGCACCTTATTCGATGAGAAAAGACCCGAGATCCCTTCACCGGGAGTGACCTCTTTAGCAAAACTAGTAAAAGCCTCAAAAACACTCCTTTACAAATACGCTCGATTCGACAACGATATCAAGTTCATTACACTCATGGTTTTCTTAAAAACCTGCGTAGCCCTCCGTCATTTCAGATAACTACTACTTAGTATTCGTGCTACGTTTGTTGACCTCCGTCAAGGCGTAGTGTGCGGTAGCTGACTAGTGCTTATCTATTGCATACGATGTGATTGGATTAGGGTAGTCGTGCGGCCTTGTTGACCTCCGTCAAGGATCGTGCGGGTGGGTTTAATCAATCATGAAATGTGCGGGTAGAACTTGACTAGCAGCCTATGGTTTGTTGACCTCCGTCAAGGTCATAGGATGCTAGGGGTAAAATATTATCAGGAATTTCAAGTGTTGAAATTTGCAATGAGATTGCATATCTTCTATAAGATAGTTGGATCCCGATACCCACTGCGAGTAAGAGTTACTCTTGGAAGAGTTTTACACATGACAATTAGCCGATCAAGTAGGTGTCTAGAAAGATGTTAACGGGGTTACGCCTCTGGGAAAACGAGGTTTATTTTAATTAGGTCCGAACGAAAGCACGGGAAACCTCCCTCAAAATACCGATACTGGGCTGGCCGAAAAATTGGCGAACTTATAGGGTGTAATTAATCCCGGCTAGTCTTACCTTTTAAGGTTTGAAGGAAGATTTGACTAAAACAATGGGAGCCATCCTGATTAGATAAAATAATAGCCAATCTAAATCTTGCAAGAGCGCACGCAGACTGTTTTCTTCTCTCTCTCTCTCCTGGTAGCGACTATGTTACGCCTTAATCAACATAATAATATGGATGCATTGACCGAACCTGCTTATTATACAGAGCTAGGGAACGTTGGTTCCGCTCAATCTTATAATTGTTATAAGTCCGAGCAGGAAATAGGGGAATATCCGGATTCCCATGCCACCCAATCGAAGAAAGTGTATGTTGATGCATATTCTTCGGGTGTCCTTATTACCGGGAACTGTTTTTCAGTGTCCTCTATGTCCTAGGTATGTGATACCGGATCAGAATCTCGCATATGTAATATATTACATGGGCTACAGAAAGGTAGAGAACTGAGAATGGGTGATATGTCTATAAGTGTTAGTGAATGGTGCAATTGTTGCAGCCAAATCTGTTGGCAGATATCACCTTGTATTAAATACATTGATTCTGAACGAATGTTATTACATACCGAACCTGATATACAACATTACATCATGTTCTTTACTGAGTTAAAGAAGGATATAATTCTGTATTGGAGGATAATATTGTGAACATTTTCTTGAATTAAGAATTGATTCGATCAGGCACGTTATATAATATCATATACGTTCTAAATCAAACCGCAGTTCAAAGTATATAAAACACAGACAAGAGGAGCAGTTCAGGAATGAACGAACCCTTCTTGAGGCTTTATAGACTAGGTCATATCAATACAACACGACTAGCTAAGTTACATAAGGTTGAATATAAGAATTCGTTCGAATTTTCATCTTACGCAACTTGCCAGTCTTGTCTCAAAGGTAATATGACCAATACTCCGTTTACTGGAAACAGAGAAAGAATTAATGAACTCTTGGGACAGATACATGATGATGTATATGGTCCCATGTGTACAAATGCTAAGGTTGCTTCTTTTGAGAACCAGACAGGTAAAAGTATAAAGTCCTACGATGTGATCGGCGAGGCGAATACTTGCGTATGGAGTTCCTGGAGTTTCTAAAAGGAGAATGTGATTCTCTCTCAGCTTACTCTTTCGTATACACCACGGCACAACAGTGTATCGAGGCGGAGGTATCGCACCCTATGAAATATAGCATGCTCTATGATGAGTACTACTGAGTTACCTGTTTTCTTTTAGGAGTTATGCACTTGAGAAGTTGCATACCTATTGAATAAGGTTCCATCCAAATCAGTGCCTACCACTACATATGAGATATGAAATAGGAAGAGATCATGTTTTAAACGAGTTAAGATATGGGGTTGTCCGTCCTATGTTGAAAAGCAAAAACCGGACAAGCTCGAGGCAAGGTCGGTTGTGTAAATTTGTCAGGATATCCCAAAACATTAGTGAGAGAATATCTTCTACCACTTTGAGGAGCAAAAGGTGTTTTGTTTCTCGGCATGCCCCTTTTTTAAAAAAGGAATTTCTTATGAAGAAATTAGTGGTCATGAGGAAGAACTGGAAGGAGTTCCAGCTAAACAAACTAACAATTGATGATTTGGTGAAACCAAAGGATTCAATAGTCTCCAACGAAGCTCAGCCCCTCCACGAATCTAATAGGGTTCCTCATCTACTTAAAAGATACTGCAGTCTTCTCGGTGACAGTGGGAGCAAGGATTTCATCATGAGATGATGGCTCAACTGGGTTCAGGCAGTCAGGAATGTCTGTTTTGATGTGATAGTCAAAGAGTTTGACTTCATCAAAATGGTAGATGAACCTTGTACATACAAGAAGGTTGTAGAGAGTAAAACTGTCTTCCACGTATTGTACGTAGGTGATATACTCTTGATAGAAAATAGTTTCCTATGCTACACTCGGTCAAGCACCTCTTATCACGGGGATTCTCAATAGAATATCTGAATGATACCTACTATATCTTATTGATTATGATCTATGATGATAGATCTATGTGGATCTTGGGAGTGTCCCAAATCCAGGTACATAAACACCATACTAAAGGGGTTTAGTATGGAAGATTCTAAGCGTGGTGGTTCGCCCTCATTCTCATGTATCACTCTCTCCAAAAAGATGTCTCCTGAGACCGATTTGAATAGAGCTCACATGCAAGGGATACCTTATACTTCGGCAGTAAACTCTATCATGTATGCGATGTTATGTACCAGACCAGATGTAGATGACTCACTAGAAGTAGTGATCAGGAATCAATCGGATCTTGGGAGAATCACTGGACAGTTGTGGAGGACATTCTTAAGTACTTGAGAAGCACTAAAAGAAAGTTTTGGTTCTAGCTTCCAGAGTGATAAGTTCGACCGAGAGTCAGTCACAGACATTGTCTTTACCCTCAATGGAAGGACGGTATGTTGGAAGAGTTCCAAGCTAGATACCGTGACATACTAGACGATAAAGGCTGAATACATTGCTACCAACGATACTACCAAAGTGGCTGTCTGGACATTTCTTATTCATAAGATGAACAAGGTTCCTACCATTGAGCGTCCAATAACTGTTATTATGACAACAATGGAGTTGTGGTTTTGGCCTAGGAACACCGGTCCCATCAGCGTTCCAGACATATTCTAAGGCAAGTATCACCTGATCAGGGAGATGGTTGATCTCCAAGGGATCGAGGTCATGAGAGTTACAAGAAGGATGACATAGCGGATCCACTCATAAAGGCCATACCCCTAGAGATACTTCTCCATAATGGTTGAATATAGGATACTACAACCACTGCTACATTGTTGGATATTGGATACTATAACGGATGGCCTTAGTGCAAGCGGGAGACTGTTACTTATATGTATGCCCTAGAGACCAATACTGTACATGCGATGTATATTGTAGTGGATTCTTGGACATATATAGGGAGGACTTTCTTGCTCAACATGATAGTATGCTATCTGGTTGCACTTTATCTTAACATATTAACAAATACTGTTTTCTGATTATATGTTGATAAAACCCTTAGGATGATTACTTGACTACCAGAATTATGATGTAGATCATACTAGTAGGGACAGGGTAGTCCATAAGTACATCCTTTAAATATTCCTAGTCGTGAGAGTATCGAGACAGGACATCGATATTCCAGAGTAGACTAGCGTATGCGCTTCTCGACCCATATGATGGGCGATGGATGATCCCATATCTATTAGTGTTTGACATCAGAGAAGGTATACGGGTGATCATTGGAGACTGGGTACACTGGAAGGAGTCGCTGAGAACTCCTAGATGGTATTATACCCATCGTCGGATAGCAGTTCTCTGGTGACACTGGTACAGGTTAGTCTGTAGACCCGAGATCATCATAGAGTCTTGTGTGATTCCCACTGTGTTTTGATTTCCACCTTACCACGGTCAAGAGATCGTGCAAAACGGTTGCTTTTGGGTACAATCTCGAGTCACATGAAGACAATGAGCGATAGGAGGGGTTTCGTCTTTCCCGGTATTGGGAGTTGATATTGCGCTATGCTCGATTGGCCATAACAGGAAATCCCTGACCATGGTTGCTGAGATTTACTAGTAAGTGTTATCGGTAGTTTCTCGAACCGTTATGGACCTTGCATCGGCATGACTTATCAGGCTATTGTGGTATGATGTTATACCACCCCAGGCTGTGATATACGACATATTAAACGAAGAGACCGGACTGTAGGGTAGTGTTACTGATTGGATTCGCAGGAATTTTAACAGGCCTGCTTGTTGATCTTCTAATCGCTCAATACCTGGGTGGTCGTTACGTTTAGCAGACCACTTGCGGTTTGTGTGTGTTTGATATGATCATCACCTACTGCTGGCGTATTGATGAGTCTTTAGAGTCCTACACAGAGGTTTTCTGGTTCATGCGAAATAGAGTAGGAGCACATATGTGATATGTGCGGGAGCAAGATTAATGCGATTATGTGATACCGCATTCTATTCTCATAATATGTGACATCATAGGTTATATGAGATATAACCGGGTTATCTGATCATGTGTTGATTCAATAAGTTGTTGCATTTGATATTAGTCGGTTATATGTAAAATAGCCGGGTTATTAAATCAAATGTTGATTTAATAGTTCAATGTAGAATTATATATTTGATATATTAAATTAAATTAACTAATATTAGCTCACTTAAGTATTTCTTTTTCTCACATATGATATATTGATATGTGTGTGTGTGTGATATATATTAATTGTATTATTTTTGCACAAAATATATATGTGATATATATTGTTGTGTCATGTTAGGTTATACATGCAACATGTATGTATGAGACTTATACCATGCTAGGGTTAATGTTAGGGTTAATATTTATTCTTAAGTAATTACAATTAGTGGAGATATTTTGATGGTTGGAAGTTTGGAGAAGTTTCAAGATAACCATTGACTTAGTCCACTTTTTTGTTTTCCTTAAGATATTTATCTACCCAACTATTAACCATACACATTGGTTAACTCTCTACAAGGGTTAGATATATGATATACTCACCCATGGTTGCATTTTTAAGCTTAATGGATTCATTCTTTCATCACTTGTATTTCATCTTCTTCTTCCTCATTTTAAGCTTTCTAGCTTTTGTGAAAGTAATGATTCCTTGTGAGAAAAATATATCTAAAGTGAGCCCACTTCCTACTTCATCATACTATACTATTAGCCATTTAGTTTAGGGTGTTTGCTTCACTAATATACACAATTAGTGAAGAGATAGCATGAGCTAGTGTCTCATCGACGTAGATCATCTTCGGACTCGAAGATTTCGAAGCAAGCTTGTTCGTCTTTTCATGGGTGCCTTTCTAGAGTCCGGAGGATCGTGATCGCAGCGAAGAGACTACTACATGGAGCTATTGAAGTGAAGAACCGGTCTACAAAGGTTGTATTCCTTGTTCACTTAGATATAAAGAGTTTACATATTATATTTAATCCTAAGTCTCTAATTAAAATCTTGGTTAGGGTTTGTTTAGCACCCCAAAATTTTAAAATAGCATGATTGATGCTTGCCAAAAGCTTCACAAGGTGCTAGGCTAACCCTGCATTGGGCACTGGCGCAGTGTCATGAAGATCGACATTACAGTCCATTGTCACATTATCAACGACAGAGGCAGAGTAATAGCTGCTACAGAGACTGTCAAGGACGATATATATTTTCGTGGATTGATGGGTGGTATAGGTGTTTAGCAGGACTCCATGGAGGTGTTTTACAACAGTCCAAGCGCGATTCACTTGGTGGAGTATCAGGCTTAAAATTCGAGAACTAAGTATATCTAGGCGAAAGATTTCTTTTTGGAGAATGAGAAGAAAATTATTTCACCTACGAAGATTGGTACTCATGAAAATCCGGCAGACGCATTTACGAAGGTGGTCCCGGTTTCAAAGCTCAAGCTTTGATGAACTTGATTTGTCTAGTTGTTTGATAAAGGTTAGAGACGATGAATTGCAGAATTCCAAGATTTTTCATAGAAGTGTAGAAATTTTGTGAATTTGAATCATGGAGGATATTGTTGAAATTGATTACAAATTCGGAGCTCCAGATCAAGAACCCAAAATCCCAAGACACAGAGGCACATGTATAGTGCATGCAAGTACAGCACCACGGAACGCGATACGTGCAGATAGGCGTGCGCAAGAGGCGGGTAAAGGGTTTTGAATAGGAATATATTCGAAGAAGATTTGATTAATCTAATTAATTAAATTCTCAAATTTATCTCTATTTAAAACAAATCTACAAGTTTAAATTTATTCTTATCTCTAATTAAGCATATCTCTATATGTATTAATTAAAGTTAAGGGTGTCTCTGTATATATTAATTAAATTCCACGATCGCCTTCAAGTTTCTCTGCGGCCATTAATCAAATCAATCCTAACATAGAGGTGGCGGCCAAAATTCAATTAATCCATGAGAGCCTTAAAGACCAGGGGGTAAAGACTAGGGCCGGCTGCAGCATATTAAAAATCCAGTGGGTTGTGAAACAATTCCCTTGCTGGCCAACTTGAAGCAGAAAGCGGAATTCAAAGAAAGGTATGGTTGACACCTCTCTCCTGCTTGTGATTCAATCTCTTCAGCGACAGGTACCCGGCCCACAACCTCCTCCCATCGCACTTCGGAAAGGTAAGCTCGTCTTCCTATCAAGCATTTCGTGTCTTATGATCCCTTATCCTTCTTCTTCACATTCATTCTGCTTATCTTGCTTTTATTTCTGCCCTTTTCGAACCTATGACATTTGCATAAGCTGTTCGGGACCTGAAGTGAAGGTTGCTGCACTCCAAAATAACCATAAGTGGGTTTAATTGTTTTTTTTTTGTTTATTTTATTTGGAGAATTTTATAAAGATAGTATTATTAAATTTTTTATTTTTTTTTGTTTACCATACTAATTGCTCATGTTGAGAAACATATATAAAAGAGAGATGAGAAAATGTGATACAAGTAAATACAAATTGATGCCAAAATTTCCTTTATTCAAGAGCATATTAAAGCCCAAATATTGCCAAACCTTAAAAATAGGAAATACATTATTCATGCATTCATTCATTTTTTACTTCTCTTATTTCTCTCTCTTTCTCTCTTCTCCTCATCAACCGTGACAAGTAGTTAATTACTTGCCAAGAAAGTCACGGTACCAATGTGCAGATTTCTTGGGGTACCTCTTGAGATTATTGTTGTAATCAACATAGTAAAAACCAAATCTAACAGTGAATCCTGCATCCCATTCAAAGCTATCAAACATTGACCATGGGAAGTATCCCCTCACATTTGCTCCTTCACTGCAAAATCAGCATGTATATATATTAATTAATTTCGCATAAGAAATTAGTTCCACAAAGAAAATGTACATGCCCCGAGCCACAAGAAACTTGAAACTTGCTTGCCGGCTAGCGCACAAAATGGATGAAAAGAGGGACTTCCCCATAAGCACATAGCCTCTATCTTATCCGTTTGACTCATTCTGCACGCTGGCCACTGGCCGGCTACAAAACCATATCGCTCTAACTTTATTCTCTTAATATCATAGTTTTTTTCCAGTTTATTGAATAATGTCGATCCACCTTACTACGGGAAAGGTCATGAGAAATCTATTTTCTTCATGCTTTTCTGGGAAAAGCATTATCACTAGTTTTAAAAATTCATGTTAGTTTAAAAGTGGAATCATATTGCTTTGTAATTAAAAGGCAATGGTATTTTAGTGTAATTTAGCTTTTAAAACATCTATTTTTTTATTTTTTTTGGATTGGGAGGGGGGTTGTTTTCTAAAATCCCAATGTTTTGGAGTCCCATTAAAATAATCATTTTAATAAACATGGATGCAATATGGCGGAGATTTTAATCGGATAGATTTAGAAAAAACAAAGAATTTTCACATGTGTTGGAGAAGGCTTGTCGAAAGAAATCACTGAGAAAAAACGGACGCCATGTGACCAAAATCTTTTAGTGTTAAGAAGCGTGTCAAACAAATTTGGAGCACAGCATGTGGCGTTCGTTGGTGCTTGATGTATCTTGATTTTGTTTTTTCTATTATTTTTCCTTTCCTTTGTTCTATTCCCGTTAAACTTTCTTTCTAGTAAAATGGGGGGTATGTGATTCCGTTTAAAAAAATTAAAAGTAACAATAAATAAATAAAAACCCTTTGTAAGTACATATGAGGGATTAAGGTGGGTTCTATTTTGAGTAGATGGTATTGATGCTATTCATAATCTAACGGTTGTCAATAGGATTAAATAGAGAGGCTCACGGTGTTGCTATCTTGACGTAAGATTAGGATTCACAAATATCACCGAAATAGTATGAAAACAATAGCACCATCCCGAAACCACCTTATGTTGGAGAAGGCCTGTCGAAAGAAATTACAACTCACCTTATGGCTTTGTTTAGGTTTAGCATGTGCCCAAGGTAGTACTCTATTCTGATGTCATCATTCAAGACTTCATTCATTGGGACTGGAGAGGCTGCACTGTCGAGGGTGTCCACTCCTACAAATAATTTTGCAAGACAAAATTATTCAAATTTCTTTTCTGCATGTAATTAACCCAACAAAATTATTTGCAAGGCTGTAGCCATTGTTACCGTTTTCCGTAATGTAAATGATTGGATTGTTGTACTTCTCCTTTATGTAGAGCAGAAGTGATCTCATTCCTCGTGGATACATAAAAAGCCAATCTGAGCCGGTCTGAAATAATTAAAGCAAGAAATTCAATATATATAGTATTATCGGTGCAACAGCCGATGTAGTCATGCAAAATCTGAGAAATCTTACTGGTTTGCCGATTGGTTTGCCATTCCTTATACCTGTAGAGCCAAAAAAAAAACTTTTTAGTTTGAGCATATATGCAAGTTACATCATTTTTCTTTGTGGGTTTCTTTTTCTTGGAGCAAAACTCTCCTGCCGTTCTCAAAATAATCGCATTGGTGCTCTAACCAGATCCTAGCCGCATATCATACGTGCAAAACACGTGCAATACACATACATCCAAGCTCCCATGTTTTCCACAAATCCTTACCATCGATTTTTATAAGGAGAAAATACCGGGGAACCAAAATAGCAGGGGCTCCGGATCTACCCCTCAATCCCCCAATCTAGACACCAATTCAGGAAACTAATATGGCTAAACAAATTTGGATTTATTTCCAAAAAGCTTTTTTGGATTTATATATAAAAACAGTGAGGACATGGATGCATCATGCATGCATGAGTAAATCTTGTATAGCAAAATTTACCTGTGGTAAATACATGGATATCATCATCATAGGTGACATTTAGTTTTTGCATCAAGGAAATGCTTCTAGCGTATTGTGTTGTATAATAATTAAGCCCAAGGAAGTCGATGGATCCTTCAAGCATCTTAGATTGTTGTGAGGTGAACGTTGGCAAACGATCACCGACAATTGCCCTCATGTTAAATGGATAGTCTCCAGTTGTCACTGGGTCCAGAAACCTGCAAGCATGTCATATATATCAAGTAAACATCGGATACAACGGACTTTTATTTAGGAGAGGAAATTCATACCGTATGAGCTAAAGCCCGGTTGGTAAACTTGATGGATTGACTGACTGATTGTTGGATGTGAAGAAACGAAGTTTCATGAGCAGCATCCAAATTTTGAAGAAAATGCATTAATGATCATTGTTTTGATTCTTTGTTTGTTTATTCAACAAAGCCCATATATAATGGGAAAAATACAGAAATGAAAGTTGAAACCAACCGAACAGTGAGATATTCGACCATGTATTATAATCTAGAAACATGATGTATATATGTGCCCGTGCCCGCGGGCGTGTAATTTTTATAAGTCTCACCATCCTAAATAGAAATCAAGCGCTCGGTAGGCTGCATCGCTGTCGGCTTTGGAAGTTGAATATGGTCTGAACCAGTGGGTGACAAGAGTTATTCCTATCATCCCCTTTTGCGTAGCCTGCACGGTTCAAATTTAATGCTAGGAGTAAGAACTTACATTTATTTTATCAAACCATCTATGAAATGCGGCATGTATCGATCGTAACCATTGTTGTTACCTGATACTTGGCTTTGTATGTCTGCACGGCTGCACCATGGGCGAGCAACAAGTGGTGGGCGGCGACATATGGCTCCCGGCCAGAGTCCCCAGCCGGACAACCCATGTATTTGGAACACCGTCCCGGTGCAAACATCCCGACTGAGTAGGCCCGCTGACAAACGGAATAAGGCTCGTTGAATGTGATCCAATGCTTCACTCTATCCCCGTACAATTTGAATACTAGTTCCGCATACTCACGGTAGTCCGCCCTACAATTTCGATATTAAGATAAATATATGAGTGTATATATGAATTGCATCAGAAACTTTAGAATGATCAAGTCTTTTGATTAAATAGAGTTCTATATATTCAACTCACACAATGCGTGGGCTAAGAAAGCCTCCATATTCAGCTTCTAGGGCTTGAGGAAGGTCCCAATGGTAAATAGTCACATACGGCTGTATACCTGCTTAATGTGATATATAAAAATAATTTATTTACCCTTTTTTTTTGAAGTAAAAAAAAAGAGCATGCAAAGACATGCTACTTAATAAAATAAATTTTAAAAATATAAAATATTTATAAGACTGTGACTCGAGGTAAATAGTAAGCATTCGAACTAAAATGTTATAAATTTTATTTGTGGAAGAGCGGCGAATCATTGTCGTTATATTCACACAAATGCAATCACAAGATTTAAGTTCTATATCACACAATAAAAATCATCCATACATCGTATAAAACTTACGACGCAAAAGAAAAGCGGCTATTACTTATTTCAAACATAAGAAAATCTTATATTACTTCTAATTATAAAATATTTAATTAGAAGGGTGAATTGCATCATCAAGCCATTTTGCAACACAATTTACATTTTTGAACTTCATAATAAAAGCTAGTTGAATAGGTGACTATATTAGTGAAAAATAAAAAATGATATTCCTTGTTTAAAAATATAACAATCTTCTATTTATTGATAAGCAATCAAAAATGGTAAAATCACATTAAAATGATCATTTAAAAATAGAATAATATATTTGCCCACAAAATGAACTTTTATAATTAACTTGCCAAAAAACTAGTGTAATGTGATGTATGAATTTCAATAATACTTTATCAATATTTGACTTATAATTTTAATAAAATGTAGAATCCTTAGGAAGAATGTCAAACACCACTTTATCCAGAAGTTTAATCCGTTGGGTTGAGATTGTGGGATAACAATTAATTTATATCAAGACGGCATAATACTTTAATATTCCTCGTCACGTGGGGAAAAAGGCCTATAACAGAAATTCTCACTAGTATAGACGGAATAAATGGGACCGGGTAAAGAAAACTAATTTAAATTGAGAATTATGAGGTTTGAACTTAGGATCTCTTGAATCTGTTATGTTCTGATATAATGTCAAAAATCACTTTATCCAAAAGCTTAAGTTACTTTAGTTGTTAGGCTGTGAGATGACAATATATATCAAGACAACATAATACTTTAATAAAAAAAAGAGAGAAATTAAAAATCTTGGGAATAAAAGCTTAGTTTAATTCAAGCAACACACAAACCTTTAGATAAGAGCTCATTGATGAAGTTGTTGTAATATTGGACCCCTTCTTGGTTGATTCCTCCACTTATTTTCCCATCTACATATACAATATTAATGCAATTAATGAATTTAACCAAATTGGAAACAATTCATATATTTTGGTAAATATAAAATATTCTTACTTGGCAAAATTCTAGGCCATGAGATGGAGAATCTAAATGCATCTAGTCCTGTGTCCTTCATCAATTGTATGTCTTCCTGCATTTTTTATTTTATTTATTAGCTTATTCATAATTCAATTAAAAATTAATTAAAAAATTAAAGCTAATTGTTTTAGAGATCAAACCTTGTAGCGATGGTACATGTCTATGGCAACGTCAGCACTTTTTCTATCCGCTATCTTCTCTGTCCAACAAAACAATTTCGCACACAAAAGTTAGCAGATATAATAACTCATTATATAAAAAAAAAACAAATATTTATAAATGTTGTTAAAATGGGAATTTGAAGGATACGCGAAAAAGCGATACTTTGCTCTAATAAACTTATTACGGCGAAGTTCACTAAAATGACACTCTCCATCTTTATTTTTTGGGTTCTCAAACATTAGTATCATATAATTTTGATTACTTTTTGTCCATTGATATTAGCAAATTATTATTATTTATTTTATTTATTTATTTATTTATTTGGATGGAGACCTGGGTGCTTCTCGATGAAGTAATCCCATATACTTTCGCCTTTTCCTCCGATTTTTGCAGCTCCTTCAACCTTAAGCACAAAAAGATTAGATCATCAGATGTTTTACTGATACTTGGGTTTATACCGCTACACCAAAACTATAAAGTTTAAGCGCTGGTCGTTCAAAAAAATCATTTTATAAAATGTCCTTCATAAGTTGACCGTCTTTAGTTTGTGTTGGTCTAGATATTTGCCTAGCCGAAATGAGCATTTTAGTAATAGTTTTTCAACCCTAGCACAACTTCAAAGTTGTTAAAGCAGGAGGGAATCCTGCTTACAAAAAGAAGAAAGAAAAATGAAACCAACAGACCGCGGATATATGAAACCTGGTAAGCAGAGCTTGCAGCTCCAAAGACGAAGCCAGGCGGAAAACTACTCCGGCCGAACTGCTTGACCGGCATCGGGCCGACGGCCGATGCGAACTCCATGGCCATGGCCAAGATGGCCATGAAGAGGAAGCTAAGAGCAGCAGCCATTAGTATTAGCGTAGCTACCTACCAGTAATGGGATGAGATTATATTCTTCTTCGGTGATGCTCTATTTATAGTGTCAAAAACACGTTTATGGACTTAAGTGGGTGATAATGTTGGTGAACAGTCCTTGTTCTTCTTCATGCATTGGCTTAATTATATGCAATTTTCCAAGAAAATAAAAGGATTTATGTGCTGGAATTGTCCATATGCCCTTTGGAAATTTACATAAGTTTTTGCTAATTATAATAACATGGAACCAATAATTTACAGTTGTACCAGGGAGCGGCACAGATCAGTTGGTATGGCATTTTTCCTCTTGGTAAAAGCACGGGGTTCGAATCCTAAAAGAGTAAGCGGCCACAGATTAATACTTTGTGGCAAATTCGTGGGGGTCCTCTGGGCATGTGAGTTGTTTGCTTGTGTGTGCATGAGTGTGGTATGTGTTCAATGAGCCTTACCGTACTCCCCTAAATGATTTCTAATAGATCCTTTGCCTTGCCAAAAGAATTCTCTTTCTTTCACTCCGTTAGGCATCTAATGAAGGGATCTCAGGGTTAAAACCACGAAACCACTCTCCAACATCTAAAATACCAACTACGGCCCCAAATCAAAACTACATTTAGCGATTTACTCTATCAAAACTCAATCGCCGTGGAAGCAGGATCTTCCTCAGTGATCTTCTTTTCCGATACACTAGTGGAGTGCGAATGTGGTCGGATTTGCAACCAAACGATAGGTGCAAAACCTAAATCGAATGGAGAGAAATTGAGAGTAATTGGGGAGAAACCTTGGAAATAGGAAAAAAATCGGTTCTTGAATAAAATCTAGGGTGATTGGGGAGGTATTGAGAAATTCCAAACGGTGGCTAGTTATCTTCGGATGGAAAATATTGGAGGGGGTTAAAGGGTAACAAGTTGAAGGTTTTCGAGAGTAAATAGTACAGTGATTAGCAAGTATTGAAGAGGACTGTAGTAATTAACCAAATTTTGAGGGACTACTACGTAAAAAAAAACAAATTTAAAATAGTAATTAACCAATACATGTGATGCAAACACTGAGACGCGTGACACCAAGCATGGGACTGTCGTCTCACCCACCTACAAGCATGTACTCTCTCTCTCTCTCTCACACACATGGACTATAGTCTTTGGACTCGTCATATATACGATTACTATTTAATTATTCTCACTATTTAGCTTCAATTATTCATCACTATATGTTTTAATGATATTTTTAAGGGAATTTTTTTTCTAGACCCGGTTATCAAAACCGATTTTGATGGTGCTCACAAGTGCGGGTTCTCCAGATCACGACACGTAGCGGAAGACGTGTTATCCATGTAAACCCACTAGATTCCTTAGGGCTACGGGGCTAGAATAAGTATGATGCAATGGGGACATTCCCCGGCGCCTCGCCTCCGAAATTATACCTGACCTATTAGAAGACCTCCCTGGAGTGCGTCCCCCCTTCGGCTGGCCGCCAACCAATAGCTCGTCTCCGATCTATCCTATAGCTGAGACTCCTCTGCTCACTTGTTCGTCTCCGAGTTATCATATATCCGAGATTCCTCAACATCCCTGTTTGGCCGGGAGCACGGAGCCCGAGCGTCTCCGTAATGGCTCCGTATATCTCGCCACGACGAGATCCCCGCAGCTTCACGTCCCGCATTCTACACTAGCATATCTCGCCATTAATAGGCATATCTTGCCATTGATGGGCGTATCCCGCCGTTAACACGAACGTGACACGGGAGCGTAACGGACAGCGAGAATCTCGCATCGACTCGCTCCAATGCGACCTTTATATAAACCCCTCCTTCAGACGATAGAGGTACGTGGAACTCATTCCAATACGTCGCTGCTCTGCCATAATATTTCTCGATACTTACTTGATCATGGGAGGGTCCTACGGTAGCTTCCCATCCTGAGACTTTCCTTGAAAATAGCTCGGCGTCAGCAACAACTATCAACCGATTGAGATCCACACGCTCAACCCTCATCTCAAATCTCAACAGTTCAGTCCTGCTGGTAACAAGATCGATGGAGGACAACATCTGAGGGAGATTCCGACCTCCATCAGTTGGCGCCGTCTATGGAAAACCGTAATGCTTTTCTACCGCGAAAGTTGATCTTCTGTCCTTGATATAATGGCCAACGATCATCACCATAGAGATCCTGACACGAGCCGTCCCGTCCTCCATAACGGAGGCGGAGGAGGTTCTAGCCCGCCTCCTAAAATCGTTGAAACCTTATCCGCACGGATGGAATGGCTCACAGCGATGGTGGACGCACTCGTTCGTGTCTAAACAGCAGCCCACGCTCTTAGGAACGATAGCGTTCCCGAGGCAGCAGAAGGGCGCGACTAACCCCCGGTCTCGCCAAAGTCCACCTCAATGTCACGGAACACCGACAGGCCGATTCCAGCAGTCACACACCCCGTATGAGAAATGATTCCATGACTCGCTGGGTGCTAGGAATTCCGACACCGAGGCCAGGTGATCAGCGAGATCATCGCTTCAGCGCTCGCCGCGCACTTTCGCCCTTTGAAAGGATGTCAATCAGGTCACCTGATTTCAGGGAATACCAACGTCCCCATACCTATCGAGGCCGCGCACATGGCCCACCTCGGGGCCGACCATGAAGGGTTCCCCCGAGGAATTGAGGAACGTGATAGAGAAAAACTGAAACCGCTCCATTATGCAAGCCCGAAGCAGGGACAACAGGTGCTCCGATTATGGAGAATCCTCAGGGTACCATCAGCGAATCGAGATCCTTGAAAAGAAAATTGAACATATGCGGGACGCTACCCGTTCGGCCGGTAGAGTGGCAAAATACTCCGCAGATTCGCTCAAGAGGCCCTTTAAGGAGCAATTACTAGGTGAGCAGGTTTCGTCTCGGAACAAACCGCCAAAGGTGGCCCTCTTTGACGGGAAGTCTGACCTAAAGAACCACTTGGATGCGTTTACGGCAGGCATGAGCTTCCAAGACAACTCAGACGTGGTTCAGTGCCGAGTCTTCCCCACCACCCTCATCCAAGCCGGTCGAGATTGGTTCTGCCGCCTTGCGCCACGCTCGATCTTGACCATTGATGAGCTGGCGACCCAGTTCCTCAATCATTTCGTTGGTAACCGATGACAGAAAAGGACGGTCGCCTACATGTTTACCATCATGAGTGAAGACAGGGAATATTTCAAGGGTTACGTCAACCGCTTCTACAATGCCCTTCTGGAAGTCCCCAAGCACCGCAACGAAATGGTTATCACCGTCTTGAGGGCGGGTCTTAGTAACAAAGAATGGCTTCGCTCTTTCGCATTAGCGCAACCTAAGAACATGGCTGAAGTAAAAATATGGACCGAGCGGGAAATCCAACTCGAATCGGAAGTAAACGCCAACTTACCCCGCGGCGACCGAATAGACCGAAAGAAACGAGACAGGGAAGATAAGGAAAAAGCGGACCGCCCGAAACCTTATTCTCCAAGGTTTCATGAGCACATTCCTCTAAACGTCTCTCAAGCCAAGCTACTGGAGGAAGCTAAGGGCAAGAGATTTTTCGAACTCCCTCCAGTGACTCAAAGGCCGAGAAAGCGACTCCACAGCCCGTACTATGCCTCCATCAATCACAGGGGCACCCGACCGAGAACTACAAACAACTCCGCGATTATATCGAAGAGTTGATCTGCTGTTGTCACCTGGCAAAGTACCTATGAGATAAACGGTAGGCATATCAAGAGCAAGCGAACCAACCTCCTCCCGAAAAGTTGACGATCGGGCAGATCATGATCGTCTCAGTTAGCTCGACTCCGAACAACGAGGACATCCGCCGTCTCCGGCAGGTCATGTCCTTTAGTGATCCCCCTACAAGAAGTGCAAGAAGGACAATTCAATCACCTTCACCGACGAGGACCTTCATGGCATATCACTCCTGCACAATGGTCTCCTTGTGCTAGCAGCCCGGATAAACCGATACAAAGTTCGGAGAATCCTAGTGGAATCAGAGAGCTCAGCGGATATCCTATTTTAGGACTGTTTCCAGTGTATAAGATTAAACCCATCCGACCTCCAACCGACCTCCCACATCCACTCCGGGTTTACAAACCATTCCGGCGTAGCCAAAGGATAGATCACCCTCCCTCTCAATATTGGGGAAGTAAAAAGAACGTGAACCATGTCGGTGAATTTTCTCGTTGCCAAGATTCTTTCGTCCTATAACACTTTCTAGGTTGCCCCACCCTAAACGCCCTTCAGGCTCAGGTCTCAACCTATCAGCTCGCGCTCAAATTCGCTCTGGACAATGGGGGGATAGGCCGAGCCTACGGAGACGAGCGAACCACCAAGGTCTGTCTCGCCTCGACATTCCCCGGGGATAAAGAAGTTGACAATTTTGAAGATGTGTATGATCCTCGAGAATCTCTGGATACGCTGTTGGGATAAAAAATTACACCTCACGGTCGAGATCAACAAGTCAATAAGTTAAGGTTAAGGTCCGAAAAGTGGGCCCGGGTCCAAGCCCAAATCCAAGTCAAGTGGGCTCAAGCCCAAACCCAAGTCCAAGTAATTGGGTCCATGCCCAAGTCATGTCTGAACATGAAGAGGTCGGCCTCCCCCATGCCAAGAAGAAAATTATTTAATAAATAATTTTTATGTAATTTTTATGAATAAATGTAAATAAAATGGGCATAAAGCCAAATTTTTGTAAAGCCCATGGCTCATGTATAAAAAGAAATAAGCACATGAGGTATGAGATGGGCAAAATGCCATTTTGTAAAGCCTAATGAGCTATATGTAAATTTGTAAGCCAGTATAAGGAAACATTATGACAAAATGAAAAAGAGAATTCATTCTCCCCAAAAATATTAGGGTTTTGTGCATCTTTCTCCTTTCTCAAGATTCTAAACCTTATTCCTTTTTTTTGAATTAAATTAAGAGTTTAACTCTTCTTTTCCCAGAATGAAATAGTTTTTTTACCATAAAACCCTCGAAGGGGGACTCAGATCTCTCATCAAATCTCTAAAAATGAGACTTTTAATCTCAACACCTCCTTTTCTCCAAGATCCAACAAAAAGAGGGGAGGAAAAAGGAACCTATCTCAGAGGAACCCAATTTAGGGAAGTCCAAGGCTCGAAGAGAACGAAAAGGGACCTCTTTTCACCATTCAAGATCTAAATATTTTAGGATTTTAATTCCAAATCAATCTTTAAGGAATTCAACTCCAAGATCCAGATCCTCAAAGGAGTTTAACTCCAAATCTAGACCTTTTAGGAATTTAACTCCAAATCCAAGCCTCTTAGGAGTTTAACTCCAAATCCACATCCAATTTTTTCTCTAGGAGTTTAACTCCAAAACTCCTCGGGAGTTCCACTCCTAGCCCAGGAGCTAAACCGCTTCTTCTGCTGGTGTTTCCAACAGTCGCGTGCCGCGCACATGACCCGCTAGCGTCCAACGGTCACGTGCTGTCTTACGCGGCCTTAGGACGCTCCTCACTCCTCTTTTTCCCACACGCTCCACACTCCAAATCTTAGGACTCCCAGCGCCCACATGCCCACCGCCCACGCACCCAGCGGGACCCCCGTAAACTCTGCGAGGACCCCAATACGCCTAAGTCCCTTTCAAAACACAACACACGCACACTGCATATTGAGTTCGCATAACCAGTTTGACTCGTCAATCGGAGATTTCTTCGCTCCAAAAGTTAGGGGTAATTAATGGCAGCTTAGTTCGTGGCTGCCATAGTCATAAACCCGCCGTTCGGGAATTATTTGGCGAGGTCGAAAATTCGGATTCGGGAAACTATTCGGAAAAAATCGGCAAATATTCGGGAAAGATTCAGCAGGTATTCGGGAAATGTTCGAGAAGGATTTCGAGCAAGAAATTAATATATGAGGCGCTGGGTTTTGATATTGCGAATTATTCGCTGTTTTTATGAATTATTCGCTGTTTATTTGAATTATTCGTGAATAATTCACGAATTATTCACGAATTATTCGAAGCGTTCGCCAGTAGCGATTAAATCGGAGAATTAATCGGCCGATCAAAAATTCGCGAATTATTTGCAAATTATGTGACTATGGCGGCTGCCGGAAATGTGGATCCGCCAATAAAGCTCAGCCTATCCTAAGCCAGAGAATCTGTATACGCTTGACAAGCGCACGTATTCCTATCTCAATAAGGTGACGAAAAACACTCTACATATGCGCGACGACAAAAACAAGATTCGTGGTTCTTCAGTGGAGGCTTTGTTAGAGGTTCCTCTCAAGGAGGGAGACGACAGCCGAACTGTCCAAGGATGCTCGGGATAGCCTGATCCAGTTCTTTCGGAGCAACTCCGACGCATTCGCTTGGACTCCCGCGGACATGCCCGGGAACGACCCCAAGGTGATCTCCCACAAGCTCGGGATCGACACGAAAGCCCGGCCGGTTTGACAAAAGAAAAGAAGTTTCATGCCAGTAAAATAGAAACAATAGAGGAGGAAGTGGACCGACTACTCACGGCCGACTTCATCAGAAACTTGGACTACTCAGCTTGGCTACCAAACGTAGTTATGGTCAAGAAGTCAAATGGGAAATGATGCATGTGCATCGATTTCACCGATCTAAATAAGACCTGCCCCAAAGACAATTACCCAATCTCTCGGATACATCAGTTAGTTTACAGCTCGGCCGGTCATGTGCTGCTGAGCTTTATGGATTCCTTCTCCAGTTATAATCAAATCTGGATGAATCCGGCCAACGAAGAGCAGGCCGCATTCACCACCGATCGAATAGTCTACTAGTATAAGGTAATGCCCTTCGGCCTAAAAAAACGCAGGGGCAACATACCAGCGGCAGGTCAACAAGCAGTTCAAGCTGCAAATTAGGAGAAATATGGAAGTTTATGTCGATGACATGCTCGTGAAATCCAACCTGTCAGCCGAACATACCACAGACCTCGGCAAGAAATTCGATGTCATGTGAAAGTATAAACTGAAACTAAATCCAGCCAAATGTGCATTCGGCACCACGAGCGGGAAATTCTTTGGACTCATGGTCACCCATCGAGGTATCGAAACAAACCCGAAGAATATTAGAGCCATCATTGATATGGCACCGCCCAAGAGCAAAGTTGATATCATGCGGCTAACGGGCAGGGTGGCCGCTTTGAGTCGCTTCATGTCTAGATCCAGAGAAAAGTGCATGTCTTTCTTCAAAACCTTAAGGAAGATCCCCGGGTTCGAGTGGTCCGATGAGTGTCAAGTCGCTTTCGAGCAGCTCAAGACACATCCGGAAACCCTGACGGCTTCTCACCAGACCAGCTGAGAGGGACAAGTTATCGCTGTTTCTGGCCGCCGTCTCCGACCAGGTTGTCGGCTCCGTACTCATCAGAGAATCCGAAGGAGTACAAAGACCAGTTGTGATACCCAGTATCCATTATATAGTAAATTATGAATTCAAATGAAGTTTATGCATTTAATTCGCTTAAATATATTTTCCATTCTATTTCTAATGTTTTCCTGAGCCCTGACCCAACCCTAATTCCTCTCTACTCCTCTTCTATTTTATATTTTTCTTCTGAGGCCCATCCCAAATCCCCTTTCATTCCTCCTCCTCCATTTATTTCCCTACCGTTCTAAATCCTTTGCCCACGATTTTTCCCCTTCATGTTTGATTCTGTATTAATGATGGGTATTTTGGTTTTAAATGATAATCAATTTGTATTAATCATTCCCTCATAACCACACTTTAATACATCCTTAAATCCCTTTTTAATTTCCCATTAACACCAAGTCAATTCCCTCTTAAATCTCCTTTACATCCCTTATTAATTTCCATTAAACAAATTTAAATCCTTACTATTTCCTACTAATCCGCCAATTCATCCCTCTTCCTCTCTCTCTAAAATTTCTCCTTCTCACTCTCTCTCATCAACCCCACTACCGAGCTCACTCCCTTACCCATGAATGCCGCCAACCTCGCCTTCAAACTCCAGCCACCTTCCCCCGTAAGCTCCAGCGACCCCTTACCCGTTCATCACCTCCTACCTCTATCAAAGAGCTCCACCCCCGAGCTCACCATAGCCCATGCTTGAGCTCCCCTTTGTTAGTTGTATGTATGCCCTAGAGACCATTATTGTACATATAATTTATATTATATTGGATGCTTGGACATATATAGGAAGGACTTTCTTGCTCGACATGATAATATACTATCTGGTTACTCTTTATCATGTACACTTATTGTCTCTATGTTACATGTTGATAAAACCCTTAGGATGTGTACTTGACTACCAGGATTATGATGCAGATCATATTGGTAGGGCCAGGGTAGTCTATAAGTGCATCCTTCAATTGTTCCTAGTCGTGAGAGTATCGAGATGTGGCATCGATATTCCAGAGTAGACTAGCGTATACGTTTCTTAACCCATATGATAGGCGATGGATGATCCCATATCCATTGGTATTTGACATCAAAGATTGTATACGGGTGCTCAGTGGAGACTGGATACACTGAACAGGACTCGTCGAGAACTCCTAGATGGTATTATACCACACGTCAGATAGCAGTTCTCTAGTGACACTGGTACATGTTAGTCTGTAGACCCGAGATCGTCATAGAGTCTTGTATGATTCCCACTGTGGTTTGATTTCCACCTTACCACGTTCAAAAAAACGTCAAAAACAGTGGTTTTTAGGTACAGCCCAAGTCACATGGAGGCAATGAGCGATAGGAGGGGATTTCGTCTCTCCCGGTATTAGGGGTTGATATTGCGCTGTGCTCGATTGGCCATAACAAGAAATCCCTGGCCAGGGTTGCTGAGATTTACTGGTAAGTGTTATCAGTAGTTTCTCGAACCGTTATGGGCCTCACATCGACAAGACTTATCAAGCTATTAGGGTCTGAATTTACCACCCCCAGGCTGGATATGCGGCATATCAGACTAAGAGACCGGACTGTACTGTAGTGTTACTTTAATGGATTCACAGGAGTATTAGCAAGTTTTCTTGTTGATGTTCTGATCGCTCAACACCCAGGTAGCCGTTACATCCAGCTAGTACCGTTGACGGTTTGTGGGTGACTGATATGATCATCACCTACTGCCGGCGTATTGACGAGTCTTTAGAGTTCTACACAGAGGTTTCCTGGCTCAGGAGAAACGAAATAGGAGCACATATGTGATATGTGCGGGACTGAGATTAATACGCGTATGTGATACCGTATTCTATCCTCGCGATATGTGATATTGGTCGGTTATATGTGATATAGCCGGGTTATCGAATCAAGTGTTGATTCGATAAGTTGATACAAATGATATTATTCGGTTATATATGATATAGCCGGATTATTAAATCAAATATTGATTTAATAATTTAATGTCTGATTATATATTTGATATATTAATTTTATATTAACTAATATTAGCTTACTTAAGCATTTATTTATCTCACTTATACATTTAATATATATGTGATATATATTAATGTATTGTTTATTTGTATCATGCTTGATGATACATTGTACATGGGTGTATGAGACTCATACCATACTTTAGATAATTAGGGTTTTATTTATTTAAGGTAAATACAAAATTAGGTGGAAATTAGTCATGGTTGATGCTTAGTGAAAGCTTGTAGAAACCATTAACTTTGTCCACTAGTTTTGTTTTACATTAGATATTTATTAACCTAACCATGATTTTTAGCCATGGTTAAGTCTCTACATAAGAGAATATATGATATTATCTCACCAATGGTTGCTTGGAGCCTTTCATGCTTTCACCACTTCATCTTCTCCTTCATCTTAAGAAAGCTCTCTAGGTTTTCAAGAAGTGAAGAAAATTAGTGAGAAAAATAATTCCAAAGTGAGTAAAAATCCTACTTCATCAACCTACACTAGATTAGCCATTTAGTTTAGGTTGTTTGCTTCACTAATTCCCAATTAGTGAAGAGGTAACCTGTGTTGGAGATTTCTCGATGTAGATCATTTTCGGCCTCGAAGACTTCAAGTAAGCTTGTTCGTTTCGCCTTGTGAACCCTTACTAGAGTCTGGGAGATCACTACTTGGAGCGAAGGGACAATTACACGGAGCTTTAGAAGTGAAGGACCAATATACAAAGGTTGTATTTCTCATTCACTTAGTGTAATGTTTGATTACATACTAGCTTACTCCTAATCCTCTAATTAGATCCTTGGCTTGGGTTACTTAGCTCACTAGAATTTTATAAATTGGCATGGTTGATGCCTAGAAAACATAGTGAGGGTGTTAAGGAACCCTGTAGTGGTATCGGAGCCAAGCTAGAGAATTAGACGATGTTAGTAGAATTACGAAACCGAAACAAAATCCTAGTTTCTGTCGAATTTTTATGAACCTCTAAATTTTTTTAAACAGTTGAAGAATGTTACATGGGATGTAACATGAACACCAGAGAAAAATGAGCCCAATCCATCGGTTTTGACCCGGCGAAATGCTTCATAAGACCGGCCTGGCCGGTTTTATAATTGAGTTTAGGCTTCGTTTTTGTCTGGTGTTCCAGTCTCTGGGGTTTGATGTTTCGGGTATTGTTTGTTTTTACTAAGATTGCATGAGATGTTATTTTTCTGTAAAGGCAATTCGGAGTGTTTCGTAGTCGTAGTTTTAACATCGTTTCGGGTAACTTAGACGACGTTAAAAAGTTCGAACAAACATCAAATACCACCTCAAGATTGACTCTGGAAATTTTTCAAAAGTAGGAATTTTTGGGTTTAAAAATGTTCAGAGATTGTGCAAAGTATTGTGTGGACCCCCAAGAAAAACGAACCCCTAACTTGACCTAACGTGACCTAACGATTGTGGAACAGCGGCCAAAAGGTGCTTTTGGTGACGGTTCCGCGGCACCATTGGTGAGGCTTGGGACGTGCTCTCTTATGCTGGTCTGTATGTGCTTGTAGCACTGTCTGGGAATTTTTAAATCTAACTCAAGTATTGAATCCTCTGAGAATTTTGGGTGGTTGACCGATCGATCGAAAAGTTTAACATCGCATAGGTTTTATGAATGTGATACAATATTTGGAATCCACAATAATTAGTTTTGTGAAAACTAGTTTGAATTTTGTAAACCTAGCAATTTAGTCTCATTTGATCGGTTGCCACGGGGTTTTGATATGGATCAAAACTCTGTCGCAATCACGTAGTGTACGCAGATACTCGCTGGGTAACATTACTAGATAACCACGCCCCATAGCCCCAACCAAGTGACTGTAGGAGAACCCCGTTGCTAAAAGCATCTTCTCGGGTGCTCACGACCGCGGTGTTCTGCCTAAATGCACTTCGTCGACGACATCGGGGGTGCGGCAGTCTACTAAAGTTTCCGACGAGCATTCGATCAACTTGTCGGTAATCTTTTTGAATTGCCTGGCTTGTTATTGAAAAGTGTTTTCAATATCGAGACTAAAATGCGGGGTTTATAATATTAGGCATGAAATTCGGAATATGAGATATTCCGGGTTTATGATGTCTAAGGAATTCATATGTGTTCCCCTCCGAAAGACGCGACGAAGACGCAATAAACGTCTTAGCCTGAATTTCGGGGTAGATGCTAATTGGTACTATCCGTCCACCTCTCCGAAGATGCCAAGTTGATTTATGACACCATGTATCGAAGGTTTAAACGGATGCGGCCAATATAGCAAACTTCGTCAGATTCCCCCTCGTTTGAAGGGTTTTTGATTGTGGGGACGCTCTTCCCTGCAGGCGCAAGCCCCTGCAGTTAATTTCGCTACCGCATCGCGGTAACAACTTTCTCCTTCTCCAGATGGTTACTTCGTGTCGTGGGTGTTTGTTTTGTTTGTGGTTGCCCGTGGATTGTATACGGAGACTAATTTATGTTGTCGCCCGTAGGGCGTGGACTAGTCCAAATCCGTATCTTTCTTAGATTTGGGTTTGGGGGGTTTGGGTTTAAGGATACGTTAGTCTCATTTGAGACTAAGATCAACTTAAACGTTTGTTAAGGATACATTAGTCTAATTTTGGACTAAGATCAACTTAACGGGATCGTTTAGATCCAACAAAAGAGCATTTAGACTTTAATGTTTAGTTTACGGACATTTCGGTCGATTACCAGTTTAAGGACATGGTGGTCCAATGTTAGTTTAAAGACATCTCGGTCAAGGTTAAGGACATCATAGTCCGTGGGTTTAAGGACTCCACTATCCGTTGTTAGTTTTAAGACATCACGGTCGAGATTAAGGACATCATAGTCCGTGGATTTAAGGACTCCACAGTCCGTTGTTAGTTTTAAGACATCATGGTCGAGGTTAAGGACATCATGGTCCATGAGTTTAAGGACCCCACAGTCCGTTGTTGTTAGTTTTAAGACATCACGGTCAAGGTTAAGGACATCATAGTCCATGAGTTTAAAGACCTCACAGTCAAGGTTAAGGACATCATAGTCCATGAAATGTGTGGTTGTCGAGACCCGTCACCTCTTTGAAGACGTTGAAGGATTACAACGACAGATATCAAAGGAGTGAAGAGATGTACCCTTGAACCAAGGTGAATTAAATGATCTGTAGCCCAGTTTGGAACTAAGACCAATTAATTTTATGATGAGCACATTGGCTCAGTTAAGTCTGAATTGAGGACTTATGGCCTACTTGGGGTAAGTCCAATCAAGTTTGGAATATTGGCCCTCTGTTGGTCCATTGAAGGGGAGACTTTGCTTCTAGAAAATTAGTCAATTGGGCTGAAGCTAGTGTTCAACACTAAAGAACAACAGTGTTAAACAATGGTAATAAGATTATCAAATTAGTGTTTAAACACTAGAAATGTGATTCTCAAATTAGTGTTAAACACTAAAAGACAACAGTGTTAAACACTGACAACAAATTATCAGATTAGTGTTAAACACTAGAAGAGGGAGGGACCATGTGGGAGCACGTGATAGCATCAAAAAGTGGGGCCAGATCCTCCTATTTTGTTCTCAGGATATTCAGATAAGTGTAAAACACTTTAGGTCTTCAGGCCATCACGTGTGGGCACGTGATGGGCTTCCAGTCATTGATTAATAAAGCGTTTTACTAGGGGTCACGTGTGGACACGTGAGGGCGCCCAAAGGTGGGACCAGATCCCTTTACTTCGTTCTGCAATTAAGTGTTAAACACTTTTTATTTTTATTTTGAGCATCACGTGTTGGCACGTGACGGTCATCTGTGCGCTGATTACTAAAGCGTTTGCTAAGGGGTCACGTGGTAACACGTGAGAGCGCCCAAAGCTTGGATTTCCTTTGTTTTTTTCTTTCTGTGTTTTGGGAGTCGTGTGGGAGCACGTGAGGCGTTGCCTCAGAGCTTTTTCCTTCTCATTTTTGGGGATCTCTTCAGGGGTCACGTGGGGCTACGTGACCTTAGTCCTTTGTATGTACAGAGATCTTTTGAGTCTATTTATCTTTATCTTGAGAATTAAATTCTCTCTAGGGTTAAACCCTAATCATGATTTTGGAGGAATTAAATTCCTATTATGAAAGAATTAAATTCTCATATAAGGGTTAAACCCTAATTTTCTTTAGAGGAATTAAATTCCCATATATGTCAAAAAATTAAATTCTTCTATAGGGTGAAACCCTAGTTCTGTTTTGGAGGAATTAAATTCCTATGATTTTGGGAGAATTAAATTCTCATATAGGGTTAAACCCTACATTTATTTTGGGAGAATTAAATTCTCTAAACTCAATTCTCCCTCTAAGTTTTGGATCTGCATGGCAGGATCTCAACCCGATGAAAATTAAATTCTCAACTTATAGGGAGATGTGCTCTTTGCAGATCTTCAACCAGAGGAAGAACTAAGTTCTTTTGCAGAAGAGTTAAACTCTTAGATTGAGAATTAAATTCTCTGTTTGTAGTTTTGATCCCCCTTTCTTTTCTTACCTAGGGTTTCTCTTTTTAGAGAATTAAATTCTCCTTTCTTTTTCTCTCTGAAATTTCAAGATTCCAAAGCGCTCTCTCTCCAAAAAATTCTTCCCCTTCTCTTCTCTTGGCTCCTATTTATAGGAGAAGGAAAAGAATCAATTTGTTTAGCAAATTTTTCATTGAAAGATTTTGTTTGTTTTTATAATTAATATGAGCCTTTAGATCATACAGTGAATTTTATTCACCGTTGGATTTTAAATCCAAAGATATTCTGTTTGTTATTTCTGGTGAGATTTTAGGGAAAATCTTTCCTTGTCTAAGATTTTTCCATGAATTGGTGATATTTAATCACCCCTGGATTTTTAATCCAACGGTTCTCCTTAATCCTTTCCCATTTGGAAAGATTTTAGAGAAATTTAGAATTTTAATTCTATTAAACTATAAGTTTTTCGAAGTCGGTCACGTGCTGGTACCTGACCCTTGGTCACGTGTGAGCACGAGACCCCCAATTGAGCCCTTTAACAGCCGCTTGTTTATGTTGGTGTTTTAACCATCACGTGTCAACACGTGACCATTGGTCACGTGTGAGCACGTGATACCTCGTTGAGGTATTTTCTGAATTTTAGAATTAAATTCTATTAAGCTGTAAGGCTTTCAAAGCCTGTCACGTGCTGGCACATGACCCTTGGTCACGCGGGAGCACGTGAACCCAATTGAGCCATCTTTCAGCCGTTTATTATCATTTCTGTTTGATGAGATTTTAACCATCACGTGTCATCACGTGACCGTTGGTCACGTGTGAACACGTGATACCATATTGAGGTAATTCCTGATTTTTAATCAGGAAACAAATGCCCCCACAGCGTTGCTCTCAAGTGTCTGCATGTGAGTGCAACGCTGTCACTTTTGTGACCGTTGGATCCATCTAGGGAATCGGGGAGATGAAGCGTTTTCATCACATCCTATAAATGCAGGGGTCTCTTCAGAAGCGCCTCCACTCTTGCTTCTCCTTCCTTGCTATCTTTTCTTTTGAGAATTTAATTCTCGTTCCTCAGAGCTTAGTTCTCTGTCTTGCAACTTTTCCAGAGTTTAACTCTGTTGAAAGATTTCCTTTTCTTCAGGTAATGATCTTGAACGAACGAAGAACTTTCACAGAAATCACCATGGGATTTTAAATCCAGATCAAGGGTTTTCCCCTTTAACAAGAACACACACACATTTTTTTTAAGTTCTATAAAAAGAAAATCCTTCAATCCTTAAACAACAAATCTTGCTAAGGTTTCTCTGGCCTTCAGGGGTCAATGATGATGTTTTGCCCTTTTCCATGGAATTTAATTCCATCTCAAAAATGTTTCTGGGAATTTAATTCCCCTTTTCCAAAAAGGAATTTAATTCCTATGAAGAACTTAGTTCTTCCCAGAAAGCTTCTTGGGGTTTTCTTACCCTGAGTTGTCTTTTTCACATCCAAGAAGAAGAAGTTTGCAATGTCTCTTTCTGGAAATTTAATTCTCTTGATTCTGTTTGATTTGTCACAGAGTCCAAGATAGATTTCCTTTTAGGGGAATGTGTAGGGTCATTTGAAATCCACTGCTTATTTAATGAGAATCTCCTTTTTGCCTCATTATGATTGCTTGGCCTCATTATCAGCAAGCCGTCATCTTGATTTTGTGGGACCCATGTGTTCTGTAACCATGGTCTCATAAAATGAGTCCGCTGTCGCTTTCTTCCACTGTCTTTTTAGATGTATATATTTATAGTCATATATATACACCGTTGGCCTCGCTTTTAACAGTCTCCCCTTATTTTATTTCAGGTACAATGACTTCCGTTCCGTACTTTCTTTTCACTCGCTCGGAGGCCGCTCTTCCTCAGTCGCCCTCTGACGAGGAAGTGATGGCGATGATCAGGGCTCATGACCCGAACTGCACCAACTTGCTTTTGTGGGGGACCTGGTACGGTCACATCATCCGTGGTCGCCGAAGCTTCCTTTGCGAAGTACCGACGGAGCCTACCTTTCCGTTCCTGCTAATGGATCCTCCAGGGACTGTCTTCGCTGTGGAGATGCCTAATTGGACTCCGATGGGACGGCTCGAGCCTTCGACGACCGGTATCCCGAACCATCCGATCCCGACCATAGACATTCTGGGACGCCGCATTTGCCAGGGCGTGGCCCAGCTATGAGGGCAGATCTACAAAATAGGGCTCACCCATCGACACCCTACGGGCTATCTCCTTTGGGCTCGATACATCCGGTCTGCCCATCGCGCGGGACTGCAGAAGGTTGGGCTTTATTAGGCGATATATGCGTCCCTCTTCCACTACCAGTCTCCTCACGTCTGGTGGGTTAAGGCTTTCCTGAACCAGTGGAATCTTCCCACCAACACTTTTCTCTTGGGGGACCGTGAAGTTTCAATTTCTTTGGAAGAATTTCGCGAGATCTCGGGGCTGCCAATCAGAGGGATACTTTATGAGGAATTGCTGCCTTCTGACGGGTACGTATTTGAGACTGAGCCTGCAACGCTTGACGGCTTGTCTACCGAGAACGCTATCCGCCATAAGCGTCCGAGTTTAATCAGGGTTGTGGGCATCTTCGACAAACTGTTCACAAAATCTGAGGAGCAGGGCATCACTTTCAAGAGCTTCATCACTTGCTTCCTTCGCGAGGATGTCCTATCGAAGACGGCTCCCAATTTTGCAAGCAACAACGACCCCTTTGGGTTTGGTTTGAACAGGCGGCCGATTAAGGAATCGGATTTACCGTAGTACTATATTCCTATTATGTCGCCGGTGTCTTTCGAATCGATTGCAGCTCCCGATATGGACGAGGAGACATTCGTCGTGGGTTTTATCAGCGTCTGGCTCAGCTGGTTCGTTATCCTTATGCATCGCCGCTTCATGAGAGTCTCGGTTATCTATCCAGCTCATCGTATCGCAGAGGGGACACGGCTGGCCATAGGCATCCCGGCGCTAGTGCATCTCTATCATGGATTGGGCGCCGCCGCTAACACCTCAACTCCAGGTATGGATGTAGTAAACTTCTCCCTTCATTACTTCACGTCTTGGATTGAGATGCATGTGTTGGGGGCTTTTGTTGCGCATCAGAGACCCGCATTTTATAACGCCTACACTTTTCCGCGACTCATGCGCCTGGTGGACGCTTCCGCTCCCGACCCGACTCAGTTCGGGGCTATTCGTGTGTTGATTACTCCTTATGCTAGCGCAGGCGGACTGGTATTTATGGATCGGGTTCTATCTGCCCCTTCAGGTCCGATTCAACAACTCCACGACCAGTCGAAAGGTGAGGTGCCTTCTCTGAAGCCCCGGGAGGCCACGCACTTGTACGCGATCAGACCGGGCTATCTTGTATTCCGTCAGAACAGTGCGGCTCTGTTTATGTGGTACAATCCGCATCGCTTCGTTCGGCAGCTTGGATATGATCAGGGCGTTCCCTTTGAGGCTTTCACAGTTGCGCCGGTCCCTTCACCCGAAGCTGTTCGTGATACTGCTCATCACTTCGTGAGGCTGAACACTGGTTCTTACTTCATGATCCCTAAAGCAGATCATACTCCCCGATGCGTGGGGTCCTTCATAGGCTGGTATCTTCATAGGGTCAACCCAATTATTGCTGAGGAGAAGAGGTTGCTTCTTGGCTATAGCGCTCTTGCTCCGGCTCAGGCCGCGGGAATTCCGCTGCGGCCGCGCTCACCAGCCCGCTTTCCCCTGAAGGACACCAGTGTTGCGCTCATTCCAGGGGAGTTGAAGGTGGACCTTACCCCCACAATCGGTGTGCCGTTAGATACCCGAGCTCAGTCAAGGGGTAAAAGGGCGCCAGTAGCAGTACCACCGTCGGCGGCGTCGACAATAGCCGTGTCGTCCTCGGTAGCACCGCCAGGCGAGGGTGCTGGAAATGAGGGGGCTGAAGGTGAGGTGGGTCGGCGTCGTGCCAAGGCTCTACGGGGGAGGAAACGGTCGTCCTCGGCGGTCGGCTCTGGATCCAAGCGGCGGAGGAAAGTGGCTACCAACTTGCTCGATTCCTTAGTAGAGTCTGAGCCCATTCTTCAGGATGAACCGTTGGCCATGCAAGAGTAGGACGCTGTCTTACTTTTTCTGAGTTCAACTGCCGAGGAAGCCGCACAATTGGCTGAGGCTATAAGACGTTCTAAAGATGAGTCTCAGAACGTGAGGGTTCTGAAGAAGGCCTATCCCGCCGTAATCTTTTACGAAGACCCTTCATGGATCCAGCGGCGGTTCATCAGCCCGTTGGAGGAATGGGGCGAAAGGGCCCTTAAGCAGGCTGCTTCGGAGGATGCTGCGGACGCGCTTTCGTTGTGGACTGGCGGCCACGAGTCCACCCTTGAACCTCTGCGAGCAAACCTCCTTGAGAAGGAGCATCGGCTTGAAGAAGCCATATTGAAAGCTTCCTTACGCATTGGTATGTTCCTGTATTTCTTCGTAATATTTCATATTGCCTGCACTTGTATATATGTATTCTTATTCTTGTATGAATTGTGCAGAGACTTCGGCGATGGGGGAGGTTCCTACGGGCTTACTGACGGTAGAGCTTGTTGTCACCCCTAATGAAACATTGCTCGATGTGGAGGGGTTGACGACACTGTCCCTCTCGCGATAAAGCCTCCTGCGGTGGTTCTTGCTCCCGAAGCACTCGCTCCTTTGGGAGAGGCACCCTTGGTGGTCGCCGTCTCCACGGGTCTTCCTGAGGGCGGCCCAGAGGCTGGGATGGATAGAGTCGAGACCACTCCCCCTTCGTTTGAGCCCGCAGTGGCTGCCGCTGCTCCTTCCTTAGAGGCCGTTACACCAGCTCGTGTCCCTGATACTGTGCCCGAGGTTGCGGCGGAAGCCGTTGAAGCTGCCATCCATCCAGTTCAGAATGGAAGGAGCCTCGAAGGTAACCTTCCACTTTTTAAACTAGTAGTCTTTCCGTTATCTGAACTCTTTGTCTTTTCAGAATTGCGCGGACTGGCGGCCTCTATTGCCGATCTGTCTCCCCGGCAATCCTTTCAGCGTCTGCTGGAGATGGCCGCTCCGCAGGCGATATCTCCTCAACGCATCGTCCTCTCGTCTGGGAAAGGTGAGTGTTGTTTACTATCTTTTCATAGCATTGTTGTTATTTCGCGAAATGACACTGACATCCTTTACAGTTCTGGAGGCCGACGACGAGGTTGAGGTTCTCGAAGGGCCAGGGGAGCCTTCAGCTCCTTCTTGCATGACTGTGGGTAAGTGAAGTCTCAGTATTGTCCCACTTGTTCTTCTGCTTAAAAGATTCACTGATCTTTTTATAAATCTGAACAGCCCTGCCAGTTCTTATAGCGCTGGAGTCACGCATCGTCATGCCGCCCGGCCCTTATGCTTTGCGAGCCTCAGACCGTCTGGCGAAATTAAGCCGTGACTCCCTGTCATCCCTGATCGAGGAGCTTCGTGCGAGCAATGTAATCACAGCCCAAGCGTTTGCTGCTGAAGCTAACGACTTTTTCCCTTTCTTGCTACCTATCATAATGAGGCGGTGGTGCAAGTCTGGGTGGAGTTTTGTCGGCAGGTGGAAACTTGCTTGCATGTGCTTGAGTGTACTCGCCTTTCTTCGGAGGCTGCAGCTACGAAGGTGAGCTTACGGGACTTAATCGAGCGGTGCGCGGCGAATATGGTGTCATGTGAAAAGAGGCTCGGCCGCAAGTTTTCGGAGAGGGAGCTGGCTTCGAAGGCACTGAACGAGCTCCAAGCCAACATTACAGCCAAGGCCAACAAAGCGTATGAACTCTGGCGAATACTTCAAGAGGCCATCAAGGAGGTGGTGGCCATCGACAAAGCTGCGGTGTTCACTTATGAAAAGGTTGAGGCTTACAAGGCTACCGAGAAAGAGCTTGAAAGCCGGCTCGCCTCATATCAGGCCCAACAAGCTCAGGCGGAGACCCGTCTTTTGGCGATTTTGAATCACGAAGGCGAGGCCCAGCGAAAGAGGGATGGGCTGACCAAGTTACTAAATCGCCCGCCGACCTGAAGACTTGTATATCTTCTGTCTTTTTTTCTTCTTTCGTACATACTCCTGAATAAGAGTATATTTTTGTTCTTTCACGAATTGTACTTTGTATCCATTTTTGGTTCATGAATAAAAGACATATTTTTCTTCTCAATGGTGTGTCCATTTTTATTGAATGTATTCTGCAGATGGTCTATCTTGATCTCCTTGCAGGACAACGATGGCTTAGGATTCAGGGTTAATATCTGCCCCCTAAGACTTTTCAACTTTATGTTAGTGTATATGTCCTAGAGGCCATTACTGTATCATACAAGCTTGTATATTACTTAATGGAAACTTGGGATATTCACAGTTGTATAGACAATCTTGCTCGAAATGGTAGTATGCTACTTGGTTTGTCTCTGCTTTAATGTGTACATGTGTTTCTTTATTGTATCACCTATACGTATTAGTGGAGCCCTTAGGATCTTTGCTTGATTACCAGCGTTGTTGTGATGGCAGTCACACTCGTGGGGGCTGGGTAATCTACAAGCACATCCTTATTTACACGTCCCTGGTCATAGGATTATCGAGACAGAGCATCGATACTCCGGATTAGACTAGCGTATGCGCTTCTCATCCAGCACGGGAGACGGCCTGTCCCACAGCCGTCATTACGTCGTACTTGAGATAGTATGCGGGTGCTCGTTAGGTTACGAGGACACTGGATAGGACTCGTCAGGAACTGTTGGTTGGTTTTATACCTATCGTCAGTTATCAGTTCCCAGGTGACATGAGTACAGCTTAGTCCGCTGACTTGACACTGTCACTTCGCCTCGAGTGTGTTCCCACTGCACTTTGATTACTACCCTACCACGGCTCAAAGGAGTCGTGCAAACAGGTAGTTTTTGGGTGCAGTCCCGAAGCACTTGGAGGCAGTGACGGTTAGACAGGATTCGTCTTTCCCGGTATTGGGGGTTGACATCGCGCTGTGTCCAAGAGAGCCATTACACAAGTAGTCCCTGGCCAGAGCAAGCGAGATATACTGGTAGGTTTCCAGTGTTATCTCAGGGTGTTCTGGGCTACACTCCGACACGACTTGTACCGCTATTAGGGGACTGACGTTTACCGCCCCCTAGGCCCGCCATGCGATGTATCAGACGAACAGACCGGACTGTATGGAGACTGTCACATTCAGGCTCAGTAGGAGTTCAGATGGGTTCACCTCGTCAGTCTTCTTATCGGCATCTACCTGGGGACCGTTACGTACAGCTAGTGCCGCTTGCGGTCTGTGGTTAAACCCACTACCAGCGTAGTGTCGAGTCTTTAGAGTCCCACACAGAGGGTTATTCGCCTTTAGACAAAATGAGTAGAGGTCGCATGGTTTTGCGACAGGGTTCGTTCACATCCGCGCACTTGTGCACGTTTGCTGTCCGGACAGCTTATACTATCGGGCTTTGGTTTAAGCCGGATCCTAGTATATGATTTGGGATTGGTTTATCTCATTGTATTCGTGTTCCTCGGATCACGGATACGGGTGTGTATGCACAGTTGACTGAGACAGAGGCAGAGGATTTTGATTAGGGTTGATGACCATTGTCATTTTCTTAACCCAAATACTTATGTGTGAATTATGATTAATTGATATTAGTTAATTATAATTGTGCATGGTAAGGGTTGTTGACCATTTGACTATACTTGACTTGTTGACCTAGGTTGACATGTTGACCATCATCATTCCATATGAAAGATGCTCTTTGATCCTTGCAAATGGCATTTAATGTGAAATGATAATGGTCAAGTCTTGATTAACCATGACAATTATCATAGCTAATTATCTAATTTCCATAATTCACATATATGAGGAGAATGGTTCATTTTATTCTCATTCTATCATTTTGGTTCTCTCTCCTCCTCTTCCTCTCCCTCTAGCTCTCCCCTCTCATGAGTTGAGAATCTCTTGAGCTTGAGATAAATCCTTCTAAAATACTCTCTACTCTTTCTAAGGTTCTAGGATTAGCACCCCAAGCATCTTAGTTACTTCTAGTTTGAAGTTGAAGCCAAAGGTTGAGGCTCTCGGGTGGATCCTTCTTCGACAAGAGAAGGCGACAAGGAGATCACTTTCATTCACTCCAAGGAGCAAGGAGAGAAGGACTAGAAGCCCTAGGTATAACCTCTTTTCCGAGTAGCTAAACTTTTTAGCTTTGTAGTTAGTTTTTGTTTAGCAAAGATCTTCATTTTGTTAGTCCATGTTGCCTTGAGCGTTAAAAATCCGATTTTTATACCGTTTCCGCCTCCCCGCAAGCACCGGGGTGGGCAACGTGGACTTACACTTTATGCGCCGTGAGGGTCTCATAAAGAATTTTCTCCTTATGGGTCGAGGGGATCCCATAGGTGTAATTTTTCCTTAAGAATCGTGAGGATTCCTAAGCGTGTTTTCTCTTGAAAGTCGTAAGGATCTCACAAGAGAATTTGCTCCCTTACGAGTCATGGGGACCCGCAAGTGATGGGTGAAGTTGTCTTTATCCGCATTCCACGGAGTTAAGGGTTGTTCTGGATGCTTCCCACGGGTTCACTGCCGTGTTTGGCGAGGACCAGGCTCCGCTCTGGATGTTTTCCAGGGTACCGTAGTTTAAAGACCTTGCGAGGATAAGGACATCATAGTCCGTGGGTTTAAGGACTCCACAGTCCGTTGTTGTTAGTTTTAAGACATCACGGTCAAGGTTAAGGACATCATAGTCCGTGGATTTAAGGACTCCACAGTCCGTTGTTAGTTTTAAGACATCACGATCGAGGTTAAGGACATCATAGTCCGTGGGTTTAAGGACTCCACAGTCCGTTGTTAGTTTTAAGACATCACGGTCGAGCTTAAGGACATCATAGTCCGTGGATTTAAGGACTCCACAGTCCGTTGTTTGCTCTGGATACTTCCCACGGGTTCACTGCCGTATTCGGCGAGGACCAGGCTCTGCTCTGGATGCTTCATACGGGTTCACTGCCGTGCTCTGCGAGGACCAGGATCCGCTCTGGACGTTTTCCACAGGGTCAGAAGTGACATAATCCGCGTTCCACGTAGCCAGGAATTTTGCTCTAGATGCTTCCCACGGGTTCATTGCCGTGTTCGGCGAGGACTGGGGTCCGCTCTGGATGCTTCACACGGGTTCACTGCAGTGCTCTGTGAGGACCAGGATCCGCTCTGGACGTTTTCCACGGGGTCAGGAGTGACATAATCCGCGTTCCACGTAGCCAGGAATTTTGCTTTAGATGCTTCCTATGGGTTCACTGCCGTATTCGGCGAAGACTAGGCTCCGCTCTGGATGCTTCACACGGGTTCACTGTCGTGCTCTGCGAGGACCAGGACCCGCTCTGGACATTTTCTACGGGGTCAGAAGTGACATAATCCGCGTTCCACGTAGCCAGGAATTTTGCTCTAGATGCTTCCCACGGGTTCACTGCCGTGTTCGGCGAGAACTAGGCTCTGCTCTGGATGCTTCACATGGGTTCACTGCCGTGCTTTGCGAGGACCAGGATCCGCTCTGGACGTTTTCCACGGGGTCAAAAGTGATATAATCCGCGTTCCACGTAGCCGGGAAGGGTTGACTTTATCCGCATTTCATGGAGTTGGAATTTGACTCTCGGTCATCTGTACACCACCGAGTCATGGAAGGGGGTTGCCGCTGTTCCGCTTTGCTTGATGTTGTGTCTGCTGAGACAAATGTTGAGATGATCTCCAGGCTATCTGTAACCCATCGAGATTTGGCTTCTTCTTCTGATGAAACCTAGGGAGGAGGAGTGTGATTCCTTCATTGTTTGCGCCCCTGGATTGTATACAGGGATTGATGTAATATCACCTGTAGGGCATAAATTTTATTTTTATTTTTATTTTATTTCTTTTCGCGATACTCTATCATTTCAGCTTTTATATCGCGAAGGTCGCGATTGCCCCATCATTTCAGCTATTTTACGCGGTGCCCAATCATTTCGGCTATTTGTTTTATTTTTACTCACTGCTTTGTATTGCGAGTTGCCCAATCATTTCGGCTATATGTTTTATTTTTACTCACTGCTTTTTATTGTGAGTTGCCCAATCATTTCGGCTATTTCGAATGGATACATTTTTACTTGCTGATTTTGTCGCAAGTTGCCCCATCATTTCGGCTATTTCGTATGCATGTATGGTTCGCTGGCATTTTGCCGCCAGCTTGGGATTAGACATCGATTTCGGCATCAACACCGCTACAACTGGGATATTGCCAGAAGCGAATCATCATTTTCCTCTGTCGATATCGAGCAAAGGTGGCTTAGCGAACAGGGTTAGGATCCTGTCGGCTAAGGCTTTTGACTTCATGAGCCATAAGGGTCTCATAAAGGTATTTCTCCCTATGAGTCGTGAGGATCTCGTAGGCGCGTTTTCACCTTAGGAATCGTGAGGACTCCTAAGTGTATGTTCTCTTGTAAGTCGTAAGGATCTTACAAGAGAGTTTTCCTTTATAAGTCGAGAGGACTCACAAGGGTTGTTCACCGTGCGAACATATCCCTGGTCACGGGTGGGACTTGGTTAGGGAAATGTTTATTCGCGCCCGTGGATTGTATACAAGGGTCAGTGTTGCACCGCTTGTACGGCAGTATTGGAGGTTGTGGGGGCTGCTTAAGAACAGGTTCAGATCTCTGTAACTTAAGACTTTTGAATATTATAAGCCGTGAGGGTCCCATAAGAGAGTTCTCCTTACGAGTCGTGAGGATCTCGCAAGTGTAATTTCTCCCTAGGGATCATGGGGATCTCTAAGTGTGTTGCTCCCTTGTGAGTCGTAAGGATCTCACGCAGGTGGTTTCTCCTTACAAGGTCGAGAGGACCTTACAAGTGTCTTTTAACGAGGCTGGGTTTTCACAAACACTCGCCGGTAGCCCTGCTGTTTTTACTCATGGAGCCCTTTCGGGTTTTCATCTGTGCCCATTTTGCTTATGGACATACCGTTTTCTCTCTTCTTCTTTTTTATTCTTTTTTTTATTCTAACGAGGTTGCGCCCTTTCGGGTTTTCACAAGACTCACCGGTAGCCCTGCTGTTTTTACTCACGGAGCCCTTTCGGGTTTTCATCTGTGCCCATTTTGCTTATGGACATACTGTTTTTTTTATTCTCTTTTTTTTCTTGTATCAGCTTTGGGATGCTGCAATCTACCGTAGTTTATCGACATCTCGGTCAATAGCTAGTTTTAGTACGTAGTGGTCCGTTGCTAGTTTTAGTACGTAGTGGTCCGTTTCTAGTTCAAGGACGTTTCGGTCCGTTGTTAGTTTAAGGACGTTTCGGTCCGTTGTTAGTTTAAGGACGTTTCGGTCCGTTGTAAAGTAAACCGGTTACTACTTATAGAGTTTGGGCTTAGAAAGATAGCGAGCAGACATCGTCGTCTTCATCTATCATTGACCTAGGCTGTGACTCGTCAAGCGTAGTATTTCTTCAGGAAGCGACCGTTTATTGGTCTGAAAGGTCTTTCACCATGCATGTCCATGAGTAGATAGGCTCCACCCTGGTAGACCTTATTTATGATGTACAAGCCTTCATAGTTCGGCTCGAATTTTCCCCGCTTGGCGCGATTTGGGATCATAGGTCTTTTGACCACTAGCACGAGTTCGCCTTGGCGGAATGTTCTCGGCCTAGTCAATCTTTCATATGAGCGCGTCATCTTTGCTTTATAAGCCTCCAGATTTTGTTGCGCTATGAGCCGGGTTTCATCAAGGGCATCGAGCTCCTCAAGCCGAAGGTGAGCATTCTCTTCGTCCATTAGCTCATAATGGACTGCCACTCGTAGAGAGGGTAACTCTATCTCGAGGGGGAGTACCGCTTCTGTACCGAATACCAACGCGTACGGTGTTGTGTTCGGCCGTCTTGAACGTAGTTCGATACGCCCAGAGAGCTTCTTGTAGTCTTTCGTGCCAGTCTTTCTTATTTCGAGACACTGTCTTCTTTACGATCTTCGTCAAGGTCTTGTTGAAAGCCTCAGCTAGACCATTAGCCTGACGATTATAGACCAAAGAGTATCTCCAGTCTATGTTATGTTGTTGTGAGAAACGGTTGATCTTGTGGCTTCTGTAGGCTGGCCCGTTGCCGGAAATGATTCGTCTCGGAGTTCCAAACCGATAAATGACTTGTGTCTTGAAGAAATGGAGGATATTCTCCGTCTTCACTTCGCTCAGCGGTACTGCTTCTGCCCATTTGGAGAAGTAATCAGTCGTCGCCAAAAAGAATCGATGTCTCCTGGACGATGCTGGTTCGATGGGTCCGATTATGTCAGTCCCCCACATTTCGAACGGCCAGCTAGCCACCGTTGGATGTAGTGGATTTGAATGCTGATGGATGAAGTCCCCGTGAATCTGGCACGAGTGGCATTTCTTTGCATACTCAAGGCCGTCTTGGATCATCGTGGGCCAATAATAACTCATCCGTTTGATCTTCAACTTCATCTTCGGCCCGGCTTGGTGAGAACCGTAAAGTCCGTCATGAGTTTCTTGGACAACTCTCTTTGCCTCTTCAGGTCCCAGGCATCTCAACCATAAGGAATCAAATGATCTCTTATACAGGGTATCATTGACGAAGGCGAAAGATAGGGCTCGCTTCATGAGCTGATGTTTTGAGGACGCATCATCAGGCGTTCGACGGGATTTGAAGTAGTCTATAAAGACTTCCCTCCAATCTTCAGCCTTTTCCTCGTCTTTTTTTTGCAGGGTCGTTTGCTCGGTCGCTCTCTTTTCCTCGGACGATTCCGGAGATATTTCTGCCGGTGCGAGGACCCGACGGCTTTGTACCACGATTCTTACGTCATCGAGGTTCTCATCGGCCAATTATTTAGCAAGCTTGGCTAATGCATCCGCTTTGCTATTTTCCGCATGCGTTATGCTTTCCAAGATGTAGGAAGGTATTTGGGTCAGCAGTTGCTGTACCCTCTCATCGTACTTTACTAGTTCTGGTTTGCACGTTTGGTAGTCGCCATTTGCTTGACTAACGACCAGTTGGGAGTCTCCGTATATGAGGAGGTTTTCAATTTCCATGTCGACGGCGATCTCGAGGCCTGCTATCAAAGCTTCATATTCGGCTTCATTGTTTGTCCTCAGCTCTGTTAAGGAGAAAGCAAAGCGCGTTATCTCTCCTTGCGGGGTCACGAAGATAAGGACTACCCCTGATTTGATTATAGGCGTGTTCTGTTTGCGTTTCTTCATGGAAGACGCTCCATCAAAATAAAGTTCCCACCGGATACCACTACCATCGATCGCATCAAACGCATGTTCGTCTGGCACTTCACAATTCAAGGGAGAATCGGCCGGTATCGGATGTTCGGCGAGGAAATCGGCGATGGCCTGGCCTTTCACTGCCTTAAGAAGCTGATAAGTTATTGAGAACTCCATCAAGAGCAGGGCCCATTTAGCGAGCCGTCCCGTCAATATGGCCTTAAACATCAAATATTTAAGAGGGTCCACCTTCGATATGAGACGGACTTCATGCCCCAATGCATAGTGCCGGAGTTTCGTTATCGTGAAGATCAACGCCAGGCAGTGTTTTTCGATGGGAGAATAATTGCTTTCTGCCCCCAGGAGAACTCGACTCAGGTAGTAGAGGGCTCTTTCTTTTCCTTGGTCGTTCTCTTGTGCCCACAGCGCGCCTAAAGAACCATCAAGGGCTGTTGTATACAGAATGAGAGGCTTTCCTTTGACCCGGGCAGCCAGCACCGGTGGATTCTGCAAGTATTGCTTGATTCCGTCCAGCGCACTTTGGCATTTTTGATCCCAGACGAACGGGGTTCCCTTCTTCATCAGGTGACTGTAGGAGCGGCACTTGCCAGAGAGATTGGCTATAAATCGCCGAATATACGCAAGCTTTCCTTAGAGAGACCGCAACTGCTTGAGAGTTCTTGGCGGGGGTATTTCCATAATTGCTTTGATCTTTGACGGATCTATCTCGATACCTCGGTGTCGGACGATAAATCCCAGGAACTTGCCCGAGGAAACTCCAAATGCGCATTTGAGAGGGTTCATCTTCAAGTTGTATTGCCGAAGGCGTTGAAATACGATCTTCAGATGCTCAAGATGTTCCTCGTATGATTTGCTTTTAACCACGAGGTCGTCGATATAACATTCGACAATTTCATGTATGTGGTCATCGAAGATCTTTGTCATGTCCCTCTGGTAGGTGGCACCGGCGTTCTTTAGACCGAAAGGCATCACCTTGTAGCAAAATATACCCAAAGGGGGCCGGAAGGCAGTGTGCTTCTGATCTTCAGTATGTATCTTTATCTGATTATATCCCGATGAACCATCCATAAAGGAGAAAACTTCGTGAGTGGACGTGTAATCTATCATTAGCTCGGTGACTGGTACCGGGAAGTCATCCTTCGGGCAGGCTTTATTGAGATCCCGAAAGTCCACGCATATGCACACTGTCCCGTTTTTCTTCATCACTGGGATGATGTTGGCGATCCAGTCAGGATACTGAACTTCTTGGATGAAGCCGAAGTCGATTAGCTTCTTGACCTCGGCGTTGATACTCATCTCAAGCTCGAGCCGCATTCTTCTTGGTGCTTGTTTGATTGGCTTAACGTCTGGAGATTTCGCTAATTTGTGCACAGCGATCTCTGGGTCTAGTACTGGCATCTCGGAATAGTTCCACGCGAAGCAATCCTTATGCTATATAAGCACATCTTTTAGTGTAGCTACTCTTTCTTTAGAAAGCAACTCACTGACGAATGTCGGCCGCGAATCACTCGGCGTTCCCAAATCAATTTTCTTGAGATCATCTGCAGTAGTATGTATTCCATCTTCCAGCTCTTTTGGCGTCGGTGGAAACTCTGAGATCACCTCGTCATCATTGTTTTCGAAGCACCAGGGGAGTTCATCCATATTCTCGGGCACTTCTTTTGATAGCGTTATCATATGACAAGTACGAACTCGCTTCCAAGACCGATGTTGATCTGGTTCTATTCTCGTTATATGCGTGGCTTTGGGTTCATGCTTCTGCGGCGGGGTTACACTCCAGCTGCTGGATAGAGCGAATTTGCCGAGCTGATATTGGTCTTCGACCCAATTCTTGAAGGTGAAGCAGTCTTCGAGAGGATGTCCTATTACTCGGTGATAAGAGCAATAGTCTGGGTGAGAGACCTCGCCTGCTTTCTCGGGGTGTTTGGACTCCGGAAGTGTGATCATCTGATGTTTTATGGCAAGCTCAAGTATCTTCCGTGTTTTGTTCTGAGGAAAAGAGTATGCTCGGCTCATCTTCTTTATAAGAGACGAGTCTGGATAGCCCGATTCCTAATCACATGGCTCCTTGGTCCTGGTTTGTCGCTGTTGAACGCCTTTCCCGTTCTTTGATTTATTTTTGCCTCTGCGTCGGGCCTTTTGTATGACAGGTTGATAAGGAAGAGCATTGTCATTCTCCGTGACCTGCTGAAGGAGGAGCTACGTCCTGGCTTTCTCGTAAATGGCCATTTCACGGTTATGGTCATCCCAGATCTTTTGACCCGCTTCCCTGATAAGCTTGTCCATCGTTCTTCAAATGACGGACTCGGCATTTTGATTGCAGGATCTCGTTTTGGCTCAGGGTCAGCGTTTTCTGACAGGGCGTCCTCTTCTTCATCGAAATCATATATGACGTAGCTACCACAGACTCGTTCCTGTTTCCCGGATTTCACGTATCCGAGCCCGAGCGTTTCCATTCTCCCATTGGGCAACTTGCGCTGTGTTCCAGGGACATCCCAAATCCTGTTGTAGAACCGAGCTTATCAAATGGTTTGTTTAAGGGGTATCCCTTGGCGCTTCAAAAGCCTTCTCAAGCCTTCTGAGTAATATCTAGGCAGACGGATGGGCTGGGGCCCGTCGAGCGTAGAATCGGTGCCACGCCAGATTTCCTTCTCCACTTTGGTTTGCCCAGATCGGTAAAATAGGATCTCCTTTTCACCCTTTCGCCTGGGGGGACGAAAAATGTCTGCAGTTCTTGCACACCATAAGCTTTGAGTGCATCGAGATCTTTGTAATGCTCCCATGGAACCATGATAATTTGCAGACTTCGATTATTGCCAGCGAAAGCTTGTATTGACGGCCGAGCGGAGAATACAGCATTAACCTCATCTTCCGAGTCGCTGCCGAAGATCAACATGGGGGCGGACGGTCCTGGGTTGTTGCGTTGAGGCGGCCCCGAATAAACTATCTCTTCCTCCTCCTCGGTATCACTCCAGAAAACTGGAATAGTGGTGATAGCTTTTTTCTTCGGTTTGTGACATCTCTCCGTGTCCTCGAAGTCTGGTAAGAAGTATTTTGCATCTTCGTACTTTCGGACTTCGTTCACGGAGAATGGGTTCAACTCTCTCGTCACAGTGTACTCGAGGCCATCTTTAAAATACTTCATACACTGGTGCTGTGTAGAAGGAATAATGTTGTACTCATGTAACCAAGGCCGGCCGAGCAAAGCATTGTAGCAAGTCTTGGCGTCAATGACGTGAAATTTAATATCCGTGACTAGTAGCCCAAAGCGCAGCGTCAGTATCATAGACCCAAGAGTCCGTGACGACTGGGAGTCAAAACCATATATGGTAATTTTATCACGAGCGAGGTGCTGAACGCTCGTGCAGATCTCCTTCAACACTCGCACGTTGAGGAGATTGACGGAAGACCCATTGTCGACCAGGATTTTGCCTATCTTTATATCATGGTAGTACCCTGAGACATAGAGGGGACGGTTGTGCTCGCAGGTCCCAAGGAGGAGGTCTTCGTCGCCGAAGGTGATATCAGCAGTGTGCACTTCTTCCAGCTCGTCTTTCATCTTTTCTTCAGTAAGGAAAGCTTGGAATTGCTCCGGCTCCTGTAGCGCCTTGATCAATGAATCTCTTGCTTCTTTTGATAGCAAAAGGGTATCGAGAATGCTGAGCTGCGAGGGTAATTTTCTCGAGTGCGCCAGAATGTTGTAGTCCACCTTACTTTTCCTTGGCGGGTCCTTGGCGGTCAGCTCTTTCATGACTTGGTCATCTAGGGCGATGTCTTCAGAGACCTTCTCTTTTCCCTTATCTTTTCTGTTCGCGGGTCCGAGATTCTTTTCGTGCAGCGTACGATTGCGCAGCTGGATATTTTCACAGGTCTTCGATTCTCCCTCCTTTCCCGAGGTGGATTCCTTGAATAGAGGGCCAAGAGCCATCTCTTCATCGGAGTCGCTCCCGAACGTGAGAACTTGCGATCCCCCAGCGTTAACCATGCGACAGTTGCCGGTAGTTCTTTCAAGCTCCTCGGTCGTATTTCTTCGCTCCCGACGAGTTCTGCGTTTCATCAGCTTGAAATGCTGCCGGTGAGCGACATATCCCTGCCACCATCTTTTAGAAGAGTCGCATTCTTCGGTGGGATGCGAAATCTTTCGATGATATGAGCAGTAACTAGGATGCATCTCTGCTTCACCGACAGTGTCTCCTTCAGAGGGTGGTAGCTTCATTCCCATTGATATGGCTTTAGCAAATCTTTTCCTCATCTTGAACTCGTTTTTATTCGCGACGGATGTCCCTTGATTCGGCAGGAGTGTCTCGACTCTTTCATCCAGTCGCCGGCATTTGGCTTTTTCAAATATGGCCATCTCACGCTTCCGATCGGTTTTACTTTTCAGATGAATTTCATTCAGGAAGGCGTCGATCATTTCGTCTGACGGCCATAGAAGTTCCGGCTCAGGACCTGTCCCCAGTCTCTTTGTGCAGGGAGCTTCTTCATTGTCTAGCGATGAATGAGAGATCACATGGAAACTTGCAACGTAATCCTCAGATCCTTCCGACGAGTCTTCTCCATCATCTTCGTCCTCAAGGACGTGGCTGAGGAACTCTTGGAGCGTGATTGGAGTCCATGCTTTCTGGTTATACTCTTCCAGCGCGTCAATCTGCTTCTGTAGGTCCGTGCGCTTGTCACCAGGCTTCACGGGCTTCTTGGCTTTCTTCTTCTTTTTCGAAGATTTCGGCGGCTGGGTGTGAGCACTTTGGCTATCACCACCAATGTTTGGAGTTGGGCGCGGCTTCAGCATCCCTTCGATGATCTGGGGTTCTAACGGATTCGTCCACTTGATCGCCGGGCATGTCTGGAGATCATTCAGCATCCTTCTGGTTTTGGCCGAAAGAACGACCTCCCATGGAGCTTCTTCAATAAAAGAGCACGTTACCCCCGGTGTGTCCATCCTCTTAGGAGTGTGCGGTTGTGGTGGGCTTATTTCCATTTCTCAGACAGTGCAAACTTGCCTTGTGGGTATTGATCCTCGATCCATCCCTTAAAGACGAAGCAATCTTCGATCGGGTGACTTACCGTTTGGTGGTAAGGGCAATAATTGGGATTATTCGCTTCACCGGGTTGCAGTGGACGCTTTGGATTTGGTAGATTGATGAGCCTGTTGCGCATCGCCAGTTCGAACAATCTCTTCGTTTTGTCCCGTGGGAACGAGTAAGGGCGCTTCATTTTCTCATTATAATAACGCCGTCTCTTTTCTATTTGATCCGTCAGTTTGGGAGCACTGGGCTGCTGTTGGGTGTTCGCAACGAAGGTCGCCTTCCCTTTACCCTTTTCGTTCCGCGGCTACGGTTTCGGGGGAGACGGTCTATGACCCATCTGATCCATCTGGGCTAGCTTATCTATTAAAGCTTGGAATGTGGTCAGTTTGAAGAACATCATGAACTGTGAAATAGTTGCATGAGGGTCTAGGGTGCCCACGAACATGCCCACCGCTGGTGCTTCTTTGATACGATGTTCGCACTTCGACCACAGGTTCCGCCATCGGATTGCGTATTGAACCCACGTCTCGCCCGGCTTCACCCGGGCATTGATCAATGCCATTATTGGGGTGCATTCACTAGCACTTGCGAATCGTTGGGTGAACAACAACTCCATTTCCGTGAAAGTTTTGACGGAGTCATTTGGAAGTTCGGAGTACCACTCGAATGCCGTCTCTGATAAGCTGCCGACGAATTGGCGAAGCAAGAGCTTATCATCGCCACCAGTATTGCCACAGAGGGCCCTGAACTGAGCAACATGTTGATGGGGATTGCCTGTCCCCTTGTACACATGGAATTTCGGGATCGTGTAGCCCGGCGGATACTTTATCTGATCATACCAGTCTGGATATGGTCGTCCATTTCTAACAATTTGCCCAGCCGCTTCATTCGCCCGGTGAACTCGTATCTGCTGAGCGATATAGTCATCCAGGACGGACTTGGAAATTGTTTCCTCCTTGGCTGTTGAAAGAGCCGGAGGTGGATTTGATGTTTCTCCTCTATCGTCTTCGAGGATAATCGGAGGATCTTCAGCTGGGGGTCCTGCTGGATCATCATACCCACCATGTCTTGGAATAGAAGAGCCATTTGCTTTATATTGGCCGCTTGTTCCGCAGCCTCCTTGTTCTTCTTTTCGAGCATTCTCCAAAGGAATTCAGCATCAGTCTCGTGTTCGTAACGTTGTTCCGATGACGCCTCCGGGTTTTCTTTTGGCCCGGTGAGTGCGGCCATTGCAGTCAGCATCTCCTGAAGCTTCTGCTGTTGCTGTTCCTGAGCTCTTGTGATGGATCGGGTGAGCGGTCGGTGACCCGTAGAAGTGGGGCTATAGTCTTTTCCAGAAGCTATGTAAACAGTGTGTACCCTCATGCCCCCAGACTTAGGGCGTTTGGGCTCAGTGTCTTTGATGTTAGTCGCAGGCACGGGGGTCTTCTCCGGCCTTCTCTTCTTGTAAGCGGTCGAAGTTGAGGGGGCCGTGGCGGTGGGCACCCAGATAGCTTTTCGTGGCTTGGCAGGATGGCTTTCTTCTGGTTGAACGTTCGCCCTTTTTTTGTTGGCGAAGGTAATCTTGATCAACCACTGAGTTCCGGACCTGCAGCCAGACTTTGTAGATCTTAGAGGACAGTCGCTGAGGGGACTGTTCTGGCTTTGCTTCCACAACATTCTCCATCGGAGGAGGAGATATTTTCAGTACGGCGGTAGGAGAATTCCTACGCACCTTATTCAGCAGCTCGAAGCTGTTCTCGGTTGGAACAGCAGCATTAATTTCCGCCGTCGGGGCTGGTGGGGTTAGCCCAAAAGGGGAGTTGCCTCCGGCCTTCCTCACTCGGCGCCAGTAGCGATGTCGAGCGTGTCGAGCTGTTGTGGATGGTTTAGTGACGGGGATGGCTTTGTCTTGCCCCCTGTCCAGGTGAGGGTCGTTGCTGGCGTCAGCCTGTTGAAGACTGATGTCCTTTGAGTAGCAGGAGCGGGAGTTGGGACAGTCAGTCTTGTAAAGAGCGACCCCTTGGCAAGAGAAGCCTCCTTGACGACTCCAGGAGCAGGGTTGGTTACTATCTTCGGAATAACCTTCTCTGGGATTGCAGGCTTCGTTGTGGGCCCACAGGAATTTTGGCCCAATCTGGAGAAGACTGGGGCACCGGATTTGGACGACCCGTTGAGAGGGGCCGCAGTAGCTGTAAGCCGATCGAAGACCGACTTCTTGGGAGCTTCCGGTGTTGGCACAGGAGCAGTGAAGCTCGTTGGCGGGAGCATGGTCCCGAAAAACAACCCTGTGGTGGATTGAGTGACCTGTTCCACGGGCATCGTGAACAGGGAAGCTGCTTGGGGCCCATAGGCTATGCCCCCTGTTGAGGCAGGACGTGGATTGCAGTTGCATGTGGAACACTTTAAGCAGGTGAACGCCATTGAATCCTTTGCTTTCTGCACCAAGAAAAACGCCAAATCTTAGTACCTTGAAACCAAAGGGCAACCATTAACAAACCGTGATTGGTTCGCGAACACGACACATGAAGTATGGAGTGGAAAGAGGAAAAGGTCCTACCGGGCGTGCCAGAATCTGTTCCCTTCCGAAAGACGTGACGAAGACGCGATAAACGTCTTAGCCTGAATTTCGGGGCAGATGCTAATTAGTGCTATCCGTCCACCTCTCCGAAGATGCCAAGTTGATTTATAACACCATGTATCGAAGGTTTAAACGGATGCGGCCGATGTAGCAGACTTCGTCAGATTCCCCCTCGTTTGAGGGGGTTTTGATTGTGGGGACGCTCTTCCCTGCAGGCGCAAGCCCCTGCAGTTAATTACGCTACCGTATCGTGGTAACAACTTTCTCCTTCTCCAGATGGTCACTTCGTGTCGTGGGTGTTTGTTTTGTTTGTGATTGCCCGTGGATTGTATACGGAGACTAATTTATGTTGTCGCCCGTAGGGCGTGGACTAGTCCAAATCCGTATCTTTCTTAGATTTGGGTTTGGGGGGTTTGGGTTTAAGGATACGTTAGTCTCATTTAAGTCTAAGATCAACTTAAACGTTTATTAAGGATACGTTAGTCTAATTTTAGACTAAGATCAACTTAACGGGATCGTTTAGATCCAATAAAAGAGCATTTAGACTCTATTGTTTAGTTTACGGACATTTCGGTCGATTACCAGTTTAAGGACATGGTGGTCCAATGTTAGTTTAAAGACATCCCGGTCAAGGTTAAGGACATCATAGTCTGTGGGTTTAAGGACTCCACTGTCCGTTGTTAGTTTTAAGACATCACGGTCGAGGTTATGGACATCATAGTCCGTGGATTTAAGGACTCCACAGTCCGTTGTTAGTTTTAAGACATCATGGTCGAGGTTAAGCACATCATAGTCCATGAGTTTAAGGACCCTACAGTCCGTTGTTGTTAGTTTTAAGACATCACGGTCAAGATTAAGGACATCATAGTCCGTGAGTATAAAGACCTCACACGTGATGGCTTGAAGACCTAAAGTGTTTTACTAGGGGTCACATGTGGACACGTGAGGGCACCCAAAGGTGGGACCAGATCCCTTTACTTCGTTCTGCAATTAAGTTTTAAACACTTTTTATTTTTATTTTGAGCATCACGTGTTAGCACGTGACGGTCATCTGTGCGTTGATCACTAAAGCGTTTGCTAAGGGGTCACATGGTAATACGTGAGAGCGCCCAAAGCTTGGATTTCCTTTGTTTTTTTCTTTCTGTGTTTTGGGAGTCACGTGGGAGCACGTGAGGCGTTGCCTCAGAGCTTTTTCCTTCTCATTTTTGGGGATCTCTTCAGGGGTCACGTGGGGCTACGTGACCTTAGTCCTTTGCATGTACAGAGATCTTTTGAGTCTCGTTATCTTTATCTTGAGAATTAAATTCTCTGTAGAGTTAAACCCTAATCATGATTTTGGAGGAATTAAATTCCTATTATGAAAGAATTAAATTCTCATATAAGGGTTAAACCCTAATTTTCTTTAGAGGAATTAAATTCCCGTATATGTCAAAGAATTAAATTCTTGTATAGGGTGAAACCCTAGTTCTGTTTTGGAGGAATTAAATTCCTATGATTTTGGGAGAATTAAATTCTCATATAGGGTTAAACCCTACATTTGTTTTGGGAGAATTAAATTCTCTAAACTCAATTCTCCCTCTAAGTTTTGGATCTGCATGGCAGGATCTCAACCCGATGAGAATTAAATTCTCAACTTATGGGGAGATGTGCTCTTTGCAGATCTTCAACCAGAGGAAGAACTAAGTTCTTTTGCAGAAGAGTTAAACTCTTAGATTGAGAATTAAATTCTCTGTTTGAAGTTTTGATCCCCCTTTTTTTTCTTACCTAGGGTTTCTCTTTTTAGAGAATTAAATTCTCCTTTCTTTTTCTCTCTGAAATTTCAAGATTCCAAAGCACTCTCTCTCCAAAAAATTCTTCCCCTTCTCTTCTCTTGGAACCTATTTATAGGAGAAGGAAAAGAATCAATTTGCTTAGCAAATCTTTCATTGAAAGATTTTGTTTGTTTTCATAATTAATATGAGCCTTTAGATCATACACTGAATTTTGTTCACCGTACGATTTTAAATCCAAAGATATTCTGTTTGTTATTTCTGGTGAGATTTTAGGGGAAATCTTTCCTTGTCTAAGATTTTTCCATGAATTGGTGATATTTAATCACCCCTGGATTTTTAATCCAACGGTTCTCCTTAATCCTTTCCCATTTGGAAAGATTTTAGAGAAATTTAGAATTTTAATTCTATTAAACTATAAGGTTTTCAAAGTCGGTCACGTGCTGGCACGTGACCATTGGTCACGTGTGAGCACGTGACCCCCAATTGAGCCCTTTAACGGCCGCTTGTTTATGTTGTTGTTTTAACCATCACGTGTCAACACGTAACCAATCACGTGTTGACACGTGATACCTCGTTGAGGTATTTTCTGATTTTTAGAATTAAATTCTATTAAGCTGTAAGGCTTTCAAAGCCTGTCATGTACTGGCACGTGACCCTTGGTCACGTGGGAGCACGTGACCCCAATTGAGCCATCTTTCAGTAGTTTGTTATCATTTCTGTTTGATGAGATTTTAACCATTACATGTCATCACGTGACCGTTGGTCACGTATGAACACGTGATACCACATTGAGGTAATTCCTGATTTTTATTCAGGAAACAATATGGTTAGGCATGAAATCTGAAATATGTGATATTTCGGGTTTATGATGTCTAAGGTGGTTGCGGATTCCAATTGTTGTAGTTTTCACTTTCTTTTCTGCGACCGTAAGTGTAATATGTGGTGTATCGCTGGTTTCATTGCTATATGTCAACGACAATTGGGATACGCATATTTACTTACGTTGATGACATGTGATGTTATGTGTTGCTGTAATATGTTATATTGGATCGTCGTGTTTAAATAGCCGGGGTTTTTTGCGTGGGATGAGAGTTTTTCATTTTTCATTCATGTAAAAACTTGTATGTAATATTCTTTTATTGGGGCACTTCCGGGTTGAGGATGATGTCACCATTGATGTATATTATTTATTTTTCCACATTATGATAGATCCAAGGTGGGGAGCACAAGTAACCGGGTTGTAGAGTCCAGTGGGAGACCATCTCGAAGAGTCGAGACCGGGTCTCCTAACTCTAGAATTGGTAGGGTTGCTTACCTCTCACGTAGGGATCTAGGAATGTGGGTTTGGCTATTCATCACGACCGTGGAATCCGTGTTTTTTACTGGTTTAATTTAAAACACGGAATTTCTAGTATATCCAATATTTCATATGTGGACTTCTGATGCAGATATTCTGTGACGTGATCACTTTATATGATGAGACGAATGTTGTTATTATATATATGATATATAATAAACATTGCTTATGTTTTGCACCCGCGCCAGTCCCACCCCTCTATGTCGTTAGTTAAGTAACCTAACGGTGCATAACGGGACATTGTGGCGAATGCGGATGGCATAAGTGTACGCTTTATTTTCGTTTCTTTAACTGTGATGCTTAGGAAGCATAAATGATCTGACTTCATTAATAAGATTAATGAAAAGAAAGAAACCTAATGATGTTGTGGAATCAAATTTTCAAAACTGGTAGCTCTAGTTCTTGCTTTGCATAGTGGTGTTCCTTGATGAATATCCCGCACCTCATTCGATGAGAAAAGAGCCGAGATCCCTTCATCGGGAATGACCTCTTTAGCAAAAGCTAGCAGATGCTACACTCACTCGGTTTATTTTGAAAAACTTGATTTTAAAAAGCGGAGCTTAAACCACTCCTTTTTCAAATCACTCGATTCTACAACGATATCAGGTTAATTACGCAAAAGGTTTTCTTAAAAACATGTCGTAGGCCTCCGTCATTTCAGATAAGTACTATTTAGTATTCGTGCTACGTTTGTTGACCATAACCAAGGCGCAGTGTGTGGTAGCTAATTAGTGCTTATCTGCAGCATATGATGCGATTGAGTTAGGGTAGTCGTACGACTTTGTTGACCATAGCCAACGGTCGTACGGGTGGGTTTAATTCAATCATGAAATGACGGGTTGAACTTGACTAACGCTTATGATTTGTTGACCATAGCCAAGGTCATGAGTTGCTAGGGGCAAAATATTATCGGGAATTTCAAGTGTTGAAATTTGCAATGAGATTGCATACTTTCTATGAGTTAGTTGGATCTCGATACCCACTGCGAGTAAGAGTTACTCCTGAGAGAGTTTTGCACATTACAATTAGTTGATCAAAGTAGGTGTCTAGAAAGGTGTTAACGGAGTTACGCCCCTGGGAAAAAGAGGTTTATTTTAATTAGGTCCGTGCGAAAGTAAGGGGAACCTCCCTCAAAGTACTGACACTGGCCTGTCCGAAAGATTAGCAAACTTATAGGGTGTAATTAATCTCGGCTAGTCTTACCTTTTAGGGTTTGAAGTAAGATTTGATAAAAACAGTGAGAGCCATCCTGATTAGATAAAATAATAATCAATCTGATCTTGCAAGAGCATACGGTAAGTGTTTTCTTCTCTCTCTCTCCTGGTAGTGTCCATGACATGCCTTAATCAAGATAATTATATGGATGTATTGACCGAACCTGCTTATTATGCTGAGCTGGGGAACGTTGGTTCCGCTCTACCTTATAATTGTTATAAGTATGAGCAGGAAATAGGGGAATACAAGGTTTTCCATGCCACCCAATCGAAGAAAGAGCATATTGATGCATATTCTTCGGGTGTGTTCGCTACCGAAAACTGTTTCTCAGTATCCTCCACGTCCTAGGTATGAGATACCGGATCTGGATCCCAAATATGTAATCTGTTACATGGGCTACAGAAAGGTAGAGAACTGGGATTGGGTGATATATCTCTAAGTGTAGAGAATGGTGCAATTGTTATAGCCAAATCAGTTGGAAAATATCACCTTGTATTACCAAGTGGTAAATACATTGATTCTGAACAAATGTTATTACATACCGAACCTGATATACAACATTACATCGGTTTCTTTATTAAGTTAAAGAATGATATAATTTTGTATTACAAGATAATGTTATGAACATTTTCTTGAATCAAAAATTGATTGGATCTGGCACGTTATGTAATAGTATATACGTTCTAAATCAAACCACAGTTCAAAGTATACAGAACACACACAAGAGGAGTAGTTCAGAAATGAACGAATCCTTCTTGTGGCATTGTAGACTAGGTCATATCAATGCGACAAGACTTGCTAAGTTACAAAAGGATGAATATTTGAATCCGTTCGAATTTTTCATCTTATGATACTTGTCAGTCTTGTCTCAAAAGTAAAATGACCAATACTCCGTTTACTGGAAACGGAGAAAGAGTTACTGGACTCTTGGGACTGATACATGGTGATGTATACGGTCCTATGTCTATAAATGCCAGGGTTGGTTCTTCGTACTTCATTATATTCACTGACCATCTCTCAAGATTCGGACATATGTTCCTGTTAAAATACAAGTTTGAAACTTTTAAGAAATTCAAGGAATATAAGTTTAAAGTTGAGAACCAGACAGGAAAAAGTATTAAGTCCTTCGATTTGATCGGAGAGGGGAATACTTAAGCATGGAGTTCCTGGATTTTCTAAAAAGAATGGGATTCTCTCTCAGCTTACTCCTTCGTGTACACCACAGCACAACAGTGTATCGGGGGCAGTGGAACCACACCCTATTAGATATGGTACGCTCTATGATGAGTACTGCTAAGTTGCCTGTTTTGTTTTGGAGTTATGCACTTGAGAAGCTGCCTACCTATTGAATAGGGTTCCAACCAAATCAAGTGCCTACCACTCCATATGCAATATAGGAAGAGACCATATTTTAAACGAGTTAAGACATGGGGTTATCCGGCCTATGTTGAAAGGCAAAATCCGAACAAACTCAAGGCAATGTCAGTTCTGTAAGTTTGTTGGATATCCCAAATATTTGCGAGAGAATATCTTCTACCAAACCGAGGAACAAAAGGTGTTTTGCTTCTCAACATACCACCTTTTTAGAAAAAGGATTTTCTTAAAATAAAAATAAAAAACAAATTAGAGGTCATGAGATAGAACTGGAAGGATTTCCAGCTACACAAACTGTAACTAATGATTTAGTGGAACCAAAGGATTCAACAGTCTCCAACGAACCTCAGCCTCTCCGCGAATCTAGCAGGGTTCCTCATCCACCTGAGAGATGCTACGGTTTTCTCAGTGACGGTGTGAGCGAGGATTGCATCATGGTAGATGATGACCCAACTAGGTTTAGGCAGGCCATCATGAGTGGTGACTCTGTGAAATGGCTGGATGCAATACGATCTGAGATGGAATCCATATACACCAACATAGTACGGACTATGGATGTTGCTCCTAAGGGGGTTAAACCCATCGGGAGCAAGTGGTTCTTTGAGAAAGAAACCAGGTGTAGATGGAAAAGTTGAGATTTTCAAAGCTAGACTTGTAGCAAAAGATTCTCATCAGGCAACCAAGTGTGGATTTTGATGAAACCCTTTTCTCCAGTAGCTATGCTTAAGTCCATCCGGATTCTACTTGCCATCGCTGCATACCATGACTACAAAATCTGGTGACGTCATGACCGCTTTTCTAAATAGTGATTTAGAAGGGAGCGTGCAGATGAAAGCCAAAGGGCTTTGTGGACAATGGGAGCAGCGGAAAGGTGTGCAAGCTGCATCGTAGAGTTGGAACATCTATTTTGATGCGGTAGTCAAAGAGTTTGACTTCATAAAAAATGTAGATAAACCTTGTATATACAAGAAGGTTGTAAAGAGTAAGATTTTCTTCCTCGTATTGTATGTAGATGACATACTCTTGATAGGAAAATGTGTTCCTATGCTACGCTCGGTCAAGCCCCTCTTATCACTGTTGGATATATGTATGCCCTAAAGGCCATTATATGTATACTAGATGCCTGGACATGTATATATATACAGATGACTTTCTTGCTCGACATGATAGTATTCTATCTGGTTGTACTTTATCTTAACATGTTTACGTGATTGTATTATACTGTTCATTTCATACATGTTGATAAAGCCCTTAGAATATTTGCTTGACATCCATGACTATGATGGAGATCATACTAGTGGGCCATATGTAGTTTATAAGCATATCCTAGAATGTTCCTAGTCGAGAGTATATCGAGACAGGGCATCGATATTCCAGAGTAGACTAGAGTATATGTTTCTTGACCCATATGATGGACAATGGATGGTCCCATATCCATTGGTGTTATGACATCGAAGATTGTATACGGATGCTCAGTGGAGACTGGGTACACTGAACGGACTCACCGAGAATTCCAATATGGTATTATATCTATCGTCAGATAGCAGTTCTCAGGTGACACCGGTACAGGTTAGTCTGTAGACCCGAGATCGTCATAGAGTCTTGTGTGTTCTCCCACTGTGCTTTGATTTCCACCCTACCACGGCTCTACTGAGTCGTGCAAACATGTGGCTTTTGGGTACAGTCCCGAGACACATGGAGGCAATGAGCGATATGAGGGGTTTCGTCTCTCCCGGTATTAGGAGTTGATGTTGTGCTATGCGCGATTGGCTTTGACTCGAATTCCCTGGCCAGGGCTGATGAGATTTACTGATAAGTGTTATCAGTAGTTTCTCGACCGGTCATAGTCCATATCGGCATGACTTATTAAGTTATTAGGGCTTGACGATTCCATCCCTATACTTAATATGCAACATATCAGATGAAAAGACCGGACTGTACGGTAAGTGTTTCCAGTTGGCTCGACGGGAGTTTTGACAGATTCGCTTGTTTTTTTTCCTGATCGCTCAATACCCGGGTGGCCGTTACGTTTAGCTGACCGCTTGCGGCTTGTAGGTGTTTGATATGATCATCACCAACTGCCGGCGTATTGACGAGTCTTAGAGTCCCACACAGGAGTTTTCTAGCTCAGGCGAAACGATGTGGTGTACATATGAGATATGCGCGGGAGCTCGATTAAATGCGAGTATATGATACTGTATTTTAATCGGGCGTTTTTCTATTGGTCGGGTCGTATGTGATATGACCGGTTTATTAAATCAAGTATTGATTTAATATAGACTTTTAGCTCACTTTTCCTTAACCCTTTTTACAGTGGAGATATGCATGCATGTATATATATATATATATATATATATATATATATATATATACATGCACATGTTGATGTGAATGCAACATACATGCATACATGTGTGTCATGGTTGTTGATAAATTGGAGATGGCAATGCAAGACTCACATGGAATGAATATCTACATATATTTATTTATTGAGAAAAAGAAATGGGATTAAGTCATGGTTGAAAATTTCTACACTCTTCTCTTATTAACTTTTACTTCAACCATGGCTTTATTTCTTAAGTTGCTTTAACTCATTTGCTAAATATCTTGATATTTATTTACTATAGTTTGATGAGAGTGTGACTCTCATATATATTTTCTTTTCTTTTCTCTTTTTAATTAAGAGATTAACACAACTTGAGCTCAAGCTTAGCCATCTCCTTCTTCTTCCTCCTTCAAGCTCTCTCGAGTTTTCTAAAGAGTAAGGAATATAAAAAGAAAGGGGTTTTAAATGAGAATACAAACCAATTCACCAATCTATACTACTCTAGCCCATTAGTGTAGCTTGTTATGCTTCATTCACACTAGTTTTGTGAAGCAAAGAATTTGAGCAAAGATACTCCGGGTGGATCATCGTAGACGATAAAGGACCTTGAGCGGATTCGATTAAAGCTTCAAGTGGAGACGTAGGAGTCCAAAGAAAGTGAAGGAGTTGACTACAAAGATTGTAGTTCCTTATCTTTTAGCTTAGACTTCTATTAATTGTTGTTTTACCCTAATCTCTAGTTTTGATTCGGAGTTTGTTTGTATTAGCCCTCTATAATTTTGAAAAGTTCATCACTATATGTTGTTTAAACCTAACAAGAGGAGCTACTATACACCAACATGGTATCAGAGCCTATCTAGAGCTTTAGGGTAACCCAGAAGGCATTAAAAAACTCAATCGAACATTAAAAATGTGATTTTCACATGCTCACTGGAATTTTTCTCAAATGTTAGAATTTTTTGGTTTACAAATATCCAGAAAATAGTGCAGCGTTTTCTGTGGATCCCCAAGAAGAATGAGCACCTAACTCGACACAACGACTGCAGAACTGCGGCCAAATCAGGCATTTGCGGCAGTTCCGCGGCGTTGTTGATGAGGCTTGGACCGTACCTTCTTGTGCTGATCCATAGGTACATGCTGTGTTCTCTGGGAATTTTTAAAATAGGTTCAAGTGTTGAGATCTTTGGATTCTGTGGGAATGTTGATGTGTTGATTGATATATTTAACGTCGTCTAATCTTTCAGAATGTGATAGAATATTTGGAATCTACGCTAATTAGTTTTGAGAAAATTAATTGGTTATTTGTAAATCTAACATTTCGGTCTCGTTGGATATCGGGAATCTTGTTGAATTACCCGATCTCTTTTGAAAAAGTGTTTTCATTATTAAGACCTAAATGAAAGATCTACAGTGCTAGCATGAAATTCAGGGTATGTGAAATTCCAAGTTTGCGATGTCTAAGGAAAAGTGCGGATTCCAAATGTTGTAGTTTTACATTTCTTTTCTGCGACCGTAAGTGTAATATGTGGTGTATTGCCAGTTTCGTTGTTATACGTCAATGACAATTGGGATACGCATATTTACTTAAGTTGATGGCATGTGATGTTATGTGTTGCTGTGATATGATATATAGGATCGTCGTGATTGAATGGCCGGGGGTTTTATGTGAGACGAGAGTTTTTCTTTTCATTCATGTAAAATTCTTTGTATGTAATATTCTTTTATTGGGACACTTCCGGTTTGAGGATGATGTCACCATTGATGTATATTATTTACTTTTCCGCATTAGGATGGACCCAAGGAGGGGAGCATGAGTGACCGGGTTCTGGAGTTCAGCGGGAGGTCATCTCGAGGAGTCGAGACCGGGTCTCCTAAACTCCAGAATTGGTAGGGTCACTTGCCACTCTCGTAGGGGACTAGGGGTGTGGGCTTGGGTATTCATCACGACCGTGAAATTCGTATTTTCTATTGTAGGCTAAATATAAAATACGGGCTTCCTAGTATATCCTATATTTTTCATATATGTCTTTCTGCTGCTGATTATTCTGTGATGTGATTACAGTAAGTCGATGTACAACACCCCAAGACTTGCGGGGAAGCGGAAAAATGAAAAACGATCTTGTTCTTTGCGTAAACATCGACGAATCGAGAATCTTTGCTAAACTATAACTAACAAGAAACATAGAAGTTGTTAACTACTATGAGAAGTGATTATACCTAATGAACCGTGTCCTTCATCTTTTCGTTCTCCACCTCCTCTCCGGCCTTCTCTATGTAGTAGATGATCCATCCGAGAGCTTTACTCCAAGCTTCACCTCTAAACTTGAGGTAACTAGGTTTCTTTAGTTGCTAATCAAAGTACCTAGATGATATAGAGAAGGGTTATAGATTAATTAGTCTATTCTAATCCTTGGTCTCAACACATGAATGGTAGGATTAGGGTTTGAAGAGAGAGTGAGCTTGAGGAGAGAGAAGGTGAGCATGAGAATGAGAAGAGATAATGAACTCATTTGAATATATGAAGCATAATGTTTTATGAAATAAATAATATAAAACATTTAACAACCATGCTTCATTGATTCATATGAGTGATTCATCTCATGAGTCATTAGATTAATAAATGATGCATTAACTCCATGGATGAATCACACAAATGAGTCATTAACACAATAAATGCAAATGCCACCTAAACCCTCAAGTCACCATCCTTCTAGAAGCTTCTCGCGAAATTACGAGAACGCCCCTCCTATCCGTGAAAACACGGAAAAACTTTAGACTGTATAAATCCAATAACCCGATAGTAGAAACTGGCTTAAACCAAAGCCGGCTAGTAAAAAATGTCCGAATGTCGTACATGCGTAAACACACGTATGCGCCCGAACCCTTGTCGTAAAACCATACAATCTCTATATCGTTTCGCCTGGAGTAGGGAAACTCTCTGTGTGAGACTCTAAAGACTCGACTACTACGCTGGCAGTGGGTTTAACCACAGACCGCAAGCGGTACTAGCTGTACGTAACGGTACCCAGGTAGATGTCGATAAGAAGGCCGATGAGGAAACCCATCCGAACTCCTACTGAGCCTGATGTGACAATCTCCGTACAGTCCGGTCTGTTCGTCTAAGACTATCGCATATCGGGCCTAGGGGCCGGCAAGCGTCAGTCCCCTAATAGCGGTATAAGTCATGTCGGAGCGTAGCCCATTACACTCTGAGAATCAACTGGAACCTACCAGTAAATCTCGCTTGCCCTGGCCAGGGACTTTGCGTAATGGCTTTCTGACACAGAGCGATATCAACTCCCAATACCGGGGGAGATGAATCATGTCTAACCGCCACTGCCTCCAAGTGCTCGGAACTGTACCCAACTGCTACCTGTTTGCACGACTCCTTTGAGCCGTGGTAGGGTAGCAATCTAAGAACAGTGGGACACACTCGAGGCGAAGTAGCAGTGTCAAGTCTGCGGACTATGCTGTACTCATGTCACCTGGAAACTGTTAACTGGCAACGGGTATAATTCCAACCAGCAGTTCCCCGCGAGTCCTGTACGGTGTACCCGTAACCCAACGAGCACCTGTATACTATCTCCAGTATGACGTACTGACGGTTGTGGGAAAGACCATCTCCCCAACTGGGATGAGAAGCGTACACACAAGTCTACTCCAGAGTATCGATGCCCTGTCTCGATAATCCTACGACTAGGGACCTGAAAAAGGATGTGCTTGTAGACTACCCAACCCCCACTAGTGTGACTGCCATCACAACGCTGGTAGTCAAGCAAGATCCTAAGAGCTCTATCAATACGTAAACTCACATATTAAGATAGATAAAACCAATTAGCATACTACCATGTTTAGCAAGACTGTTATATAACTGTGAATATCCCAAGCTTCCATTAAGTAATATACAAGCTAGTATGATACAATAATGGCCCCTAGGGCATATACACTAACAATCTCCCACTTGCACTAGGGCTATTTTACTGGCATATCGAAGACCGATGATCTCGAGTAGCCTCTCGAACTGAATATGAGGTAGGGCCTTTGTGAATGGATCAGCAATGTTCTCTTCAGTAGCAACTCTCCGGACCTCGATCTCCTAGCGATCAATGATCTCCCTGATCAGGTGATACAGCCTTAAGATGTGTCTGGACTTCTGATGGGACCTTGGTTCCTTCGCTAAAGTTATAGCTCCGTTGTTGTCGCAATATAGAGGTATTGGATCAAAAATGGTAGGAACCACATGAAGTTCTGTTAGGAACTTTTTCATCCAGACCGCTTCTTTTGCGGCATCGCAAGCAGTACTATACCCCGCTTCCATCGTCGAGTCAGCAACGGTGTCCTGCTTGGAACTCTTCCAGCACACCGCCCCTCTATTGAGGGTAAAGACATAACCTGACATGGACTTGGAATCGTCCATATCACTCTGGAAGCCGGAATCGGCAAAGGCCTCCATCTTGAGGTCTTTTCCGCCGTAAACCAAGAACATCTCCTTAGTCCTTCTCAGGTACTTGATAATGTTCTTTACTGCTATCCAGTGCTTCTCCCCTGGGTCTGACTGATACCGGCTTACCACGCTCAATGCGTAAGCTACATCTGGTCTGGTGCACAACATCGAATACATTATAGAGACTACCGCGGAAGCGTAGGGTATAATAGACATGCATTCCCTTTCCAAATCAGTCTTGGGAGACATCTCTTTGGAGAGGGTGATTCCGTGATAAGCCGGTAGATTACCACGCTTAGAATCTTCCATACTGAATCTTTTTAGTATAGTGTTGATATACCTGGACTGCGAAAGTCCCAACATCCTCTTGGATCTATCACGATAGATCCGGATCCCCAGAATGTAAGAGGCATCACCCAGGTCTTTCATGGAGAACCTGTGTGACAAGAATCCTTTGACAGATTGTAGCATAGGAATGTCATTTCCTATCAATAGAATGTCATCCACGTACAAGACGAGGAATACGACAGTTCTTGCTACAACTTTACTATATATACATGGTTCATCTGGATTTTTGATAAAATCATATTCTTTGACTGTTTCATCAAAACAGATGTTCCAACTCCGCGATGCCTGCTTTAATCCATAAATGGACTTAAGCAACTTGCATACTTTCCCGCTGCTCCCACTCTGATTGAAACCCTCTGGCTGATCCATATAGACGCACTCTTCTAAATTGCCATTTAGAAAAGCCGTCTTTACGTCCATCTGCCAGATTTCATAATCATGGAAGGCAGCAATAGCAAGAAGGACCTGAATGGATTTGAGCATAGCCACTGGAGAAAAGGTTTCGTCATAGTCCAAACCAGGTCTTTGACGAAAACCCTTTGCAATAAGTCTGGCCTTATAGGTTTCCACCTGTCCATCTACACCAATCTTTTTCTTGAAGATCCATTTGCATCCTATGGGTTTTACCCCATCTGGAGCAAAGTCCAAAGTCCATACTTTGTTGGTGCACATGGACTCCATTTCGGTCCGCATTGCATCTAGCCATCGTACCGAGTCGCCGCTCTGGATGGCCTGCTGGAAGCTAGTAGGTTCATTATCATCGATGATGCAATCCTCTCTATCCCCATCTATGAGAAAACCGTAGTATCTCTCAGGCGGATGAGACGGCCTAGTACTCCTGCGGAGGGGTGCATGAATGTCATGTTCTTCTTGAACTACTGGTTCTACCAAACTTTCAGTAGTAGTTTGTGGTTCTGGAATTTCTTCTAGTTCTATTTCGCTCCCACTTGTATCCTTTTCTAAAACCTGCTGTTCTAGAAAATGGGCATTACGAGAAACAAAAACCTTTTGTTCCTCTGCGTAATAGAATAGATACCACTTGGAGTTCTTTGGATATCCCACAAACTTACACTGTACTGATCGTGCCTCGAGCTTGTCCACATGCTGCTTTTTAACAAAAGCTGGACATCCCCATATCCTCAGATACTGAAGATAGGGTTTCTTTCCACTCCACATCTTATATAGCGTGGTAGGCACAGTTTTGGTAGGAACCCTGTTCAGAAGATATGCCGCTGATTCTAGCGCATAACCCCAGAAAGATCGCGGTAACTCAGCATTACTCATCATAGAACGTACCATATCCAATAGGGTTCGATTCCGTCTCTCCGATACACCGTTATGCTGTGGAGTGTATGGAGGAGTAAGCTGAGAGAGAATTCCTTTCTCTTTTAGGTAACCTAGGAACTCGGCACTTAAGTATTCACCACCTCGATCAGATCTTAGTGTCTTGATACTTTTGCCGGTTTGGTTTTCTACTTCATTCTTATACTCTTGGAATTTCTCAAAAGCCTCGGATTTATGTTTCATCAGATAAATGAATCCGTACTTTGAGTAATCATCCGTAAAAGTAATGAAATAGAAAAACCACCTCTTGCATGTGTAGACATTGGACCACATACATCGCTGTGTATGAGTCCTAAAAGCTCGCTCGCTCTTACTCCATGTCCAGTGAATGGAGTCTTTGTCATCTTTCCTTTGAGACATGATTCATAAGTGGCATAAGTTTGATATTCGAACGAATCCAAATATCCTTCTTTATGTAACTTAGTTAACCTTGTCTCATTGATGTGACCTATTCTACAATGCCATAAGAAAGCCTTATTTAAATCTGGAGACTTTCTTTTTAGTGTGTTCTGGATATTGAAAATCTGGAGTTGGTTTAAAATATATATACCGTTATCCAGTGTACAGGACCCAATCAAACTATGATTAAGGTGGATGTTAACAACACACTTACAAACGTGAAATCATAACCATTATTTGATAACAAGGAAACTGATATGATATTACACGTTAAACTAGGTACACAAAAACAGTTATGTAAAACCAAAATATGTCCACTCGTCAATCCCAGGTGATAATCCCCGACGGACATAGCTCCCACGCTAGCTCCGTTAGCAACCTTTAGGGTCATATCACCATCCTTCAGCACTCTACGGTTTCTCAGTGCCTGCAATGAATTGCATATATGAGATCCTGATCCGGTATCCAATACCCAGGAAGTAGAGTTGATTGACAGACAATTCTCAATTACAAACACACCTGAAGTCGAAGCCACAGCTTGCTTCGGTTCCTGGTTCTTGGCGTTCCACGCCTTGCAATCTTTCTTCCAGTGCCCTTTCCTATGATAATGGAAGCACTCATCCTGGGCCACTACTGGTACCGCAAACTTTTTCTTTCCCTTCGCTCCCACCTTACTAACACCTCCTCTAGGTTTGGTGGCGGCCTTCTTCTTCCTTCCTTTGGCCTTAGCCTTCGACCCGGAAGAAGAAGCACCGCTAACAAACATAGCGGGTGTTTCCCTTGCCTTCTGCAAGGTGCCCTCTGCACTCCTCAACATGTTAAGGAGTTCTAGAAATTCAACTTCTTTTCTTTGAATGTTGAAATTCAGAATAAACTGGGCATAGGTGGAAGGAAGGGACTGGAGAATTAGGTCTGTATAGAGCTCATTATCCAAAGTCGTCCCAAGGTCTGTGAGCTCTTCAATATAGCCTATCATCTTTAGGACATGTTCTCCTACCGATGATCCGATGGCCAACCTCGCTCGAAACAAGTTCTTTGAGGTCTTGTATCTTGCTATACGAGATTGCTCTCCAAAAAGTTCCTTTGTATGGAGAAATATGGCATCAAGATCCATATCCTCGTGCCTCCTCTGATGTTCATTATTCATCGAGGCAAGCACGATGCACTTGGCCTTCGCGCAATCATACTCCCAGGTTTTGCGGATTTCCTTATCCGCATTACTGGATTTGGGACTGCAGGTGCCTTAGCGGTGAGGACGTACCCCAATTTGTCATAGGTCAAATCCATTTTGACATTCCGCAGCCAATCTTTATAGTTTGGCCCTGTCAGTATATTTTTCTCTAAAAGTAACTTAAGTCCAGTCATTTTCAGGGAGAGAGAGAAGAAACACTTTAGCATGATGCTCTTGCAAGTTTAGAGTGGTTTTTAATTTATCTAAACTGGATGGCTCCCACTGTTTCTTGAATCTTTCCTCAAACCATAAAAGAAGAATTAGCCAGGACTATTCTCACCGTACAATTCTTGCTTAACCGTTCAGCCAGGCTAGTGTAGATACTTCGAGAGAGGTTTTCCAACGCTTTCGCGAAGTTCCTTAATTAAATAACCTCTTTTCTCTGGGGGCATAGCCCCGCTGACACCTTTCTTGACACCTACTTGGTTTATAGTATTGATCGTTAAGTGACGAATCTCCTGATAAGTAGCATATACTCACAGTAGGATCGAGATCCAAATATCATCGTATGATAATGTTGAAGGAATCCTACCAACATTCATCAAACTCCAAATGGTATGCATCTCTTTGCAAATTTCAGTTTCTTTAGAAATTCCCGATATATATTTTTGCCCCATGCTCTTATGACCTTGGCGTTGGTCAAAATGTCATAAGTCACATGTCAAGTTCTACCCATCATTATCTTGTTAATTTGAACCCATCCGTACATATTCCTGACGTTGGCCAAATGATAATACGACTGTCCCAAACTAACTCATCTATCTATGCAACAAATGAATACCCAGCAGCTACCAAACACTATGCCTTGGCGTTGGTCAAAATGCATAGCTTGAATACTACTGAATACCTAAATGAAATGACGGAGGGCTACGAATGGTTTTGGCGAAACCGTGAACGTAGTGAACTTGATATAACCGAAGGAACCTGATAGCTTTTTAAAAGGAGTGGTTTAAGCTCCGCAATTAAAAAATATCTTCTGTTTTAAAAAATAACCGAGTGGTTTCTTTTAAATTGTTCCAACGATTAAACTTTGGTTTATTTTCTTTGCATTAATAATAATACGTCCCATCACTAACCTATCATTGCAGAAAACAACGAAAATACAACGTTCTCTTATATCATCCGCATCCGCCACTGGGTCCCGTCATCACCTGTTAGGTTACTTAACTAACGGCAGAGCGGGGGCTGGGCTAGCGCGGGTGTAAAACATAAGTGACGTCTAAATAGCTATCATATATAGATATTGTACACTGGTCAGACGCAATAATAGGCATTCCAGATCACAGATGAACAATATTGGATATGCAAGCAATCCGCGTTTCTTTTGAGCTTGCAACGAAAGACGGATTACACAGTTGTGATGAATAGCCTTTACCCCACCCTAGACCCCTACGGGTACGGCAAACTACCCGCCAACTACCCGAAGTGAAGCGGTCTCCCTCAACAACGTGAGTAGGCCACTAAACACTTCAAAATACCCGATAGTTTGTGCACCCCACCTTGGGTCTATCCTAAGAGCAAAAACAGTAAAATGAAATAATACAACGGTGGCTACAACCGCAATCTGGATGTGCCCCGCAAAATAATATTACAACATATTACAATTACATCTAATGAATGAATATAATAACCCATCTCAAACCCCGGCTAAACATTACAACAATCCAATACAGTTCATAACCAAAAACAGTAAAATCCATTACAGAAATGTGCAACCCCCTAACAACCGACATACTAGCAGTTAAGGGAGGTTTACGAAAACATTATACAATCACAGATATAATCAAATTAGCAAACATCGTAAAATTTCGATCGAGCAAACACTTTAGATTCTACTCCAAAACTTCTCTGTGCACCTGAGACTTGAGCAGAAAAATAAACATTCCAGAAAACACAAAAATATCACAGAAGAGTTAGAGCAAACTGGGTTGAATCGGCTTCAACTTGGCCACAGATCCGCGGCAGATCCGTGGGATCGGCCGCGGTTCCACGGCTGCTTGGCCGATTCATGAACCCATTTTTCTCCAGTAACCTTATAATTCCCTGCTGGTTATTTTAGAGGTCCCTGAAAAAATTTTAGATCATGTTTTAAATTCGACAGAAACTTAGTGATATCGATGTTTTTTCCGGTTCGTTTTGCGTTCGAAATTCATACGACTTTGCTAATAAGTTAATTATTATTAGCGAGGCTCTGATACCACTGTAAGTCGATGTACAACACCCCACGACTTGCGGGGAGGCGGAAAATGAAAAACGATCTTGTTCTTTGCGTAAACATCGACTAACCGAGAATCTTTGCTAAACTATAACTAACAAGAAACATAGAATTTGTTAACTACTATGAGAAGTGATTATACCTAATGAACCATGTCCTTCGTCTTTCCGTTCTCCACCTCCTCTCCGGCCTTCTCTATGTAGTAGATGATCCACCCGAGAGCTTTACTCCAAGCTTCACCTCTAAACTTGAGGTAACTAGGTTTCTTTAGTTGCTAATCAAAGTACCTAGATGATATAGAGAAGGGTTATGGATTAATTAGTCTATTCTAATCCTTGGTCTCAACACATAAGTGGTAGGATTAGGGTTTGAAGAGAGAGTGAGCTTGAGGAGAGAGAAGGTGAGCATGAGAATGAGAAGAGATAATGAACTCATTTGAATATATGAAGCATAATGTTTTATGAAATAAATAATATAAAACATTTAACAACCATGCTTCATTGATTCATATGAGCGATTCATCTCATGAGTCATTAGATTAAGAAATGATGCATTAACTCCATGGATGAATCACACAAATGAGTCATTAACATAATAAATGCAGATGCCACCTAAACCCTCAAGTCACCATCCTTCTAGAAGCTTCTCGCGAAATTACGAGAACGCCCCTCCTATACGTGAAAACACGGAAAAACTTTAGACTGTATAAATCCAATAACCCGGTAGTAGAAACTGGTTTAAACCAAAGCCGGCTAGTAAAAACTGTCCGAATGTCGTACGTGCGTAAACACACGTATGCGTCCGAACCCTTGTCGTAAAACCATACAATCTCTATATCGTTTCGCTTGGAGTAGGGAAACTCTCTGTGTGGGACTCTAAAGACTCGACTACTATGCTGGCAGTGGGTTTAACCACAGACCGCAAGCGGCACTAGCTGTACGTAACGGTACCCAGGTAGATGTCGATAAGAAAGCCGATGAGGAAACCCATCCGAACTCCTACTGAGCCTGATGTGACAATCTCCGTACAGTCCGGTCTGTTCGTCTAAGACTATCGCATATCGGGCCTAGGAGGGCGGCAAGCGTCAGTCCCCTAATAGCGGTATAAGTCGTGTCGGAGCGTAGCCCATTACACCCTGAGAAACAACTGGAACCTACCAGTAAATCTCGCTTGCCCTGGCCAGGGACTTTGCGTAATGGCTCTCTGACACAGAGCGATATCAACTCCCAATATCGGGAGAGACGAATCCTGTCTAACCGCTACTGCCTCCAAGTGCTCGGGACTGCACCCAACTGCTACCTGTTTGCACGACTCCTTTGAGCCATGGTAGGGTAGCAATCTAAGAACAGTAGGACACACTCGAGGCGAAGTAGCAGTGTCAAGTCTGCGGACTATGCTGTACTCATGTCACCTGGGAACTGTTAACTGATGACGGGTATAATACCAACCAACAGTTCCCCGAGAGTCCTGTCCGGTGTACCCGTAACCCAACGAGCACCTGTATACTATCTCCAGTACGACGTACTGACGGTTGTGGGACAGACCATCTCCCTAACTGGGATGAGAAGCGTACACACTAGTCTACTCCAGAGTATCGATGCCCTGTCTCCATAATCCTACGACTAGGGACCTGAAAATGGATGTGCTTGTAGACTACCCAGCCCCCACTAGTGTGACTGCCATCACAACGCTGGTAGTCAAGCAAGATCCTAAGAGCTCTATCAATACGTATACTCACATATTAAGATAGATAAAACCAAGTAGCATAGTACCATGTTTAGCAAGACAGTTATATAACTGTGAATATCCCAAGCTTCCATTAAATAATATACAAGCTTGTATGATACAATAATGGCCCCTAGGGCATATACACTAACAATTACTTAATATCTGAAACGAATGGAATATTATTATATATATGATATATAATAAACGTTGCTTATGTTTTACATCCGCGCTAGTCTCGCCCCGCCATGCCGTTAGTTAAGTAACCTAACGGTGCATAACGGGACACTGAGGCGAATGCAGATGGCATAAGTGTATGTTCTATTTTCGTTTCTTTTCTATGATGGCTTAGGAACTTAAATGATGGGACTACATTAATGAGATTAATGTAAAAAAAAAAAGAAACCTAAAGATGTTGCAGAATCGGATTTGAAAACCGCTCAGCCATTTTATGAAAAAGCAAGTTTCAAAAGTTGCAGAGCTTAAGCCACTCCTTTTCTAAACTATTTAGATTCTACAACGAGATCAAGTTCAAAGCGTTAAAGGTTTTCATAAAAACCATCCGCAACCCTCCGTCATTTTTGGAAGCAGAGTACTTAGTATTCGTGCTACGTATTTTGATCATAGTCAAGGCGTAGTGTACGGTAGCCAGGTGATGTCTTCCTACAAATCATATGATGCGATTAGTTAGGACATTCATGTGATTATGTTGATCATAGTCAAGGGTCATATGGGTGGGTCTAGTTAATCACGAAATGATGGGTAGAACTTGACCAGTGCTTATGATATGTTGTCCATTGCCAATGTCATAAGCAGTTAGGGGTAAAAATCATATCGGGAGTTTCAAGAGTTGAAATTTGCAATGAGATTGCATACCTTCTATATGATAGTTGGATCCCGATCCCACTGTGAGTAAGAGTTACTCCCAGGAAAGCTTTACACTTTACAATTAGCTAATCCAGTAGGTGTCTAGAAAGGTGTCAACGAGGTTATACCTTTGGGAAAACGAGGTTTATTTTAGTTAGGTCCGTGCGAAAGCATGGGGAACCTCTCTCAAAGTACCGACACTGGCCTGGCTGATCGGTTAGCGAAACTGTAGAATGTAATTAATCCTGGCTAGTTTTCTTTTGAGGTTTTGAAAGAAAATTTGATAAAAGCAGTGGGAGACATCGATTAGATAAGATAATAACCAATCTAAATCTTTGAAAGAGTATTTCGCTGAGTGTTTTCTTTTCTCTCTCCTAATAGCAGATACCTATGATGGGACTTAAGCTTCTGTTAGAGAAAAACAAACTGACAGGACCGAATTATAAAGAATGGATGAGGAACCTGAACATTGCACTCACATATGATAAAGTATCATATGTCCTCACTGCCAAAGCCCCACCCATCCTAGGTCCTGAATCATCTATTTCAGATAAGGAGATCCGAAAATATGGGATATTGATTGTGACACGGCCAAGTGCCTCACGCTTGCTTCTATGAACAATGTACATCAGAAGCAGCATGACAAGATGGATGTTCAATCCATCTTTCTTCATACAAAGAAGTTGTATGAAGAGCAATCTCGGGCTTTACGGTACGAAGCATCTCGAAAGCTGTTTCAGATGCGGATGGCTTCTGACACATCAGTAGGTGAACATGTCTTGAAAATGATTGGTCTTCTAGAAGAACTGGAGGACCTAGGATGGACTATGGATATTGAGCAATATACTGATATTGTTCTACAGTCTCTCCCCCCTGCCTTTGATCCATTCATTGTGAACTTCAATATGAACGATTTGGAGAAATTATTGTCTGAACTTCTCAATATGTTGAGAAGTGCAGAGAGCATGCTTAAGACAGCGAAAACTCCCGCTCTGCTTGCTAAGCCATCTTCCTCTTCCATCCCAAAATTTAAGGCCAAGGGAAAGAAGAAGAAGAAACCCACAAAACCGAGTGGTGGAGTTGAAAAGGCGAGGGGGAAAGACAAATCCGGGGCTGCAGGAAGTGGAAAAGGAGAATGTTTTTACTGCCACAAGTCGGGACACTGGAAATGCAATTGTGCTTTGTATCTTGTTGATCTCAAGAAGAAGAAGCATACTGATGCTTCCGCTTCAGATGTGTTTGTAACTGAAAACTGTTTTTCTATAAACTCTACATCTTGGGTATTAGATACCGGTTCTGGTTCTTACATCTGCAATTGTATGCAGGGATTGAGAAACAGTAGAGTTTTGAAGACTGGTGACCATACTCTTCGGGATGGAAATGGTTCCAATGTATATGTTGTATCTGTAGGAGAGTATCATCTGGGGTTGCCTTTGGGATGTATTTTAGTTTTGAACCCTTATTATTATGTACCTAGTATGCTATGTAATATAATATCCATTTCTTTGTTAGACAATAAAGAATATCATTTTGTGTTGCAAAACAATGTTATGAATATTAACTTGAATCAACAGTTGATTGGGTATGGTACACTGAATAATGGTATTTACGTCATAAACCAACACACAGTTTTCAAAATATAACATACAAATAAAAGAAAATTTTCAGATATAAATGAAGCTTTTCTTTGGCATTGTAGACTTGGTCATATTAATGAAACAAGACTAAACAAGCTACATAAAGATGGATATTTAAATCCTTTTGAATATAAATCTTATGCGACTTGTCAGTCATGTATCAAAGGTAAAATGACCAAAACTCCGTTTACTAGACACGGAGAAAGAGCTACAGAACTTTTAGGCCTCATACATAGCGATATATGTGGACCAATGTCTACACATGCTAGAGGCGGTTTTTCATACTTCATCACTTTTACTGATGATTTCTCAAGATTCGGACACGTGTTTTTATTAAAACATAAATCGAAGCTTTCGAGAAATTCAAGGAGTATAAACTTGAAGTAGAAAAACAAACATGCTTGAGCATCAAGAAACTTCGATCGGATCGAGGTGGAGAGTATTTGAGTACAGAGTTTTCAGACTTCTTAAAAGAGAATGGGATTCTCTCTCAACTCACTCCCCCTTACACACCACAGCACAACGGTATGTCAGAACGGAGGAATCTTACCCTATTAGATATGGTACGGTCTATGATGAGTGATGCTGAGTTACCGCTTTCCTTTTGGGACATGCATTGGAGACAGCGATGTATCTGTTGAACAGAGTTCTAATCAAGACCGTGTCTACCATTCCATATGAGATATGATGTGGAAAGAGACCATCACTTCAAAGAGTTAGAATATGAGGTTGTCCGGTTTTTGTCAAAAAGCAGAATCCAGATAAACTCGAGACACGATCGGTCATGTGTAAATTTGTGGGATATCCAAAACATTCATATGGATGTCTATTCTACCACAAAGAGGAACAAAGAGTGTTTATTTCTCAACATGCCACATTTTTAGAAAATGAAATTTTTACAAATAATACTGATGGCAATGCGGTAGAACTGGAAGAAGTTCTAGAGACATAAATTACTCATGACGAATTGGTTAAAACTGATGTTGCAGTAAAACTTCAAGAACCTTAGCCGCTCCGGAGATCTAGTAGAACTTCTCGCCCACCGGAGAGATACTATGGGTTTCTTATTGATGGTGATAGAGAAGATTGCATCATAGATGATGCTGACCCTACTAGTTTTCAGCAAGCTATCACAAGTGGTGACTCAGTGAAGTGGCTGGATACCATGAGATTCGAGATGGAGTCCATGTACGCCAACAAAGTATGGAATTTGGACGTTGCACCTCCTGGGATAAAACCCGTAGGTTGCAAATGGATCTTTAAGAGAAAGATTGGTGTAGATGGACAGATGGAGACCTATAAAGCAAGGCTTGTAGTGAAAGGTTTTCGTCAAAGACCAGGATTGGACTATGATGAAACTTTCTCTCCAGTAGCAATGCTTAAATCCATTCGGATCCTACTTGCTATTTCTGCTCACTACGATTATGAAATCTGGCAGATGGACATTAAAACTGCATTTCTAAATGGTGATTTAGAAGAATGCGTTTTTATGGATCATCCAGAGGGTTTCATTGACAGTGGGAGCAGAGAAAAGGCATGTGGGTTGCTTAAATCCATTTATGAATTAAAGCAAGCATCACGGAGCTGGAACATCTGTTTTGATGATACGATCAAAGAGTTTGATTTTGTCAAAAATATAGATGAACCATGCATTTATAAGAAGATTGTAAGGAGTACTGTCACTTTCCTCATATTATACGTGAATGACATTCTCTTGATAGGAAATGATATTCCTATGCTACAATCGGTCAAACTATTATTATCATAAAGGTTCCCCATGAAGGACCTGGATGATGCCTCTTGCATTTTAGGCATTAGGATCTATAGAGATAGATCCAAGAGCTTATTGGGACTGTCCCAATCAAAATACATTGACACCATCCTAAAAAGGTTTAGTATGGAAGATTCCAAGCGAGGTGCCTTGCCCGCTTGCCATAGAATCACTCTCTCCAAAGACTTCTGTCCGAAGACTGATGGAAAGAGAGCTCGCATGAGCATTATACCCTACGCTTCAGCCATAGGATCTATAATGTATGCGATTTTATGTACTCGCCCTGATGTAGCTTATACACTAGCTGTAGTAAGCAGGTATCAATCCAACCCAGGAGAAAAACATTGGATAGCAGTGAAGAACATTCTTAAGTACTTGCAATGGACTAAAGAATTGTTCTTGGTGTATGGTAATGGGGATCTCCAAATGGAGGCCTTTACCGATTCCAGCTTCCAAAGTGGTAAGGATGACAGCAAATCTATCTCGGGGTTTGTATTTACCCTCAATGGAAGGGCGGTTAGTTAGAAAAGTTCCAAACAGGATACTGTTGCAGACTCCACGATGGAAGCTGAGTATATTGCTGCAAATTATGCTGCCAAGGAAGCCGTCTGGATGAGAAAGTTCGTTGCGGAACTAGGAGTAGTTCCAACCATTATTGATCCAATACCATTGTATTGTGATAATAATAGGACTATAGCGTTGGCAAAAGAACCCAGGTCCCATCAGAAGTCCAGACACATCCTGAGGCGATATCATTTGATTCAGGAAATAGTATATCGCCACGAGATCGAGATTCGAAGAGTAGATACAAAGAATAACACCGCGGATCTACTCACCAAGCCCCTTCCACAGCCGCAACATAAGCGACATTTTGAGATGTTGGGTATGAGATACGCTAATAATTGGCCTTGGTGCAAATGGGAGATTGTTGGATATATGTATGCCCTAGAGGCCATTATATGTATAGTGGATGCTTGGACATGTACATATATACAGATGAATTTCTTGCTCGACATGATAGTATGCTATCTGGTAGTAATATCTTAACATATTTACGTGATTGTATTATACTGTTCATTTCATACATGTTGATAAAGCACTTAGGATATTTGCTTGACATCCATAACTATGATGGAGATCATACTAGTGGGGCATGTATAGTTTATAAGCATATCCTAGAATGTTCCTAATCGAGGGTATATCGAGACAGGACATCGATATTCCAGAATAGACTAGCGTATACGTTTCTTGACCCATATGATGGGCAATGGATGGTCCCATATCCATTGGTGTTATGACATCGAAGATTGTATATGGGTGCTCAGTGGAGACTGGGTATACTGAACGGACTCACCGAGAATTCCTATATGGTATTAAATCTATCGTCAGATAGCAGTTCTCAGGTGACACTGGTACAGATTAGTCTGTAGACCTGAGATCGTCATAGAGTCTTGTGTGTTCTCCCACTGTGCTTTGATTTCCACACTACCACGGCTCTACTGAGTCGTGCAAACATGTGGCTTTTGGGTACAATCCCGAGACACATAGAGGTAATAAGCGCTAGGAGGGGTTTCGTCTCTCCCGGTATTGGGAGTTGATATTGTGCTATGCGCGATTGGCTTTGACTCAAAGTCCTTGACCAGGGCTGATGAGATTTACTGATCAGTGTTATCAGTAGTTTCTCGACCGGTCATAGTCCATGTCGGCATGACTTATTAAGTTATTAGGGCTTGACGATTCCATCCCTATACTTGATATGCAACATATCAGACAAAGAGACCGGACTGTACGGTAAGTGTTGCCAGTTGGCTAGACGGGAGTTTTGACAGGTTCGCTTGTTTTTCTTCTGATCGCTCAATACCCGAGTGGCCGTTACGTTTAGCTGACCGCTTGCGGCTTGTAAGTGTTTGATATGATCATCACCTACTGCCGGCGTATTGACGAGTCTTTGAGTTCTACACAGGAGATTTCTAGCTCAGGCGAAACGAAGTGGTGTGCTGTAACATTTCAGAAAATATAAAATATTATTTTTGGATTTTTATATTAAAATAATATATTTCGCAAAAACTACCCGATTTGCGAAATTGTGTTTTTCATAAAATGGTATAAATATATACTAATATTTATAAAATAATTGAAGATTAAAATGAATTATTCATTTAAAAATATATTTATTGGATTTGGCATTTTTATAATTAATTATATGAAGTTTGGATAAAAATTGATTAGTGCACTACTAATCGCGATTAAGCCAAATCCGTATTTCTACATGTTTCCATAGCTGGTGCACCATGTCATGTTGCATTTTGTTGCATGTTGTTGTATTTGTGTTGTTTTATTGGTATTATGTGTATTATTGTGAGAAAAAGATAAAAGGGTTAAAAAGAGAATAATTGGAGAGAGAGAGTGTGAGGCATGGGCTTGAGAATATGAGAATAAGAAAGAGAGGGGGCTGCCATCTTTCCACTCCACATTATTTTCCTCAACTCCTTCTTCTTCAAGCTCCCACCCACTTCTACCCTCATGACTCATCTCAAAATCTTCATCAAAACCCTAAACTCCTTTCATTAAAATTGATCCCCACCTCATCCTTAACACTTTGGACCAATCAAAGTTGGATTTTGAAGACTTTGGGAAGCTAGGGTTTTTCTTGAGTTGCCCAAATGAGATATATCTTCTTCCATTTAGTTTAGTTTTAGTTTCTTGCACCCTAGTTTAATTTAGAATGTGATTTGGTTAGGGTATGTGATGTTTGGAAAATTCAAGAGAAGGGTTTGGATGATTTTGTGGAATCATGATTTGTTGTGGGTGTTTGCTTAACCCTTAGTGTTGTTTTACTGGCCAAGACCGAGAATAGAACCCAAATTACGGACTTAGGAAATTCCCCATGTCGGTTTTGTGACATTTTAGTGGCCTACGGGAAACCTGGAGCAACCCGAGAAGTTTCTGAGAAAAACTAGCAACTCCAGATACCTAATTAGACCAATAGGAGACCACCCTGAGAAGACGAACCCCAACGGAGTAGTATTGGCCGAGCAGGCCGGTTTTGGTGGCTATGTGGCCGGCCAAATTTTAGTATTTGATGTCTAAGTTGGTTCAGTAGCTCACATACTCCATATACAACACCATATACTTGCTAGTTTTGTTCCAATTGACCTGAACCAAAATCTGGGAGCACATTGGGGTGTCTTTGGTTATGTTTTCCGTAATTTAGAATGCCTTGTTTTGATGTTTGTATTTTTATTTGGTTTTTGGGCGTTTGTACGTCAACAACAAGGGTTGTTTGATTGTTTTGCATGCGTAGGCTATAGGTTCTAACCTATGAGCACACCGTGTACCGTACTGGTTTTCCGGACTTGATGTTAATAGCGATCGCGATTGTGTATTTATTGTAGGTACCTTCAAGTGGATTTTGAGACGACGGAGCATGGCGTCATCGATTTCGGCAAGTAAGGATCAAGGTGAGTAGATTTATATCTACGGGGGAAGTCGGGTGAATGGCGTATAGCACCCCCGCAAATTTTGATGGAAATTGATATATAGGATATGGTTAGAGAAACTTATTCTAGAAACCTATGGATGTGATTAAATGTTTAGTGTGACATGATATGAAAGAAATGATGTCTCGGATTGATACATATATAAGAATATGATAAGTGAACGTGAATCACGATATATAGATAGGTAGTGCACGAGAATAAGTAGGAGATTTAGAGTAGCATGATATCAGATTTATAAGATGGGGTATATATATATATGTAAATGACTTGATGTGGGATATAAATGTGATGAAAGGAATGTACGATGTGATATGATGACTTGATTGATATGTCGGTATACAGATACGAGTCGATATGAGAGAATTGATACCTTTGCCGGTCCACTGATATGAGTTTGTTATGGATGCGACCTGGAATATAGGTATATAGATATATATAATGTTTTGAATCATGAGTGATATGCCGTACGAGACGTTAGGTCCGTACCCTCATTGTCATATAGGTTGATAGGATCCCTAATGGTTTAATACCGCCGTACTATAATTTACCGTACGTGATGAGTTTTATGATGATTGATCCATACCTTTGACTAGAGGATGTCGTACGATAGATTATACTGTACGTGATGTTGTGAGGCTGAATGCCGATTGATAGATTCACCAACTTGGTCATGGTAGATACGTATACCTTATAGCATTTAGCTGACGATGTACTTTATGCTACATTCATGTCATTCTCATTGCATTACATATACATGTGCTAATACACCTACACCATTATTGATGATGCGTATGTTACACTTACACAGATTGGCCGGCTCACACACTTCATCATCGATAATTGCTATGTCACTTACACAGTAGAATTGCTGCATCATGATATGACTCCTTGCATGATTTACTTTCTATGTTCACATCACTGTTCCATATTGCATGATATACGGATATGCTTACATTCTGTTATATGTCGCATACATCATGCTTTATGATTATACGCATTGAGATATGATGTTTTCATGAGATTTCTGGATTTGAGAACCGTGGTTATTTCAAAAGAAAGTATGTATTGTTTTAAAAACCCGGTTTCTCTTGATATGATATTTCAGTGCGTCCACCATGCGTTTTCTCGGTTCTGAGACGTGTAATATGTGAAACTCGATTCGAGGAGTTGGATGATCCATTTGCAGGTTCATGGTGGACCTGGTATGGTACCCCAGGGCAAGAATAGAAGGTTGTGTAGTAGACGATGAGCCTGGCAGAGAGACTACTACCTACCGGTGATTGGTTGGACCTGACAGTTATCCGGAGGATACCGACCAGAGTCGAGAGATGGATTTGGGCTGATCAGTTCTGCCGCAGTCCGAGGGCCGATCCGGACAGACGGAGCCCGTGGGTCGATCCGGACTGACGGAGTCCGAGATATGAAGATTTACGTGTCGATATTGGACACAGGTTTTATGATGTTTCGAGTGTCGATATTGGACACTCAGGTTCCATGATTTGATGTGTCTTTGATGGACACACGTTGATTTATATCCTCATATTTACATGCATATGCTTTCATGATATTACATGCATGATGTTGTTGTGTCACTGATGGACACGTAGATGTTAGCCACATGCAGATAGGCATTGATACATTGTTGGCACATATGCAGATACGGTCACTCTAGATATCATAGTATTACCTTTATGATATAGTTGACCTAGGAATCGTTGTTTATTCGATTTCTACCTGATGATGTTTTCTACTTACGAGTTGGTAACTCACCCCCGTTGTGCCATAGTTCTTACAGATTGACCACATGGATTAGTAGCGGTATCGCTAGCACACAGCTTGCATCTGGGTGATTTGCTTTGGTAGGTGGTACATGTTGGATCGTACCTCTTTTGTATTTATTATTCCTGTTGTATCTAGTTAACTCCATCAATCAGAAACTGGTATTTTTATATGTAGTAAGACTTAGCGAGACTTAGAGCGAGGGTTTATGTTCGCTTGGTGGGTTTTCTGTCTTTCTTTACATTATTTTTTTGGTGTTGATCTTCGTCGTTGGGCGTCGTATACTTATTTTATGAGTTGTGTGGTTGTGAATCCGCCGATTGGCGAAGAGCTAGCTCCCGCTTGGGGATGCCTTTTATATTATCATGTGTATGTAGTTTTGGATCAAAATATACAAAGGAGGTGCTGCCCAAATTTTTAAAAGACGAAACATATTTTTCAACTAGTAAAATTCACTTGCGTTTTCATGTCCCACTATTTATTCATTTAAGAAAATGATTTGATTTTCATCATACCTTTATTTCAAAACTTCACCTCTTCTATTTTCTTTAAAAAGGTTTTAGATTTCTGGGCTTCGGCTTACCTAATTTATGTTACGCCTTTAGACGTGGCGTGATTTAAGTGTCGGTCATGGGCTAATATTTCGGGTCTTGACAAAGTTGGTATCAAAGCGCTAAGTTTAACCTTGGTTCGAGTCTAGATTTGACTATGTGGAGTCTGGGACGTAATTTATTTCGGAACCTAGGCTTGACCTTACGGAACTTAGACTTGAACAGGGGGTATTAGACCCGAACTTTTGTTACATAGGTTGACCATGATTGATGAAGTAGATAGCTTGAGTAGTGTGATGTACCGTACGTATGTTCCGTGACATATTTACGATACGATACTCCACTTAAGAAACCTTAGGATGTACATATTATGAGATCTGTGATTCTCTTCGTTCTCTTGATCATACATCCATTTAAGATCCTTGATTCTATTTTTTTCCATGATCATACTCTCATTGATTCCGTTCCTCCTTATGATCATGTATCCATTCTGGATCTTTTGTTTCCTTTCATATCTTTGATCTATCTTCATTGATGTATACTTAAGGTTCCTGTCACCATGGTTTGAGCGCAGGTGGAGCTGCTGCTTGTGATGCGGTCAGGGTGAGCTCGTCATGGACGAGGACTGGCCATCGTGTTTTCTGGTGACATGGGAATGTATCGAGTTGGTATTTGTGTTGTGACCTCTTGGTTGAGGCAAGTGTTCGGTTTTGCACCGTATGATCGGGCCACTGATAGAGGCTGGCGGATTGAGAGAGGACTGTTGATGTACAGTCTACCTCAGAGATTGTGATATCGTCTACCGTGCAGACAGATGACCCAGCTGTTGCGGAGATTGATGAGATGTCGCTTCCAGACTTTACGAGCGGAGATCGCTGGAGCTTTCAGGAAGAGATGCGACAGACGATAGCTAGTCTATCTCGAGTTGAGAGACGAATCTGATTCGTCAGATTTGATGCGCCGACGCAGGCCCAGTTGAATTGAAGATTTCCAGTGTGGAGACTCTTACTCAGATCTAGAGTAGACCGACTCAGAGAGGACATTGTTCGTCGAATGATCCAATAGGAGATCAGTAAGTTGACCAGCTTTGGATAGAGGACCTCACCCAAATGCATTGTGAGTTGATCGAGAACAGATGAATAAAGTATATTCCTCCGATGATATGGACGAGTTCCCGAGGACGTGTTCGACTAGAGATCTTATACAGAGTGATGAAGATACCGAGTTCGTAATTTAGAGTCCGTATGAGAGATTCCGGATTGACTGTAGCCGAGAACAATTGCAGTACGCAGATAGCATGACGTGACGTCAAAAAGGACGATAATAAAGACGAGTGGAACAAGAGATTCGTGCGAGAGATTAACGAGCTGTTGTTACTCCCCGTTGAGATTGGAGATCTGATATGTATACAGAGGCGTGGGATACGACCAGTTCCCAAGGAAATGCTGTGCTGAGAACGCAGATATCCAGAAAATGAGAAAAGATTATGCAAGAGTACCAGCCTCCGTATAGTTCGGCATAGGCGAGATCGGAAGATACCCTGAGCAGGTTCCTTCCAGGGCACTGCTGCGATAAGACTTGCACCCAGGATCAGTTGTGTCGCATGTATTCAGAAGGCCAGAGGCCGACTACAGTGACGTGCTGCTTTACGGGTGGTCATGCTAATTGGCTGAGAGATAACCAGAGGAGTGCCAGAGCGGGATCGTTTCCGTTAGCACACCCGACCGGGCCGACGAGCCGATAGATTGTGAGATTGGTAATCCACAGAGAAATAAGGACCCAGAGACAGAGGACACCAGACCGTGAGCAAGAGGCAAATGGATGTTCTTGCTCTGCCAGTTTGGGCGCACCGACATTTTTCGACACTGTAGGAGGTGAACCTCAATGTCATTTGTTTCGATTTGTGTTTGTGATCCGAGTATCACGCTTATATCGCTTGGATTTGAGTTTTGATGATTGAGTTTCATGATATTATTTTCGTGCACCATGCCTGCACCTACTGAGTATTTATATTTTGTGCATATTTATTGCACTTGATATATATTTTATACACCGTTGTGTTGATTTGCGATTTGTTCATATTTATTGCACGTGTTTACGATTTCATGGATTTCATGCGGTTGATTTGATTTTGTGCATGTGGTACGCACTCGATTTGATTTTTTTGCACTCGGTATAGCTTACATGTGCTTGCAATGCATTGATACGTGTTTTGTGCAGGCAGTTGCACATATTTATGATTTTATACACCTTGGTACCCTCGGTGTTGTTTTTATACGCATTTGAGTTATTAATGCATTCCCGTGCACTTATTGCACCCGATTTGTATTTTGTACAATTATTGCACTAGGTTTTTGCACCATGCACTGGATGCACTGTATTTGTATTTCGAGCACTGGATGCAATGTATTTTTATTTCATGCACGGGATGCACTGTATTTGTATTTCGTGCACTGGATACACTGTAATAGTATTTCTTGCACTGGATGTACCGGATTTGTATTTCGTGCATTTGTTGCCCTAGATTTTCATTTCGTGCATTTGTCGCACCAGATTTATATTTCGTGCATTTGTTGCACTGGATTTATATTTTGTGCATTGGTTGCACCAGATCGGTATTTCGTACATTGGTTGCACTAGATTTATACTCCGTACATTGGTTGCTCCGATTTTTGTCTTTGACCATTCGTTTTACCAGATTTATGTTTTTGTGCGCGTTACACTTGAAGTCTGTTTTTCATGCGTTTTACCGCACAGGGCATTTATATGGATCTGACGCACTTGGGTTGGATTTTTGCGCATATTAGGCGCTTGGTATTGGATTTAGTACACATCGGATGCACTTAGTGGGATTTTACTCGTGCATATTGGGTGCCCTTAATTTAGATTATTATTCATGCATGTTGGATGCACTTGATTTAGATTTCATTTGTGCATGACGGATGCACTTGATTTGGATTTTCGCACATGTTGGGCGCATGGTATGAGATGTGATTTTGTGCACACCGGATGCACTCGATTGGGATTTTTATTCGGGCATGTTAGTTGCACTAGATTGAGATTTTCGTGCACAATAGATGCACCAGATGTTGTTGTCATGTACACCCGTTGCACTGGACAGATGCTTTCGTGCACACCTGTTGCACTTAGTTTTTCTTTTATGCATATTGTGGCACCTGTATTTGGATTTGATTTCCGTGCGCACCAGACGCACGTGATTGTTGGATACGCCTTTCGAGACTGATTTTGCTCTTGAGCACTTTTTTCATGATGGGCACTATATTTTGTAGTAGCCGAACATGACTGATCTGGGGACAGTACCTGAGTATTTTGCATGCATTAAAAGTTTAAAAAGAGATTTTCAAAAAGGAGCTATAGTCTCGCTATTTCCTACGTGTCCGCGAGCGGTACGAACGTTTATAAAGGAAAACCATTTAGGATACTTCAAAACGGCGGGATGTATATTTGAGCAAAACATATATGAACGTACATTTATGACTTTACAAATGAGTGTCCGTCACTCGTGCCGTGAGTTACGCATCACGCGGCGATTCAGAAAAGATTTTGCATGTGTTTTATTCAGTTTTTGGAGATTTTTCAAGAATGCGTACTATATATGTATTATAGTATTTGAATAGTGCATATTAGATTTCAGTAGTGGATTTCGAGATATGTATCTCCATTATAACCCCAATGATTTACGTGCAAATCCGATGATTTGCGTGACACTTGAAGGAGTTCGATTTTGAGTTTCGTTCTCGTTTTCAGGCCCACTTGATGCTCTGTAGTATTTCTATATCTTCCGTGATTTCGGAGCCCCGTCGATTTGAACTGATTATTAAAATGTTTTAGTATTTGGCGGTTTAAATTTAAATTCGGGAACCGAATTTATTTAAGGGGGGAAGATTGTAACATTTCATAAAATATAAAATATTATTTTTGGAATTTAATACTAAAATAATATATTTCGCGAAAACTACCCGATTTGCGAAATTGGGGTTTTCGTAAAATGGTATAAATATATACCAATATTTATGAAATAATTGAAGATTAAAATGATTTATTCAATTTAAAATATATTTATTGGATTTGGTATTTTTATAATTAATTATATGCAGTTTGGATAAAAATTGATTAGTGCACTACTAATCGCGATTAAGCCAAATCCGTGTTTCTACATGTTTCCATGGCTAGTGCATCATGTCATGTTGCATTTTGTTGCATGTTGTTGCATTTGTGTTGTTTTATTGGTATTATGTGTATTATTGTGAGAAAAAGAGAAAAAGGTTAAAAAAAAGAATGATTGGAGAGAGAGAGTGAGGCATGGGCTTGAGAGGGTGAGAATAAGAGAGAGCGAGAGAGAGAGAGGGATGCCATCTTTCCCCTCCCTATTATTTTCCTCAACTCCTTCTTCTTCAAGCTCCCACCCACTTCTATCCTCATCACCCATCTCAAAATCTTCATCAAAACCCTAAACTCCTTTCATTAAAGGTGATCCCCACCTCATTCTCAACACTTTGGACCAATCAAAGTTGGATTTTGAAGACTTTGGGAAGCTAGGGTTTTTCTTGAGTTGCCCAAATGAGATATATCTTCTTCCATTTAGTTTAGTTTTAGTTTCTTGCACCCTAGTTTAATTTAGAATGTGATTTGGTTAGGGTATGTGATGTTTGGAAAATTCAAGAGAAGGGTTTGGATGATTTTGTGGAATCATGATTTGTTGTGGGTGTTTGCTTAACCCTTAGTGTTGTTTTACTGGCCAAGACCGAGAATAGAACCTAAATTACGGACTTAGGAAATTTCCCATGTCGGTTTTGTGACATTTTAGTGGCCTACGGGGAACCTGGAGCAACCCGGGAAGTTTCTGAGAAAAACTAGCAACTCCAGAGACCTAATTAGACCAATAGGAGACCACCCTGAGAAGACGAACCCCAACGGAGTAGTATTGGCCGAGCAGGCCGGTTTTGGTGGCTATGTGGCCGGCCAAATTTTAGTATTTGGTGTCTAGGTTGGTTCAATAGCTCACATACTCCATATACAACACCCTATACTTGCTAGTTTTGTTCCAATTGACCTGAACCAAAATCTGGGAGCACATTGGGGTGTTTTTGGTTATGTTTTCCATAATTTAGAATGCTTGGTTTTGATGTTTGTATTTTTATTTGGTTTTTGGGTGTTTGTACGTCAACAACAAGGGTTGTTTGATTGTTTTGCATGCGTAGGCTATAGGTTCTAACCTATGAGCGCACCGTGTACCGTATTGGTTTTTCGGACTTGATGTTAATAGCGATCGCGATTGTGTATTTATTGTAGGTACCTTCGAGTGGATTTCGAGACGACGGAGCATGGCGTCATCGATTTCGGCAAGTAAGGATCAAGGTGAGTAGATTTATATCTACGGAGGAAGTCTGGTGGATGGCGTATAGCACCCCCGCAAATTTTGATGGAAACCGATATATAGGATATAGTTAGAGAAACCTATTCTAGGAACCTTATAGCATTTAAATGGCATACAGGTTGTGCCACGGTTCTTACAGGTTGACCGCATGGATCAGTAGCGGCATCACTGGCACAAAGGTTGCATCCTGGTGATTTGCTTTGGTAGGTGGTACATGTTGGATCATACCCCTTTTGTATTTATTATTCCTGTTGTATCTAGTTAACTCCATCAATCAGAAACTTGTATTTGTATATGTAGTAAGACTTAGCGAGACTTAGAGCGAGGGTTTATGTTCGCTTCGTGGGTTTGATGTCTTGCTTTGCATTATTTTTTTGGTGTTGATCTTCGCCGTTGGGCGTCGTATACTTATTTTATGACTTGCGTGGTTTTGAATCCGCCGATTGGCGAAGAGCTAGCTCCCACTTGAGGATGCCTTTTATATTATCATGTGTATGTGGTTTTGGATCAAAATATACAAAGGAGGTGCTCCCCAAATTTTTAAAAGACGAAACATGTTTTTCAACTAGTAAAATTCACTTGCATTTTTCATGTCCCACTATTATGCATTTAAGAAAATGATTTGATTTTCATCATACATTTATTTTAAAACTTCACCTCTTCTATTTTCTTTAAAAAGGTTTTAGATTCCTGGGCTTCGGCTTACTTAGTTTACGTTACGCCTTTAGACGTGGCGTGATTTAAGTACCGGTCACGAGCTAATATTTCGGGTCGTGATATGTGCATATGAGATATGCGTGGGAGCTCGATTAAATGCGAGTATATGATACTGTATTTTAATCGGACGTTTATCTATTGGTCGGGTCGTATGTGATATGACCGGTTTATTAAATTAAGTGTTGATTTAATATAGACTTTTAGCTCACTTTTCCTAAACCCTTTTTACTTTGGAAATATGCATGCATGTATATATATATGTGTGTGTGTGTATACACACACACACACACACACACACACACACACACACATATATATATATATATATATATATTTATATTTATACATGCACATGTTGATGTGAATGCAACATACATGCATACATGTGTGTCATGGTTGTTGATACATTGGAGATAGCAATGCAAGACTCACATGGAATGAATATCTAAATATATTTATTTATTGAGAAAAAGAAATGGGATTAAGTCATGGTTGAAAATTTCTACACTCTTCTCTTATTAACCTTGACTTCAACGATGGTTTAATTTCTTAAATTGCTTTAACTCATTTTCTAAATATCTAGATATTTATTTACCATGGTTTGATGAGAGTGTGACTTTCATATATATTTTCTTTTCTTTTCTTTTCTCTTTTTAATTAAGAGATTAACACAACTTGAGCTAAAGCTTAGCCATCTCCTTCTTCTTCCTCCTTCAAGCTCTCTTGAGTTTTCTAAATAGTAAGGAATATAAAAAGAAAGGGGTTTTAAGTGAGAATACAAACCAATTCACCAATCTATACTACTCTAGCCCATTAGCGTTGCTTGTTATGCTTCATTCACACTAGTTTTGTGAAGCAAAGAGTTTGAGCAAAGATACTCCGGGTGGATCATCGTAGACGATGAAGGAACTTGAGCGGGGTCGATCAAAGCTTCGAGTGGAGCCGTAGGAGTCCAAAGAGAGTGAAGGAGTTGACTACAAAGGTTGTAGTTCCTTATCTTTTAGCTTAGACTTCTATTAATTATTGTTTTACCCTAATCTCTAGTTTCGATTCGGAGTTTGTTTGTATTAGCCCTCTATAATTTTGAAAAGTTCATCACTATATATTGTCTAAACCTAACAAGAGGAGCTACTACACACCAAAAATCACGACGATTCACCATGAAAGATTTGGATGATACCTACTACATCTTGGGGATTACGATCTATAGAGATGGATCTAAGTAGATATTGGGAGTGTCCCAAATCCAGGTACATTAACACCATACTAAAAAGGTTTAGTATGGAAGATTCTAAGTATGGTGGTTCACCCACTTACTCAGGAATCACTCTCTCCAAAAGGATGTCTTCCAAGACTGATTTGGAGAGAGCTCACGCGCAAGGGATACCCTATGCTTCGGCAGTAGGCTCTATCATGTATGCGATGTTATGTATCAGACAAGATGTAGTTAACTCACTAGGTGTTGTGATCAGGAATCAATCAGATCTTGGGAGAATCACTGTACAGTTGTGAAGAACATTCTTAAATACTTGAGAAGCACTGAAGAAATGTTCTTGGTGTTTAGTAACGGTGAACTCCAGTAGGAGTTATTTACCGATTCGAGCTTCCAGAGTGATAAGGTCGACTGAAAGTTAGTCTTGGGATTTGTCTTTACCCTCGGTGGAAGGACGGTATGTTAAAAGAGTTCCAAGCTAGATACCGTGGCAAACTAGACGATAAAAGCTGAATACATCGCTACCAAAGATGCTGCCAAAGTGGCTGTCCGGATATTTCTTATTCATGAGATGATCACGGTTCCTACCATTGAGCGTCCAATAACTGTTATTCTGACAACAATGGAGTTGTGGCTTTCGCCTAGGAACCCCGGTCCCATCAGCGATCCAGACATATTCTGAGGCAGTATCACCTGATTAGGGAGATGGTTGATCTCCAAGGGATCGAGGTAAGGAGAGTTGACGCGAAGGATAACACGGCAGATCCACTCACAAAGGTCTTTCCCTAGAGAGATTTTTATGGGACATTGAGTATGACATACTACAACAAATGGCCTTAGTGCAAGTGGGAGATTGTTAGTTTTATGTATGCCCTAGAGGCCATTATTGTACATCTGATGTATATTATAGCGGATGCTTGGACAAATATAGGGAGAAATTTCTTACTCGACATGATAGTATACTATCTGGTTACTCTTTATCTTAACATGTACACTTATTGTCTCCCTGTTACATGTTGATAAATCCCTTAGGATATGTACATGACTACCAAGATTATGATGCAGATCATACTAGTAGGGCCAGGGTAGTCTATAAGTACATCCTTTAATTGTTCCTAATTGTGGGAGTATCGAGATGGGGCATCGATATTCCAGAGTAGACTAGCGTATACGTTTCTTGACCCATATGATGGATGATGGATGATCCAACATCCATTGGTGTTTGACATCAAAGATTGTATACGGGTGCTCAATGGAGACTGGGTACACTGAATAGGACTCGCCGAGAACTCCTAGATGGTATTATACCACACGCGACACTGGTACAAGTTAGTCTATAGACTCGAGATCATCATAAAGTCTTGTGTGATTCCCACTGTGCTTTGATTTCCACCTTACCACGTTAAAGAGAATGCGCAAAACGTTGGTTTTTAGGTACAGTCCCGAGTCACATGGAGGTAATGAGCGATAGGAGAGGATTTCGTCTCTCCCGGTATTAGGGGTTGATGTTGCGCTGTGCTCGATTGGCCATAACAGGAAATCCCTGGTCAGGATTGCTGAACGTAAGTGTTATCAGTAGTTTCTTGAACTGTTATGGGCCTCACATCGGCATGACTTATCAAGCAATTGGGGTATGACGTTTACCACCCCCCCCCCGGCTGGATATGTGACATATTAGACGAAGAGACCAGACTGTACAATAGTGTTACTTAATGGATTCACAGGAGTATTAGCAAGCTTGCTTGTTGATCTTCTGATCGCTTAATACCCAGGTAGCCGTTACGTCCAGTTAGTACCGCTGACGACTTGTGGGTGACTGATATGATCATCACCTACTGCCGGCATATTGATGAGTCTTTAGTGTTCTACACAGAGGTTTTCTGGCTCAGGAGAAACGAAGTAGGAGCACATATGTGATATATGTGGGACCGAGATTAATACGCGTATGTGATACCATATTCTAATATCGTGATATGTGATATCGGTCGGTTATATGTGATATAGCCGGGTTATCGAATCAATTGTTGATTCGATAAGTTGATACAAATGATATTAGTCGGTTATATGTGATATAGCCGGATTATTAAATCAAGTGTTGATTTAATAATTTAATATATGATTATAAATTTGATATATTAATTTTATATTAACTAATATTAGCTCACTTAAGCATTTATTTATCTCACTTATACATTTAATATATATGTGATATATATTAATGTATTGTTTATTTGTATCATGCTTGATGATACATTGTACATGGGTGTATGAGACTCGTACCATACTTTTGATAATTAGGGTTTTATTTATTTAAGGTAAATACAAAATTAGGTGGAAATTAGTCATGGTTGATACTTAGTGGAAGCTTGTAGAAACCAATGACTTAGTCCACTAATTTTGTTTTACATTAGATATTTAATTGATCGAACTTCAATGTGGTATGAAAAGTGTTATCACAATCAAAGAATTTATAACCGCAATCAATAACGGTGTCGATGTAGTTCGTTAATGAGTACGGGTCGTCCATTGAGATTCGTGTATTTATTTGTCCTCGCTTTAGTTGAGTCAAAAGAAAATTCAAGAAGATGAATCAAGATTTTATTAGATAAAATATTTTCAAGAAAAATCAAGAAAGAATTTAAGATTTAGTAATCAAGAAAGTGTCCAATTTCAATTTTTGTTATCAAGAAAATGTAGAATAGCTTGTAGGATTCGATAAAAATTAGTAGCAATAATGAATATTAATATTGACTTATCTTATCTATTGATGAATTATAGCTAAAATAATGAGGATGAATGAAGATTAGGGATATTTTGGAGAAACTAGGGTTTCTTCTTCACTATCCCTTGTTTTTTCATTGATCATCATTCGAATCTAGCATTTAGCAAAGAGAATCATCAATCGTTTAATCCCAAATTGCAACGAAATTATCAAGAACGATGATCTCGCTCCCAATTCGGTCATTGACGATTCTTTTTCCTAAAGTTCATAATTCTCATAAGACTTAAGATTAGTTTAGGATTTCATCACCATTTGAACTACCGAATTTCTTCGAATCCTTTACAAACGGAGATTTCACTCACGCGTCATGAAAACAAAAGAATTAAGAATTAGAAATTTCATAACGCGAAAATGTAAAGAAAACGAGAATTAACATGATCACCTTTATTAATCAACTTCTAATTACACATTCATTCAATCCAAGGTTGCAAGTAGTGCTCTCGATCGCTCCCTTGAAGAGGTAACTATTCCATCAAATATCGCTTTGCTCGATTTTCGTGAGACTTGGACCTGTCGAGGATCTCGCGCTCTTGATGATGATCGGCTTCGCGTAAAAGATCTTGAATGTCATCGCTTGATATTGTTCTCAACGATTTTTAATTTTGATCTTGATTAGGAATTGAATTGGATTTGGTTTTGGTTTGTATGCTACAAATCGACTACCATCAACAACCAATCAACCTCATTAATGTAGGCTTAGGTCCCTTTTTTATAGCTCTTCACCAATCTTCCACTAGAAGCTAGGTTAATCTTCCCCAAGAAGCTAGATAGTTGTAGGGAAACTTCAAGAATAAGGTAGTTATCAAGCTTCCTCAAGAAGCTAGGTTGTTGGAGAGAAGTTTCCAGAATAAGTTTGTTACATTGGAGTGTCTTCATCAAGTTAGGGAGTTGAGATGAAGCTTTGGGAGAACTTTTGACAGCCGATGCCCTAACTCGGCCGCGGATCCACGGCGGATCGGCCTGCCGTTTGGTGGGATTGAGGCTTCATTTTTCTTTTGTTGTTTGGTGTTGGCATATGGGTATTCAGGTGATATCTGAAATCCTTTTATCTCTTCTGAATCTCTGCCGGATTTTAACTCTTTGACTTGCTGCATTTTGTTGGTAAATTTGCGATTCCGATATCTGTTCTGAAATAATTTTCTGCACAAAATCTCACTGAAGATTGTTGAGATAAACAATATCATGCTTGAAATAATAAACACACAATTTCCTTCCAAAATGTTGATTATAATGTATAACACGTGGTAATTGATATTTTCCAGACGAACTTGTAATACGTGTTATATTTATAACAAACATCCTTAGATGTTTATAAAAGTGCGGAAATTGTTATGTTAAAAATTGCAATATTTTCGACTGAACAAATTCCCTCAAACTTGATTTTGATCGTCTCGAGCAAACTTCTTCTATTTAACAGAAGGAGAAAATAGAAACAAAGAGAAAAACTAACTAGCACACTTTCGTAGGCAACACGATTGCACTGAGCACGTGCAACAAACCTTTAAACCTCTAGGTGTCCCTAATAGGAGGAGTGTTGTCTCCTGAGAGTTTTCAGCGGATTGCACCCACAAAATCCCATAATAAAAGAAAGACTGTGAAAGTTACATATAAAGATAAGAATTATAAAAGAAAGACTTTGAAAATCAGAGTTTCCAACTACACTAGCTTTTCGGTTGTCATGAGCCCTATCTTAATAGTCATGAAAAGATATTAGAAATCACATCTTCCCTCAATAAAACATCGCATTTATTCTTCATTCCTACCTTTCTTCCAAACACCGATCATATACCCCTACGTGTGTGTAAAATTCATCCCTACACTCGGAGAATTCAATTCAATCTATCATACTCTTTTCCATCTAGCTCAGTACTTTTTAGTCGGTGAATATTTTAGATGGGATTGCTCACACATTCTTCATGCGACTGTTAAAACTTCTTAAGGTACTAACCGATCGATTACTAAATGTGCTCGCATATTAGGCGTAATTAGTAATTTTCTCGTCTTGCAACACCTAAGTCGCAGTGACTCCCAAACCGGTTGGTCTAAGGCACTAGGTGATGAAGCACCCTCGCTATATTTTTTATGCTGCCTTGGTGATTACAAAACCAGTGTTCATTTTCCTTCACCATTTTATACGTTTATGCTTCATTTATTATTTATTCGTACTTTGGCTTTTAGACAAGTGCATTTCAAGGTATCCTCTACTATCTCGAGTTTCAAGACGTATGTAAGTGCGCAAAGTAGGGTATCAACGTTCAGATGTTTGGCTTTCAGAATAGTAACTATTTTTCAGAATTATTTTTATCTTCAGATTAGTGACTTTCTTCATTTTACCAACTCTTGGGAGAACGGCTCATAACTACTTATTACTAGTTTCGTTTAAGAAAATATCTAATTTTCTTGGTTTTCTTAAATTTTTCCAATCTTTTAAATGTAATTATTTCACTTTCTAATCTTTTATTATAAAAGAAAAAATTTTGAAAATTTTGTGCTTATGCAAAGTGTAATGCAAAGTGATGCGTAAATAAGCACAAACCTCCCCCAAATCTGTTTACAGCAGTGTTCTCACGGTTGTCTCTTTTAAATCTCAAAAATCTGTAGCCTTAGGAGGAAAAGTTATTAACGGGGTCAAGAATGAACGTGATAATCTTCCCCAAACTTATTTTTTTATTTTTTATTTTATAACATAGTTGACTCACCTCCATTCTAAAAAACGAGACAATATTACCGATACATGGAGGTGAGGTGGAGAAAAATTAGTCGTTATAAATCGGCTCCTGTAAAAACAGGAGCTCCTCCATAGGGTCAGTGGAAAAATACGATTTTAATGTATGCCCATTCACTTTGAAAATTGTACCATTTTTTCTATTTTCAACTTCAACTGCCCCGTGCGGGTATACATACCGCACAATAAATGGTTCTTTCTAACGAGATCGTAGCTTACCCGTATGAAGATGGAGACGGAAATCGTAAAGTAGGACTTGTTGTCCAGGGGTAAAAGTTTTTCTCAAAATATTTTTATCGTGAAATAGCTTAGTCCGATTCTTTACAATCACTGCATTATCGTAAGTTTCATCGCGGAGTTCGCGTAGCTCATTTAATTGCAGCTTCCGAAAGTTGCAAGCTTGATTTAAATCGAAGTTAAGTTCTTTAATGGCCCACATTGCTTTATGTTCAATCTCGACAGGAAGGTGGCAAGCCTTTCCAAACACTATGCGGTAAGGAGACATACCAAGATCGGTCTTATGAGCAGCACGAAATGCCCAAAGAGCATCCGTCAATTTGGTTGACCAATCTTTCCGGTTTTTAGAAACTGTCTTCTCTAGAATTTGTTTGATTTGCCTGTAGGAAATCTCAGCTTGCCCGCTCGTTTGGGGTTGATAGGGAGTGGAGAGTTTGTGGTTGATTGCATATTCCGCATCAAAATCTCGAAAAACCGATTACAAAAGTGCGTCCCGTTGTCGCTAATGATAGCGCGAGGGTGTCCAAATCGCGAAAAGATATTTTCTTTAAGGCACTTAATGACAATCTTGTTGTCATTAGTGCGACATGGAATAGCTTTAATCCATTTAGAGACGTAATCAACCGCTAACAAAATGTACAAATTTCCAAAAGAGTTGGGAAAAAGACCCATAAAATCAATACCCCAAACGTCGAAAATTTCAATAATCAAGATCGGTTGAAGTGGCATCACATTTCTTTTAGAAATCCGACCCGTGTGTTAACATTGTGGGCAGGTTTTGCAATGATCAAATGCATCTTTGAATAATGTAGGCCAGTAAAAACCAAATTGCAAAATCTTCTCCGCCATCTTAGGTGAACCGAAGTGACCTCCACATGCCTGATCATGACAGAAAGACAGAACACTCTTGAATTCATCATTGGGGACATATCTGCAAATGATTTGGTCAGGACAATATTTAAACAAATAAGGTTCATCCCAGTAAAAATGCTTTACTTGGGATAGAAATCGATAATTGTTTTGTTTATACCAATCGCTTGGAATAAGTCCCGTTGAAAGATAATTCACAATATCCACGAACCAAGATTCGCCGGAAACGGTCAAGAGCTGTTCGTCCGGGAAAGAGTCGTTAATTGGCAAGGTCACAGTTGGTGAGGAAGAGATGCGCGAAAGATGGTCGGCTACTACGTTTTCATATCCTTTCTTATCTCGAATGACAAGATCAAATTCTTGTAATAACGGAATCTAACGTATTAACCAACCTTTAGCATACTTCTTTGATAAAAGATGTTTTAAGGCGGAGTGATCAGTGTAAATCACAATCGGTGAGCCAATCAAGTAAGGCCTGAATTTTTCTAATACAATTACAACTGCCAAGGGTTCTTTCTCGGTGGTTGTATAATTAATTTAGGTATCATTCAGGGTCTTACTTGCATAATAAATCACATGTGGTATCTTATCACTGTGCTGTCCTAAAACTGCACCAACAGCAAAATCTGATGCATCACACATAAGCTCAAACGGGTGGTTCCAATCAGGAGATGATAGAACGGGGGCTGTAGTGAGAGAATTTTTAAGTGATTCAAATGCAGCCACACAGTCTGAGTCAAAGTAAAATGTGGTATCCTTGGCCAAGAGAAGAGTCAAGGGTCTAGCAATTTTGCTAAAATCCTTAATGAATCTCCTATAAAACCATGCATGACCAAGGAAAAATCGTATATCTTTGACGCATTTGGGATGAGGAAGGTTATGAATGACATCTATTTTAGCTCTGTCGACCTCAATGCCTTTCCGTGAAATGACATGTCCAAGAACAATACCTTCTTGGACCATGAAATGGCATTTTTCGCAATTCAAAGTTAAGTTCTTATCTTTACAACGAGTAAGAACTGCGTCAAGATAAGATAGGTAATCATCAAAAGAGTCCCCGAATATCGAGAAATCGTCCATGAAAATCTCCAGAAAATTCTCGACCATGTCCGAGAATATCCCCATCATACACCGCTGAAATGTAGGGGGAGCATTGCATAACCCAAAAGGCATGCGTCTATAAGCAAAAGTACCGAAAGGACAATTAAATGTGGTTTTATCTTGATCCTTTTCGGCAATAGGGACCTGGTTATAGCCAGAGTATCCGTTCATGAAACAATAATATTCATGTCCAGCTAATCGTTCCAACATCTGGTCAATGAAAGGTAGAGGAAAATGGTCTTTTCTCGTCGCGGGATTGAGTTTTCTGTAATCAATACATATACGCCACCCAGTTTAAGTGCGCGTCCGGATCAACTCATTAGCCTCATTTGTTATGATCGTGATGCCATACTTCTTAGGGACTATATGAATAGGACTTACCCATTGGCTATCAGAGATTGGGTAAATGATACCACTATCAAGGTATTTGACGATTTCTTTCTTTACCGCCTCCTTCATGACGAGATTTAACCGTCTTTGTGGTTCTCGGGTTGGCTTGGCTTCATCCATCAAATGTATATGATGTTCAACAATCAAGAGACTAATCCCTTTGATGTCAACTATTGTCCAACCAAATACTTGCCTATTAGATCTCAAAACCATCAAAAGAGCGTTCTCTTGCTCTTAAGGCTAGAGAAGCGGATATGATCACGGGCAAAATCTCATTCTCACTTAAATATGCATATTTAAGGTGAGAAGGTAACAATTTGAGATTTAATATCGGCGGAGAGATAATAGAAGGCGGGGTAAGTGAATGACATTCGGATTCTCGAAGAAGTTCATAGCCTGTAAAAGATACAGACTCGGAAAGTGTGTCTGACTTTTGTGATGATTCAAAAGGTTCAAACTCAGGGGTGGACTCATCAAAAGTATCCTCACTATAATGTGCAAGATCAAACAATGATGTGCTAATGTCGTCGAGATCATCAAAGCAAAGTTCATTAACCTTGCAGCTTTCGGGAGCTATCTCGTGGACAGAACAGACATCAAGAATGTGAGCAGAAGGTTCAGATGGCTGACTTCCAATCTTGTAAATATTAAGCTCAATTATCATTTTCCCAAAGGATAGATTCATGGAACCGTTTTGATAATTAATGACAGCATTGGAAGTGGCTAGAAAGGGTCGACCAAGAATCACCGGAATTTGGTTCCGTGGGTTTGCTACAGATTGTGTATCCAAAACAATAAAGTCCACAGGGAATATAAATTCCCCGACTTTTATCAACACATCCTCAAGCTCACCCCTAGGTTTGGTGATGGATCGGTCTGCCATTTGTAGAGTACAATGAGCAGGTTTCAACTCTCCAATCCCTAACTGCTCGTAGACAGAGTATGGAAACAGGTTAACACTAGCGCCAAGGTCGAGTAAAGCACGGTTAATATTTTTACCCCCAATAGAAATAGAGATTGTAGGACATCCAGGGTCCTTACGTTTCTTTGGTAATTGTGGGATAAAAGTTGTGCTAACATTATTCGTCATGAATACCTTTTTGGGCACTTGAGTCTTCCTCTTCCTAATGCACAGGTCCTTAAGGATTTTCGCATAAGCCGGAACTTGTTGTATAGCATCTAGGAGAGGGATATTTATGTTAACCTGTTTAAACATTTCCATACTCCATTTGTGGACTTTGTTTGTTTCTCCTTAACCGATTTGGATAAGGAGTTTTAGCAATAAGAGCTGGGTCCGACATTCGAGAAGGTTGTGTGGATGGAACAGATCCCAGAATTGGAGTGGGGATCGTATTTGGTTGACTAGAAGAAGGTGGGGGAGGATTCGAGCCTTGGGGAAAATGGAGAATAGGCTTGGAAGAAGATGGTAGACTAGAAGAAGTAGGATCAAAAGTGAAAGTGGAAGTGGAAGCCGGGGTGTCATCGATATTTTCATCATTATCAATCTGTTCACCGACTTGATTATTCAGCACTCTTCTGTATCTCAACGTTGTAATGGCACTCACATTGTAGTGTTGTGAATGCCCAGGATTTGGTAGGGGTTGAGATGGAAGTTTCCCTTTCTCTCTAGCACTCATTTTGGCATTTAATCGTGCAATTTATGCTTCTATCGATTTAATACTCTCACAGTGGGAGGCGGAGTTCTTCTTTATATCATCGATAGAAGACCTTATATCATCCGACACTTGGATGGAATGTTTCATCAACAAATCCAAGGTTCGTTTGAGTGAAGAGGAATTATCGGTACCGGCCAATTGCAAAGAATTATGATATGGTGCAGAAGTGTTGGCCGGATTTTGAAAATTTTGTGGTTGAAAGGGATGCTGACTCAGTTGTAGTGGTTGTTGTTGTTGTGGAGGGACCCTTTGAAAGTTATTTTGGTTTGGAACCGTATTTTGAGTTTGGTGTTGGTTCCAAGCAAAATTAGGGTGATTCCTCCAACCCTGATTATAAGTGGAAGAATAAGGATCGTTTTTAGGTCGTTGCTGAAAAGTAGCATTAATGTGTTCTTGACCTTGAAACGAAGAATTCAGAGGACATTCTTCCGTCAAATGTGATGGATCAGAACAGCATCCACACACGGTTTTAGGGAGTGTGACCGGGTTTAGGGAGGCTAATAAAAATTTGTGTTCCATAGCTTCAAATTTCTTTTGCATTGCTGCCATTTCAGCTTTGACTACTATGGAAACATCAAGTTGATGGATACCACCCCCAGATGATGGTTGACTAGCACTCTCCCATTGCAAAGTTTTTCCAGCAAAATCTTCTAAAAATTTCCAAGCTTCACCATCGTATTTAGACATGAAATTTCCTTGACACATGGATTCAAGCATTTGCTTTGTTGTTGGATTAATGCCCTCATAAATAATTCGACACAGATCCCATCGATGGATTCCGTGATGAGGACATTGGACTAGCAGATCCTTGAATCGTTCAAAACACTTCCAAAATTGTTCATTGGGAAGCTGGGTAAATTGATTGATTTCGCTATGGACATGGGCGGTCTTATGATTGGGATAAAATTTCTTATGGAATGCTATGACGAATTCATCCCAATTTGAAATAGAGTGTGCGGCTGTGTTATAAAGCCATTTTTCGGCTAAATCGCACAAAATGAACGGGAGAAGACGTAAACGTATAGCATCCACAAAAAGTTATGAAGTGCCCATCATAGCACATACGTTTTCAAATTTCGTGATAAAAACGTATGCGTCTTCAGACTCGAGACCGTGAAATTTAGGTAAAAGATTGATATAATGTTGTTTGATTTCGAAATTCTCCCCATTGGATGGTGGAATAGAAAGACAAGTAGAAAGAGGACTACGTATAGGATAGCATCTCTCTTGGAGAGACATATGCGGTAGATTCTGCACACCTATGGATGGTGGCAAAGTGGTGTTAAAATTTGATGGAGATCCGTCCATCTTGATGGATGTGGTGAGTGGTGAGGAAAAAGAAGATGAAGATGTAGAATTACCGACTTCGGAGTCGATAGGAGGAACGCGGACAAGACGGACATTAGAATCCCGTGCCCAGCCGAGCATGCACTAAACGGTTTAGCACAAGTGGCAGCGTTTGTGATAATTAGAGAAAATGGTTTGTTTTTAGTGTGTTTTGAACAAGACGGATTTAGAAAAATCACACAAAAAATGCACAATCAACCCTAGATCTACGGTCACCTCGGTTAAGTCACTAGACCGCTCCTAAACTTCCAGAAAACAAATCGCAAAATAAATCCTCTACTAGCTCTTTATCTCTCCTGTGGCCAGGTAAGTGCCAGGTAAGTGAGAGGTATTCGCTACGTAAGTAGCGGGCCTAATTAAGTAACCACTTGCCTTAGACACACTTGCCTTAGACACCACAAAAGAAATGCAGATAAGTAATAAATTACCCGCAACCTTCTTCTATCCTAATTGAGCGCGACGGTCCTTAGAGTCTTATCTAGATATTTTTTTAGTTAATGAGGGGTGATGCAGATGCTAGTTTTATGATTTTGGGGGCTTAGGAAGGGTAATGAAATCCCCATCTATTCTGAATTTGGTCTTTGCCCCTTAATTTCCGTATTAAAATATGCAAACACAACTAATATCAAAACACACAACAAATTTTTATTTTTGAGCGGCGAATTTTTGCAAAGAATCCTGCAGAAAAGTTGTTATTGGACAGATCAGAGAAGAGATAAGAAAGTATAGAATATACAAGAGAATTTTAGAGCCCTAAACAGCCGCAGTTCCGCCGCCAATACGTGCTCCGCCGTGGTTCCACGGTTGATTGAACTGTTCTTTGAACTGAATTTTGTACTACTGCTCCCTTTGCTCCTCTGTCCTAGATGAAATGATCTGAATAATTTTCTCCCTGCTGCAGTGATTCCATATTTCCTTGCAAAATTCACGCACCAATCGTTAAGCACACGATGCGATTTTGATTCAAATTTTTATGATGGAATAATAATATTTCAACTCAAATAGCAAGAACGAACAAATTACACACGGATCCCCGGCAACGGCGCCATTTGATTGATCGAACTTTGATGTGGTATGAAAAGTGTTATCACAATCAAAGAATTTATAACCGCAATCAATAACGGCGTCGCTGTAGTTCGTTAATGAGTATGGGTCGTCCACTGAGATTCGTGTATTTATTCGTTCTCGCTTTAGTTGAGTCAAAAGAAAATAGTAAAGAAAATTCAAAAAGATGAATCAAGATTTTATTAGATGAAATATTTTCAAGAAAAATCAAGAAAGAATTTAAGATTTAGTAATCAAGAAATTGTCCAATTTCAATTTTTGTTATCAAGAAAATGTAGAATAGCTTGTAGGATTCGTTAAGAATTAGTAGCAATGATGAATACTAATAATGACTTATCTTATCTATTGATGAATTATAGCTAAAACGATGAGGATGAATGAAGATTAGGGATCTTTTGGAGAAACTAGGGTTTCTCCTTCACTATTCCTTGTCTTTTCATTGATCATCATTCGAATCTAGCCATTAGCAAAGAGAATCATCAATCGTTTAATCCCAAATTACAACGAAATTATCAAGAATGGTGATCTCGCTCCTAATTCGGTCATTGACGATTCTTTTTCCTAAAGTTCATAATTCCCATAAGAGTTAAGATGAGTTTAAGATTTCATCACCATTTGAACTACCGAATTCCTTCGAATCCTTTACAAGCGGAGATTTCACTCACGCGTCATGAAAATAAAAGAATCAAAAATTAGAAATTTCATAATGCGAAAATGTAAAGAAAACGAGAATTAACAATTGATCACCTTTATTAATCAACTTCTAATTACGCATTCCTTCTATCCGAGATTATAAGTTGTGCTCTCGATCACTCCCTTGAAGAGGTAATTATTCCATTGAATTTCGCTTTGCTCGATCTTCGTGAGACTTAGGCCTGTCAAGGATCTCGTGCTTTTGATGATGATCGGCTTCGCGTAAAAGATCTTGAATGTCGTCGCCTGATGTTGTTCTCAACGATTCTTAATTTTGATCTTGATTAGGAATTGAATTGGATTTGGTTTTGGTTTGTGTGCTAGAAATTGACTACCATCAACAACCAATCAACCTCATTAATGTAGGCTTAGGTCCTTTTTTATAGCTTTTCACCAATCTTCCACTAGAAGCTAAGTTAATCTTCCCCAAGAAACTAGGTAGTTGTAGGGAAAGTTCTAGAATTAGTAGTTATCAAGCTTCCTCAAGAAGCTAGGCTGTTGGAGGGAAGTTTCCGGAACAAGTTTGTTACAATGGAGCGTCTTCATCAAGCTAGGTAGTTGAGATGAAGCTTCGGGAGAACTTTTGACAGCCGATACCCTAACTCGGCCGCGGATCCGCGGCGGATCGGCTTGCCGTTTGGTGGGATTGAGGCTTCATTTTTCTTTAGTTGTTTAGTGTTGGCATATGGGTATTCAGGTGATATCTGGAATCTTTTTATCTCTTCTGAATCTCTGCCAGATTTTAACTCTTTGACTTGCTGTATTTTGTCGGCAAATTTGCGATTCCGATATCTGTTCTGAAATAATTTTCTACACAAAATCTCACTGAAGATTGTTGAGATATACAATATCATGCTTGAAATAATAAACACACAATTTCCTTCCAAAATATTGATTATAATGTATAACACGTGGTAATTGATATTTTCCAGACGAACTTGTAATACAAGTTATATTTATAACAAACATCCTTAGATGTTTATAAAAGTGCGGAAATTGTTATGTTAAAGATTGCAATATTTTCGACTGAACAATATTTATTAACCCAACCATGATCTTTAGCCATGGTTATGTCTCTACATAAGAGAATATATGATATTATCTCACCCTTGGTTGCTTGGAGGTTCTCATGCTTTCACCACTTCATCTTCTTCTTCATCTCAAGAAAGCTCTTTAGGTCTTCAAGAGGTGAAGAAAATTAGTGAGAAAAATAATTCCAAAGTGAGCAAAAATCCTATTTCATCAACCTGCACTAGATTAGCCATTTAGTTTAGGTTGTTTGCTTCATTAATTTCCAATTAGTGAAGAGGTAGCTTGAGTTGGAGATTCCTCGACGTAGATCTTCTTCGGCCTCGAAGACTTCAAGCAAGCTTGTTCCTTTCTCCTTGTGAACCCTTACTCGAGTCCGGGAGATCACTACTTGGAGCGAAGGGACTACTACACGGAGTTTTAGAAGTGAATGAACGGTCTACAAAGGTTGTATTTCTCATTCACTTAGTGTAATGTTTGATTATATGCTAGCTTACTCTTAATCCTCTAGTTAGATCCTTGGCTTGGGTTACTTAGCTTACAAGAATTTTATAAATTGGCATGGTTGATTCCTAGAAAACATAGTGAGGATGCTAAGAAACCCTGCACCCTCACCACCGCGACCACGAGCACCTCGCCGCCGTTCACCACCTCCACCATTAACACGAGCCACCTCCGCAAAACCCCGCGTTGCCCTCGCCATCGCCGCACCCATCATCATCAAGCACCCAAACACCCAAACCTATTGGCCGCGACTCCTAAACCCACCGCCGTCTTCTTCTCCTCTCCAAGAGATCCCTATCACCTTGTCTCCTCTACGGCACCACCATCACCATTGCGACCTTCACCAACAACATCACCACCCTCCTCATCTCCTCTCTTGAGCCTACGTCTTCTTCTCCTCCCTCCAACACCTAGCTCCCGAGTTATCGATCCCATGCCGTCACAACCCCAAGCACCGCCGTCGGCTCACCTCAGCGCCTCCTGAGCACCGCCGCGACCACCTCCTCGTCGCCTTTCATTTCACCACCGGCCACCAACCCACAACCCCGAGCATGGCCTCTGCACAAAACCAGAACCCTATCAAGGTAGACCAAGCTTCAAACCAAGCCATGGTAATTTCATCGAGCACTTGCATCCGCCATCAATCGCCGCTATTCCAGCCGCCGTCCAAGCCATCTCCACCATCATTGTGTCCATCGTCGTCATCGACGCCGCAGCCGTCGCAACGCCAACGTACGTCCGTCGCACCCACCGAGCCATCAAGCCCAAGATCAAGCTCCACCGAGGCCAACCCTTGTCGTGTTTGCGTCATGCCATTGCCATAGATCACTGTTGCTGTCTTGTTGTTGCCGCATCGCTGCCGTGTCATCGTCGTCGTCAATACGTCGTCAGGAAAGTTTCCTAGACTTGCTTCAATGCTATAATACTGTTATTTCGATATATGATCCGATGGTATCGCGTGATTAGTAATAGGCCATACTTAATTTGAATTGATTTGGAGCCGAGTATTAATTGAATCCAACACCTCGTGTTAAAATCGTATAGAAGTTCGTAAGTTATTTCTCTTGTGAATTGAACGAACATAATGGGTATTTCCGACAATAAACGAATGCATAGTTTAGGTGTTCAATACGTAGTTTTCGTGCGAAAATCCTATCTAGTGTGGCAGAATTTATGGTTACTAGATTACTTTAGAGACAAAGGATAACGTGTAAAAAGTTGGTTTGATAATACGGACTTAAACACCATAGAATGTCAACCTTTTTTAGGACCGCCAAATCTGATGTTTCTCGTACACCTAACTTGTGAAAATCGTAATAATTTGGATATATACTGGAATGCAGTGTTCAAGGGATCGTATCGAAGAAGACTCGACAACCTAGAACCCAATATAATTTATATTTTGTTTCTATTTTAAAGCGGTGATTAAAACTGTTTGGGAATGCGGCTCCGGACTGCAGTCCACAGCAGAACTGCTTTGTGACGCCTAGATTAAAAGGTTGTTACAACTCTGTGTGAAAATGGTATTATGCGGAACCATATACCGTTGTGAATATTAATCTGTTAGGTAACTATTAGAGATAGTTTCATTCGTTTTTATCGCCGTTTACTATTTTAATCATATTTTAAATCATCGATATGTACTGCAGTCCCAAGCAGGGACAGAACGTATATCCCGATCTTAAATAATGCATATCTCCCAGCACACAGCGGATATTGTCGATCCGTCTGGCGCGTTGGAAACCTAAATAGTAAAACTAAATATCCAATTTTATTTTTGCCTAATTATAATCCCAACAGGATGGAAACTGTGTTACGAAATGGAATTTCAATTCAGGAACTGAACTTCAAGCAGAGAACACTTAAAAAGAAATGACCGTAATTCGCAAACCCGAAACCCGATTGACTTGAAACCAATTTCATTGAATTGCTAATTAAGTTTAATTTTACCCTTTTGTATCATTTTTCTTAATTCTGATCGTACGATTTAATATGATTTTTCTAAGTTTCTAGGACGTGTAATGACTTGTATTGCATATGATTTGTTCAGCGGCATAATTCATATATTACCCGACTGCGATACCTTTAGCAATAGTGTGCGTCCTTATTTATTTCTCTGTGTATAATGCATTGTCGAACATGAATGGTATCGGTTTATTTGTGTCATGTATGCCAGTAAAAAGTGAATGATTCTTGATAGGGAACAGCACAGTGAATAGTGTATAAAGCTGTGTTATTGGTGCGTACTTGTACACAACTAGTCCATACTTATAGATAGTGAAACCTGGGGAAAAAGGGGAAATCTAAGTAGAAAGGAACTTGTATTTAGCGAGGTTAGCGACTTAGAGGATGATCATTCGAACAGCGGCTCTTTTATATATTAGGTTTGGACTTAGCGGTCCGGCCGACAGGGTGATGCCCCGGGCAACAGTGGACCGTAGTCTCGGGTACGTACGAGACCCTCGTTAAACATGATCATTCCTTTCTACAAACTTGATTTCAAAAGTGACTTAGAGTCCAGTAGGAACACAGGTCATACATTGCATTGATTATTGACATATCGATTACCTGCATTTATTGTCTCCGTCGTTATTACCTTTATTTCTTGCCTTATTGTTGTTATCATAATATTTCTTTTGCATCGCCCTGACGACCTGAGTATGCATGCTCAGAGATTGGATAGGACCCAGTTCAGGAGTCAGGCCTACCATTCGAGCTCGCAGAGATATAGACGGTCATGCCTTCAGTACTTTTACCGCTTTCTATAACTCAACCTTGTATTCGCACTTGGTTAGTAGTTTCATTTTCTTTCAAACTATTGTAAATTGTGAACAATGAAAGTTAGTGTAATAAACTAATAATGTGTTTCCTTTACTTCTGTGCTGTGTTTACTGATTACCATGTAATACCAGAAGCCAAAGTATGACTACTGCGAGATTGCTCCCTGACCGTAGGAGCATGGTAGGCCTAGTCGCCTTCCGCATTCCGTATTTTGGGAAGCGGGGCATGACACCAGTCTACTACGTCAGCCACATTTTTAAGGACACAGAAACCAGATATTCGGCCATAGAAAAGACAGTCTTGGCGCTCGTCGTCATCTCCAGTAAGCTCCGGCACTATTTCCAGGCTTATACGATCATTGTTCTTACCGAACGACCCTTGGGGAATATCCTCGGTTCTCCCGAATCGTCGGGCTGCTTAGAGAAATGGAGATGGGAGTTGTCCCAATTCGACATCCGGTACTGACCAAGGCAAGCTATCAAACCACATGCCCTAACCGATTTCGTGGTCGAATACACCATTCCTAATAAAGAAGGAGTGCCAGCGCGAGACCCTGGCTCACGACCCTCAGTTGAGGAGACACTCGGCCCGATTTTGGACTGGGTACTCTATGTGGATGGCTCCTCCACAAAGGATAGGAGTGGGGTTGGGATGGTCATCCGTGGTCCAAATGAAGCAGAGATGGAATACTCTCTGAGGCTTTGCTTCAATGCGTCGAACAACGCCACAGAATACGAAGCCTTATTTGCTGGGCTACAAATCACCTCCGGGGTGGGGCTAAGGACAATCAGGATCCGCAGCGACTCCGCTTTGGTCGTCGATCAGGTGACCGGACGTTTCGAAGCCCGGGAACCCATGATGATAAGATACCTAGCGGAGGTAAAAAGATTTCGGAGAAATTTCGACGAGCTCCAAGTAGAACAGATTCCCAGGAGTAGGAACGCTGAAGCCGACGCTCTAAGTAAACTCGTCTCTTCTTATTCGGCCAATCCCAAGAGAAACATTCACTTCGAAGTCCTTCCATGACCCAGTATCGAAGATAGAGAGGTGATACACTGGATCTACACTGCTCTAGGGGATATACCATATTGGAGAAATCCCATGGTGGAGTACCTCAAGGACGGAGTACTCCCCGAGGACCGAATTAAGGCACACCGGTTCCGCATAAAAGCTCGTCAGTTCATGTGGAGCAAGCGAAACCTGTACAAAAAGTCGTACACCTAACCTCTATTTTGATGCGTCGATCCTGACGAAGCAGATTACGTTCTCCAAGAGATATATGAAGGAGTCAGAGGAGCATATCAAGGAGCCTGCACCCTAGTTCAAAAGACACTTTTGAAGGGTTATTACTGGCCAACTATCCACCATGACACGGGAAAGCTTGTAAGGAGGTGCAAGATCTGCTAACTCTTTGGCAGCATGCCTTGGCTACCCGCTACCAAGCTGACGCCACCAAGTTCTCCTTGGCCATTCGCGCAGTGAGGGATGGATATGGACGGCCAACTCCCCACCCGCATGGGTGGATACAAATATATCTCTGTCGCTGTAGACTACTTTACAAAGTGGGTCGAAGCCACGCCGATCAGGAAACCGGATGCCACCTCTAAGTTGAAGTTCCTACAGAATAATATAATTGCCCGATTTGGAATCCCAAGGTGCATCGTCACTGACCACAAAATCAACTTTAAAAATGAAAAAGTCAGAGAATTCTGCAGCGACTATCACTTGTTGATGAAGTTCTCTGCGGTCGCGCATCCCCAATTCAACGGGAAAGCCAAACCGAGGTGTCATCCGGGGACTCAGAGCCTGCTTGAAAGGAAGACAGGGCTGCTGGGTCGAAGAACTACCATAGGTGTTATGGGCGTTGCAAACATCGAGAAAAAAACCCACGGGGGGAACCTCGTTTAGGCTCTTTTATGGAACTGAAGCAATGGTCCCCGCAGAAATCGGTCTTCCCAGCTATCGAGTCAAACACTTCGACGACAAGACCAATGTCTTGACACTTCGAAGAAACCTAAACATCTTATTAGAAAAGAGAGATCGGGCACAAAATAAGGATAGCCGCATATCAGCAACAGACCGCCCGATATTACAACGCCCGGGTTAAACATCGAGTTTTCAAGGCAGGAGACTTAGTCCTACGTCGAAACGAGTTCGAAGACCAAGGGAAGCTGCGCATGTTCTCCCTAAAGTGGGATGGTCTCTTCCTCATAACTGAGACATTTCCCGGCGGAGCCTACCGTCTCCTGGATTCCTGGAGACATGACTTTCCACGGCCATATAACGCCGAAAAGCTTAAATTGTACAGATGAACTTGTACTCTTTCGAATAATGAGATTCCTTATTTTATGTCAACTAAAGTTATTTTAGTTTCTAAGCTAAACCCTCACCCGAGTAGATTCCTGCACGGTTCTGAGGCCGGTGGATAGTCTCCTATTCGCTGCGCTCATTCGAAATGGGTAGCTTCCTACCCAACGACGTTGTGGATCCAAAGCCCTCATCACGAGACGGACGAGTAGCTTCCTGGTCGACCCATCCGCAGCAGACATCTTCCTGCCCAACAACATGGTGGATCCAAAGCCCTCGTCATGAGGCGGCCGAGTATCTTCTTACTCTGCCCATTCGCAGCGGGTAGCTTCCTGCCTAACGATGTTTTGGATCCAAAGTCCTCGTCATAAGGAAGACGAGTAGCTTCCTCCCCAACGACACTGTGGATCGAAAGACCTCGTCATGTGATGGCCGAGCATCTTCCTTCTCGGCCCATCCACGGCGGGTAGCTTCCTGCCTGAAAACGTTGTAAATCCAAAGCCCTCATCATGAGGCAACCAAGTAGCTTCCTGCTCGGTTCATCCTCCATGAACAGCTTCCTGCCCAACAAAGATATAGATCCGAAGCCCTCTTCATGAGGCAGCGGGCCACCTCCCGCTCGACCTTAACAGTGGAACATGAGGCCACACATCAAAGTTGGTAGCCCGACCATTCCCGGGTAGGAAGTAGACAAAATCCTAACTTGATCCAAGTAGATAAAGATTGTCTCGCCTCGACGTTCCCCGAGGACAAAGAAGTTGACAAACTCATAGCTTGATCCAAGTAGATAAAACATGAGTTCGGCCTATAGCCGGCGCAACTCCAACCCTACTCGGATTTGAGGGAGTAACCGCGCTAAGTTCTGCTAAGGTCTATAAATACTTGGGGATTCACGTTTGGTGTTCACTCGATCTATGTCACCTCGACTCCGGCGTGAGGAGGGACACCGGCTTATTTGTATTTAGGGTTCGCTCGATCTACGACGCCTCAACTCCGGAGTGAGGAGGAACACCGATCAACCCATACTTGTAAATAAATAAGAACAAAAGTATCACATCCAGGCATATCAAAGAAGAGATAAAAATAGTTTGTTGATATTCCAAATTATATACAAGATATTATAAGCTCCTCGGCTCTACAAAATGCCCGAAGGATATAAAAATAAAAGAAAAAGGAAATGGAGAACAAGGTGGACGGTGACTTTAAATCACTTTCGCGGACGAGGTCTCCCCGCCGTCCCCCTATTCGACGCCTCCGCCAGGAGCCTCGTTAGCTACCGCCAGTTCGGCGCTTCCGCCTGGCACCTCGCCTCCTTCCACCGGCTCGACGCTACCACCATGGGGTACTTCCTCGGCAAGGGGATACCTCACATGAAGCTCCTGGTCGTCAAACCCGGGCATCACTTCTTTGACGGTGTTGAGGGAGTTGTGCCACCCGACGGCCGCAAAGTTGGCAAGGTCGACATAAAATTGGTCGAAGGCCTTGTACTCCTCCCCGGCCTTTTCTGCCCTGCCCTCAGCACGCTACGCCTTCTCGTGGGCTGCCCGGGCATCCCCCTTGAACGAGTATCTCTGCCTCTTCGTGGCACCATAGAGCCCGTTGACCTCATCAATCTTGGCCTGAATAGCCCGGTTAGATTCAGTCAGGAGCCGGTGAGACTCCTTCAGCTTCGCGGCCGACAGGCCCTCCGCGACCAACCTCAAGTCCAGGGAGGCCACCTTTCCCTGTGCCTCCTTCAGCTTGGCAAAGAGCTCTTCCTCACGCAAGAAAGACTCTCCGGCTTCTTTCATCACCGGGGCAGCCTCCTCGGCCTCCTTAGCGGCAAAAAGGATGCAATGCTGAAGGACCTGCAGAGAAACACAAACCATTTTCATTAGAATCTAAACTAAGGAGAAAACACTTGGAAATTTTTAGAAAATTACCAACCTGGACTGCCTCCTGAGCTATCGCCGCCACTTGGGCCTCCTGAGCATCCGTCTTGCCTCGGGGAATCTTGGCCCCCAATACTTTCTCCATGTCCGCCAGCAAGCTATCGGACACAGAGAGCCCAGAAAGCACCTCGATGTAAAAGTCGCCTTCCCGCACCTGTATTCCGGCCGTGGGTGGCCAAAAAACCATTCGCTTTTTCCTCTTGAGCGGAGAATCAGTAGAGGATGACACTTTCATCCTGGCCTAAGGAGACGGATCTCGGGCATGCTTCTGCCCTCCGCTACGGCGTTCCTCCAGGACGGGAGGGCCGGGGAGACCTTGGCGGAAGGGGCTTGCCGGGGAACACGCCCGGTGCGGGTTTGGACGAGCTGGCACCGCCACCCTTCCTCCCCTGCGTCTTGGCAGCCATGATCATCGAACAATCAATTGGCTCTGCGGAAGAAAATAGAAGAAAAAGTTCAGTAATAGGAATGACAATATCATGCCTAGCCTAAATTAGTCGGCGAAGCCCTAACTTACCCCCGAAGTGTGCGGGACTGAGTCACGCCCAGCTCAAATCCTGCTCCGAAAGCAGAACATCGGCCTGCTGTTAGGTCCACGTTACCTCTCCCGGTACTTTCGGGGTTGCGGAAACGGTAAATCAAAATTTTTCTAAACTTTGTAACATGGACCGTAAAAGCCGGATCTTTGCTAAACTAAACTAGCATACTTGCAAAGAAGAGTTAACTACTATGCAGAGTGGTTATACCTCAACTTGAACTCCTTCTCTTCTTGTTGTTGTTCTTCTTTCTTGTTCTTTGTAGTAGCTTGAATGGTTCTCTTCTCGTCGCCTTCTTCCGTCGAAGATGGATCCACCTCGAAGGTTCGACCTTTGGGCTTTTCCTCGATCTTTGAGTGAACTAGGGTTTCCGGCTTGCTAAACCTTGAACCTAGAATGAGTAGAGAGTATCTAGGGGTTGTTTTCTTTTCAAGGTGAGGGATTCTCAACACATGAGAAGGAGTCACCTTGAGCTTGAGGAAGAAGAAGATGAAATGAAGAGAGAGAAGAATTATGATAGAATGAGCTATCTTTTTCTTTCTTGCAACCATAATGCCAAAAGAAAAAGAATTATCTAAATAATAATAATTCAAAATGAGAATAGTTGATGGTAATTTGGAATGACCACTATCATGCTTCATTAAATGAAATGTAAGCATGAATCAAGGAGGATCTTTACAAAGCATGATGGTGGTCAACATTCAACCATGGTCAACAAGTCAACCATGGTCAACAAGTCAACAAATTCAACCATAACATAATTCTCATTTAATTACTATTATTAATAGATAATCCATAAATCCATTAGGGTTTGGAAAATGATAACTGTCAACTGTGCATACGCACCCGTTCCGAAACCCTAATGAAAAACCTCATCCTCCGCCTCAAGCAACTGTGCATACACACCTGCATTCTCGTTCCGAGGAACAAGAATACCGAGATATAAAAAGCAACCCCAAAACATATACCAGTATCTGGCTCAAACCAGAGCCTGCCAGTATAATCCGTCCGGACTCCAAACGTGCACAAGTGCGCGGATGAGAACGAACCCTGCCGCAAAACCATGCGACCTCTACTCTGTTTTGCCCAGAGGCGAATACCCTCTGTGTGGGACTCTAAAGACTCGACACTACGCTGGCAGTGGGTTTAACCACAGACCGCAAGCGGCACTAGCTGTGCGTAACGGTCCCCAGGTAGATGCCGACAAGAAGGCTAACGAGGTGAAACCCCATCTGAACTCCTACTGAGTCTGAATGTGACATTCTCCGTACAGTCCGGTCTGTTCGTCTGATACATCGCATGGCGGGCCTAGGGGGCGGTAAACGTCAGTCCCCTAATAGCGGTACAAGTCGTGTCGGAGTGAAGCCCAATACACCCTGAGATAACACTGGAAACCTACCACTATATCTCGCTTGCCCTGGCCAGGGACTACTCGTGTAATGGCTCTCCTAGACACAGCGCGATGTCAACCCCCAATACCGGGAGAGACGAATCCTGTCTAACCGTCACTGCCTCCAAGTGCTTCAGGACTGCTCCCAACTACTACCTGTTTGCACGACTCAGTAGAGCCGTGGTAGGGTGGCAATCAAAGAACAGTGGGAACACACTCGAGGCGAAGTGACAGTGTCAAGTCAGCGGACTAAGCTGTACTCATGTCACCTGAGAACTGATAACTGACGATAGGTATAATACCAACCATCAGTTCCCGACGAGTCCTGTCCAGTGTACTCGTAACCCAACGAGCACCCGCATACTATCTCAAGTACGACGTACTGACGGCTGTGGGACAGACCGTCTCCCGTGCTGGGATGAGAAGCGCATACGCTAGTCTACTCTGGAGCATCGATGCCCTATCTCGATACTCCCACGACTAGGGACGTGTATAAGGATGTGCTTGTAGATTACCCAGCCCCCACGAGTGTGATCGCCATCACAACGCCGGTAATCAAGCAAAGATCCTAAGGGCTCTACTAATGCGTATAGGTGATATAATAAATAAACACACATGTACACATTAAAGCAGAGACAATCCAAGTAGCATACTACTATATTGAGCAAGATTGTCTGTACAACTGTGAATATCCCAAGCTTCCATCAAGTAATATACATACTAGTATGATACAGTAATGGCCTCTAGGGCATATACACTAACAATCTCCCACTTGCACTAAGGCCATGTACTGGCGTATCGAAGACCTATCATCTCGATCAGCCGCTCGAACTGAGTCTGGGGTAAAGCCTTTGTGAATGGGTCCGCAGTGTTGTCCTTTGTATCCACTCTCCGCACCTCGATCTCCTGTCGATCAATGATCTCCCTGATCAGGTGATACCGCCTTAAGATGTGCCTGGATTTCTGATGGGACCTTGGTTCCTTCGCTAAAGCTATAGCCCCATTGTTATCGCAATACAAAGGTATTGGGTCAACAATGGACGGAACCACCTGAAGTTCACTAATGAACTTCTTAATCCAGACCGCCTCTTTTGCGGCATCGCTTGCAGCAATGTATTCAGCCTCCATCGTCGAGTCTGCGACGGTATCCTGCTTGGAACTCCTCCAACATACCGCCCCTCCGTTGAGGGTAAACACAAAACCCGAGACAGACTTGCTGTCATCTTTGTCACTCTGGAAGCTTGAATCGGTAAAGGACTCGACCCTGAGGTCTCCATTACCGTAAACCAGGAACATCTCCTTAGTCCTTCTCAGGTACTTGAGAATGTTCTTCACTGCTATCCAGTGGTCCTTCCCTGGGTCTGACTGATACCGGCTTACCGTGCTCAACGCGTAAGCTACATCTGGTCTTGTACATAGCATCGCATACATTATAGATCCTACCGCCGAAGCGTAGGGTATAGTGCTCATGCGAACCCTCTCCTCGTCAGTCTTAGGAGACATCTTCTTGGAGAGGGTAATTCCGTGCAATGCGGGTATGTTACCGCGCTTGGAACCCTCCATACTAAATCTCTTTAGTACGGTCTCTATGTACTTGGACTGCGAAAGTCCCAATAGTCTCTTGGATCTATCTCTATAGATCTTGATCCCCAGAATGTACGAGGCATCACCTAGGTCCTTCATGGAGAACCTTTGTGACAAAAATAGCTTGACCGATTGTAGCATAAGAACATCATTTCCTATCAAAAGAATGTCGTCCACGTACAAGACTAGGAATACGACAGTTCGTCCTACAATCTTCTTATATACACAGGGTTCATCTTCGTTCTTGATGAAATCAAATTCCTTGATTGCCTCATCAAAACAGATGTTCCAGCTCCGCGATGCCTGCTTTAATCCATAAATGGATTTAAGCAACTTGCACACCCTTCCGCTGCTCCCACTGTCTACGAAACCTTCTGGTTGATCCATGTAAACGCACTCTTCCAAACAACCGTTTAGGAAGGCCGTCTTAACATCCATCTGCCAGATTTCATAGTCATGGAAGGCAGCAATGGCAAGTAGGATCCGAATGGATTTGAGCATAGCCACCGGAGAAAAAGTCTCGTCATAGTCCAAACCAGTTCTTTGACGAAAACCTTTTGCAACGAGTCTAGCTTTATAGATTTCCACCTGCCCATCTACACCAAGTTTCCTTTTGTAGATCCATTTGCATCCAACGGGTTTTACCCCAGGTGGAGCAATATCCAAGGTCCACACTTTATTGGCATACATGGACTCCATTTCGGATTGCATTGCTTCCTGCCACTTATCAGAGTCCCTACTGATAATGGCCTGCCTGAAACTGGTAGGGTCATCTTCTTCCAAGATGCAATCCTCTCGATCCCCGTCTATGAGAAAACCGTAGTATCTCTCGGGCGGATGAGAAATCCTACCAGATCTGCGGAGTGGCTGAGGTTCGTCTGGGGTTATAGAATCTAGCGGTTCCTCCAAATTTTCAGTTACATTTTGTGGTCGCTGAATTTCTTCCAGTTCTACCGAACTCCCACTAGTTTCTTTTGCAAGAAACTCCCTTTCTAAGAAGGTGGCGTGGCGAGATACAAACACCTTCTGTTCCTCAGTGTGGTAGAACAGATATCCTAGTGAGTCTTTAGGATATCCCATAAATTTACAGAGAACTGACCGTGCCTCTAACTTGTCCGGTTTCTGTGTTTTCACATAGGCCGGACAGCCCCATATCTTAATAAACTTCAGACATGGTTTCTTACTGCTCCATATTTCATACGGAGTTTTAGGCACAGATTTGGACGGAACTTGATTCAAAAGGTATGCCGCTGTCTGAAGCGCATGTCCCCAGAATGAAAGAGGTAACTCAGCACTACTCATCATGGAGCGAACCATATCCAATAGGGTACGATTCCTCCGCTCCGATACACCGTTGTGTTGTGGTGTATAAGGAGGAGTAAGCTGAGAGAGAATACCATTCTCTTTTAAGTAATCTAGGAATTCCGTGCTTAAGTACTCCCCTCCCCTGTCAGACCGGAGGATCTTGATACTTTTGCTTGTCTGGTTCTCTACTTCCTTTCTGAATTCCTTGAATTTCTCAAAAGCTTCAGATTTGTGTTTCATCAGATACACATATTCGAACCTAGAGAGATCGTCAGTGAATGTGATGAAGTACGAGAACCCACCCCTTGCATGTATAGACATCGGACCACATACATCACTATGTACGAGTCCCAAGAGCTCTGCTGCTCTTTCTCCATGTCCGGTGAACGGAGATTTGGTCATCTTCCCTTTGAGACAAGACTGACAAGTTTCATAAGATGAAAACTCGAACGCATCCAAGAGTCCATCTTTATGCAACTTACTCAGTCTTTTCTCTCCGACATGACCAAGTCTACAATGCCACAAGTAGGATTCATTCGTATCTGAATTCTTCCTCTTGCGTGTGTTTTGTATATTGAGAACTGTATTCTGATTTAGAACGTAGACACCATTAAACAGTGTACCCTCTGCAACCAGTACCTTATCAAGATAAATGTTCATGATATTCTTTTCAAGAACAAACTTATATCTATCTTTATCGAGTAAAGAAACTGATATGATGTTGCAAACCATGGAGGGTACATAGTAGCAATCGTTCAAAATCATAGTCTTGCCATTTGGCAATACTAGGTGATATTCACCGACGGCTGCCGCATTAACTTGTGCTCCGTTCGCTACTCTGAGCGACATATCACCCGGTGCAACTTTCCTACTTTTTCTCAGTCCTTGCAATAAATTACAGATATGAGATCCTGATCCGGTATCAAGTACCCAGGAGGTAGGGCTGACCGTAAAACAGTTCTCAATTACAAGAACACCTGAAGTAGATGCAAAACCATGCTTCTTCTTCGACTGGGTATCCTGGAAATCCATACAATCCCCTTTCCCATTCTCATACTCATGACTGTTGTCACAAGTTAGAGCTGAACCAACTTTCCCCAGTCCCGAATAAGAATTCGGATCGGTCAAGCGATACATTTTATTATCTTGATTAGGGCGTGAAAAGGTTGCTGCCTGGAGAGAGAGAAAAGAAACACTCAGCGTATGCTCGTGTAAGATTAGATTGGTTTATTAATTTATCTAACCAGGGTGTCTCCCACTGTTTCCTCAAATCCTTCTTAAAACCTTTTAAAAGAAGAACTAGCCGGGTTTTAATTCACGTCACAATACTTGCTTAACCTTTCAGCCAGGCTAGTGTCGGTACTTCGAGGGAGGTTTTCCAACGCTTTCGCGAAGTTCCTTAATTAAAGAACCTCTTTTCCCTGGGGGCGTAACCCCGCTAACACCTTTCTAGACACCTACTATGTTTATAGCATTGATCGTTAAGTGAAATAATCTCCCGAGAGTAAACCAGCTCATCAGTAGGATCGGGATCCAACTGTCATTGTGTGATAACCTAGATGGAATCCACTCTAGTCACCACACTCCAGAAGGTATGCTAAATCTGCAAGTTTCAGTTCTTTTGAAACTCCCGATGTGGTTTTTGCCCCTAGGACCCAAGTGACCTTGACGAATAATCAACAAATCAAAAGGTCCTAGTCAAGTTCAACCCGTCGTTTCCAGGATTGCATTAGACCCGCCCGCATGATCCTTGACGAATAATCAACAAAATCATGCGACCGTCTTAACCAATCGCATCTTTTAGTGCAACAGAAAATTACTACTCAGCTACCGTTCACTGTGTCTTGACGAATAATCAACAAACGCAGCACGAATACTAAGTATTAATTATCCGAAACGACGGAGGGCTACAGCTGGGTTTTTGGCGAAAAACCCGTTAACGTAATGAACTTGATATCGTTGAAGGAACGTGATACATCCTTTTGAAAACATAGTGGCGAAAAACTTTTGCCAAAGAGGTCACTCCCTGTGAAGGGATCTCGGCTCTTTCCTCGTCGAGTGAGGTGCTGGGCATTCGTAAGATGAATACCTCGATGCAAAGCAAGAATAATCGACTATGGTGAAGTTATTACCCTGACGCAAACTTTTGTCCAAGGGGTCACTCCCGGTGAAGGGATCTCGGCCCTTGCCTCGTCGACTGAGGTGCTGGGTATTCATAACCGAATACCGCGATGCAAAACAAAAATGAACGTCCTTGCAATAACAGCTTTTTGAAAAATTATTCCAACAACGTCTTTTAGGTTTATTTTCTTGCATTAGTTCTTTTAATGCGTGATATTCTTGCATTAGTTCTTTTAATGCGTCCCATCATTTAATCCTACCATTGCAGAAAACAACCAAAATATGACGTACGCTTATGCCATTCGCATTCGCCACGGGGTCCCGTCATCACTCGTTAGGTTACTTAACTAACGACAGAGCGGGGGCTGGGCTAGCGCGGCTGTAAAACATAAGCAACGCCTAAATAGTAAAGCAATGATAGACATTACAGATCACAGATGAATACATTGGATATACTAGCAATCCGCAATCCTTTCGAGCCTGCAACGAAAAGCGGATTACACGGTCGCGGTGAATAGCCAAATACCCTACCCAAGACCCCTACGGGTGCGGCAAACTACCCGCCAAGTACTCGGAAGTTTGTGCACCCCTCCATGGGTCTATCCTAGGAGCAAAAACAGTAAAAAGAATTATACAATGAGGGCTACAACCCCGACCCGGTTGTGCGGCCATACAAATAATAATATTACATCAATTTACATTTACAAATGAATGAAAGAAAAACAAAAGCTCATCTCACATCCACCCCGGCTATTCACCCGCGACAGTCCAACAGATTCATATACACAATCCAATATCCAACACAGATCATGTATAACCCCGACTAATCGACTTATAGCGATTAGCCGACGTTCAATACATGCAAACATCACAGATATAACCAACATAGCCAAAGTGCAGTGAAGTTCGGAAAAAATACGGAATTATAGGACCCCAAAAGTGAATTTCTGTTCTGGAAAATCTGGGTACATATAATACATCTGAAAAATCCCAAAACCAACACAGAAGAACACTGCATGAAAAACGATGCAGAGAGGAAAACAAACTGCGGCGGTTCCGCGGCATATGCCTACCTCGTGCCGCGGAGCAGCGGCGGTTTAAATGAATTAGGGCATCGTATTTCTTGGGTGTTCAAACAAAACCCTGAGCCGAATTTACAAGTATAAAGTTTTTCATTTAGAGCAGAAAAAATTTCAACAGAAACTTAGGGTTTTAGTTTTTCCGGTTTTGTGATTTTTCGGTTCCGAACTTCGTTACACTTCACTACCAAGCTAGTTTAAGTTTAGTTAGGCTCTGATACCACTGTTAGGTCCACGTTACCTCTCCCGGTACTTTTGGGGTTGCGGAAACGGTAAATCAAAATTTTTCTAAACTTTGTAACATGGACCGTAAAAGCCGGATCTTTGCTAAACTAAACTAGTATACTTGCAAAGAAGAGTTAACTACTATGCAGAGTGGTTATACCTCAACTTGAACTCCTTCTCTTCTTGTTGTTGTTCTTCTTTCTTGTTCTTTGTAGTAGCTTGAATGGTTCTCTTCTCGTCGCCTTCTTCCGTCGAAGATGGATCCACCTCGAAGGTTCGACCTTTGGGCTCTTCCTCGATCTTTGAGTGAACTAGGGTTTCCGGCTTGCTAAACCTTGAACCTAGAATGAGTAGAGAGTATCTAGGGGTTGTTTTCTTTTCAAGATGAGGGATTCTCAACACATGAGAAGGAGTCACCTTGAGCTTGAGGAAGAAGAAGATGAAATGAAGAGAGAGAAGAATTATGATAGAATGAGCTATCTTTTTCTTTCTTGCAACCATAATACCAAAAGAAAAAGAATTATCTAAATAATAATAATTCAAAATGAGAATAGTTGATGGTAATTTGGAATGACCACTATCATGCTTCATTAAATCAAATGTAAGCATGAATCAAGGAGGATCTTTACAAAGCATGATGGTGGTCAACATTCAACCATGGTCAACAAGTCAACCATGGTCAACAAGTCAACAAATTCAACCATAACATAATTCTCATTTAATTACTATTATTAATAGATAATCCATAAATCCATTAGGGTTTGGAAAATGATAACTGTCAACTGTGCATACGCACCCGTTCCGAAACCCTAATGAAAAACCTCATCCTCCGCCTCAAGCAACTGTGCATACACACCTGCATTCTCGTTCCGAGGAACACGAATACCGAGATATAAAAAGCAACCCCAAAACATATACCAGTATCTGGCTCAAACCAGAGCCTGCCAGTATAATCCGTCCGGACTCCAAACGTGCACAAGTGCGCGGATGAGAACGAACCCTGCCGCAAAACCATGCGACCTCTACTCTGTTTTGCCCAGAGGCGAATACCCTCTGTGTGGGACTCTAAAGACTCGACACTACGCTGGCAGTGGGTTTAACCACAGACCGCAAGCGGCACTGGCTATGCGTAACGGTCCCCAGGTAGATGCCGACAAGAAGGCTGACGAGGTGAAACCCCATCTGAACTCCTACTGAGTCTGAATGTGACATTCTCCGTACAGTCCGGTCTGTTCATCTGATACATCGCATGGCGGGCCTAGGGGGGCGGTAAACGTCAGTCCCCTAATAGCAGTACAAGTCGTGTCGGAGTGAAGCCCAATACACCCTGAGATAACACTGGAAACCTACCAGTATATCTCGCTTGCCCTGGCCAGGGACTACTCGTGTAATGGCTCTCCTAGACACAGCGCGATGTCAACCCCCAATACCGGGAGAGACGAATCCTGTCTAACCGTCACTGCCTCCAAGTGCTTCGGGACTGCTCCCAACTATTACCTGTTTGCACGACTCAGTAGAGCCATGGTAGGGTGGCAATCAAAGAACAGTGGGAACACACTCGAGGCGAAGTGACAGTGTCAAGTCAGCGGACTAAGCTGTACTCATGTCACCTGGGAACTGATAACTGATGATAGGTATAATACCAACCATCAGTTCCCGACGAGTCCTGTCCAGTGTACTCGTAACCCAACGAGCACCCGCATACTATCTCAAGTACGACGTACTGACGGCTGTGGGACAGACCGTCTCCCGTGCTGGGATGAGAAGCGCATACGCTAGTCTACTCCGGAGCATCGATGCCCTATCTCGATACTCCCACGACTAGGGACGTGTATAAGGATGTGCTTGTAGATTACCCAGCCCCCACGAGTGTGATCGCCATCACAACGCCGGTAATCAAGCAAAGATCCTAAGGGCTCTACTAATGCGTATAGGTGATATAATAAATAAACACACATGTACACATTAAAGCAGAGACAAACCAAGTAGCATACTACTATATTGAGCAAGATTGTCTGTACAACTGTGAATATCCCAAGCTTCCATCAAGTAATATACATACTAGTATGATACAGTAATGGCCTCTAGGGCATATACACTAACACCTGCTGGATCGGCTCCCACTGCGACACTATCTCCACCTCCAGGGCGTTAGACTGCTTGACCCTTAGGCAATCCGTCCTGTGCTATTTGGTGGGTGCTGGCCAATCCTCTCCTTCTGGAGGACCGACGAAAACAAACTTCTCCTTCTACTCATGGATGGAAGAAGGGACGACCACTACCCCTGACCCGACCGCCCTACCCTTATGCTGTTTAAAAGAGAGGTACACCCAGTCCGGCTCGTTCTTGCGAGTATCGGGATGATTTTTGTAGCAAAGAAAGGAGAGAAGAAGACTCAAGTTGAAGAGGATCCGATCAATCTTCAACCGAACCAGAAACCCGAGGAGGATTCTCCACGAGTTCGGCGCTAGCTGGCCCGGGGCAAGACGGAAGCTATGGAGTATGGCATAAATCTTGAACGAGAAGGGCGGACGCATCCCTATTCGGAATGCTTCCAGGTGCAGAGCAATCTCATTTCCCTATATTCACACCAGAATATTGCATTTAATACCGACCATTTTTCTTCTCGTTTGTATATAGATAGGTGCTTTTGATCCGTGTTTGCTACATGATTACAGGTTACAGGTTCCCAGTCCAAAATAATGCAAATCACGCAAAATCTCCACAGTTATGACAAAATTCAGAACATCTGCCAAAAACAGATAAAATCCGGGTTCCGATCATCCACACCCGTCAAGTGTCGCTTACCAGTTCAAGATTCAAAATGAATACAGCGGTCATTCGTGTCTTGGACAAGCACAGAGCATGAGGGAGGCATCATAAAGATCAAGTGGTGCGCGAAGCTCAAGGGAGATCAATGTCAAAAAGATTAGAAGAGTAGCCATTGTGGACTGTTGAAAATCTGAAAATATTTTAGAATCATTTTACAATTTGGAACTTGTCAAACAGAAGACCAAAGCAACATAAGAAGTCACAAGAAAAATGACACACTATCTCCCAAATACGGCGGCGGAACCGTGGTTAAAAGGGGAGTTAGGCAGCGGAACCGCGGTCGCCACGTGTCCTCTTGCAATCGTTTTTCAAGTGTAATTTTGTAAGTTTATATGAGCTCAGAATATGTCTCTAGGGTTTCACCCCTCTGCCTATAAATACTCCAGTTTTGAGCCAAATTAATGATGCTTTTCTTTACATAGATTTAGTGTAGTTTAGTGTAGTTTCTTCTTCTTCGTCATCTATTCTCCATAAAATTATAGTGAGAGCTTTTTGAGTGGAAGTTAATGAAGATAAGGACTTTTCTTATCTTGTATCTTTATTTAATTGCATTGTATTTTAAATTCCTGGTATAACTTTTATTTGTTATTATTAAGTAGTAGTTGTTATCTTTTATTGTTTCTTTTTCTTCCTTTCTCAATCTTATTTTCAAATCATGATACTCAATGGAGTCACTTGTTTAGGTGAGAGCCCAAGTAGTTAGCTTGTTATCTTTGTAAAACCGTATTTTCCATTCTTTCTTCTTTTCTTCTTGTGTTTATTTTATTTTTAATGTGTGAATAATTTACACACTTATTAGGGCTAAGGAAGGTAGTATGAAAGATGGAAAAATCTCTTGTGCTTCTTTTCATCAAATATCTTAAAGTGAATCTAGACCAAAAAAACACAACACCTTACTTAGGCGCGCTATAAATGACATATAGCCCCAACCTAAGCCAAGAATTTTTTTAGGCGCACTACAACGTGATATGTAGTTGTGACCTAAGACTTGGTTCTGTATATTTGGCCTAGGGTTGTTAATAAGAGCATGTAGCGGACGATCAAGGGGCATTAGGAATGGATTTAGCATTGGAAAGTTTGCTTCAACTAGAAAATTTCATTCCTATGTCCTCCTAATCCCCGCTACTTTCGATTATTCCAACATCATTTCAAGAATGGAAAAAGATTAGGCACAAGACTACTCCTAACTATACTAACCAATTCTAACCCTAACAAGTTTACTTGAAAATAAAATACAAACATTTAGAATAGAATTGAACATACATATACATTATTTAATTGACTTGTCTAAAATAAGAACGAAAAACATACCATCTCCCTGCAGACGACCCTACTCAACCGGCTAGTTACAAAGCAACACCGTCTTGATCGCGGTAAGTAGAACAAACTGAACTTAAAGAACGCATAGCAAAAAATCTCTTACAATCAAATGGTGTCGTTGCAGGAGAGACGGTAACGTATTTCTTTCTTATTATTCGGGTTAATTTTTGTATATAAAAAAATAAATTAAAAAAAACCATCTTATTATTTTTGATATTTTTTTTTGCAAGTGCGTAGGCAAATCTGGAGCAAGTACAGTGATCAAATCAAGAAACAGAGGCTTAGATACTGAAGAGAAAAATAGGAGAGTGCACAAGACAAATTCGAAGCCCTAATTCAACATTTCCAACGCGGTTCCACGGTCAAACGTAAGGAATGGCGGCGGATCCACGGTCATACTTTGACTTCTGAGCCTAAAATTTTTTATACATCTTCTCCTTCTCCAGAAACCTCTCTAAACTCCACTGAATTGTATTTTTTGCAGGTTTCTTTGCACAAATTGTAGCGCCACCAAATAATTTTTTTTTCTTGTTATAGCTTTTGTTTGTTTATTACTTTGCATATAATAATACAGACATTAAGGGGCTTGAACACCAATTCAAATTGGGTGAGGATTTCATCACCCTTCTTAAGACCCTACAAATCAAAAAAAGCATACGCATTACCCTGAGTTAATAAAAGATATCTAGACCAAACCTATAAAGACTTGTCGCGCTCATTTAGGATAAGTGAAGGTTGCGGGGAATCGGTCGTTTATCTAAATTTGACTTTGTGGTGCCTAGACTAGACAAGTGAGGAGGTAATTTTAAAAGGTCCGTCTCACATTGATTCATGAGCGGAACCCTCCTTACCTCACTTCTGCTTAACTGACCATAATTGGCAGTGAAGAGGCGATTCGAGAGTTATCCTGCAACTTGTCGCTTGGAAGTCTAGGAGCGGTCTAGTTGGACTTAGAAAATTCTAGCTCTAGGTATTGTTTGTGTGTATTGTGATTATGACTGTGCTTGTTTAAAGTTTAGTTCTATAATTCCGTATTTTTCAAAAACCAAACAAAAAAATTTTCAAAAATCTAAAAACTAAAAAAAAAATCCTAAAATCCTAAAATTTATAAAAATTCGCTCACTTTCCACCCTCCCTACTTTTTCACTTCTATCATGGGTACCCTAAAACGATCAACTCTTACTGAACTTTGGTACCCACAACTAGGCATTTCTTCATACGGTTCTTTCTTTGGTCGAACTTCAAACGATCCATCCATGCCCAAAATTTCTTTGAGAGATCGAATAGACGTGTCTAGAACCAAAAATTGGACACCGCAATCCACTTCGTATCAACCATTTCAAATTCTCATACCTTCTTACGTTGATACCCCTTTTAAGAGTCATATTGTGACTCCGAAACCCATGGCCATTGCTGAAAAAATTGAACAATCTCATAACCGATCTTTCACTTCTTTCACCACTTCGAATTCTTTTGATCAACGATTCCAATCATCTTCCTATCAAAGTGTTGATCCTAGTCCTGCACATTCTACGCATCCTTTCAATTTCAATCAATCCTACCTGACTTTTACACCTTCCTTAGACATTGCTTCTGAACATCAATATAGAAGTTTCACGTATCCAAACGAATTCGAATCTTTTACTGAAAGCTCTTCACAACCCATGTCTAGTCTTGAACGGTCATTAGACGAATTTCGGATAGTTTCTTACAGATAGATGGAGGATTTGAATGCATCCATGGCCGCCCTCATACAACTTAACGAACCAACAGTTATTTCCCAACTATCTCAAAATTTTCCAATGTATGATATGGCAATAGGACAATTTGAGGATTTGAGTAGTGAGAGTGAGAAGTTCACCCTTCCAAATCAGACATACCCATTCCCAATTGAATTCCACAGCTCCAGTTTTGACTATCTATCAAGTACACCAAATGATTCACCAATTGAAGATAGAATGTTTGATGAGTTGTGCTCCTTTGTAGTGTTTGATTCACCAGATTGTGAAGGGTTCATTTCAAGTGAAACCGCAACCACTCCCTTTGATCTCTATACCTCCACTCTAGAACCATAATTGATTGAAAACTATGCTTTTGATGAGGTGTCAGAGAAATTTAACTTTCGCTTGATTGATAATATCGATGCTGGGAATATTTTGGATGATATACCCACAATTTTGGATGAGTTTTTCTCACCAATTCATCATGTCCTTTCACATCCGTGTGGGCATTATCCCGAACCATTAACTGTTTTTTCCGAACCCCATACGTGTCTAGATATTGTTGATGATGAATGCATGGATAAGATGAATTTTGAGGAGAATTTTAAGGATATCATTAAGGATGAACCAGTTTTACTTGATGAGTCAAATTTTCCAATTCATCATGTCCCTTCCATTGACAGTGACCATTATTCTACACGTTTAATAGATACCATTACTCGATCACTTCCCTCCTTCCTTTCTATCGTTTCTACTCCGCAAGACGCCGTATCAATTTCCTTTCCTACGTCTGGTTCAACAAGTTCGGTCGGCCCATATTTTCTTGCGAAACTTGAGAGGTTTGACCCGATTTTTCAACATGTTGATAGATTAATACAATCTATTTTTGCACTTCAATCATTACAAATTGTACTAATTTATTCAATCCATTTCAACTCTTAAGTTCGTATTCCATTTCTTTCTCCTCTCCGTCCATCTTCTCCTCCACCGAGACCGTATCCCATTTCCGCCCACAAACGGTCTCGTGTATTCTTCATTCTCTTCCTCTACGCATTGTTTCACCAACACTGCTCTTATCATGATAAAATTTTTGAATGATTGGTATTAACTTTTGGCTTATGTAAGGCCATGTATAGATTGAAACCGTTCTCTCCCCCTAACTTTGAACTTTACTGCTTAAATAGTGGAAACACTATTTCACTTTAATTTGGGAGGCCTTTTTATGTATATATATTTTTTATTTGCTTTTCCTTTTATAAAAACAAAAAAACAAAAAAAAACAGGAAAGCACCGACAAATTTTGACCCCTCCACAATTTTGACCCTGTTGGTGTAGCATTACAGTGAGGACACTGTCAAGTTTAAGTTTGGGGGTATTTATGCACGGTAAACTTTCTATTTTTGTATTCATGTGTATATTTTGTATTTGCATACTTATTTAAAAACCCATAAAAACTGGAAAAATAATTCTAAAAATATAAAAAAAACTTTGTCGTCAAGTTAGCTAGTAGGGTAATTTAGATTTCTATGCAAAAATTTAGCTTGATAGGTTAGAAATAACTGAATCCTAGGTTTAAGAATTGAAAATCCCAAAAATAACCCTCTTTTAGTTTAACCTTGGTAAATATACGTACTTGTATTTTTTTTAGAAGTAAGTAATCTTGAGTTCAGTTCTTAAGTTAAATCAAGATGAAGCAAAAGTATTGAAAGCTTTATTGAAAAATAAGTCTGAAAATAGTTTCGATTCTTGAGTCCAAATTCAGAAAGTATATACCCTACAAATCGCACTTACACACACTTTGAAATTTGGGATAGTAGAGAATACCTAGAAATACTCTTGCCTAAAAGCCTAGTACGAAAGAAAAAACGGTATTTAAAACTAACCACCAAAAGAGTATTATTGAAAAATATATCTGGTCTTGGAAAAAAAAAGAGAAAAAAATAAATTACAAGACCTGAAAACTGCCTATTTATGCTTTAATAAGCTCACACATTCAGTAATCGGCTGATTAATGCCTTAAGAAGCAATAATAGTCGCATGAAAGGTGTGTGGGCAAATCCGTCCATCATTAATGAAAAGAAATAATATTAGGTATCAGAGTAAGGGTACTATAGCTTGAATTGAATTTTTTAGTGTAAGGATGAAATTCACACATACGTAGGGGTGTACGATCGATATTTGGATGAGAGATGGGGATAAAAAATAAGTCTTATGTTTTCAGTAAAAATGATAAAAATTCCGGATTGGAGACTACGCTTTAGAAGGAAAACTCAAGAGAAACTGAGATCTTTATAAACTGTCAAAAAGTATAAGATCTTAGGTTGAATGAATAGGAGGCGTGAAAAATAAGAAATGGATATTTCTATCTTAAGATGATAGAGTTTCTAAGTTAGATGCTGAACTGTATGATTAAAATCAAGGTTAACTTATGAAACTAGCTTGACGGGATTTTGTGGGTAGTGTCCGCTGAAAACCCTCAGGAGACTGTTGGGGTCAAAAATGACACCCCGGTTGACCAAGTCAAAGTCAACCCCAAGTAAGCGGCCCAAGCCTAGGTCAAGTAGGCCCATGCCCAAGTCGAGCCCGCGGCCGGCCTCTCCCATACCAAAATGAAAATCATGTAATAAATAATTTTGATATAATTTTTATGAATAAATGTATGAAAAATAGGCATAAAGCAAAAATTTTGTAAAGACCATGGCTCATGTGCAAAAGAAATGAGCACATGAGGTATGGGATAGGCAAAATCCTATTTTGTAAAGCCCAAGGAGCTATGTGCAAATTTGTAAGCCTATATAAGGCAACATGATAATGAAATAAAGAATAATAATTCATCCCCCTCAAAATCTAGGGTTTATGTGTCTCTTTCTCCTTCCTTAAGGTTATAAACCTTCTTCCCCTTTTTGAATTAAATCAAGAGTTTAACTCTTCTTTTTCTATAAAAAAAAGTAGTTTTTCAACATAAAACCATTGAAAGGGAGTCAAATCTCCAAAATGGGAGATTTTTAAGTCTCACCCCATTTTCTCCAAGATCCAACCAACAGAAAGGAGGAAGTGGGAGACCCATCTCCAAAAACCCTTACTTCGGGAAGTTTCAAGGCTCAGAAGAAGATCCAGGGCTAAATAGGAGAAGAAAGGGGTCCCCTTTGATCATCTCCAAAGTTTTTGGGAGTTAAACTCCATTTGTCAAAATCTTTTGGAGCTTAACTCCATAAATAAAATCCTTTTGGGAGTTTAACACCACTCAAAATCCTTTTGGGAGTTTAACTCCATATAAATAAAAATCCTCCCTTTTTCTTGGAGTTTCCAAAGTCCCTCGGAGTTTAATTCCTAATTCCGAGGTTAAGACCCCCTTTTTCCTGCAGGCACCCAGTGCCCACGTGTCGGACGCGTGAGGCGCTGGCGCCCAGAGCCCATGCACTTTGCGTGTGAGATGCCGGTGCCCACGTGCCGGGTGCGTAAGGCATTGGCGCCCACGCGCCAAGCATGTGAACCAATGGTGCCCAACGCCCACGCGTCTCGCACATGGCGTGTGGGCGCTGGGCGCATGAGGCGTTGGCGTCCAGCGCCCATGCACCAAGCACGTGAACCACTGATGCCTACGCGCTATGCATATGTCCTTAGGACGCTCCTCGCCCCTCTTTTCCCATCAACTCCACACTAAAAATACCTCCCCGGTCAGAAAAAATTTCTAACAGGGCGTTGTCCCGCACCCCGCAAGAGGGCTCCTAGTGTCCTTGACCCCCAGCGCGCTATCCGGGTGGTGTGACCCCGGTAAACTCCACGAGGCCCCGGATATATCTAAAACCTTTCAAAACACAACACACGTACATGGAACATTGAGTTCGCATGACCGGTTTGACCCGTCAATCGAAGGTTTTTTCGCTTCAAAGGCAAGGGGTAATTAACGGCAATTTAGTCCGCGGCGGCCGGAAATTCGGATCCCCGCAATCAATAAACCCCAGCCTGCCCTAGGCAGGGGGAATCTGTAATGCGCCTAATAAGCGACGCGTAATTCCCATCTCAATGGGGTGACGAAAAACACCCTACAGATTCTGGCACGTCCGGTGGGACCTATCTTTCCTTCTATATTTCGGGTTAAACGTTCATGCGAATTCAATCAACATATTCATTGATTGCCTGTACTGAAATTTTGCTTCTTTGTGCAGGTTAAAAGTTTTCAATTGCAATCTTCGGACGCAGCAAAAATGTCTTCAAGGACAAGATCAGCTCTCAACACGGCTCCCGTCTCCTACATGATGAAGATGGACGCCACGACGGTCCTCCCAGCCAGTCTCGGACGACAGTGGGAGGAGCCACTACTACCATTTGGCTCTATTCTGTTCGTGCCAGCTAACGCCATCCCTGCTCCTCAAACTCCGGTAACAGACGGAATGGCCCCGAAAGGCAGGAGGCCAAATGTGGTGATCTCAAGGGCACCACTACCCAAACGCAAGTCGATGTTTGAAAAACTTTTCTTAGCCCCAGCTGGGGGCAAGGCCATCAACACCAACAAAGCAATAAGACATCTCGGGCAAGCTCCATCGGTACCCCTGACAACTGCTCAATCGGGTATCTTCTCTAAGCTCCCCATCAATCGACTCACGATGGCTTCCTGGATGACGGATGCCCGTCAAGTCCTAAAAATCGAGAAGCTTAGACAGAAAAGGCTCAGATATAGAACCAACAAAAGGGCTAGGGCTCCTGCTAGGCTGAACTTCATGAAGTTCCAAGAACAGGGTTACCCTGCAAAAACGGCTGAAACGGCTATAAAGCTCGCTAACTCTTTTAAACCACTGAAATTGGTCCAGAAGAATGCCATGGCCTCAAGAGTCAAAAAAGCTGCGATCCGGATAGCGCCACCCAAGGACCCAGTCAGACTAACCATCTTTAGTCATATTTCCTTTCTAGAAGACGAAGGGCCACGACAACGGTCCGAAAAATCAGCCGTCAAAGATAAAAAGATGGCTGGATATGTGGTCCACACTGTCTACATGGTAGGCACGCACAGGAAGAGTAAGGACGGGGCCACCACATCTCAAATCCAATCTGGTATGAATGCGGCTGCTGTTTCCCCCAATCAGAGCAAAGCTCTGTTCAAAATTCAAATTTTAAAATGAAGTAACGCTTCAGAGGCAGCGCCAAGTGCGATGCGCCCTAAGCAGCGCACCACGTGCAAAGCACGTGTGCGCTAGTGCCAAGTGCGTTGCGCCCTAAGCGGTGCACCACATGCAAAGCACGGGTGTGCTAGCACTAAGTGCGCTGCCCTCTAAGCAGCGCACCACGTGCAAAGCACGGGTGCGCTAGCGCTGGAACTAAAAGCTCCTCACCGTCAGATCAGAGATCCAATAAAGATGATAAATCATCAATTAATTAGAATTAAATTCTGTTAAGGAAAGATTCCTCAAAATCTTTTCAAATAACAAGATTGTGCTCTGTAAATCAGAGCACGGTTGGATCAATGATCCAATGGTGATTAAAAATCACCAAAAGTACAGAATAAATTCTGTATGGAAAGATTTTCCAATCTTCTTAAAAAACAAGAAAGAATGCCTTCTGTAAATCAGAAGCCCTTGGATCAAATATCCAACAGTGGGGAAATCCCCAGATAAAGGCCTCAAGACTTCAAAGTCTGGAGAGATACAGAAACGTAGAGAAAAACCCACCATAAGCTTTGAGAGATCTCAGAAAGAAGAGCCAAGCTCTCAGAAAAAGATGAGTTTCTTCAAGGTAAAAAAATTGATGAACAGAGAGATAAAATCATCTCATAATTAAAATGAAGAATTCACTTCTTTAAAGATCATAGATTTACAAGACCAAAGTCTTTCAAAAAGAGATCAAAAGACCTCATCCTAAAACAAGAAAAAGAACATAATTCTTCTCATAAATCATAAATCTATAAAACTAAGGTCTTTCTCAAGGAGATCATAGTATCTCATTATAAGAAGGGGGAGAATAATTCAATTCTCTTAGGATCACAGATCCATAAAGGCAGCATTTCATCAACATAAGAGATTGAAACATCTCCTACAAAGTAAGAAATTTGTTCTTAAAACCTTGAGACAAAGTCTCTTATAAAAAGATAATTTAATTCCCAGGGTGCAAACCAATCTAAGTTGCATAAAAGAAGAGCCTCAGTGCACCACATCTAGCATAAAGCGCTGCAGAGCTTCGGTGCTCTTAATTTTGCAGAACCTTAGCGCTCCAAACATAGCGCACCGCGCTCATTATCTGGCGCTAAGCGCGCCACGTGCTCCTCACATGTGCGCTACTTAAAAGAAGTATCTCAACGCTCCTGATCTGGCGCTCAGCGCCGAGCGCACCACGTGCTCCTCACGTGTGCGCCACTGAACTAATAGCGCTTTGCGCTCATAAATCAACGCAATGCACTCATAGACTGGCGCTAAGCGCCAAGCGCACCACGTGTCCTTCACGTGTGCGCTACTCGGTAAAAGCGCACTGCGCTCTTTGACAAGCGCAACACGTGCTCCTCCCGTGTGCGCTGATAGAACATAAATTGTTCTTTAATAAGCCCCAGAGCTATGATGAATGCTCAGCATTCAACAAAAGACAGAAATACTGTCAGAATCCAAATCAATGCTCAGCATTGTCAAAAGGGCCAAGCCCAAATAAATGCTCAACAGCCCAAAATAAATGTTAAACATTTTAACTTAATTGGACGTAGCCCATGATTGGCCATAAGTCCTTAATTCAGATTAACTGAGCCCATATGCTTATTAATCTTTTTGAGCTTAGTCCTAAATTGGACTACAGATCTCCCAACCAATATCGGTTCAAGGGTACATCTCTTCACTCCTCTGATATTTATCGTTGTAATCCTTCAACGTCTTCAGAGAGGTGACGGGTCCCGACAACCATACATTTCATAGACTATGATGTCCTTAACCGGGACTGTGGAGTCCTTAAGCCCACGGACTATGATGTCCTTAACCTCGGACTGTGGGGTCCCTTTAAACCCACGGACTATGATGTCCTTAACCTCGGACTGTGGGGTCCTTAAACCCATAGACCGTAATGTCCTTAAACTAATCGACCGCAGCGTCCCTAAACTAAACAATAGAGCCCAAATGCCTTCTTATTGGATCTAAATGATCCCGTTGAGTTGATCTTAGTCTAAAATTAGACTAACGTATCCTCAACGAACGTTTAAGTTGATCTTAGTCTCAAATGAGACTAACGTATCCTTAAACCCAACCCCAAAACCCAAATCTAAGAAAATACGGATTTGGACAAATCCACGCCCTACGGGCGACAACATAAATTAGTCTCCGTATACAATCCATGTGCAACCAAAAACAAAACAAACACCCACGACACGAAGTGACCATCTGGAGAATGAGAAAGTGGTTACCGTGATGCGGTACCGTAATTAACTGCAGGGGCTTGCGCCTGCAGGGAAGAGCGTCTCCACAATCAAAAACCCCTCAAATGAGGGGGAATCTGACGAAGTCTACTACATCGGCCGCATCCGTCTAAACCTCCGATACACGGTATCATAAATCAACTTGGCATCTTCGGAGAGGTGGACAGATAGCACCAATTAGCACCTGCCCTCGAATATCAGGCAAGACGGACCTACACGGTTGCGTCTCTGCTTTTCGGCGGGGAACAGCTACCATTTTCCAAGACCAGCATCCTCTGGAAGGTAATGAAAACCCTTCCAGTGAGGCTGATAAGCAGAGAGATCTCTCGATTCATGAAGAGTCGGGCTCGGAAAGCGATAATGAGCCAATCTTCCGTCCCAAGACCGCAGAGTAGTAACTTCTCCAAGAGCTCCAAAAGCAGCTCAAAAATAAAGACAAGGAGATGGCCAAGCTCTACTCAAAGATTGGCGACTTGACAAACGTTGTCTTACAGCTCACGGCACAAGTTGCCTCTCAACCGCCTAATCAAGAGCAAGGCTCTGCTCATGAACCGGGAAACGATGTTCCGGGGCAGCAACGCCTATTCATTCAAATATAAATGTGGGCGAGCCGTATGAAAGTTAGCCGCATCCTATCTCGGGAAATGTCTTGACTACCGATGACAGCAACCCGCTAACGCAAGATCAAATCATGGATTTAGTCGCCAACAAAGTCAAAACATTGGTAGCCGAAGCCGAAGCGCAAAAAGATATCAGCGGTAGTAGGAGACCATATCCCGCTCGGTATGATCTAGTAGAGTTTCCTGATGGCTATGCCATCCCCAAGTTCAGAAGATTTGATGGGACGGGAAATGTGAATTAGCACATCGCCCACTTTAAAGCCTTATGCGGGAATACTGAAGGCAATGATGCGTTTCTCCTCCGCCAGTTCGTTAATAGCTTAACCGATGTCGCTTTCAACTGGTACGCGAGCATATTGGGTGGCTCCGATACTACTTTCATCCAAATGGAATCTCTGTTTTGACAAAAGTTCATGAGTGTCAGCGATAAAATCATCATCGCCGACCTCGTAGAGACCAAGCCAAAGAACAACGAAAGCAGCACGGATTTTATAACCCGATAGCGCGATCTCTCCATCAAATGTAAACTGCCGATAGAGCAGGACCAATCTGTCAGCCTCCTCGTCGGAAATCTCAACAATTGGATGGCCCCATTTCTATGCACTGCGGGTCTCAAAACATTCTAAGAGCTGACCAGGAAAGTTCAGATGTTGGATCACTCAAAGCAGGAGTCCTCCTCTGATTCCCAAAATAATAATAGGTCCTGGAGAAACCGAAAGGACAATAATCGCAAAGGTGGAAATTCCGATGATGCTGAATCTCTTAACACTTCGGCTAACCGAAATAAGCGAGGGATGAGCGGGCCTAATGCCAACCGGCCTCAGAAGCCAGTGTTCGAAGAGGGAGGAGAATCTCCACTGAAAGAGAAGCTGGATAAGGTCTATTCCTTTATAAGGGACAAAGTTCGCAAAATATTCAAGGATGCCCTAAGAAACGGTCTATAATTGCCAGAATAAAAAAGACTCAAGAAGCGAATATGATCGACGACCCCAAATATTGCCCCTATCACAGAGTGATAGGCCACGCTATTTAAGACTGCTTCGTCTTCAAATATTGGGTCGAAAAGCAATACAAGGCAGGAGAGATAGAACTGTCTAATGGTGTGTTAACAAACAATTAAGCTGGGACCGCCAATTTCATACAAACGGAGACCGAAGCCCTTCGGGAACCTGATTCTCTCAGAATTTTCCTTTCTCTGAAAAGACCTCAAGATGCGAATATGATCGACGACCCCAAATATTTCACCTATCACAGAGTGATAGGTCACGCTATTGAAGACTGCTACGTCTTCAAAGATTGGGTCGAAAAGCAATACAAGGCGGGAGAGATAGAATTTTCTAAAGGTGTGTTAACAAACAGTCAAGCTGCGACCGTGATTTGTGTTGAAATTTAACGATCAAAAATAATATTACCGCAATCAAGAACGGCGTCGCTTGGTAGCTAGCCGGTGAGTACGGGTCGGTCCACAGAGATTTTGTGTATTTCCTAATTGTTCTAACGAGTTAATTCTGATTGGTGTCGGATTGATTAAATCTAAAAACTAAGTTAATCTAGATCTAAATCTTGCTAGGGTTAGGTTTAGGTTAAGTTTGGAAATGCAAAAATTTCCTCACCGCTTTCTATACCCAAATTAAGATCTCTTTAGGAGTTATGGTAATTATTAACAAAGGGGATTAGTACCATCGGGAAGAAACGGTGTTTCTTCCTCTAGGTTCTTGTCCTTCCTTTCTTAATCCTTACCCTAACCTCCATGGAAAACACGCTCAACCGGGCCTTTATACTACGGTATCACCGCTACCTCGAAGGATAGGGTGCCGTAGGGAGCGGTGTGTGCATGTATGCATGGAGTCCTAATAATTATATGTGATGGGCAAGAAAGGGGTGAGAGATCTTCATCTCTCAAGTCTTCCTCAAAGCTAACCCTAACAAACGAGGAGACTACTCGCTCATTAGCGAATTAAAGAACATATCTAAACTATCTATCTAGGGTAAGGAATTAAAGATCTAACTAGGGCAGATAAGAAATTACCTAGGTCGGATAATAAAATTAACTAGGGAAAATAAAAAGAACTACTTACAAATTGATGCACTCCAAAACTTCAAAAGAATTCTGAATTTTATTAATGAAAGGAGACATGACCTAATACAAGCATTTAGGTCTCTATTTATAGGACATAGAAAACCCTAGGTTTACAATCGCCGCATGTATGCTTTTACACAAATACCCCTAGGAAGACTAGTCAGCGCCGCCAAGCGTTTTAGAAATTTTTTTCGCCACTACGGGCTATACCCGGCCGCGGAACCGCGGCCATATGCCAGGTTTGGCCGCGGTTTCGCGGCCAAATAGGAGGCTTGTTTCTTCAATTTTTCTGCTATGCTTCTGGGTGTCTTTGTCTTCCTATTTCTTTGGTTGGTTCTTCAAAATGTTTTCCATTTCTCTTCCAGATCTCCATAGTGAGTAATGTAGTGGACTTTAACCGTTCGCTTTGTGTCGAAGTTTTTAACCTTGCGCTGCCTTGTACTTTGTGAACTGATCTTCGTGTAGGCTTGATCAAGATCCTTCAATTTGTTGGTCGTAGACTCACTTTGTATCATCTTTTTCATCAATTTCACTGTTTTGTTCCGAGAACCTGTAACCTGCAACTATGTAGCAGACATGGGTCAAAAGCACCTGTTTATTTGTAAACTGAATAAGAATGGGGTCTATAAGAATGCAAAATTATGGTATGAACAAATACCCCCAAACTTATCTTTTACTCGTCCTCGAGCAAACCTAGTTTTATTCTCGAAAAAAAAATCCTAACCTCACTTTCGCAGGGAAACGCGATTGCACTGAGCTCGTGCAACAAGCCGTTAAACCTCTAGGTGTCCCTAGTAGGAGGAGTGTTGTCTCCTGAGAGTTTTCAGCGGATACTACCCACAAAATCCTATCAATTTGGCCCATTAACTTTTATTCTCCAATTAGGTTTTCCAACAAGGAAGTCTATTATCTTCGACTCATAAATTATCCATCCATATTCTTTACGCTTCCTTATCATTTAACTTAAGATTATATATATTCTTGTGAATTTACTTAGCTTTTGGCATCTCTTAAGTTTTCCTTCTAGGGTTCCATCTCAACTTAGGAATTTTTATCATCTCCATTAAAGATATAAGTTCTATTCTTCATTACTATCTCTTATCTAAACCCCAATCACATACCCCTACGTGTGTGTGTATATCACCCCTACACTTGGAAATTCAAATCAAGCTATCATACTCTTGTCCGTCATCCAAAGCACTTCTTAATAGGTGAATTTTTAGATGGATTTCGCTCATACATCCTTCATGCGACCGTTAATACTTCTTGAGGTACCAACAACCGATTACAAAATGTGTTTGCACATTAAAACGTAATTTCTAGTCTTGTAATACCTAAGGCTTATAGCAGTGACTCCCAAACCAGTTGGTCTAAGGCACTAGGTGATACCCTCATTAAATATTTTTTCTATTTTTGCAGCCTTAAGTAATCATAAAAACCAGTGTTCATTTTTTTATTATCTCTTTATTCACACTTGTATTTTTTTATTTTATTTTCCTTCGTACTAAGGACTTTAGACAAGAGCATTTCAAGATCTCTTCTACTATTCCAAGTTTCAAGGTTCGTGTGGTGCAATTTGTAGGGTATATATTTTCAGAATTTAGACTTAAGCTTAGGAATTATTTTTCAAACTTATACTTTAATAAAAATATCAATACTCTTCCCTTATTTTAACTTAGCCCAAGAAGTGAACTCGAAATTTGCCTATTTCTAAATACACTACAAAGACATATACTTTCTACCGTTAAATTTTAAGAAAGGTTATTTTTAGGGTTTTTAATTTACTAAGTCTAAAATCTAGTTGATCCTAGCTAGTTAACCTTTTATTCAAACTCAAGTCAATTATAGCAAAAATTGAATACTTTAATTTTTATAATTTTTGAAATTTTTTATTGGTTTTAAAATAAGTATGCAAATGCAAAAATATACATATGAATGCGAAGGAAGAAGGCTTACCGAGCATACCCCCAAACTTAAACTTGACAGTGTCCTCACTGTCATGCTACACCAAGAAGGTTAAAATTGTCGGCACTCCCCTATTTATTTATTTATAAAAAAAATTGTTTTTTTATTGCTAAAAGAAAAAACAAAAATATATATACATATATACAATAAGGTCCTCCCCAAACTAAACAAGGCCTTACACAGGCCAAAGGTTAGCACCAACCATTCAAAAATTCTATCGTGATAATGGTAGGGTTGGTGAAAGAATGGGGTGTAGAGAAAGGAGTTGAGAAACACACGAAACCGTATGGGAAGAAGGGTGGAATAAGATCTCGGTGGAGGAGAAGAATGGCGAACTTGAGGGTGTAAATCGAGTGAATAAATTAGCACAAGTTGTAATGACCGATGTGTTAAAAGCGATTGTGCTAATCTATCAACTCGTCGAGAAATGGGGTCAAATCCCTCAAGATTCGCGAGAAAACATGGGTACTTCGGACTTGGTAAACCCTCCATTGAAAATGGAAACGCGACGGATTCTTGCTCAGTCGGCACGATAGGAAGGACGAAAGGGAGTGATTTAGGGATAGTCTTATTCTCACCGAAGTAAACTGTCTCGAACTCGAAAGATTCCATCAATGGTTCGAAATGACTGTAAGTAACCGAGTTTGATGGTTTAACTAACTCATCTGAAAATTCAAAGGTTTCAAACTCGGGCGGTGAGTCTTCAAAATCGTCCGAAAAAGTGAAGCACTCGTAATCTTTATCGGCTGTGAGAACTGTGTCAGGTTCAAAGAAGTACGCACTAGTAGCGTCCAAACTGCTATGATCGAAGAGAAATCTTTCAAGCTCATAGTCCTCCTACGTGATCTTTTGCGTGGTCGGAACGATGGAAAGAAGGGGTGATTTAGGAAGTATAACAGTTAAAGGTTCCGGAGGATGAATTGGAAAATCCGACACATCAAACAAAAATGGTTCATCCTCAATACTCTCCTCAATACTATCCTCATAATTTTCCTCAAAAATTATCCCATCCATGCAATTATCATCAAAATCAAGACGCATATGAAGTTCGGGAGAAACATTTAATGACTCGGGATGATGAATTGGAAATAAAATTTCAGTAAAATCTACGGGCTCATCATCCAAAATATTCCCGGCGTCAATATCCTCAATCAAGTGAAAATCAATTTTTTCGGACACCTCATCAACAGCATGGATATTTATCAATTCAGGTTCTAGATTAGAGGTGTAGAGATCAAAAGGATTAGGTGTGGTTTCACTCGAAAGGGACCCTTCACAATCTAGCAAATCAAGCACTACAAAATTGCACAACTCATTAGACGTTCTATCTTCAACTGGTGAATCATTTGGGACACTTGTTTGAAAACCGGAGTTGTGGGATTCAATTGAGTATGGGTAGGTTTGATTTGGAAGGGTATTTAGCTCACTTTCGCCACTCAAATTATTGATCTGTCCAACTGCCGCATCATACATTGGAATTTTTGGAGCTAGTTGGAAACTAGCTACCGGTTCACTAGGTTGCATAAGGGCGGCCATGGACGCATCCACATTCCTCATCATTTGGTTAGTCGCTACCATATAAGCTTCCAACGACTGTTCTAAACTAGACAAGGGTTGTGAAGGGGTTTCAGTAAAAGATTCAAAGTTGTTTGGATACGTGAAACTCCCAAATGGTTGTGTAGAAGCAATGTCTAGGGAAGGTGCGGAAGTCGGATAGGACTGGTAGGAATTGAATTGTTGGACAGGAGTAGGATCAACATTTAGGTAATAAGGTGAATGGACTTGTTGATCCCAAGAACTGGAAGTGTTGAAAGGAGTGAAAGATCGGCTACGAGATTGTTCAATATGCTCAGCAATAGACATGGGTTTCGAAGTGACAATAGGACTCGAAAAAGTAGTATCAACATAAGAAGGTGGTGAAGGTTGAAATGGTTGACACAAAGTGGATTGTGGAGTCGAACTGTTTCTCCTAGACACTTCTATTCGATCTTTCAAAGAAATTTTAGGTATGGAGGGGTCATCCGTAAATCGACCGAAACAATTCGCGTACGAAGCAAAGTTTGGTTCAGGGTACCAAAGTTCGGCAAGAGATTTGTGAGGTGGGGTACCCATGATGTAAGAAAGGAGAAGAAAAAGAATGTGGGGTGGAAGTGAGGTGCACGGATTTCTTAGCGACAAGTTGCAAGTTTTTATTAAAAAAAATCCCTTTTTTTATGTAGTGCTTTTTGCAAAAATTTTCGATAAAGGGCTTAGACACACTTTCAATCAACCACAAATGCACAATCAGGTCTAGATCTAGGGTCACCTAGGTCAGCTAGACAGCTCCTAACTGTTCCAAAGGGCTAGAAATAGGACCTCAAACCGCTTCTTCACCGCCAATTACGGCCAGGTAAGTACCAGGTGAGTGGGAGGCTCTCCACTACAAGTAGTGGCCCTAATTAAGTAACCACTCGTCTTAGACACACTTGCCTAGACACCGCAAAGTCAGGTTAGGATCAACGGCCGATGCCTACAACTAGTCCTCTGTCCTATTGAGCGCGAAGTCCTTAGAGCTGAGTCTAGTATTTTTTTAATTAAATAATGGTCGATGCATATGCCTTATGTGATTTCTGGGGTCCTGGGAAGAGTGATGAAATCCCCACCCAATCTGGATTGGTTTCAAGCCCCTTAAAGTCCGATTAAAAATATGCAAAGCAGTAACAATCACTTGTAATCAAATTTTATTTTTAGCGCGGCGCAAAGAATCCTGCACAAGATCAATTATTGGAAGGGGGAGAGATTTTTTAGCGCAAAGAATCCTGTAGGAGATTTTACAGAGAAGATATTTAGGGTTGCAGAGGATAATAAGGGAAGCTCATAGAAGAAATTTGGACAGATGACATCACCAGCATGCGGCGCTTCCGCGGCAGAAGGTCACCTCGAGCGGCGGTTCCGCGGTGGGTTACAAGGTTCAAGTCCCGAGATTTTTTTCATGTGCTGACTCAACCAATCCGCGGCAGATGCGCGGTCGGAAGCAGCTTGGTGCGGCGGTTCCGCGGTGGAGGTGACGGCACAGTTCCCAAAATTTTTTCTGTTGTTCTGTTGGTAAAATCCTCTGTTGTTCAGATCTGCCTTTTTCTGTTTTGATCTCTGGATTTTTCCAGATCCGAACTCGATTGTAGATCCTGCAAAATTCACACAAAAAATACCCTTCGCAAAATAAAAGATAATGATTTCTTATATTTTTTTATTTTTCAGTTTTTATGATTTTTTTTAATTTTATATTAACCCGAAATTGCAAAAAGAAAATAACACGCCATCCCCGGTAACGGCGTCATTTGATTTGTGTTGAAATTTAATGATCAAAAATAATATTACTGCAATCAAGAACGGCGTCGCTTGGTGTCGGATTTTGTGTATTTCCTAATTGTTCTAACGAGTTAATTCCAATTGGTGTCGGATTGATTAAATCTAAAAACTAAGTTAATCTAGATCTAAATCTTGCTAGGGTTAGGTTTAGGTTAAGTTTGAAAATGCAAAGATTTCATCACCGCTTTCTATACCCAAATTAAGATCTCTTTAAGAGTTATAGTTATTATTAACAAAAGGGATTAGTACCATCGGGAAGAAACGGTGTTTCTTCCTCTAGGTTCTTGTCCTTCCTTTCTTAATCCTTACCCTAACCTCCATGGAAAACACGCTCAACCGGCCCTTTATACTACGGTATCACCGCTATCTCCAGGGATAGGGTGCCGTAGAGAGCGGTGTGTGCATGTATGCATGGAGTCCTAATAATTATATGTGATGGGCAAGAAAGGGATGAGAGATCTTCATCTCTCAAGACTTCCCCAAAACTACCCTAACAAGCGAGGAGACTACTCGCTCATTAGGGAATTGAAGAACATATCTAAACTATCTATCTAGGGCAAGGAATTAAAGATCTAACTAGCGCAGATAAGAAATTACCTAGGGCGGATAGTAAAATTAACTAGGGAAAATAAAAAAAAAACTACTTACAAATTAATGCACTCCAAAACTTCAAAAGAATTCTGAATTTTATGAATGAAAGGAGACATGACCTAATACAAGCATTTGGGTCTCTATTTATAGGACATAGAAAACCCTAGGTTTACAATCGCCGCATGTATGCTTTTACACAAATACCCCTATGAAGACTAGTTAGCGCCGCCAGGCGTTTTGGAAATTTTTTTCGCCACTACGGGCTATACCCGGCCGCGGAACCGCGGCCACAGGCCAGGTTTGGCCGTGGTTTCGCGGCCAAATAGGAGGCTTGTTTCTTCAATTTTTCTGCTATGCTTCTGGGTGTCTTTGTCTTCCTATTTCTTTGGTTGGTTCTTCAGAATGTTTTCCATTTCTCTTCCAGATCTCCACAGTGAGTAATGTAGTGGACTTTAACCGTTCGCTTTGTGTCGAAGTTCTTAACCTTGCGCTGCCTTGTACTTTGTGAACTGATCTTCGTGTAGGCTTGATCAAGATCATTCAATTTGTTGGCCATAGTCTCACTTTGTATCATCTTTTTCATCAATTTCACTGTTTTGTTCTGAGAACCTGTAACCTACAACTATGTAGCAGACATGGGTCAAAAGCACCTGTTTATTTGTAAACTGAATAAGAATGGGGTCTATAAGAATGCAAAATTATGGTATGAACAGACCGCCAATTTCGTACAAATGGAGACCGAAGCCCTTCGAGAACATGATTCTCTCAGACATCTGCATTTCTTTGAAAAGAGCAGACCAAGGCAACAAGCTAAGAGCCAAACGAGCGACATTGCCAATGAAGAAGCGATAGACGGGTACATAATCCATATGGTTTATATGATGGAGCCCAGAGAAACAAGTCCTCCTACGCCTATAGCCATGATGATGACATGATTGTTTTCATCCAACACCGGCTCGGTCTAGATGACGAAGAGCCCGCCTATGCAATTAAGCCAAAGGAGCCCGTGGTTCCTGCAGAATCGAGCCCATGCTCCAACAGATGACCATCACGTTGTTAAACTGGGAACAAATGACCACTATGTCGTTAAAATGGGAACAGTTGACCACTACGTTGTTAAACTAGAAACAGTTGACCACCATGTCGTTAAACTGGGAATAGACGACCCCTGAGTCGTTAAACTGGGAATGTAAGAAAAAAATGTGTAAATAATAAAAAAGAGAGCTGAAATGATGGGCAGCTCGCAATAAAAATCAGCGAGTAAAATAAAGATGAAAATAAAACCGAAATGATGGGGCAACCGTGAATAAATAGACGAAATGATAGGGCAATCGCGACCTTCGTGATAATAAAAGCTGAAATGATAGAGCAATCGCGGTAAAAAAAAACCTCCAAATGGCGAATGATGAGTCGCTCTTAGTACCATATTCTAGTGCAGCGATGCAGACACCAACCAAAATCCAAATCCTTAAATAGCGAATGATGAGTTACCCCTGGTACCATATTCCAGTGCAGCGATGCAGACGCCAACCGAAATTCTCCCAGCTCTACGGTTGGTCCCTAAATTGACTACCGTATACAATACACGGGCTCAAATAATTCTCATCACACCTATGCCCCACCACAATCACCAGTCACGCGGCCGGTCTCCGCCATCGGAATTATGCTCCATTTAGGAAGACCCACTCATGTGTCCTCACGATACATAAGGAGAACAAAACTTACGAGATCCTATCGACTCGTAAGAAAATGCCTTTGTGGGATCCTTACAACTCACAAAGGAAAAACACACTTAGGGGTCCCCACGACTCCTAAGGAGAAAATACACCTACGAGATTCTTTCGACTCGTGGAGAGAAAATGCTTTTATAGGACCCTTACGGCTCATAAAATTGAAAAGTCTTAGGTGATAAGGATCTAAACCTGTCTTCTAAACCATCACTCCCTAACAGGCAAAGGCAAATGATGTATTGCTCCTGGCACTTATGCTCCAGTGTTAGCAGCGCTGATGCTGACCCCAATCCAAAAATTCCAAACTTTCAATCCAATAGACCCTTAAACCGTTAAACTGGGAACAGATGACCCCTAAGTCATTAAACTAGGAACAGATGACCCTTAAGTCGTTAAACTGGGAACGAGGAAAATCCCCTCATGGCAAATGATGATTCGCTTCTAGTACCATACTCCAATGTAGCGATGCTGATGCCAATCTAAATCCGATGTTCTCCACGGCAAATGTGATTCTCTCCTGGTACCATATTCCAGTGTAGCGATACTGATACCGAACAAAAATCCAAATTCCAAGTCCCAGGCTCAAAAGCCCCGCTGGACGGATAAGAAACTGCCAAATCAAATCAAACCAACAAGCTCTGCGTCGGAATCATGTTTCGTCTCAGAATATATCCCATGTCGAAATTATGCTCCACCTCGGAATCAAGTCAACCAACGACCTCCCTGGCGGAATCAAGCTCCACCTCGGAAACAAGTCGAATACCGACACCGCAGAAAGTGGAACAAGTCAAATCCAATCCCTGAAACCACAAAAAGTGGAGCAAGTCAAATCGCAAAAAGGGAAGCACCGACAGTCCAACTCTCAAAAAGGGCAGTGCCGACCGTCCAAGTCGCAAAAAAGGCAGCACCGACAGTCCACGTCGCAAAAAGGGTAGCACCGACCGTCCAACTCGCTAAAAGGGCAGCACCGACCGTCCAAGTCGCTAAAAGGCCAGCACCGACCATCCACGTCGCTAAAGGGCGGCACCGACCTTCCACATCACAAAATGGGCAGCACCGACTGTCCACGTCGCAAAAAGGGTAGTATCGACCTCCACGTCGTTAAAACAGGAACCAAATCAAGTCAATCAACAACCTATGTGGCGGAATCATGTTTTATCTCATAATGAACCCCGTGTCGAAATCATGCTTCGCCTCAGAGTTTCAGCCTTCCGTATCGAAATCATGCTTCGCCTTGGAGTATCTGCCTTCCATGTCGGAATATGCTCCGCCTCGAAATCAAGTCAACCAGCAATCTCTGCGCCGAAATTAAGTTTCGTCCTAGGATACACCAGTCCCGTGTCGAAGTCATGCTTCGCCTCGAAATATCTACCTTCCCTGTCGGAATTAAGCTTCGCCTTGGAAGCAACCTCTACGTCGGAATCATACTCCGTCTCAGAATATGCCCCGTGTCGAAATCATGCTTCACCTCGGAGTATCCACCTTCCATGTCGGAATTATACTTCGCCTTAGAATCAACCTTTGCATCGGAACTATACTCCGTTCAGAATGTCTGTACTGCGCCAGAATTATGCTTCGTCTCAGGAAATACCTGCTCCGTGTCGAAATCATGTTTCGCCTCGGAGTATCTGCCTTCCCTGTCGTAAGTATATTTCTCCTGGGAATCAACCTCTGGATCGGAGCCATGCTTTGTTCAGAATGTCTGCCCTGTGCCGGAATTAATTTTCACCCCAGGATACACCTGTCCCGTATTGAAATTATTCTTCGCCCCCGGAACCCTGCGTCGAAACTATACTTCGTCTCAGAATATATCCTCCGACTTTAGAATTATGCTCCACACCTCGAAATAATGCCCCGACCCCCGGAATTATGCTCCGCTCTTCAAAATGATGCTCCAACCTTGGAATTATGCTCCGCAAATCGGAATGATGTTCCGACCTCGGGAATCATGCTCCCGAAAGGATGCTCCGCCCTCGGAATGATTCTCCACCACAAAGTCAAACTTCTGCAGAAGAAGATCCATCAATTTCATGCACACAACTCATATACACGATGTGCATTTATTGATGGGGGCACTTTGTTAGGGTCAAAAATTACACCCCGGTTGATCAAGTCAAAGTCAAAGTCAACCCTAAGTAAGCGGGCACAAGCCCAGGTCAAGTGGGCCCATGTCCAAGTCGAGCCCCGCGGCCGGCCTCTCCCATGCCAAAATGAAAATCATGTAATAAATAATTTTGATATAATATTTATGAATAAATGTAAGAAAAATGGGTATAAAGCCAAATTTTTGTAAAGGTCATGGCTCATGTGCAAAAGAAATGAGCACATGAGGCATGAGATGGGCAAAATACCATTTTGTAAAGCCCAAGGGGCTATGTGTAAATTTGTAAGCCTATATAAGGCAACATGATAATGAAATAAGAATAATAATTCATTTCCCTCAAAAGTTATGGTTTCTGTGCCTCTTTTTCCTTAAGTTTTTAAATCTCCCTTTTGAATTAAATCAAGAGTTTAACTCCTCTTTTTCCAAAAAGAAGCAGTTTTTCACCATAAAACCCATAAGGGGGAGCTCAGATTTTCCATCAAATCTCCAAAAGGGAATATTTTTAAAATCTCACCCCCTTTTCAACAAGATCCAGCCAACAGAGAGGAGGAAGAGAGAGACCCATCTCCAAAAAACCCCACTTCGGGAAGATCTAAGGCTCAAAAGAAGATCCATGACTAAAGGGGAGAAGAAAGAGATCCCCTTTGATCATCTCCAAATATTTCTGGGAGTTCAACTCCATTTGTCAAAAACTTTCGGAGTTTAACTCCATAAATAAAATCCTTTTAGGAGTTTAACTCCACTCGAGTTTAACTCCATATAGATAAAAATCCTCCCTACTTCTGGGAGTTTCCAAAGTCCCTCAGAGTTAAATTCCTAATTCCGGGCCGAAGCCGCGCGTGAGGCGCTGGCGCTCAGCGCCCATGTGCCAGGCGCGTGAGGCGTTGGCGCATGGCGCCAAGCTTGCGAATCATTGGCACCCAGCGCACACGCATCTCACACATGGCTCACGGATGCCCGGCGCCCACGCGCCACGCACACGTCCTTAGGATGCTCATCACCCCTCTTTTCCCATGCACTCCACACTAAAAATACCTCCACCGTTAGAAAAAAATTCTAACGGGCGCTGCCCCGCACCCCGTAAGGGGGCTGCTAGCCTCCTTGACCCCCAGCCCGCTATCCGGATAGCGGGACCCCTGCAAACTCTGTGTAACAACTCCAATTTCAATGTACAGAAAATCCATTTAAAGTTAATGTACAATTTGTGTATTTGCAATCCTGTGAATGCTATAAAAATTTGTTTTGCTTTGGAACAGCAAGAAATAACTTATAGCTCACTGGTAAGGCCTTGCACTGCTGAGACATAGAACCAGAGTTCAAATCCCATCAGCCACATTATCTTTTTGTTTTATTTTATTTTAATCTTTTTAGAAGCCCAAGGGTTTGCACGTGCACAACACGTAAAACCAAAAGTTACAAATTATTTTAAACGTGTGCACTGAAGAATACGAGACGACACCTACACGTAGCACGAAGACCAACCCCACCCGTCGGTAAAGGCCCAGCGACATGCCCAATAAAGCCGGTACCGCCGGTCCAACCGTCGATGACGCCCTCCATCTTCTCACTCTTACAACCTTTTAGCTGCCCCACTCCTTTCACAATGTTTGTTTTCTCTGCATTCATACAGAGAACATTGAATCACCCATTTAATTCATTTTTAATACAAATTTTAATTCACCCATTCAATACACCAAACCCTAATTTTCCCTATAAATACCCACTCCATTTTACACCCCTCTCACTCAAAATTCTATTACAAAACTATACCAAATTCCCAAGTCTTTTAGTATACAAGAGAAGTTAGCGAAGGGCGAAACTCCGACGAACTTCTGAGGAGAATCCGGCGAAGAAACGATGTCCCGATGCTTCCCAATCCTTCTCCTACCTCTTCCCTCTCTTTTAAGCCAAATTCCCCTCTTCCCCTCTCATTTCAACTTCTAAAACTTTCAAAACATAAAACCCGACGGAAGCGGAGTTAATCCGACTTCCGATTCGGTTTTTCTTTAAAAATCCTATTTTTCTTAAACAAGAAAATACCAAACTTTCATATCATGTTCAATAAACATTAACAAACATATTAAACAAGTTTCACATCAAAATAATTTATATTGCAATTTTTATCGCAGTTTTACAGTAAAATACCATATACTTTAGTTTCGACATAAACCATCATAATTATTTGCTATACCTTTAGATAGTTCACGAGGTAATGACCTATCTCATCACAGCACACATCTCTATCATAATACGATGAAGTTTGGAACAAAGAATACGGGAAAATACGACTTACAAAACCGTTTTCTATAAAAAGATGTATTAAACATTTCCATGCAATTATATCTCTACAACCCATTTTGGGGACCCCGTTCGGGATGGTGCGGGCTATCGTACATCCTCAAGCCTAGTAGAGCGAGATGCAGACCTCCGAAAGGAGCATTCGATCTCGATGAAATTTTTATACATTTTCTTTAGAAAATGAGATTTCTACAAGAAAATAAATAAATTATTTTTATAAAATATATATACATATATTAGCAAAATAACTATTTTAATTATATAAATATTCCAAGTTTTCTAAATCAAAGGAATCGCTACTACATGAAAATACCATCCAAATACAATACAATTACAATATTTCAACAAAATATCATATACTTTGAAAATTAGGTTCTAATCACTAGAAATTTCACTTATATAAAATATACATCTATGAAAACCCTAAAGATGATAATTAAATGCTTGAGGAGTATTTTGAAATTATGTCATAACTATTTTTACATAAAAACCCCTCAAGTTATACTAAATTACAATAAAGACCCTAGTAAACATAGGTTTAAGCGGGACCAGTCTCTTGAGCCTCACGGAGCCGGAGATATGGGTGCTTGCCTATTAAGATAGAAAATCTAACAAACGATGTTATCAACACGGTAATTGTCTTGGAAAAAGACACAAATCCTGCCGTCCATGTGCAGCAGTTACCGATAACATCAAAACTAATTCAGGACTTCAATTTCTTTTCAAAGTGTCTGATTTAGACTGAGTCTCAATCTAATCAATCTGACTTGAATGTGATTCAAGTATAAACTTACAATATAACGATTCAATATGAATCTGTCTGTACAATATATTTCAATATACAATTTGACTGAACCGAACCATGGATATATTCTGTCTACACGACTCTCCATTTATATCCATTCCATTTACTGATATCATAGTTTCGGCAAGTCATCCATCTATATAACAAACAATACAATACAATCAAGGCATCACGGGGTTTATGTAGGGTTCCTAGGCACACTATAGAGGTCTCACAAGGCATCAACCATGCCAATTTCAAATTTTATGGGTGCCGAGAAACCCTAATACGGATCATTGACTAGAAGTTTAGGCGATATACGAATCTAGTTAACAACTTAACTAAAGATAAGAGGCTACAACCTTTGTAGATCCGGATATCCACTTTCTTGGCTCCACGTAGGCGTCCTCTCGCTGTCCATCTCGAATCCCGGACTCGATCGTCGGCTTGATCGGAGAAATGGGCGGACTAGGTCGTCGGCTTCGTGCCGAAGATAATCTACGTCAAGGCATCACAAGTTCAAGCTCCGACTTCACAAATTTGTGAAACTTGTGAAGAAAACACCCAAAACAACTTGGCAAGAGGTAGAGGGTGAAGAAATTGGAGGTGGGTTCACTTTGGAATTAGATTTCTCACTTTAGAACTCAAGTTGCCATTGATGGCATCAAGCTTTCTTGAAGAAGAAGATGATGAAGAAGAAGAAAGATTATGATAAGTGTTGAATTAAAATGAAAAAAATAATCCAATACTTATCATAAGCTAACCATAGTAGAGTGTAGAGAATAGACCATGGTTACTAGGATGGGTTAGGGTTAAGCATGAAGACAAGAATGGTTAAGAAGTCAAAGCTTCATGAAGCTTCAACTAGAAACAAACATAGCCACCATTCTTATATAAATCTTTTCCAAATAAATAAACAAATAAATAAATGAAAAAGCAAAACCCTAATCATCTCTTAACCATGGTTTAATCCTTTACACTTAACCACATGATCAAGTATCATCAAACATGATACAAATATATGCACAAAAGTATATCACATATACTTCTTGCACATCAAGTGAGAAAATCCATTTAAAGTGAACCAATACTAGTTAATGCAAAGTAATATATCAAATATATAATTATACATTAAATCATTAAATCAACACTTGATTTAACGATCCGGTCATATCGCATATAACCGATTAGTATCCTATGTATCGGCTTATCGAATCAATCCTTGATTCGATATCTAGGTTATATCGAATATAACCAATCGATACATCCATCGCGAGAATGGAATACGGTATCACATACACGCATTATTCTCGGTCCTGCACATATCTCATATGCACTCCTATTTCGTTTCGCTTGAGCCAGGAAACCTCTGTGTAGGACTCTAAAGACTCGTCAATACGCCGGTAGCAGATGATGATCATATCAAGCACCCACAAGCCGCAAGCGGTCTGCTAAACGTAACGGCCATCCGGGTATTGAGCGATCAGAAGATCGACGAGCAAGCCCGCTCACACTCCTGTGAATCCAACCAGTAACACTTACCGTACAGTCCGGTCTGTTCGTCTGATATGTCGCATATCAAGTCTAGGGGTGGTAAACGTCAGACCCTAATAACCGATAAGTCGTGCCGATGTGAGGCTCATAACCGGTCGAGAAACTACTGGTAACACTTACCAGCAAATCTCAGATCAGCCCTGGCCAGGGACTTCCCTGTTACGGCCAATCGAGCACAGCGCAACATCAACCCCCAATACCGGGAGAGACGAAACCCCTCCTATCGCTCATTGCCTCCATGTGACTTGGGACTGTACCCAAAGCCCACCGTTTTGCATGCCCTCATGGACGTGGTAAGGTGGAGATCAAAGCACAGTGGGAATTACACAAGACTCTATAACGATCTCGGGTCTACAGACTAACCTGTACAAGTGTCACCTGAGAACTGCCATCTGACGTGAGGTATAATACCATCTGGGAGTTCTCGGCGAGTCCGTCCAGTGTACCCAGTCTCCACTGAGCACCCGTATACCATCTGTGATGTCAAACACCAATGGATATGGGATCATCCATCGCCCATCTCATAGGTCGAGAAGCGTATACGCTAGTCTACACTGGTATATCGATGCCCTGTCTCGATACACCCACGACTAGGGACCTTGAAGGATGTACTTATGGACCACCATGTCCCCACTAGTATGATCTGCATCGTAGTTCAGGTAGTCAAGTACACATCCTAAGGGCTTTATCAACATGTAACTATAAGACAGTTTAAAAAGACTAGTGTACATGTTAAGGTAAAGAGTAACCAGATAGCATACTATCATATCGAGCAAGAAAGTCATCTCTATATATGTCCAAGCATCCAATATAATATACATCATCTGTACAATACTGGCCTCTAGGGCATACATACAACTAACAATCTCCCACTTGCACTAGGGCCAGCTGCTGTAGTATCGCATACCGAGCATCCCGAAGAGTCTCTCAAACTGTATCTGGGGAATGGCCTTCGTGAGTGGATCCGCCGTGTTGTTCTTCGTGTCAACCCTCCTGACCTCGATCTCCCGGCGATCAACTATCTCCCGGATCAGGTGATACCGCCTCAGAATATGCCTGGATCGCTGATGGGACCTGGGTTCCTTGGCCAAAGCCACCGCTCCATTGTTATCGCAATACAAAGGTATTGGATGCTCAATGGATGGAACCACTCCAAGTTCAGTAATGAACTTCTTGATCCAGACAGCCTCTTTGGCAGCATCGTTGGCAGCGGTGTATTCAGCCTCCATCGTCGAGTCTGCCACGGTTTCTTGCTTGGAACTCTTCCAGCTAACCGCCCCTCCGTAAAGGGTAAAGACAAATCCCGACTGCGACTTAGAGTCGTCCTTATCACTCTGGAAGCTCGAATCGGTAAAGGACTCCACTTGGAGTTCTCCGTTACCATACACCAAGAGCATCTCTTTAGTCCTTCGTAAGTACTTGAGAATGCTCTTCACAGCTGTCCAGTGACTCTCTCCAGGATCAGCTTGATACCTGCTCACTACACTTAGTGAGTATGCTACATCGGGTCTGGTACATAGCATCGCATACATGATAGAGCCTACAGCCGAAGCATAGGGTATCCCTTGCATGCGAGCTCTCTCCAAATCAGTCTTGGGAGACATCTCTTTGGAGAGAGTGACTCCAGAGATCGTGGGTAAGTTCCCACGCTTGGATTCTTCCATACTAAACCTCTTTAGTATGGTGTCAATGTACCTGGATTGGGACAATCCCAAAATCCGTTTGGATCTATCTCTATAGATCCTAATTCCCAATATGCAGGAGGCATCACCAAGATCTTTCATTGAAAATCTTTGTGATAAGAAGAGCTTGACCGATTGCAGCATAGGAATATCATTTCCTATCAAGAGTATGTCGTCCACGTACAATACGAGGAATACAACCTTACTCTCTGCCACCTTCTTGTAAATACAAGGTTCATCTGGGTTTTTGACGAAATCAAACTCTTTGATAACGACGTCAAAGCAGATGTTCCAACTCCGCGATGCTTTCTTTAATCCATAAATGGATTTAAGCAGCTTGCACACCTTCCCGCTGCTCCCACTGTCTACGAAGCCCTCTGGCTGAGTCATGTACACGCACTCTTCTAAATCACCATTTAGAAAGGCGGTCTTAACATCCATTTGCCAGATTTCGTAGTCATGATACGCAGCGATGGCAAGCATGATTCGGATGGATTTAAGCATAGCCACTGGAGAAAAGGTTTCGTCATAGTCCACACCTGGTCTTTGACGAAAACCCTTTGGTACAAGTCTAGCTTTGAAAGTCTCCACTTTCCCATCTACACCAAGTTTTTTCTTGAAGATCCACTTGCTCCCAATGGGTTTTACCCCTTCAGAAGCAACTTCCAAAGTCCATACTTTGTTGGTGTACATGGATTCCATCTCGGACCGCATAGCATCCAGCCATTTTACTGAGTCCCCACTCGTGATGGCTTGCTCGAAGCTAGTTGGGTCATCATCCTCCATGATGCAATCCTCACTACAACCATCAATGAGAAAACCGTAGTATCTCTCAGGTGGACGAGAAACCCTACTAGATCGGCGGAGAGGCTGGGGTTCGTCGGGTACTACCGAATCTTCTGCTTCTACTAAATCTTCAGTTATAGTTTGTGTTTCTGGAACTTCTTCCAGTTCTACCTCAGAGCCACTAATCTCTTTTGCAAGAAATTCCTTTTCTAAAAAGGTGGCATGTTGAGCAATAAACACTTTTTGTTGTTCACTGTGGTAGAAAAAATATCCATTTGAATGTTTAGGATATCCCACAAATTTACATAGAACTGACCGTGCCTCGAGTTTGTCTGGATTTTGCTTTTTGACATAGGCCAGACAACCCCATATCTTAACTCGTTTAAGACATGGTCTCTTCCCACTCCATATCTCATATGGTGTGGTAGGTACAGATTTAGTTGGAACTTGATTCAATAGGTATGCTGCTGTCTCAAGCGCATACCCCCAGAAGGAAATAGGTAACTCAGCTGTACTCATCATAGAGCGCACCATATCTAATAGGGTGCGATTCCTCCGCTCCGATACACCGTTGTGCTGTGGTGTATAAGGAGGAGTAAGCGGAGAGAGAATCCTATTCTCTTTTAGATAATCTAAGAACTCATTGCTTAAGTATTCTCCTCCTCGATCAGATCGAAGGATCTTAATACTTTTGCCTGTTTGTTTTTATACTTCGTGCTTATATTCTCTGAATTTCTCAAAAGCTTCAGACTTGTGTTTCATCAGGAACACATGTCCGAATCTAGAGAGATCGTCAGTGAATGTAATGAAGTAGGAAGAACCGTTCCTGGCATGCGTAGACATGGGACCGCATACATCACTATGTATCAGTCCTAAGAGTTCATTAACTCTTTCTCCGTGTCCACTAAATGGAGCTTTGGTCATTTTTCCTTTGAGACATGAATGGCAAGTATCATAAGATGATAATTCAAAAGAATTCAAATAACCATCCTTATGTAACTTAGCCAGTCGTGTCGCATTGATGTGACCAAGTCTACAGTGCCACAAGTAGGATTCATTCATTTCTGAACTTTTCCTCTTGTGTGTGTTTTGTATATTGAGGACTGTATTCTGATTTAGAATGAATATGCCATTATGTAACGAGCCTGATGCAATCAGCTTTTGATCTTGGAATATGTTCATAACATTATCCTTTACTACAAAATTATATCCTTCTTTACTTAATAAAGAAACTGATATAATGTTGCACATCATGTTCGGTATATAATAGCACTCATTTAGAATCAGTGTATTACGACTTGGCAATACAAGGTGATATTCGCCAACAGCTTTGGCTGCAATACTTGCACCGTTCCCTACTTGAACGGAATGATCACCTTTTCCCAATTCTCTACCTTTACGTAGCCCATGTAACATTTTACATATATGGGATCCTGATCCGGTATCCAATACCCAGGACGTAGGGTGAACTGAGAAACAGTTTTCAATAACTAACATACCTGAAGAAGATGCATCAACATGCATGTTCTTTTGGGCGGCGTGAGTATCCAGATATTCTCCTATTTCCTGTTCATTCTTATAACTCTTATAAGAAAGAACGGGTCCAACGTTCCCCTGCACAGTATAACATGCGGGTTCAGTCAATACATCCATATTATTATCTTTATTAGGGCATGAAATGGTCGCTACCTGGAGAGAGAGAGAAGAGAACACTTTAGCGTATGCTCGTGCAAGATCAGATTGGTTATTATCTTATCTAATCAGGATGGCTCCCACTGTTTTTATCAAATCTTCCTTCAAACCCTAAAAGGAAAGACTAGCCGGGATTAATTACACACTACAAGTTCGTCAATCTTTCAGCCAGGCCAGTGTCGGTACTTTGAGGGAGGTCCCCCGTGCTTTCGCACGAACCTAATTAATGTAAACCTCGTTTTCCCAGAGGCATAACCCCGTTGACACCTTTCTAGACACCTACTTGATCGGCTAATTGTAATGTGTAAAACTCTTCCAGGAGTAACTCTTACTCACAGCGGGTATCGGGATCCAACTATCTCATAGAAGGTATGCAATCTCATTGCAAATTTCAACACTTTAAATTCCCGATAATATTTTGCCCCTAGTGTGCCATGACCTTGACAGAGGTCAACAACCATAGTGCACTAGTCAAGTTCAACCCGTCATTTCTTGATTGAATCAAACCCACTCGCACGACCCTTGACAGAGGTCAACAAGGTCGTATGAATACCCTAATCCAATCTACATCATATGCATAAGCAGATAAATACTAGTTAGCTACCGCACACTACGCCTTGACAGAGGTCAACAAACGCAGCACGAATACTAAATAGTGTTTATCTGAAATAACGGAGGGCTACGACAGGTTTTTCTGAAAACCTATTGCGTAATGAACTTGATATCGTTGTAGAATCAAATGAAGTTTTGAAATGGAATGATTTTGTGGCTTTTCTAGTTTTGCTAAAGGGGTCACTCTCGGTGAAGGGATCGTCGGCCCTTTCCTCGTCGAATGAGGTGCGGGATATATCATATATATCACTGTGCAAAGCAGAAACTATAGAAGCAATCAAAAGTCAAACCGAGTGTGTAGCATCTGCCAGTTATTGCTAAAGGAGTCACTCCCAGTGAAGGGATCTCGGTCCTTTCCTCATCGAATAAGGTGCAGGGTATATCATATATACCGCTATGCAAAGCAAGAACTGTAGCTACCTGTTTTATTTAAAATTCGATTCTACAACAACTTTGGTTTATTTTCTTTTATTAATCACATTAATGAAGTCCCATCATTTAAGTACCTAAACATCACAGAAAAATACGACGTACACTTATACCATCCGCATTCGCCTCGATGTCCCCTCGTGCACCGTTAGGTTAGGTAACTAACGACAGAGCAGGGCAGGGCTAGTGTGGGTGCAAAACATAAGTAACGTCTATATAATATATCATATATACTATATACTGTATCTATCAGAGAACAACACATGATCACATCACAGATAACGCATCAGAAAATATCATATGAAATATTGGATATACTAGGACGTCCGTGTTTTCAATACGAGCCAGTATAAAACACGGATTCCACGGTCGTGATGAATAGCCAATCCCACACCCCTAGACCCCTACGAGAGCGGCAAGCAACCCTACCAATTCTAGGGTTAGGAGACCCGGACTCGACTCCTCGAGATGGTCTCCCACTGAACCCTAGAACCCGGTTACTTATGCTCCCCTCCTTGGGTCTATCCTAGTGCAGAAAAGTAAATAATATACAAAGGGTGACAGCTTCCGCAACCTGGAAGTGCCCCAATAAAAGAATATTACATACAAGTTTTTACATGAATGAAAATGAAAAACACTCATCTCACATAAAAACCCCCGGCTATTCAAACACGACGATCCAATATAACATATCCAGCAACACATAACATCACATGTCATCAACGTAAGTAAACATGCGTATCCCAATTGTCGTTGACATATAGCAACGAAATCGGCGATATCACATATTACACTTACGGTCACAGAAAAGAAAGTGTAAAACTACAACAGTTGGAATCCGCAACCTCTTTAGACATCACATGCCTAATCAAATGAAATACTTAGACATCACATTCCTAACAGTTATAAACCTCGCATTTTAGTCCCATTATCGAAAACTCTTTTCAATATCAAATGAGACTAAACCGCTAGATTTATAACATTCATTCAGTTATCTCATAACTGTTTGTGAATTCCAATTATTGTATCCCATTCCGGATAAATAGAATATATTAAACTTTCCGATCGAACATTCGAACACCCAAGTTTTCCCGAAACCGTTCAACACATGAAATAGGTTCAAAGACATTCACTACATGCCTCAGTACCAACGGTCCAGCCATAGAAGGGTCAAGCCAACGCCTCACATGTGGCACGCCGTACTGCCCCAAATCCGAAGGTTCAAAAGGCAGTTCAAGACGGTCACATAATCGAGTTAAGGTTTGTTGTCTTCTAGAGGGACCATCGCATTACTTGCACTACTTAGAACTTCCTTAAACCACACAAAAATCCAACACTTGGATATTTTCCGGCAGGGGAAAAGTTGGGTATTTATATCCGGTCGAACTTTTTAACATATTCTAAAGTTATCCGGAAAAACACATAGACGAAGTTTAACAATCCGATCGAATCTACGATTCCCAATGCAACCCCAGAATACTCAACTCTTGAGTCAATTTAAAAATTCCCAGAAAACTCAGCATAATTAAATAGGAGTCACTGTGCAAACGAGGAGGGCTGACGTCATCATAAGGCCGCGGAACCGCCGCATAAGCCATGCTTATGCCGCGGTTCCGCCGCACTATTTACTGTTCATGTGAAAAAATTTGCACCGTAATTCTTAGAATTCCCTGCTGAATTTTTTAAGCATTTTTAATAATGAAAAATCCCAGATTTTAGAAAAAGTCCAGAGAGCATGAAAAAGTTAGGGTTTCGGGTTCGATCGGGTTTCAAACATCGTCTAAGTATCGCCTAAGGCTCTATATTCTTTCTTCTTCTTCATCATCTTCTTCTTCAAGAAAGCTTGATGCCATCAATGGCAACTTGAGTTCTAAAGTGAGAAATCCAATTCCAAAGTGAACCCACCTCCTATTTCTTCACCCTCTACCTCTTGCCAAGTTGTTTTGGGTGTTTTCTTCACAAGTTTCACAAATTTGTGAAGTCGGAGCTTGAACTTGTGATGCCTCGACGTAGATCATCTTCGGCACGAAGCCGACGACCTAGTCCGCCCATTTCTCCGATCAAGCCGACGATCGAGTCCGGGATTCGAGATGGACAGCGAGAGGACGCCTACGTGGAGCCAAGGAAGTGGATATCCGGATCTACAAAGGTTGTAGCCTCTTATCTTTAGTTAAGTTGTTAACTAGATTCGTATATCGCCTAAACTTCTAGTCAACGATCCGTATTAGGGTTTCTCGGCACCCATAAAATTTGAAATTGGCATGGTTGATGCCTTGTGAGACCTCTATAGTGTGCCTAGGAACCCTACAGTTACAGTGGTAACCATGGTTAAGAGATGATTAGGGTTTTGCTTTTTCATTTATTTATTTGTTTATTTATTTGGAAAAGATTTAGATAAGAATGGTGGCTATGTTTGTTTCTAGTTGAAGCTTCATGAAGCTTTGACTTCTTAACCATTCTTGTCTTCATGCTTAACCCTAACCCATCCTAGTAACCATGGTCTATTCTCTACACTCTACTATGGTTAGCTTATGATAAGTATTGGATTATTTTTTTCATTTTAATTCAACACTTATCAGTTTATAAGGGGTAGATTGATACGGAAGGTGTTAAAAGTGGCATGAGACTATAACCATAATACAGCTAACCTGAGTCTCCATTGTCGTTGTACCGTGGCTAAACGGTTCCTTGTGCTTCATATACCTTAGTCTCCGGAATAGTGGGACTCCTCTCGTATACACTGGCATTTTCTGTACCAAGGTACAAACAACAGCGTTAACAATAGAATACAACTTTTTTTAAAAAGTACATTCTCTTTCTGTCTATTCTGTCTCTACTTACCTTTGGGACTTACCGAGCGATTGTTCGCTGACGACATTCATTTTCTTCTTTCTTTGGAATGTTGTCAGGTGGATCGGACCTTCTGGAGACAGAGCCCACCAGCGAGGACTTGTATGAGCTAGCCTTTGACCCGGAGCTCTAGTTTACTTTTACATTTCATTTTCATTTCTGTTATGCCATTGTTTAGGCATTACTTTCATTCCATGTATTTACAGTTCAGCTGTATTGTAAAAAGAATGTTTAATAAATAAAGTTGTTGTTCAATTATATCTATTATCATTTTCTTGTGTACATTTACTTTATATTGCTTAGATACGCTTATCATGTTTACTTCTGAGTAGATACGTAGCGGCCTCATCGCATCCTCTGCCCGTACACTGGGAAGCGGGGCGTGACAGGTTTTGTTGATGGCCCATGCAGGTCAGCTCTGTATGGACAACCTAAGCAATATAACACAAGAACCAGCAACTGAAAACATTTTTTACAATTCATATTTCTTGAATCTTCCAATTTCATATATTTTGAATCTGTCCTGACCCAAATTTTTCTTTCAAGATTATGGATTCCCTAAACAACACCGGCACCAACTTCAACAACACTCCACCACCCCTACGAATTGCACCGGCCATAGCTGCTCCGATCAATGAGCAGACGATACTGCTTGAGGCGATCCGCAGCCTCTTGGAGGGACAGCAGCAACAGACCGCTATATTGATGAACCATCCAGAGGCGGAAGCACCTGGGGTGAAGCAATTCAGGGCTTTTCACCCCAAACAATTCTCAGGAAAAGAGAGCCCTCTGGAAGCTGAGGAGTGGGCTCAAAGTATTGAAGATGATCTGGCAGCGACACAAGTGCCAGAGATAGCTTGGGTACGAGTTGCAAAGCTGTAGCTTAATGACAATGCACGGGTCTGGTAGAAGGCGGAAGAAAGCCGTCTCACCCAGCTGATTGAATGGAGGACTTTCCGCGATATGTTCAACGCAAAGTACTTCCCCGAGACTGCTAGATTCGACATGGAACAGTAGTTCATCCACCTACAACAGGGTTCGATGTGGACTAAATCAGTGGATGAGTATGATGCTGAGTTTACCATGCTCAGTCGGTAAGATATGTCTCAATAGTTCAATTTTCAATATATCACATACTACACATCTAACACAATACCTTAACAGATTCACGGCACACCTAATACCGACAGATGAGATAGAGCCTGACGATTCCAACAAGGGTTAGATCCGGAGATCCAAGCTACGTTAGCCACAGGGGATTTCCCGACTCATGAATTGGCTCTGAAAGCAGCCCGTCGATATGAGGCGGTGGTAAAGATGAGGGGCAGACCTCAATCTTCCGGAGTTAAGCGCCCTGCCAATCAGATAGAAGGAGGAGCCTCTTCAAGTCCACCATTTGTGCCAAGGAGACCGGGAGTACCAAGCAATCGGCCTAGCCTAGCCTTTTGCACTTACTGTAGGAGAGATGGACATCTGGTGAAAGACTGCCGGCGTGCCAATCACCTTTGCTTAGTCTGCGGCTCAGCTACTCATGATATTAGGTCTTGTCCTCGTAGACACAACCCAAATGTTGCACCCAGGCCAGCAATCACTTACCAGCAGCGCCTAGCTATCTAGGCACCTGCTCCATGACTCGCACTACCTGCTCCACCTCCTCGTGGACCGACTGCACCTCCTCCCCGTCAGTTCCATCAAGCTCAACGGAACGTACCTAAAGGACCAAGGAACGGACAGAGGAATGCTCCTCCAGCAAGGAGGAATATGCCGAGGCGACAAGCTTTCACAATGACTGTGGAAGAGGCTGAAGACACCGGCCAAGTCATTACTGGTAACACTTCCCTTTCAAATTCTCTTTCAGTCCATAAACATACCTATATACATTTTCCCTTATATCTAAAACATATCCCACATAACTTAGGTACAATCCTAGTAGCCTCACTTCCTGCACTCGCACTCTTCGATACTGGAGCATCTCATTGGTTTATGTCGCAATGGTTCGTCCGAACTCATGCGATTCCATTCAAACCTCACGCACCCAGCTGGAATGTAAGTTCAGAAAACGGTGTTCTGAAGGCAGTAATGGGATACGACCTGTGTCCAGTAGTAGTCTGCAGCAGAGAATTCCATGCTGACTTCAAGGTGCTGGACATACCGAACTTCGACGCCGTCTTAGGTATGGATTGGCTCGGAACATTCTATGCTACCATTGACTGTCGTCAAAGGAGGGTAGTATTCGAGATTCCAGAGCATCCGGTCTTCTATTTCAAAAGTGGAGACCGTACCCTGGAGCCAAGTACATACAAGGCGAAACCAAAGAAGGCAGTGATTGCGGCAATTCAAGCGGAGGAAGGATCAAAGCCAGAAGTAGTTCGAGAGTTCGACGATATATTTCCTGAAGACATATCAGGCTTGCCTCCCGATCGAGCTCTTGAATTCAGCATTGATTTAGCACCAGGAGCACAACCGGTGATTAAAGCACCGTTTCGGTTAGTCCGGAAGGTTTGAAGGAAGTACGAACTCAATTGGACGAATTGTTGGCGAAAGGATGGATTCGTCCCAGCACTTCAAGTTTGGGATCACCAGTTCTACTTGTGAAGAAGAAGGAAGGTTCATACAGAATGTGCATTGATTATAGAGCCTTGAACGAAGTAACGATAAAGAACAAGTATCCACTACCGCGCATCGACGATCTGTTCGATCAGCTAAGTGGATCTTGCATTTTCTCCAAGTTAGACCTTCGTTTGGGTTATCATCAGGTGAAGGTCAAGGAAGATGATATTCATAAAACAACATTCAGAACTCGCTATGGTCATTACGAATTTCTTGTAATGCCATTTGGAGTGACCAACACACCAGCAATATTCATGAACTAATGAATCAAGTTTTCCGGGAGTACCTAGACAGGTTTGTTGTCATCTTCATTGACGACATCCTGGTGTATTCTAAGAGTCGGAAGGAACACGCCGAACACCTACGAATTGTCCTGGAAACTTTGCGACAGCATCAACTCTTTGCCAAATACAGCAAGTGTGAGTTTTGGCCAGATCAAGTTGGTTTTCTTGGATATATTGTATCAGGTGAAGGAATCTCTGTGGATCCAGCGAATGTTTCACCAGTAAGCGAATGGCCGACACCAAAGTCAGGGAAGGACATTCAAAGTTTCTTGGGTCTAGCTGGATATTGCAGAAGATTCATTGAAGGATTTTCGAAGATTGCAACACCCCTGACCAAGCTCACACGTAAAGATGAAGAATTCGTGTGGTCAGAAACATGCAAACAAGCTTTCGTAGAACTCAAGTCAAGGTTGACATCAGCGCCTATTCTCATTATGCCGGACCAATCTGGAGGTTTTGAAGTGCATTGCGATGCATCCGGTAAGAGATTAGGATGTGTTTTACATCAGCACGGTAAGCTTGTAGCTTATGCATCAAGACAGCTGAAGATTCATGAGCGCAATTATCCGACGCATGATTTGGAATTGGCGGCCGTAATCTTTGCTCTTAAAATTTGGCGCCATTATCTTCTTGGTGAACGAGTGAACATATACACATATTACTAGAGTCTGAAATATGTGTTTACTCAGAAAGAGATTAATATGCGGCAGAGAAGATGGTTAGAACTCATGGCGGACTTTGACATCAACCTGCAATATCACCCAGGGAAGGTAAATGTAGTACCCGATGCCCTTAGTCGCCAACCAGCATTGAATCTTATCGCATAGTGGAAGCTTCAACAGGACTTACATCAAATGGAGATTGAAGTGGTCATGCCAGGTAACGCTTCTAGTTTGATGAACTTACAAGTTCAATCTACCATTATCAATCAGATCAAAGCAGCTCAAACAAGTGATGCTAAGTTGCAAAAGATCAGAGAACAAGTGGAAAGTGGACTTCGAACAGACTTCATCATCCATGAAGATAGATCTTTGAGATACGGCAACAGATTGTGTGTACCTAAAGGTCCTGTGCGAGAAGAGTTAATGAAAGAAGCTCACAGCTTTCCCTACTCAGTACACCCTGGAGGTACAAAGATGTACAAGGATCTGCGTCAAAATTACTGGTGGTATGGAATGAAGAGTGAAGTGGCCAGAAGCGTCGCTAAATGCTTGGTGTGTCAGCAAATAAAGGCTGAACATCACAGGACAGCTGGTTTACTTCAACCGTTACCTATCCCAGAATGGAAGTGGCAACACATCATGATGGATTTTTTTACTGCACTTCCTCGCAGCATAAAGGGTAACGATGCGGTATGGGTTATTGTGGATCGACTCACAAAGTCGGCTCACTTTATTCCCTTTCGAGTAGGCCAATCTACTGAGACACTAGCAAAGAAGTACATGGAGGAAATCGTGAGACTTCATGGAGTATCGGTCTACATTGTCTCCGATCGTGACACCGGGTTTCGATCCCAATTTTGGCAGAGTCTGCAAGCAAATTTGGGAACAAGTCTGAACTTCAGCACAGCTTATCATCCACAAACTGATGGTCAGTCTGAGCAAACTATTCAGATCTTAGAAGATATGCTCAGAGCGTGTATGCTAGACTTCGGAGGATCGTGGGAATATCATCTACATCTTGTGGAGTTTTCATACAACAACAGCTACCAGCAAGTATAGGAATGGCACCCTTTGCAGCGCTTTATGGAAGGAAGTGTCGATCGCCATTAAGTTAGGACGACATCGGAGATAAAGAACTCCTAGGACCTGAAATGATAGTAGCAACCGTAGATGTGGTTCGTACTATCAGAGAAAGAATGAGCATAGCCCAAGATCGACAGAAGCACTGGGCTGATGCAAAGCGCCGTCACTTGGATTTCCAACCAGGAGATCATGTATTTCTGAATATATCTCTAAACCGCGGAATGATACGTTTCGGAAGACGGGGTAAGCTTAGTCCAATATACATTGGACAGTTCGACATACTCGAACGATTCGGTGAAGTGGCATATCGCTTGACACTTCCACCTTCATTGGAAGGAGTGCACAATATGTTCCACATATCCTAACTTAGAAGGTATATGAGTGACTCCAGCCATATTCTTGATCATTCCGAGCTCACTATGCAGCCAGATTTATCTGGTGAGTAACAACCTGTTGAGATCCTGAACAGAAAAGTAAAGTCACTTCGGAACAAGGAAATCAACTTAGTTCGAGTGATGTGGAGAAAAGACACTCCAGGATAATCAACATAGGAAAGGGAAGATGAGATGCGTGCAAGATATCCTCACTTATTTGTAAACTAGTCCTTAAAATAAATTGTAAATTTCGAGGACGAAATTTTTGTAAGGAGGGTAGACTGTAACAACTCCAATTTCAATGTACAGAAAATTCATTTAAAGTTAATGTATAATTGGGGCATTTGCAAATCCTGTGAATACTATAAGAATTTGTTTTGATTTTGAACAGCAAGAAAACACTTGTAGCTCATTGGTAAAGACTTGCACTGCTGTGACGTAGCCCCTGTGATCGAATTCCCCCAGCCACATAATCTTTTTATTTTAATTTTTTTAATGTTTTAGAAGCCCAAGAGTTTGCACGTGCACTGTACGTAAAATGAAGAGTCGCATGGAAAACAAATAGGTGCAAATTAGTATTCATACCGACTTGGACACGTGGCAGAGATCCGAGCCCCCACCCCAATGTTTGGACTGGTGACATTCATGCATAGGCTGGCGCCGCCGGTTTTGTATGGCCCAAACCCAATTATTTTTGAAAACCCTAGACCCTTGGACTACCTTCTTAACTCCAGTATTGTTTATTTTCTCTGCACATTTACAGAGAATAATAAAACCCCTTTAAATTCCATTTTAATGCAAATTTTAATGCATTTTTTTCACCCCCTAAACCCTAATTTTCCCTATAAATACCCACTCCATTTTACACCCCTCTCACTCAGAATTCTATTACAAAAAACTATACAAAATTCCAAAGTCTTTTAGTGTACAAGTGGAGTTAGCGAAAGGCGAAGCTCCGACGAACTTCCAAGGAGATTCCGGCAACGAAACGATGCCCCGAAGTATTCTTTAGGACCCCCCCTCTCTCCTATAGTCCAACAAGCCTGTAAGTCCCCTCTTCTCTCTTTCTTCTTTTTCTATATAAATATTCATTTCTAAAACCCGACGGAAACGGAGTTAATCCGACTTCCAATTCGGTTTTTCTTCAAAACTCAACCTTTTCTTAATAAAAAACATACCATACTCTCACATATTGTTTAACGAACATTAATAAATCTATTAAAATAAGTTTCACCTTAAAAGAATCATTTTTGTAATTTTTATCGCACTTTTTCAGAAAAATACCATATATTTTAGTTTCGACATAAATCATCATAATTCCTTGCTATACATTTAGATAGCTCACGAGGTAATTACCTACCTCATCATAACATACATCTCCATAATAGCACAATGAAATTTGGGACAATAGAATACGGGAAAATACGACTTTAAAAATAAATACCCTAAACTTACAAAACCGTTTTCTATAAAAAAAATGTATTAAACATTTCCATGCAATTACGCCTCTACAACCCATTTTGGGGACCCCGTTTGGGATGGTGCGGATTATCGCATATCCTCAGGCTTAGTAGAGCGAGATGCAGACCTCCGCAAGGAGCATTCGATCTCGATAGAATTTTTATACATTTTTCTTTAGAAAATGAGATTTCTACAAGAAAATAAATAAATTATTTTTATAAAATATATATACATATATTAGCAAAATAACTATTTTAATTATATAAATATTCCAAGTTTTCTAAATCAAAAGAATCACTACTACATGAAAATACCATCTGAATACAATACAATTACAATATCACTACTGCAATAAGGAGTTGCCCCTACGGCTTTATCCGTAGGGGAAAAGCACTGTCCATACGGATATATTCGTAGGGGCTCGAAAATTCTCCGTAGGTGCAATGGCCACAGGTGCAAGTCTTCACCCTGAACATGCCCCTACGGAGTAAAAACTGCCCCTACGGTTTAATGCGTAGGGGACTATGTACCTACTGTGTATTCCGTAGGGACAAAATATTTATTTAATTTAGTGGTTTATGAAATAAAATACTTACCCCTCCGGTGCTATCTGTAGGGGCAACTTCCAGCCCCTACGGAGTTAGCCGTAAATCCAGATATAAGCCCCTACGGATATATCCATAGGGGCAAGTGTAACGCCTGTTACTGAGTCCATAGGGGCAAAATTTCAGTTATCCTGATATTTTGTCCCTGCAGATAAATATGTAGGGGCAAACTGTGGACCTACGGATTAATCCGTAGGTGCAACAGATGGCCCTATGGATTAATCCGTAGGGACATAATATCAGGGTATTTTTTAAAAAAAAGGGCTTCCTGTTTTTAACCCGCCCTGTGAACAATAATATATACATCATATAACCAAATACAGAAATATTCATAATCAACATCTCATGCATAATATATACAAGAAATAGACAGACAGGATACGATACCAGGATAAATCATCATGAACAAGCAAACAACCACCAACCATTATCGTCCAAAATTTATACAATATGTATCAGATAAGTATATACATTCTTAAAAATATAAATAAAGCTACCCTAACTCGGTCCAGCTCCTCCACCTCTGATAATCAACGTAATCTGGCGCATCTGCTCCTCGGTACAGCCCTGAGTCGTCAAAAACTCAACCAATGAAAGATCGGACTGTGCAGGAGTCTGAGCGGGCTGTGGAGCTGCAGGAGTGGTCTGCGCAACCGCAGCCGACGTAGTGGCTTGCGGAGCCACAGCCGAAGGAGATGCATGTGGAGCCGCAGCCGAAGTACCCTGTCGCATCTGTTCAATTTTGTGTGTAATAAACGAGTAAGAACTGTCTATTAGTCGAATTAGTTTCATTATCAGGTTATTGCGAAACCCCGATCTAAAATTAATCAAAGTTAAGTCTACAACCAAATAAGCTCAGGCTACTACTATTGGATATGTTACTATCTATAATATGATATAATATTTTACTATTAAGTAGTATACATACCATCATCTCCTTCAACGCCTGGACGGTGGTCTTCAAGGTGGCAACATCTTGCTCTAGACATCGCTCACGAGGGGTAAGGGAAGTAACCGCCGGAGTAGAGTCCAACCTCATATGGGCCCTGCTAGGACCCAGTACCCGGCCTCTCTCCCAACCTCCGTGGTGCCCTCCGTGTGCAGCGTCTAGAACTGGGGTAGCAGCATCGGATCGTTCTGTCCAGTAAAATCGATCCCCGTTGCCTCCGCCTGCTCCACCACCCGCTCCTACACCTATATTAACCATTAAAATATAAGTATATCATTTAAATTTGAACTTTTCAAAACAAAAATTTCAAATCTGTTAGAATAAATATTAACACTTACGCAATATTCCTGGGTAGCGGTGTCGGGGAATCAAAGCTCGCCCATGGAAGGATCTGTCAAGGTGCCGTGGACGGCAAGATACGCGGACAGTACGCTCGGTGTACCACCCTGCGCCAGGGTCTGAGCTCTCTGCAATTCGCAAAAAAATTACATATATTATAAAATAACTCTTAATATTACATTATATCATAGTAGGTCTATTGTAATTTACCGATAACTCCATGGCACGAGTAATATTCCTCGAGCCACCTGTATAAATGGGGCGACCCCTCTTCGCCGACTTCCTATTCTCTTTATTTTGATCGGCATGTTTCTGCACAACACATTCAGATTTAGTTTTCTAATTAAGCAACACAAAAATATAAATTATATACTAAACAATGAATTACATTTAAAATACAAATCTGTTTGCACTGAGAGTCGAAATATTGGCATAAGAGAGGCCATGTATCTGCGTCGACTCTCGCAAAGGCCGGAGTATATAGGGGAGCCGCTCTCTCTGCCTCGAGGGTCACCATCCACAGGGAATAGCAGTCGATTTTCAGCTCGTTCCTATTGTATCGCACCTTTGATTGCATGTTCTTCGTCAGGCCATGGTACAGAGCGTGAAGATCGAGCACTCTCTCAGGGTGATCAAGATCGGGTACAGGATGAAAGTCGTAATCCAACTGCAAATATAAAAAAATAATGTTATTAAATTGCAAGTGTTAAATAATAATAAATATATTTGGTAAGTCAAATGAAACTATATATTAATACCCGAGCCTGATCCAAGAAGAGGGCAAATGAGCACTGGTGTTAGTCGCCCCACTCAACGTGAAGTGGATACTTCTTCACGAGGCGGCTCTCATCCCACATATACCGGTCGAACCTCTCGGCATAATCGCAGGTATAGCGATAATCATGGGTAAAGAAGAGGCGGAACGATGCCTCCTCCGAGCTCTGTCGGGCCTTAGCCTGTGGGACTGATTCGGGCCTCGAGTCCCCCTCTCGGGATGGGGATGCCCTACATCTACAAGAAATATCAAGACAATCAATATTAAGATAAAGTGGTATTAAGAAATCAAGGTTTAACGAAAATTGAAGTGTGATATATACCTCCGGCGACAGAAGTATGGGCCTGGGCCCGAGCAGTAGCACGAGCGGGATGATAGTTCCTCCGGTGAGGAACAGCCGGTGACCCGGACGTGGACGCATCTCCAATTAGAAAATAAACATCGATAAAATTACATGAAGTTCATGTTTATTCTTAAAGGATATGTAAAATGAATAAATATTTTATATTTATTCATACAAACCTGCAAACTGAGCGGAGGGTATGGAAGTGACGGAAGTGGCCCCTGCACCAGACGTGGACGCACCATCTATAATTAGACAATCAAACATTGACTATATAAGTAATTGCAAAAATAATGTGTATATCAATAATATAACATTCTAAATCAACATGCAAACACTATATAATATATAAATATACACGCAGGTGCGGTAGAGGCCTCTACCCGAGATATAAGTACGTAAGAGCAAAAAGTGTGTATGTATATTTATGATATAGCATTCTAAATCAATATGCATGCACTATATAATATATAAACATATCTGGAGGTGCGGGAGTGGCCTCTGTCCCTGATGTGGACGCACCACCAACAGCTAGACAATCAAATATTGACTATATAAGTAATTTTGATATGAATATGCATGTATATCTATAATATTACATTCAAAATGAATATGCGTTCAATATACCTGGAGGGGTGGCAAAGTCCACAATGAAGGAGGTATCCAAAAGGGTCTCCGATCGGGGTGCAAGACCGGCCCTTTGAAGCTTCCTACGCAGCTCTGTAGGCAGCAGAACCAATCTGCCTCTGCCTCTGCCGGTGCCGCGGCTGGAGCTCCTGCCTCCCCTCGCTACTCCTGTCATCGTCATCAAATCTAGATAAAACGGTTCTTGGACGCATTAGACAATCATTACATATGCATGCTATACATGTATAGATCGTAAAATGTGAAGTAATAATTTAACATTACTGACAACCTTTTTCGTTTCATGGACGCATTAAACATATCTACTTGGATTTCATCATCGATATCATTTCTAACCCACGTAATTTCATGATCAGCCGAAGACAACCCGTCTTTTGAAACAGACGGTCAGAGCACTCTAAGTCTTCTCTCTTCTTCATCCTCATCGCTGTCCTCGAATTCCGGGACATCGTAAACATCCCTAGATTTCCAACGGCATACGACACTCCATCCCGGATGTTTCAAACACTGTGAGTAGTATACTTGGAACGTTTGGTTCAGAAAGATAAACGGATCGTCCTGACCGTAAAATCGAAGTGTGTTCACACTGGTCAATCCATATTCATCTTTCTAAGTCCCGAGATTGTTTCTCCACTTATCCGTATCGATTCTTGTATCGTACCAAGTACACTGAAATATATAAAACGGTTCTGATCGACCGGGATATTGGATGCCAAGTATACAATTTAAGTATCCATAATAAATCACACCATCAGATCCTACCGTCGCAATCCCACTATTCTGAGTGGTTCTAAATATTTTTATGTCCTTAACTTCGAATTTGTATCCAAGAACACCGAATCCTTTATAATATGCAACCTCTATACTAGAAAACTGAGCTAAACATCTTGAATCACTCTCTAATGATGCAGACAAGTTCGGATCGTGGATCTAAGAAAACAAATTTTACGACAAATACATAACGATATAAGTTTAGATTAAAACTGGTAGCAATAATATGTTATTCGAATAACTTACATAATCTGCAACCCAATCGCAAAGATTATCCTAATGATATTTTTCCAATCGTTCATCGTTCCAATCAGGACGCCCCTCACGTACCTCGTTAAAATGAATTCTGTTCTCAACAATAAATTATGGTATTAATATTATATCATTTCATACACACACAAACACAAATATAACAATTAATCCATAAAAAACTTACTCTCTAATTTTTTCAAGACATGCGCTATTGAGGAGGATAAACCGGTATAATTTGTTGATAAACATAGTGTCTACCCTCTTATAATCAGCTTTACCATATGGCCCGTCCTGAATTCTTCGAGGCCGTTTAAGTCTCGTCTCAATGTTCTCATCCAGATAGCGGGAATAAAATATGGTTGCTTCATCTAGAAGATAACTTGCATGATAGAATTCTCTGGTCGATTTCTATTGCGTATATACTTTTTTAGAGTGTAGAGATACCTAAAGAAAAATATGTTAAATAAATAAATACGGGCATACAGAACAACAATAATTTTACAAATTGCGCGAAACGAAAAATTCCACGTACCTCTCGACGGGATACATCCATCGATATTGTACCGGTCCGGCTAACTTAGCCTTAGTTGCAAGATGAACCGTCAGGTGTATTATGATATCGAAGAATGACGGTGGGAAAATACGCTCAAACTTGCAAAGTATCAACGAAATAGAATTGTCACGCCCCGCTTCTCAGAGTACGCTAGATTGGGCACGTGACATAGCCAACCATACTACCTGTGGGTAGGAAGTATCCATCCACAGTCACATTACGGCTGTAGAGATATCAAGAACAAGATAAAACTATCTAAAACATGTCCATAATCCAGAATAACAGGAGTCAATAATAAATAAATGCGGAAGCAAATGATCCAATACAAATAACTGAAAAGTGTGTCCCATAATGCGGGCTCACATCAGGAAATAAATGCAGGAAATAAAACTAACTACTACTGAACTCACAGCTCAGCCTGCTGGCTGAAGTACTCCTGCTCGGACTGCAACAGCGGTACGGAATCTGGGCCATGCAAAACCCAGACGTCAGCGCGTCATGTCATCAAGTAATATAATATGAACAGTGTAGCAGGCAATGTAATATAAACATGAATACAGCAAGAATAACAATAATATGAATCATACCAGTACAGGGTAGCGTGCAGTGGGTAAACTAAACTGTTCTATCAGGTTTTCTATTCTAAAGTCTTTGAAATCAATTGATGAATCATCGATGTAACTCAATAGTGTCCCGTACATACCCGGGACCACGGCCACAATATTCTCGGCTGCAGCCGAGACATGCCGCTAGGCACAAAACAGGAATGTGTACACTCGATAGTATCCCGTACATACCCGGGACCACGGCCACAATATTCTCGGTTGAAACCGAGACATGCCGTTAGGCACAAAACAGGAATGTGTACACTCAATACAGGTAGTGAACTGTCGAGTTACAAGTCAGATTTCACCTTTGATTTCCCCATACCCCCAAGTTATATATGTATGTCAAGTCAGGTATCCAGTAATCAAGAAACTAATGCCAACACAGGATCAGGTAAACAGGTTTGTCTGGATAGACAACAGGAACGGTCCATGAGGACTACATGTTATGTTTGTTGGCATTAGACACAAGATCAGGTAACAGGTAAAGCCATGGTACATCAGGTCAAGCCAGATAATGTATAAAGGTGTCATGTCATGTCAAGAGTGTACGGTACTATGTCATGTCAAGTAGGAAGTGTAACAGGTCATGTCAGGAAGCACAAGATGTCATGTGGGTGCTCATAATCAACTAACATAAGCATGTGTATAAATAAACAAGCATGAGTACCATCAGAACAATAAACTAAAACATGTAATATGATATGCAAATAGATATAATTTCAAGGATATGGATGCACAGTTATCGATTAGGGTTACATTTATAGTTCCAATATTAATTAGAATGCAATTTATTAAACATGGAGTGTTAATATCACACTATTATGTAGTAATGTGATCTATGGATGCAATTATATGTATCTTAAATGCGATGGATGCAAACGGGTATCCGAAAAGTTATAAAACTATAAAATGGTAATGTGGGATGTACAAATAAGCAATATGTGATATAAATATTGATATAATAATATGAATATGGATAGCATATTCAAAGCGATTAATAACTATAAAAGTGGTATTGATTAACCATGCACAAGAAAGTTCCGTTCAGAAATTCAGCGTCACCCTAATTTGTAAAATAGCTTAAAAATAACAAATGTTCTCCAAAAGGGACGGGTCTTATACCAAAACAAAGATAATTCAATAAGGTTTTCAGTTTTATAAGTATAAGCATCTCAGATTGTCCCTACAAAAAGTTATAAACATTCGAAGTTGAAAGTTTACTGCTGGAATTTCGCTGGACAGCAGTTTGGAGACATTTTCATTTGCATTTTACGTTATTTAAACAATTTATTTTGCAAGTAAACATTTCATAGAGTTATAGTATTCTGAGTTAGCTTCGTAACAAACTAAAGAACGTATACTAATGATTTTTCTATGATTTATAATGAATTTTATAAGATAAGGTGTACAGTAAATTTCAGATTTGTCATATCCGATTTTTCAACGACGTTTCATGTGTATTTTTCAACGACGTTTCATGTGTAAACTATAAGATTTTCAAATGTATAACATTATAAAATGAAGATTATAAACTAATTAAAGATAATAATAATAAATATTACGACGATATATATTTTAAATGATATGGTTGCAGTATAATGTAATCTAGTATGTCACAAGATAAGTTTTCATGATCTAGATTTAAAATGATATAAACGGATGCAAACGGAACATCGAAACGTTATAAAATTAAACATGGGGCACTAGATTTAAACTATAGGTATGGTATTTATTTAAATAGGTATAAAATGAATTATATAGCATGTAGCAAGATTAACTTGCCTCGATGGGTCGCGAATCGGGAAAACGGAACGTTAACCGTCGGCGGGAAAAACTCGCGACGGGCGCACGGTTCACGGAATGAACCCAAACGACGAACAAAGGAACCACACGGGTCGGGGTACCTCGCTGGAACGTCGAGAAGCGTCACCGGCACGACGGAATTCCGGCAACAAAAGAACAGTTAAAAAAAAAGAGAAACGAGACATGAAGCAAGAAGAGAAAGAATGATAAAGAGAAGTACGAGAGAATATATGAGAGAGAGAGAGAGAGAAAGTGGAGAGATAGAGAGAGAGAGCTGCAGGTGGGGGCCCACGGAATTAAAAGGAACGCGATTGGCTAAAGGGGAAATCGTTAGTTAGGGATAAATATTAATTAAAGATTCAAAACATTTTAAGGAACAGTGGGATATATATATATAGGTTAATTTAAAGATTTAAAAGATAGGTAATGAACAGTAAGATATCAGGTTAGTTAGAAAAATATATGCGATGGTTTTAATAATATTAAAATTTGGGATTTTGGCGCCAAATAAAACATTTCCAAATCGCGCCCGGGTCGGGTCCAAAAATTTGAAATTGAAATAATAGGATTTTAAGCAGGATCCAAATTTTAAAATTAAGTGTTTTATGATCAAAAAGTATACCCCCAAAACGGACACACGTACGTGCATGTAGCCGTCCAAACTCGCCCGTTTCACGGAACGGGACGAGAACACAATGCACGGACGCTACCACGAGGCTAGGGGTGTCAAGTAGGCCAAGATGAATATTTTCAATTTTATTTTAGATACCAAAATTTGTTATATGTAGAAATGACTTTGCCGGGTAAATTTTACAGTAAGCAACAAACAAGCAAGTTAAATGAAATGAGTACCACATTATACTCAAACAGTAACTGAAAATAGTAGCATTGGGCTCGGGTGTTACAAGAATTTTCTAGTTTCTCCAGCGTCACAACATTCAGTGTTTTAGCGCATAATTCTCTGAAAAACAATATAGGTCATTGATTACTAGACCAACCGATTTGGGAAGGGAAGTCCTGAGGGCTAATGGGAAAAGGTGCTCCATAATAACATGGTGATCATGACTTTTCAGCCCATCGATCTTGCCTTTCAGAATTTTTATCTTCTTGCCAAATGATCCTGAGAAACCTGTGGGAACTTTCAAATCATGCAATACCTGCAGGAATCTTTTCTTCTCCGGTTGTGACATATGATACGCGGCATTGGGAAGTATAAACTTGCCCGGTTTACCCGCTATCGGTTTAGGATGCAATTCACTTCTAATTTCTCAGTCCTGTAGATCCATCCGAGCATTGAGGTTGTCTTTCGATTTCCTGTCTTTATAAAGAAGCAAGTTGAGTACGTGCTCGAATACTCCCTTCTCTATGTGCATGACGTCCAGACAATGACGCACTAAATTTGTTGACCAGTACGGAAGCTCGAAGAAAATTCTTAACTTGTTCCAGAATGGTGGGTTGACCTATTTTGTCGGATTCATCCTGAAAGTCACATTATTGTAACCATCCCACTGAGCAGTCACGTCCTCTCCGGACAATGGGGCTGGAGGTCCAAGAAGCTCCTGATGACCATCAAAATAAACAGCGTCTAACCTGTAGGGGTGGTCTAGAGGCAGGAAACATCGCTGGCCGCAATAACAAACTTTCCTGCTAAAATTCAAGAATTTCGATGTTTTATGTTGATGGAAATAAGGACATACTTTGTGACCATGTACGGATCAACCTGATAGAATTCCATAAGCAGGAAAGTCATTAATTGTCCACATTAAAGCCGCATGCAGTATGAAGGTTGTATTTGTGTTTGCATCGTAAGTCTCTACACCATCAATGAATAAAGATTTTAACTCATCGATCAGAGGTCGGAGATAGACATCGATATTGTTTTCCGGTGAGTTTGGACCATCGATAAGAAGAGGAATCATAAAGTATGATTGGTCCATAGCCAACCAAGACGACAGATTATAAACTATCATTACAACGGGCCATGTGCTGTGGCTTCCAGCCATATAATTGAATGGGCAGAAGCTATCACTAGCGAGTCCGAGCCTGACATTGCGAGGATCGCTACTGAATATTTCGTACCTCTTATCGAAATCCTTCCATGCCGGTGAATCTCTTGGATGACTCATTTTTCCATCTTCACTTGGAGGAGCACGGTGATTCCAAATTATTACCTCGGCTATTTTCTTGCACCTGAATAGCCTCTGCAGCCTCTGTATTATGGGAAAGTATCGTGCTATCTTGACAGGTATATCGGGCTTCTTATCAGAATCTTTCGATTTATACCTGGCATCTCCGCATGTTGGACACTCTTTCAAATCTGAATTCTCTTTCCGGTACAACACGCAATTTTTAGGACATGCTTAAATTTTCTCACACTTCATACCCAAATCAGACATCATCTTCTGAGCTCTGTACCAGCTGTCAGGCACGTTATTTTCCGGGGGTATAGAATCTTTCAAGAACGAAAGAAGTATTGTGAATGACTTGTTGCTCCATCCATTTAGGCACTTAATCTGGAAAAGTTGGACGAACCATGAGAGGGTGGAATACTTTGCATTCTCATAAATTGGTTTTCTAGCATCATTCATGAAATTTTCATACTTATCCGCACGCGGTCCTTGACCGGAAGGAATGTCATCTTCGGTACGAATAGATTTACGTAGGGCAGACTCTACCATATCCTCCATTTCTTCTCCTGGAAAGAAATTACCGTCTTCTTCTTCTGCTGCATTACCGTCTTCTCCTTCTCCTTCTGCCGTATTACCGTCTTCTCCTTCTTCTTCTGCCGCATTACTGTCTTCTTCTCCTTCCCCGTGATATAGCCAAGTTGTATAAAGTTTAGTAAAACCATGTTTAACGATATAAAGCTCTGTAAATTCTACCTTCTGCTGGTACTTATTCCCACATCTATCGCACGGGTAGAGAATCTTTTCTAATACGATCTTATTATGTACGCGTGCAAATTCAATAAAAGCAGCAACTCATGCAACAAACTTAGGTTGCATACGTTGTTGCCAATCCACATACATCCAGTCCTTAACTCTGATATACTCATGGGCCATGTTAGACTATATAACATATAAATTGTAGGTTATGATGACTATATTGAGAAATCTAAGAACGGGATGGTTACTGACAAAAGAGAAAATCCGTGTATATGTTTTGTGTGTGTGTTTGTCGTTGAAAAAGAATAAATTATCGATAATCAAAGTTAGATTTGAGGATACCCATGTATGAGTTGTATTCTATATATGTGTGTTTCAATTTATGATTTCGCTTAAGTGTAGCGTTGTTAGTGTGTTATGTGTTGTGTGTGCGTTTGTTGTGTATTCGTGTTGTATGTGTGTGTTTCGGCTGCCGTGGGTAAGTCTTCTATCCCATTAAGAATGTATAGAGCAGACACCCATTCGCTTGTATTTTCAACCATTTCGAGTAAATTTCGGGAGCACCTCCCCGCTGTTCTCCGAGTACACTATAATAGAATAGATAATCATTTCAAAACTGTGAAATAAAGTTGAAATGAATATCTAATCTATCTTTGTACACGGAGAACCAGCAAAAAAGTACCGATGAAATAACTCGAAACGGATGAAAACACAAGTGAATGCAGGTGTTTGTTTTATACATTCCTAACTTGTCCACACTGGACAAATCTATCGATTATCATACGATTGAATCTTCTCGTCACATAGACTATACGACGGTTGTTAGTACCGAACTATACCGTCTTATATTTAACAACTTTCGTATAGTTCTATGTCACGACGAATGTCGAACGTATGTTAACCGATAGACAGGGACTAAGTCGCACTTTGATTTTCATATATCAGTATCGATGAGAATATGAAAGTTTCATATTATTATCGAGTATCATATATTGGTTTTAACTTGAACATTTAACTTGACTAGCTTTTATGTTTACGTTTCGTTATTAAGGGTTCGAATTTTTTAATTTAGGGTATTTTCTTGCGTTTACGATAAAGTTGTACGTTTACGTTATTATCGAGTATCCTACTGAATGAACTCGTGCACCCTAAACCCTAACCCTAAATAACCCAAATTAACCTAATTAACCACAATTAACCATAATCGTTACCCTAACACAAATTATCTCTAATTAACCCAAACTTAACCCAATTTACACAAATTAACCTAATTAACTCTAATCAACCCAAATTTAACCCAATTTACCCAAATTAACCTAATTCGCCCTAATCAACACCCTAACCCTTTCAAATTATCACTAATTAACCCAAATTAACACTAGCCTCTAATTAACCCAAATTAACCCTAGCCACTAACCCTAAAGCTGAACCAACCCCTAACCCTAACCCTAACCATACACTGAACCCTAACCCTAACCCTAGCCCAAGTCTTACCCTAACCCCAACTAATTAACCCTAACCCTAACTGAACCGAACCCTAACCCTAACCCTGACCGAACCCTGAACCCTAACCTTAACCCAAGTAGCAATCCAATTATCAACAAAAAAAGAAATAAAAGCATAATTAGAAGTAAAAATATGAAATTTACTAACCTGTAGTTAGGCCGGCGATGGAGGAGACCGGAGATGATGGACGACGCAATCGGCGACAAGTCGCGGGCGCTGGCAATGAGAAAGTCGACGGTGATGTCGGGAACGATGAGGCGCGCGCTGGAGGGCGGTGGCGACAAGGCGCAGGCGGTGGCGACGAGAGGCGCACGCGGGAGAGTGAGAGCGAGAGGAATTTTTTGGAACGATCGAGGACTTTTCTGTGCTTTATTTTTTATTAATAACCCATATATATGTCCCTACGGATTTAACTAGGTCCTTCTTTTACGGCTCCGTAGGGCCAAATAACAAATTACGTTTTAATATTTTTAAATTAATTTATATGGCACCATAGGGGCAACCATGTGGACCTACGGAGTAATCCATAGGGGCATCATTTTATTTCCCTTACGGAAACCTTTATCCGCAGGGGCAACCCCTTATTATAGTAGTGTATTTCAACAAAATACCATATACTTTGAAAATTAGGTTCTACTCAGTAGAAATTTCACGTCTATAAAATATACATCTATGAAAATCCTAAAGACGATAATTAAATGCTTGAGAAGTATTTTGAAATTATGCCAAAACTATTTTTACATAAAACCCCCTCAAGTTATACTAAATTACAATAAATACCCTAGTAAACATAGGTTTAAGCGGGACCAGTCTCTTGAGCCTCAGGGAGACAGAGATATGGGTGCTAAGGTAGACAATATAACAAACGATGTTATCAACACGGTAATTGTCTTGGAAAAAAACACAAATCATGCCGTCCATGTGCAGCAGTTACCGATAACATCAAAACTAATTCAGGACTTCAATTTCTTTACAAAGTGTCTGAATCAGACTGAGTCTCAATCTAATCAATCTGATTTAAATGCAATTCAAGTATAAACTTACAATATAACGATTCAATATGAATCCGTCTGTATAATCTATTTCAATATACAACTTGACTGAACCAAACCATGGATATACATCCATCTACATGAATCTCCAGTTACATCCATCTACTGATATCATGGTTTCGGCAAGTCATCTATATACAATTTACAATACAAGACAATACAATACAAATAATACAATCAAGACATCGCGGGGTTTATAAGGGATAGATTGGTACGGAAGGTGTTAAAAGTGGCACGAGACTATAACCATAATACAGCTAACCTAAATCTCCATTGTCGTTGTACCGTGGCTGAATGGTTCCTTGTGCTCCGTATACCTTAGTCTCCGGAATAGTGGGACTCCTCTCGTATACACTGGTATTTTCTGTACCAAGGTACAAACAACAGCGTTAACAATAGAATACAACTTTTTAAAAAAAATACATTCTCTTTCTGTCTATTCTGTCTCTACTTACCTTTGGGACTTACCGAGCGATTGTTCGCTGACAACATTCATTTTCTTCTTTCTTTGGAATGTTGTCAGGTGGATCGGACCTTCTGGAGACAATGCCCACCAGCGAGGATTTGGATCAGCTAGCCTTTGACCCGGAGCTCTAGTTTACTTGTACGTTTCATTTTCATTTCTGTTATGCCATTGTTTAGGCTCATTCCATGTATTTACATTTCAGCTATATTGTAAAAAGAATGTTTAATAAATAGGGTTGTTGTTCATTTACATCTTGTTTCTTGTGTATATTTTATTTTATATTGCTTAGATACGCTTAGCATGTTTACTTCTGAGTAAATACGTCGCGTGACCCGCCGGGTCCTCTACCCGTACACTAGGAAGCGGGGCGTGACACAATGAAAGAAAGTGGCAACAAATAAATGCTTTCCAAGCAAGTTCATGAGTCCCTGGTGTGTGTGTTGTGTGCTCATGTGTGTTGTGTGTGCGCGCGCACTTTGGTGAGTCTGACGGGCCAGTTACATACCAAAAAAAATCATTATTTCTCGAAAAAATAATACAGAACTCTAACAACGCATGATGTAGGCTTTCAAAATTGGGTTCTCATCTCAATCTTCCCAAATCTAGTACTGATGACGTCGAAATCCCACAATAATCAACAAGTCCGGCCTTACGGGCTCATCAATCAACGAGAACAACCGGATCCGAGCGAAATTTCGACAAAGGTTGATGAAGCTCACGATTTGAATTAGGGTTTTTATGTTTTGATAAAAGAGAGGTGAAAAGGTTTAGGATGTTTTCAGTAGAGAGAGAGAGAGAGAGAGAAGGGTTTTTGGGTCATTTATTAAGAAACTTAACAGCATGGGAGTCATATGTAAGAAAGTGTAACGTTAGGTTCGCGTCAGGATGGTTTTGAGAAAATAAGCTGAAGCTTACAATAGTTTTAGTGAAATTTCCGTTTAAACAAACACATACAAAATATTGTTTACCCATATGCCTCATGCCTATTATTCTATATTCATTTTTTTAGTTAGTTCTAATTTTACCCTTTAGTTATTCCTTTCGAAGAAAAATCAACCTAAATTTTACGAAATATTTTACCTCCTAGTTATTCTAAACCATTGATTGGTATTACAAAATAAGGTTTATATTTTTTGAAATCTCATCAAATAACTACTACCTTTACAAGAACATTGTAGGTCTCTTATAAAACCATAATATTATCACGTGTACTATGTTTGGAGGACGCTCAAAGTTCCGGTGTACCATTTCTGGAGCTTTTATTTGTCTTAGACTGGACCCTTTTTCTATTCTGATCAAATTGAAAAATAGAAAGATTTGTACAGATTATATATTGCATCACCATTTTGTAGAAAATCGTTAGGTATGAATATATCAGATATTTGTTACTCGATTGGTGAACCAGTCTCTCCATAAAAAAAATTGTATTTTTATTGATGTACAAAGAAAATATTTTATTATGAATGAATAAGATATTAAGAAATTATCCATATGTAATATCATCAATATGGTGGGAGGTGTCTAGTCGTAGGGCGAGGAGGGTTTTGATCCTTCTGTTCAAGGAGATATCGTCTCTTATCATATTGCAACATGTACACTGGGGCATTGTAAGTGAGCTTATTACATCTTAGCGTATGCTTGCCTCAATGTCTATACAAAGAATTACGTATGGACAATAGAGATGCATAAATTCGTGGTTTCGTCGTAAACCTAATTGGTTATTTCCAGTTACGTAAATGGAAGAGTAACAATGAAAATGTATCCTTCCTTATTGAGATTATTTGTACAAATGCTTGGATCTAAATATGCCATTGCTATTTGTTTCTATGAATTTTATGGATTACTTGTACATTTTGTATTTGTTTGTTTTCAGAAAATTTATTGTGATTTGTGATCATTATTTATGTATGATGAGATGAAACATTGAAGTCCTTTAACTTCAATTTAGAATTTATAAACATGATGAAACCTTTTCCCTCTGAAAAATGACAAGGGTGACAGAACTGAGAGGACAAACAACAGTGGAAAGGACAAATTGATTGATGAGACAGATGATAATTTAGAATGGATTTGACGGGTGCACACTGACAGTTTGGGGGGACCGTGAAATTTGGATTCCCACACGGTGCAAAGTAAAAATTTTAGATTAACTAATTTTGTGTTTGGAATTGATATTGAATTCTTAATATTGGATTTGTAAATTATTATAATTTTTGTTCCGTGGAAAAAAAAAGGTTGGATTCGAGAATTTTAAAGAGAGGTAGAGAGAGAGTTAATTTTTTAATATATAAAGTGCAGTGGGTCCAACCTAATTTGCCTGAATCCATAAGAATCCGGCCAAAAAATAGGATTTAAGGATTCATATTTTCTTGTGGGCCCTTATTAAAAACAACCAAATCCAGACTTACCTAATTCTACAACCAAACACAATGTTTGTTAATTCTATAATCCTAGAATTCAAACAATGCAAAATCCACACAAATCCTACAACCAAACAAGCCCTAAAGGATTTGGAGATTGGCTGTGATTGAAGATAAAGGATTTGGAGATTGGTTGCGGTTGAAGATAAAGGATTTGATTGGTCCAGAAAAGGATTTGAAGATAAGGGCAATTATGGCATTTTTCAATAACAAAAAATTGACCTAAAATACACTGTATAAAGATTCAGATTCGGTTCCATGCTATCATTTACTCTCTAGTATTGCATATTATTATATCCAACGGTAAACATGAGGGTGAACCCTATGGATTTGTGTTCTTTCAGCTCTGTGATGTGAGTCTAAAATCTAATAATAGCAGAGAACATATATTTTCGAAAGTTGATGAAAAATAATCAAATTTGCAGAAGTGGGTATAAAGGCAGTTTTCCTTTCCATTATTAGCTAGATGAACCACTTCTTATTATCTCCATCCATGCAACTCACTGTTAGAAATATTATTAACAAATGCAATATTTAATCCAATATGAAAATAAATAATTAAATTAGGAAAAGCAAAGATTAGACCATTAGTGAATTGGAAGGCATGTCGAAGACGCTCTCCGTAAATTAGATTGAGCCCCTGTCGTACAAAGGGTTGCGCTTTCCTACTTTCGAGATACAACCTGACCCCCCTTTTCAATTTTGTTGTACGAGTCAAGATAGAACTTTCGAATCTGTGTAGCCTTTTAATTGCCAATATCTTATTATATTTTAAGGAAAATATTTTGAGAGAAAAAAGTCTCTGTATAAGAGTTTTACAGAGAGAAAACTTTCTAACAAAAACGTAAAAGATTAGATACATTCATTTCTCCCAAATCCCTTATATATAGGGATACAATACTAACGTTAAAATAATTGTACATATTTGAATTTCAAAAATAAAGAAACCGTTCAAACGCCGAAAGAAAAGTATGCGACTTCTCATAGTCGCAACTACTTAAAATGGTTGGCAATTGCCAATATAACAGTAATTAGTTTTATGAACCAATAGAATATATAGGACAATATATATATATATATATATATATATAAACTAATAGATAATAGAAAATATATAAGATAAAATTAAAACTATATATTATTTAAAAATTCCCCACAAATTTTGAATAATAATAAAATCAATAATTATAATAAGATTATTAGGTGACGTTTATCATGTAATGTGCATTGGTATCTTCCGGGTTTGAACCAATATTTAGTATAAACTAATTTCCATCTGATAGAAAATATGGTGAACTGTGTCTTGAACCATTTTCATTTTATTTCAAATTTCAAATAGCAATACACCTGATATAAAAACTTGTTGTGATTCAACTCATAAGTAGCGCGTTTAAAGGCTATGTGCATGTATCTCGTTTCCATAAGTATTTTAAGGATTTTCCTAAAAAATTTTCCTATGGCAGCGGCCTTTACTACATACTCATATTGATAAGTTATTAAGAAGTATACTGCAATTTAATACTTCGCAAAAATATTGCATTTGAACTCATTAAAATAAAATTTAGCCTTATATTCCATTGTAATTGAGTGCAAAATTTATTACGGAATAGTTTGGAGAATTACTCCATATTTATACTCCTACCAGTCACTCTATTAGTTCGTTTTAACCCATTAAATCTTCTGTCATGGTATTTCCAATTGAAAGGTTGGGTGTCTACTGATGATAACTATTTTATGAGCATAAGTTTCATTCCTAAAGAGGACTTGTACACTTTATTTTTTGATAATTCTTTTATTGAAGAATCTGCAACATTATCTTCTGATCTCACATGATCAAAAGTGATTGTTCCTGCTTTATAATATTCATTCATGTAAGGAGTCGTGTCTAATTCTTATATGACACTTTTTATCATTATAAACAGAACTCTTTGCTTTTGCATTAGATGCCCGATTATCACAATAAAGCAGTATAGTATGAATCAGTTTATTTATTAAAGGAAGGCTGGATAATAAACATCTCAGCCAATCGGTCTCCATAGGCGCAAGGTCTAAAACAATAAATTTTGCTTCCATTGTTGACCTCGAAATTAGAATTTGTTTCGTGGATTTCAAAGAAACTGCTCCATCCCCAAAAGTGAAGATATATCCGCTAGTGGTTTTAGATTCGCTTGTATCGGCGATCCAACTAGCTTCACAATATCCTTCAAGTACTGTTGGATATCCCTTATAATGCAAGCCATAATTAATGGTTCCCTTCAAATACTTAAATAATCTATCAAGTGCTTTTCAATGATCTTTATCCGGATTACTTGTATATCTACTAAGTTTTCCCATTGTATAAGATATGTCAGGTCTAGTATAATTTGGTAAATGCATAAGAGAACCAATAAGTTACGAGTATTTTAATTGGTTTACGTTATTTCCTTCATTTTTATCCAATTGAAAATTAGAATCAAAAGGTGTACTCAAGCGATGGCTATTATAATAATTAATTTTATTAATAGGATTTTCAACATAATGAGACTGAGTTAGAATAATACCATGTTGGGTTTTAATTAATTTTATGTCCAAGATGACATTAGTCTCTCCTAAGTCCTTCATGTCAAAATTATTCGAAAGAAATTATTTAGTTTTAAGTACAACCTTTAAAGTTGTTCCAAAAATTAAAATATCGTCTATATAAAAACAAAGAATGACATAATTATTACCGTCAACTTTTATGTATACACATTTATTGGAATCGTTTATTGAAAAACCATACGATAAAATTACTTTACCGAATTTTTCGTGCCATTGTTTTGGCGCTTGTTTAAGACCATACAACGATTTCACTAATCTACATACTTTATTTTCTTGACCATGAGTGAAAAAAACCTACAGGTTGGTCCATGTAGATTTCTTCTCCAAATCGCCATTTAAAAATACGATCTTTACATCCATTTAATGCACCACAAGTTTGAAAATGGTAGATAATACAATAAGTACGCATATTGTAGAAATTCTAGCAACCGGCGAATATACATCAAAATAATTGTTGGATATAGGTGCTCTCAAGTCAATTATTATAATTGAAGGGGGATTTATACGAGAGAGCAATCTTACTCGAGATGATGGTATACCATCTGGTTAGCCTCTATCTTTCATGTGATGTGTTTTATATACTATTACGTATTGTTTAGACATGAGATAAAGCCCTAGAATTTTGTTTGACTACCAGGACGATGATGGAGATCGTACCAGTGAGGCGTAGGTAGTCGATAAGCACATCCTTAAAAGTCCCTAGTCGTAAGAGTGTCGAGAGTGGGCATAGGTACTCTAGGTTAGACTAATATGTATATTTCTTGACCCATTTGGAGGGCGATAGCTGATCCTACAGCTATTAGTGTTTGATATCGAGGATTGTATACAGGTGCTCATTGGATGAGTTGCACTGGACGGACACACCAAGAACTCCTAGTTGGTAATATACCAATGTCAGGTAGCGGTTCTCTTATGACATGGATACAGGGTAGTCCCCAGGACCTGAGATCGCCATAGTGTCTTATATGTGTTCCCACAATACTTAGACTTCTACCCTACCACGACTTAAAAGAGTAATGCAAACAAGTTTTTGTTGGGTATAGTCCCGAAGCACGTGGAGCGAGTGAGCAGTCGAAGGGATTCGTCTCTTCTGGTATAATGAGTTGATATCGCGATGTGCTGGACATGATAACAACCATAGGTCGATGGCCATCGCAGTGGAGATAAACTAATAAGTGTTTTCAGTTGTATCTCCAGTTGATTATGAGTCCTCTGTCGCACGACTTATCGAGTTATTAGGGTCCGACAGATTCCAAATCCTAAACCCGATATGCGATACTCTTAAACGAAAAAACCGGACTGGACAATAATGCTACTGATAGACTTTGCAGGGTTCAGATGAGCATGCCCATTGACTTTTTTTCGATCAATACCTGGGCAGCCGTTACGTGCATCTAGTACAGCTGACGTGCTTGTAGGCTATGGATACAATCCTAACCTACTGTCAGCGTATTGTCGAGTTTTTAGATTCCCACACAGCTTTCCCAGCATATATGAAACGATGTAAGGCATGTATAGGGATATGTGCAAGAGTTCGATTAAACACGTGTATTTGATACACGTATTTTAATCGGGTGTTAATTGATATTAACCGGTATATATATGATATAACCGGATTATTAAATCAAGTGTTGATTTAATAATTAAATATATATTTATATATTTATATATTAACTAATATCATACTCACTTTATTATTTTCTTCTCTTTAATAATATTTATATTTGATATAAATATTGTGACATGTATGATGATACATTAGAGACAGGAGTATGAAAATCATATGGCAGAAATGAAAATGAATCATGCATTTTTAGATGGTGGTAAAATTGGTGACCCATTTGGTTATGATTCATTTTGTTCATATATTGAGCCTTATCATCTTCTTACTCTCATCTCATGATCATGGTTTTCTTCTATTGAGTTTTTCTTAAGTGAAGAAAAGAAAAGAGAAAAATTAAGTGAGCTGATTATTCTACATCTCTACTAATAATTCTTAGCAAGTTTAACTAGTAGGTTGCTTCATTTTGATAAGATCAATTTGACGCTAAACCATGCGTTGGAGTTATCTCAAGGTGGATCATTTTCGGTGAAGTGATCACCAAGCAAATTTGTTCTGGACTTCGTGGAGACTAGCCGGAGTCCAAAGAGAGGTGTGTAATGCGCTACAAAACTTGTAGTCCGCCAACTCTTATTTTTAACTTACTAGATTAGTTACAAATTTAACATTTTGGTTTAATTCTTGGGTTGAATTTACTATTGCTGTCTAGATTTTTAAAATTACCGCTTCTGGCGAGCTTTAAACCCTACTAGAGGAGCCTACCATCCCAACAATAATTAATGCCTTATCGTTGCGTTTAAGCTTTAGCAACTAACCATGCTTTGAATTTATCAATTGTACCATCGGGTTTAAATTTTTTCCTAAAAATCCATTTGTAACCAATGGTTTTACAGCTGGGTGGCAAATTGCATAAAACCCATGTATTATTTGAAATAATAGAATCCATTTCGATGTCAATTGCTTATTTCCAAAAATTGTTATCAATTGATTTCATAGCATCCGAATATATTTGAGGGGCGTTTTCAATGAGAAAAATATCGGCCAAAAGAGAATAAAAGTCATCATCAAAAATTTTCTGTTTTCTAATTCTTTTTCCTCTTTTTGGTTCAAAATTATTTTCATGCTCATGACTAGTAGACGTGGTAGATGATGTAATAGTACTAGAAATATTAATGGAAATAGATTTTGACAATTTTTGTTTCATAGGAAATACATTTTCAAAAAATGTAGCATCTTTGGATTCCATTACTGTATTGGAAGATATTTCGCTGCTATCAGAATTTATAACTAAGAAACGATAGATAGGACTATTAATAGTATAGGCAATAAATAGAGCATCTATAGTTTCAGGCCCTAATTTTCTCTTTTGGTTCAATGGTATGAACATTTAGCCTAACACCTCCACATTCTGAAATATTTCAAATTTGGTTTTCTATTTTTCCAAATTTCATATGGATTTTTATCCAAACCTTTATAAGGAATTCTATGTAATATGTAGCAAGAGGCCATTATAGCTCCCCCCCCCCACCCCCATACCCATATATTATCAGATAATTCAGAACTAATCAATATAGATATTGCCATATCCATAAGCGTTCTATTTTTACACGCCGCTGCTACATTATATTTTCAGTGAATATGGTGGTGTGACTTCGTATACCTTGTGCACCTAAATTTGTACCCCATGCTAAAAATAGTTAAACAAAATAGACATATCCATCCCAGATGATAAAGAAAGAAAGCAACACACCATCAATCGTCAAATATACGTCTATAAAATCTCCACACATTAATGAATAATGTCAAACGTAATAGGAAATCACTATATGTCTAAATACATGGTCGTCACCAAAGACATAGCCCTAAGGCTCTAGTATGCAGTACAAAACACTCGTCGGCAGTTCCTTTCATCAGTGGATCCGCGACCATCTGATTCGTAAAGATGTACTGCAGCTTGACTTCCTCTTTCTCCTGCCTCCTAATAAAATAGTATCATGTGCTTCGACTTGTCGTGGTACTTCGGATCCTTCGAGTACGCAATGGCCGACTTCTCCAAGAATCTGCGTAACCAAACTGTCTCTTGTGTCGCAGCACAGGCCGCCACGTATTCTGCCTCCATGGTGGAAAGGGAAATGCAATCTTGTTTCTTACTACACCAAGATATGGCCCCACGATTGAGTAAGGAGACATATCCCGATGTGGACGGTCGCTCATCCAGATCGCCGGCCGAGTTGGCATCTGTATAGCCCTGCATACGAGTGTCGAATCCGCCATAGCATAAAGTCTAGTGGGCTGTCCCACTTAGATACTGCAAGATCCGCTTCACCCCCTTCCAATAAGCAACACCGGGGTTGGACTGATATCTGCTAATCAGTCTTACTGCATAAGATATATCGGGTCTCTTATACACCTTAGCATACATGAAACTCCCGATAGCGCTCCTATAAGGAACATTCTGCATCTGCCCTTCTCCATTTCGTTCTTGAGATGCGGCTTTAGACTTAGCGCATGATTGTTTGCAATTGGAGTCCCAATAGGTTTGCAACCATTCATACTGAACCGTTCCAAGACTTTTCTAATGTAAGTTTCCTGAGACAAACCTAGAGTCCTCTTGGAGCGGTCCCTCAGAATCTGAATTCCGAGCACGAACCGGGCATCGCCCATGTCATTCATCTTAAAGGTAGAGGAAAGCCAACTCCGAGTGGTATTTATGGTCTCCATGTTGTTCCCTTCCATCAAGATATCGTCGACATACAACAATAGAATCATTAAATTCTTACCAGCTTGTTGTAGGTAGATACAATTGTCCTGATCGATCATCTTAAAACAATAGCCCAATACGGTTTTATGAAATCAAAAATATCAGACTCTGGAAGACTTTTTCAAGGCATAAATAGACTTTCTCAACGTGCACATCTTGCGCTCGAGGCCTTTGGCTTTGAAACCAGTGTGCTGATTCATATAGATCTTCTCTTCCAGTTCTCCATGGAGAAAAGTTGTCTTGACGTCCATCAGGACTAATTCAAGATCCATCTGCGCTGCTAAAATCCGAACTAGGCGAACAGAGATAATTTTCACCACCGTGAAAAATGACTCATCATAATCCACTCCACTCCTTTGGGTGAACCCTTTCGCCACCAAGTGTGCCTTGCAACGCTCGATTGTCCCATTCGCTTTTCGCTTAATCTTGAAAACTCACTTGTTCTCAATGGTCTTGCATCTGGCAGGAAAATTTACCAAGTCCTAGACTTGATTCTTCGTCATGGACTCAAGCTCCTCCTCCATCGCGGCCTTCTACTCTTTCGCTGTAAGTCCTAAAATAGCGTCCTCATAGGACTTGGTTTCCGTAGCATCATGCAGCACAACCATGAACGCTTCCCCCTCGATCTTCAAGCGTTGACGAGTTACTTGTCCATGAGACAATCTATGAGGCGGTTGAGATTCCACAAATGGCTCCGAATCATATGTCGGTATCTCACTCCCACTGTCTCCAGGCAGTAGAGGAACTGATTCCTCTTCTAATTCTAGATGATCAGTGGTCTCCTCGACTTTGTACAACCCCAAATCCCTAGCTACTTCGCCTTTCTGAGGAAATTTCTCATCGAGGAATTCGACATCTCGTGACTCAATCTCGGTACAGTCCCATCGTCATGCTCACCTATACGCATCTCTTAGAGCGCTTATAATGGCATATAAATATACACTTCTTCCCTTTAGGGCCTAACTTCCTATACCGATATGAAGTGTTGTGCCCATAAGCAACGCACCCCCATGGACGTAAGTGATCCAATACTGGCTTATCACTCGTCCATAACTCATAGGGCATGGACTAAACCGATTTAGAAGGTACTTGGTTAAGAATATAATCTGATGTCATCAGTACATCTCCCCAAAACGATATAAGAAAATTGGCATTCGCTATCATACTCCTAATCATATCCAGCAACTTCCCATTTCATCTTTCTGCAACACCATTTTGTTGCGAAGTGTAGGGCATAGTTAGCTATCTGACAATCCCTTTCTCTTCACACAGTTCCTTGAACTGATCCGATAGATATTCTTTACCACGGTCCGTGCTCAAGGCCTTAATGCTTTTGCACAATTGATTTTCCACTTCACTGATATAGCGCCTGAAACAATCCAAGACTTCAGACCGGTGGAAAATCAAAAACATGTGCCCGTAACGGGAGTAATCATCTGTGAAGGTGATGAAATAAGATGCATCGTCACGTGCCTTCACGTTGACTGGTCCACATATATCAGAGTAAATGAGTTGTAATGGAGCACTCGCTAGGAAGCCATTCTGAATGGCTTCCTAGTGGCCTTATCTATGAGACAATACCTGCACGTGGACAGGTCGACCTTGGCAAGTGTGCCAAGTAGGCCGTCCTTAGCAAGTCTTGTCATTCTATTCTGTCCAATATGACATAACATTCTATGCCATAATGTAGATTCATCTACAGAACTATTCACACCTAAATCCATACTCGACATCCTTTTAATTGTTTGAAAAATTTGCATGTCCCGATCGGTCATGCCACATAGATGATGATTCCAATAAAAGAGTAGTTGGAGAAAAGAAATTTATTTTATTAGTACATGATGGAAGTACATTTAATTTAAATAAGTCATCACATAGATATCATTTTCCAATAAAACAATCATTTTTACTTAATACAACATTATTTGATCCAAATACAACATGATAACACATTGCACTAGTACCGATCCACTAATTAAATTCCATTTTCAATTATTTTTCCATTTGGTTTAAAACTATGATTCTTTTTATTTTTGAAAAATTGTTTGCCTTTCTTTTTCGTCATAATTTTATTTTCTACCAAATGCATCTTTGAATGATTTTTTAAGTTAGAATTTGGTTTGTTCTTATTTCTTTATTTTTCTTCAACACAACCAAATCATCCAAGGAAATTTTTTTCCTTTCATGCCTAAAATGCAATGCGAATTGACTCCATGAAGGTGGCAATTTTTCAATAATGGATGCAACAATATAGGTTTCGATCGTGTCAATATCATATTCATCCAAGTCATGCTACATATCTTGAATCTCATGAACTTGATCCATAACAGATCGAGAATCAATCATTTAGAAATTATTAAAGGATTCAACCGTATATTTTTCCAAACACATATTACGGATAGATCAATTACGAATATTTTGTTGATAATATCCACTGTAACTGCTATAACTAATAGAAAATATATAAGATAAAATTAAAACAATATATTATTTAAAAATTCCTAACACTTATATTACCAACACAATTGATCTATCTAGCTAGCTTTAGTCCCAGCCTTCATCATGATTCTGTCTCCATTATATTTGGATCAAAGAGTCTATGAGAACCAGTATTGGTTTTTCCCCGACCAATTTCTTAAACCTCTGTTTGAAATTTCCGTTTCCGATGGAATAAAATTTTGGATATTCCGTCACAAAAACATATTTTCCGGTGTTTATTTAATTTTGTGTAGAAAGAACAACGTGGCTTCGCCCTCGTCCATAAAATCGGATGATCGATAATTTAATGAAGGGGCCCCGACTTATTCTGCATGTGTCAAAAGAATGTGGCTTCCCCTTGTGCATAAAATCGCTTGATCGGCAATTTAACATTGAAAGGGCCGCGAAGGATATTTTGTTGATAATATCCAACCAACACAATTACAGAAAAGCATGGTATGGTGAGCAAAGAAAGAAAAATCATTGAGTCTATGTCCCGAAATCAGCAGACACGATCCTTCATCCTTGAATGTGATGGGTGATTCACTTGGTAACAAACTTTTCCACCGTCAAAAGACCTCTGACCCAAAGAATACTGTAAAAAAAACCGACAAACTTTTCAAAACTCTCTAGCTGCAATATCTGTATAGCTATCTAATTAGTATAGTTTCCTGCAAAATGTATGCAGCTAACTTATATATGTATGTAATTTCTTGCAATATACAAGCAGCTAACTAGATGGTGCAGGAAACTATACCGGTATTGCAGCCAGGAGGTTTTTGATACGGAAAAGCTTGTGAAAAAGTTTACCAGGTTGTTTGACAAGATTATTTGGGTCGGGGTTTTTGACAACGGAAATTTTGTCAGGGATTTAAAAGTATGGTCTGGAGTTCAAACCCCGCCTGCATCAGGGTTACGGCCTAATATTCCAAAAAAAAATCCGTTTAGGTATCATGTCTAGCTAGGTTTAGAATAAACTGATAACCTAGTTAGGTTTAGAATAACAGTGCCCTAATATAACTGGAGCAATAAAATATCATCTCCGAACAGATGGATTGCAAGGCTAAACTTTTTCCTCATTGAGAATATAGAGGGGCCAATTATATAATCCCCGCTGTCTTATCTTTGCCCTCTTTAGAACTTGTGGATTTTACGTAACAATTCTCACGTCTTATCATTTCTTCCATCTCCGTTTTGTTTTCCAAACGAGTGGTCTTGTTTTGTTTTCCAAACGAGTGATCGCTGGTTCGACTCCGTACCGATGCCGCACCCAAAAAGCTGATCCATCATTTTAGTGTAAGTGTCCATATCTATCATTTGAATGCACCACCATCAATAATGAGAAAATAAGAACACATGTTGAGAGATGTGGGCACATCAAATACTGTTCCTTGGGAAGCTGTGGACCCGAAGTATTGGTTGTGCATGCAATTATTGTTGATGGCATCTGTTAATCTTTATATTTTTGAATGCATTTTAATTTTGTTGATCTCTCAATCTTTTATAATTTTGCTCCTCAGGATAGATTCATGCGTGTATGTATTGTGTGCATGGATTAGGCTCACGAATCAGTTCAAATAAAAGTTTGAAAAACTATCAATAGTTTTTCAAATAATTAAGAAATATTAGTTTGCTAAAAACAAACATCCTAAATACAGTGTATATAAGTTGTTGACATTTTCTTAGTAGTGATTTTTAAATAAATATTATGTTCTTTTCAGTGTTTCCAATTTAATATGATATGTTAATTTCTTGCATCTATTTGCTACTATGAAAACATTTAAAAATTGAAAGGAAAAAAAAACTCCTTACATACTTCTTGCAAAATACTGGTTTAATATTTTTGCCAGCCAAAAAGAAAAACTCGTCATTCCTGGGGCTTACTCTATATAATTATGGAGTATATCGATATCGTCCATTAAAGACAAATCCTGGAATAATAGTTTATTCATTTATGAAGTTAGCATATATTATATATTCATAAGGAAGTAAACCGAGAACCGAGATATCGTGAAATGGATTTGCGTATATTAGAATTTATGTTCATTTCTTAAGAAATCGAAAGGTGCAACTAATTTATTTTAAAAACCTACGTTATGCCGAACAAAACCTGCAATTAATCTATTGTCGTCCCTCTATTGTTGATTAATTTTCAAAATGTCCAAAGAATAACTTACAAAAAAAAGTGATAATGGGAAATGAGAATAAGATTTTATAGAAGCAATTTTCTTTAAAGAGGGCTGATAATCAATTTGCTCCCGTGAAATAACCAACTTAGTTATGACATATGGATAATAACCTCACGTATCCTTAAGAACAATCTAGGCAAATTTTAAACCTTATTAAAAAGATTTACATGTTTACTTTGCTCTAACAAAAAACAATTACATATTCAATTATTCTGCATTATTGATTTCGACAATATGATATTTGATGATTATAAGAATTTAGTAGCGACAAATATAAAATCCGCAAGATTCGACAGGTGTCTTTTTTTTGGAAGACACGATCTTTTATAAACCCCACTAAATTATTGAAGCATTAATTATCACATATCGATACACAATCTTATCACAATTGGATGTACATCAGTACATTAATTAATGCTGCGACGCTGTGGATGGGAGCAGGTTCAGGACCTTCAAGTCGAAGGAGACGCGACGGCGGTGTGTTCGCAGGCGAGTTTCTCGATCAGCGATCAGCATGGACGAGGTTGACGATGCCGGCCGAAAACGATTTTGAGCGGGGAAATGGGATTGGAATGAACCGAGAAAGACGCGACGGGCGGATTACTATTTTTTTTTTCTTCAAAAAAAAACATCCTGTGAAGTCATTAAACATCAATTGCCCTTTGTTATCCGGACACAAAAGAATTATCTGCACGATGACATAATTGTCTAGGTGGAAAAAAATATTTGATTGTTTTAACACGGCTCTAAATGGGCTAGACCAAAATGATATGACGGATTGATTTGATTATCGGCTTATGGATCTACCACGTTTGCACTGAAAATGTGTCGAGTCGGCTTCTACCCGATCACAACCCTCCATCCGAGTTAGGGTTACGGAAAAGTTCTTACGGAAAAGTCTACAACGAACGAAGAAAATCAGATAAATGCTATTAAACTGAAAAATATCAAAGTTTGCACTATATAGCAACCTGCCAAGTTTTTCTTTTTGTTTCTCTTCTCTTTTATAAATTTTAGTAAAATCTACTAGCTTTCAAAACCATTATCCAAGAAAAAATGAGACGTGACACGTGCTCAAGCTATGTGGTTGCTGCAAAGTGGGCCAAGCCCTGTAATGGCCCAGCTTTAATTGTAGTTCGGTTGTGAATTAATATTACCAAATTTGTGGGTCTTGACTATATTTGTTGGACTACAAATGGACCAAACACTTGGCGATCTGTTTGCCCGTAAAGATAACCATATGATTGGGTACAATTTATTATACACAATAATCATTTTCAAAAAAAATTATTATTATATACAACTAATATCATTAGTGATTTGAATATCGTAGCAATTTATCCACACAATTAATATCGTAGCAATTTTATCCACTGTTTGATCAGGGTGTGACTCATGTCCCATCGAGTGATTGATTGGATCATGTGCAGTCTGGATTGGACTTGAACCTTCCATCCATTTATTGGTGTGGACTATTAATAAATGATGGATAGTATTAGAGCAACACTCTATATAATCCGGTTGTGTGAAGAATGGGGCTTAACGTCAAAAACGTAGTCTCATGTGTTGGGTTTGTATGGCCTCTCTTTCTTATGTGGAGATTATGTGGAGAGAGCAGAAGAGGAAGATGGGTGATGAAAGAGATAGATAAGATATGAGGAGTGCTCTACTGTAAACTGGTTCACGGTTTTTAAAAACGGAAACTCTCAATTTTTGACATTTTTGAACGATCTAATCTGTTTAAATCGATCATCCTACACTCAAAATATATGCATATGTAAAATTAGAGGATTTGAAAACCTCTAACTGATGCATCGAATGTGTGCAAAAATGAATGCCTTTCGATAATGCAACATAAACGCCATCCGATACATTGGTTAGAGATCTTCAAATCCTTGGATTTTACATGCACATACAATTGAGGGTAGGGAGATCAACTTGAACGGATCAGATCGTTCAAATATGTCATATATTGAGGGTTTCCGTTTTTTAAAAACCCGAACCAGTTTGCATAAGATCACTCCCCGAGATATGTGAGTGAGAAGTCTCTTGTATGTATCCTTTTCGCCTTAGTGAAAACCAAGTCCGAGACATGCCATGAGTGTAGCCCGAAGGTGGTGAAACGACTTTAAATATAGTTTGTTCTCTCTTCTTCCTGATATGATTGTTATATTATATTTGTGTTATTGTTGAGATTTATCATACATTCAAATATTTTAGGAGAGGAAATTACGGATTTAGATTTAGATTGGATCTAAATTTAAATTGTTAATTGAATGAGATTAATTATGACAATATTTGAAGATTTGTTTAGAGATAAGATTTAGTTAGCTATTTAGAGATAAATCCTAATTAAATCAATATTATTTCTAAGTATCATTGTCTAGGCCTATAAATATAAATTGATTAGGGTATTTTATGTAGAGGAGAAGAAGAAGAGTTTAAGAGAAGGTTTTTGTAGGAAGAGAGATTTTATAATTCGTATTGAAGTTGAATAAAGAAGAGAAATTGGAAAATTTTCTTGTGTTTAATTGTGTCTTTTATTTTATTCTTTCTTCTCAAAAATTATGTGTTTGTTTTCTGAATTGTTTGGATCCTAAAAATCCTAACAATTGGTATCACAGCTTGGTTGAGAGAAGAACGACGAAAATGGAGACAACTTAAATCGTAACAAAGATGGTGTGTTTGAATAGCATAAATTGATCGATATTGAAGTCGAGAATAGATGACATGTTATGCCTCAAAGATTTATGTGCGCCTCTTTATGGGATTAATACCAAGCCAGAGAAGATGTCTAATGAAGATTGGGAAAGAATGGATCGAAAGGTTGGAAGTCTTATTCGCGGATGGATTGAAAATTCGGTGTTCCACCATGTATCGTTAGAGAGCACTGCAGAAACATTATGGAAGAAGTTGATGGATCTCTACGAGAGAAAGACGGCTACGAACAAGGCTTTTCTAATGAGAGAATTAATGAATTTGAAGTTCCAAGAAAATTTTTTAATAGTGGAGCACTTGAACGGAGTTCAAAATATTGTGAATCAACTTACAACAATGAAGATGCCAATTGAAAACGAGATGCAGGTACTTATAATATTGAGTTCCTTTCCGAGCAGTTGGGAAACTCTAGTAGTTTTTTTGAACAATTCATCTCCTGACGGAATTATTTCTATAAGCGCAGTAACAAACTGCCTCCTAAATGAAGAATTAAGAAGGAAATTATCAAGTAAATCATTTGGTTCATCTGCACTTATTGTAAAAGAAGGTCCAAAGTGGAGGAAGGAACAAATTAACGCTAGAAGAAACCAGATATCGTGGCCTGCAAGAGATATATCAAAGATAAAATGTCATTATTGCAACGAGATTGGTCACTATATGTCTGATTGCCCCAAGATAAAGGAGGATTTAGATGATCTAAAGAGACGTAGAGAGGAAGAGCAAGTGAACGTGGCCTACGATGCCTAAAAAAGTGCGATTTGCTTATGATTAGTGATGAAAAAGTCAAAAAGGAAGATATATGGTACATGGATTTGGGAGTATCTTTCCATGTATGTTCAAATAAAGAATGGTTCGATGAGATTGAGGAGAAAAAAGAGACGGTGACAGATGATTCTGAAATAGAAGTGGAAGGCGTGGGCACCATGAAGATGAAGGTGTTCGATGGGAAGCAGAGAGTTCTTGGATATGTCGGGTATGTCTCAAAATTGAAAAGGAATTTAATTTCTCTTGGGAGATTGGATACAAGAGGTTATATAATTATTGCTTAAGGTGGAGTGATGAATGCGTGCTAGAAGAATTGTGTCATGATAAAAGGAGTCAAAACCTCAAGCGACATATATCAAGTGGTAAAGAAGCCTGTGTATGGAAGAACAAATTTAGAGTAAGGTGGAGGAAATTTGAATCAATGTGGAGTTTTGTGCAGAACTCAGAAGATGTCGTGGGTGGAAGTTGTGAAGAGAAGATAGAAGATAACATGTTCAATGCATACCAAGGTGGAGATTGTTGAGATTTGTCATGCATTCAAATTTTTAAAAGAGGAAGTTATGAATTTAGATTTAGATTAAATCTAAATTTAAATTGTTAGTTGAATGAGATTAATTATGAAGATATTTGAAGATTTGCTTAGAAATAAGATTTAGTTAGCTATTTAGAGATAAATCCTAATTAAATCAATATTATCTCTAAGCATCATTGTCTAGACCTATAAATATAGATTGATTAGGATATTTTATGTAGAGAAGAAGAAGAAGAGTTGAAAAGAAGGTTTTTGTAGGAAGAGAGATTTTGTAATTCGTATTGAAGTTGAATAAAGAAGAAAAGTTAGAAGATTTTCTTTTGTTTTATTGTGTGTTTTATTTTATTCTTTCTTTTCAAAGATTCTGTGTTTGTTTTCTGAATTATTTGGGACCTAAAAATTCTAACAGTTATGAATGGTTTGAGAGGATCAAAATCGTTGATAATAAGTTCATCTTGCTGTAGCTTAAGAAAATTATTTATTAATAATTCTATATGATTAATATTTTTACAGAGTTCGATTTTTTCTTACCATCCTATTCTATAACATGTATCGGGCTTGTACCAAGGGTGGCATAAGGGACGGTATTGTTGATGGGATGGTGTGTGCCCATCGCTAAGACAGCTAGCCGATGAAAATCTTGGTACAAGCCCGATATGGCAATAGGCAAAGAAAATTTATTTTTTTAACCGATTCCAGTGAAAGCTATGTAGGCCACCGGATCTCTCATTGGACAGAAAATAAGACATGATATTCATTATCTTAGTAATTGCACTCTCTATCACTCCTTGTATCCAATTATATGCAAGGTAGCCTATGTGGTCTTTACTACATGGCTAGAAAAGGTAATACGCAGTAAGAAGACCATTTTCCATTTTTAAAAATGGCTTTTAAATGGATATACATATTAATGTGCTTGGATAGCAAGTTGAATTACCAGTCTCTTTTATCACCAAATTTAAATCCCAAATCCAAGGGGGTTAGACATGCTTCTTCTTTCGTTTTTTAAATTCAGAATAATAAATTTTTTATAACCGTCGTGGTCCGCTTCAACTAAGTTGGTATCGGTCCCACTCCGTGGGCGCAATATAAATTTGCATTTTATAATTATTCTTTATATGCATAACTTTATATATCTATACATGGACAAAAGCTAGTCAAGTTTTACTTCGACATTTAAAATTTGCTTCATCTAATGGATGAACAGTACAAATTATCTCAAAAGATTGAAATATGCTCCCATTCATTTGTCCTAACTAAGAATTTTTGCAAGAAAAATAAAACAACTTCTGTAATATGAAAAATCATCAGGAAAGCAACACATTAATAAAGTTTAAATTTGCATAATGCATGTCTTCAGATTCAAGAAAAAACCAGGGATATCTATTCTCTGTTGAAAAAATAATTCGATTCTTAGATTAGATTGAGTTAAATTGAAATATTAAATTTAAATAGCTAGTTGAGAAAGATTCGAGTGATTTGAGATTTAAAGTTAAGTTTTATATGAGTCATATTAGCAATAGTATTATTTAGAGATAAGTAAGTATCGTAGATTTAACGGGTTTGGTTTATTGTGTAAGTAATATATAAAGAGTCCATGATTAAAGTTTGTAATTAAGAGAGAGAGAGAGAGAGAGAGATTCTCTATTAGAGAGAAGAGTTTCTTCAGATTGATGAAGTTTAGATATTTCTCATCCATTATAATAGTTTTGATTTATCTCTTCCTCCATAAAAATGTTTTTAGGTATATTAATAAAGTTTAGATATTTCTCTTCTATTATATTAGTTTTGATTTATCTCCTCCTCCATTAAAATGTTTTTAGGTATATTTTTTATTTACAACAGTGGTATCGGACTTATAGTTAGAGTTGTGTGATCGCCATTGCGCGCAAGGTTTTGATCGTTGCCATTCAACAAATAGTTTGTTAAGCCAACGCCAAGAAAAGATGATGGTATCTATGGGATCGGACGATGGAATCTTACCAAAGGTAACTGCCGAAGTTGGAGTACCACGGTAAAAGAATTACTAGTTTTTAATGGTGTTTGGGATATCGTAGAAAAATGATACGAAAGGCCATACACGTTGGCTAACCCAACAACGAAATAATTAAGTATTTTGATGAGTTAATAATAAAGAATAATACAACTAGGTATATAATTGGTAAAACAATTGATATGTGTATACTTATGTACTTTGGAGATAGTTTCAAAAATATGAAGATGGCTTGGGATCTTATGCTGGAGTTCTATGGAGAAACCGAAAAAGAGATGGATAAAGAAATTAAAAAAAAGTGGAGAAAATTCAGAAAGTCCATGAAAAGAAGAATTTCGTGGAAGAGAGAAAGACGTCTAAAGAAACTAAAGAGCTACAAAAAGAGAAAGAGAAGTAAAAGACTTAAGGAGCCCGTAAAAGCAGAGGAAGAAAAAAAGATTGAGAAAGTCCATAAAACCGAAAAGCACGTGGAAGAAGAAAAGATAATTAAAGATAAGAAGAAGTTCGTTGAATTGGTTGAAGAAATTAAAGAGTAGAAGAAATATAAAAGGTTCAAGAAACAAAAAAGACCGAGAAAAAAGAATTGTGAAATGAGTTTGAGAAATTGGAGAAGGAAAGAAGTCGAGAGACAAAAGAATTTGAAGGAATGTAAAGCTTCATGAAAATAAGTTGCAGAGAAAATTAAAGATTTTGAAGAACTCTTGGAAGAGAAGAAAATTAAAAATATTCAATCGATGGTAAAGAAGATTTCAAAAATCAAAGAAGTTAAAGAGGAGGAGAAAAAGATTTAATAAGTCAAAAATTTCAAGAAAAAGAAAAAGAGAAGATTTTGGAGTTTGGAGAAAAGTCAATTATGCAAGTTTAACAAATTGATGAAAACATTGTAAAGAAAAGTTGCATGCAAAGAAGCAATATATATAAAAATAAGGAGTCAAAATATGTTATGATGTGAAAGTGTCACAATTCAAAATAAGAAGGAAATGAAAAAGGAAAAATGAACCAAATCTTTTATCGAGAAATGTTCGAGATGGAATTTATAGCAAAAGAATTTACAAAAAGAAAAAGATCAAAAGAAAGAGAAAGAAAGAATCATATCCAATATCAAGAAAATTTCGAGATGGATTTCGTTTTCAAAGCAAAGGACAGGAAATAAAAGGTAAAATCGTTTCTACTTATTACAAAAGAAGATATAAAAGGAAAATGATGAATAGAAAAAGAAAGAAAGAAATTTTCTCAGGAAAGAAAAGAACAAAAGAAATACGATCGATATTATTCTAAGTATAAAAAAAGAAAAGATCATGTATTATTAAGATATGCTAACCCGTATATTCTAGACTATTCATTCTATTCTAGACTCCGATTGTATTCTAGACCGTTCATTGTATTCTAGACTCTTCCAATGACTTGTATATATACATGTGTAAGTTCATGGTGCTCCTTACCGTGACTATTACAGCGTTGCGGAATCAAAAACTTTAATTTTTTACTTAAGCACTATAAACTAAAGGCCTAGAATTCAACTCCTAACACTAAACTAATCTAAACTAAAGAGATTAGCTACTAGGTTGAGTACTACAATCTTTGAAGACGTGTTCTTTGGGTCTTTTGTGGTTCTCTTCTTAAGCTTCTAGGGTTGTAGGATCGAGCTTTCAAGTTGATCTCCCGTGTCAAAGACAATCCACCTGAGAATGCCGGTTCAAGCTATACCTTCTAAGAAGCAACTAAAAATCTAGATTTGCTAAGTCTAGATGCTTGGTAGTGTAGTTTTAAGTGTCAATATACTCCTTTTAACTTTCTCAAAACTCGAGAGAGAAACGAGGAGGAGGAAGAAGAGATGGCTAATGTAACACCTTAGATTGTGTTTTGTAGCTAATTATATTTTTATATATAGTTTTTAACAAAAAGTTTACCAAATTAGGTTTTAAATATTTTATCCTATTTAATGAGTATTTTATTAGAATTTTTCTAGGCGCACACACACTTGTGCATGATAACTTGGGTTGTTTTTGGGGTTAAACCATGATTAGCAACCATGGTTAACTAACCAATTTTCCTAATCTAGTTTTAATATTTGTTTAAGTGTCATGGTTGTAATTAGTCATGGTTGTTTTAAAAATGAAAATGAATTTAAAAAGGGTTTTTAAATTGTCTTCATGGTTGACTTTTGTGTGAGAGAAGGGGGCATGGGAAGCATGGTGTGAGCCATGCCTCATTATGAGGAAAGAGAGAGAGGGGGGTCTTGGCTTGTTCTCTCATTTCTCCTCTCATTTTCTTCTTTCTCTCATTCCTCTCACAAACACACACACACACACACTCACCTGCAGAAGCAGCAGCAACACCAGAAGCAACAGCAGTGACAGCAGCCATCAGCATCATCATCATCTTCAGCAGCAGCAGATAGCATCAGCAACAGCAGCAGAAGCTGTAGCAGCAGCAGCCCCAGTACTTGCAGCAACTCACTTCTTCCCCCATACACTTCTTCTCCTGCTCTTTAGGGTTCATTAGGGTATATTTTCTGAACCCATATCTCCTTTTCCTAGCTTGTATGCTTTTTGGTGTCGGTTAGTGTTAGATTAGCTAGTTTAGTGCTAATTATGGTGGTTTATGTGGAATGTTGGTTGGAATGTGATTGTGTTAGTTAACCCTACTTATTTAAGTGTTGTTAGGGTCACTTTAACTGAAAATTTCCCTATATTACACTAAAATACCATAGGGTTTCCTTTTAGTGCAAATTGGTGATTTTTAAGCGATATATTAGACTTCTGTGATCTGCTATGGACCCGGACCCTACAGAACAAAATTGAGGAAACTGGAGCATGTACACTAGGTATAGATAACACCACCAGAATACGAGACCCCCATTCTCAACAGTGGCCGCCAATTTATCCATATTGGCCGCAATTTGCGGCCAAGAGGGGGACAGGGGTGTTGGGCTCTGGGCTAGGGGTCCCTGCCGTGTTGTCTAGGTCTTTGGCATGTCTAGTTTTATGATATCTTACCTGTAGGAAAATCTGGGATCATATGTCGTTTTTGGTGTCCGTTGTGTTTGCGCGATACGCGAGAGGGTTCTGTGATCCAGCGTATCGCGGTGTGTCGCGATGGTTTTTAGACGCGTACACGCATGATTCAGCGTATCGTGCACACGCGCGTTTAGTTCGCGACGCGAGTTTCTCGTTTTGGTTCGATATCGCATTTCGCGGGATATTTGGCTTATATGTGATTTCCATGTCTTATTTGCAGGTTTGCAGACAGGGACTACGGACACGGCTACAGGGGGAGCAGATGGTAGGATTCACCTAGCGTGAGGCGTAGGTGAGTAGATTTAACATCTACAGGAGAATCGCCCGCATGGCGTTATGCGTCTGGGCTAGGATTCAAATACCTGTCGCGTATTCTACGTCATTGTTAGAATTGCGCCTTTATGTTATTTCCTTGATATAGTTGTACTGTGACTAGCAGCCGTAGGACACTGCACACATTATTGACGGTTCATGTTGCACGAGCACGGATTGTATGCTACACACACACCGTCAATAATTGTCATGTCACACACAACCCCTTATAGATACTATTGCTTATCATACTTGACATCTATCTTATCGTATACCTGTAGTGTATCTTACTTTTAGCGATGGTACATATACACTTTGCGATACAGCTACAGGTATACCATGCACATATTTTAGTTATACCGGGGGGGTTTCCTACATATGTTACTTATACCCAGGGGGGTATACGACATCAGTTCTTATAGATAGATACCTATACTTGGCTGTACCCTATTGATTTTGCATACATCTGGTTCAGCTATATGCTTTTGTTTACCTGCTCGCATTCAGATATATCGTATATATATATATTTATTCCTGAATTTGCGCATTGTTTATTTGGATTTTATATGATGTTTTCGGGATTTGGGAACCGCGGGAGTTCATGAAATTATGCATACATGAACAACCCGGTTTCCTTGATATGATATTTGTGCGTCCACCATGAGTTTTATCGGTGCTGATTATATACTCCATACGAGGTGTGGTTGCCGTATGAGAGTACATGGTGGGCCCGGTATGGTTCCCCTCGGCAACAAGATCGATGGGTTTGCCGATTGAGCCTGGAGGCGGGCGAGTACCTACCGGTGATTGGTTGGACCTGGCAGTTGTCCGGAGGATACTGGCCAGAGTCGAGAGATGGATGCGGGATGATCTGTACTGTCGGGGCCGAGGGCCGACACCGCAGACGGACCCCGTGGGCCGATCCGGACTGACGGAGCCCGATATACGAGGATTTCTGTGTCGATGCTTGGCACACTGTTTTCATGATATTTCTTTTAATACCTTTGTATATATAACAGGGGATTTAGCCGTTGTTATATATACCTTTACACCAATATTAGTGGAATGGGACGCTAATATATGTGTATTGTCCCCATCATATTTATTTCTGCATATACATATATACCTGTAGGATGTTAGGTTTTACTTGAGATTTGACTTGGGATAGTAGGTGATTCATTGAGATTGGATATTGGATATGAAAGAGATGGTTGATTTGTACATTCGAGATATAGGAGAGCTATTCGATATTGTACTTTGAGGTGATGTGAGATCTATGTGATGTGAGAGCCCAGTTTGGGGGCTGATTTGACGATTTGGGATGTGAGTGTCTTGATGGATTGTGATCCTACCACGATGTCAGGTTTCCTTGGAAATGACATATTCCACCCTATACCTCACCCTTATCTACCTTATGCACGGATTCATATAGTGGTAGTACCCGTTGTGTACCCTTATGATAGTGGCATATCTACATTTTCATATCCTTATTGCATAGTTACTGCATATTATTGTCATGTTACTATTGCTTCACATATTGATTGAACCTGCTAGTGTACTCTCCTTTATTCAGCATTTGCATGACATGTTATTACTGTAATCGCATATCTTAGATTCATGCTGTACGTGCATTCCTGCGATTACCTGCATATGTTTTATACTATTCACGAGTTGGCAACTCACCCCCGTTGTGCCACAGGTGTTTCAGGTTGTTCTCCAGAGTAGTCAAGGCAGGCTATTCAGCTATTTCTCTATTCAGCTATCCAGCTACTATCTTTTGCCACAGATACCGCATCAGCTCACAGTATACCGTTTTGCTTAGGTGGGTTTTGGTGGTCATCTGTATTTCATTTTGTATATTCGTTGTATTTGTACTCTCCATCTACTATTGTATTGTTGACTTAGAGACTTGGTGAGGACGTTATGTGTATTATTGTGGATTTGATGTCTCTTATATATACAGCTTCTTCTCTACTGTCTTTATTTTTGTGTTGTATTCATCTTGACTAGTCTTTACAAAAAAGGGGTGTTGCTAAAATTTTAAAGAAAGAAAGTACGACTTTTTAAAGAATTTGGGTTGTGATTTCAAATGTTTCAAAACTTATATTATCTTTTCCGTATTTTTATGGTTTAGACTTCTGGGTTTGGCTTTCTTTTACTACGTTACGTCTTAGGGCGTTGCATAGTATTAGGGCCGTCACGGGCCAATTTTGGGTCGTGACAAAGTTGGTATCAGAGCGTTAGGTTTTACCTTTCGGAGTGTAGGATGACCTTAGTATGATGGAATAGGTAGCTTAAGCAGAGTAACGTAGTGTTTTTATGTCTGCAGCATACCCACGATGCGGTACCTTGCATTAAGTGACCTAAGTACAAATTTGCTTGAAATTCCTTCCTTGGTGATTTCCTATCCTGAGATTCGATTTCCTTATCCTTATCGAATCTTATCTCATATCTATTTATAGCCTTGCCGCCGATGACTATGGGGACTCAGAGTGATGCAGCGAGGGCCGAGGTCAGAGTTGGCTCGGGTGAGACGAGTACTGACCAGGATGGCACTCTAGTTGTACAGGTGCAGACGGATCAGCCTACGATCTATACTATGGATAAACTTTTGGTAGAGATGCAGGACTTCCGCCAGACGATGAGTTCCTTGGTTGATGTCGTTCGGGAGCTACGACAGGAGGTTGTCACCCCTGTTACTCAGCTGTCCCATACGATCAGCATGCAGCAGTCCGTCACTTACATAGCACCAGTGATTGCAGCTCCAGTTGACGAGGCGCATATTCCAGAGGCTCAGAGAGTTCCAGGACAGTGGAGGACTCGTACCAGCGTACCAGCCCAGAGGCAGAGGTTTGGTCGTCGAGACAGATTTCGTGGCCGTCGCGGGAGTAGCAGAGGCTTAGGACGAGGGCAGTCGTTCAGCTCTCACCCCCCAAGATGGTCAGCAGTCAGCGCGTGGATGTTTTCGATGCGGAAGCCTTCAGCACTTCGTCAGGGATTGTTCCTTAGCACCTCGTCAGAGTCGTATTCAGAGAGGCCGTGGACGTGGAAGATTCGCTCAGAGGGCTCAGTCTACCAGAGGAGTTCATTCAGCTGGGAGTAGAGGGCAGGCACAGGAGTTTGCTTTTACTCATCGGGACGCGCAGACGTCCAATGTGGAGTCTTCAGGTATCCTTATTTTGTATATTCTTTTGATGTATTCGTTTGTTTTCTTGCTTGTACCGTGGTTGGGTAGATTAGTCGGAGTGGTGTTAACTTCTGTCAGCGATTCTTTTGTTGCGCGACACGTATTTCAGTTGTGTGCCAATCGGATGGGAGATAGAGATTCGTCCGTCGTTTTAATCCTTCTAGAGGAGTTGGATTTGACGTTCTCCTGGGCACAGATTGGTTAATTACGTGCTAGGCGTCTGTGGACTACCATGAGGAAACAGTCAGGGTTGTTTTCCCGGCAAGTCAATTCTTGTTGTGCAGATGGATAGTTGTGCCGCCTTTCATAGCTTGAATTCATCCTTTTTCGCTAGTCGGCTACTGAGGAGATGTCGTGGATTCTTGGCATTTATTCATGATATCGGAGCCACAGTGAGATTGTTAGACCGAGTTCCTTTCGTGCGAGAGTTTTCCGACGTTGTTCCGGATGAGCCGGCGAAGCTTGGGAGCTCAAGGATCAGCTGCAGAGTTGTGGTTTGGGGAGTTTTGTGTGTCTGAGTGTTTCGCTTTTGGAAGCTCCTATTTCTGTTCGTCAAGGCGAAAGACGGCAGCTTGAGGTTGTGTATCGACGGATCGTCAATTGAACCGGCTTACGGTGCGGATAGGTATCCCTCACCTCGCATTGACGATTTTTTCGATCAGCTCCAGAGCGCGAGACATTTTCTAAGTTTGCTTGGGATCAGGTCATCATTATTGCAGGTTCGGAGTGATGGCATTCCGAAGACTGCCTTATGCGTGCTACGGGCTTTGTGTGTTTTTGTGAGTCGTTGGATTCACTAGTGCCCTGGCAGCATTTGTAAATATGATGAACCAGATTTCTTCAGGCCGTTCCTCGACCAGTTATTGTTGTGTTATTTACGACATTCTGGTCTAACTAATGTGTCTTGAGGAACAGGAGCAGTACTTGAGGATTTGTTTTGCAGATACTGGGAGAGCACCAGCAATTTGCTAAATTCTCGGAGTGTTTCTTCAGGCTTGTTTTGTGTTGACTCCTAGGTCTTGTAGTCACGGGAGACGGTTTCGTATGGTTCCGAGGGAGATCGTGACCATACAGCTTAGGTCCAGACATGTGTGCAGGACGGAGATCCGCAGATTCTTGGACTTAGCAGGTTTTTACCGCCGTTTCGTGCAGGATCACGAGAGTAGTGCTGCACCGTCGACTGAATTGACCGAGATGGAGGTTTCTGTTCTGTGGACTGAGGTATGTGTACGGAGTTTTCGGCAGTTGAAGATTCTGTTAACAACTGCATCAGTTCTTTCTTTTCTTTTGGTTCGGGCGACTTTGTTGTTTAACTGTAATGTTTCTTGAGTGGGCTCAGGTGTGTACTGAGAGGACACTATGGAGTAATCGCTTTTGCTTCCCTACATTTAGAGGGAGTACGAGAAGGATATTCCACTCTTGATCTGGAGATGGCCGCGGTGGTTTTGTGTTGGAGATTTGGAGACACTACTTGTTTGGAAGTCGTGTCAGATTTTCCACGGACCACTAGAACTTAATGTACACTTCCTGCAGCAGATTTTGATTGTTGTGACAGTTTTCTGTAGATTTACAGTTCTTGTGTGATCGTTGAGTACAGTTCAGTTCATCTCTACGGAGGGGACAGCTTGCTCATGTCCGCGCCCGACCACTTCCCTAAATCATTTTCGTGAGACACTGCCCGCTGATACTCGATCGTCAGTGATACTTGAGCATACTCGGCTGGGTAATGATTCGGAGACCTTGATTTGTGACAATGATGTGCTAAGTTAGGAACGCGTTTGTGTACCTGGTTTCATCGGGTAGAGACGTGAAATCCTAAGGCCTGCACATCTGTCAACCCTCTATATGTATTCAAGTTCCACCAACATTTAGCGTGACTTGTGAGATAGTTACGGGTGGACAGGGATGTAAAGAGAAGTTTCAGGTTTCGTTTCAAGGTGTCTGTCTTGTTGTGTGTTTGGGTTGAGCATCTGAGGCCGGCTGGAGAGTTGCAATCTTTAACCGTTCCGAAGTAGGAGTGGGAGCAGATCTCCATGAATTTCGTTATGGTTTCTACCCAAGGTTAGTCAGGGTGTGACTCCATTCGGATTCTTGTCGTCCGGCTATGCTCAGTTTGCTCAGTTGTTTCTTGTTAAATTATGTGTTTGTTTTGTTTGTTGTCAGCAGTTGGGGATCGTCACTCGCTATCGTCGGGTTCTCCTTCGATAGCTGTTATCAGGAGACACTCCAATTGGCCACCCTTAGGCTTAGGGGTTAGGTCGTGTCAATCACCCGTCTGTTGTTCTTCTGACTCCGCGTGAGTAGGACTTTGGACCCCAGCTAGTCTAGAGACTTCGGAGATGGTCCAGTTGTGTTAGGTCAGGATGAGAATTGTCCATTGCGAACTGAGGTCTTATGCCGACTGTGTTGGTCATAGACTCGAGCTCACAGGGACAGATCATGTATTCTTATGGACTTTCCGATAAAGTGACGTGTTGGATTTTGGGAAGCTTGTCCCAGGATTTAGGTCCTTCTGAGATCCTATAAGTGAGTTAGTTTCGTTGCCTTTAATTTGGCACTTCCGCCCAGATTATTAGATTTTCACCCCGTATTCCTTATGATGATACTTTACAACTACCTTATTGACCTTTCTCACATGATCTAGCGTCAGACCTTTTAGTGTGGCGCGATCTTTCGTTCACCAGCAGCCAATTGTGTTAATGGCTCAGCGGGTGGAGGAACTTTGGTCAAGGGTCTTGCTATCTGTGGAGGGTTTTCCTTGGACGTAGCCGTATAGTGAGTTAGTCACTTAGGAGGCTGCGAGTGAGATTTGAGGATTTTAATCTTCCCTTTGAAGGTACGCGTATCAGTATATTTTTAAATTCGGGGACGAATTTCTTTTAAGGGGGGAGATTGTAACACCTTAGATTGTGTTTTGTAGCTAATTATATTTTTATATATAGTTTTTAACAAAAAGTTTACCAAATTAAGTTTTAAATATTTTATCCTATTTAATGAGTATTTTATTAGAATTTTTCTAGGCACACACACACTTGTGCATGATAACTTGGGTTGTTTTTGGGGTTAAACCATGATTAGCAACCATGGTTAACTAACCAATTTCCCTAATCTAGTTTTAATATTTGTTTAAGTGTCATAGTTGTAATTAGTCATGGTTGTTTTAAAAATGAAAATGAATTTAAAAAGGGTTTTTAAATTGTCTTCATGGTTGACTTTTGTGTGAGAGAGGGGGGCATGGGAAGCATGGTGTGAGCCATGCCTCATTATGAGGGAAGAGAGAGAGAGAGGGGGGTCTTGGCTTGTTCTCTCATTTCTCCTCTCATTTTCTTCTTTCTCTCATTCCTCTCACAAACACACACACACACACACACTCACCTGCAGAAGCAGCAGCAACACCAGAAGCAACAGCAGTGACAGCAGCCATCAGCATCATCATCATCATCTTCAGCAGCAGCAGATAGCATCAGCAACAGCAGCAGAAGCTGTAGCAGCAGCAGCCCCAGCACTTGCAGCAACTCACTTCTTCCCCCATACACTTCTTCTCCTGCTCTCTAGGGTTCATTAGGGTATATTTTCTGAACCCATATCTCATTTTCCTAGCTTGTATGCTTATTGGTGTCGGTTAGTGTTAGATTAGCTAGTTTAGTGCTAATTATGGTGGTTTATGTGGAATGTTGGTTGGAATGTGATTGTGTTAGTTAACCCTACTTATTTAAGTGTTGTTAGGGTCACTTTAACTGAAAATTTTCCTAGATTATACTAAAATACCATAGGGTTTCCTTTTAGTGCAAATTGGTGATTTTTAAGCGATATATTAGACTTCTGTGATCTGCTATGGACCCGGACTCTACAGAACAAAATTGAGGAAACTGGAGCATGTACACTAGGTATAGATAACACCACCAGAATACGAGACCCCCATTCCCAACAGTGGCCGCCAATTTATCCATATTGGCCGCAATTTGCGGCCAAGAGGGGGACAGGGGTGTTGGGCTCTGGGCTAGGGGTCCCTGCCGTGTTGTCTAGGTCTTTGGCATGTCTAGTTTTATGATATCTTACCTGTAGGAAAATCTGGGATCATATGTCGTTTTTGGTGTCCGTTGTGTTTGCGCGATACGCGAGAGGGTTCTGTGATCCAGCGTATCGCGGCGTGTCGCGATGGTTTTTAGACGCGTACACGCACGATTCAGCATATCATGCACACGTGCGTTTAGTTCGCGACGCGAGTTTCTCGTTTTGGTTCGATATCGCGTTTCGCGGGATATTTGGCTTATATGTGATTTCCATGTCTTATTTGCAGGTTTGCAGACAGGGACTACGGACACGGCTACAGAGGGAGCAGATGGTAGGATTCACCTAGCGTGAGGCGTAGGTGAGTAGATTTAACATCTACAGGGGAATCGCCCGCATGGCGTTATGCGTCTGGGCTAGAATTCAAATACCTGTCGCGTATTCTACGTCATTGTTAGAATTGCGCCTTTATGTTATTTTCTTGATATAGTTGTACTGTGACTAGCGGCCGTAGGACACTGCACACATTATTGACGGTTCATGTTGCACGAGCACGGATTGTATGCTACACACACACCGTCAATAATTGCCATGTCACACACAACCCCTTATAGATACTATTGCTTATCATACTTGACATTTATCTTATCGTATACCTGTAGTGTATCTTACCTTTAGCGATAGGTACATATACACTTTGCGATACAGCTACAGGTATACCATGCACATATTTTAGTTATACCGGGGGGGGGTTTCCTACATATGTTACTTATACCCAGGAGGGGTATACTGTTGCGCCACGGCAGCACCCCGGCCGTCTTACTCGAGGCCAAATTGCGGAATCAAAAATTTTCCTTACTCGGAAACCGGCGCTACCGCGGACAAAGAAAACCCGGATCGTTTACCATTAACCTAATGCTAGCAATCAAGAGATAGGGTGAGAAGTATACCGAGTGATCCGAGTCCTCCGGTCTTCTCGTCATCGTCCCGATCTCCCACGGAAAGTGTAGTCTCCATATCGTCGCCTCCTCGCCGGAAAGGGCACCACAACGCCTGCGTCTTTTACGGGCTCCCGCCTCAATACCGAGGCAACTCGAGCATGAAGCCGGCAACTCGACATGCTCAAGATGTGCTGTAGAATGTAGTATAGAAGATGCTTGTCCCATTTGGGGTTTGTTGCCATGGTGATGGAGGAATCAAGAATAGAAAAATGGTGCTTGCATTTTTCTAGCAAGAAAACGAGATCAAGAATGAAACTCTCAAGATGAAGCTCTCTTCTTCTTCTTCTCTCTTTCTTTTTTTTTTTCCTCATGAAAAACTTATCATAAACTTTTCAAGTGAGAAGAAGAATGGTGGAGGAAAGAATAAGAAGCATGAAGGGAGGTGAGTGTAGGAAGTGAAAAGAGGTGACCACATCCTAGACATAATCAACATCAACCATACTTCACACTATTAAATCCATACCCTCTCATCTAATCACAATAAATGCAACATGGATGAAAGATATCAATCCTATCATAATCAATACTTTTCCAAATAAATCCTCCACAAAATGTTATTTGCGAACTTGCAAATAACCCCCTCTATCGGAAAAGTCCGGCCGGGAAAGAACAAAAGAAAACCGGCCGGAATGGAATGCAAACTGGCAACTCCAGAAAACTGGTCCCGTAATAAATTACAGGAAAACCCCGATACTGTGCATACACACCCGCATCTGTATTCCGACCGGATACAAATGCAATGAGACAAAATCTACACTGTACTAAACTAGTACCGGCTTAAACCAAAGCCGGCTAGTAAAAACCCGTTCGATCCTGATCCGTGCAATACCGCACGTATCTGATCGAACCCTGCCATATAACTATACGGCCACTAGTACAAAACTGTCCGATCCTGATCCGTGCAATACCGCACGTATCTGATCGGACCCTGCCATATCTCCATACGGCCTCTACAGCGTTTCGCCCGAAAGCTTGAGTAACTGTAAGTGTGGTGGACTCTAAAGACTCGTCAATACTATGGCTGTGGATTTAACCACTAGCACGTCAGAGGTATTAGCCAATACGTGACGGGCCACCAGCTATTGACCAAAAGGGACGTCGATGAGCGAACTCATCCTGACACCCTACTGAGCCTGTCAGTGACAATATCCGTACAGTCCGGTCCGTTCGTCTATGAGTATCGCATGGCGGGCCTAGGGGGTTGGTAAAAGTCAGACCCCCAAAAGCGGTACAAGTCGTGTCGGAGCGTAGCCCAGAACGCCCTGAGATACTACTGGAATACCTACCAGTAAATCTCCTGCCTCGGCCGAGGGCTTTGCGTAATGGCTCTCCTAGACACAGCGCGACCTCACCCCCAATACCGGGAGAGACGAACCCCTGCAGATCCGCTCACTGCCTCCATGTGGCTCGGGACTGTACCCAACTAAAACCTGTTTGCACGACTCCTTTGAGCCGTGGTAGGGTAGTAATCAAAGCACAGTGAGAACTCACACGAGACAAATGACGATCTCAGGTCGATGAACTAACCTGTACACATGTCACCAGGGAACTGCTATCTGACATCTGGTACAAGACCAACTAGCAGGTTCCCGGCGAGTCCTGTCCGGTGTACTCATAACCCAATGAGCACCTGTATACATCTTAGGTGAACCAACTGACACCAGTGGCTTGTGAGACCGGCCACCGCCCCTCGTCGGGGTCTCGACTGTATACACTAGTCTACTAATGGAGTATCGATGCCCAGTCTCGAAACTCCCACGACTAGGGACATTTTAAGGATGTGCTTATAGACCCCAGCTCCCACGTATATGATCGCCATCATACTGCTGGTCGTCAAGCAAGAATCCTAGGGGCTCTATCAACGTGTAATAGCGACATGTCAGGTCACCTAAAGCAGTACACGATGATAAAGATAAACCAGATAGCATACTATCATCTCGAGTAAGACTGTCCCACCGGGATAGGTCCTCCCTCAATCATTGCAATCACGTGCCTGTGATCCAATAATTGACTCTGAGGGCACTATCTCCAACAATCTCCCACTTGCACTCAAGGCTAATTATTGCGATGTCGCATACTCACAGCCCGTGTGATACCGAACACCCAGCTCCTCTACTAGTCAGTCTCACAAAGCTCATTTGCGAAACTATTGCGTTCGAGGAATAGCCTCAGTGAGTGGATCCGCTATGATGTTTCTTTCTATGTCTCTCTATATCTCAAATTCACGAAGAAAACCATCTCCCGAAATGAGCAATACCTGTCTTGGAATGTCTGGATGTCTGATGGGACCTAGCTCATAAATGAACTCCAAATCCAAACTTCTTAGACTGTATCGTTAACTGAACTTAATCAGTATCCTGCGCCATGCCACCCTCAGTATCTGCCTGGATCACCTGTCCAGAATACTGCCCCTCATCAGAAGGAGAACTATAACTCTGACAACCTCCTTGTCGTCCATGTCACTTTGGAAGCCTGGAGTGATAACCGTCTCCTAAAGGAGTCAGCCGTTATCATATCCCTAGAACATTCACTTATGTTCTAAAACTGCTTCCGACTGTTTTTCCAGGATTGGATTAATATCAACTTATTGCACCTACTGCAAGAACAACATCTGGTGTGGTACTTGACATCTCATGATTGACTCAATTGCCTAAGCAAGTGATCTGTCAATCATGCGTATCCCTCTCCCCTTTAGTCTGTAAGACACCTTTAGAGAGGGTGACTCCATTACCTGCAGGTACACTACCATGCCAGGAGTCGTCCATTCTAAATACTCATAGTATGCTGTCAAGGTACCCTGATTGGGAAACCACCCAAATCTAGATCTAAAACCATAGGTCTAGTAACCAGTATGTCTGATATAATATCCAAGTCCCATGTGGAGAAAACACTGTGTGACGACCAAAGTATAACCGATCGTAGTATAGGAATATCACTTCCTACTACCTTCTCAACAGATCCATCCCCTATTCTGATGACGTCAAACCCATGACTGTCACATCAGAAACAGATGATCTAACTCCGCTATATCTGCTTTAGTCTATAAATAGATATAAGCATGAAGTCCACCAATGCTTCCGCTGCTCCCACTGACTACGACAACCCTCTGCCAGAGTCATATAGACGTGCACTTCTAAAGCTAGTTTAGAACGACGCTATACTCATCCTCCTGCCGGGTCTCGCAGCCTGGAACAACAACAATGGCAAGTGTGGGTAAACAAGAACTTCCCTGTCACCGTCCTTGAGGCTACCGGAGTACCTCTCGGGTGCCTGAAGTTACCCACCTTATCTGCGGAGTGGCCAATGGAATGTCAAATCAGATTGAATCTTTAGGTTCCTTATCAAATCTTCAGTAATCGTTTGCGGTTCTGGAATCACTTCCAGTTCTACCATACTCCCACTACTGTTTTTTGAAAAAATCCATTTTTATTAAAACCGTGGCGAGTCAAGAACAATACCACTATTGATCTTACTTATGGTAGAAAATCAACCCTCGTCATAGCCTGGGTCAACCCACAAACAGCCATTACAGAAACGTGCCTTGAGTTATCCGGAGTCTGGTTTTAAGCATAAGCCGGACAACTCCTCGTACCTTAACATCGTTAAGATATGAACTGTTCTATATCCAATATAGAACCAGAGGCACTGATTTAATTGAACCAGATTCAAATCATGCAGCTGTCTCCAGTGCATGTCAACTAAATGGAGAGAGGCCGATCAGCGTTACTCAACTTAGGAATGCTTCCAATTATGAGTAACCTGAAAGAGAAGCAATCTGTCTTCATCATTACTATCAACTGAATACCATACACAAGTATCTACATCTTCGATCTCTTTGAAGAATCCCGATACTTGCTACACCTGGTTCTCTACTCTATTCAAATACCTATAACTCCTCAAAACTTAGACCCTGTGTTTCTACGAAACACATGTCTAAGAACTAGAGAAGTTAAAAGTAAACAGAATATAGTATGAGGACCAACCCCTCTGTCCTAATGGACACTGGACAACATACAATACTCTGTATAAGTCCGCTGAGTCTAACAACTCTTTCACTGTGCGTCGTAGGTTAAAAACTGTACTTATGGTTAAGAAGAATTACACCGCTGTTTAATGCTCCTTACCTAACCATCCACTGATATAGGTAAATGTCATAGACATAATATCAAAAGGTATATCTCACTCTATGAAAATAGACGTACAGATATATCAATTTGAAATTGGTGCACAACAGCGGATTTTCATAACCAAATATTTGCCGACCGGCAAACAGCCCAGGTGATCTCCTCAAATATCACCGATTACAACGAATCCCGATATAATGAGGATGATCACCCAATTCCCAATAACTTACTCCCACTCATCATCTGTAAAACCATACAGATGTGAGAATCATACCTGGTAAATACATACCCTGGAGTAAGTGTCTAATCGGGAAATCAGTTTTCTTTTAACAGTACACAGTGAAACTGAAACATTGAAATGTTTCTGTGGGGAATCCTGGTATTCCTAGTAATGCCTCTACCATTATCCAGATTCACAACTATAACCGTATAATTCTTTGCCACCTGTCCAAATCCCTTTATATGTCTTTAGTCAATACCGTCTGCACACCCCTTTAGGCCAAATGGTTTTCTTCCTTCCCTACCGTTTGGCACCAGCCTATGGTTTGGAAGAAGACTATCCAAAAAGCATAAAGGGTGTACTGTCCTAATCCTAGGAGCACTCGCAACGCGAGAGAAGGTGAAGATAAAAGACACCTGAATGTACTTTATTCCTATTTCTCCTGGACCAGAATCCATCCCCGAATTGGAACAAGTTCCTTTCGAGTTCGTATATAACCATACGATGGAGTATCCAAATTAACTGTGGATCTTCGTAGTGATACGGAGTGTCCTGGAGAGATACAAAGGTGATTTAGGATTGGCGAAGAAATACTTGGTTTGATCGTGAATAGCAGTCACAATTTACTTTGCCCTCTTACTAATCCCTTGCTTTGTCTTAACTTAATATCTTCTGCACACCATCATTATGCTAATTGGTTTTCTTCATTCCCTACCGGTCGGCACCAGCCTAAGGTTTGGAAGAAGACTATCCAATTTGCGTAATAGGTGTACTATCTCCTAAACCAAGGAGTACTCACAATGAGAGAAGGTGAAAAGAAAAGACAACTGAATAATCCTATTCGTTTTCTCCAGAACCAGAAACCATCCTCGAAGTCCTTCGAGTTCGTATATAACCATACGATGGTTTTGTCCAATGGAAGTGGACGTTCGTAGTAATACGGGGTGTCCTGGAGAAAAGGGTAAAAGTAGGAGTGGCAATGAGGTTTGCAACTCTGACAATCCAAAAGCCAGTGTTAAGAAGGTTCGGTCAACTTGGTCACTGAATCATAGTCCAGGGTTGGGTCAATGGTCGCTTCCAGAGAGAGAGAAAAGAAACACTCAGCGTGCACTCTAACCTAGATCAGAATGGTTACCACTTTGTCTAATCTGGAAACCTCCCACTGTACCTCAAATTCTCCTCCAAACCTGAAAGAAGAATTAGTCGGGATCACCCGAGGAGTAAACCAACTCATCAGTGGGAATCGGGATCCAACTATCATCGCATGATAACGTGACGGAATCCACTCACGTCACCACACTCCAGAAGGTATGCGCATACCTGGCAAGTTTCAGTTCTTTTGAAACTCCCGATGTGATTTTTACCCCTAGGACCCAAGTGATCTTGACTGAGCCAACATATCAAAGGATCCTAGTCAAGTTCAACCCGTCATTATCTTGATTGCATTAGACCCACCCGCACGAATCCTTGACTGAGCCAAAATGACCGCACGACTGTCCTAACCAATCTCATATCCATGCAACAAAAAAGCACTACATAGCTACCGAACACTACGCCTCGGCTAAGCACGACATACGCAGCACGAATACTAAGTAATACTAATCTGAAATGACGGAGGGCTACGACTGGTTTTTGGCGAAAAACCTTTAACGTAATGAACTTGATATCGTTGAAGGAACTGCATAACCTTTTGTAAAAATATAGTGACGAAAACCTTTGCTAAAGAGGTCACTCCCGGTGAAGGGATCTCGGCTCTTTCCCCGTAGAATGAGGTGCAGGATATTCCAACTGAATACCACGATGCAAAGCAAAAGTAATCGGCTATAGTGAAGTTAATGCCCTGACGCAAACTTCTGTCCAAGGGGTCACTCCCGGTGAAGGGATCTCGGCCCTTGCCTCGTCGACTGAGGAGCAGGATATTCCAAATGAATACCACGATGCAAAACAAAAGTGAACGTCCTTGCAATAACAGCTTTTTGAAAAGTGTTCCAACAACATCAGAATAGGTTTGTTTATCTTGCATTGATCCGAATCAACGCAGTCCCATCAATTGATCACACCACAAAGAACGAAAATATACTGACGTACGTATATGCCATCCGCATTCGCCACTGGGTCCCGTCATCACCCGTTAGGTTAGCTAACTAACGGCAGAGCGGGGACTGGACTAGCGCGGATGAAAAGCATATACAACATCTACTAATATATATACCAATATATTATATTTCGCTCAAGGCGTGAATAAAATGCAACATCACAGAAATGTACAGCATCACAGAACAATACAGATATCTGGAAGCCTCGGGTTTCACAGAGCCGCTGCTGAAACCCGACGTTCCCCTGGTCGTGTGGATAGCCTGTGCAATGAAATCCTAGACCCCTACCGGCGCGGCAAGTCACCCGCCAAAACCTGAAGCGAGGCAGCCCCCTTCAGCACCGTGAATGGACCACCCAGCACTTCACGGAATCCGGTAACTTGGGCACCCCTCCTGGGTCAACCTGTACCCCCCACGAGTGCGGCGAATAGCCCGCCAATTCCAGAGTGAAGCCCCCTCCGTCCCAATGCCATGAGATGCGGGCTTGTTGCCCTCCAGAATCCGGCTATCCGTGCACCCCACCGCGGGGCAACCCTAGTACAGAAAGTAAAATATACATAGACCGGGTACATCGACCGCAACCAGGTCGTGCCCCAAAAGAATAATACAATCAGGCAGTGACGGCAGTCCACATGTCGGACGCTCGCCCCGCAATATCAAATGTACATAATACAACAGCACTGTACTAGCATTGCATCCAGGCTATCCCCTACGACCGATCCGCAACATCACAGCATAAACATAGAACATCAACGTGAAAATCACGTTCGCAAATCCGTCTAACCGGGCTATAGCAGTTAGACCGGATTTACCGATCGAGTGACATTCACGGTCGCAGATATAATGTAAATACTGTGAAAAATGTGTTTAAAATTTTCCGATTGACCAAAAATTAACAAGTGGGCCCCCAATCAAAACTGTAGCACTCACAGAAAACCTGGGCCCAATTTTAACATTCCAAAACCCCTAATTTCAGCCCATAAGCCCACTGCAAAAAAATAGTCACACGACCCCACACATCTGCGGCGGAAGCGCGGCCAAAAGGGTGTTTTGGCCGCCTTTCCGCGGTCGTACGGAGGAATCGATTTACCAAATTTTTGCAGTATTCTTAGAACTCCCTGCACATCATTCTGAGACCACCTGAAAAATTTTTGGACTTCAAAAAATTTCGACAGAAACTGATGTGCTAGAAAAATACGGTTTTTGGAAATTTCGGTCGATCGGAAACGCAAACACATCAAACGAAGCTAGGTAAGGTTAATGGCGTGGCTCTGATACCATGTTGCGCCACGGCAGCGCCCCGGCCGTCTTACTCGAGGCCAAATTGCGGAATCAAAAATTTTCCTTACTCGGAAACCGGCGCTACCGCGGACAAAGAAAACCCGGATCGTTTACCATTAACCTAATGCTAGCAATCAAGAGATAGGGTGAGAAGTATACCGAGTGATCCGAGTCCTCCGGTCTTCTCGTCATCGTCCCGATCTCCCGCGGAAAGTGTAGTCTCCATATCGTCGCCTCCTCGCCGGAAAGGGCACCACAACGCCTGCGTCTTTTACGGGCTCCCGCCTCAATACCGAGGCAACTCGAGCATGAAGCCGGCAACTCGACATGCTTAAGATGTGCTGTAGAATGTAGTATAGAAGATGCTTGTCCCATTTGGGGTTTGTTGCCATGGTGATGGAGGAATCAAGAATAGAAAAATGGTGCTTGCATTTTTCTAGCAAGAAAACGAGATCAAGAATGAAACTCTCAAGATGAAGCTCTCTTCTTCTTCTTCTCTCTTTCTTTTTTTTTTTCCCTCATGAAAAACTTATCATAAACTTTTCAAGTGAGAAGAAGAATGGTGGAGGAAAGAATAAGAAGCATGAAGGGAGGTGAGTGTAGGAAGTGAAAAGAGGTGACCACATCCTAGACATAATCAACATCAACCATGCTTCACACTATTAAACCCATACCCTCTCATCTAATCACAATAAATGCAACATGGATGAAAGATATCAATCCTATCATAATCAATACTTTTCCAAATAAATCCTCCACAAAATGTTATTTGCGAACTTGCAAATAACCCCCTCCATCGGAAAAGTCCGGCCGGGAAAGAACAAAAGAAAACCGGCCGGAATGGAATGCAAACTGGCAACTCCAGAAAACTGGTCCCGTAATAAATTACAGGAAAACCCCGATACTGTGCATACACACCCGCATCTGTATTCCGACCGGATACAAATGCAATGAGACAAAATCTACACTGTACTAAACTAGTACCGGCTTAAACCAAAGCCGGCTAGTAAAAACCCGTTCGATCCTGATCCGTGCAATACCGCACGTATCTGATCGAACCCTGCCATATAACTATACGGCCACTAGTACAAAACTGTCCGATCCTGATCCGTGCAATACCGCACGTATCTGATCGGACCCTGCCATATCTCCATACGGCCTCTACAGCGTTTCGCCCGAAAGCTTGAGTAACTGTAAGTGTGGTGGACTCTAAAGACTCGTCAATACTATGGCTGTGGATTTAACCACTAGCACGTCAGAGGTATTAGCCAATACGTGACGGGCCACCAGCTATTGACCAAAAGGGACGTCGATGAGCGAACTCATTCTGACACCCTACTGAGCCTGTCAGTGACAATATCCGTACAGTCCGGTCCGTTCGTCTATGAGTATCGCATGGCGGGCCTAGGGGTTGGTAAAAGTCAGACCCCCAAAAGCGGTACAAGTCGTGTCGGAGCGTAGCCCAGAACGCCCTGAGATACTACTGGAATACCTACCAGTAAATCTCCTGCCTCGGCCGAGGGCTTTGCGTAATGGCTCTCCTAGACACAGCGCGACCTCACCCCCAATACCGGGAGAGACGAACCCCTGCAGATCCGCTCACTGCCTCCATGTGGCTCGGGACTGTACCCAACTAAAACCTGTTTGCACGACTCCTTTGAGCCGTGGTAGGGTAGTAATCAAAGCACAGTGGGAACTCACACGAGACAAATGACGATCTCAGGTCGATGAACTAACCTGTACACATGTCACCAGGGAACTGCTATCTGACATCTGGTACAAGACCAACTAGCAGGTTCCCGGCGAGTCCTGTCCGGTGTACTCATAACCCAATGAGCACCTGTATACATCTTAGGTGAACCAACTGACACCAGTGGCTTGTGAGACCGGCCACCGCCCCTCGTCGGGGTCTCGACTGTATACACTAGTCTACTAATGGAGTATCGATGCCCAGTCTCGAAACTCCCACGACTAGGGACATTTTAAGGATGTGCTTATAGACCCCAGCTCCCACGTATATGATCGCCATCATACTGCTGGTCGTCAAGCAAGAATCCTAGGGGCTCTATCAACGTGTAATAGTGACATGTCAGGTCACCTAAAGCAGTACACGATGATAAAGATAAACCAGATAGCATACTATCATCTCGAGTAAGACTGTCCCACCGGGATAGGTCCTCCCTCAATCATTGCAATCACGTGCCTGTGATCCAATAATTGACTCTGAGGGCACTATCTCCAACATATACGACATCAGTTCTTATAGGTAGATACCTATACTTGGCTGTATCCTATTGATTTTGCATACATCTGGTTTAGCTATATGCTTTTGTTTACCTGCTCGCATTCAGATATATCGTATATATATATATTTATTCCTGGATTTGCGCATTGTTTATTTGGATTTTATATGATGTTTTCGGGATTTGGGAACCGCGGGAGTTCATGAAATTATGCATACATGAACAACCCAGTTTCCTTGATATGATATTTGTGCGTCCACCATGAGTTTTATCGATGCTGATTATATACTCCATACGAGGTGTGGTTGCCGTATGAGAGTATATGGTGGGCCCGGTATGGTTCCCCTCGGCAAGAAGATCGATGGGTTTGCCGATTGAGCCTGGAGGCGGGCGAGTACCTACCGGTGATTGGTTGGACCTGGCAGTTGTCCGGAAGATACTGGACAGAGTCGAGAGATGGATGCGGGATGATCTGTACTGTCGGGGCCGAGGGCCGACACCGCAGACGGACCCCGTGGGCTAATCCGGACTGACGGAGCCCGATATACGAGGATTTCTGTGTCGATGCTTGGCACACTGTTTTCATGATATTTCTTTTAATACCTTTGTATATATAACAGGGGATTTAGCCGTTGTTATATATACCTTTACACCAATATTAGTAGAATAGGACGCTAATATATGTGTATTGCCCCCATCATATTTATTTCTGCATATACATATATACCTGTAGGATGTTAGATTTTACTCGAGATTTGACTTGGGATAGTAGGTGATTCATTGAGATTGGATATTGGATATGAAAGAGATGGTTGATTTGTACATTCGAGATATAGGAGAGCTATTCGATATTGTACTTTGAGGTGATGTGAGATCTATGTGATGTGAGAGCCCAGTTTGGGGGCTGATTTGACGATTTGGGATGTGAGTGTCTTAATGGATTGTGATCCTACCACGATATCAGGTTTCCGTGGAAATGACATATTCCACCCTATACCTCACCCTTATCTACCTTATGCACGGATTCATATAGTGGTAGTACCCGTTGTGTACCCTTATGATAGTGGCATATCTACATTTTCATATCCTTATTGCATAGTTACTGCATATTATTGTCATGTTACTATTGCTTCACATATTGATTGTACTTGCTAGTGTACTCTCCTTTATTCAGCATTTGCATGACATGTTATTACTGTAATCGCATATCTTAGATTCATGCTGTACGTGCATTCCTGCGATTACCTGCATATGTTTTATACTATTCACGAGTTGGCAACACAACCCCGTTGTGCCACAGGTGTTTCAGGTTGTTCCCCAGAGTAGTCGAGGCAGGCTATTCAGCTATTTCTCTATTCAGCTATCCAGCTACTATCTTTTGCCACAGATACCGCATTAGCTCACAGTATACCGTTTTGCTTAGGTGGGTTTTGGTGGTCATCTGTATTTCATTTTGTATATTCGTTGTATTTGTACTCTCCATCTACTATTGCATTGTTGACTTAGAGACTTGGTGAGGACGTTATGTGTATTATTGTGGATTTGATGTCTCTTATATATACAGCTTCTTCTCTACTGTCTTTATTTTCTGTTGTATTCATCTTGACTAGTCTTTACAAAAAGGGGTGTTGCTAAAATTTTAAAGAAAGAAAGTACGACTTTTTAAAGAATTTGGGTTGTGATTTCAAATGTTTCAAAACTTATATTATCTTTTCCGTATTTTTATGGTTTAGACTTCTGGGTTTGGCTTTCTTTTACTACGTTACGTCTTAGGGCGATGCGTAGTATTAGGGCCGTCACGGGCTAATTTTGGGTCGTGACAGCTAAGGATAATAATAATGATAATAATAATTCCACTCTCTCAAAGCTTATCTCTTCATATACCTTTAAACATAAAATAATATAAGAAGTGAGTAGGCTTGTGACTCATTAGTGTGAGTCACAAGCCAACACTCTTCATGAAACTAGAAGAGATTAGAAGTAGAGAATGTCCACCTCACCAAGGTACGCATACACACATATAAATATATGTATATAATCAAGTATACCAAAATACTCGTATTTATAATAAATATGTATACCGTATTTCTACCAAAATACGAATGACGTATTTATATTGAAAATACAAAATACGTGTATTCATATTTAGAAAGAAATACATGTATTTGTATCAAGACACAAATACCCGTATTTATACAAATACATATATTCGTGTAAAAATACAAATACCCAAAAGAGAGCAATATAATATTAACTCCAAAACCGGCCATCTTTCAAACCTGCTAGTATTACTAAATAGTCCGATTAAAGCACGTGTATAAAATACACGTGTTCAATCGAATGCCCGGACGTATCGAAATACGCAAACTACACCGTTTCGCCTGAACCGGAAAACTCTCTGTGTGGGACTCTAAAGACTCGACAATACTCTGACAGTGGGTTTAACCATAAGCATGTCAGTGGCACTAGCTGTACGTAACGGCTACCCAGGTATCTGTCGAAAAGAAGATCGACAAGAAAACTCGTCCGAACTCCTACTGAGCCTATAGGTGCCATTCTTCGTACGGTCCGGTCTGTTCGTCTAAGAGTATCGCATATCGGGCCTAAGGGTGGTAAACGTCAGACCCCTATTAGCGCAATAAATCGTGTCGGAGTGAAACCCAATACAACCTGAGAAACTACTTGTGTACCTACCAATAAATCTCATTTGCCCTGACTAGGGACCTTGTAGTATCGACCAACCGTACACAGCGTGATATCAACTCGCAATATTAGGAGAGATGAATCTCTTCTATCACCCACTGCCTTCAAGTGCTTTGGGACTGCACCAAACTACTACTGGTTTGCACAACTCTTTAAAACCGTGGTAGGGTAGTAATCTAAGTACAGTGGGAACACACTCGAGACTAATGGTGGTGTCAAATCATCGGACTAATCTGTACTCATGTTACCAGAGAACTGCTATCCGACGATAGGTATAATGCCAACTAGCAGTTTCCAATGAGTCCGTCCTGTGTAACTCATAATCTAATGAGCACTTGTATACTATCTTTAGCACCGTATACCAATGGCTGCGGGGCCGGTCATCTCCCCTGACGGGGATAAGAAACGTATACACTAGTCTACCATGGAGTATCGATGCCCAGTCTCGATAATCCTATGATTAGGGACAATTTTAAAGATGTGCTTATAGACTACCCAACTCCCACAAGTATGATTGCTATCACAACGCTAGTAGTCGAGCAAAGATCCTAAGAGCTCTATCAACATATATTAGCGATATGTAAAAAGGAATATATACACATATTACAATAGATACAAACCAGAAAGTAAATTATCATATTGAGCAAGACTGTCTTATACATATATATATCCCAAACTTCCAAAATGTAATATATAATCATATACTATACAATAATGGCCTTTAAGGCATATATACCTAACAACATGTATATCAGATATATTGAGACAATCAATAAATCACATTTTCTTTCCAAAACTAATATGGTATCAGAGCAATACTTACCCTAATTTTCATCTTCTCCTCCAAGCCACGTCTTTACGGCCCAGCACCGCCGCTTGCTACAAGCAACGCCCGCTGCCTCCAGTGCCCGCATCTTCAATCACTCTGCCGCCTTCATCTTCTACCTGCCACCTCTCTCATGCTACTCCGGCAATGACACACTCGCCGCCACCTCTCTCATGCTGCTCCGGCAACTTCAACCTCATCGCCATCCAGATCGATCACCCCCCGTCAACAATTAGACCGTAGCCAGAATCAACGCCCTCTGATCGATCATCCTCTCCTCACAACCGCGACTCACCGCTGCACCCTCGGGTCTTTGATCGATCATCCTCTGATCTCATCGTAGCTGCTCTCTGCCTCGCCTCAGCCTCGATCGCTTCGTCCTTGCCTATCGAGTACTTTTTTTGGATTTATTTTAGAGAAGATTAATATGTTCAGGTTTGGCCGTGTTTTTTATTTATGCTATCAACTTAGATATTTTTAGTGCTTCTGCTATAGTAACCAGTTAAAAAAATTCAAAAGTAGTATGAACAAGCAGGGCTTATATAATTTTTCGGAAATCGATATTCAACTCACCGAAGTTGAAAACTATGCGGCTTGGGCATTAATCATGCAGTATGATCTTCACGTCTTTGCACTACGGGGATACGTTGATGGCTATCTACCGTGCCTTACTCAGCCTGTTGCGCCTTCATCTACCATAACACTGACGTTTGATACATCGTCCATCGACTCGGTCAATTCGTCACCTACATATCAACAGTGGATTCGCACAGATCAGCAGATCATGGCCTGTATTATGCGTTCGGTCTGAGTTTCTATCCGCCTATCCATTGGTAGATTTTTTACCTCACAGGAACAGTGGGCAGCATTATCTCGGATGTTTGTGTAACAACCCTAGTATTACTATACCTTCATGTTTTCTTTTTTTAGTAAAATATTGTATTTATTTATTCGTAGTATTTTTCCGTAAATTTTGTTTTCTATTAAATATATTATTTTATTATTCCATCTATTTTTCCCAAACCCATTTCTTTAAACTAAATTTTAACCTATTTCAAATTAAATGCAAGACCTGACCCAGCTCATAACCTAAATCCAATTTCATTTTCATTTTCTTTTATAAAACTATGAGCCCAAAAGCCCACTTTCTTTTCAAGCAACAGCATATATTTAATTCTAATTAAATATATTCATGAACAAGCTTATAGCTTATTGGTTAAGTCCTTGCATTGTTATTCCATAAGTTACATGTTCAAATCCCCATTCTTGCAATTATTTTTTTATCAATTTTTATTCTTCTCATAACTTACAAATGTGGCCTTTCATTTCATCTTCTTTTTAACTCCCAAAATAATTAAAATGGTTATGAGCGATAATTTATTAGAATTATGGTAGCCATAAAAATTTTTATATCTCACTCATCTTTCTTTTTATCATCACACATTTCTATCATTTCACATATCCCTCTTCATCTAGATTTCCCGAAGAAAAACATGACAAAATTCTCAAGAAAGTCTCGCTAGAAATGCGAGACTATCGGCGGATAGATAAGCCCGGTGACAATACCAGCTTGTGTATGTAAGTCCCTTCTTTCTTTCCCTCCCTCCATCTCTTTCTTTCTATCTTTCTCTTGTCATATTGCAATGAAAAACTTCCCTCATGATATCATAGTCCTTAAATAATTAATTAAATAGATACATATATAAATAATGAACACACACGAACATACACAAATATATAGTTTGTAAAGTCTTTTTCATTACTCTCAATCCATATGTTAAGATTTCATAGTGACCAATTAGAATTGTATCATTTGTTGTTGTATTTTAAATTACTTTATTTAAATTTTGTAAAAAACAATGAAGTTACGAATAAATACCATGGTTTTCTTATTTCTCACATATGACATATCAATACCTTTACTTTTAAAATAATTTTTAGAAATTAATTTTTACTTCTGAAAATTTCAAGAAATTTATATTGGATAGAATATATTTTTGTGTACATGCCATAAAATTTTAGATCGAACCGAATAACGGTTTAGGAATTACATCGTTTTTATTCACTGTTCGTAAAACAGAAAACTGCAGTTATCGGTCAACTTCTAGGACACATAACTTGGTATACCGATATCCAAATTTAGCAAACTCAGGTGTTTTGGATATCTACATCGAATATCTATATTTTCTTAGTTTTAAGTTTTAACTGAAAATCGACGTAAAATATAGAAAACTGTATTACAATATTAAGTGATGAATCTGTCCTGATTCGCACACTGTTTTTAAATTGAACATAACTCGAACACCTGATGTCCGTTTGTGACAAACTTTAGATGTGTAGATGAACAATTGATAGAACTATAATTTTATGTATACTATATTACTTATAAATGCATGAAACAACCCGATATAGGTTTTGCAATACAATACATAGTTGCTGTCCAGAAATCTGAATTTCTGTTTTAAACGCTGATGTTAAAACGATCATAACTAGAACTTCAGAAATCCAAATCGCACGAATCTTGGTGTTTTGGATAAGTACATCAAAATACCTACAATTTTTGAATAATTTTTGTAACCTGAAACCCGATAGAAATTAACTCAAACTGCATTTTAAAAGTATGTGATGGTGCTAAACAGATTCTGATATGTTTTGCGTGACGATACGAAAACAGATATATCTCCCAAACCGGTAGTCGTATTTAGGTCAAACTGGAACTCACGCATGAAAAACACTTAGATCCATATTTCTATTTATATTCCGCATTAGTTTGACTTAATTAACTAGTCGTACATAATATTTCTTTACAGCATTGTTTATGGTAGTTACTCGAATAATGTACTTGCCTCATTTCATGCTATTCGAACATGTATACCGTGTTTTTCCTGATCTCTTAATTATCGCATGTACATAAATACATAATTAGATATTATATATTTGACATACACCTATTGCATACTTGACTCGACTTGACCCGAACCATGAATACGTAATGACTTGACATGAATACATGAACCATTGACTTGAATACTTGAACTTGGCTCGATACTTGAATTGCACTCTTTTATGTATTCATGGATTTGGGCAAGACTTGTAGTTTTAATCACAGACTAATATACGCGGGGTTTTGGGGTAGTTTGAGTATGAATCCAACAGAATCCCATGAGTCCCATTATAACAAATAACGTTGCTGTGGTACCGGGCTGAAACGGTACAAATAACGTTGTTATTGTACCGGGCTAAAACGGTACATCACAAATTCATGAATGAGGGCCCGCGTGTTGGAGATAGTGCCCTCAGAGTCAATTATTGGATCACAGGCATGTGATTGCAATGATTGAGGGAGGACCTGTCCCAGTAGGACAGTCTTACTCGAGATGATAGTATGCTATTTGGTTTATCTTTATCATCGTGTACTGCTTTAGGTGACCTGACATGTCGCTATTACACGTTGATAGAGCCCCTAGGATTCTTGCTTGACCACCAGCAGTATGAGGGCGATCATATAAGTGGGAGCTGGGGTCTATAAGCACATCCTTAAAAGGTCCCTAGTCGTGGGAGTTTCGAGACAGGGCATCGATACTCCAGAGTAGACTAGTGTATACAGTCGAAACCCTGACGAGGGGCGGTGGCCGGTCTCACAAGCCACTGGTGTCAGTTGGTTCACCTAAGATGTATACAGGTGCTCATTGGGTTATGAGTACACCGGACAGGACTCGCCGGGAACATGCTAGTTGGTCTTATACCTGACGTCAGATAGCAGTTCCCTGGTGACATGTGTACAGGTTAGTTCATCGACCTGGGGATCGTCATTTATCTCGTGTGAGTTCCCACTGTACTTTGATTACTACCCTACCACGCTCAAAGGAGACGTGCAAACAGGTTTTAGTTGGGTACAGTCCCGAGCCACATGGAGGCAGTGAGCGGATCTTCAGGGGTTCGTCTCTCCCGGTATTAGGGGTGAGGTCGCGCTGTGTCTAGGAGAGCCATTACACGAAGCCCTCGGCCGAGGCAGGAGATTTACTGGTAGGTATTCCAGTAGTATCTCAGGGTGTTCTGGGCTACACTCCGACACGACTTGTACCGCTTTTGGGGGTCTGACTTTACCAACCCCCTAGGCCCGCCATGCGATGCTCATAGACGAACGGACCGGACTGTACGGATATTGTCACTGACAGGCTCAGTAGGGTGTCAGGATGAGTTCGCTCATCGACGTCCCTTTTGGTCAATACCTGGTAGCCCGTTACGTATTGGCTTATACCTTTGACGTGCTAGTGGTTAAATCCACAACCAAGGTGTTGACGAGTCTTTAGAGTCCCCCACATTCAGTTGCTCATGTTTTCGGGCGAAACGCTGTAGAGGCCGTATGGAGATATGGCAGGATTCGATCAGATACGTGCGGTATTGCACGGATCAGGATCGGACGGATTATACTAGCCGGCTTTGGTTTAAGCCGGATCCTAGTATAGTACAGTGTAGATTTATCTCATTGCATTTGTATTTCGGTCGGAATACAAATGCGGGTGTGTATACACAGTAGCGGGGTTTTCCTGTAATTTATTACGGGACCAGTTTTCTGGAGTTGCCAGTTTGCTTTCCGTTTCGGCCATATTTCTTTGTATCCTTCATTGGCCGAAGATTGGTGGAGGAGGGCTTATTTGCATTTGTGCAAATAAGTATTTGTGGAGGGGGTCTTTGCATATTCTTGTGTCATGATGGTTCCACCATCCCTTGACCATTTGACTTCTTCTTTCATGATGGCTTGGCCTTTGTTGTGATGATGATGGTTGGTGGAGTGTGGTTTTGTTTTGGTGATCATTTCTTTTCATCACATGTGATTCCCTCTTGCATTATTGATCAAGCCACTCACTCCCTCACTCACTCACTCTCTCTCATTCTCTCCTCTCCCATAGCCATGGCCGGCCAAGCTCCAAGGGGGCTGTCCCAATTTTGTGCAAGGGGATTTTTGGTCTTTTAGCTTCACAAAAATCCCATAGTTCCACCTCCAAAGTATAGTTCATTCCTCTACCAAATGGCAAACTCCATAACCCCAAATGAGACATGGTTCTACACCATTCTGCAGAAAACCTTGGGCACGTCGACTCGCCAGCTTCGTGCCCGAGTTGCCTCGGTATAGAGGTGGGAGCCCGTAAAAGAAGCCGGCGACGTGGTGGCCTTCCGGCGACATGGTGGAGACCGGAGATTCCGCGGGGAGATCGGGACGACGATGAGAAGACCGGAGGACACGGATCGCTCGGTATATCTCTAACCCGTCTTGTAGTTAGCTAGACTTAGTTTAATGGCCCGATCCGGGTTTTAGTGCGCGGTGGTGCCGGTTCAAGAAAATTAAAGTTAACCATCGCTTCCACATTTGGCCTCGGGATGGAGGCCGGGGCGCCGCCGTGCACTTACAGTGGTATCAGAGCCTCGCCATTAACATAGTCTAGCTTGGTCTAACGTGTTTACATTTCCGATCGAATAAAAATCCCAAAACCTGCGTTTTCATGCATATCAGTTTCTGTCGAAATTTTTTTATCTCGAAAATTTTTTCAGGGTGCTGCAGAATGATGTGCAGGGAATCTTAAGAACACTGTAGAATTTTGGTCACCTGATCCTTCCGTACGACCGCGGAACCGCGGCCATAACCCCTCCTTGGCCGCGGTTCTGCCGCAGGAATTTGGATTCACGTCACCAATTTTTTGCAGTGGGCTTGTGGGCTGAAAATAGGGGTTTTGGTATACTTTGTTTGGGCCCAGAATTTCTGTGAGTGCTACAGTATTGCTTGGGGGCGCACTTGGTAAAATTTGATCGATCGGATATTTTAAACACATTAGTTCACAGTATTTACATTATATCTGCGACCGTGAATGTCACTTGATCGGTAAATCCAGTCTAACTGCTATAGCCCGGTTAGACGGATTTGCGAACGTGACTTTCACGTTGATGTTCTGTGTATTGCTGTGATGTTCCGGATTGGTCGTGGGGGATAGCCTGGATGCAATGCTAGTACAGTTTTGTTGTATTATGTACATTTGATATTGCGGGACGAGCGTCCGACATGTGGACTGCCGTCACTGCCTGTTTGTATTATTATTTTGGGGCACGACCAGGTAGCGGTCGATGTACCCGTTGTATGTATATTTTACTTTCTGTACTAGGATTACCCCGCGGTGGGGTGCACGGATAGCCGGATTCTAGAAGGCAACAAGCCCGCATCTCATGGCATTGAGACGGAGGGGGCTTCACTCTAGGATTGGCGGGCTATTCGCCGCACTCGTAGGGGGTACAGGTTAACCCAGGAGGGGTGCCCAAGTTACCGGATTCCGTGAAGTGCTGGGTGGTCTATTCACGTTGCTGAACGGGGCTGCCTCGCTTCAGGTTTTGGCGGGTGACTTGCCGCGCCCGTAGGGGTCTAGGATTTCATTGCACAGGCTATCCACACGACCAGGGGAACGTCGGGTTTCAGTAGTGGCTCTGTGAAACCCGGGGATCCCAGATATCTGTATTGTTCTGTGATGTTGTACATTTCTGTGATTTTGCATTTTTATCACGCCTTGAGCGAAATATAATATATTGGTATATATATTAGTAGATGTTGTATATGTTTTGCATCCGCGCTAGTCCAGTCCCCGCTCTGTCGTTAGTTAGCTAACCTAACGGGTAATGATGGGACTCAGAGGCGAATGCGGATGGCATATACGTACATCAGTATATTTTCGTTCTTTTTGCTGTGATCAATTAATGGGACTGCGTTGATTCGGATCAATGCAAGTTAATAACAAACCTAATCTGATGTTGTTGGAACACTTTTCAAAAGGCTGTTATTGCAAGGACGTTCACTTTTGTTTTGCATCGTGGTATTCAGTTAGAATATCCTGCTCCTCAGTTGACGAGGCAAGGGCCGAGATCCCTTCACCGGGAGTGACCCCTTGGACAGAAGTTTGCGTCAGGGCGATAACTTCACTATAGCCGATTACTTTTGCTTTGCATCGTGGTATTCAGTTGGAATATCCTGCACCTCATTCTACGGGGAAAGAGCCGAGATCCCTTCACCGGGAGTGACTTCTTTAGCAAAGGTTTTCGTTACTATATTTTTCTAAAAAGCTATCCGTTCCTTCAACGATATCAAGTTCATTACGTTAAAGGTTTTCGCCAGAAACCATTCGTAGCCCTCCGTCGTTTCATATGGATAGTCAATAGTATTCAAGCTGTGTTTGTTGGCCAAAGTCAAGGCACAGTGTTTGGTAGCTGTTGGTTATTCATATGCAGCATAGATAGATGCGTTGGTTTGGAACAGTCGTACTGCCTTGTTGGCCAAAGTCAAGGGTAGGTACGGGTGGATTCAAATTAACCTGGAGAATGACGGGTAGAACTTGACATGTGATTTATGATTTGTTGGCCAAAGTCAAGGTCATAAGAGCATGGGGTAAAAATCCACATCGGGAGTTTCTAAAGAAACTGAAACTTGCCAGATATACGCATACCTTCTGGAGTGTGACACCGTGAGCGGATTCCGTCACGTTATCATGCGATGATAGTTGGATCTCGATTCCCACTGATGAGTTAGTTTACTCCTCGGGTGACCCCGACTAATTTTTCTTTCAGGTTTGGAAGAGAATTTGAGGTACAGTGGGAGGTTTCCAGATTAGATAAATTGGTAACCATTCTGATCTAGGTTAGAGTGCACGCTGAGTGTTTCTTTTCTCTCTCTCTTCGGCAGCGACCATGACCCGACTCTAAGACTATGACTCAGAGACCAAAATTAACTGAACCTTCTTAAACACTGGATTTTGGATTGTCAGAGTTGCAAACCTCATTGCCACTCCTACTTTTACCCTTTTCTCTAGGACACCCCGTATTACTACGAATGTCCACTTCCATTGGAAAAAACCATCGTATGGTTAGATACGAACTCGAAGGGATTTATTCGAGGATGGTTTCCGGTTCTGGAGAAATCGAATAGGACTATTCAGTTGTCTTTTCCTTCTACCTTCTTTCAGGTTGCGAGTACCCCTTAGATTAGGGGATAGTACACCTATTACGCAAATTGGATAGTCTTCTTCCAAACCATAGGCAAGTGCCGACCGGTAGGGAATGAAGAAAACCAATTAGCCTAGCGATGGTGTACAGAAGGTTTTAAGTTAAGACAAAGTAAGGGATTAGTAAGAGGGCAAAGTAAATTGCGACTGATATTCACGACCAAACCAAGTATTTCTTCGCCAATCCTAAAATCACCTTTGTATTTCTCCAGGACACTCCGTATCACTACGAAGATCCACAGTTTATTGGATACTCCATCGTATGGTTATATACGAACTCGAAAGGAACTTGTTCCAGTTCGGGGATGAATTCTGGTTCAGGAGAAATAGGAATAAGGTTTATTCGGTTGTCTTTTATCCTTACCTTCTCTCGCATTGCGAGTGCTCCTAGGATTAGGACAGTACACCCATTATGCTTATTGGATAGTCTTCTTCTAAACCATAGGCTGGTGCCGAACGGTAGGGAAGGAAGAAAACCAATTGGCCTAAGGGGTGTGCAGAAGGTAATGACTAAAGACATATAAAGGGATTTGGAGAGATGGCAAAGAATTATACGGTTACAGTCGTGAATATGGAAGAGGCATTACTAGGAATACCAGGATAACCCCAGGAAACATTTTTATGTTTCAGTTTCACTGTATACTGTTAAAACTGATTTTCCAATTAGACACTTGCTCCAGGGTATGTATTTACCAGGTATGATTCTCACATCTGTATGGTTTTACAGATGATGAGTGGAAGTAAGTTATTGGGAATTAGGTGATCATCCTCACTATATCGGGATTCGTTGTAATCGGTGATATTTGAGAAAGTCACCTGGGTTGTTTGCCGGTCGGCAAATATTTGGTTTTGAATATCCGCTGTTATGCACCAATTTCAAATTGATATATCTGTACGTCTATTTTCATAGAGTGAGATATACCTTTTTGAAATTATGTCTATAACATTTACCTATATCAGTGGATGGTTGGGTAAGGAGTATTAAACAGCGGTGTAATTCTTCTTAACCATAAGTACAGTTTTCAACCTACAACACACAGGGAATGAGTTATCAGACTCAAGGGACTTATACAGAGTATTGTATATTGTCCAGGGTCCATCTGGATAGAGGGGTTGGTCCTCGTACTATATTCGGTTTACTTATGACTTCTCTAGTTTTTAGACAGGTGTTTCGTGGAAACACAGGGTCCGAATTTTGAGAAGTTATAGGTATTTGAATAGAGTAGAGAACCAGGTGTAGCAAGTATCGGGATTCTTCAAAGTGATCGAAGATGTAGATACTTGTATATGGTATTCAGTTGAAAGTAATGATAAAGAGAACTTGCTTCTCTTTCAGATTACTCATAATTGGAAGCATTCCTAAGTTGAGTAACGCTGATAGGCCTCCTTCCATTTAGTTGATATGCACTGGAGACAGCTGCATGATTTGAATCTGGTTCAAATAAATCAGTGCCTCTGATTCTATATTGGATATAGAACAGTTCATATCTTAACGATGTTAAGATACGGGGAGTTGTCCGGCCTATGCTTAAAACCAGACTCTGGACAACTCAAGGCACGTTTCTGTAATGGCTGTTTGTGGGTTGACCCAGGCTATGATGGGGGTTGACTTTCTACCATCTGGAAGAACAATAGTGATATTGTTCTAGACTCGCCACAGTTTTAAATAAAATGCTTTTTTCAGAAAACAGTAGTGGGAGTATGGTAGAACTGGAAGTGATTCCAGAACCACAAACGATTACTGAAGATTTGATAGGAACCTAAAGATTCAATCTGGTTTGACATTCCATTGGCCACTCCGCAGATACGGTGGGTAACTTCAGGCACCCGAGAGGTACTCCGGTAGCCTCAAGGACGGTGATAGGGAAGTTTTTTGTTTACCCACACTTGCCATTGCAGTTGTTCCAGGTTGCGAGACCCGGCGGGAGGATGAGTATAGCGTCATTCTAAACCAGCTTTAGAAGTGTACGTCTATATGACTCTGCCAGAGGGTTGTCGTAGTCAGTGGGAGCAGCGGAAGCATTGGTGGACAGGTGGCTTATGTCTATTTATAGACTAAAGAAGATATAGCGGAGATAGATCATCAATTTCTGATGTGACAGTCATAGGTTTGACTTCATCAGAATAGGGGATGGATCTGTTAAGAAGGTAGTAGGGTGTGATGTCATGGTATTTGGATGACATACACAGAGTAGGAAGTGATATTCCTATACTACGATCGGTTACACTTTGGTCGTCACACAGTGGTTTCTCCACATGGGACTTGGGCATTATATCAGACATACTGGTTACTAGATCTATGGTTTTAAATCTAGATTTGGGTGGTTTCCCAATCAGGGTACTTAGACAGCATTCTAAGAGTATTTAGAATGGACGACTCCTGGCATGGTGGTGTACCTGCAGATGATGGAGTCACCCTCTCTAAAGGTGTCTTACAGACTAAAGGGGAGAGGGATGTGCATGATTGGCAGATCACTTGCTCAGGCAATTGAGTCAATCATGAGATGTCAAGTACCACACCAGATGTTGTTCTTGCACTAGATGCAATAAGTTGACATTGATCCAACCCTGGAGAAACAGTCGGAAGCAGTTTTAGAACATAAGTGGATGTTCTAGAGATATGATAACGACAGCCTCATGCAGGAGACAGTTATCATTCCAGGCTTCCAAGGTGACCTGGACGATAAGGAGGTTGTCAGAGTTATAGTTTTTCCTTCTGACGAGGGGCAGTATTTTGGACAGGTGGTCCAAGGCAATACTGAAGGAGGCATGGCGCAGGATACTGATTAAGTTCAGTTGACGATACAGTTTAAGAAGTTTGGATTTGGAGTTCATTTATGAGCTAGGTCCCATCAGACATCCAGACACATTCTAAGACAGGTATTGCTCATTTCGGGAGATGGCTTTCTCCGCGAACTTAAGATATAGAGAGACATAGAAAGAAACATCAAGGCGGATCCACTCACTGAGGCTATTTCTCGAACGCAATAATTTCGCAAACTAGCTTTGTGAGACTGACTAGTAGAGGAGTTGGGTGTTCGGTATCACACGGGCTGTGAGTATGCGACATCGTAATAATTAGCCTTGAGTGCAAGTGGGAGATTGTTTGAGATAGGGCCCTCAGAGTCAATTATTGGATCACAGGCATGTGATTGCAATGATTGAGGGAGGACCTGTCCCAGTAGGACTGTCTTACTCGAGATGATAGTATGCTATCTGGTTTATCTTTATCATCGTGTACTGCTTTAGGTGACCTGACATGTCGCTATTACACGTTGATAGAGCCCCTAGGATTCTTGCTTGACCACCAGCAGTATGAGGGCGATCATATAAGTGGGAGCTGGGGTCTATAAGCACATCCTTAAAAGGTCCCTAGTCGTGGGAGTTTCGAGACAAGGCATCGATACTCCAGAGTAGACTAGTGTATACAGTCGAAACCCTGACGAGGGGCGGTGGCCGGTCTCACAAGCCACTGGTGTCAGTTGGTTCACCTAAGATGTATACAGGTGCTCATTGGGTTATGAGTACACCGGACAGGACTCGCTAGGAACATGCTAGTTGGTCTTATACCTGACGTCAGATAGCAGTTCCCTGGTGACATGTGTACAGGTTAGTTCATCGACCTGGGGATCGTCATTTGTCTCATGTGAGTTCCCACTGTACTTTGATTACTATCCTACCACGCTCAAAGGAGACGTGCAAACAGGTTTTAGTTGGGTACAGTCCCGAGCCACATGGAGGCAGTGAGCGGATCTTCAGGGGTTCGTCTCTTCCGGTATTGGGGGTGAAGTCGCGCTGTGTCTAGGAGAGCCATTACACGAAGCCCTCGGCCGAGGCAGGAGATTTACTGGTAGGTATTCCAGTAGTATTTCAGGGTGTTCTGGGCTACACTCCGACACGACTTGTACCGCTTTTGGGGGTCTGACTTTACCAACCCCCTAGGCCCGCCATGCGATGCTCATAGACGAACGGACCGGACTGTACGGATATTGTCACTGACAGGCTCAGTAGGGTGTCAGGATGAGTTCGTTCATCGACGTCCTTTTTGGTCAATACCTGGTAGCCCGTTACGTATCGGCTTATACCTCTGACGTGCTAGTGGTTAAATCCACAACCAAGGTGTTGACGAGTCTTTAGAGTCCCCCACATTCAGTTGCTCATGTTTTCGGGCGAAATGCTGTAGAGGCCGTATGGAGATATGGCAGGGTTCGATCAGATACGTACGGTATTGCACGGATCAGGATCGGACGGATTGTACTAGCCGGCTTTTGTTTAAGCCGGATCCTAGTATAGTACAGTGTAGATTTGTCTCATTGCATTTGTATTTCGGTCGGAATACAAATGCGGGTGTGTATACATAGTAGCGGGGTTTTCCTGTAATTTATTACGGGACCAGTTTTCTGGAGTTGCCAGTTTGCTTTCCGTTTCGGCCATATTTCTTTGTATCCTTCATTGGCCGAAGATTGGTGGAGGAGGGCTTATTTGCATTTGTGCAAATAAGTATTTGTGGAGGGGGACTTTGCATATTCTTGTGTCATGATGGTTCCACCAGCCCTTGACCATTTGACTTCTTCTTTCATGATGGCTTGACCTTTGTTGTGATGATGATGGTTGGTGGAGTGTGGTTTTGTTTTGGTGATCATTTCTTTTCATCACATGTGATTCCCTCTTGCATTATTGATCAAGCCACTCACTCCCTCACTCACTCACTCTCTCTCATTCTCTCCTCTCCCATAGCCATGGCCGGCCAAGCTCTAAGGGGGCTGTCCCAATTTTGTGCAAGGGGATTTTTGGTCTTTTAGCTTCACAAAAATCCTATAGTTCCACCTCCAAAGTATAGTTCATTCCTCCACCAAATGGCAAACTCCATAACCCCAAATAAGACATGGTTCTACACCATTCTACAGCAAACCTTGGGCACGTCGACTCGCCAGCTTCGTGCCCGAGTTGCCTCGGTATAGAGGTGGGAGCCCGTAAAAGAATCCGGCGACGTGGGGCCCTTCCGGCGACATGGTGGAGACCGGAGATTCCACGGGGAGATCGGGACGACGATGAGAAGACCGGAGGACACGGATCGCTCGGTATATCTCTAACCCGTCTTGTAGTTAGCTAGACTTAGTTTAATGGCCCTATCCGGGTTTTAGTGCGCGGTGGTGCCGGTTCAAGAATATTAAAGTTAACCATCGCTTTCGCATTTGGCCTCGGGATGGAGGCCGGGACGCCGCCGTGCACTTACACCGTGTTTCCAAGCCCCTGGATGATATCCTGTTAGGTTTGGAATACTTCGATAACAATTGAAGTCCCGCTATTTTGGGCTCGTGATTCCTTGCCTCTGGATGATAGCCTTGGGTTCGAAAATACTCTTGAGATTGATTGACATTCACACCTGAACCCGCGTTAGTTAATTTTACCCTTTTAGATGCCTTTTAGGACACTTATATTCACTTCATGTTCACTATACCTACACTCCACGACCATGCTATACTTGTTTGCTATGCTCATGCTACATTTCCATGCTGTTATAGTTGACATACACATTACCTTGTACGCTATTATACTTGTTTACATGTTCATGATTTATATCCATGCTATACCATATATCGTATTACACCCTGCATTTCATTTATATACATCACTCCATCCTTTTGGAGACTTACCGAGCGTTAGTTCGCTGATGGGCATTCCACCCATCTTTATTTCTTTCTTGGAATGTTTGTCAGATGATATTGAGACAAAGGAGATAGAAGCGGTCGAAAAGGAGTACAACCAGTTCGCATCACAACCGGACGTATAGTTTCATTCAGCTTTTCATTTCATTTCATCTTATTTATGTATGCCTCCTTGTTAAGGCTTATCATGTTAAATATCTTGTATTCGGATATTTTGTCTACTATGAATCATGAATGTAATAAATCAGAGTTGGATTTCATTCTTTTGTTTATTCTTGTTAGTTTATATTGCTTATAGACGCTTAGCGTATTTATTTCGAGAAACGACCTTCTCGGAATAAATACGTCGCGGGCTTGCTATGTCACCGTTTCCATCTACTGGAAAGCGGGGCGTGATAGTTTGTGCAGACAGGAGCCACACGAGAGTATCAGTTGCATCAGGCCCTTCACGATGCACGTCAAGAAGATTAATCTATTCAAGATTTTTTCAACTTTCTTTCCAACTATTGGGAAGAACTATAGACAGTTGAGGTTACTATCCCTCTAACACTGCTTGAGTTTGCTTGAGAATTTGAGACACAGCACGATCAATAGTGTCTTTATCACTTTGTAATGCGTATCGTCCTGAGTTTGAGCCTCTTCAGGCTTATATTCTTCATCGATCTCCACTTCCACGACTCACAGATGCCGTTGTGGAGTTCATATCTGAAGAGACACGCTTGTACCTTCTTAAGGCGACTTCACCATCTTCCACATCTACTCCCGCTACAATACTTGTTGCACAATCTCATCCACCTGCATCTAATCGAGGCAATAATAATAATCGTGGTTGTGGACAATCTCGTATCCATGAATCTCGTCCTCCTCCTGGTCCATATCCTAACTGCAAACTCGAAGGACATTGGTTACGAGACTGTATGACTCGGTCATCATATAGTACCCGCCCTACAGCTGCCACCTCTGTCACTCCAGCAGACGTTCAACTCACCACCATCTCATCATCTCCTGCACCACAACCTCTATAGAGTTTTAACTCTCTTTCTCCTTTTCAACTATCAGAGCTTGCAAATCTCGTTGCTCAGACCTTAGATTTACTGGTGCTTCCTTTAGTTCCACTTCTGTTACGCTGTCTGCCACTTCGGATAACCCAGCTCCTTGGATATTTGACTCAGGTGCCTTTTATCATATGACTTTCAATTCTTCTATACTTCAAAATTGCACCCCTATGAAATCTTCATTCGTTTATACTGCTAACGGTGCCCCTCTTCCAATCACCAAGTATTGCAATATTACACCAACTTTTAGGGTCATCCATTTCACTTATTTTATCATCTGTTTTATGTGTTCCACAACTCACCATGAATCTCATTTCCATCAGTAAATTAGCTGATTTGGGTTATACTATCTCGTTTAATTCCACCTCTTGTGATATGCAGGATACCCGCAGCGGCCAGCGGATTGGGACCGGTCGTAGAGTGGACGGTTTATATCAGTTGGAGCAACTTCATCTTCCATCCTTATCACCCGTTGGTTTTAGCTATTCCTCCTCCACACTTTGGCATAAACGATTAGGGCATCTCTTTAATTCTCGTTTCAAAATATTAGTTGATTCAGGAGTTTTAGGGTCTTTTCCTTTCCATGTTCAAAATAACTGTACTGGCTATCGGCTTGCAAAACAGTCTGCATTACCTTTTTCATTGCATAATGATATTGCTGCTGAACCTTTTGATTTAATGCATTTTGATATTTGGGGGTCCTGCATCCATTGCATCTCTATCAGGTTATAAATACTATGTGAGTTTTATAGATGATTTCTCACGTTACACTTGGTTAAATCTCATGCGTTCTCGTGTTGAATTGTTCAATATATACAAAGATTTTACAAATATGATTCATATTTGGTTCCATAAAAGAATTAAAGTGTTTCGATACGTCTCTCACTCAATGTAAAATCTTCTTAAATCTCATGGAACCTTAACCCAACAATCCTGCCATCATACCTCCTGAACAAAATGGTGTTGCCGAGCGCAAACATCATCATATTCTTGAAACCACACGTGCTCTAATGTTAACAGCCTACACTCCACGAACCTTTTTGTCACGCCCCTCTTCCCAGTAATCGGTTAGAGGACGTGACGAGACCGCTACGTATTTACTCTGAAGTAAATACGCTAAGCGTATCTAAACAATATAAAAATAAATGCACAAGAGAAAAGATATAATAAAACAGCAACTTTATTTATTCACATTCTTTTTGTACAATGCATGGAAAAGTAAATACATCTGAAAGAAACTAATGCCTAAACAATGGCATAACAGAAAAGGAAAAAGTACTGAAATAAAAGTGTGCAATGTAGCTAGAGCTCTGGATCGTAAGCAAGCTGGTCCAAGTCCTCGTTAGTAGGCTCGATCTTTGGAAGATCCGAATTACCTGACGACATTCAAATAAAAAGAAAGAGAATGTCGTCAGCGAACAAATCGCTCGGTAAGTCCCAAGGATAAGGGAGAAATAGAATAAACAGAAAGAGAAGGTAGCTTTTAAAGTTGTCTTATATGAGTATTTAGTGTTAACGCTGTTGTTTGTAGCTTGGTACAGAAGGATACCAGTGTATACGAGAGGAGTCTCTATATGCTAGAGACCAGGGCAAACGGAATGTACAAGGAACCGTTATGCCACGGTACAACAGCAACGGAATATAGATTAGGTGTCTTAATCTTGCAGTCTCGTGCCAGTTCTAACACCTTCCGTACCAATCTACCCCTTAAACCCCCGTGAAGTATTGTTTTGTTTGTATTGTATTACAACTTGTATTGTCTTGTAATATAGACTGTTCAATTGGATGACTTGTCGAAACCATGATATCAGTAAATGGATGTAACCGGAGAATCATGGATGTAACTGGAGAATCATGTAACTGGAAGTATATCCATAGTTCGGTTCGGTCAATACAGATTGAATAGATTGAATAGTTTGAATATATGGATTCATAGATTCATATTGAATTGTAATATTGTAGATTTTTACTTGAATCATATTCAAGTCAGATTCTTAAGAAGGGACTCAGTCTGAGTCAGAACAATTAGAAAAAAAATTGAAGTCCTGATGGTTTTGATATTATCGATAACCGCTGCACATGGACGACAGGATTTGCGTCTTTTTCAAAGACGATTACCGTGTTGATAACACCGTTGTTAAGTTGTCTACCTTAAATAGGCAAGCACACACTTCTTCGGCTCTCCGAGGCTCAAGATATTGGTCTCGCTTAAACCTATATTTACTAGGGTCATTAAGGTAATTTATAGAACTTGAGGGGGTTTTATGTAAAAATACTTTTGTATAATTTTCAAATACACCCCAAGTATTTATTGTTAGTTGTATGTATGCCCTAGAGGCCAGTATTGTACAGATGATGTATTTTATATTGGATGCTTGGACATATATAGAGATGACTTTCTTGCTCGATATGATAGTATGCTATCTGGTTGCTCTTTATCTTAACATGTACACTTGTCTCTTTAAACTGTCTTATAGTTACATGTTGGTAAAGCCCTTAGGATGTGTACTTGACTACCTGGACTATGATGCAGATCATACTAGTGGGGACATGGTAGTCCATAGGTACATCCTTCAAGGTCCCTGGTCGTGGGTGTATCGAGACGGGGCATCGATATACCAGTGTAGACTAGCGTATATGCTTCTCGACCCATGAGATGGGCGATGGATGATCCCATATCCATTGGTGTTTGACATCAGAGATGGTATACGGGTGCTCAGTAGAGACTGGGTACACTGGACGGACTCGCCGAGAACTCCCAGATGGTATTATACCTCACGTCAGATGGCAGTTCTCAGGTGACACTTGTGCAGGTTAGTCTGTAGACCCGAGATCGTCATAGAGTCTTGTGTGATTCTCACTGTGCTTTGATCTCCACCTTACCACATCCATGAGGGCGTGCAAAACGGTGGTTTTTGGGTACAGTCCCGAGTCACATGGAGGCAACGAGCGAGAGGAGGGGTTTCGTCTCTCCCGGTATTGGGGGTTGATGTTGCGCTGTGCTCGATTGGCCGTAACAGGGAAGTCCCTGGCCAGGGCTGTTCAGAGATTTGCTGGTAAGTGTTACCAGTAGTTTCTCGACCCGTTATGAGCCTCACATCGGCACGACTTATCGGTTATTGGGGTCTGGCGTTTACCACCCCTAGACTTGATATGCGACATATCAGACGAACAGACCGGACTGTACGATAAGTGTTACTGGTTGGATTCACAGGAGTGTGAGCGGGCTTGCTCGTCGATCTTCTGATCGCTCAATACCCGGGTGGCCGTTACGTTTAGCAGACCGCTTGCGGCTTGTGGGTGCTTGATATGATCATCATCTGCTGCCGGCGTATTGACGAGTCTTTAGAGTCCTACACAGAGGTTTCCTAGCTCAAGCGAAACGAAATAGGAGCGCATATGAGATATGTGCGGGACCGAGAATAATGCGTGTATGTGATACCGTATTTCATTCTCGCGATGAATGTTTCGATTGGTTGTATGCGATATAACCTAGTTATCGAATCAAAGATTGATTCGATAAGTCAATTCATTTGGATACTAGTCGGTTATGTGCGACATGACCGGATCATTGAATCAAGTGTTGATTTAATGATTTAATGTATAATTATATATTTGATATATTACTTTGCATTAACTAGTATTGGTTCACTTTAAAAGGATTTTCTCACTTGATGTGCACATTGTATATGTGATATATTTTTGTGTGCACTTGTTTGTATCATGTTTGATGATACATACTCACTTGGGTTTGTGCAAAGAATTAAACCATGGTTAAGTTAATGATTAGGGTTTTGTTTATTTTCTTATCTATTTATTTATTTATTTTTCCATTTTGGAAAAGATAAATAAGATATGGTGGCTTTCTTTGGATGCTTGTTGAAGCTTCATGAAGCTTTGAACAAGTCCACCATATTTGTCTCATGCTTAACCCTAACCATTCCCACTAACCATGGTCTATTCTCTACACCTAACCAAGGTTAGGATATGATAAGTATTCATTTCTTTTCTATTTTGAAATACTTTTGATCATATTCTATCTTCTTCTTCTTCTTCATCTTTAAGAAGAAAGCTTGCTACCATTAATGGCATCTTGAGTAAAAGAGTGAGAAATCCAATTCTAAAGTGAACCCGCCTCTTATTTCTTCACCCTCTACCTCTTGCCAAGTAGTATAGGGTGTTTTCTTCACAAGTTTCACGACTTGGTGAAGTTGGAGCTTGATCTTGTGTTGCCTCGACGTAGATCATCTTTGGCATCGAAGCTGACGACCTAGCCCGCCCATTTCTCCGATGAAGCCGATGCAAGAGTCCGGGATTCGAGATGGACAGCGAGGGGACGTCTATATGGAGCTAAGGAAGTGGAGAACCGGATCTACAAAGGTTGTAGCCTCTTTCTTTTAGTTAAGATGTTAACTAGTTTCACTTTGTCGCCCAAACTCTAGTCAACGAATCCGTATTAGGGTTTTTCGGCACTTGTAAAATTTGAAATTGGCATGGTTGATGCCTTGTGAGACCTCTTTAGTGTGCCTAGGAACTCTACAGTGGTATCAGAGCCTAGCTAGAGCCTTAGGCGATGCTTAGACGATATTAGAAACCCGATCGAACCCGAAACCCAAACTTTTCATGCTCTCTGGACTTTTTCAAAAACTGGGTTTTTTCCAGATTAAAAATGCTTAAAAAATTCAGCAGGGAATTCTAAGAATTACGGTGCAAAAATCACCTCATGATATGATTAAAGCGCGGCGGAACCGCGGCAGAAGCATGGCTTCTGCGGCGGTTCCGCGGCCAAAATATCTCCTCTTGATACACTGTTTGCACAGTAATGTCTTATTTTGTTTGCTGTATTTTCTGGGAATTTTTAATATTTATTCAAGAGTTGAATATTCTGGGTTGTATTGGGAGTTCGTAGATTCGATCGGATTGTCTAATCTTGTCTATGTGTTTTCTGGATAATTATTGAATATGTTAAAAAGTTCGTCCGGATATAAATACTCACCTTTTCCCTTGCCGGAAAATTTTCAAGTGTTGGATTTTTCTGTAGTTTAAGGATGTTCTGAGTAGTGCAAGTAACGCGATGGTCCCTCTAGAAGACAACAAACCTTAACTCGATTATGTGACCGTCTTGAACTGCCCTTTGAACCTTAGGGTTTGGGGCAGTACGGCGTGCCACATATGAGGCGTTGGCTTGACCCTTCTACGGCTGGACCGTTGGTACTGAGGCATGAAATGAATATCTTTGAACTTATTTCATGTGTTGAACGGTTTCGGGAAAACTTGGGTGTTCGATTGTTCGATCGGAAAGTTTAACATTTTCTATCTTATCCGGAATGGGATACAATAATTGGAATTCACAAACAGTTATGAGATAACTGGATGAATGTTATAAATCCAGCGGTTTAGTCTCACTTGATATTGAAAAGAGTTTTCGATAATGGGACTAAAATGCGGGGTTTAAAATTGTTAGGCATGCGATGTCTAAGTATTTCATTTGATTAGGCATGCGATGTCTAAAGAGGTTGCGGATTCCAACTGTTGTAGTTTTACACTTTCTTTTCTGTGACCGTAAGTATAATATATGATATCGCCGGTTTCGTTGCTATATGCCAACGACAATTGGGATGCGCATTTTTACTTACGTTGATGACATGTGATATTATGTGTTGCTGGATATGTTATATTGGATCGTCGTGTTTGAATAGCCGGGGTTTTTTTTTTGTGAGATGAGTGTTTTTCATTTTCATTCATGTAAAAACTTGTATGTAATATTCTTTTATTTAGGGCACTTCCAGGTTGCGGAAGATGTCACCTTTTGTATATTATTTACTTTTCCGCATTAGGATAGACCCAAGGAGGGGAGCACAAGTAACCGGGTTCTAGGGTCCAGTGGGGAGACCATCTTGAAGAGTCGAGTCCGGGTTTCCTAACCCTAGAATTGGTAGGGTTGCTTGCCGCCTTTCGTAGGGGTCTAGGGGTGTGGGATAGGCTACTCATCACGACCGTGGAATCCGTGTTTTATACTGGCTCGTATTGAAAACACGGACGTCCTAGTATATCCAATGTTTCATATGTTTCTTCTGCTGCGATATCTGTGATGTGATCATGTGATGTTCTGTGATAGATACAATATTTAGTATATATGATATATTATATAGACGTTGCTTATGTTTTGCACCCGCACTAGCCCTGCCCCTGCTCTGTCGTTAGTTACCTAACCTAACGATGCATGAGGGGACATCGAGGCGAATGCGGATGGCATAAGTGTACGTTCGTATTTATCTGTGATGTTTAGGTAAATAATTGATGGGACTTTCATTAATGTGATTAATGAATGAAAAGAAACCTAAGATGTTGTAGAATCAAATTTTAAACAAAAAGGTAGCTACAGTTTTGCTTTGCATAGCGGTATATATGATATACCCTGCACCTTATTCGATGAGGAAAGGACCGAGATCCCTTCACCGGGAGTGACTCCTTTAGCAATAACTGGCAGATGCTACACACTCGGTTTGTTTTTGATTGCTTCTATAGTTTCTGCTTTGCACAGTGATATATATAGATATAATCCCGCCCTCATTCGACGAGGAAAGGGCCGATGATCCCTTCACAAGAGTGACCCCTTTAGCAAAACTAGAAAAGCCTCAAAATCATTCCATTTTAAAACTTCATTTGATTCTACAACGATATCAAGTTCATTACGCAATAGGTTTTCAGAAAAACCTGTCGTAGCCCTCCGTCATTTCAGATAAGTTGCATATAGTATTCGTGCTACATTTGTTGGCTTTCGTCAAGGTGTAGTGTGCGGTAGCTATGTGCTGCTTATCTGATGCATATGATGCGACTGGATTAGGGTAGTCGTACGACTTTGTTGGCTTTCGTCAAGGGTCGTGCGGGTGGGTTTAATTCAGTCAAGAAATGTACGGGTTGAACTTGACTAGCGGGCTGTGGTTTGTTGGCTTTCGTCAAGGCCATAGCACGCTAGGGGCAAAAGCATTATCGGGAATTTCAAGTGTTGAAATTTGCAATGAGATTGCATACCTTCTATGAGATAGTTGGATCCCGATACCCACTGCGAGTAAGAGTTACTCCTGGGAGAGTTTTACAAATTACAATTAGCCGATCAAGTAGGTGTCTAGAAAGGTGTCAACGGGGTTACGCTTCTGGGAAAACGAGGTTTACTTTAATTAGGTCCGTGCGAAAGCACGGGGAACCTCCCTCAAAGTACCGATGCTGGCCTGGCTGAAAGATTGGCGAAGTTGTAGGGTGTAATTAATCCCGGCTAGTCTTTCCTTTTAGGGTTTGAAGGAAGATTTGATAAAACCCAGTGGGAGCCATCCTGATTAGATAAGATAATAACCAATCTGATCTTGCAAGAGCATACGCTAAAGTGTTTTCTTCTCTCTCTCTCCAGGTAGCGACCATTTCATGCCCTAATCAAGATAATAATATGGATGTATTGACCAAACCCGCATGTTATACTGTGCTGGGGAACGTTGGTTCCGTTCTTTCTTATAAGAGTTATATGAATGAACAGGACATAGGGGAATACCAGGATTCCCATGCTACCCGAATGAAGAAAGTACATGATGATGCATTTTCTTCGGGTGTGTTCGTTACTGAGAACTGTTTCTCCATTTGCTCTACGTCCTGGGTATTAGATACCGGGTCAGGATCCCATAAATGTAATCAGTTACATGGGCTAAGAAAAGGTAGAGAACTTGGAGAAGGTGATAAAGACATTAGAGTTGGAAATGGTGCAATTGTTGCAGCTAAGACTGTCGGGGAATATCACCTTGCATTACCAACTGGTAATACATTGGTTCTGAACGAATGCTATTACATGCCGAACCTGATATGCAATATTATATCGGTTTCTTTGTTGAGTAAAGAGGGATATAATTTTGTATTGTAGGATAATGTTATGAACATTTTCCGTAACCAAAAGTTGGTTGGATCAGGCACATTGTGCAATGGCATTTATGTTCTAAATCAATCAACAGTTCTGAGCATAACAAACACACACAAGAGGAAGAGTTCAGAACTGAACGAATCCTACTTATGGCATTGTAGACTGGGTCACATCAATGCGACACGACTGGCTAAGTTGCATAAGGATGGATATTTGAAACCATTCGAATTTTCATCTTATGACACTTTCCAGTCATGTCTCAAAGGCAAAATGACCAAAACTCCGTTTACGGGACACGGAGAAAGAGTTACCGAACTCTTGGGACTGATACATAGTGATGTATGTGGTCCCATGTCTACACATGCCAGGGATGGTTCTTCGTACTTCATTACATTCACTGACGATCTCTCAAGATACGGACATGTGTACTTGATAAGACACAAGTCTGAAACTTTTGAGAAATTTAGAGAATATAAACAAGAAGTCGAGAACCAAACCGGAAAAAGTATTAAAATCCTTCGATCTGATCGAGGAGGTGAATACTTGAGCAGTGAATTCCTGGACTTCCTAAAAGAGAATGGGATTCTTTCTCAGCTGACTCCTCCATATACACCACAGCACAATGGTGTATCAAAACGGAGGAACCGCATCCTATTAGATATGGTGCGCTCTATGATGAGCACAGCTGAGTTACCTATTTCCTTCTGGGGGTATGCCCTTGAGACAGCCATACATCTATTGAATATGGTCCCTACCAAATCTGTGCCTACCACTCCATATGAGATATGGAATGGGAAGAGACCATGTCTTAACTATGTTAAGATATGGGGTTGTCCAGCCTATGTCAACAAAATCCGGACAAACCCGAGGCACGGTCTGTTCTATGCAAATTTATAGGATATCCCAAGAATTCACAAGGGTATATCTTCTACCACCCTGAGGAACAAAGAGTGTTTGTTTCTCGGCATGCCACCTTTTTAGAAAAGGAATTTCTTGAAAAAGAGATTAGTGGTCATGAGGTAGAACTGGAAGAGGTTCCAGCTACAGAAGCTACAACAGAAGATCTGGTGGAACCAGAGGATTCAATAGTTCCCAATGAACCCTCGCCACTCCGCCGATCTAGTAGGGTTCCTCGTCAACCTGAGAGATACTACGGTTTTCTCATGGATGGTGGGAGCGAGGATTGCATCATGGAGGATGATGACCCAACTAGCTTCGAGCAGGCCATCACGAGTAGGGACTCAGTGAAATGGCTGGATGCTATGCGGTCCGAGATGGAATCCATGTACACCAACAAAGTATGGACTTTGGAAGTTGCTCCTGAAGGGGTAAAACCCATTGGGAGAAAGTGGATCTTCAAGAAAAAACTTGGTGTAGATGGGAAAGTGGAGACTTTCAAAGCTAGACTTGTTGCAAAAGGTTTTCGTCAAAGACCAGGTGTGGACTATGACGAAACCTTTTCTCCAGTGGCTATGCTTAAATCCATCCGGATCATGCTTGCCATCGCTGCATATCATGATTACGAAATCTGGCAAATGGATGTTAAGACCGCCTTTCTAAATGGTGACTTAGAAGAGTGCGTGTACATGACTCAGCCAGAGGGCTTCGTAGACAGTGGGAGCAGCGGGAAGGAATGCAAGCTGCTTAAATCCATTTATGGATTAAAGCAAGCATCGCGGAGTTGGAACATCTGCTTTGACATCGTTATCAAAGAGTTTGATTTCGTCAAAAACCCAGATGAACCTTGTATCTACAAGAAGGTGGCAGAGAGTAAGGTTGTCTTCCTCGTATTGTACGTGGACGACATACTCTTGATAGGAAATGATATTCCTATGCTGCAATCGGTCAAGCTCTTCTTATCACAAAGATTCTCGATGAAAGATCTTGGTGATGCCTCCTGCATATTGGGAATTAGGATCTATAGAGATAGATCCAAACGGATATTGGGATTGTCCCAATCCAGGTACATTGACACCATACTAAAGAGGTTTAGTATGGAAGAATCCAAGCGTGGGAACTTACCCACGATCTCTGGAGTCACTCTCTCCAAAGAGATGTCTCCCAAGACTGATTTGGAGAGAGCTCGCATGCAAGGGATACCCTATGCTTCGGCTTTAGGCTCTATCATGTACGCGATGCTATGTACCAAACCCGATGTAGCATACTCACTAAGTGTAGTGAGCAGGTATCAAGCTGATCTTGGAGAGAGTCACTGGACAGCTGTGAAGAGCATTCTCAAGTACTTGCGAAGGACTAAAGAGATGCTCTTGGTGTATGGTAACGGAGAACTCCAAGTGGAGTCCTTTACCGATTCGAGCTTCCAAAGTGATAAGGACGACTCTAAGTCGCAGTCGGGATTTGTCTTTACCCTTTACGGAGGGGTGGTTAGCTGGAAGAGTTCCAAGCAGGAAACCGTGGCAGACTCGACGATGGAGGCTGAATACATCGCTGCCAACGATGCTGCCAAAGAGGCTGTCTGGATCAAGAAGTTCATTACTGAACTTGGAGTGGTTCCATCCATTGAGCATCCAATACCTTTGTATTGCGATAACAATGGAGCGGTGGCTTTAGCCAAGGAACCTAGGTCCCATCAGCGATCCAGGCATATTCTGAGGCGGTATCACCTGATCCGGGAGATAGTTGATCGCCGGGAGATCGAGGTCAGGAGGGTTGGCACGAAGAACAACACGGAGGATCCACTCACGAAGGCCATTCCCCAGATACAGTTTGAGAGACTCTTCGGGATGCTCGGTATGCGATACTACAGCAGCTGGCCCTAGTGCAAGTGGGAGATTGTTAGTTGTATGTATGCCCTAGAGGCCAGTATTATACAGATGATGTATTTTATATTGGATGCTTGGACATATATAGAGATGACTTTCTTGCTCGATATGATAGTATGCTATCTGGTTGCTCTTTATCTTAACATGTACACTTGTCTCTTTAAACTGTCTTATAGTTACATGTTGGTAAAGCCCTTAGGATGTGTACTTGACTACCTGGACTATGATGCAGATCATACTAGTGGGGACATGGTAGTCCATCGGTACATCCTTTAAGGTCCCTGGTCATGGGTGTATCGAGATGGGGCATCGATATACCAGTGTAGACTAGCGTATATGCTTCTCGACCCATGAGATGGACGATGGATGATCCCATATCCATTGGTGTTTGACATCAGAGATGGTATACGAGTGCTCAGTGGAGACTGGGTACACTGGACGGACTCGCCGAGAACTCCCAGATGGTATTATACCTCACGTCAGATGGCAGTTCTCAGGTGACACTTGTGCAGGTTAGTCTGTAGACCCGAGATCGTCATAGAGTCTTGTGTGATTCCCACTGTTCTTTGATCTCCACCTTACCACATCCATGAGGGCGTGCAAAACGGTGGTTTTTGGGTACAGTCCCGAGTCACATGGAGGCAATGAGCGATAGGAGGGGTTTCGTCTCTCCCGGTATTGGGGGTTGATGTTGCGCTGTGCTCGATTGGCCGTAACAGGGAAGTCACTGGCCAGGGCTGTTCAGAGATTTGCTGGTAAGTGTTACCAGTAGTTTCTTGACCCGTTATGAGCCTCACATCGGCACGACTTATCGGTTATTGGGGTCTGACGTTTACCACCCCTAGACTTGATATGCGACATATCAGACGAACAGACCGGACTGTACGGTAAGTGTTACTGGTTGGATTCACAGGAGTGTGAGCGGGCTTGCTCGTCGATCTTCTGATCGCTCAATACCCGGGTGGCCGTTACGTTTAGCAGACCGCTTGCGGCTTGTGGGTGCTTGATATGATTATCATCTGCTGCCGGCGTATTGACGAGTCTTTAGAGTCCTACACAGAGGTTTCCTGGCTCAAGCGAAACGAAATAGGAGCGCATATGAGATATGTGCGGGATCGAGAATAATGCGTGTATGTGATACCGTATTTCATTCTCGCGATGAATGTTTCGATTGGTTGTATGCGATATAACCTAGTTATCGAATCAAAGATTGATTCGATAAGTCGATTCATTTGGATACTAGTCGGTTATGTGCGACATGACCGGATCATTGAATCAAGTGTTGATTTAATGTATAATTATATATTTGATATATTACTTTGCATTAACTAGTATTGGTTCACTTTAAAAGGATTTTCTCACTTGATGTGCATATTGTATATGTGATATATTTTTGTGTGCACTTGTTTGTATCATGTTTGATGATACATACTCACTTGGGTTTGTGCAAAGAATTAAACCATGGTTAAGTTAATGATTAGGGTTTTGTTTATTTGCTTATTTATTTATTTATTTTTCCATTTTGGAAAAGATAAATAAGATATGGTGGCTTTCTTTGGATGCTTGTTGAAGCTTCATGAAGTTTTGAACAAGTCCACCATATTTGTCTCATGCTTAACCCTAACCATTCCCACTAACCATGGTCTATTCTTTACACCTAACCAAGGTTAGGATATGATAAGTATTCATTTCTTTTCTATTTTGAAATACTTTTGATCATATTCTATCTTCTTCTTCTTCTTCATCTTTAAGAAGAAAGCTTGCTACCATTAATGGCATGTTGAGTAAAAGAGTGATAAATCCAATTCTAAAGTGAACCCGCCTCCTATTTCTTTACCCTCTACCTCTTGCCAAGTAGTATAGGGTGTTTTCTTCACAAGTTTCACGACTTGGTGAAGTTGGAGCTTGATCTTGTGTTGCCTCGACGTAGATCATCTTTGGCATCGAAGCTGACGACCTAGCCCGCCCATTTCTCCGATGAAGCCGATGCAAGAGTCCGGGATTCGAGATGGACAGCGAGGGGACGTCTACATGGAGCTAAGCAAGTGGAGAACCGGATCTACAAAGGTTGTAGCCTCTTTCTTTTAGTTAAGATGTTAACTAGTTTCACTTTGTCGCCCAAACTCTAGTCAACGAATCCGTATTAGGGTTTCTCGGCACTTGTAAAATTTGAAATTGGCATGGTTGATGCCTTGTGAGACCTCTTTAGTGTGCCTAGGAACCCTACATTTATTTATCGTCTTTAGAGTTGTAATAAATGTAGATTTTATATTTGTGATATTTCTAGTGAAAATAACCTAATTTCATAATATAGGGTATTTAAATGCAATATTGAACTTGTATGGATTTCATGGTATTTTAATGTAAAGTGATCCTTGTGATTTTAAAAAAAAAGTTGGAATATTTATATTATTACAAAATAGATATTTTAATGATATATATATATATATATATTTATATAAAAATAAATTTTAATATATATTATATTTCTAGAAATCTTATTTTTCTTAAGAATTTCGTATTTTAAATCTCTTGAGACCGAATGCTCCTTGAGGAGTTCTGCATCTCGCACTACTAAGCCCAGGAATGTGCGATAATCCGCACCATCCCAGTCGGGTTTCCCAAAATGGGTTGTAACGGCGCTTTGCAAAGATTTGTAAAATACTTAATCTTTTTAGAAAACGGTTTTATTAGCAAATGGTATTTATTTGAAAGGTTTCGTTTTCCCGTATTTTAGGTACCCGAAAATATTGTGCTATGTTGCATATGAGTGTTGTGAGGAGGTAGGTCATTACCTCGTGATCTACTTAAAGGTATAACAAGTTTGTGATGTTTAAATGTCGAAATGAAACTATATAGTATTTTAGTGAAAAAGTACGGTAAAAGTTACAAAATGAATTAGATTATCGTGAAACTTGATCAACATGTTTATTAACGTTTAATAGTCAACATATAAGAGTTTTGTGTGAATGTATTTAAGAAAATGTTTGATTTTTAGAAAGAACCGAATCGGAAATCGGTTTAACTCCGATTCCGTCGGGCTTTGAAATTTCGTATTTTTAGAACAAAATTAGAGAAGAGGGAGGGGGACTTACGGGTTTACAAGTTAGGGATGAGGAAGAGGAAACGGAAGGAGGCACTGGTGCGTCGTTTCGTCGCCGGGAACTCCTAGGGTTGTCGCCGGAAAAATCGTCGGAGTTTTGCCCTTCGCTACTTCAAAAGTACACTAAGGTTCTAGGAAATTTCTTGAGAGTTTTGTTCAGAATTTTGGAGTGAGGGGTGTGTATGTAGGGGTTGTATTTATAGGGTAAGGCTAGAGTTAGGGTAAGTGAAAGATTGAAATGAAAAATGTGATAAAATGTATTAAAAGTGGAGTAATTGGTGTTTTAAAGGATCTCTGTTACTGGTCTAGGGATTTAAACTATGTAGGTGTGCAAGGGATCTCAAAAGTCACAACTTCCATGTTGATGACTCGGCGGTCCGGTCGAGTTCGGCCGGCGGCGGCGGCCCGAGTCAGCAGGTCCGCCGGCCGATTCGGCCGAGTCCGGCCTAGTCAGGCGGTCGGAAGGTCCCCCGTCGGTTGGTTATCTCACCGGTGCAGTTAGTTTACAGGGTGTAGTAGGGTTTTTGTGAGATATGCACGTGTAAATCCTTGGTATTCTAAAAATTCAAAATAAAATAATATTAAAAATAATGTGGGGTATGGGATTTGAACTCTGATGGCTTGGTTCAGCAGTGCAAGGTCTTACCGGTAAGCTACAATCTCTTTCTTGTAATTAATTAGCAAAAAAAAATATTTATTGTACTCACAGAAAATGCAAATACCCCAAGTATACATTAATTTTTAAACAAATTTTTTTGTACACTAAAATTGGAGTTGTTACAGTCTACCCTCCTTACAAAAATTTCGTCATCGAAATTTACAACTTTTATTTCAGGACTAGTTTACAAAGAGGTGAGGATATTTTGCACGCATTTCATCTTCTCTTTCCCAAGTTGATTTTCCTGGAGTGTTTTTTCTCCACATCACTCGAACCAAGTTGACTTTCTTATTCCGAAGTGACTTCACTTTCCTGTCCAGGATCTCAACAGGTTGTTGCTCACAAGATAAGTCGGGCTGTATAATGAGCTCGGAATGATCAAGAACATGGCTGGGGTCACTCACATACCTTCTGAGTTGGGATATGTGGAACACATTATTCCTTCCTTCCAATGAAGGTGGAAGTGCTAAGCGGTATGCCATTTCGCCGACTCGTTCGAGTATGTTGAACGGTCCAATGTATCTCGGACTTAGCTTTTCCTGTCTTCCAAATCGGATCACTCCACGATTCGGAGATATCTTTAAGAACACGTGATCTCCTGGATGGAACTCCAAGTGACGTCGCTTTGCATCAGCCCAATGTTTCTGTCAATCTTGGGCTATACGCGTTCTTTCTCTGATAGTACGAACCACATCAACAGTTGCTACTATCATCTCAGGTCCAAGAAGTTCCCTATCTCCGATGTCATCCCAACTTAATGGCGATCGACACTTCCTTCCATACAGTGCTGCAAAAGGTGCCATTCCTATGCTTGCTTGATAGCTGTTGTTGTACGAATACTCCACAAGATGTAGGTGATCTTCCCACGATCCTTTGAAGTCTAACATACATGCTCTGAGTATATCCTCCAAGATCTGAATAGTTCGCTCAGACTGACCATCTGTTTGTGGATGATAAGCCGTGCTGAAGTTCAAACTTATTCACAAGCTTGCTTGCAGACTCTACCAAAATTGCGATCTGAACCTGGTGTCACGATCGGAGACAATGCAGACCGGTACTCCATGAAGTCTCACAATTTCCTGTATGAGTTCATGGGTATCAGAGATAGTACATATTTAAAGAGTTTAAATCTTAAGTAGATTATTACCTCCATGTACTTCTTTGCTAATTTCTCAGTTGATTGGCCAACTCGGAATGGGATGAAGTGAGCCGACTTTGTGAGCTGATCCACAATGACCTATACTGCATCGTTACCCTTTGTGCTGCGAGGAAGAGCAGTCAAAAAATCCATCGTGATGTGTTGCCACTTCCATTCTGGGATTGGTAACGGTTGAAGTAATCCAGCTGTCCTGTGATGTTCAGCCTTTACTTACTGACACACCAAACATTTTGCGACGCTTCTGGCTACTTCACGCTTCATTCCATGCCACCAGTAATTCTGACGTAGATCTTTGTACAACTTTGTACCTCCAGGGTGTACTGAGTAGGGAGAGCTGTGAGCTTCTTTCATTAACTCTTCCCGAACAGAACCTTTTGGTACACATAATCTGTTGCCGTATCTCAAAGATCTGTCTTCATGGATGATGAAGTCTGTTCTGAGTCCATTCTCCACTTGTTCTCTGATCTTTTGCAACTTAGCATCACTTGCTTGAGCTGCTTTGATCTGATTGACAATTGTTGATTGAACTTGTAAATTTATCAAATTTGAAGTGTTACCTGGCATGACTACCTCAATCTCCATCTGATGCAAGTCCTGTTATAGCTTCCACCGAGCGGTGAGATGCATTGCTAATGGTTGACGACTAAGAGCATCTGGAACCACATTCACCTTCCCTGGGTGATATTGCAGGTTGATGTCAAAGTCCGCCATGAGTTCTAACCATTGTCTCTGCCGCATATTCAACTCTTTCTGAGTAAACACATATTTCAGACTCTTGTGATCTGTGTATATGTTCACTCGTTCACCAAGAAGATAATGGCGCTAAATCTTGAGAGCAAAGATGATGGCTGCCAATTCCAAATCATGCGTCGGATAATTGCGCTCATGGGTCTTCAGCTGTCTTGAAGCATAAGCCACAGCCTTACCGTGCTGATGTTGAACACATCCTAATCCCTTAGCGGATGCATCTCAATGCACTTCAAAACCTCCAGATTGGTCCGGTATAACGAGAATAGGCGCTGATGTCAACCTTGACTTGAGTTCTACGAAAACTTGTTCGCATGCTTCTGACCACACAAATTCTTCATCTTTACGTGTGAGCTTGGTCAAGAGTGTTGCTATCTTTGAAAAGCCTTCAATGAACCTTCTGTAATATCCAGCTAAACCGAAGAAACTCCAAATGTCCTTCACTAACTTTGGTGTCGGCCATTCGCTTACTGCTGAAACTTTCGCTGGATCCACAGAGATTCCTTCTCCTGATACGATATGTCCAAGAAAACCAACTTGATTTAGCTAAAACTCGTATTTGCTGTACTTAGCATATAATTGATGTTGTCGTAGAGTTTTCAGGACAATTCGTAGGTGCTCGGCATGTTCTTTCCGACTCTTGGAATATACCAGGATGTCGTCGATGAAGATGACAACGAACCTGTCTAAGTACTTCCGGAAAACTTGATTCATCAGGTTCATGAATATTGCTGGTGCGTTGGTCACTCTAAATGGCATTACTAGAAATTCGTAATGCCCATAACGAGTTCTGAAAGCCGTTTTTTGAATATCAGCTTCCTTGACCTTCACCTGATGATAACCTGAACGAAAATCTAATTTAGAGAAAACACAAGATCCACTTAGCTGATCGAATAAATCGTCGATACGCGGGAGTGGATACTTGTTCTTTATCGTTACTTCGTTCAAGACTCTATAATCGATGCATATTCTGTATGAACCTTCCTTCTTCTTCACAAGTAGTACTGGTGATCCCCAACTTGAAGTGCTGAGACGAATCCATCATTTCGCCAATAATTCGTCCAACTGAGTTCGTACTTCTTTCAAAACTTCCGGACTTAAATGATAAGGTGCTTTGATCACCGGTTGTGCTCCTGGTACTAAATCAATGCTGAATTTAAGAGCTCGATCGGGAGGCAAACCTGATATATCATCAGGAAACACATCGTCGAACTCTCGAACCACTTCTGGCCTTGATTCTTCCTCCGCTTGAGTTGCTGCATTCACTGCCTTTCTTGGCTTCGCTTTGTATATACTTGGTTCCAGTGTACGGTCACCACTTTTAAAATAGAAGACTAGATGGTCTGGAATCTCGAATACTACCATCCCTTGACGACAGTCGATGGTAGCATAAAAATTTTCGATCCAATCCATACCTAGAACCACATCGAAGTTCGGTATGTCCAGCACTTTGAAGGCAGCGTAGAATTCTCTGCTGCAGACGACTACTGGACACAAGCTGTATCCCATTGTTGCCTTTAGAACGCCATTTCCTGAACTGACATTCCAGCTGGATACAAGTGGTGTGACTGGAATCGCATGAGTTCGGACGAACCGTTGCGACATAAAACAGTGAGATGCTCCAGTATCAAAGAGTGCTAGTGCAGGTAATGAAGCTACTAAGATTGTACCTAAGGTATGTGGGATATGTTTTAGGTGTAGGTAAAGGTATGTAGATAGGTAGTAAGACTGAAAGAAAATTTGAGAAAGAAAGGTTACCAGTGATAACTTGGCCAGTGGCCTCAGCTTCTTCCACGGTTGTCATGACCCGAAATTGGCACGTGACGGCCCTAATACTACGCAACGCCTACAGACGTAACGCAGTAAAAGAAAGCCAAAACCCAGAAATCTAAACCATTAAAAGATAAGAAAAGATAATAGAAGTTTTGAAACATTTCAAATCACAACCCAAATTCTTTAAAAGCCCAACTTATTTTCTTTAAAATTTTGGCAGCACCTCCTTTGTGAAAACTAGCCCCAACAATGGGCACAACATAAATATAAATAAAGCATCCCCAAACGGGAGCAAATACACGCCCAAAGGCGGAAAACAACCACCACAACAAATATACGATGCCGAAGCGAACAAATAAAAGACGATAGAAAGGAAAATGTATAAAAGACAACAAGTCACAAATAATATACAATATCGTCCTCACCAAGTCTCTAAATCAACAAAATAATAGTAGATGGAGAGTACAAGGATACAACGAATATACAATACAACAATACGGATAACCACAAAACCCACCTAAGCAAAACTGCACACTATGAGCTGAAGCGGTATCCGGAGCAAAAGATGATCAGATAGATGAATAGCCAGCCTCGACTACTCTTGGGAACATCCTGCAAAACAACTGTGGCACAACGGGGGTGAGTTACCAACTCGTGAATAGTAAATAACATATGCAGGTAATCGCAAGTATGCTCGTACAGCGTGAATCTAACATATGCAATTAATAGCAATAACATGTCATATGAATGCAATAATCATGAAAAGTACACTAGCAGGTACAACTAATACATGAAGCAATAATAATATGACAATCAGTATGCAATAATGATATGAAAATGTGTATATGCAACAATCATGAAAGGTACACTAACAGGTACTACTAATACATGAAACAGTATATAACCAATAAATGTGGAGTATGGAATAAAATATGTCATTTCCACGGAATCCTGATATCGTGGTAGGATCACAATCCATCAAGACAATCCAAATTCCAATTTCTTCAAATCAGCCCCCAAATTGGCTCTCATATCATATAAGTCTCATAAATCTTTAATGTACAATATCGAATAAATCTCCTATATCGTGAATGTACAAAATCAAGTGAATCTCATATATCTTTTATGTACAATATCAAGTAATCTCAAATGTTCTAAATCCAATATCAAGTGAATCTCTTATATCCTAAGTATATTTGTATGAATAAATATGATGAAGTATATAAATTTATATGTATAAATATATACAATATCGAGCACATAGGCCCCTCACATCGACCATATAGGCCCCTCACATCGACCATATAGGCCCCGAGCACATAGGCCCCACTCATCGACCATATTGGCCCCTCACATCGAGCACATAGGCCCCGAGCACATAGGCTCCACTCATCGACCATATAGGCCTACTCATATAATGAATAATTATATTGCATATATCATCATGATGATATATGTTGTAAGTATATATATATATATATATATATATATATATATATATCAGCGTCCCATACCACTGATATATATATATACGATGGGTATACATACATAAATATCAGTGTCCCAGACTACTGATATATATATATACGATGGGTATACATATATATCAGCGTCCCATACCACTGATATATATACGCAGGAGTAAAACAATCCAAAAAACATCAAATGAAAACCACATCTCAATGCGAAAATCCATGAATATAATATATGCAATATAAAACTGAAATGTAAGCATATAAAGGAAAAGCCGCTAATTAACATCAAGTAAAGGTAAATATGTAGCTGTAACTGATATATGTGTAACATACAGGTGTAGCAAGGTATATGTATCTACCTATAAGAAATGATAAAGTATACCTCCCCGGGTATAAGTGGAATATGTGAGCAAGGTATACCTGTAGGTATATCGTAAAGTGTATATGTACCTATCACTAATGGTACAATACTCTATAGGTATACAGGTATGCTAAATGTCATATGTGATAAGAAATATGAATCAATGTCACAATGTCCCTAACCAAGCAATATAATATCTATAAGTGGTTTGTGTGTGACATGGCAATTATTGACGGTGTGTGTAGCATACAATCCGTGCTCGTGCAACATGAATCGTCAATAATATGTGCAATGTCCTACGGCTACTAGTCCAAGCACAACAATATCTAAGTAATAGGGTAAATACGCAATTCTAAATATAACATAGAATATACGACAGGTATTAACATTCCTAGCCCAGACGCATAACGCCATGCGGGCGATTCCCCTGTAGATGTTAAATCTACTCACCTGGTCCGTGCTACACGTAGCCGACCACCTGCTTTCCTTTCATTGCTGCGTCCGATGTATCTGCCTGCGAACTTGGAAATTACACAAGAAATCCATATATAAGCAAAATATCTCGCAAAACGCGATATCGAAACCAAACAAGAAACTCGTGTCGCGAACTAAACGCGCGTGTGTACGATACGCTAAAACGTGTGTATACGCGTCTAAAACTACCCCGACATGTCGCGACACGCTGGATCACAGAACCCACTCACGTATCGCGCGTATCGCGCAAATAAAATGTATTAGAAAAGTGATATATGGTCCCAGATTTTGATACAGGTAAAATATCACAAAATTGCACATGCCAAAACACTGGAAAACACAGCAGACTACTCTAGTCAAAATCCCAGCACCTATCTCCCCCATCTGGCCGCAATTTACAGCCAGAAAGAATAAAATTGCGACCTGGGTGTAGGGTTAGGGCCTCATGCTTGGTGTGTGTAGTCTAGACCTAGTATACATACTCCAGTTTCCTCAATTTTTCTCTGAAGGAGCCGGGTCACAAGTAGATTACAGAAAGCTACAATTTCACTTTAAAACCATAAATTTGGCACAAAAAGGAAACCTAGGGTATTTTAGTGAAATATGGGGTTAGTCTCAGTTAAAGTGGCCCTAATAACACTTAACTAGGCTAGGCTAACCAATAAAATCATCCCCTAACCAAAAGTCCACACAATTCACCATAATTAGCACAAAATCACACATTTTACACTAACCGAAGCTATCTACACATAAGTTTAGCAAGCTAGGAATTCAAGCCTAAGAAGTATACCTCACTTGACCCTAGGCACAAGGAGAAGGAGAAGAACTGAGTTGCTGTTGCTGCTTGCTACTGCAGGTGTTGCATGTTGCTGTTGCTGATGCTGCCTGTGCTGCTGCTGATGCCTCTGCTGCTGATGATGATGATACCTTTGCTGCTGCTGCTGATGGTGTGTGTGTGTGGGTGAGAGAATGAGAGAAATGAGAGTGAGAATGAGAATGAGAGCAAACAATTCAAACCCCCCATCTCACTCTCTCTCTTCATTAAATGGGCATGGCTCATGCCATGTTGCCCCATGCTCTTCTCTCTCTCTTTCAACAAAAGAAAATCATTTTCAAATCCTTTTTCATTTTTCTTTTAAAAACAACCATACAAAATTAAAACCCAAAACACTTAATAAAACTATTAAACTAGATTAAGGCAACTGGGTTAATCCACCATGATGGCTAATCATGGTTTAACCCCATTTTAAAACCCTAGTTAACATGCACATGTGTGTGCAAGCCTAGGAAAATTCTAATAAAATATTCATTAAATAGGATAAAATATTTGAAAATTAATTTGGTAAACTTTTTATTAAAAACCATATATTAAAATATAATTAGCCACTAAACACATCCTAAGGTGTTACAATTTTCCCCCCTTACAGAAATTCATCCCCGAATTTAAAAATATACTGCTACGCGTACCTTCAAGGAGATGAGGGAACTTCTTCCGCATCTCGCCCTCGGCCTCCCAAGTGATCTCTTCACCATTCGGGCTGCGCCAAAGCATCTTCACTGATAGCAAGACCTTCGATCGAAGTTTCTTCACCTGCCGGTCCAATATCACGACTGGCCGCTCGGTGAATGAAAGATCGCGCTCGAGCTAAATGGTCTGGTGCTGAATCAAGTGAGAAAGGTCATGAAGATAATTGCAAAGTATTGACACAAAAAAATACGGGGTGAATACTCAATAATCTGGGCGAAAGTGCCGAATTAAAGGCAAAAAAACTAACTGGCTTATAGGATCTCAAAAGGACCTACAATTCTGGGATAAGCTTCCCAAAACTCAACAAGTCATTTATCGGAAAAATCCGTAAGAATACATGATCTGCCACTGCGAACTCAAGCCTACGACCAACACGGTCGACATAAGACCTCTGTCCGCAATGAACAATTCTCATCCTGACCTAAAACAACTGGATCATCTCCGAAGTCTCTAGACTAGCTGGGGTCCAAAATCCTACTTACGCAGAGTCAGAAAAACAATAGGCTGGTGATCGACACGACCTAACCCCTAAACCTAAAGGTGGCCAATTGGAACACTTCCCGATAACTGCTATCAAGAAGTATCCTAACGATGGCAAGTGACGATCCCAACTGCCGAAAACAATTAATACATACGCACAAACTTAACAAAGAACAACTGAGCAAACTGAGTATAACCGGACAACAAGAATCCGATTGGAGTCACACCCTGACTAAACCTGGGTAGGCACCATAACGAAATTTGTGGAGATCTGCTCCCACTCCCTCTTCGGAACGGTTAAAGGTTGCAACTCTCCAGCCGGTCTCAGATGCTCAACCAAAACACACAACAAGACAGACATCTTGAAACGAAACCCAAAACTTTTCTTTACATCCTTGCCCACCCGTAACCATCTCACAGGTCACATCAATGCTGGTGGAACTTGAATGAGTACAGAGAGTTGACTGATGTGCTTGCTCTAGGATTTCGCGTCTCTCCCCAATAATGTCAGGTACACAAACGCATCCCTAAACTTAGCATACTATTGTCATAAATCAAGGACTCCGAATCATTACCCAGCCGAGTAGGCTCAAGTATCACTGACGAACGAGCATCGGCGAGCAGTGCCTCACGAAAGCGATTAAGGAAAAACTGGTCGGGCGCGGACATGAGCAAGCTGTCCTCTCAGTAGAGACGAACTGAAGTTGTACGCAACGATCACACAAGAACTGTAAATCTGTAGAAGACTATCTCAACAATCAAAATCCGCTGCAGGAAGATGTACATTAAGCTCTGGTGGTCCGTGAAAATCCGACAAGACTCTCGAACCAGTAGTGTCTCCAAATATCCAACGCAAAACCACCGTGGCCATCTCCAGATCATGAGTGGGATATCCTTCTCGTACTTCTTCCAAATGTAGGGAAGCAAAAGCGATAACTCCATAGTGTCACCTCTGTACACACCCGAGCCCCACTCGTGAAACATCACAGTTAACAACAAGGTCGCCCGAACCAGGAAGCAAAGAAACAACTGATGCAGTTGTTAACCGAATCTTCAACTGCCGAAAACTCCGCACACATGCCTCAGTCCAAAGAAAAGAAACCTCCATTCCGGTCAATTTAGTCAACGGTGCAGCACTACTCTAGCAATCCTACACGAAACGGCGGTAAAAACCTGCTAAGCCCAAAAATCCGCGGACCTCCGTCCTGCACACAAGTCTGGGCATAAGCTATAAGGTCTCGATCTTTCTCGGAACCATACGAAAACCGTCTCCCGTAACTACAAGACCTAGGAATCAACACAAACAAGCCTGAAAGAACACTCCGAGAATCTAGCAAACCGCTGGGGCTCTCCCAATGTTTGCAAAATAAATCCTCAAGTGCTACTCCTGTCCTTCAAGACACATTAAATAGACCAGAATGTCGTCAATAACACAACAAAAACTGGTCGAGGAACGGCCTGAAAAAATCTGGTTCATCATATCTACGAATGCTGCTAGGGCATTGGTGAGTCCAATGACACCACCAAAAAACACAAAGCCCATAGCACGCACAAGACAGTCTTCGGAATGTCATCACTCCGAATCCGCAACAATGATGACCTGATCCTGAACAAACTTAGAAAATGTCTCGCACTCTGGAGCTGATCGAAGAAATCGTCAATGCGAGATAAAGGATACCTATCCGCACCGTAAGCCGGTTCAATTGACGGTCCGTCGATACACAACCTCAAACTGCCATCTTTCTTCTTGACGAACAGAAATAGGAGCTCCTCAAGGCGAAACACTCAGACGCACGAAACTTCCCAATAAACAACTCTGCAGCTGATCCTTTAGCTCCCTATGCTTTGCTGGCTCATCTGGAACAAACGTCGGAAAACTCTCGCACGAAAGAAAACCGGTCCAACAAACCAACTGTGGCTACGGTATCACGAATGAACACCAAGAATCCAGGACATCTCCTCAAAAGCCGACTAGCAAAAAGGCTGAATTCAAGCTGTGAGAGGCGGCACAACTATCCACCTGCACAACAAGAACTGACTCGCCGGGGAAAACAAAACCTGACTGTTTCCTCACGGTAGTCCACAGACGCCTAGCACGTAGCTAACCAGTCTATGCCCAGGAGAACGTCAAACCCAACATCTCTTGAAGGATCAAAACGACGGACGAATCCCCTACCCGATTGGCATACAACTGAAATACGTGTTGCGCAACAAAAGAATCGCTGACAGAAATTAACACAACAAACGGCTGATCTACCTAACACGACTCTCGTCCCAACCACGGCACAAGGTGTGAAAAACAAACAAATATATCAAAAGAACATACGAATTAAGGATACCTGAAAACTCAGCATTGGACGCTCGCGTGTCCCGATGAGTAGAAGCAAACTCTCGTGTCTGCCCCCTACTCGCAACTGGCTGAACTCCTCCTCTGCTAGACTGACCCCTCTGAGCGAACCTTCCACATCCACGACCTCTCTGAATACGACCCTGACGCGGTGTTAGGGAACAATTTCTGATATAGTAATGAAGGCTCCCGCACCGTAGCATCCAGAATAACGCTGCTGACCCCCTGGGGTTGAGAGCTGAATGACTGTCCTCGTCCTAAGCCTCTGCTACTCCCGTGACGGTCATGAAATCTGTCTCGACGACTAAATCTCTGTCTCTGGGCTGGTACACCGGTACGAGTCCTCCACTGTTCCGGAACTCGCAGAGTCTCTGGAATATGTGCCTCGTCAACTGGAGCTGCATCCACTGGTGCTATGTAGGTGACGGACTGCTGCATGCTGATCGCAAGAAAAAACTGAGTAACAGGGGTGACAACCTCCTGTCGCTGCGCTCTAACGGCCTTAACCAATGAGCTCATCGTCTGGCGCAAGTCTTGCATCTCTGCCACAAGCCTAGCGAGCTGATCTGTCGAAGGCGGATCCATCTGCACCTGTGCAACTAGAGTGCCATCCTAGTCAGTGCTCGTCTCACCCGAACCAACTCTGACCTCGGCCCTCGCTGCGTCGCTCTGAGTCCCCATAGTCATCGGCGGCAAGGCTATAAATGGAAATAAGATTCGATAAGAATACGGAAATCGAATCACAAGGATATGAATCATCAAAGAAGGAATTTCAAGCAATGTACTTAGGTCACTTTAGGCGAAGTACCGCATCATGAGTATGCTGCAGACATACACACACTACGTTACTCTGCTTAAGCTACCTACTCCATCATACCAAGATCATCCTCCACTCCGAAAGGTAAAACCTAGCGCTCTGATACCAACTTTGTCATGACCCGAAATTGGCACGTGACGGCTCTAATACTACGCAACGCCTATAGACGTAACGCAGTAAAAGAAAGCCAAAACCTAGAAATCTAAACCATTAAAAGACAAGAAAAGATAATAGAAGTTTTGAAACATTTGAAATCACAACCCAAATTCTTTAAAAGCCCAACTTATTTCCTTTAAAATTTTGGCAGCACCTCCTTTGTAAAAACTAGCCCCAAAAATGGGTACAACATAAATATAAATAAAGCATCCCCAAACGGGAGCAAATACACGCCCAAAGGCGGAAAACAACCACCACAACAAATATACGACGCCGAAGCGAAGAAATAAAAGACGATAGAAAGGAAAATATATAAAAGACAACAAGTCACAAATAATATACAATATCGTCCTCACCAAGTCTCTAAGTCAACAAAATAATAGTAGATGGAGAGTACAAGGATACATCGAATATACAATACAACAATACGGATAACCACAAAACCCACCTAAGCAAAATTGCACACTATGAGCTGAAGCGGTATCCGTAGCAAAAGATGATCAGATAGATGAATAGCCAGTCTCGACTACTCTGGGGAACACCCTGCAAAACAACTGTGGCACAACGGAGGTGAGTTGCCAACTCGTGAATAGTAAATAACATATGCAGGTAATCGCAAGTATGCACGTACAGCGTGAATCTAACATATGCAATTAATAGCAATAACAGGTCATATGAATGCAATAATCATGAAAAGTACACTAGCAGGTACAACTAATACATGAAGCAATAATAATATGACAATCAGTATGCAATAATGATATGAAAATGTGTATATGAAACAATCATGAAAGGTACACTAACAGGTACTACTAATACATGAAACAGTGTATAACCAATAAATGTGGAGTATGGAATAAAATATGTCATTTCCACGGAATCCTGATATCGTGGTAGGATCACAATCCATCAAGACAATCCAAATTCCAATTTCCTCAAATCAGCCCCCAAATTGGCTCTCATATCATATAAGTCTCACAAATGCTTAATGTACAATATCGAATAAATCTCCTATATCCTGAATGTACAAAATCAAGTGAATCTCATATATCTTTTATGTACAATATCAAGTAATCTCAAATGTTCTAAATCCAATATCAAGTGAATCTCTTATATCCTAGGTATATTTGCATGAATAAATATGATGAAATATATGAATTTATATGTATAAATATATACAATATCGAGCATATAGGCTCCGAGCACATAGGCCCCTCACATCGACCATATAGGCCCCTCACATCGAGCACATAGGCCCCAAGCACATAGGCTTCACTCATCGACCATATAGGCCCCTCAAATCGAGCACATAGGCCCCGAGCCCCACTCATCGACCATATAGGCCCCTCACATCGAGCACATAGGCCCCGAGCACATAGGCCCCACTCATCGACCATATAGGCCCACTCATATAATGAATAATTATATTGCATATATCATGATGATATATATATATATATATATATATATATATATATATATATATATATATATATCAGCGTCCCATACCACTGATATATATATACGATGGGTATACATACATATATATCAGCGTCCCTTACCACTGATATATATATATATATATACGATGGTTATACATATATATATATATATATATATATATATATATATATATATATATATATATCAGTGTCCCATACCACTGATATATATACGCAGGAGTAAAACAATCCAGAAAACATCATATGAAAACCATATCTCAATGCGAAAATCCATGACTATAATATATGCAATATAAAACTGAAATGTAAGTATATAAAGGAAAAGCCACTAATTAACATCAAGTAAAGGTAAATATATAGCTGTAACTGATATATGTGTAACATACAGGTGTAGCAAGGTATAGGTATCTCTACCTATAAGAAATGATGAAGTATACCCCCCGAGTATAGGTGGAATATGTGAGCAAGGTATATCTGTAGCTATATCGTAAAGTGTGTATGTACCTATCACTAATAGTACAATACTCTATAGGTATACAGATATGCTAAATGTCATATGTGATAAGAAATATGAATCAATGTTACAATCTCCCTAACCAAGAAATATAATATCTATAAGTGGTTTGTGTGTGACATGGCAATTATTGACGGTGTGTGTAGCATACAATCCGTGCTCGTGCAACATGAATCGTCAATAATATGTGCAGTGTCCTACGGATACTAGTCCAAGCACAACAATATCTAAGTAATAGGGTAAATGCGCAATTCTAAATATAACATAGAATATGCGACTGGTATTAACATTCCTAGCCCAGACGCATAACGCCATGCGGGCGATTCCCCTGTAGATGTTAAATCTACTCACCTGGTCGCGTGCTACACGTAGCCGACCACCTGCTTCCCTTTCATTGCTGCGTCCGATGTATCCTCCTGCGAACCTGGAAATTACACAAGGAATCCATATATAAGCAAAATATCTCGCAAAACGCGATATCGAAACCAAACGAGAAACTCGCGTCGCGAACTAAACGTGTGCGTGTACGATACGCTGAAACGTGTGTATACGCGTCTAAAACTACCCCGACATGTCGCGACACGCTGGATCACAGAACCCACTCACGTATCGTGGGTATCGCGCAAACAAAATGTACTTGAAAAGTGATATATGGTCCCAGATTTTGATACAGGTAAAATATCACAAAATTGCACATGCCAAAACACTGGCAAACACAGCAGACTACTCTAGCCAAAATCCCAGCACCTATCTCCCCCATCTGGCCGCAATTTACGGCCAGAAAGAATAAAATTGCAGCCTGGGTGTGGGGTTAGGAGCTCGTGCTTGGTGTGTGTAGTCTAGACCTAGTATACATGCTCCAGTTTCCTCAATTTTTCTCTGAAGGAGTCGGGTCACAAGCAGATTACAGAAAGCTACAATTTCACTTTAAAACCATAAATTTTGCACAAAAAGGAAACCTAGAGTATTTTAGTGAAATATGGGTTTAGTCTCAGTTAAAGTGGCCCTAATAACACTTAACTAGGCTAGGCTAACCAATAAAATCATCCCCTAACCAAAAGTCCACACAATTCACCATAATTAACACAAAATCACACATTTTACACTAACCGAAGCTATCTACACATAAGTTTAGCAAGCTAGGAATTCAAGCCTAAGAAGTATACCTCACTTGACCCTAGGCACAAGGAGAAGGAGAAGAACTGAGTTGCTGCTGCTGCTTGCTACTGCAGGTGCTGCATGTTGCTGCTGCTGCTGCATGAAGCTGCTGCTGATGTTGCCTGTGCTGCTGCTGATGCCTCTGCTACTGCTGCTGATACCTCTGCTGCTGCTGCTGATGGTGTGTGTGTGTGGGTGAGAGAATGAGAGAAATGAGAGTGAGAATGAGAATGAGAGCAAACAATTCAAACCCCCCTTCTCTCTCTCTCTCTTCATTAAATGGGCATGGCTCATGCCATGTTGCCCCATGCTCTTCTCTCTCTCTTTCAACAAAAGAAAATCATTTTCAAATCCTTTTTCATTTTTCTTTTAAAAACAACCATACAAAATTAAAACCCAAAACACTTAATAAAACTATTAAACTAGATTAAGGCAATTGGGTTAATTCACCATGATGGCTAATCATGGTTTAACCCCATTTTAAAACCCTAGTTAACATGCACATGTGTGTGCAAGCCTAGGAAAATTCTAATAAAATATTCATTAAATATGATAAAATATTTGAAAATTAATTTGGTAAACTTTTTATTAAAAACCATATATTAAAATATAATTAGCCATTAAACACATCCTAAGGTGTTACAACGGTCATCGTGAAAGTCTGGAGCCGTGGTACATTCCTCCTGGCCTGAGGAGCATTCCTCGGAACGTTCCTTTGAGCTTGATGGAACTGATGAGGAAGAGGTGCAGCTTGTGGTCCTCTATGTGGTGGAGCAGGTAGTGCAAGTCTTGGAGCAGGTGCCTGAAGAGCTGGTCGCTACGGATAGGTAATTGCTGGCCTGGGTGCAGTTACTGGGTTTTGTCTTTAGGGACAAGATCCAATATCATGAGCAGCTGAGCCGCAGATTAAGCAAAGACGGTTGGCTCGCCGACAGTCTTTCATCATATGCTCAGTTCTCTTGCAGTAGGTACAAAAGGCTAGGCTAGGACGGTTGTTTGGTACTCCCGGTCGCCTTGGCACAAAAGGTGGCCTTGACAAGGCTCCTCCTGCCATCTGGTTGGCAGGGCACTTAAATCCAGCAGATTGTGGTCTTCCCCTCGTCTTTACTACTGCCTCATAACGGCGGGCAGCTTTCATAGCCGAGTCATGAGTGGAAAATCTCCTATGGCCAGTGCAGCCTGGATTTCCGAATCTAAACCCTGTTGAAATCGACGGGCTCTGATCTCATCCGTCGGTATCAGGTGTGCCGCAAATCTGTTTAAAATATGGTGTTAGCTGTGTAATATGTGATATATTGAAAAATTGAATTATTGAGACATATCTTACCGACTGAGCATGGTGAACTTAGCGTCATACTCATCTACCGACTTGGTCCACATCGAACCTTGTTGCAGATGTATGAACTGCTGTTCCATATCGAACTTGGCAGTCTCAGAGAACTACTTAGTGTCGAACATGTCGCAGAAAGTCTTCTATTCGATTGGGGGTTCAAGACGGCTTTCTTCCGCCTTCCACCAGTTCCGTGCATTGTCCGTGAACTGTAATTTTGCAACACGAACCCAAGCTATTTCTGGCACTTGTGCCGCTGCAAGATCATCCTCGATACTCTGAGCCCATTCCTCAGCTTCCAGTGGGCTCCCCTTTCCTGAGAACTGTTTGGGATGTAAAGCTCTGAATTGCTTCACCCCAGGTGCTTCAGCCTCGTGACGGTTCAAGAGCTGCTGCTGTCCCTCTAGGAGGCTGCGGATTGCCTCAAGCAGAACCGTTTGCTCGTTGGGTGGAGCAGGAATGGCAGGTGTGATTGGTAATGGAGGTGGAGTGCTGTTGAAGTTGGTGCTGGTGTTGTTTGGGGAATTCATAACCTTGAAAGAAAAATTTAGGTTAGGACAGATTCAAAATATATGGAATGATAAGATTCAAGAAATATGAATTGTAAAGAATGTTTTAGTTGCTGGTTCTTGTGTTATATTGCTTAGGTTGTTCATGCAGAACATAACTGTATGGTAGTGTTCCATACAGCTTTGACCTCCATGGGCCACCAACAAAACCTGTCACGCCCCTCTTCCCAGTATATGGGCAGAGGACGCGACGAGGCCGCTACGTATTTACTCTGAAGTAAATACGCTAAGCGTACTAAGCAATATAAAAATAAATGCATAAGAGACAAGATATAATAAAACAGCAACTTTATTTATTCACATTCTTTTTGTACAATGCATGGAAAAGTAAATACATCTGAAAGAAAGCAATGCCTAAACAATGGCATAACAGAAAAGGAAAAAGTACTGAAATAAAAGTGTACAATATAGCTAGAGCTCTGGATCGTATGCAAGCAGGTCCAAGTCCTCTCTAGTAGGCTCAATCTCTAGAAGATCCGAATCACCTGACGACATTCAAAGAAAAAGAAAGAGAATGTCGTCAGCGAACAAATCGTTCGGTAAGTCCCAAGGATAAGGGAGAAATAGAATAGACAGAAAGAGAAGATAGCTTTTAAAGTTGTATCATATGAGTATTTAGTGTTAACGCTGTTGTTTGTAACTTGGTATAGAAGGATACCAGTGTATACGAGAGAAGTTTCTATATGCTAGAGACTAGGGCAAACGGAATGTACAAGGAACCATTATGCCACGGTACAACAGCAACGGAATATAGGTTAAGTGTCTTAATCTTGCAGTCTCGTGCCACTTCTAACATCTTCCGCACCAATCTACCCCTTAAACCACGCGAAGTATTGTTTTGTTTGTATTGTATTACAACTTGTATTGTCTTATAATATAGGTCATTCAATTGGATGACTTGCCGAAACCATGATATCAGTAAATGGATGTAACTGGAGAATCATGGATGTAACTGAAGAATCATGTAATTGGAAGTATATCCATGGTTCGGTTCGGTCAATACAGATTGAATAGATTGAATAGTTTGAATATATGGATTCATAGATTCATATTGAATTATAATACTGTAGATTTGTACTTGAATCATATTCAAGTCAGATTCTTAAGAAGGGACTCAGTCTGAGTCAGAACAATTAGAAAAGAAATTGAAGTCCTGATTGTTTTGATGTTATCGGTAACCGCTGCACATGGGCGGCAGGATTTGTGTCTTTTTCAAAGACGATTACCGTGTTGATAACATCGTTGTTAAATTGTCTATCTTAAATAGGTAAGCACACACTTCTCCGGCTCCCCGAGGCTCAAGAGATTGGTTCCGCTTAAACCTATATTTACTAGGGTCCTTAGAGTAATTTATAGAACTTGAGGGGGTTTTATATAAAAATACTTTTGTATAATTTTCAAATACACCCCAAGTATTTATTTATCGTCTTTAGAATTGTAATAAATGTAGATTTTATATTTGTGATATTTCTAGTGAAGATAACCTAATTTCATAATATAGGGTATTTAATTGTAATATTGAACTTGTATGGATTTCATGGTATTTTAATGTAAAGTGATCCTTGTGATTTTAAAAAAAAAGCTGGAATATTTATATTATTACAAAATAGATATTTTAATGATATATATATATATATATTTATATAAAAATAAATTAAAATATATATTATATTTCTAGAAATCTCATTTTTCTTAAGATTTTCGTATTTTAAATCTCTCGAGACCGAATGCTCCTTGTGGAGGTCTGCATCTTGCACTACTAAGCCCAGAGATGTGCGATAATCTGCAGCATCTTAGTCGGGTTCCCCAAAATGGGTTGTAGCGGCTCTTTGTAAAGATTTGTAAAATACTTAATCTTTTTAGAAAACGGTTTTATTAGCAAATGGTATTTATTTGAAAAGTTTCGTTTTCCCGTATTCTAGATACCCGAAAGTATTGTTCTATGTTGCATATGAGTGTTGTGAGGAGGTAGGTCATTACCTCGTGATCTACTTAAAGGTATAGCAAGTTTGTGATGTTTAAATGTCGAAATGAAACTATATGGTATTTTAGTGACAAAGTACGATAAAAGTTACAAAATGAATTAGATTATCGTGAAACTTGATCAACATGTTTATTAATATTTAATAGTCAATATGTAAGAGTTTTGTATGAATGTATTTAAGAAAATGTTGGATTTTTAGAAAGAACCGAATCGGAATCGGTTTAACTCCGATTCCGTCGGGTTTTGAAATTTCGTATTTTTAGAACAAGATTAGAGAAGAAGAAGGGGAACTTACGGGTTTAGAAGTTAGGGATGAGAAAGAGGAAATGGGAGGAGGCGCCAATGCGTCGTTTCGTCGCCGAAAACTCCTAGGGTTGTCGCCGGAAAAATCGTCGGAGCTTCGTCCTTCGCTACTTCAAAAGTACACTAAGGTTCTAGGAAATTTCTTGAGAGTTTTGCTCAGAATTTTGGAGTGAGGGGTGTGTGTAAGGGTTGTATTTATAGGGTAAGGCTAGGATTAGGGTAGGTGAAAGGTTGAAATGAAAAATGTGATAAAATGTTTTAAAATGTATTAAAAATGGAGTAATTGGTGTTTTAAAGGGTCTCTGTTACCGGTCTAGGGATTTAAACTATGCAGGTGTGCAGAGGATCCTAAAAGTCACAACTTCCATGTTGATGACTCGGCGGTCCGGCCGAGTTAGGCCGGCGGCGGCGACCCGAGTCGGCCGGTCCGCCGGCCGATTCGGCCGAGTCCGACCGAGTCAGGCGGTCGGAAGGTCCCCCGTCGGTCAGTTATCTCACTGGTGCAGTTAGTTTACAGGGTGTAGTGGGGGTTTTTGTGAGATATGCACGTGTAAACCCTTGGTATACTAAAAATTCAAAATAAAACAATATTAAAAATAATGTGGGGTATGGGATTTGAACTCTAGTGGCTTGGTTCAGCAGTGCAAGGTCTTACCAGTGAACTACAAGCTCTTTCTTTAATTAATTAGCAAAACAAATATTTATTGTACTCACAGAAAATGCAAATAGCCCAAGTATACATTAATTTTTAAACAAATTTTTTTTGTACACTAAAATTGGAGTTGTTACACTTTTGGGCAGAAGCCCTTCTAACATTAGTCTTACTCATTAATGTCACACCTTCTTCACTTTTTTATAACCATTGTCCATACTCTCGTCTTCACTCAACCTTGTTTGACTACTCCAAACTTCGAGTTTTTGGTTGTGTATGCTTTGTTTTCTTACCACCTTATGAGCGGGACAAGTTATTTGCTCGTTCCGCATGTTGTGTTATGTTAGGATACAGTCCAAGTCATAAAGGATATCGTTGTTATGATCCCATTAGTTGTAGGCTTCGTATATCTCATAATGTTACCTTCTTCAGGACATGGGTGTTCTCATTTCGTTCCCAATTCCGTTGACAATCGCAGTACCATTCAGATTGCTACTAATCCGGTTTTCCATGAGCGCACGAAGCATATAGAGGTTGATTGTTATATTGTTCGATAGGAGTATTCCTCTCACACTTTTCGCTACCCTATGTCGCTTCCAAAGATCAACTCTCGGTATATGATCCACCGTGAGTTTGAGGGGGTATTAAGATATGCTAACCTGCATATTCTAGACTATTCATTCTATTCTAAACTCCCATTGTATTCTAGACTGTTCATTGTATTCTAGACTCTTCCAATGACTTGTATATGTACATGTACATCAAATATATTGAGACAATCAATACATCACATTTTCTCTCCAAAACTGTATGGAAGTTTCGATGTAAGAAAAAGAAAAAGAAAAGGGTTTATAATTACTTTGATGCAAGGTGGCAAGTTAGTTAGAGTTAAATGGAAAAAAATGCGAAGATACAACATCAAGATTTATACAAATAATAAATCGGCTATTATTCGAGAATTGTCAATATCAAGGAATTTAGGCTACCCGTCATCAAGAAGATCAAGCAGATTGAAGAAAAGAGATTGTGGATTGTATGAAGTCTCTAAATAAGTAAATAGTATGAAGAAGTTGAAGCCATGAATAAAAGATGTCTGAGTATCGCTGGACAGGTGTTCAAGGAAGAATTGAATTAAGGGAGACTGTTGCAAATAATAATTCAATTCTTAAGATTTGATTGATTTAAATTTAAGTTTTAAATTTAAACAGTTAAGAAAGATTCGATTGATTTGAGATTTAAAGTTAAGTTTTAGATATGAGTCATATTAGTAATAGAATGGTTTAGTGATAAGTAAGGATCATAGATTTAAATGATTTTGTTTAAGTACTGTATAAAGTGTATTAAAGTTTGTAATTAAAAGAGAGAGAGATTATCTATTACAAAGAAGATTTTCTTGAGATTAATAAAGTTTAGATATTTCTTTTCCGTTATAATAGTTTTGATGTTGTAGGGTGTTTTTCGTCACCCCATTGAGATGGAAATGCGCGCACTTGTTAGGCGTATACAGATTTCCCCTGCCTGGGGTAGGCCAGGTTTTATTGATTGTGGGGATCCGAATCTCCAGCAGCTGTGGACTAAACTGCCGTTAATTACTCCTCGCTTTTGGAGCAAGAGAACCTCCGATTGACAGGTCAAACTGGTCATGCGAACTCAATGTACCGTGTGCGTGCGTTGTGTTTTGAAGGGTTTTGGATATATCGGAGGCCTCGCAGAGTTTACGAGGGTTCCGCTACCCGGATAGCGGGTTGGGATCAAGAGGCTAGCATCCTCCTTACGGGGTGCGGGGCAGCGCCCCATTAGAAATTTTTTTTAATGGGGGAGTTATTTTTAGTGTGGAGTGTATGGGAAAAAGAGGGATGAGTAGCGTCCTAAAGACGTATGGGTGCCAGTGGTTCACATGCTTGGCGCGTGGGCATTGGGCGCCAGTGTCTCACGCGTCTGGCGCGTGGGCATGGGGCGCCTGCAGAAAAAAGGGGGTTAGCCTAGTGATTAGGAGTTAAACTCTCGAGAGACTTTGAAACTCCTAGAAAAGGGGAGGATTTTTATCTTTATGAAGTTAAACTCCCAATAGAATTTTGAGTGGAGTTAAACTCCCAAAAGGATTTTATTTATGGAGTTAAACTCCAAAAGATTTTGACAAATGGAGTTGAACTCCCAAAAATTTTCGGAGATGATCAAAGGAGACCCCTTTCTTTTTCCTTGAGCCATGGATCCTCTCCTAAGTCTCGGGTCTTCCATAAAATGTGATTTTTGGAGATGAGTCTCCTTCTCCCTCCTCTCTGTTGGCTGGATCTTAGAGAAAAGGGGGAGAGACTTAAAAATCTCCCCTTTTAGGGATTTAATGAGAGATCTGAACTCCCCTTCGTAGGTTTTGTGGTGAAAAACTATTTCTTTTTAGGAAAAGAAGAGTTAAACTCTTGATTTAATTTAAGAAAAATGAAGAAGGTTTAGAACCTTGAGGAAGGAAAAGGAGACACAGAACACTAATTTTTTTTGAGAGACTGAAAGTTGTTTTTGATTTTTTTCATCATGTTTGCCTTTATAAGCTACACACTTTACATATAGCCCTTTAGGTTTTGCCAAATGGCATTTGAGCCACCCCATACCTTATGTGTTGATTTCTTTTTGCACATAAGCAATGGGGTTTACAAAGTTTTGGTTTTCTGCCTATTTTTCATACATTTATTTCTAAAAAATTGCATTAAACTAATTTATTGCTTCATTCTTAGCATGGAGCCGACCCCTTCCATGCGTGGTCCTGACTTGGGCTTGGGCCTACTTGGCTTGGGGGTTGATTGACTTTGACTCAGTCGATCGTGGTGTAACTTTTGATCCCAACAAAGTGCCCCCATCAATAAATGCACACCACATATATGGGTCGTGTGCATAAAATTGATAGATCTTCTTTCGCGTGGAGGTTGACTTGATTTGGTTCCCGTTTTGATGACGTGGAGGTCAATGCTGCCCTTTTCGCGACGCGGACGGTCAATGCTGCCCTTTTTGCGATGTGGACGGTCGGTGCCGCTCTTTTTATGACGTGGACGGTTGGTGCTGCCCTTTTTGTGACTTGGACGGTCGGTGCTTGATTTGACTTGCTTCGTTTCTTACGGTGTCGGGGTTAAAGTTGATTTGCTTCGCTTCTTGCGATGTCGGGATTTGATTTGACTTAGTCCACTTTCTAGGGTAAAATTAAGTAACGTGAGTTCAAGTGTGAATGTCAACCAATCTCAAGAGTATTCTCGAACCCAAGGCTGTCGTCTAGAGGCAAGGAATCACGGTCCCAAAATAGCAGGACTTCAATTGTTATCGAAGTATTCTAAACCCAACAGGCTATCATCCAGGGGCTTGGAAACATGGGCCCTCATTCATGAATTTGTGATGTACCATTTTAGCCCGGTAAAATAGCAACGTTATTTGTACCGTTTCAGCCCGGTACCACAGCAACGTTATTTGTTATAATGGGACTCATGAGATTCCGTTGGATTCATAATCCGACTACCCCAACACCCTGCGTATATTAGTTTGTGATTAAAGCTACAAGTCTTACCCAAATCCATGAATACATTATAGGGTTGCCTAGCATGGAAGCAATGTTTCGAGAGGCATCATCCATGCCAAATTCAAAAATTTGCTGTTCTAGTTAACCCTAACCATGAATCGTTAACTAGAAATCGTACGGAAAGTAATGCAAACAACTTTGCGTAAGAAGAGAGTAAGGAATACAACCTTTGTAGACCGGTCTTTCACTTCAATAGCTCCGTGTAGTAGTCCCCTTCGCTGCGATCGTGAACTTCGGACTCTAGAGAGGCTCCCTTGAAGAAACGAACATGCTTGTTTCGAAGACTTCGAGGCCGAAGATGATCTACGTCGAGGAGACACTAACTCAAGCTATCTCTTCACTAATCATGAAATTAGTGAAGCAAACACCCTATAATAAATGGCAAGTAGTAGAGGATGATGAAGTAGGAATTTTTCTCACTTTAGAAATCATTTTCTCACAAGAAATCATCACTTTCCATTGAAGCTAGAAAGCTTGAGAGGAAGAAGAAGATGAAGAATGAACTCATGAGCTTACAAATGCAACCATGGTCATATCATGCCTAACCATTGTAGAGAATAAACCATACACTAAGGTTAAGGGTTGGGTTAAATAAATATCCTATGCTAGACAAACAAGTTGACTTGGTCAATAGTTATCTTGTTTGCACAAAATATCTACCATGACATAAACCAAATGTTTGAATTAGCTTAAAACAAATAAAACCCTAGCTTAACCCTAGCATGGTATAAGTCTCATATATACATGTTGCATGTGTAACCTAGCATGACACACTAATATATATCATATATATAATAAGTGTGCAAAAAGAAAACAATGCATTTAACATATATCACATATATATCAATGTATCATCAAGTGAGAAAAATGAATACTTAAGTGAGCTAATATTAGTTAATGTAATGTAATATATCAAATATATAATTATACATTAAATTATTAAATCAACACTTGATTTAATAATCCGGTCATATCATATATAACCGACTAATATCAAATGTATCCTTTCATCGAATCAACACTTGATCCGATAACCCGGCTATATCATATATAACCAATCGATACATATATCGCGAGAACAGAATGCGGTATCACATACGCACATCAATCTCGGTCCCGCACATATCACATATGTGCTCCTACTCCATTTGGCTTGAGCCAGGAAACCTCTGTGTAGGACTCTAAAGACACATCAATACGCCGGCAGTAGGTGATGATCATATCAAACACCCACAAACCGCAAGCGGTCTACTAAACATAACGGCCATCTGGGTATTGAGCGATCAGAAGATCAACAAGCAAGCCTGCTCGTACTCCTGCGAATCCAATTAGTAACACTACCGTACAGTCCAGTCTTTTTGTCTGATATGTCGGATATCACAGCCTGGGGGTGGTATAACGTTAGACCCCAATAGCCTGATAAGTCATGCCGATGCAAGGTCCATAACGGTTCGAGAAATTACTGATAACACTTACCAGTAGATCTCAGCAACCCTGGCCAGGGAGTTCCTGTTATGGCCAATCGAGCATAGCGCAACATTAACTCCCTATACCGAGAGAGATGAAACCCCTCCTATCGCTCATTGCCTCCATGTAACTCAGGACTGTACCCAAAAGGCACCGTTTTGCACGTTCTCTTGAACGTGGTAAGGTGGAAATCAAAGCACGGTGGGAATCACACAAGACTCTATGACGATCTCGGGTCTACAGACTAACCTGTACCAGTGTCACCAGAGAACTGCTATCCGACGATAGGTATAATACCATCTAGGAGTTCTCGGCGAGTTCGTTCAGTGTACCCAGTCCCCACTGAGCACCCGTACACCATCTTTGATGTGAAACACCGATAGATATTGGATCATCCATCACCCATCATATGGGTCAAGATGCGTATACACTAGTCTACTCCGGAGTATCGATACCCTGTCTCGAACTCCCTCGACTAGGAACAGTTATAAGATGTACTCGTTGACTACACTGGCCCCACTAGTATGATTTGCATCATAGTCTTAGTAGTCAAGTACATATCCTAAGGGCTTTATCAACATGTGAGAGCAAGACAGTAAAAAAATACAAGTCCACATGTTAAGATAAAGAGCAACCAGATATCATACTATCGTGTCGAGCAAGAAAATCCTCCCTATATATGTCCAAGCATCCACTACAATATACATCATATGTACAATAATGGCCTCTAGGGCTAACAATCTCCCACTTGCACTAAGGCCATGTGTTTTAGTATCCAATACCTAACAAAATAGCAGTGGTTGTACTATCTCATACTCAACCATCCCAAAATCTCTCAAATAATATTTGGGGAAGCTGGCCTTGGTGAGTGGATCCACCGTGTTAACCTCCGTGTCTACTCTCCTAACCTCGATCCCCTGGAGATCAACCATCTCCTTAATCAGGTGATACTTGCCTCAGAATATGTTTGGATCTCTGATGGGACGGGTGTTCCTAGGCCTAAACCACAACTCCATTGTCACACAATAGTAGGAACGAAGTTCATCTTATGAACTAGTGTACATCCAGACTATTTCTTTGGTAGCATCCTTGGTAGTGATGTATCCAGCCTTTATCGTCTAGTTTGCCATGGTATCTAGCTTGGAACTCTTCTAACATACCGCCCCTCCACTGAGGGTAAAGACAATGCCCGTGACTGACATTCAATTGACCTTATCACCCTGGAAGCTATCCAATGATTCTCCCCAGGATCGATTGATACAATCTCACTACACCTAGTGAGAATCCTAACATCCACTTAGATCTATCACATAGATCCAAAAACCCAGGATTTAGGAGGTATCACTTTGATCTTATATGGAGAATCCTTATGATAAGAGGAGATTGACCGAGTGTAGCATAGGGAACATCTTCCCTATCAAGAGTATGTCATTTACGTACAATACGTGGATGACCATCATACTCCCTATTACCTTTTTGTATATACAAGGTTCATCTACCATTTTGATGAAGTCAAACACTTTGACTACTACATCAAAACAGATGTTCCAACTCCGCGATACCTGCTTTAACCTGTAAAGCAACTTGCACACGTTTCCGCTGCTCCTACTGTCTACGAAGCCCTCTGGCTGTATACTTATAGACGCTCTCTTCTAAATCATATTTTAGAAAAACAGTCATGATACCCATCCGCCAGATATCGTAGTCATGGTATGTAGCAATTGCAAGTAGGATCTGGATGGACTTAAGCATAGCTTTGAAAGTCTCAACTTTTCCATGTATACCAAGTAATCTTCTCAAGATATACTTACTTCTGATGGGGATTTAACCTTTCAGATAAAGCAACCAAAGTCCATACTTTGTTGGTGTATATGGATTCCATCTCAGATCGCTTAGCACCCAGTCATTCTCACAGAGTCCCCACTCCTGATGGCCTGCTCGAAAATAGTTGGGTCATTATCTCATGATACAATCCTCGCTCCCACTGTCATAGAGAAACCGAAGTATCTCTCAGGTGGGTGAGGAACCCAACTAGATCGGCGGAGAGGCTAAGGTTCGTTTGGAACTATTGAATCCTTCGGTTCTACCAAATCATCAGCTGTGGTTTGTATAACTGGAACTCCTTCCAGTTCTACCTCATGAGCATTAATTTCTTCACAAGAAATTCCTTTTCCAAAAGGTGGCATGCTGAGAAACAAAACACCTTTTGCTCCTTAGTGTGGTAGAAGATATTTCCTTGTGAATGCTTAGGATATCCAACAAACTTCCACAGAACTGACCTTGCCTCGAGCTTGTCTGGATTTTGCTTTTAGAAATAGGCCGGACAATCCAAATCTTAACAAACTTAAGAGATGGGCTCTTCCTATTTCATATCACATATGGAGTGGTAAACACCTGATTTGATTGGAACCCTATTCAATAGGTATGCAGTTTCTCAAGTGCATAACCCCCAAAAGGAAATAGGCAACTCAGTAGTACTCATCATAGAGCACACCATATCACATAGGGCGCGATTGCTCCACCTAGATACACCTACGTACTGTGGTGTATACGGAGGAGTAATGCTGAGAGAGAATCTCATTCTCCTTTAGAATAGTTCAGGAATTCCATGCTCAAGTATTCTCCCCCTTGATCTCATTAAAGGACATAATACCTATACCCGTTTTGGTTCTCTACTTCTAACTTATATTCTTTGAATATCTCAAAAGCTTCAGACTTGTGTTTCAACAGGAACATATGTCCGAATCTTGAGAGATCATCAGTGAATGTAATGAAGTACAAAGAACCAGTGTTGGCATGTGTAGATAGGGGACCTTCATACATCAGTATGTATCAATCCCAAGAGTTCACTAACTCTTTTTATGATTCCAATAAACGGAGCTATGGTCATCTTATCTTTGTGGCATGACTGGCAAGTTTCACAAGATGTAAATTCAAACTGATTTAAACATGCATCTTTATGTAACTTCAGCTAGTCGGGTCGCATTGATATGACCTAGTCTACAATGCCTCAAGAAGGATTTGTTCATTTCTGAACTCTTCCTCTTGTGTATGTTTTGTACGTTAAGAACTGTGGTTTAATTTAGAATATATATGCTTTTAGATAACGTGCCTGAACCGATCAACTTTTGATATAGGAAATGTTCAAAACATTATCCAACAATACAAAATTATATCCTTCTTTACTAAATAAAGAGACTGATATGATGTTGTATATCAGGTTCGGTATCTAATAACATTCGTTCAGAATCAATGTATTTGGTAATACAGGGTGATAACTGCCAACATACTTGGCTGCAACACTTGCAACGTTTCCAACTCTTAAAACTTTATCACCCGTTCTCAGTTTTCTACCTTTCTGTAGCCCATATAACATATTACATATGTGGGATCCTGATCCGGTATCTCATACCCAGGACGTAAAGGATACTGAGAAACAGTTCTCTGTAATGAACACACTCGAAGATGATGCATCAGCATGCACTTTCTTCGTTTGGGCGGCACGGAAATCCTGGTAATCCCCTATTTCCTGCTCGGTCTTATAACAATTATAAGTTGGAGCGGGACCAACGTTCCTTAGCTCAGTATAAAAAGAGGGTTCGGTCAATACATCCGTATTATTATCTTGATTAAGGCGTAACATGGTCGCTACCTGGAGAAAGAAAGAGAAGAAAACACTCAGCGTATGCTCTTGCAAAATTAGATTGGTTATTATTTTATCTAATCAGGATGGCTCCCACTGTTTTAGTCAAATCTTCCTTCAAACCCTAAAAGGAAAGACTAGCCGGGATTAATTACACCCTACAATTTCACCAATCTTTCAGCCAGGCCAGTGCCGGTACTTTGAGGGAGGTTCCCCGTGCTTTCGCACCCACCTAATTAAAATAAACCTCGTTTTCCCAGGGGCGTAACCCCGTTAACACTTTTCTAGACACCTATTTGATCGGCTAATTGTAATGTGTAAAACTCTCACAGGAGTAACTCTTATTCGCAGTGGGTATCGGGATCCAACTATCTCATAGGAGGCATGCAATCTCATTGCAAATTTCAACACTTGAAATTCCCGATAATGTTTTGCCCCTAGCAACTTATGACCTTAGCTAAGGTCAACAAATTATAAGCGCTACCTAAATTCAACTCGTCATTTCCCGATTGAATTAAACCCACCCGCACGACTCTTGGCTAAGGTCAACAAAGTCGCATGACTACCCTAAATCAATCGCATCATATGCTTATACAGATAAGCACTAATTAGCTACCGCACACTACGCCTTGGCTAAGGTCAACAAACGCAGCACGAATACTAAGTAGTACTTATCTGAAATGACGGAGGGCTACGACAGGTTTTTAAGAAAACCTTTTGCGTAATGAACTTGATATCGTCGTAGAATCGAGTGATTTTGAAAAGGAGTGTTTTTGAGGCTTTTACTAGTTTTGCTAAAGAGGTCACTCTCGGTGAAGGGATCTCGGCTCTTTCCTTATCGAATAAGGTGTAGGATATTTCACAAATACCACTATGCAAAGCAAAAACTATAAAAGCAATCAAAATACAAACCGAGTTTGTAGCATCTACTAGTTTCGCTAAAGAGGTCACTCCCGGTGAAGGGATCTCGGCTTTTTCCTTATTGAATAAGGTGCTGGATATTCTACAAGGAATACCGCTATGCAAAGAAAGAACTAGAGCTACCAGTTTTCAAGACAAGTTTCTACAACATCTTTAGATTTCTTTTATTTCATTAATCTCATTAATGAAGTCCATTTATTATGCTTCCCAAGCATCAGATATGAAACGAAAGCAGCAATATTAAGTATATCTCATATATATAATATAGGCATTCGTCTCAGAATATAATCAATGATCACATAACAGAATATCGCAGCAGAATAAAACATATGAAATATTGGATATACTAGGATTTCCGTGTTTTAAATTAAGCTTGTATAAAACACGGATTCCACGGTCGTGATGAATAGCCAATCCCACACCCCTAGACCTCTACGAGAGCAGTAAGCAACCCTACCAATTCTAGAGTTAGGAGACCCGGTCTCGACTCCTCGAGATGGTCTCCCACTGGACCCTAGAACCCGGTTACTTGTGCTCCCCGCTTTGGGTCTATCCTAATGCGGAAAAGTAAATAATATACAATGGTGACATCATCCTCAACCCGGAAGTGCTCCAATAAAAGAATATTACATACAATGAATTTTACATGAATGAAAATAAAAAATCTCATCTCACATAAAACCCCGGCTATTCTATCACGATGATCCAATATAATATATCACAGAAACACATAACATCACATGTCATCAACGTAAGTAAATATGCGTATCCCAATTGTCGTTGACATATAACACCGAAACCGGCGATACACCACATATTACACTTACGGTCGCAGAAAAGAAAGTGAAAAACTACAACAGTTAGAATCCGCAACCACCTTAGACATCACATGCCTAACCAAATGAATTCCTTAGATATCGCATGCCTAATAATTATAAACCCCGCATTTTAGTCTCGATCTCGAAAACACTTTTCAATATCTAGTCGTGCAATTCAACAAGATTCCCGACATCCTGATCGAATACTCGTCGAAAACTTTAGTAGACGTCCGCACCCTCCGATGCCGTCGACGAAGTGCACTAAGGAGGAACACCGCTGCCGCGAGCACCCAAACGGATGCTTTTGGCGACGGAGTTCCCCTACAGTCACTTGGTCGGGGCTATGGGGCGTGGCTATCTATTAAGTTTACCCGGCGAGTATCCGTGTACGCTACGTGATTGCGACGGACTTTTGATCGCATCAAAATCACGTGGCAACCGATCAAATGAGACTAAACTGCTAGATTTATAAAATTCAAACTATTTATCTCATAACTACATTTGTGGATTCCAAATATTGTATCCCATCACATAATATCCGGACAACGATAAACTCTTCGATCGATTCATCAAAATCCTACAATTTCCCGACAGCTCAACACTTGAGCACAGTTCAATAATACCCAGAATATACCACAGTACCTATGCATCAGCCGTAGAAGGGCAAACCCAAGCCTCACTCATGTCGCCACGAAACTACGGCAAACCCTAGGGTTTGACCGCGGTTCCGCGATTCAAAAAAGTCGAGTTAGGGTTTCATTCTTCTAGAGGGTTCATAGAATCACTTGCATGTTTTACCGAATACGTTAAACTTGGAAAAATGGGTTTTTGACATTCGATCGAATATTTTAACTTCGCCTAGACAACATGCGAATAACCCGAAACAATGTTAAAACTACGAATACGAAACACTCCGAATTGCTTATAGTGCAATATTACATCACATGTAAAATTAGCAAAATCAAACCACACCTAAAACACCAAAACCAAGAACCTGGAACACACCAAAAAATTCACCCCATTCCCTCACTAAAAGGCCGAGGTCGCCTGTCACGACCCGAAAGTACGGAATGTGACCGGCACTTAGATTACGAAGCGTCTAGAGGCGCAACGTAACCTAAGTAAGCCGAAGCCCAGAAATCTAAACCATAAAAAGAAGAAGAAGTAAAAGAAGACATGAAGAAAACAAGTTTAAAAGCATCAGCAAATTTTCCCAAAAATTTCGGCAGAGTCTCCTCTGTAAAAAATGGCCCCAAACGGGTACAACAAGTATAATATACACACAATAAAAAAAACATCCCCAAACGGGAGGTAGCTCTACGCCAAAAGGCGGAAACAACCACACCAATGCACAATAGTATACAATGCCAAAGGGCGAGGCTCAAAATTCAAAAGAAAACAAAATCCACGAGATATCATGATAATACAAGCGCGACTCTAAGGTCGAAACAAATAAATGGTCCAGTAAACTATCAAGTAATACAAGTTTGGTTGATGGAGCTTTCTAGATACAAATGAAATAATAAAAATACAACGGCGGTTCAAATACAAATAAACCAACCTACCGTGCAAATCACCCGGAATGAAAATGATGTGTCAGCAATTGCCAAGGGACCCTGTACATCAACCTGTAATAAAATTTGGCACAACGGGGGTGAGTTGCCAACTCGTGAGTAGAAGACATCTACGAAAAGAAATCGAATGCACGACGCTATCCTAGGTCTTAATAATATACTAATATACTCCTAGTCATCAAGTAAGACAGGATAATAAGCTACGTGTAAATGCAAATACTCCGTGCTCGTGTCTGTGCCTCATATAGTACTATATCATAAGAATGAGTATGCATGCACCATGAATGTAACATAACAAATCCTGAAATCTAGATATATCTGTATAAGAAATCTTTAATTTTTCTCATAGTAAAATGTGTATAGAGATCTGAAATAGCAACAATGAAATCCATGGAAATCCGTGTCAAGCATCGACACAAAACATGTAAATCTCAAGTCTCAATACCTCATAATCTCAATGTCTCATAGTCTCAATACCTCGGGCTCCGTCAGTCCGGATCGGCCCATATCATCAAATCCTACAACAACGGTCGGTATCCTCCGGATATCCGCCGTGCCAGACATCACCGGTAGGTAGCCTCCCCTGCCAGGCTCATCGTCTACAACTCGATCTTCTTGCCCCGGGGTACCATACCGGGCCCACCATGTACCCGAGAAGGCTCATCCACTCCTCGAATCGGGTCTCGAAATCCAACAGAAAACATGAAATCTCATGGTGGACGACACATACATCATGAGAAAACCGCATCTTATGTTTTAAAAAGAGAGGAGGAGAGAGAAAGAAGTTTTTATATATTTTTGCGGTTTTCCCCAAAATCCAGAAATCTCATAGAAAACCAAAATCCCAAAATCATTAGTAAGTATATGATGAGTGTCAGCATATGCCCCATACTACTGCATGATAACATGGAAATATGAATGCATGAAATGTCTAAGTAATCAATGCCATGTCTATACTAACACCAGAGAGCAATCACGATATTATATCAATCTAGATGTTAGCCGATTGCATCAATAAACGATAATATGATTTAAAGTGTACGTGACATAGCAATTACCGATGATGATGTGTGTGAGCCGGCAAATAAGTGTGTGTGGAATATGCGCATCATCGGTAATGGTGCTAGTGTCATAACATGCAGAGTTTTATACTGATATAGAAACATATGTATGAACATGCAACATTATGATTACAGTATGAATGTAAAGACAGAAGTGCAATAACCACTCATTTGATATACAAGTATAACTACAACTATATGTCTCGGGCCTAACTTGTGTCCATCTAACCTCCTAAAGAACTAAACCTAAGAACTAGTCGATAAGAACTAAGGGTACACCTAAAGTCTGAGTCCTAGTCGGCTATCCAACCTCAATAGCGTCACGTACGTAGTACGGTTTTCTCGAAACAAGAGTGCGGATCAATCATCACATCTATGGCTCGTACGGTAAAATCCATCGTACGACATCCTAATATCGGGGTACGGGTCAAGTATCACCTACGTGTCTCATCATTCGTATAATATCATCAACACATGTCATGATCAAGGTGATATACTGTAATCGCATACATCAATCATATATCATTGTAAGCATAAATATACATCGTTAATTTATCCTCAGAAATGTCATGTCACATATATTATATCTTGATCAAGTCACATATGTCAAGTCGTGATTAAGTCACACCTATAAGATATCGAAATCAAGTTACACCTTTATGATATCGCAATCAAGTTACATCTATATGATGTCGTGATCAAGTCACACATATAATCATATCAGAATATCAATCACATGTTACGGTTCGGGTGCTATTTTAGAGTCCCATGTACCTCTATATCATCACCACCCTTTATTATCTATGTATACCTATTCATTATATCACTTTTTTAATGATCCGCTAACATGATAATACGACCGTATAGTCAAGAATCACGGCATCAAGCCCAGCTATACTGTTTCATTCCAGTGTATCATATCACATCATTGTATCCCATATACGTGTTGTATATATATATATATATACCTACACCTAGTCTTATATATATATATACACATACACGTATACACCACGTCGAGTTTCAGTGTGCGTGTATGTGTATCTACCTAAAACCAACGAATCTCTTCCAAGGTATTCATCCTCTGGTATGGTCCTCCTAAATCAGTCTAGTCCGGCCTAGGGTCATTACTAGGGTCCTACTTATTAAGAATATAGGGTCACATCTGGCTTCCTAATGTCAATAAGTACCGTTCCTATTCTACGTGCGGGGGTGCTAAACGCCATCCACCCGATTTCCCCCCGTAGATATACATCTACTCACCTGGTCCATGTCTGCCGAAGACGGTGTCGCCATCCTCATCTTCATCGCCCGCAGTCCACGTGAGGGGTACCTATACGTAAACATATATAGTATCGTAAACTAAATCACGGACAAAAGTCAAAACGACACACAGAACGTGCATAGGTTAAAACCTATGTCCCGTTCACGCAAAAGAACCAAATATCGCTCGATATCGGCGTACAAACTCCAATTGATCAAGATAAACATCAACAAACAACTCATAGTTTTAAAACTCATTACTTATAATATAAAACATGATTTAATTCATCGAAACCCTAAATCCATCAAATCGCCCGATTTCGTAAAACCCGAAAATTCCAATTTACCGTTTTTCTTCAAAAATTGACATTTAAATGAAACCAATGGTCATAAAACTCTTTAAATAGCATAACTAGACTATACAAGCCATTACTATATTTTTACTACACAAATTTGTATTAATACAAAATTCCTAGTTTGCAACTTTTATAAATTTTCTACATCTTACAAGCAAAATTCCACAATTCCACAAAAAACTTGATTTTGCATGAATTAATATATTAAACTATAATTTATAATGATAATGATATAATGAAACTATAATTTATATTTTAAATCTCACTTATTTAAGAATTTCCAAAACTAGTTAGCAAAAATAGTATTTTTATTAGTATTTTTTCAATTATAAAAAAAAACTAGTGACCAGACTAAGTTTTTCATTCCTTAAACATGTCAATATCCTCATTTAAACAACAATCTAATGTTACAAACATTAATTGGAATTTATCTCACCAATATATATATAATATAGAAATCTAGTTTGCAAAATTGTTTAAATTAAACAATTTTGGATCAACAATTTACAATATATCAACCATGCATGATTTTCCATTTATAAAAGTGTCAAACTAGTTATTATAACCCTAATTAATTAATAAAAATCATAACTTGATTTTATAACCCTAACTTGAATTTTTAAAACTTGGAAATAGAATTAATTTCTTAAATCTAAACATGCTTAAATGAAACATCTACTAACAATAAATCAAAAGAATAAAATTTATACCTTCACACAAGAATTCCAAACATGAAAATAAGCCTCCAAAATGAATGCTTTCCATCTCCAAAATCCATGTAAAAATGAGCAAAGAATAAAGTGTAGGAAATAAATAGGATTTTGTGGATTTTTATTTGGATTTTTGTAGGATTTTTGATGATTTTTGGAGGTAAATTAAATTTTGAATATGGGGGGGCTGCCATGGGGGGTTGAGGCCGGCTACACCATGGAGGAGGGAGAGGAGAGTGAGAAAAGTGAAGAAAAGTGTAGAAACTTCACCCAAAATATCAACTCTTTATGTCTTTTCATGATTTTATTTAATTTCTTTCATTTCTTTTCTAAACAACTCAAGAAAAATCTAGAAACATGGTTAAAATTTGCAACTAAATTTTTCATGATAAACTCTAAATTCTAATATGCAATGGTTCATTTTTACAAATTAAACCCTTTCAAATTTGAAATTTACACTAATTTAGTGCATAAATAAAGCTTATGTTAATATTTAAAATAATTAATTTAGGAAAAATATTTAATTAAACTAAAAATTTATAAGTGACTAAATAAAAACCAATTACTAGTAATAACATAATTAAAATATGTATTTTTAAATTTATAGTGAAAAATAATTACGGTTTTGTTTTACAAAAAATACGTTTTATTTTACCGAAAATCATAAAATTCACTTAAACGATTTTATTTATTTAATTATTTATTTAATTATTTTTAAAACGTTACATCGCCGGACCTGATAGGCATGTCGCTGGCCATGGTCCGAGCAGAGGAGTTGGATTTTCTTGTGTGTTCATGTTACATCACATACAACATTCTGCAATTGTTTAAAAAAAATTCTGAAAGCTTTTTAAAATCGACAGAAACTTGAGTTTCGCGTTGCAAGTTTCGGAGTTGTTTCGATTTCGTAATTCTAACAAAATCCGTCTAAATTTCTAGCATGGCTCTGATACCACTATAGCGTTGCCTAGCACGGCAGCAATGTTTCGGGAGGCATCGTCTATACCAAATTCAAAAATTTGCCGTTCTAGCTAACCCTAACCATGAATCGTTAATTAGAAATCGTACGGAAAGTAATGCAAACAACTTTGCGTAAGAAGAGAGTAAGGAATACAACCTTTGTAGACCGGTCTTTCACTTCAATAGCTCCGTGTAGTAGTCCCTTTCGCTGCGATCGTGAACTTCGGACTCTAGAGAGGCTCCCATAAAGAAACGAATATACTTGTTTCGAAGACTTTGAGGCCGAAGATGATCTACGTCGAGGAGATACTAACTCAAGCTATCTCTTCACTAATCATGGAATTAGTGAAGCAAACACCCTATAATAAATGGCAAGTAGTAGAGGATGATGAAGTAGGAATTTTTCTCACTTTAGAAATCATTTTCTCACAAGAAATCATCACTTTCCATTGAAGCTAGAAAGCTTGAGAGGAAGAAGAAGATGAACCAAGTGATGAACTCAAGAATGAACTCATGAGCTTACAAATGCAACCATGGTCACAAAATATCATGCCTAACCATTGTAGAGAATAAACCATACACTAAGGTTAAGGGTTGGGTTAAATAAATATCCTAAGCTAGACAAACAAGTTGACTTGGTCAATAGTTATCTTGTTTGCACAAAATATCTACTATGACATAAACCAAATGTTTGAATTAGCTTAAAACAAATAAAACCCTAGCTTAACCCTAGCATGGTATAAGTCTCATACATACATGTTGCATGTGTAACCTAGCATGACACACTAATATATATCACATATATAATAAGTGTGCAAAATGAAAACAATACATTTAACATATATATCAATGTATCATCAAGTGAGAAAAATGAATGCTTAAGTGAGCTAATATTAGTTAATGTAATGTAATGTAATATATCAAATATATAATTATATATTAAATTATTAAATCAACACTTGATTTAATAATCCGGTCATATCATATATAACCGACTAATATCAAATGTATCCTTTCATCGAAATAACACTTGATCTGATAACCCGGCTATATCACATATAACCAATCGATACATATATCGCGAGAACAGAATGCGGTATCACATACGTGCATCAATCTCTGTCCCGTACATATCACATATGTGCACCTACTCCATTTCGCTTGAGCCAGGAAACCTCTGTATAGGACTCTAAAGACACATCAATACGCCGGTAGTAGGTGATGATCATATCAAACAACCACAAGCCGCAAGCGTTCTGCTAAACGTAACAGCCACCCGGGTATTGAGCGATCAGAATATCAACAAGCAAGCCTGCTCGTAGTCCTACGAATCCAATCGGTAACACTACCGTACAGTCCGGTCTCTTTGTCTGATATGTCGCATATCACAGCCTGGGGGCTGTATAACGTCAAACCCCAACAGCCTAATAAGTCATGCCGATGCAAGGTCCATAACGGTTCGAGAAACTATTGATAACACTTACCAGTAGATCTCAGCAACCCTAACCAGGGATTTCCTGTTATGGCCAATCAAGCATAGCGCAACATTAACTCCCTATACCGGGAGAGACGAAACCCCTCCTATCGCTCAATGCCTCCATGTGACTCCGGACTGTACCCAAAGGCCACCGTTTCGCACGTTCTCTTGAACTTGGTAAGGTGAAAATCAAAGCACAGTGGGAATCACACAAAACTCTATGACGATCTCGGGTCTACAGACTAACCTGTACCAGTATCACCATAGAACTGCTATCCGACGATAGGTATAATACCATCTAAGAGTTCTCGGCGAGTCCGTTCAGTATACCCAGTCTCCACTGAGTACCCATACACCATCTTTGATGTGAAACACCGATAGATATGGGATCATACATCGCCCATCATATGGGTCAAGATGCATATACGCTAGTCTACTCTGGAGTATCGATTCCCTGTCTTGATACTCTCTCGACTAAGAACAGTTATAGGATGTACTCGTTGACTACACTGGCCCCACTAGTATGATCTGCATCATAGTCCTAGTAGTCAAGTACATATCCTAAGGGCTTTATCAACATGTGAGAGCAAGACAATAAACAAATACAAGTCCACATGTTAAGATAAAGAGCAACCAGATAGCATACTATCATGTAAAGCAAGAAAGTCCATCCTATATATGTCTAAGCATCCACTACAATATACATCACATGTACAGTAATGGCTTCTGGGGCATACATATAACTAACATACATAAGAGAGTGCAAGTCAAGTATCAAGTCAAGTTCAAGTATTCAAGTCAATGGTTCATGTATTCATGTCAAGTCATTACGTATTCATGGTTCGGGTCAACTCAAGTCAAGTATGCAATAGGTTTATGTCAAATATATAATATCTAATTATGTATTCATGTACATGTGATAATTAAGAGATCGGGGAAAACACGGTATACATGTTCGAATAGCATGAAATGAGGTACATTATTCGAGAAACTAGCATAAATAATGTTGTAAAGAAATATTATGTACGACTAATTAATTAAGTCGAACTAATATGGAATATAAATATAAATATGGATCTAAGTGTTTTTCATGCGTGAGTTCCAGATTGACCTAAATACGACTACCGGTTTGGGAGGTATATCTGTTTTCATATCGTCGCGCAAAACAGATCAAAATCTGTTCAGCACCGTCATATATTTTTAAAACGAAGTTTGAGTTAATTTCTATCGTATTTCAGGTGACAAAAATTATTCAAAAATTGTATGTATTTCGATGTACTTATCCAAAACACCAAGATTCGTGCGATTTGGATTTATGAAGTTCTAGTTATGATCATTTTAATATCAACGTTTAAAACAGAAATTCAGATTTCTGGAAAGCAACTATATATTGTATTGCAAAGCCTATATCAGGTTTTTTCATCCATTTATAAGTAATATAGTATACATAAAATTATAGTTCTATCAATTGTGCATACACACATTTAAAGTTTGTCACAAATGGACATCGGGTGTTCGAGTTATGTCCAATTTAAAAACAGTGTGCGAATCAGAACAGATTCGTCGCTTAATATTATAATGCAGTTTTCTATATTTTATGTCAATTTTCAGTTAAAACTTAAAACTAAGAAAATCTAGTTATTCGATGTAGATATCCAAAACACCTAATTTTTCTCAATTTGGATATCGGTATACCAAATTATGTGTCCTAGAAGTTGACCGATAACTGCAGTTTTCTGTTTTACGAACAGTGAATAAAAACGATATAATTGTTAAACTGTTATGTGGTTCGCTCTAAAATTTTTGCAGCGTGTACACAAAAATATATTCTATCCAAGATAAATTTATTGAAATTTTCATAAGTAAAAATTAATTTCTAAAAATTATTTTAAAAGTAAAGGAATTGATATGTCATATGTGAGAAATGAGAAAATCATGGTATTTATTCGTAACTTCATTGTTTTAAAAAAAATTTAAATAAAGTAATTTAAAATACAACAACAAATGATGCAATCCTAATTGGTCACTACGAAATCTTAACATATGGATTGAGAGTAATAAAAAAGACTTTACAAACTATATATTTGTGTATATTTGTCACGTCCCGCTTTCCGGTGTACGTCGAAGGGGACGCGACGAGGCCGCTACATATTTACTCTGAAGTAAATACGCTAAGCGTATCTAAGCAATATAAAAGAAATACACACAAGAGACAAATGTAATGAAACATCAACTTTATTTATTCGCATTCTTTTGTACAATGCATGGAAAAGTAGATACATCTGAATGAAAGCAATGTCTAAATAATGGCATAACAGAAATGAAAAGTACGAATAAAAAGGTGTACAATGAAGCTAGAGCTCTGGGTCATAGGCAAGTTGGTCCAAGTCCTCACTAGTACGCTCGATCTCCTGAGTGTCCAGATCACTTGACAACATTCCAAAAAAGAAAGAGAAGGAATGTCGTCAGCGAACAATCGCTCGGTAAGTCCCAAAGATAAAGGATAAATAGAATAGATAGAGAGAGGAAGTAGCTTTTAAAGTTGTATTATATGAGTATTTGGTGTTAACGCCGTTGTTTGTAGATTGGTACAGAAGGATGCCAGTGTATACGAGAGGAGTCTTACTTGCCCCGGAGACTAAGCTATCAGGAACTCAAGGAACCGTTTATGCCACGGTACAACAGCAAAGGAATATAGGTTAGGTGTCTTATGGTTGCAGTCTCGTGCCACTTTTAACACCTTCCGTACCAATCTACGCCTTAAACCCTGCGAAGTATTGATTTGTATTGTAGTATTGTTTGAATTGTATTGCAACTTGTAATGTCTTGTAATATAGATTGTATAATTGGATGACTTACCGAAACCATGATATCAGTAAATGGATGTAACTGGAGAATCATGGATGTAACTGGAGAATCATGTAAATGGAAGTATATCCATGGTTCGGTTCGGTCAATACAGATTGAATAGATTGAATATGTGTATTCATGGATTCATGTTGAATTATAGTTTGTAGATTGTACTTGAATCACATTCAAGTCAGATTATTATAATGAAACTCAGTCTGAGTCAGAACAAATAGAAAAGAAATTGAAGTCCCGATTGTTTTGATGTTATCGGTAACCGCTGCATATGGGCGACAGGATTTGTGTCTTTTTCAAAGACGATTACCGTGTTGATAACACCGTTTGTTAAGTTTTCTACCTTAGAATATGCAAGCACCCACTTCTCCGGCTCCCTGAGGCTTAAGAGATTGGTCCCGCTTAAACCTATATTTTCTAGGGTCCTTATGGTAATTTATATAACTTGAGGGGGTTTTATGTAAAAAACTTTTGTATAATTTTCAAAATACACCTCAAGTATTTTATTATCGTCTTTAGAGTTTTCATAATTGTAGATTTTATATTTGTGATATTTCTAGTGAATAAACCTATTTTCATAGTATATGGTATTTAATTGTAAAGTGTTGGACTTATTTGGAATTTCATGTAAAATGATTCTTGTGAGTTAGAAAAATTAGAATATTTATATTACCACAAAAATAGATATTTTGACGATACATACATACATACATACATACATACATATATATATATATATATTTATAAAAAATAGTTTTAATTTATTATTTTCTAGAAATCTCATTTTCTTAAGATATTTGTATTTTAAATCTTTCGAGACCGAATGCTCCTTACGGAGGTCTGCATCTCGCACCACTAAGCCCGAGAATATGCGATAATCCGCACCATCCCGATCGGGTTCCCCAAATTGGGTTGTAGCGGCGCTTTGCGAAGATTTATAAAAATACGCAATTTGTAAAAAGCGGTTTTAATAGTAAATTGTATTTATATGTAAAGTTTTGTTTTCCTGTATTCTATGTTCCCGAAAGGTATTGTGCTATATTGCATATGAGTGTTGTGAGGAGGTAGGTCATTACCTCATGATCTAATTAAATGTATAGCAAGATTTATGATGTTTTAAAGTAGAAGGTAAATTACATGGTATTTTATTGAAAAAGAGCGGAAAAAATTACAAAATGAAATATATTGTCATGAAACTTGTTCAATATGTTTGTTAATGATTAATAGTCAATATGTAAAGGTTTGGTATGATTGTATTTAAGAAAGAGTGGAATTTTTAGGAAGAACCGAATCGGAAATCGGATTAACTCCGATTCCGTCGGGTTTTATTAAAAGAAGTTTTAAGACTAGAGAATAGAAGAAGGAGGTGGGACTTACGGGCTTAGAGATTAGAAGAGGGGAAAAGGAACGGTAGGAGATGCCGGTGCGTCGTTTCGTCGCCGAGAGCTCCTAGGGTTGTCATCGGAATTTCGCCGGAGTTTCGCCCTTCGCCAACTCCAAATATACACTAAACTTCTAGGGATTTCTTGAGAGTTTTGATCAGAATTTTGGAGTGGGGGTGTATGTTTAGGGGTTGTATTTATAGGACAGGGCTAGGGTTTAGGGTAGGTGAAAGGGTGAATTGAAAAATATAATAAAATGGAGTAAATAGGGTTTTAAAGGATCTCTGGAATCGATCCAAGGTAATAAAGTATGCAGGAGTGCTGGGGAGGTGAAGATGCCCAACTTTCATGTTGGGGACTCGGCGGTCCGGCCGAGTCCGGACGGCGGCGGCGGCCCGAGTCAGCCGAGTCGTCGGCCGATTCCGGCCAAGTCAGGGGTGCCTCGTGCTCATTGTCGGTTGGTGTAGCCCCTGGGACCATTTTTTTTATATGTGTAGTGGGGTTTTACGGGTTTAGTACGTGTAGACTTTTGGAATTCTAAAAATTTAAAAGAAAACAATATTAAAAATAAGGTAGGTGATGGGATTTGAACTCTGGTGCTTTGGTTCAGTAGTGCAAAGTCTTACCAATGAGTTACAAGCTCTTTCTTGCTAGTAAAAAGAAAAATAAACTTATATCTTATGCTCAGGAAAACTACCCCTTTTTGTATTTTTTGAAAAATTTGTACAGAAAGTTGTACAGGAAGTTTAGGGTTGTTACAATGTTCGTGTGTGTTCATTATTTATATATGTATCCATTTAATTAATTATTTAAGAACTATGATATGATAAGGGAAGTTTTTCATTGCAATATGACAAGAGAAAGATAGAAAGAAGGAGATGGAGGGAGGGAAAGAGAGAAGGGACTTACATACACAAGCCGGTATTTTCACCGGGCTTGTCTATCCGCCGATAGCCTTGCGTTTCTAGCGACACTTTCTTGAGAATTTCGTCATGTTCTTCTTCGGGGAATCTAGATGAAGAGGGATATGTGAAATGATAGAAATGTGTGATGATGAAAAGAAAGATGAGTGAGATATAAAAAAGTTTATGGCCACCATAGTTCTAATAAATTATGGCTCATAACCATTCTAATTATTTTGGGAGTTAAAAAAAGATGAAATGAAAGGTCTCATTTATAGGTTATGAGAAGAATAAGAATTGATAGAAAAAATAATTGCTAGAATGGGGATTTGAACATGTGACTTATGGAATAACAATGTAAGGACTTAACTAATGAGCTATAAGATTGTTCACGCACATATTTAATTAGAATTAAATATATGTTGTTGCTTGAAAAGAATGTGGGCTTTTTGGCTTATAATTTTATAAAAAAAATGAAAATGAGATTGGATTTGGGTTATAGGCTGGGTCAGGTCTTGCGTTTAATTTGAAATAGGTTAAGATTTAGTTTAAAGAAATGGGTTTGGGAAAAATAGATGGAATAATAAAATAATATATTTAATAGAAAACAAAATTTACGGAAAAATATTATGAATAAATAAATACAATATTTTACTAAAAAAACACGAAGGTATAGTAATACTAGGGTTGTTACACTAACCCTTTGGCCTTCGATCCCTCCACTACTCCTCTTCTGTTTGATTTTCCTGCACATTAACAGAGAATTAAAATGAGGCATTAATCTAAATTGTTAATGCATTTTAATTCCATTCTTCAATACCCTAAACCCTAATTTCTCCTTTAAATACCACCCTACACCATAACCCTCCTCATTCAGAAATCCTTTGCCAAAACCTAAATTTTCCATATCCAAGAAGTTGTACAAGTGGAGTTAGCTCAAAATCAAGTGCCGGCGATGACTCGGGACAAATCCGGCGACACCGCGACTCCACGATGCTTGCTAACCCATCCTCTATCTCCCCTCTCTCTTCTCAATCTGTAAGTCCCTATTTTTTCTTCTCTCTTCTCTATTAAACAAGTCTCTTTTCAAATGACGTCGGTAAGTGGAGTTAACCGACTTTTAAAACCTAATTTATTTAAAATGACAATTTTTCTTAGGAAACTCATAACCAAATTAATAAACCTTGCTTATTAACCATTAACTAAAATTTAGAAACTAATTTCACAATAAAACTTCATGTAAAACCATATTTATTGCACTTTTACGGTTTAATACCGCATACTTACTTTCAACATATTTTATCATGCTTACTTGTATTATCTTTAGAAAATTCACGAGGTAATGACCTAGCTCATCACAACACTTATCATGACATAACACGATGGCTTTCGGAACAATATTTTGTGGACAATACAATTTTTACATTAAAATACCCTAAACTAATAAAACCGTATTTCTTTAAGATTGTTTTAATTAAATTCCATGCAATTATGTCCATACAACCCATTTTGGGGAATCCGATTTGGTTGGTGCAGGTTATTGCACATCCATTGGATTAGTAGGGCGAAATGCAGACCTCCTCACAGATCATACGATCTCGATGGAATTTTTATTATAATTTCTAAGAAAACGTGATTTCTATTAATAAATAAATTCTATTTTTAATAATTATATATATATATATATATATATATAAATATTACAAAAATATCTATTTTAAATATATAATATATTCCATGTTTTCTAATCAAAAGAAAACAATCATAAAAGTTCATGAAAATACTATCAAGAATCAATACAAGTCAAATTACATGAAAATAACATATACTATTTAATTTAGGTTTATATCCACTAGAATATTTCATCTTTTAAAATTACATCTATGAAAACCTTAAAGATGATAATTAAATACTTGAGATTTATTTTGAAAATATATCAAAACTATTTTTCATAAAACCCCTCAAGTTATATTAATTTACAATAAGGACCCTAGTAAATATAGGTTTAAATGGGACCGGTTCTCTTGAGCCTCAGGGAGCCAGAGAATTTGGGTGCTTGCCTATTTAAGGTAGACAACTAAAACAGGGTTATCAATACGGTAATTGGTTTGGAAAAAGTCATAAATCCTGCCGTCCATATTCAGCAGTTACCAATAACTCCAAAGCTAATTCAGGACTTCAATTATGTTTAAGTGTTTGACTCAGTCAGAATCTCAGTCTAATCTGAAATCATTTCATCCTTAAATACAATTCAAGTATAACCCAATTCAACATGAATCCATTTATACCAAAATACAATCTATATCAAAATGAATTGATTTGACCGAACAATAGATATACATTTGACATTGTTTACATGATTATCCGTTTATATCCTTTCCGTTTACATGGATTACTAATATCATGGTTTCGGCAAGTCTTGCATCTATTAAACAAAACAATACACATCAATACAAAATACATTACGGGATTTTAAAGGGATAGATTGGTACGGAATGTGTTAAAAGTGGCATGAGACGGTCACTTTAATACACCTAACCCGAACATCCGTTGTCGTTGTCCCATAGGTTTTGACGGGGCCTTGTGATCCGTATACCATAGTCCATGGGATAAGCTGGACTCCTCTCGTATACACTGGTATATTCTGTACTAAGTTACAAACAACTGCGTTAACATAACTATCAACATTATACCAGTTATATTCTCATTACCTGTTCAGTCTATTTCTATCTCTCTTTGGGACTTACCGAATGATTGTTCGCTGACGACATTCCTTTTCTATTCTTTCTTTGGAATATTGTCAGGAGGACCCGACTCTCTGGAGATCGAGCCCAGCACAGACGACTTGGAGCAGTTCTCAGAAGCCCCAGAGCTCTGATCACTTGTATATACTTTACTTTCAGTTCATGCCATTGTTTAAGCATTGTTTTTCAGTCTTGTATTTACTTTCCAGTTGAATTTTGAAGGATATTTAATAAATAAAAGTTGTTGTTCTTTTACATCTCATGTCTTACTTGTGTACTTTACTATATTGCTTATTTACGCTTAGCATGTTTATTTCTGAGTAAATACATCGCGTGGCCCGTCATGTCTCCTTACCGTACTCTGGGAAGCGGGGCGTGACAGGTTTTGTTGGCGGCTCATGCAAGTCAATGCTGCATAGAACCCTACCATGCAGGTCAGTTCTGCATGGAAACCTAAGCAATATAACATAAGAATTACAAGACTCGGCAACTAAACATTCTTTATATTTCATATTCCTTGAATCTATCCTAACCCTATTTTTCTTTCAAGGTTATGGATTCCCCGAACAATACTAGCACCAACGTGATCGGCAAAACCACACCACCACCTCTTCCACTTAAACCTACCATTGTAGCTCCGATCAACGAGCAGACGGTACTGCTCGAGGCAATTAAGGGTTTCCTAGAAGGACAGCAGCAGTAGACTGCCATACTAATAAATCGCCCAGAAGTGGAAGCACTTAGAGTGAAACAATTCTGAGCACTTCATCCGAAGCAATTTTCTGGGAAAGAGAGCCCTTTGGAACCTGAAGAATGGGCTCAATCAATCGAAGACGATCTGGCAGCAGCATAAGTGCCAGATATTACTTGGGTAAGGGTTGCAAAGATGCAACTCACAAATAACGCCCGAGTATGGTGGAAGGCGGAAGAAAGCCGTCTTGCCTTGCCGATCGAATGGAAGACGTTTCGCGATATGTTCGACGTGAAGTATTTTTCAGAGACTGCCCGATTCCACATGGAGCAGCAATTTATCCATTTACAACAAGGCTCTATGTGGAGCAAATCAGTGGATGAGTATGATGCCGAGTTCACCATGGTAAGCAAGTAAGATATGTCTTAATATTCGATTTCTATCACATACTGCACAACTAACACAAGACCGTAACAGGTTTGCGGCCCATCTCATTCCAACTGCTGAGATCAGGGCCAGACGATTTCAGCAGGGGTTGGACCGGGAAATCCAAGCTTCTCTAGCTACAGGGGATTTCCCAACCCACGACTTAGCTCTGAAAGCTGTCCATCGATACGAGGCAGTAGTGAAGAAGAAGGGCAGACCTCACTCTGCCGGTGTGAAGCGCCCTTCCGATGGCAGAAGGAGCCTCTTCAAGGCCACTTTTTGTACCCAGGAGACCGGGAGTACCAAATAACCGGCCCAGTCCAGATTTCTTCTTTTATTGCAAAAGGAATGGACACCTGGAGAAGGATTGTAGGCGTGCTAATCGCCTTTGCTTAGTCTGTGGCTCATCCACATATGATATTGGGTCTTGTCCTCAAAGACTCAATCAATATCAGACACCCAGACCAGCAATCACTTATCCACAACGGCCAGCTATTTAGGCATCTGCACCACGTCTTGCTCTCATAGCTCCACCTCCTCGTGGACCTACTATACCTCCTCCTCATCAGTTCCATCAAGCACAAAGGAACTTACCTCAAGGATAGAGGAACAGACAGAGGAATGTTCCTCCAGCAAGGAGGAATGTACCGAGGCTATATGCTTTCACAATGACCATGGAAGAAGTTGAAACCACTGGCCAAGTCATCACTGGTAACTTTCCATCTTTCAAATCTGTTCAATACTTGTTTACATTCATATATTTTTTCCTAAACATAAAACCTATCCCACATAACTTAGGTACGGTCTTAGTAGCCCCACTTCCTGCACCAGCACTCTTCGATACTGGAGCATCTCATTACTTTATGTCGCAACGGTTCGTCCGAACTCATGCGATTCCACTCACATCGCTCGTATCCAACTAAAATGTCAGTTCAGGGAACGACGTTCTAAAGGCAACAATGGGGTACGACCTGTGTCCAGTGGTCGTCTGCAGCAGAGAATTCTATGCTGACTTCAAGGTGCCGGACATATCAAACTTCGATGTAGTTTTGGGTATGAATTGGCTAGGAACTTCTACGCTACCATTGACTGTCGTCAAAGAAGGGTGGTGTTTGAGATTCCAGAGCATGAGGTCTTTTATTTCAAAAGTGGAGACCGTACCCTAGAGTCTAGCACATACAAAGCAAAACCGAAGAAGGCAGTAATTGCAACTCTACAGGCAGGAGAAGACAAGCCAGAGGTAGTTCGAAAGTTCGACGATGTATTTCCTGAAGACATATCAGGTTTGCCTCCCGATCGAGCTCTTGAATTCAGAATTGATTTAGTACCTGGTGCACAACCGGTGATCAAAGCACCTTATCGGTTAAGTTATGAGGGTTTGAAGGAGGTCCGTTGTTCAGTCGAAAATATTGCACTTTTAACATGACAATTTTCTTACTTTTCTTAATCATCTAAAGGTGTTTGTTTTAAATATAACACATATTAGAAGTTCATCTGCAAAATACCATTTACCATGTATTTATATATTATAATCAACATTTTGAAGGAAATTGTATGTTTAATATTTTACGCATAATGTTTTGTATCTCAAACATAACTAACATTCTTCATTGAGATATTATGCAAGTTTAGCTCAGGTCAGATATCCGGAATCAAGAATCTGCCAATAAAGTAAAGAAAGTCGAAGAATTAAATACTAGCAGAAACTCAAAAAAGAAAAGAAGGTTCCAGACATCAAATAAAGACCCAAATACCAACATAAGAAGAATCCAGAAGATTGAAGCCAACAACTCACCGATCTATGGCCGATCCGCAGCCGAGTCGGCCGAATTGTCGCGGTTCTATAGTCAAAAAGAGGAGTTAGGGTTCAAGATTCTTCTGGAATCTTCTTTGCAACAAACTTAGTTTGTTGGGATTTTCTGTTACTGGATTTGGGGCTATAAAAAGGACCGAGGGCTACATCTACAAAGGATCCAATTTTCATCCAATTTCATTCTAAAAAAGAGCCAAGAACAACAACAAAATCTCCACATCAAATCCAAGATCAAATCCAATATCAAAAAGGGGATCTAAGATCTAAGATCGAGAATCTTCGATCTTAAGATCCTCGATCAAGAAATCATCGAGAAATTTATCAAGCGACATCAATCAATTCTCCTTTACACGAAGCTGATCATCATCAATGAGTAACTGATCCAAGACAGGTCCACGACTCGAGGTGATCAAGCGACGTGAAGATTGACGGAACATTTACTTCTTCGAGGCAAAGGTCGAGAGCAATTCTTCTTCCTCTTGTAATCTAAAGTTAAAGAAAATGTATTGTGAAGTTGAGTAATAAAGGTAGATCATCAGTTTTATCAATTCGCTTTCTTTAATTTCCGCATTATGAATTCTTTCTCTATTCTTTCTTTTATTTTCATGATGCGTGAGTAATTCTCCACTTGATAGGATTCGTAGGATTAGGGTAGATCAATGGATGAGAAAATTCTATACACTTTTTAAGTTTTATGAAGTTTATAAACTTTAGCAAAAGAATCGTCAACATCCTTATCGGGCGTGAGATCAATTTCTTGATAATCTCGACCACGATTTGAGATAAGATTGACAATCTTTTTGTTAAGGGCTAGATATGAATGGAAATCAATGAAAGGACAAGGGTCAATAGAGGAGAAACCCTAGTTTCTTCCAAAGAATCATAATCCTCATTCATCGTCATCAATTTAGTTTTAAATCTATCAATAGATAAGAGGAGTCATTTTTATTATTCATCCAGGGCTACTAAATCCAATCGAATCCTACAAGCCTTCTTCATATAAAATTTTCTTGATAACTCAATTAGATCTTGAACCATTTTCTTGATAATTCAATTAGATCTTGAAACTATTTTCTTGATTTTCTTGAAACTATCTTCTTGATTTTCTTGAAACTGTTTTCTTGATTTTCTTGAAACTGTTTTCTTGATTTTCTTGAAACTATCTTCTTGGTTTTCTTGATTTTCTCTTTTCTATTTCTTTCAACCGATCTAAAGCAAGAATTATAAAATTCTACGAATCCCAGAGGATGACCCGTACTCACTAAAGGTTCGCTACGCGCGACACCGTTATTGACTGCTGTTATTTTACTACTACTTTTTCTTTCAAAAAATCACAGATCAATCATTCGTACTCAGCTGGACGAACTTCTGTAGAAAGGATGGATTCATTCCAGTACTTCAAGTTGGGGATCTCCAGTTTTGCTTGTGAAGAAGAATGAAGGTTCATACAGAATGTGCATTGATTATAGATCTTTGAACGAAGTCACAATAAAGAACAAGTATCCACTACCATGAATCGACGATCTGTTCGATCAGGTAAGTGGGTCTTGCATTTTCTCAAAATTAGATCTCCGTTCGAGTTATCATTAGGTGAAGGTCAAAAAGTCTGATATCCCGAAGACGGCATTCAGGACTCGCTGTGGACATTATGAGTTTCTCGTGATGCCATTTAGAGTGACCAATGCACCAACCATATTCATGAATCTGATGAATCAAGTTTTCCGAGAGTACTTAGATAGGTTCGTTGTCATATTCATCGATGACATCCTGGTATATTCAAAGAATCGGAAAGAGCACACTGAACATCTATGAATTTTCCTGGAGACCTTGCGACAGCATCAACTCTATGCCAAGTACAACAAGAGTGAGTTTTGGTTAGAACAAGTCGGATTTCTCGGACATATCGTTTCAGATGAAGGAATCTCTATAGATCCACCTAAAGTATCAGCAGTAAGCGAATGGCCGACACCAAAGACAATGAAGGACATTCGAAGTTTCTTGGGATTAGCGGGATACTACCGAAGATTTATGGAAGGATTTTCAAATATTGCAACACCCCTGACCAAGCTCATATGCAAAGATGAAGAATTCGTGTGGTCAGAAATATGCGAACAAGTTTTCGTAGAACTCAAGTCAAGATTGACATCATCACCCATTCTCATAATACCGGACCAATCTGGAGGTTTCGTAGTATATTGCGATGCATCCGGTAAGGAATTAGGATGTGTTCTACATCAGCACGGTAAAGTTGTAGTTTATGCATCAAGACAGCTGAAGGTTCATGAGCGCAACTATCCGACACATGATCTGGAGTTGGCAGCCGTTATCTTTGCACTCAAGATTTGGCGTCATTATCTTCTTGGAGAACAGATAGATATCTATACACTCCACAAAAGTCTGAAGTATGTATTTACTCAGAAAGAGTTGAATATGCGACAGAGAAGATAGTTAGAACTTATGGCGGACTTTGACATAAACCTACAACATCATTCAGGGAAAGTGAATGTAGTACATGATCCACTTAGTCGCCAACCACTATCAATGAATCTTACCGCACAGTGGAAGATACCGCAAGATTTGCATCAGATGGAGATAGAAGTGGTCATGCCAGGTAACACTTCAAGTTTGATGAACTTACAAGTTCAGTCTACAATTGTCAATCAGATCTAAACAACTCAAGCAAGTGATGCCAAGTTCCAAAAGATCAGAGAACAAGTAGAAAATGGACTTAGAACATACGTCATCATCCATGAAGATGGATCTTTGAGATACGGCAGCAGATTGTGTGTACCACAAAGTCCTGTTCGGGAAGAATTGATGAAAGAAGCTCACAGCTCCCCATACTCAGTACACCCTGGTGGTACAAAGATGTACAAAGATCTACGTCAACATTACTGGTGGCATGGAATGAAGCGTGAAGTAGCCAGAAGCGTTGCTAAATGTTTGGTGTGTCAGCAAGTAAAAGCTGAATATCACAGGACTGCTAGTTTACTTCAACCGTTACCTATCTCAGAATGGAAATGGCAACACATTACCATGGACTTATGACTGCACTTCTTCGCAGCACGAAAGGTAACAATGTTGTATGGGTTATTGTGGATCAACTCATAAAGTCGGCTCATTTTATTTCTTTTCGAGTTGGCCAATCTACCGAGACACTAGCAAAGAAATACATGGAGATATGAATCTAAGTAAGATTTAAACTCTTCATAGTGTACTATCTCTAATACCCATGAACTCATGCAGGAGATCGTGAGATTAGATGGAGTACCGGTTTGCATTATCTCCGATCGTGACACCAGATTCCGATCGCAATTTTGATAGAGTATGCAAGCTAGCTTGAGAACGAGTCTGAACGTTAGCACAGCTTACCATCCACAAACAGATGGACAGTATGAGCGAACGATTCAGATCCTTGAAGATATACTAAGAGCGTGTATGCTGGATTTCGGAGGATCGTGGGAAGATCACTTATATCTTGTGGAGTTTTCATACAACAACAGCTACCAAGCAAGTATTGGAATGGCACCATTTGCAGCGCTCTATAGAAGGAAGTGTCGTTCCCCATTAAATTAGGATGACATCGGAGATAGAGAACTCCTTAGACATGAGATGACAGTAGCAACAGTGGATGTAGGTCGCACTATCAGGGAAAGAATGCGCATAGCCTAAGACCGACAGAAGCACTGGGCTGATGCAAAACGTCGTCACTTGGAGTTCCAACCGGGAGATCATGTCTTTCTGAAGATTTCTCCAAATCGTAGAGTGATTCTCTTTGGAAGAAGGGGTAAGCTAAGTCCGAGATTCCTTGGATTGTTCGACATACTAGAACGAGTCGGAGAAGTGGCTTATCGCTTGGCACTTCCACTCTCTTTGGAAGGAGTGCACAATGTGTCCACATATCCCAACTCAGAAGGTATGCGAGTGATCCCAGTCATATTCTTGATCACTCCGAGCTCACTGTTCAGACGGATCTATCTTGTCAGCAACAACCCGTTGAAATCCTGGACAGAAAGGTAAAGTCACTTCGGAATAAGAAAGTAAACTTGGCTCGAGTGATGTGGAGAAAAGACTCACCAGGAGAATCAACGTGGGAAAGAGAAGACGACATGCATGCAAGATACCCTCACTTTTTTGTAAATTAGTTCTTAAATAATTGTAAATTTCGAGGACGGAATTTTTGTAAGGAGGATAGAATATAACGACTCTGTTTTAATGTATAGAAAATTTTTAAAGTTAGTATACAAATGGAGTATTTGTAAATCCTGAGCACAAGTTATAAATTTGATTTATTTTTAAACAGCAAGAAACAACTCGTAGCTCATTGGTAAAGCCTTGCACTGCTGTGACATAGCCCCTGTGTTTGAATCCCATCAGCTGCATATTATTTTTGTTTTTTTTCTTTTAAACTTTTTGGAAGCCCAAAAGTTACACGTGCAATACACGTAAAATGAAAAGTCACTGAAAAATCAAACATGTGCAAAATACTATTAACTATGTCCCCGACACGTCGCACCTATCCAAGCCCCATCCCCCATGAATCGACTGGCGAGGGATGCGTTTGGACCGGCACCGCAGGTCCCAACCGTCAGGATTGCCTCAAAAATTTTACCCTAACCCTTTGGCCTTCCCCCCACTACTCCTCTTCTGTTTGATTTTCCTACACATTAACAGAGAATTAAAATGAGGCATTAATCCAAATTGTTAAAGCATTTTAATTCCATTCTTGAATACCCTAAACCCCTATAAATACCACCCTACACCATAGCCCTTCTCATTAAGAAATCCTTTGCCAAAACTCACTAAATTTTCCAAGTCCAAGAAGTTGTACTGTCATGCCTCGCTTCCCAAAATACAGAATACGAGGGGTGATAAGGCCAGCCATACTCCTACGGTCAAGGAAATATCCTGCCGTAGTCACACTTCGGTTTCTAGCATTACATGGTAATCAGTAATCAATGCACAGGTAATGAGAATTGCAGTCACTAATTCTACCAAAACAGATATAAAACTAACCAGATAGAGATCAAGGGGAAGATAGCACTGGCGTCGCTGATCTAGATGTCTGCAATATCCTCGAGGTAACCAGGTTCTGATTCGAGCTAAATCCACTCCACTCTGAGCATGCATACTCAGGTCGTCAGAGCGACACAATAGCAATATATATGAATAGATAATATGTACAATGATGATAAACATAAAGCAGCAAATATAGAGCAATAACACGAGCATGAAATAATCGTTACATGTAACGTTAAAGCAAGTATATCAAATCAGTAGTCAATGCAATGTCCATGTCATTAAAGCTATCAGTCTCTAAGTCTCACTGTCCAAATCACTAAACCTATCGTCAGTCCAAGCGTGAGCATCAACCACCGTAGGAGTATCCCTAACCTAAGGGTAGGCCCCAGGGGCAAGGGAACACAGGCCTGAATCACGCTCGCTAATAATCAGAAACACCGTCCATACAACTCTCGAAATCACTGTATATGCCGGTAGTGTGACTCCTGAGATTCCGTTGATCGAACTCACACTCAAACTACCCCACACCCATGGTCTACTTCAAACACCGACCATGAACCTAAATACTAGTCGCTCCATAACAAGTCTACGCGAGAACTGGAAACAGGATCTCCATCAAGCATATTTCGACTGGTATCCAAGATAAATGGACAGTACTTGATGTCTTACCTATGACAGTAATATAAGTGCTTCCATAACCGTCCCATAACAGTTATAGTCACACTTATATATGCCCCATAGGCGTCGACAATGCAATAATTAACTGGTTCCGCTGATTGTGTACAAGTACGTGTCACTTCACTTATTCATTCACGTTTTTACACTAACGTACTTACCACAATCCAATCACTAATATTTATCACTGGGTAATGTAACACGGTCACTAGGTTATTGATGTAAATAAGCACTATTTACAGGAGTATAACAGTCATGCAACATGATATGGATACAGTAAATGCACTACTGAATACATATGAGCAACCGGTGTCGGTTGGATTAGAAAAATCGTATACAATCACACATGCATAATTTAGCAAAACAATATAAAAGGCATATGAATTATATTTGTTTATCTAAGCATTAAAATTAGTTTCAAGTCAATCGGGTTTCAGATTTGCGAGTTACGGTCATTTCATTTTAAGTGTTTACTACTAGAAATCCAATTTCTGAACTGGAAATCCATTTCGTATTACTCGCTGTTGGGAGCTTAATTAGGCGATGCTACTGTTCAATTAATTGTAGGGCTATAAGTTAAATTTATAGCACAGGAGACAGATCAACAATAGTCATCCTGATTTAGGAGTTATGATCAGATTAATGATGAAGGGTGCAAGCTGAAATGACAGAAATCTGCCGTACATGTCATCCGTTTAAAATATGATTTAAATGCAAAATAATACTGGAATTTAGTGAAACTGGTAAAATTGGAAAGTTAAAACAATTTTCTACACAGCGGTAATTGTCTCCGCACACTATCACAATTAAACATCAAGGTTTCAGGGGTATAAATGCATGTCAAGGGGTGAGTTCCTGCTCTGAACTGTAGTCCAAGGTTAGGTAAGTTCTTTGTTTTCGATGTTCATTGGATATATCTAATAGTAAAGCTACATGTCATTTTAACGGTTATTCGTTACCCTTTGCAACAAACATAGACACACTGCGATTGGATTTTTCTGAAATTAATTATAAATTTAACAATGCCAAGTATTCGGTAAAACACAAGTTTTAGTATAGACATTAGAGGCATCACTTTAGGTGTGTAATTGTGTTCTTTGCTATGAAACTTTTAATGTGTTGCTCCTTATCACTAAAACATAAATATCAGTTTTACCGCCATTGGGGTGTAAAGACGAGGATTGACCTAAAGAGGGCCGCATTAGTCGATTTCGATACTCGACTTGGGGGTATCGAATCCGTGGACAAACATTATCCGATTGGTGCCAATTTTCAATATGGTGTTCGTCATCTTATATAGAATTCATTGGTTACACGTTCCACAACCATTAATGGATGATTTACACTAAAGTTTCAATTTCGGTTCAGTTAATATTAAAAGTGTTGTATTTATACACAAAATGTTCTAACCATAGCATGAAAATACGTGAATGGGTTCACTTGCCTTGGTCGCTGATATAGAAGCGACGAACGTGCAGATTATGCGTCTCGACACATGAGCCAACGATAAATGTCGCGGAACCGGCATTGCGTGACGTGAGGTTCGAGCGCGATAGAGGTTACGACGGACGTGTGCGATGTTGCGATAGTGACTGCATTGATCACCGTGACGGCTACAGAGACCGAAGCCATGGCTTGGACGGCGATGACGGTTAGCGGAACAACGGCAATTGGCGATCGATGCAAGTGCTCGATGAAATGACAGAACTCGATTTTGGCGTCGATGAGGCACGGAGCTATATACAGTGCTAAGGTGCGGTCTGGGAACAACCTGGCTCGGCATGGCACGGTCGCGACATGAGGCGGCGGCGCAACGCAGCAAAGCGAGTTTAGACGTGCAGAGTAGTATGGTGGTGCGACACGGTGTAACACGATGCTGTACATGGGAGTGGTTACGGGCACGAGATGATGCGGTCCTGGCACTATGGTGGGCACGATGCAGCAGCAAAGGGGTGGTCCAAGGTTCGTCTGCGGAAGCTCGTCGGCGATGGCGACTGAGCTCGAAGCTCAGGCAGTAGATCCGCGATGGCTCGGCTAGGTGGCAGGGGCTCGAGTAAGACTTTGAGCATAGAAAGAACTGAAGGAGGAGGAGTTAAAGAGTTCTTCGGCAACGCTGGTGGCTCTGGCGATGGAGCAGTAGAGCTTGAGGTGCTCGTGTGGATTGCTAGTTGGAGGAGTCGGGGTCGGGTAGCTTGTCGGTGACATTGATGGCTTTGGTGACGTCGAGGGGAGGTTAGTACAATAGGTAAGGAGAAGGTGAGGGCTTGATTAAATACGATAGCGAAGGGAGCTCAGCGACGAGGTCGGTGGTCATCATGGTACGGTGGGCTCCGGTGAGGAGGCTTGGTGCTTGCGGTGTTCAGGTGGATGGAGCAGGCGGAGGCGATTCTTGTTGAGGCTTGTGGAGGTTGGGGCTCATGCAATTTGTGGTTAACGGTGAGGTGGTGAGCTGCGGTGGAGGTGATGCAGATGCTGAGGGGTCTCGAGTCGCTTGAGGAGGGTAATGGTGGAAGGTCGAGGCAGTGAGTGAGGGGAGTGGTGGAGGTCAAGGATGAGGGGGTTCCACGTATCTCTTGGGAGTAGTTGGGGGGAGGAGGCGGGTCGTACGGGAATGGTGGGGTGAAGTAGCGCGGGGCACGCGAGGAGGTTACGAGGGAGAAGCGGAGGTGGCCTCCGACGAGGGCTGAGTCATGGGAGCAGTTCTTGCAGTGGTGGGCATGAGGAAGTTGGCAGTAGTCGTTGTGAGGGAGATGCGGTCATGGAGGGGACGTAGGGCGAGGACATGGGGAGAGTCATTAGGGGTAGCACAAGGAAGGAAGGAAAAGTGGAGGGGAAGAAGAGGAGGGAGATGGGAAAGTCGGGTCGGGTCGGGTTGTTCGGGTCGGGTCTGGGGTAGGTCGGGCCGGGTCTGTTAGGTAAGGCTCATGGGCTGGCTTTTAATTAGGGTTTGGGTTTTATAAGAATAGGGTCTAGAAATTGGGTTAGGGATTTGGGTATAAAATAGTTAGAGTTAGGGTTTAGATTAAATAGGAAAATAGTAAGTTAAAAGATGTTGGTTTTAAGAATAGGACTTAGAAATAAACAGTTAGGAAAATATTTTATTAAAAGTACGGTCTCCAAGAAAAATACTTAAGGGATTATTAAAAAAAGGTTTTATAAAAAAAGAAATACCTCGGACAGCAGATACCGGTTATTACATGTACAAGTAGAGTTAGCTCAAAATCAAGTTCCAGCGACGACTCGAGATAAATCCGTCGACACCGCGACTCCATGACGCTTGCAAACCCATCCTCTACCGCCCCTCTCTCTTCTCAATCCGTAAGTTCTTATTTTTTCTTTTCTCTTCTCTATTAAACATGTCTCTTTTCAATTGACGTCGGTAAGTAGAGTAACCGACTTTTAATACCTAATTTCTTTAAAATGACAATTTTTCTTAAGAAACTCATAACCAAATTAATAAACCTTGCTTATTAACCATTAACTAAAATTTAGAAACCAATTTCACTATAAAAGTCCATGTAAAACCATGTTTATTGCACTTTTACGGTTTAATACCACATACTTACTTTCAACATATTTTATCATGCTTATTTGTATTATCTTTAGAAAATTCACGAGGTAATGACCTACCTTATCACAACACTCATTATGACATAGCACGATGGCTTTTAGAATAATATTTTGTGGACAATAAAATTTTTACATTAAAATACCCTAAACTAATTAAACCGTATTTCTTTAAGATTGTTTTAATTAAATTCCATGCAATTATATCCTTACAACCCATTTTGGGGAATCCGATTTGGTTAGTGAGGATTATCGCACATCCATCGGACTAGTAGGACGAGATGCAGACCTTCTCAACGGAGCATACGATCTCGATAGAATTTTTATTATAATTTATAAGAAAACGTGATTCTATTAATAAATAAATTCTATTTTTTAATAATTATATATATAAATATTACCAAAATATCTATTTTAAATATATAATATATTCCATATTTTCTAATCAAAAGAAAAGAGTCACAAAATTTTATGAAAATACCATCAAGAATTAATACAAGTCAAATTGCATGAAGATACCATATACTATTCAATTTAGGTTTATATCCATTAGAATATTTCATCTTTTAAAATTATATCTATGAAAACCCTAAAGACGATAATTAAATACTTGAGATTTATTTTGAAAATATATCAAAACTATTTTTCATAAAACCTCTCAAGTTATTTTAATTTACAATAAGGACCCTAGTAAATATAGGTTTAAGCGAGACCGGTTCTCTTGAGCCTCAGGGAGCCGAAGAATTTGGGTGCTTGCCTATTTAAGGTAGACAACTAAAACGGGGTTATCCATATGGTAATTGGCTTCGAAAAAGTTATAAATCATGTCGTCCATGTGCAGCAGTTATCGATAACTCCAAAACTAATTCAGGACTTCAATTCTGTTATGTGTTTGACTCGGTCAGAATCTCAGTCTAATCTGAAATCAATCCATCATTGAATACAATTCAAGTATAACCTAATTCAACATGAGTCCATTTATACCAGAATACAATCTATATCAACATGAATTGATTTGACCGAACAATGGATATACATTTGACATTGTTTACATAACCATCCGTTTATATCCTTTCCGTTTACATGAACTACTGATATAATGGTTTCGGCAAGTCTTACATCTATTAAACAAAACAATACAAAATACATTATGGGGTTTTAAAGGGGTAGACTGGTACGGAATGTGTTAAAAGTGGCACGAGAAGGTCACTTTAATACACCTAACCTGAACATCCGTTGCCGCTGTCCCGTGGGTTTTGACGGGGCCTTATAATCAGTATACCATAATCCACGGGGTAAGCTGGACTCCTCTCGTATACATTGGCATATTCTGTACCAAGTTACAAACAACTGCGTTAACATAATTATCAACATTATACCAGTTATATTCTCATTACCTGTTCAGTCTATTTCTATCTTTCTTTGGGACTTACCGAGTGATTGTTCGTTGATGACATTCCTTTTCTATTCTTTGTTTGGAATGTTGTCAGGAGGTCCTGACTCTCTAGAGATCGAGCCCAGCACAGACGACTTGGAGCAGTTCTCAGAAGACCCAGAGCTCTAGTCACTTGTATATACTTTACTTTCAGTTCATGCCATTGTTTAGGCATTGTTTTTCAGTCTTATATTTACTTTCCAGTTGTATTGTAAAAGATGTTTAATAAATAAAAGTTGTTGTTCTTTTACATCTCATATCTTACTTGTGTACTTTACTATATTGCTTATTTACGCTTAGTGTGTTTACTTCTGAGTAAATACGTCGCGTGACCCGTCACATTTCCTTACCGTACTCTGGGAAGCAGAGCGTGACATCGCTACACTGGAATATGATACCAGGAGAGAATCATCATTTGCCGTGAGAGGATTTGGGGATTTTGGATTTGGTTTGGTATCAGCATCGCTACACTGGAATGTGGTATCAGGAGCGAATCATCACTTGTAATTAGAAGATTTGGGGATTTTGGTTTTAGTTTGCATCAGTATCACTGCACTGGAATGTGGTAGTAGGAGCGAATCATCATTTGCCATTAGAGGATTTGGAGATTTTGGTTTTGGTTTGGCATCAGCATCACTACACTGGAATGTGGTACCGAGAGCGAATCATCATTTGCCATTAGAGAATTGGGAATTTTGGTTTTGGTTTGGCATTAGCACCGCTAACACTGAAGTGTAGTGCCAGGAGCGACTCATCATTTGCCTTTGGGAAAACAAAGAATTTGAGTTTTGGGTCGGCATCAACACTGCTAACACTGAAGCATAGTACCAGGAGAGACTCATCATTTGCCGTTGCTCGTCGGGGAACGATGGCTTAGGAGACAGGTTTAGATCTCTATTATCTAAGCCTTTTCAATTTTATAAGCTGTAAGGGTCTCATAAAAGAATTTTCTCTCTACGAGTCAAGAGGATCTCGCAGGTGTATGTTCTCCTTAGGAATCGTGAGGATTCCTAAGTGTGGTGCCTTTGTGAATCGTAAGAATCTCATGCGGAGATTTTCTCCTCATAAGGTCGAGAGGACTTTGCGAGTGTGTTTCACCTCTTTTCACGAGTTTGCACCTTTTCGAATTTTCACAAACTCGCCGGCAGTCCTGCTATTTTTACTCACGAAGCCCTTTCGGGTTTTCATCCGTACCCGTTTTGCTTGTGGACATACCCTTTTTTTCGCCGGTAGGAGCCTCAGATGTAGTCTCGCCAGTAGGACTTAGGGAAGGCAGGGGTCATTTGCACCTGTGGATTGTATACGGTTTTATAGGATGTATAATCCAGACCGTGGGGCCGATGTGCTCAATTCATTTACGACTTGGAGCATTTATGCGTAGTATTTCTTGAGATATCGGCCATTGATGGGTGGCATATGCTTTTCTCCCTCAGCACTTATTAGCTGGTAGGATTGTCCGTCGAACAATTTCTCGATGACATATGGCCCTTCCCAATTTGGCTCGAATTTTCCCTAGGCATGCCGATTGGGAATGATTGATTTTTTTAAGGACCGACACCAATTCGCCTTTCTTGAAAGCACGGAGATGGGTCATCTTGTCTTAGGCCCGTGACATTTGGGCTCGGTACAGCTCTAAATTTTGCTGTACTGCGAGCCTCTTTTTCTCGAGTGCATCGATCTCTTCGAGCCGAAGGAGAGCATTTTCCTCTTTCATTAGATTGTGCTGGACAGCCATCCTTAGGCTTAGAACTTCGACTTCGAGGGGGAGGATTGCCTCCACTCTGAAGAGCAGTGAGTATAGAGTGGACTGTGTCGAAGTGCGGTGCGTGGTATGATATGCTCACAACGCCTCGTAGAGCTTGAGATTCCAGTCTCTCTTGTTGGCTGAAGCATTTTTCCTCATAAGCTTGCATAGAGTTTTATTGAAAGCTTCGGCTAGCCCATTGGCTCTTGGATTATAAATGGAGGAATATATCCAGTCTATCTTGTGCTGAGTGGCAAACCTTGAAACTTTGAAGCTCTTGAAAGAAGGCCCGTTGTCAGAAATGATTCTTCTAGATGTACCGAAGCGGTATAGAATATTATGCCGGAAGAACGTCAAAATAATTTCTGTCTGGACTTCTTTTAGCGGGATAGTTTCAGCCTACTTGGAGAAGTAGCCAGTTACGGCCATTATGAACCGGTGGCCTTTAGATGACGGAGGATCAATTGGACCAACTATGTCCGTGCCCCAAACTTCGAAGGGCCATGATGCCACTGTAAGATGCAGCGGATTGGGATGCTTGTGAATGAAGTCACTGTGAATTTGGCAGAGGTGATATTTCTTTGCATACTCTTCGCAATCCATTATCATGGTAGGCCAGAAATATCCAAACCGTTTGATTTGAAGCTGCATTTTAGGGCCGGACTGGCGAGCTCCATAGACACCTGAATGAACTTGTTTCATGAATTTTTGGGCTTCGGCCAACGACAGACACCTGAGTCAGAGTTGGTCATATAATCTGCGATATAGCGTATTATTTACGAACACGTATCGGAGAGCTCTCTTCTTCAGTTGAATCCTCGCAGATTTTTCTTCGGGCGGCTTGTCGTATCGGAGGTACTCTATGAAGGGTTCTCTCCAATCAGGCTCGTCTTGAATGATCAGAGCTTCTTCAGCAGGATTGTTCTCTTATTTTATGCTTCCTTCTTCATGAAAAGAGACTGGAGGTAGAATTTGTCGGTTTCTGACTATTATCAGAATCTCATCCATATCGGGATCAGCCAGCTCTTTGGCTAAGCGAGCGAATACGTCAGCTATTCCATTCAATGCCCTAGGAACTTTCATCAGTTCAATGTGGGTGAACTGTTTTATGAGCTCCACCACCCGGCTTCTGTACCAAGCTAACTTGGGTTTGTATATCTTATAATCGCCGTTTACTTGCTTGACGACAAGCTGGGAATCACCGTAGACCCATAGCCGAAGGATTTCCAGTTCTACGGCGAGCTCCAGACTAGCTATCAGAGTTTCGTACTCAGCCTCGTTATTTGTGTAAGGCTCGGTGAGAGCAAAAGAACATCGTAGAGTTCCCATCGATGGCGTGATGAACACCAATCCTATCCCAGTTTTTATCTACGGGATGCTTGATTTGGTGGAGCTCTTTATTGATGAGGCTCCATCGAAGTAGAGCTCCCAACATGGTTCGTTATTTTCAAGATGCAGCACCTGCTCGTCGGGCAACTCATAATTGAGTGGCGACCCTTCTGGTATGGGATGAACAGCGAGGAAGTCGGCAAAAACTTGCCATTTTACTTCTTTCTGAGGAGTATAGACTATGTCAAACTCAAGCAGTATGACAGCCCATCTTGCTTTTCTACCGGCTAGGCTTGATTTGGTCATTATGTGTTTGAGCGGGTCGACCTTGAAGATCAGCATAACCCGATGAGCGATCAGATAGTGCCTCAGCTTCTTCATATTGAATATCAGAGCCATGCATTGCTTTTCGATCGTGGAATAGTTGTGTTCCGCCCCGACTAAAGTTGGACTGAGGCAGTAGTGGGCATTTTCCTTTCATTCCTCGTTATTCTGGGCAAGGAGCACACCTAGTGACTCATCTAGCACGGCTGTATAGAGAATCAACAGTTTATTTGGAATAGGAGAAGTAAGCACTGGAGGGTGCAACATGTACTGTTTGATACTTTCGAACGCTTCTTGACATTCGACAGACAAAGGGAGCTCCCTTCTTCATGAGCTTTGAGAAAGGCCGACATCTCCCCGATAGGTTCGAGATGAACCTTCTTATGTAAGCGAGTTTGCCTTGAAAGGATCTTAGTTGTGTCAGATTCTTTGGAGGAGGCATCTCCATGATGGCCTTTATCTTCGATGGGTCAACTTCGATCCACCGATGTCGGACTATGAAGCCTAAGAATTTTCCCGACGACACACTAAAATAGCACTTCAGAGGATTTGTCTTCAGATCTTGTTCTCTTAGTCGGGTGAAAACGGTCCTGAGATCTCGGATGTGATCGGCCTTGGCTTTAATCTTGACGACCAAATCATCAACATAACATTCGATGACTTTATAGATTAAGTCATCAAAGATTTTGGTCAATGCCTTCTGATATGTGGCACCCGCATTCTTCAGTCCGAACGACATCACCTTGTAGCAGTATATTCCGATCGGGGTTCGAAATTCTGTGTGTTTCTCATCCTCGGGCGACACCTTGATCTGATTATATCCAGACGAGCCATCCATGAAGGTGAACCGCTCGTAATTTGAGGTGTCGTTGACCATCATTTCCATGACCGGTAGCGGGAAGTCGTCTTTAGGGCATTCCTTATTGAGGTCCCTGAAATCGACTCAAACTTGGATCTGCCCATTTTTCTTCTTCACTGGGACGATGCATGCGATCCAGTCCGCATATTTCTCTTCTCTGATGAAGCCAGCATCGATAAGTTTCTTAGTTTCCTCGATGACCTTTTCTTCTAGCTCCATTCTTATTCTTCGAGGAGCTTATTTGACTGGCTTGGCATCACGAGATATATCCAGCTTATGCATGGCCATTTCAGGAAAGAGGCCAGGCATTTCTTTGTATGTCCATGCGAAGCAATTAGCGAAACCATGCAACAGGGCGACTATCTGCTCTTTCGTTTCCTCTGACAAGAGTGAGTTGATGTAGGTCGGCCTTGGATTATCGGGCGTTCCCAAGTCAATCTTGGTTAGCTCGTCGAAGGTTGCTTGTCCGCCATCTTCGAGCTCTCGAGGGGATTCTTCTGGCTCAGCAATCTCGTCGTCATCATTTGGCCTTTCACTAGCTTTACCAACATGGATCATATAGCATACTTTGGCATCAGGTTGAAAGAAAGCTATGCCCCGTCTATCAGGGATTCGTCCATTGATGAGTGCTCGAAACTGAGGCGGATGTCACAGCCCCTCATAAAACTTAGCTTCGGAGTCCGTTTGATATAACCGACATCCGCACTTCTTAAAATATTCCCGCATCTTGGGCGCATAATATCTGGGGTTTAAGACGGCTCTTATGCCTCTTTCATATGGAAAGCGTATGACAGACAAATCATCTGTGTGCACGACAGGATTTGACCCATAAAACAGGATGCCTTTTTGTCCACTTTTCCTTCCGGGAATGTAGAAGGTTTTTAGTTGGTCCATGGTGGAGACTGACAATGCATCAAGCTCTTTGCACATCTGCTCCAGCACCTTTGTGACGACTAGAGACCCTTCCGTAACTTCAAAGGTCTCTCTTACCTTCGCTTTTTGCATGAGACCCTAATTTGCACAGCTGTTGCAAGACAGGTCCTCTTCCTCTGATTCTTCGGTGTCGCTGCCGAAATGAGGGCGAATTTTGCTGCCGGATGGTCCTTTAGTATTGTTCCTGCCAAAATTTAAACAATATAGAAAGAGCAAAGCTCAGTTGGATTTAATGAGGCAGCGCCTCATATGCTCTCCATAAAAGCGCCAGCGCTAGAGCCAATCTTATAAAATTAAATCCTATGGTGGAGCCTCACGTGCTCCTCACGCCAGTGCCAATATGCAAAGCACGGAAAAACTTCTGGGTAAGAATTAAATTCTGATACGGCGCCGCACGTGCTCCTTATGCGGGCGCCGGTGTGCAAAGCACAAGAGAATTTATTACATAAGAGTCTCTTATATGACGCCGCACGTGCTCATCACGTGGGCACCAATGTGCAAAGCACAAGAATACCCATCATAAGAATTAAATTCTTAGGTAGAGCCCACGTGCAAAATACGTGAGCGCCAACGCCCAAGTCAAGATCAATAGAATTAAATTCTACACGGGGATATTTCCCTAAAAATTGGGATACTCTCCGTTAAACAGAGCCGTTGGATAAAAAATCCAATGGTGATGATAAATCACCAAATAATAGTTAAAAATTCTATTTTGGGAATATATTCTCTCAATCTTTACAAACAAAAAAGATTGCTCTATTTAAAATAGAGAGCTCCTGGATTAAAAATCCAATGGTGATTAAGAATCATCGTTTGACAAAATAAATTCTGTATATAGGAAAATATTTTTCTAATCTTGTTAAAAAACAAGAACAATATATTCTGTAAAATAGAAGTTCTTGGATCAAAGATTCAACTTTGGGTAAAATTCCCTAAATCAATTTTGAGTCCAATTAAATCAATTGGAATATCTCAATGAGAGATTTTCTTTAAACCAATTAACAATTTGCCTTCAAGTCTCACACATAGAGACAGAGGGAGAGAAACACAGAAAAAGAAGGAACCTCTATAAGCTTCTGCAAAAATACAGTGAGCTCTTAAAAAGAACAGAGAATTCAATTCTCAAAGAAGAAGATCTTCTTTCTCAAAACCCCAGGTAAAGAAAAGGGATCAAAATATCTCTATCATATTCAAGGGTTTAACCCATCTTAAAGAACTTAGTTCTTTTTCTGGATTAGAGATCCACAAGACAAGCCTCCCACAAATTGAGAATTTAATTCTCATCGGGAAGATCTTGTTCTTGAGAATCAAAGATTCAGAAAAGAACTAGGAAAATGAACCTATCCTATGGAGATTTAATCCCTCGGAAAATAGGGTTTAACCCTAAAAGAAACTTAGTTCTTATAACAGAACTTAGTTCTAAAAAGAAAACTTGATTCCAGATCTTCAAAACAAAAGATCTTGGTGATCATTAATGGTCAAAATACCATTAACAAACAATCTATGAATAAGATAAGAACTTAGCACCTCACGTGCTTCCCACGTGGGCGCCCCTCCCAAAAGTGCCCAGCACCTCACATGAAAAACACGTGGACGCCCAAAGCAGAAGCCCAGCGCCTCACGTGCTCCTCACGTGGGTGCCAAAAAATAATAAGAGTGCTTAACTCTCCATAAATAGCCAAAACGGCTGAGTGCTTAGCACTGATTGGGCAGCGCCTCACGTGCTCCTCACGTAGGTACCACAAAAATAATAAGAGTGCTTAGCACTCCACAAATAGCCAAAATGGCTGAGTGCTTAGCACTGATTAGGTAGCAGCCAGCGCCTCACGTGCTCTTCACGTGGGCGCCATAAAAATAATAAGAGTGCTTAGCACTCTACAAATAGCCAAAATGGCTGAGTGCTTAGCACTGACTGGGCAGCACCCAGCGCCTCACGTGCTCTTCACATAGGCACCACATAAAAAGTGCTCAACACTCCATATGTAGCCGAAATGGCTGAGTGCTTAATACTGATTGGGCAGCATCCAACGCCGCACGTGCATCTCACGTGTGCGCCATAAAAAGTGCTTAGTCGAGGTCCTGAAATAAGTGCTTAACACTTTTACATAAAAGGGCTGAACAAACAGTGCCCAAAAAAGTGCTTAGCACTTTTGTATGAACAAAAAGAAAAGATTAACCAGACTAAGCCTAAATTGGCTAGATCTCTGAGGTTTTCTTACAACCGAGCCCAAATGCTCTGTTGTTGGATCTGAAATAAAAATGATCCTTAAAATTTTGCTAAGTTGATCTTTGTCTCAAATTAGACTAATGTATACTTAGTTAAAATAATTTGAGCCCAAATGCTCATATATTTAAGTTGATCTTAATCTCAAACCAGATTAACGGTCCTTAAATATACCTAAACCAAAATCTAAAATATACGGATCTGGACTGATCCTCGCCTTACGGACGGCGATATAAACTAGTCTCCGTATACAATCCACGAGCAACCAAAAAAAAAAAAAACACGACATGAAGTGAACTGCTGGAGAAGGAGAAAGTGGTTATCGCAATGCGGTAACGTAATTAACTATAGGGGCTTGTGCTTGTAGGGAAGAGCGTTCTCACAATCAAAAACCTCTCATAAAATGAGGGGAAATCTGATAAAGTCTGCTAAAATGGCCGCGTCTGTCCAAACCTCCGATATATGGTGGTATAAATCAACTTGGTATCTTCGGAGAGGTGGATGGATAAATCCAAATAGCATCTGCCCCCAAATTCAGGAAAGACGGTCCATCCCGGTTCGTCCGCGTCTCTGGAGGTGAACAAGTATCAAACTTGTCCGTATCGTTACCGAAACGAGGGCGGGTTTTACGGAAGGATGGACTTCCAGCGTCGGATTCATCAGTGTCACTGCCGAAACGCGGACGCACTTAGGGGTTTTTTGCTTTTGAAAGTGACAGCCGGCTCAGATTTGCTTTTGAGTTTCAAGGCCGTTCTGTCTTTGGTCAACCGTGACTCATCATTTTGGGGGTTCACAAAGTACCGAGAATCTTCATATCGGATTTCATGCACACCAAACTGGCTCATCATTTTCCGTCAATACGTCTTTCTTCGCCATTTTTGGTATACTTCATGCATTGATGGAAAGTTGACAAAACGATACCATAATCGTGGAGCCACATCCGTCCCAGGAGAATTTTATAAGACGTGTCGGCGTCGATCACGTATATCTTGGCTTCAGTTTATAGGTTCCCGAACCTAATTGGCGGAGCTATGGATCCCAGAACTTGCTGGCAATTTTGATTGAAGCTTTGAATGACAATCCTTTCCCTTGACAGGTGTCGGACATCCATTGACAAACTCTTCAGAGTCTGCAAGTTCATGATGTTCACTGAGGATCCCGGATCAATCAATATGAGATTAATCTGATCTCCGTCACTGTACCCAGTCATGTAAAGTGACCGGTTATACCCAATTGTTCCCAGTAGCAGGTCTTCGTCCTTAAACGTGATCGCGGCGGCATGTAGAGTGTACTGGGTTTCTTTCATATTAATTTTCGCAAAGCGAGCCTGGTACTGCTCAGGGTTTTGTAGAGCGTGAATGAAAACATCTATAAGCACCTTAGATAGGACCAAAGTATCGTAGATGCTCAGGAGAGACGGAAGCTTCCGGAGATGGGCCAAGACATTATAGTTCACCGACGAAGGACTTGAGTTTTCATGAGCCGGCTCTCCGCCATCTTCTTCATTAGTGACCTGTTTTTCCTTCCCTTTTGGGACGTTGCCCTGATTTAGCAGAGCCCTGAGGCTTCTGAGCTGGATTCGATTGGCTTTTGTAGTGAGCTCCTCGTCCTCTTCGGTAAAACATAGCTCTTCTTCAGAGTCGCTACCAAGATGGACGACGTAGCAGGTCACTATAGGGATCTTGTCATTAGAGTCTTCTAGCTCATCCAGAATCTCAGCCGCTTCTACAGGGAAGAACTCCTTCAATTGAATTAGAGTTCTTTACTTTTGTTCATAGTCTTCAAAGGATTCGATATATATTTGAATGGTCTATCCCCCTGCAGACACTTTTCCGCTTCGAGCCGCACCTTTCCTTTTCTTCTTCTTTAGCATTTTGGATTTTGAGCCCGATTGAGCCGAACTGGTAGCTGGAACAGTGGGCTCATTCTGCCCCTCCCATTATGTTCTGGGCTCTTTTTGAAGTAGGTTTAGCATTTTCTTCGTCTTATTAGAGATGTACATACTCCACGGAGGCTGCGGCGAGTCGGATTCATTTCTCGGGACAGCGGATTCAACCGTCCGCTCCCAGAAGGCTTTAACTTCTGTATGTGTAAAGTTGGTGATTGCAACTTGATTGTTTACCAACACACTCGTGGACAGCTCGATCTCTCCGGTCTTATATTGCTTTTCGACTCAGTCTTTGAAAATGTAGCAATCCTCAATCGCATGGCTCACTACTCAGTGGTATGGGCAATACAGGGCATTATTGTAACACCCGGCCCTTTTTATACCAAGTCCGTATTTTTGTTATTTTAAAATTCCATTTTAATTTATTTATAATTTTAAGTGTTTTATTTAAGAGATTATTTATTTATTATAACCCTTTCTTTAAACCCCAAACCCTATTTCTATTCTAATTATACCAATCTCCCTTACTAATTCATAAGCGCGGCCCACCCCTTTCTCATTTTACCTTTGATTTTCTATTCATGGCCAGTTTCTATTTTCCATTTGACTTATCCAGTAAATCTTCCCTCAGCCCAAAGCTTTTTTAAATTTAAATCCAATTTCTTAATCTTCTGGCCCGAGCCCATCAGCCATTCTTTTTCCTAATAACTATTTTCCCCAGCCAGCCCATTCATTTTTTTTAATTAAATCCTCTTCTATAAATTCCCGGCCCGTTCCTTTACTAAGCCCACATTCCTTCACAAATTTTTCCTAATCTTTATTTTGAGCCCATCTCCCTTAGCCGGCCCCAATTCTTTCCACCTAATTTTATCTTAAATTCCTTAATAATTTCTCAGCCCACACCAGCGGCCCGTCTCCTACTTTTCCTTGTAATTCATTTTATTTTTTTTGCCGGCCCAAATCCTTCAGCCCACGCCCGCTTCACTCCCTCACCCGACCCGCACTGTTCATCCTCCTTCTTCAAAAAAAATCTCCAACGGCTCTTTCCCTCGTGCGCGCGCGACCCGCCTCCTCCGCCGTCGCCCACGCCCTCGATCGCTGCCGTTACCCCCACGACGCGCACGTTTCACCCCCACGACCCTCTCCCCTCTACACTACACCCTCAATCACTCACTCCCATCATTGCTCTCTCTCCTTCCCTTCCTGTTCACTCTCGAACTCACGCCATCACACCCATCACCGAGCCCCTCTCCTCGCCCCATCATCAACCTCATCGTCGTCATCCTCACTCCCCCCGACCTCCGATCACTTCCTCCTCCTCCTCTCTTCCTCCCCTGCCTCCCCGAGCGCCTTCGCCTGCACCCCGAACACCCGAGCCGACCCCCTGCACACCCTCGCTCGAGCTCCGACCCCCCACCGTCATCCCCTCCTACAACTCCTCTCGAGTCCCTGCCACCTCTCAACGTCGACCCCATCGCGGCCATCATCGTCGTCCTCCCCACCCAACCTCGCCTGCAACTCTACCCACTCTCTCTCCCTCTGTCTACAGTTTCTCCCTCTCATTTCTCTCTCTTTCTCACTCAGCTCTCAATTCTCATCTCTCTCTCTTCCTCTCACAGCCTCACTGTCTCTCTCTCACTCTCTCTCTCTCACTTCCTCTCTCTCTGCCTCCCTCTCAATTCTCTCTCTCTCTCTAACCGTCTCTCTCCCTCTCCCCCTCTAAACTCTGTCTCTTCCCTCTCTCTAGCTCACACAAACCTCTCTTTCTATCTCTCACACAGTCTTCCCTCTCCACTCTATTATCTCTCTCTCTCTCCCTCAAGTTCTTTCTCTCTCTAACTCTTTCTCTCTCTAAATTCGCTCTCGTCTCCTCTGCAATCTCTCCATCAGGCCCAGACATCATCAGCGATCACTAGCCACGACTTGGCCCGAGGCCGCAACTGCCACTCCACCAAAACTGCGAGCCGTCGTGGCCGAGACTCGAGTCCGAGCCAAATCAAGTTGCCGTGCCGCGCGTGTGTCGCGCGTTCGTGACGCTAAAGCCACCGTACATCCCCGGGACGTCTCCAGGCAAGTTCTTACTTGCTCTCATGCTATTCCGTATATATTACAAATTAGAATCGTAGATATATTCCATGTTTGCTTGATGTTATATATTGTCACAAAACTGTTCGATGCTTGTTCCCATAGAAAATCATTATCGTATTTGACGGAACTGGACATATTATATTGGCCCTTGTAGAGATGATTAACGTGTGCAAATTTCATTAGAAAATACGACTGTTAACAGTTAAAATGACTACCCCCAAGTTTGATCGTAAAACTGAAATTCTGTTGCACCTGAAAATAGTTAAATTCATCATAAATCATTTACATATTAGATTGGTGCGTTCGAGGGCTCAAATCGAAGACAACTCGACGAACTTTAACCCTGTACTAATTCTCAGACATATCTTTACTTAAACTGTGGTGATAATTGGATCGGAGTGCGACTCTGGACTGCAGTCCAGAGCGACTCAAAGTGTTGCTTGCTGTCCTGTAACTGGTACCACAGGAATTACTTAACTCGTAGATTGCGGAACTCCACTTCTTATTGTAGGTAACTCTGTTATCTAGACAACACAATTAGTTTCATCCTGTTTCGTTATCATTTACTATTTAATCTGTAATTTAGAAGATCGGGACACATAACAGTCCCAGCAGAATCAGAATTGACATGTTGATATTAAACAGATTATAACTCCTAACGTACAGACGCGATTGAAGATCCGTTTGTGGCGTTGAAAACTTTACTGAAAACCCTAGAATTCTTTCAACTGTAGCGTCGCTAAATTATGATCCCAACTGGGGTTAAAATGCGTTGCGAAATGGATTCCTGATTCTGAAATTGGATTTCCAGCCGCGTGCGCTTAAAATGAAACAGTTATAACTAATGATCCTGAAACCCGTTTGACCTGAAACAAAATTCTAAGGATAGATAGCTGAACATATTAAATACTACCTGTTTATCATTTTGCTAAATTATATACACATGTTTCATGATAAATCGTGCAAGTGATAGACTGCTGTTTTTATGATACCTTAGTTGTGCTTCTTATACTGTTCATGCATCATATCATACCTATATCATTGTAGTGATAACCTAGTGACATCGTGCATTTACCCAGTGTTAGATTTTAGTGTTGATTGCGGCAAGTACGTCAGTGTTCGTGTATTCGTGATTAAGTGAAAGTGATACGTACTTGTGCACAATCAGTGTCCCTTTTATTCTATTGCATTGTCGACGTCTGTGGGATGCGTGTACGTGTGACTATAAGTGGTATGGGACACTTATGGAAGCGCTTGCACGGATGTCACAGATAAGGCATCCGACACTGCCATTTATCTTAGGTATTAGTCGGGACGTGCTTGATGGAGGCTCTGCCTCCAGTTCTCGCGCAGACTTGTCACGGATCGATTAGTATTTAGGGTTATGGTTAGCGTTTGATATAGACCTCGGGGTGTGGGGTAGTTCAAGTGTGAATTCAACAGAATCTCGGGAGTCCCATGCCGGCTTATATATTTAGGGAGTTATATGGAGATTTACAATGTATGTGCTATAGACACCGTGATACATTCGTTACATGTTGGGCCCGTGGTCCCTTGCCCTTGGGTTCTACCCTTGGGTAGAGGACACTCGCGAGTGGTTGACTCTCACACTTGGACTGACGATAGGCTTATTGACCTGTGCAGTGAGACTTAGAGACCGATAGGGTTACTGTCATTTACATTCCTTCTATACTGTGTTGACATTCGTGACATATTGTTATACTGCTTTACTTTTCCGCTGCATTGATCTCTGCTCATTTATATTCATGCTGTCACTGATTTACTGTTATTCATATTCTTTATCACTGTTAGAACTGTTATTTAACTATATACATTATATTGCTATTGTGTCACTCTGACGACCTGAGTATGCATGCTCAGTGTGAGGAGAAGATCTAGCTTGGATCAGTACTAGACGTGCATCACAGACTTTCTGACTCGCTACTCCGAGTTACTTTCGTTTATTTCCATTTCAGGTCAGTTCATATTATTGTATCTTTCAGTTACTGCATTTCTCTTTACCTGCGCATCGTTTACTGTTTACCATGATAAACTAGAAGCCGAAGTGTGACTACGGCAGGACTTTTCCTTGACCGTAGGAGCATGGCTGGCCTTGTCTACCCCTCGTATTCCGTATTTTGGGAAGCGGGGCGTGACAATTATCGATCATTTTTGTTTCGTGAGGTATCTTCGACTCTGGCAATTATAGATCGTTTTTCAAGGCATCTTTGAATATCTTGCGGACCTTGTCCCTTCTGAAAGAGTAAACCTTGTTCTTTTTCTCCTTTAGGGAAGGCCCTTCTCCTCCTAGCACTGGATTTTAAGACCGGTCTGTTTTTGATCCGCCTATCTTTCTCTTATTTTCACTGTCAGACACATTGAAGGCGTTGTTCTTGTTGGAGCTCCCATTTTTACGGTTGTCGTCTTTTCTGCTCTTCCATGACTTGTCACCTTAAGAGTCTGAGGTAGAATCTTGCTTCAAGCGTTCTAACATTTGAACTCTCTTGGTAAGCTCTAGAAATGTCTTGATGCATGCTGTACATAAGAATGGGACCATCCAATTGCTGAGGTTCCCAATAAGCAAGCCGACGGACTGGTCCTGCTCTAGCGGCGATTTGCACTTGACAGTGAGGTTGCGCCATCGGGCAATAAAGTCCGTGTTGCTTTTGTTTTGCCCGGGTTGGTTCTTACGAGGTCAGCAATGGAGATTTTGTCACTAACACTCATGATTTTTTGCCGAAACAGAGACTCCATTTGGGCAAAAATAGTGGCGGACCCGTCTGGTATGCTCGCGTACCAGTCGAAAGAAACACTGGTCAGGCTATTGACAAACTGATGGAGAAGGAGTGCATCATTGCCCCTGTATTTTCGCACGACACTTTAAAATGGGCAACGTGCTGATTTGCGCTTCCTGTCCCGTCAAATATTCCAAACTTAGGAATAACGTAGCTGCTGGGGAACTCGATCAGATCGTACTGTGCGGGATATGGCCTCCCACTACTACCAATTTCTTTCTGAGTTTCGGCGTCGGCCACCAATATTTTAACCTTGCTAGTGACCAAATCCATTATCCGATCTTGTGTTAGCGGGATAGTTCCATCCGGGGCCAAAGCGTCCCCAAAAGTGGAATGTGGCCGGTTTTCGTACGGCTCGCCCATACTTGGACCTAAAGGGACATGTATCGATTGCTTCGGGTTGTTGTCGCCCGTCTCATGAGTAGAGACATGTGCTTGTATCACGCCCCGTGTCCCAGTGTACGGGCAGAGGACGCGACTGGCCGCTACGTATTTACTCTAAAATAAATACGCTAAGCGTAACTAAGCAATATAAAAGAAATATACACAAGAAACAAGTGTAATGAACAACAACTTTATTTATTAACATTCTTTTGTACAATGCATCTGAAAAGTAAATACATGGGATGGAAAGCAATGCCTAAACAGTGGCATAACTGAAATGAAAATACAGAATGTAAATGTGTATAAGGAAATGTAAAGCTCTGGGTCATAATCTAGCTGATCCAAATCCTCACTGGTGGGCTCGATCTTCTGAAGATCCGAATCACCTGATAATATTCCAAAGAAAAAAGAAAAGGAATGTCGTCAGCGAACAATCGCTCGGTAAGTCCCAAAGATGAGGGAGAAATAGAATAGACAGAGAGAGAGTGTGTAACTTTTAAAGCTGTATTATATTGTTAACGCCGTTGTTTGTACCTTGGTACAGAAGAGGCCAGTGTATACGAGAGGAGTCTCAGTAAACCAGAGACTAAAGTGAACGGAATGTACGAGGAACCGTTTATGCCACGGTACAACAGCAATGGAATACAGGTTAGGTGTCTTAAATGTTGCAGTGTCGTGCCATTTCTAACACCTTCCGTACCAATCTACCCCTTAAACCCCGTGATGTCTTGATTGTATTGTTTGTATTGTATTGTCTTGTAATTTGAATTGTATAGATGGATGACTTGCTGTAAGAACTCCAATTTTAGTGTACATAAAATTGATTTAAAAGTTAATGTATACTTGGGGTATTTACATTTCCTATGAGTACTATAAGTATTTGATTTGCTTTTTAATAGCAAGAAGAAACTTGTAGCTCATTGGTAAGACCTTGCACTGCTGAACCAAAGCACCAGAGTTCAAATCCCATTAGCCATATTATTTTTTGATTAATTTTATTTTAAATTTTTAGAAACCCAAGATTCTACACATGCATAACTCGTAAAAACCAAAAGTCACATATAAAACAAACCGACCTAGGAGAAAGACCAACCGACGGTGGACACGTGGCGATGAGCCCCGGCCCGACTCGGCCGTCGAGGCCAGGTTGACTCGGCCTGACTTCGATTCTCCCTTATGAACTCCTGTGTCTTTTGGTCTCCTTATAACCACTGTCATGTTTAATTTCCCCGCATTATTCCAGAGGAATTAAAATACAATTAAAACTATTTTTAATGCAATTTTTTTTATCAAACCCTAACGCTAATCTTTTCCTATAAATACAACTCCATCTCACACACCCCTCACTCACAAACTCTGTCCAAACTGTCAAGAAAATTCTCTAGAACCTTTGTGTACAAGTGGAGTTAGCAAAGGGCGAAGCTTCGACGAACTTCCGACGACAACTCTAGGAGCTCCCGGCGACGAAACGACGCACCGGCATCTCCTACCACTCCCTCTTCCTTTTTTCTAATCATCAATCCAGTAAGTCTCTCCTCCCTCTTCTTCTTTCTATTCATAAAACTCGTATTTCTAAAACCCGACGGAAGCGGAGTTAATCCGACTTCTGATTCGGTTTTCCTTAAAAAGTTCCAATTTTTTTAAATTCAACCCTCACATCTTGACATTAAACATTAACAAAACATCATGAACAAGTTTCATAGCAAAATATTTCATATTGCAATTTTTATCGTACTTTTTCAGTAAAATACCATATAGTTTAGTTTTGACATTAAACATTAGATTTCTTACTATACCTTTAAATAGATCACGAGGTAATGACCTCCCTCCGCACAACACTCATATGCAACATAGCACGATACCTTTCGGGAATATAGAATACGGGAAAAATGCAATTTTACACATAAATACCTTTTACTAGTAAAATCTTTTTCTACAAGATTATGCATTTTAAATAAATCTTTGCAAAGCGCCGCTACAATCCATTTTGGAGAACCCGTTCGGGATGGTGCGGATTATCGCACATCCTCGGGCTTAGTAGTGCAAGATGCAGACCTCCGTAAGGACCATACAGTCTCGAAAAATTTAAAAATACAAATATCTTAAGAAAATGAGATTTCTAGAAAAATAATAAATTAAAATTATTTTATAGAAATATATGTGTGTGTGTGTGTGTGTCATCAAAATATCTATTTTTGATATAATATAAATATTCTAACTTTTCTAAATCAAAAGAATCAGTTTACATGAAAATACCATGCAATTCTATACAATTTCAATTCTTTACAATTAAATACCTTATATTATGAAATTAGGTTTTAATCACTAGAAATGTCACAATGATAAAATATACATCAGTGAATACTTTATAGACGATAATAAAATACTTGAGGTGTATTTTGGAAACTATACAAAATTATTTTTACATAAAACCCCATCAAGTTTTATAAATTACAATAAGGACCCTAGTAAATATAGGTTTAAGCGGGACCAGTCTCTTGAGCCTCAGGGAGCCGGAGATATGGGTGCTTGCCTATTTAAGGTAAACAACTTAACAAACGGTGTTATCAACACGGTAATCGTCTTTGAAAAAGACACAAATCCTGCCGCCCATGTGCAGTGGTTACCGATAACATCAAAACCTAATTCAAGACTTCAATTTCTTTTCTAATTGTCTGACTCAGACCGAGTCTCAATATATACAATCTGACTTGAATGAGATTCAAGTATACAACTACTTTACAATATGAATTCATGAATCCATATATTCAATTTGTTCAATCTATTCAATCTGTATTGACTGAACCGAACCATGGATATACTTCCATCTACATGATTCTCCAGTTACATCCATTTACTGATATCATGGTTTCGGCAAGTCATCCATCTATACAATTCAATTACAAGACAATACAATACAAACAATACAATCAAGAAATCGCGGGTTTAAAGGGGTAGATTGGTATGGAAGGTGTTAGAAGTAGAAAAAGACTGCAAGATTTAAGACACCTAACCTGCATTCTATTGCTGTTGTACCGTGGCATAAACGGTTCCTTGTACATTCCATTCACCTTAGTCTTTGGTCTACTGAGACTCGTCTCGTATACACTGGCATCCTTCTGTACCAAGCTACAAACAACAGCGTTAACCATATGATATAACTTTAAAAGCTACATTCTCTTTCTGTCTACTCTACTTCTCCCTTATCTTTGGGACTTACCGAACGATTGTTCGCTGACGACATTCCTTCTCTTTCTTCTTTAGAATGTTGTCAAGTGATCTGGACCTTCAGGAGATCAAGCCTACCAGCGAGGACTTGGATCAGCTAGCCTACGACCCATAGCTTTAGATTCATTGTACACATTTCATTTCAGTACTTTCCATTTCTGTTATGCCATTGTTTAGGCTGTTGGGGTCAAAAATTGCACCCCAGTTGACCAAGTCAAAGTCAAGGTCAACCCCAAGCCAAGTGGGCCCATGCCCAGGTCGGGTCCGAACATGAAGTGGCCGGCCCTCCTCCATGCCAAAATAAAAATCATGTAATAAATAATTTTAATGTAATTTTTTATGCAAAATGGGCATAAAACCAATTTTTTGTAAGCCCATGGCTTATGCGCAAAAAGAAATGGCACATGAGCCATGGGATGGGCAAAATTCCATTTTGTAAAGCCCAAAGGGCTACATGTAAATATGTAAGCCTATATAAGGCAATATGATGAAAATATCTAATATACTTTTCATTCCCCTAAAAATCTAGGGTTTGTATCTCTTTCCCCTTTCTGATGGTTCTAAACCTTCTTCTTTCTTTTGAATTAAATCAAGAGTTTTACTCTTCCTTTTCCAAAACTAAATAGTTTTTCACCACAAAACCCATAAGGGGGAGCTTAGATCTCCCATCAGATTTTAAAAATAAGAGATTTTAAAATCTCATACTTCTTGTTCTTCAAGATCCAGCCAAAAAAGGAGGAAGAAGGAGACCCATCTCCTAAAAATCCCACTTTGGGAAGATCCAGAGCTCAAGGGAGAAAGCCCGTTTCAGCATCTCCAAAAACATCTTTGGAGTTTAACTCCATTCTAAATTCTCTTTCGGGAGTTTAAATCCCATTTCTAGGGCTAAAAGCCCCTTTTCCTCGCCGGTGCCCAAGCGCCCGAGCGCCTGGCACCCCAAGCGCTCAAGCACCCAGCGCCCCAAGCGCTCAAGCTCCAAGTGCCCACGTGTCGGACATGTGGTGCGCTCGCGCCTAAGTGCACAGCGCCCACGTATCGGACACGTGGTGCGCTCACGCCTAAGCGCACAGCGCTCAACCGACTAGCGCTCGCGTGCTAGGCACGTGAGGCGCTGGCCCCACGCGTCCTTTAGGCGCTTTTCCCCATTTTATATATATGTATACATGTATATATATAGATACACACACTCCACGACACCGTCCCTGTTAGAAAAAATTTCTAACAGAGCACTGCCCCGCACCCCGCAAGGGGGCTGCTAGCCCCCTTGACCCTCAGCCCGTTATCCGGGTAGCGGGACCCCTGTAAAAAACTCTACGGGGCCCCCGATATATCTAAAACCCCTTTTAAAACACAACACACGCACACTGCACATTGAGTTCACATGACCAGTTTAACCCATTAATCAGAGGTTCCCTCGCTCCAAAGGCGAGGGGTAATTAACGGCAGCTTAGTCCGCGGCTGCCGGAGATTCGAATCCCCACAATCAATAAACCCCAGCCTACCCTAGGCAGGGGGAATCTGTAAAGCTCCTGACAAGCGCGTGCGTATTCCCATCTCAATGGGGTGACGAAAAACCCCTTATAGATTCTGGCACGTCCGGTGGGACCTATCTCTCCTCCCATATTTCGGGTTAAGCATTCATGCGAACTCAATCAATATACATATCTATGTTTATACTAAAGTAATGCTCTTTCATGCAGATTTTCAAGCAATCACCTTTCAACGATGTCTCCGAAGATGAACTCAGCTCCCAACTTCTACACGATGAAGATGGACGCCAGGATGGTCCTTCAGGCCAGCCTTGGGCAACAGTGGAAGGAGCCGCCGCTACCATTTGGCTCTATTATGTTCGTGCTAGCTAACGCCATCCCCGCTCTTCAAGCTCCAGTGACGGATAAACCAGCCTCAAAGGGGAAAAGGCCGAATGTCATGGTCGCGAGGGCACCTCAGCCCAAGCGCAAGTCCGTTTCCGAATGACTCTCCATGGCCCCAACTGGGGGCAAGGCCATCAACACCAGCAAAGCAACAAGGCATCTCGGGCTAGCTCCAGCGGCGCCTCTGACAACTGCTCGATTGGGTGTCTTCTCAAGCTTCCCCATCACTCAGCCTATGGCGGCTTCCCGAAGAGCAGAAGCGTGCCAAGCGCTCAAGGCAGAGAAGCTGAGGCAGAAGCGGCTCAGATACAGAGCCAACAAAAGGGCTAGCGCTCTGACCATGTTAAAATTTATGAATTTCCAAAGCCCGGATCGCTCCATGAAATCAGCCGCCAAAGATAAAGAGATGGTCGGGTATGTGGTCCACACGGTCTACATGGTCGGACATGAAGAAACGAACCCTCCTATGCTTCACAGCTAAGGTGATGATACGGTAGACGCTACCCAGCATCGGCTCGGTCTAAATGATGAGGAGCTCACTCAGGCCGATAAGCCAAAGGAGCCCGGGGTTCCTGTGGAATTGAGCTCAGAAAATAAGGATGACCTGGTTGTCATAACCGGAACTATAGAACATGCATTATTCCGATGGCTTCAGAGGCAGCTTCAGGACAGGGATGAGAAGTTAGCCAAGATACAGTCTAAGGTCGACGAATTGGCAAACGCCGCGGTAGATCTCGCGACCCAAGTCGCCCGATTGCAATTACAGCAGAATCAAATTTTGGTCCATGAGCCAGGGATTGATACCCGGAGGCAGCCAACTGATACCCCCTTCAACTTAAGAACGGAGCGCCTTCGCAAAAAACGGCCGCGATCAACCTCCAGTCCCTCCGATACATATGCCGGAGGGGAATCACCTCTGAAAGAGAAGCTGATAGGGTCTATTCCTTCAAAAGGGACAAAGTCCACAAGATATTCAAGGATGCGCTAAGAAATGGTCTACAACTTCCAGAATCAAAAAGGCCGCAAGAAGTGAATATGACCGACGACCCAAAATATTACCCCTATCACAGGGTGATAGGTCATGCCATTGAGGGCCGCTTCGTCTTCAAAGATTAGGTCGAAAGGCAATACAACACGGGAGAGATAGAACTATCTAAAGGCGTGCTAGCAAACAATCAAGCTACGACCGCCGATTGCATACAAATGGAGACCGAAGCCTTTCGGGAACCTAATCCTCCCAGACATATGCCATTATCTAAAAGGGGCGAACCAAAGACTGATTGGCCTCAAGGACCAGTATCAGTAAGGGCACCTACTCTAATGGAGAGAAAGAAGAAGGTGTACTCCTTCAGGAGGGATGAGGTCCGCAATATATTCGAGGAAGTCTTGAACAACGGTCTGCAATTGCCTATTCCGAAGAGGCCACATGAAATGAATATGACCGGCAATCCCGTATGCTGCCCATACCATAGAATGGTGAGTCATACCATTGAAGACTGCTGTGTTTTCAAAGATTGGGCAGAGGACCAATACAAGCTTGGAAAAACCTCACAATCCTCAGATGTATCGGTAAGCCACAGAGCTACAGTCATCAACACAGCTTCGCCAAGATCAAAATTCAAGGAGCTGGGATAAGCAAAGAGGACCACCACGTCGTTAAACTGGGAACACCAGCTGACCACCACATCGTTAAACTGGGAATAACAGACCACCAAGTCTTTAAACTGGGAATAATCGACCATTACGTCATTAAACTGGGAATAATCAACCTCTAAGTCGTTAAACTGGGGATGTAAAAATGTGTATATATATATATATGTATGTATGTATGTATATATATATATATGTATGTATGTATATAAATAAAAATCCGAAATGATGGGGCAACTCGCAATAAAATTCAGCGAGTAAAAATAAAAATAAAGCCGAAATGATGAGACAACCGCGAATAAAAGCCGAAATGATAGGGCAATCGCGACCTTCGCGATAAGAAAAGCTGAAATGATAGAGCAATCGCGGTAAATAAAAAATATATATATAATAAATAAAAAAATGGCGAATGATGAGTTGCTCCTGATACCATATTCTAGTGCAGCGATACAGACGCCGGCCAAAATCCAACCCCCCAAGCGGCGAATGATGAGTCGCTCCTGGTACCATATTCCAGTGCAGCGATGCAGACGCCAACAAAAATTAAAATATCCAAAATCCTCCCGGCCCTATGGCCAGTCCCCAAATTGACTACCATATACGATCCACGGGCTCAAATAATTCTCATCATACCCATATCCCACCGCAATCACCAGTTACACGGCTGGTCTCCGCCTTTGGAATTATGCTCCATTGAGAAGACCCACTCATGTGTCCTTACGATACATGAGGAGAACAAACCTTTGTGGGATCCTTATGACTCACAAAGGAAAAACACACTTAGGAATCCTCACGAATCCTAAGGATAAAATACACCTGCGGGATCCTTACGACTCGTAGCGAGAAAATGCTTTTATGGGACCCTCACGGCCCATAAAATTGAAAACCCTTAGATGATAGGGATCTAAACCTGTCTTCTAAGCCATCACTTCCCAATAGGCATTGGCGAATGATGGGTCGCTCCTGGTACCATATTCCAGTGCAGCGATGCAGACGCCGGCCAAAATCCAAATCCCCAAGTGGCGAATGATGAGTCACTCCTGGTACCATATTCCAGTGCAGCGATGCAGACGCCAACCAAATTCCAAATCCCATACCCCAAGTGGCGAATGATGAGTCGCTCCTGGTACCATATTCAAGCGCAGCGATGCAGATGCCAACCAAATTCCAAATCCCAAAACGGCGAATGATGAGTCGCTCCTGATACCATATTCCAGTGCTGCGACGCAGACGCCAACCAAATTCCAAATCCCATACCCTAACGACGAATGATGAGTCTCTCCTGGTACCATATTCCAGTGCAGCGATGTAGATGCCAACAAAGTCCCAAAATTTTTCCGACCTACGGTCTGGATCATACATCCTGCAAAACCGTAGACAATCCACGGGCGTAAAACGATCCCGATCTTTCCCAAGTCCTACCTGTGAGACCACATTCAAAGTCCCACCAAAAATGAAAAAAATGAAAAAAAAATGGTATGTCCACAAGCGAAATGGGCACGAATGAAAACCCGAAAGGGCTCGGTGAGTAAAAACAGCAGGACTGCCGGCGAGTTTGTGAAAACCCGAAAGGGTGCAAACTCATGAAAATGAGATGAAAAGCACTCGCAAAGTCCTCTCGACTTTGTGAGGAGAAAATTCCCGCGTGAGATCCTTACGACTCACAAAGGAGCAACACACTTAGGAGTCCCCACGACTCCTAAGGAGAAAATAAACCTACGGGATCCTTATGACCCGTAGGGAGAAAATGCTTTGTGGGACCCTTACGGTCCATAAAATTGAAAAGCCTTAGGTGATAGGGATCTAAACCTGTCTCCTAAGACATGTCGCAAAAAGGGCAGTGCAGGCTTCCCACAAATCAGGAACCAAATCGCTCTGTATCAGAGAGTCGACCGTCCATGTCGCAAAAAGGGCAGTGCAGGCTTCCCACAAATCGGGAATCAAATCGCTCCGGATCAGAGTGTCGACCGTCTATGTCGTAAAAAGGGTAGTTGTCACGCGCCGCTTCCCAAAGTACGCTAAAGTGGGCACGTGACATAGCCAACCATGCTACCTATGGATAAGAAAAATCCTTCCACAGTCACATTATGGCTGTGGAGATATCAAGAACAGGAAAGTAAACTAACTACCTAATACATGTCCATAAGCCAGAGTAAAAGAATCAAGAGATAACAATATGCGGAAGCCAAAAGATACAATAAATGAAATACCTGGAGTGAAATTACGTACCGACAGGAACCTCACCACTCGTCTAACAGCGGCAAAACTCCTAATCAGTCTACAGTAAGGTAGAAGAATCTGGGCCATGCAAAACCCAGACGTCAGCGCGTCAAGTCATCAAGTAATAGCATAGTAAACAGGCAATGCGAATATAAACATGAATAAAGCAAGGGTAACAATAATATAAATCAGAGCAGTACAGGGTAGTGTGCAGTGGGTAAACTGGATTGTTCTATCAGGTTCTCTGTTCTAAAGTCTTTGAAACCAAATTGATGAATCATCGATGTAACTCAATAGTATCCCGTACATACCCGGGACCACGGCCACAATATTCTCGGCTGCAGCCGAGACATGCCGCTAGGCACAAAACAGGAATGTGTACACTCGATAGTATCCCGTACATACCCGGGACCACGGCCACAATATTCTCGGCCGAAACCGAGACATGCCGCTAGGCACAAAACAGGAATGTGTACACTCAGGACAGGTAGTGAACTGTCGAGTTATAAGTCAAGCTTCACCTTTGATTTCCCCATACCCCCAAGTTATATGTGTATGTCAAGTCAGGTATCCAGTAATCAAGAAACTAATGCCAACACAGGATCAGGTAAACATGTTTGTCTGGATAGACAACAGGAACGGTCCATGAGGACTACATGTTATGTTTGTTGGCATTAGACACAAGATTAGGTAACAGGTAAAGCCATGGTACATCAGGTCAAGCCAGGTAATGTATAAAGGTGTCATGTCATGTCAAGAGTGTATGGTACCATGTCATGTCAAGTAGGAAGTGTAACAGGTCATGTCAGGAAGCACAAGATGTCATGTGGGTGCTCATAATCAAACTAACATAAGCATGTGTATAAATAAACAAGCATGAGTACTATCAGAACAATGAACTGGAACATGTAATATGATATGCAAATAGATATAATTTCAAGGATATGGATGCACAGTTATCGATTAGGGTTATATTTATAGTTCCAATATTAATTAGGATGCAATTTATTAAACATGGAGTGTTAATATCACATTATTATGTAGTAATGTAATCTATGGATGCAATTATATGTATCTTAGATGCGATGGATGCAAACGGGTATCCGAAAAGTTATAAAACTATAAAATGGTAATGTGGGATGTACAACTAAGCAATATGTGATATAAATATTGATATAATAATATTAATATGGATAGTATATTCAAAGTGATTAATAACTATAAAAGTGGTATTGATTAACCATGCACAAGAAAGTTCCGTTCAGAAATTCAGCGTCACCCTAATTTATAAAATAGGTTAAAAATAACAAACGTTCTCCAAATGGGACGTGTCTTATACCAAAACAAAGATAATTCAATAAGGTATTCAGTTTTATAAGTATAAGCATCTCAGGTTGTCCCTACAAAAAGTTATGAACATTCGAAGTTGAAAATTTACTGCTGGAATTTCCCTGGACAGAAGTTTGGAGACATTTTCATTTGAATTTTACGTTATTTAAACAATTTATTTTGCAAGTAAATATTTTATAGAGTTATAGTATTCTGAGTTAGCTTCATAACGAACTAAAGAACGTATACTAATGATTTTTCTATGATTTATAATGAATTTTATAAGGTAAGATGTACAGTAAATTTCAGATTTGTCGTATCCGCTTTTTCAACGACGTTTCACGTGTAAACTATAATATTTTCAAATATATAATATTAGAAAATGCAGATTATAAACTAATTAAACATAATAATAAGAAATATTACGACGATATATATTTTAATTGATATGGATGCAGTATAATGTACTCTAGTATGTCACAAGATAAGTTTTCATGATCTAGATTTAATATGATATAAACGGATGCAAACGGAATATCGAAATGTTATAAAATTAAAAATGGGGCACTAGATTTAAACTATAGGTATGGTATTTATTTAAATAGATATAAAATGAATTATATAGCATGTAGCAAGATTAACTTGCCTCGATGGGTCGCGAATCGGGAAAACGGAACGTTAACCGTCGGCGGGGAAAACTCACGACGGGCGCACGGTTCACGGAATGAACCCAAAAGATGAACAAAGGAACCACACGGGTCGGGGTACCTCGCTGGAACGTCGTGAAGAGTCATCGGCACGACGGAATTTCGGCAACAAAAGAACAGTTAAAAAAATGAGAAACGAGACATGAAGCAAGAAGAGAAAGAATGATAAAGAGAAGTACAAGAGAATATATGAGAGAGAGAGAGAGAAAAAATGGAGAGAGAGAGAGAGAAGTGGGGCCCACGGGGTTAAAGGAGAGGTTGCGATTGGCTGAGAGAATAAATTAAGAAGGATATAAAAGATTGTAAAAAATATTATATGGTTAACTAAATTATATATGATGGTTTAAATATATTAAAAATCTGGGATTTTGGCGCAAAGTAAAACATTTCCAAATTGCGTCCGGGTCGGGTCCAAAAATTTGAAATTGAAATAATAGAATTTTAGGCGGGATCCAAAATTTAAAATGAAGTGTTTTATGATCAAAAAAGCATACCCCCAAAATGGACACACGTACGTGCACGTAGCCGTCCAAACTCGCCCGTTTCACTGAACGGGACGAGAACACTATGCACGGACGCTACAACAGGGTTAGGGGTGTCAAGCAGGCCAAGATGAATATTTTTAATTTTATATTAGACGCCAAAAATTGTTATATGCAGAAATTAATTTCCGGGTAGAATTTACAATAATTAACCATCAAGCAAGATAAATGAAATAAGTGCCACACTACGTTCGAATGGTAACTGAAATTAGTAGTATTGGGCTCGGGTGTTACATTATACCCAACTACAAAAAGAATTTCATCCTCGAAATTCCAAGAATACAAAGATAGATAACTACAAGAAAAGGTGAGGAAACTTCTGCCGGATTTCATCTTCTCGTTCCCAAGTGGACTCTCCATGCGAGTGATTACCCCAAGAAACAAGCACAAGAGGGATTACCTTGTTCTTAAGAACCTTTTCCCTTCGATCCACGACTCCAATCGGTCGCTCCTCAAAAGTCAAGTCTTCTCGTACTGTTAGCTCCGAATGATCCAATACGTGTGTTTCATCTCGAACATACCTACGGAGTTGAGATACGTGAAACACATCGTGCACATTCGCCAAAGACTGCGGTAACGCCAAACGATACGCTACCTCACCAACACGCTCCAAGATTTCAAAGGGTCCAACGAATCGAGGACTAAGCTTTCCTCGACTTCCAAAACGAATCACCTCTCTAGTCGGTGATATCTTCAAGAATACCAAATCACCCACGGCGAACTCTAGAGGTCTTCTTGACGTATCTGCCCAACTCTTCTGTCGGTCCTGTGCTGCCTTCATATGATTTCTGATAGGGTTAACCTTCTCAACTGTCTGCACAACCAAATCTGGTCCCAATAATCTTCGTTCACCGACATCGTCCCAACAAATAGGTGAACGGCATTTACGACCATACAAAGCTTCAAATGGAGCCATCTGAATAGTTGCCTGAAAACTGTTGTTCTAAAACAACTCCACCAAAAGTAGATGATCCTCCCAAGACCCCTTGAAGTCCAACCTGCATGCTCTCAACGTATCCTCAGGAGTTTGGATCGTTCTCTCCGACTGACCATCAGTTTGAGGATGATAAGTTGTGCTAAACTTCAATCGAGTCCCCAAACTTTCCTGTAGACGCCGCCAAAAGAGTGATAAGAACCGAGTGTCCCGATCGGACACGATGCTCACCGGTACTCCATGCAATCTTACAATCTCTTGCATGTACCGCTCTGCCAAAATCTCTGTTGATTGACTAACCCGAAAAGGAATAAAATGAGCTGCCTTGGTCAATCGGTCAACAATCACCCATAGCATGGTTGCCTTTTGGACTTCGCGGTAAAGCCGTCACGAAATCCATGGTTATATGTTCCCACTTCCACTGAGGAATCGGAAGTGGTTGCAATAAACCAGCAACCCTTTGATGTTCAGCCTTAACTTGCTGACACACCAAGCACTTTGCCACAAAGCGAGCAATCTCCCGTTTCATGCCTTCCCACCAGAAATGCTGTCGAATATCTCAGTATATCTTTGTGCCTCCTGGATGTACAGAATAAGCTGAACTGTGTGCCTCCTTCATAAGCTCTTCACGAATATCTCCCTTTGGCACACACAAACGGGTACCAAACCTCAACGAACCATTTTCGGGGATTAATAAATCTGTTCGTAGTCCGGCTTCAACCTGTCCTCGAAACTTTTGCAGTCTAGGGTCCTGCGATTGTGCTGCTTTAATATTCTCGATCAATGATGACTGTACCTGCCGCTGCATCAACTGTCCCGTAGAATGCAATAGCACAACCTCCAAGTCAAATCTTCGAAAATCTTCAACGATCTCCTTCTGCGTAGTTAACACCTGAATTGCTGGTAACTGACTAAGCGCATCCGGCACGATGTTAACCTTCCTCGGATGGTACTTAAGATTAAGATCGTAGTCAGCCATCAGCTCCAACCATCTACGCTGCCTCATATTAAGCTCCTTCTGTGTGAACACATACTTCAAGCCCTTATGATCAATAAAAAAAAACTTCGACCCTTTCGCCCAGAAGGTAGTGTCTCCAAACCTTCAAAGCGAAAGTCACAGCCGCAAGTTCCAAGTCATGAGTTGGGTAATTCTTCTCATAGGTCTTCGACTGTCTCAATGCGTATGCTACAACCTTCCCATGCTGCATCAAAACACATCCCAATCCTTTCCCAGATGCGTCACTGTGAATCACCAATCCTCCGGAATTGTCTGGCACGGTCAGAATAGGGGCGGTTATCAACTTCTGCTTCAACGTCTCGAAAGCTAACGCACACTTATCCGTCCGTACAAAAGGTACCTCCTTGTGCGTAAGCTTGGTTAACGGCTCCGCCAGACGAGCAAAGTTCTCCACAAATCTTCTGTAATACCCGGCGAGTCCAAGAAAGCTTCTTATCTCCGCAACATTCTTTGGAATCGGCCAATCACGAACTGCTGCAATCTTTTCTGGATCGACGGTAATTCCATCGCCAGACACAATATGCCCCAAAACTTTACTTCCTCCAGCCAAAACTCGCACTTGCTCATCTTCGCATATAACTTCTCCTGTCTCAAAGTCCGCAGTGCGATCTTCAGATGCTTAGAATGTTCCTCAAAACTCTTCGAATAAACCAGAATATCGTCAATAAAAAAAACCACGATAAACTGGTCCAAGAACGGTGAAAAGATTCGGTTCATCAAGTCCCTGAATACTGCCGGCGCATTCGTTACTCCGAAGGGCATCACTAAGTACTCGTAATGTCCATACCGAGTTCGGAACGCCGTCTTGAAAATATCTTCTATTTTCACTCGGACCTGATGATATCCGGATCGCAAATCCAGCTTCAAGAATACCCTCGCGCCACTAAGCTGCTCGAAAAGTTCGCCAATGCGAGAGATCGGGTACTTGTTCTTAATAGTCACCCAGTTTAATTCTCGATAGTCGATGTACATCCTTCTTGTGCCATCCTTCTTCTTTAGTAGAAGAACTGGAGCTCCCAAGGCGAGTTACTGCTTCAAATCCAACCTTTCTCAAGCAATTCTGCAACCTGTTTCTTGACTTCTTCCAATTCTACTGGCGCCATTGGATAATACGCTTCGGATACTGGCGCTGCCCCAGGAATAAGATCAATTGCGAACTTCACGTCTCGCTTTGGCGGTAAACCCGATATATCTTCAAACACGTCCATAAAATCACGAACAACAGCCGGCTCTTCACTTTCATCACTTCCATTGATGCAAGAATATTATTTGCCGGCTTAGACCTAAACTCGACTGGCCCGACAGAAAAACTCCCCTTCATCCCAGATAAACTCTGCTGCTCTCGGCTGCCGCAAGTACTTGTGAGAAAGTGGTCAAACCCAGGGAGACAATCTGCCTCTAGATGTCCACGTCCAGGCTGCGCATGAACCTCCGTGCCCTGTCTGCATTGTTGGCAACTAACGGTCCATTTAAACTACTGAGTCTCGTCCATTCTGCTGCATGCACATCTACGGGTGCTCCTTTCTGCTTTAGTCCGATGAACTTCTCTTCCATTTCCTCTCGTGCAGTCCGCGAAAAGAACTTCTCCAGGAAACTCTTCAAAAAATCCGCCCACTTGATCGGCTTGGGCAAATGGTTCTCTTCTACAAGCAACCATTCTCGGGCGTAATCCACTAACTGAATGCGTACCACATCAACTCTTTCTCATCTGGAATCTGTGCCGCAATAAGCAAATTCTCTGTGTCAACTAGCCACTGCTCTGTTGGCAACGGCTCCTCCAATCCAGTAAATGTATACGGACCCAAACGTCTGAAATCTGCTACTGTCCCTACTCGGTCAACTGGCTTAGCTCCAACATTGTTCACAGACTGCTGAACGATCTGCAAACCTTCCTGAAACGAGTCCGCTTGCTGCTGGATCAGCTCGGTCTGTTTCTTTTGATTCTCCAGCATTCCCTTGATCACTCCAAGCATGGCGGCTTCGTCCACATGCCTTGGTACGTCTTCAAATTCTTACCGGCCATATTCCTGAACTCAAAACACCCAACATTAGCATGATGATAGATTCTGAATATAGATCAAGGCTAGAACTCTAAGATACTTAAATAAAGTGCCGCATTGTAACTATGCCGCGGTATCATAGCCACAATTACATAACTCTACCCAAGTCGCCTAAATCCTAAAGATAACAAGGAATCAGGTTTCGAGTCGATATGCAAAGGAAGTTTGCACATCGTAAAAGATATAATCAGGAAGAATGTGATTCAAGAATGGTAAATGGTAAGGTGGCAGGACATATTTCCTAAACACGGGTATTCTGATTCGTGTATTGGGTACAACACCGAACTACAAAAGAATCAACCCGACTATCCTATGGCTCTGATACCAAAAGAACCATGTCACGCCCCGCTTCCCAAAGTACGCTAAAGTGGGCACGTGACATAGCCAACCATGCTACCTGTGGATAGGAAAAATCCTTCCACAGTCACATTACGGCTGTGGAGATATCAAGAACAGGAAAGTAAACTAACTACCTAGTACATGTCCATAAGCTAGAGTAAAAGAATCAAGAGATAACAATATGCGGAAGCCAAAAGATACAATAAATGAAACACCTGGAGTGAAACTACGTACCGACAGGAACCTCACCGCTCGTCTAACAGCGGCAAAACTCCTAATCAGTCTGCAGCAAGGTAGAAGAATCTGGGCCATACAAAACCCAGACATCAGCGCATCAAGCCATCAAGTAATAACATAGTAAACAGGCAATGCGAATATAAACATGAATAAAGCAAGGGTAACAATAATATAAATCAGAGCAGTACAGGGTAGTGTGCAGTGGGTAAACTGGATTGTTCTATCAGGTTCTCTGTTCTAAAGTCTTTGAAACCAAATTGATGAATCATTGATGTAACTCAATAGTATCCCGTACATACCCGGGACCACGGCCACAATATTCTCGGCTGCAGCCGAGACATGCCGCTAGGCACAAAACAGGAATGTATACACTCGATAGTATCCCGTACATACCCGGGACCACGGCCACAATATTCTCGGCCGAAACCGAGACATGCCGCTAGGCACAAAACATGAATGTGTACACTCAGGACAGGTAGTGAACTGTCGAGTTACAAGTCAGGCTTCACCTTTGATTTCCCCATACCCCCAAGTTATATGTGTATGTCAAGTCAGGTATCCAGTAATCAAGAAACTAATGCCAACACAGGATCAGGTAAACAGGTTTGTCTGGATAGACAACAGGAACGGTCCATGAGGACTACATGTTATGTTTGTTGGCATTAGACACAAGATCAGGTAACAGGTAAAGCCATGGTACATCAGGTCAAGCCAGGTAATGTATAAAGGTGTCATGTCATGTCAAGAGTGTACGGTACCATGTCATGTCAAGTAGGAAGTGTAACAGGTCATGTCAGGAAGCACAAGATGTCATGTGGGTGCTCATAATCAAACTAACATAAGCATGTGTATAAATAAACAAGCATGAGTACTATCAGAACAATGAACTGGAACATGTAATATGATATGCAAATAGATATAATTTCAAGGATATGGATACACAGTTATCGATTAGGGTTATATTTAAGTTCCAATATTAATTATGATGCAATTTATTAAACATGGAGTGTTAATATCATATTATTATGTAGTAATGTGATCTATGGATGCAATTATATGTATCTTAGATGCGATGGATGCAAACGGGTATCCGAAAAGTTATAAAACTATAAAATGGTAATGTGGGATGTACAACTAAGCAATATGTGATATAAATATTGATATAATAATATTAATATGGATAGTATATTCAAAGCGATTAATAACTATAAAAGTGGTATTGATTAACCATGCACAAGAAAGTTCCGTTCAGAAATTCAGCATCATCCTAATTTGTAAAATACCTTAAAAATAACAAACGTTCTCCAAAAGGGACATGTCTTATACCAAAACAAAGATAATTCAATAAGGTTTTCAGTTTTATAAGTATAAGCATCTCAGGTTGTCCGTAAAAAAAGTTATGAACATTCGAAGTTGAAAATTTGCTGCTGGAATTTCCCTGGACAGCAGTTTGGAGACATATTCATTTGAATTTTACGTTATTTAAAAATTTTATTTTGCAAGTAAATATTTCATAGAGTTATAGTATTCTAAGTTAGCTTCGTAACGAACTAAAGAACGTATACTAATGATTTCTCTATGATTTATAATGAATTTTATAAGGTAAGGTGTACAGTAAATTTCAGATTTGTCGTATCCGCTTTTTCAACGACGTTTCATGTGTAAACTATAATATTTTCAAATATATAATATTAGAAAATGCAGATTATAAACTAATTAAAGATAATAATAAGAAATATTATGACGATATATATTTTAATTGATATGGATGCAGTATAATGTACTCTAGTATGTCACAAGATAAGTTTTCATGATTTAGATTTAATATGATATAAACGGATACAAACGGAACATCGAAACGTTATAAAATTAAAAATGGGGCACTAGATTTAAACTATAGGTATGGTATTTATTTAAATAGATATAAAATGAATTATATAGCATGTAGCAAGATTAACTTGCCTCGATGGGTCACGAATCGGGAAAACGGAACGTTAACCGTCGGCGGGGAAAACTCGCGACGGGCGCACGGTTTACGGAATGAACCCAAACGACGAACAAAGGAACCACACGGGTCGGGGTACCTCGCTGGAACGTCGTGAAGAGTCACCGGCACGACGGAATTCCGGCAACAAAAGAACAGTTAAAAAAATGAGAAACGAGACAATAAGCAAGAAGAGAAAGAATGATAAAGAGAAGTACAAGAGAATATATGAGAGAGAGAGAGAAAAAGTGGAGAGAGAGAGAGAGAGAGAAGTGGGGCCCATGGGGTTAAAGGGGAGGTTGCGATTGGCTGAGAGAATAAATTGAGAAGGGTATAAAAGATTGTAAAAAATATTATATGGTTAACTAAATTATATATGATGGTTTAAATATATTAAAAATCAGGGATTTTGGCGCAAAGTAAAACATTTCCAAATCGCGCCCGGGTCGGGTCCAAAAATTTGAAATTGAAATAATAGAATTTTAGGCGGGATCCAAAATTTGAAATGAAGTGTTTTATGATAAAAAAAGCATACCCCCAAAACGGACACACGTACGTGCACGTAGCCGTCCAAACTCGCCCGTTTCACTGAATGGGACGAGAACACGATGCACGGACGCTACAACAGGGTTAGGGGTGTCAAGCAGGCCAAGATGAATATTTTTAATTTTATATTAGACGCCAAAAATTGTTATATGCAGAAATTAATTTCCGGGTAGAATTTACAATAATTAACCATCAAGCAAGATAAATGAAATAAGTGCCACACTACGTTCGAACGGTAACTGAAATTAGTAGCATTGGGCTCGGGTGTTACAGCAGTACAGTCTTCCTACAAAAGCAGGAACCAGATCACTCTGTGCCAGGGAAACGTCTACCACGGACACTCCGTTTCAGAGACGCATCAAGCGTCGATCGTCCATGTCGCAAAAAGGGCAGTGCAGGCTTACCACAAATCGGGAACCAAATCGCTCCGGATCAGAGCGTCGACCGTCCATGTCGCAAAAAGGGCAATGCAGGCTTCCCACAAATCGGGAACCAAATCGCTCCGGATCAGAGCGTCGACCGTCCATGTCGCAAAAAGGGTTGTGCAGGCTTTCCACAAATCGGGAACCAAATCACTCCAAATCAGAGCGTCGGCCGTCCATGTAGCAAAAAGGGCCGTGCAGGCTTCCCAAAAATCGGGAACCAAATTGCTTCGGATCAGAGCGTCGACCGTCCATGTCGCAAAAAGGGCAGTGCAGGCTTCCTACAAAGCAGGAACCAGATCACTCCGGGCCAGGGAAAAGTCTACCACGAATACTCCGTCTCGGAGATGTGTCAAGCGTCGACCGTCCATATTGCAAAAATGGCAGTGCAGGTTTCCCACAAATCGGGAACCAAATCGCTCCGGATCAGAGCGTCGATCGTCCACGTCGCTAAAATGGCAGTGCAGGCTTCTCACAAATCGGGAACCAAATCGCTCCGGATCAGAGCGTCGACCGTCCATGTCGAAAAAGGGCAGTGCATGCTTCCTACAAAGCGGGAACCAAATCGCTTCGGGCCAGGAAAACATCTACCATGGACACTCCGTCTCGGAGAAGCAAACGTCGACCGTCCATGTCGTAAAAAGGGCAGTGCATCCCAAAAAGTGGGAACCAAAGCAAGTCGCCTCCACGCGAAAGAAGATCCATCAATTTCATGCACACAACCCACATGTGGTGTGCATTTATTGATGGGGGCACTTTGGTTGGGTTGAAAATTGCACCCCGGTTGACTAAGTCAAAGTCAAGGTCAACCTCAAGCCAAGTGGGCCCAAGCCCAAATCAAGTGGGTCCATGCCCAGGTCGGGTCCTAACATGAAGCGGCCGGCTCTCCTCCATGCCAAAATAAAAATCATGTAATAAATAATTTTAATGTAATTTTTTAATGCAAAATGGGCATAAAACTATCTTTTTGTAAGCCCATGGCTTATGTGCAAAAAGAAATGGCACATGAGCCATGGGATGGGCAAAATTCCATTTTGTAAAGCCCAAGGTGTTATTTATATGTATGCCCTAAAGGCCATTACTATACATAGGATGTATATTGTAGTGGATGTTTGGACATATATAGAGAGGACTTTCTTGCTCGACATGATAGTATGCTATCTGGTTGATCTTTACCTTAACGTGTACACTGATTGTCTCTCTGTTATATGTTGGTAAAGCCCTTAGGATGTGTACTTGACTACCTGGACTATGATGCGGATCATACTAATAGGGACATGGTAGTCCATAAGTACATCCTTCAAAGTCCCTAGTCGTGGGTATATCGAGACAGGGGCATCGGTATACCAGAGTAGACTAGCGTATACCTTCTCGACCCATACAGATGGGCGATGGATGATCCCATATCCATTGGTGTTTGACATCGGAGATGATATACGGGTGCTCGGTGGAGACTGGGTACACTGGACGGACTCGCTGAGAACTCCCAGATGGTATTATACCTTACGTCAGATGGCAGTTCTCTGGTGACACTGGTACAGAGTAGTTTGATGACCCGAGATCGTCATAGAGTCTTGTGTGGTTCCCACTGTGCTTTGATTTCCACCTTACCACGTCCAAGAGGGCGTGCAAAACGGTGGTTTTTGGGTACAGTCCCGAATCACATGGAGGCAATGAGCGATAGGAGGGGATTCGTCTCTCCCGGTATAGGGAGTTGATGTTGCGCTGTGTTCGATTGGCTATAACCGGAAATCCCTGGCCAGGGTTGCTGAGATTTACTGGTAAGTGTTACCAGTAGTTTCTCGAATTGTTATAGACCTCATATCGACACGACTTATCGAGCTATTGGGGTCTGACGTTTACCACCCCTAGGCGAGATATGCGACATATCAGACGAACAGACCGGACTGTACGGTAAGTGTTACTGGTTGGATTCACAGGAGTGTGAGCGGGCTTGCTCGTCGATCTTCTGATCGCTCAATACCCGGGTGGCCGTTACGTTTAGCAGACCGCTTGCGGCTTATGGGTGTTTGATATGATCATCATCTGCTACCGGCGTATTGACGAGTCTTTAGAGTCCTACACAGAGGTTTCCTGGCTCAAGCGAAATGAAATAAGAGCGCATATGAGATATGTGCGGGACCGAGAATAATGCGTGTATGTGATACCGTATTTCATTCTCGCGATGAATGTGTCGAATGGTTGTATGCGATATAACCTAGTTATCGAATCAAGGATTGATTCGATAAAACGATACATTGTATACTAGTCGGTTGTGTGCGACATGATCGGATCATTGAATCAAGTGTTGATTTAATGATTTAATGCATAATTATATATTTGATATATTACTTTGCATTAACTAGTATTGGTTCACTTTAAATGGATTTTCTCACTTGAAGTTCACAAGTTGTATATGTGATATACTTTTTGTAAATGATTGTATCATGTTTGATGATGCATGTTTACTTGGTTAAGTGTAAAGAATTAAACTATGGTTAAACTAATGATTAGGGTTTTGTTTATCTATTACTTATTTATTCATTTATTTATTTATTTCTTTTTGGCAAAAGAAAAGAAAATTTGTGACTTTCTTTGGATGCATGTTGAAGCTTCATGAAGCTTTGACTAAGTCACCATTTTTGTCTTCATGCTTAACCCTAACCATTGACCTAACCCTAGTTCATTCTCTACACTTGACCATGGTTGGATTATGATAAGTATACATTTTATTTTATTTTTGAAATATCATTATCATAACATTTTTCATCATCATCTTCTTCTTCTTCAAGAAGAAGCTTGCCTCCATCAATGGCAACTTGGGAAAATGAGTGAGAAATCCAATTCTAAAGTGAACCGACCTCCTATTTTTTCATCCTCTACCTCTTGCCAAGTAGTATAGGGTGTTTTCTTCACAAGTTTCATGACTTGGTGAAGTGGGAGCTTGATCTTGTGATACCTCGACGTAGATCATCTTCGGCATCGTAGTCGATGACCTAGCCCGCCCATTTCTCCGATGAAGCCGACGCTAGAGCCCGGGATTCGATTTGGACAGCGAGGAGACTTCATTGCGGAGCTATGGAGGTGGAGGACCGGATCTACAAAGGTTGTATTTCCTTTCTTGTAGTTAAGTTGTTAACTAGTTTCATTTGTCGCCTATATATCTAGTTAACGATCCGTATTAGGGTTTCTCGGCACCCGTAAAGTTTGAAATTGGCATGGTTGATGCCTTGTGAGACCTCATTAGTGTGCCTAGGAACCCTACACAAGGGGCTACATGTAAATATGTAAGCCTATATAAGGCAACATGATGAAAATATCTAATATACTTTTCATTTCCCTAAAAATCTAGGGTTTGTACCTCTTTCCCCTTTCTGAAGGTTCTAAACCTTCTTCTTTCTTTTGAATTAAATCAAGAGTTTTACTCATCCTTTTCCAAAATTAAATAGTTTTTCACCACAAAACCCATAAGGGGGAGCTTAGATATCCCATCAGATCTTAAAAATAAGAAAATTTTAAAATCTCATACTTCTTGTTCTTCAAGATCCAGCCAAAAAAGGAGGAAGAAGAAGACCCATCTCCTAAAAATCCTACTTTGGGAAGATCCAGAGCTCAAGGGAGAAAGCCCGTTTCAGCATCTCCAAAAACATCTAAGGAGTTTAACTCCATTCTAAATTCTCTTTCAGGAGTTTAAATCCCATTTCTGGGGCTAAAAGCCCCTTTTCCTCGCCGGCGCCCAAGCGCCCGAGCGCCTAGCGCCCCAAGCGCTCAAGCGCCCAGCACCCACATGCCAGGCATGTGGTGCGCTAGCGTTCAAGCACCTTGCGCTCAAGCGCCTAGCGCCCACATGCCGGGCACGTGGTGCACTAGCGCTCGAGCGTATAACGCTCAAGCACCCAGCGCCCACGTGTCGGACACGTGGTGTGCTAGCGCCTAAGCGCACAGCGCCCACGTGCCGGGTACGTGGTGCACTAGCACTCGAGCACCTAGCGCTCAAGCGCCCAGTGCCCACGTGTCGGACACGTGGTGTGCACAACGCTCAAGCGCCCAGTGCTCGCATGCTAGGCACGTGAGGCACTGACCCCACGCGTCCTTTGGACGCTTTTCCCCTTTATAGATATATGTATACATGTATACACACACACACACACACACACACACACACACTCCACGACTTCGTCCCTGTTAGAAAAAAATTTCTAACGGGGCGCTGCCCCACACCCCGTAAGGGGACTACTAGCCTCCTTGACCCCCAGCCCGCTATTCGGGTAGCGGGACCCCCGTAAAAAACTCTGCGGGGCCCCCGATATATCTAAAACCCCTTTTAAAACACAACAATGCACACTGCACATTGAGTTCACATGACCAGTTTAACCCGTTAATCGGAGGTTCTCTCGCTCCAAAGGCGAGGGGTAATTAACGGCAGCTTAGTCCACGGTTGCCGGAGATTCGGATCCCCACAATCAATAAACCCCAGCCTACTCTAGGCAGGGGGATCTGTAATGCACCTGACAAGCGCGTGCATATTCCCATCTCAATGGGGTGACGAAAAACACACTACATAGGCATTACTTTCATTCAGATGTATTTACTTTTCCATGCATTGTACAAAAAAATGTTAATAAATAAAGTTGATGTTCATTACATTTGTCACTTGTGTATATTTTTTTATATTGCTTAGTTACGCTTAGCGTATTTATTTCATAGTAAATACGTAGCGGCCGTGTCGCGTCCCCTTCGCCGTATACCGGGAAGCGGGGCGTGACAGGTTTTGTTGGTGGCCCATGCAGGTCAAAGCTGTATGGAACCGTACCTTGCAGTTTAGTTCTGCGTAGACAACCTAAGCAATATAACACAAGAACCAGCAACCGAAAACATTCTTTAGAATTCATACTCCTTGAATCTTATCATTTCATAAACTTTGAATCTGTCCTAACCCAAAAATTTTCATTCAAGGTTATGGATTCCCCAAACCACACCAGCACCAATGTCAACAACACATCTCCACCACTACCACTCGCACCTGCCAACCCTGCTCTGATAAACGTGCAGACGGTTCTGATTGAGGCGATCCGCAGCCTCCTAGAAGGAGAGCAGCAGCAGACTGCTCTTTTAATGAACTGTCTCGAGCCAGAAGTACCTGGGGTGAAGCAATTCAGGATTTTGTATCCCAAATAGTTTGCAGGAAAAGAGAGCCCTCTAGAAGCTGAGGAATGGGCTCAGAGCATAAAAGATGATCTGGCAGCAGCACATGTGCCAGAGATAGCTTGGGTCCGTGTTGCAAAACTGCAGCTCACGGACATGCACGGGTCTGGTGGAAGGCGGAAGAAAGCCGTCTTGATCAACCCATCGAATAGAAGACTTTCCGAAACATGTTCGACGCAAAGTGCTTCCCTGAGACTGCCAAGTTCAACATGGAACAGCAGTTCATCCATCTGCAACAAGATTCAATATGGACCAACTCAGTAGATGAATATGACGCTGAGTTCACCATGCTCAGTCGGTAAGATATGTCTCAATAATTCAATTTTTTCAATAAATCACATACTACACAGCTAACACAGTACTTTAACAGATTTGCGACACACCTGATACCGACGGATGAAATCAGAGCCCGTCGATTTGAACAAGGTTTAGATTCGGAGATCCAGGCTGCAGTAACCATAGGAGATTTTCCGACTCATGAATCGGCTCTAAAAGCTGCCCGCCGTTATGAGGCAGTGGTAAAGATGAGGGGCAGATTTCAATCTGCTGGAGTTAAGCGCCCTGCCAACCAGATGGCAGGAGGAGCCTCATCACGGCCATCTTTTGTGCCAAGGAGACCGGGAGTACAGAACAACAGGCCCAGCCCAGCCTTTTGTACCTACTGCAAGAGAGTTGGACATATGATGAAAGACTGTCGGCAAGCCAACCGTCTTTGCTTAGTCTGCGGCTCAGCTACTCATGATATTGGGTCTTGTCCCCAAAGACACAACCCAATTGCTGCACCCAGGCCAGCAATCACTTATCAGCAGAGACCAGCCCTTCAAGCAACTGATCCAAGACTCGCTCTCCCTGCTCCACCACCTAGAGAACCACCGACTGCACCTCCTCCTCATCAGTTCCATCAAGCTCAATGAAACGTTCCGAGGAATGCTCCTCCGGCCAGGAGGAATGTACCATGGCGACAGGCTTTCACGATGACAGTGGAAGAAGCTGAGGCCACTGACCAAGTTATCATTGGTAACCTTTTCCTCTCAACCTTTTCTTTCAGTCTTAAAAATTACCTACATATTTTCTCTATACCTAAAACATAACCCACATACCTTATGTACAATTTTAGTAGCCTCACTTTCTGCACTAGCACTCTTCGATACTGGAGCATATCACTGCTTTATGTCGCAATGATTCGTCCGAACTGATGCGATTCCAGTCACACCACTTGTATGCAGCTGGAATGTCAGTTCAGGAAATGGCGTTCTAAAGGAAACAATGGGATACAGCTTGTGTCCAGTAGTCGTCTGCAGCAGAGAATTCTATGCTTACTTCAAGGTGCTGGACATACCGAACTTCGATGTGGTTCTAGGTATGGATTGGCTCGGAACATTTTATGCTACCATTGACTGTCGTCAAAGGAGGGTAGTATTCGAGATTCCAGACCATCCGGTCTTCTATTTCAAAAGTGGAGACCGTACCCTGGAGCCAAGTACCTATAAGGCGAAACCAAAGCAGACAGTAATTGCAGCAACTCAAGCAGAGGAAGGATCAAAGCCAGAAGTGGTTCGAGAGTTCGAAGATGTGTTTCTTGACGATATATTAGGTTTGCCTCCCGATCGAGCTCTTGAATTCAGCATTGATTTAGTACCTGAAGCACAATCGGTGATCCAAGCACCTTATCGATTAAGTCCGGATGTTTTGAAGGAAGTCCGAACTCAGTTGGACGAATTATTGGCGAAAGGATGTATTCTTCCCAGCACTTCAAGTTGGGGATCACCAGTATTACTTGTGAAAAAGAAGGAAGGTTCATACAGAATGTGCATTGATTATATAGCCTTGAACGAAGTAACGATAAAGAACAAGTATCCGCTACCGCGCATCGACGATTTATTCGATCAGCTAAGTGGATCTTGTGTTTTCTCCAAATCAGATCTTCGTTCAGGTTATCATCAGGTGAAGGTCAAGGAAGCTGATATTCATAAAACGGCTTTCAGAACTCGTTATGGACATTACGAATTTCTTGTGATACCATTTGGAGTGACCAACGCACCAGAATATTCATGAACCTGATGAATCAAGTTTTCCGAGAGTACATAGACAGGTTTTTTGTCATCTTCATCGACGACATCCTGGTGTATTCTAAGAGTTGGAAAGAACACGCCGAACACCTACGAATTGTCCTGGAAACTCTACGACAACATCAATTATACGCCAAATACAGCAAGTGCGAGTTTTGGCTAGATCAAGTTGGTTTTCTTGGACATATTGTATCAGGCGAAGGAATCTCTATGGATCCAGCAAAAGTTTCAGCAGTAAGCGAATGGCCGACACCAAATTCAGTCAAGGACATTCGGAGTTTCTTAGGTCTGGCAGGATATTACAGAAGGTTCATTGAAGGCTTTTCGAAGATAGCAACACCCCTGACCAAGCTCACATGTAAAGATGAAGATTTTGTGTGGTCAGAAGTATGCGAACAAGCTTTCGTAGAACTCAAGTCAAGGTTGACATCAGCACGTATTCTCGTTATACCGGATCAATCTGTAGGTTTCGAAGTACATTGCGATGCATCCGGTAAGGGATTAGGATGTGTTCTACGTCAGCACGGTAAAGTTGTGGCTTATGCTTCAAGACAGCTGAAGATTCATGAGCGCAATTATCCGACGCATGATTTGGAGTTGGCAGCCGTTATCATTGTTCTTAAGATTTGGCGCCATTATCTTCTTGATGAGCATGTGAACATATACACAGATCACAAGAGTCTGAAATATGTGTTTACTCAGAAGGAGCTTAATATGCGGCAGAGATGATGGTTAGAATTCATGGCGGACTTTGACATCAACCTGCAATTATCACCCAGGGAAGGTGAATGTGGTACCTGATGCCCTTAGTTGCCAACCATTAACAATGAATCTCACCGCTCAGTGGAAACTGCAACAAGACTTGCATCAGATGGAGATTGAAGTAGTCATGTCAGGTAACACTTCAAGTTTGATGAATTTACAAGTTCAATCTACCATTGTCAATCAGATCAAAGCAGTTCAAGCAAGTGATGCTAAGTGTTTCCCCCAATCAGAGCAAAGCTCTGTTCAAATTCCAAGGCGGGAAATGAAGCAATGCTTCTGTTTCCCCCAATCAGAGCAAAACTCTGTGTTAAAAATTCAAACAATAATAAAGGAAGCAACGCTTCAGATGACTTGCGCTCTGCGCTGCGCGACACGTGTCTGCGTAGTTGCGCAGCGACACGTGTCAGCGCAGTTGCGCTAGCGCAGTTGCGCTGCGCGACACGTGTCAGCGCAGTTGCGTCAGCGCAGTTGCGCTCACGCAGTTGCGCTGCACTCTGCGCTGCGCGACACATGTCAAGCGCAGGTGCACTTGCGCCAACTGTGCCAGCACTAAAACAGAATTAAAATTCTATAAAGATCTTTCTAATCTTGTTAAAACAAGAAGATTACCTTCTGTAAAACAGAAGCCCTAGGATCAAAGATCCAACGGTGGGGAAAACTCCATAAATCACTCAGAGAAAGATCTCTTTAACTGATTTAACAAATCAATTAGCACTATATAAAGGCCCTTAGACTCCAAGTCTAAAACAAAAACAGATATAGAGAGATAGAGATACAGAGAGCTCTTCTAAAAACTTTGAGAAGAATTCAGAGAGAAAGAAAAAAAGGTAAAACTTTTGGAAAAAAGAAGAATTTCTTCTAAAAAGATCAATGATCTAAGAACAAGATCAAGATCTTTAATAAAAAATAATAAGAAAGAAGTAATCTGTTTCATGACTAGATCTTTTGATCTATATAAAGGCATTGCCTTTTGATGAACCACTGGTTCTTGAAATTTGAGGTAGAACCTCTTTAGAACAAGAAAAACTTGTTTCCTTGATCTAAACGTGATCAAGATGCGCTCTGCGCTACTGTTTAGTGCCCTGCACTACTAATTTGAGCCTCTGCGCTCTTGGGTTGGCGCAAGTCACCAGAACATGCCACGTGTCAACCCCAGAATAATCTGCGCCTTGCGCTCCTAAAAACAGAGCGCTGCGCTCTTGGATTGGCGCACTGCACCAGAGCGCGCCACGTGTCAGCAGCGCAATAGCACAGCGCACTGGCGTAGCGCTTGCGCTCACCAGAGCGTGACACGTGTCACCTCCACATCAGTTTGCGCCTTGCGCTCTTTAATTGGCGCAGAGCGCCTGACAGGCCACATGGCGCGCTGTCAGACCATTGAATGCTCTACATTATTAAAGAAAGGGACAGTGCCCAATTAAAAGAGCCTAACAGGCGTAATCTAAATGCAGTGCATTATAATAAAAGAGGGCAGAGCCCAAGTAAAGGCCTAACAGGCCAGACACAAATAAAATGTTAAACATTTTCAACTGGACTTAACCCAATTCTGGCCGTAAGTCCTCAAATTAAATTGAACTGAGCACAACTGCTCTCTCAAATCAATTTACACCCGGTTCAAGGGTACATCTCTGAACTCCTTTGATATTTGTCGTTGTAATCCTTCAACGTCGTCAGAGAGGTGACGGGTCCCAACAACCACACGCAATACGGACTGTGGGTTCCTTAAACTCATGGACTAATGCGTCCTTAAACCAATATTCGTCCCCAAAATGGGAATGATGGACCACCATGTCCCTAAACTGGCAATACGGACTGTGGGGTCCTTAAACTTATGGACTAATGCGTCCTTAAACCAATATTCGTCCCCAAAATGGGAATGATGGACTACCATGTCCCTAAACTGGTAATGGACCACCATTTCCCTAAACTGGCAATGGACCACTATGTCATTAAACTGGAACAATAGAGCCCCCAAATACTCTCTTGTTGGATCTAAACGATCCTGTTAAGTTGATCTTAGTCTAAAATTAGACTAACGTATCCTTAACAAATGTTTAAATTGATCTTAACCTCAAATATGGCTAACGTATCCTTAAACCAAAACCCCAAACCCAAATCTAAGAAAATACGGATTTGGACTAATCCACGTCCTACGGGCGACAACATAAATTAGTCTCTGTATACAATCCACGGGCAACCACAAACAAAACAAACACCCACGGCACGAAGTGACCAGCTAGAGAAGGAGAAAGTTGTTACCGCGATGCAGTAGCGTAATTAACTGCAGGGGCTTGCGACTGCAGGGAAGAGCGTCCCCACAATCAAAAATCCCTTGAACAAGGGGGAATCTGACGAAGTCTGCTACATCGGCCGCATCCGTCTAAACCTTTGATACACGGTGCTATAAATCAACTTGGCATCTTCGAAGAGGTGGACGGATAAAACCAAATAGCATCTGCCCCGAATCTCAGGCAAGACGTCCCTGTCTTGGCCGCCATTCGGAGGGGAACAGATTCTAGCACGCCCAGTGGGACCTTTTCCTCTTTCCACTCCACACTTCGTGTGTCGTGTTCGCGAACGAATCGTGGTTTGATATGGTTGCATGTGGATTTGTAATACTTAGATTTGGTGTCTTGCTCCGTGCAGAAAACAGAAGATTAATGGCTTCAAACTGCACTAACTGCAACTGCAACTCTCGCTCCGTCCCGTCCGGAGGAGTGACTTACGGGTCCCAAGCGGCCTCCATCTTCGCTATGCCGGTGGAACATGTGACTCAGGCCACCACTGGATTGTTCTTCAAGACCATACTCCCGCCAATGAGCTTCACCGCTCCTGTGCTAACACCGTAAGCTCCCAAGAAGTCGGTCTTCGATCGACTTACAGCTACTGCGGCCCCTCTCAACGGGTCGTCCAACTCCAGCTCCTCGGTCTTCGCCAGACTGGGCCAAAATTCCTGTGGGCCCATAATGAAGCTTGCAATCCCAAAGAAGGTTGTTCCGAAGAGAATAGCCATCCCTGCTCCTGAAGTCGTCAAGGGGGCTTCTCCTACCAAAAGGTCGGTCTTTACAAGACTGACTATTCCGGCTCCCGTTCCTGCTCGAAGGTCTGTATTTGACAGATTGGATACCTCTACTCAAAAGACGTCAGTCTTCAAGAGGCTGGCACCTGCGGCGCCTCATCTGGACAGGGGGCAAGACAAAGCCATCCCCATCGCCGAACTAGCCCCAACAGCTCGACATGCTCGACGTCGCCACTGGCGCCGAGTAAGGAAGGCTGGGGGCAACTCTCCCTCTGGGTTAACTCCACCGGCTCCAACGGTGGAAATTAATGCTGTTGTTCCAACCAGGAACAGCTTTGAGCTGCTGAACAAGGTGCGCAGGAATTCGCCTACCGCCGTATTAAAAATATCTCTTCCACCCGTGGAGAATGCATCGAAGGCGAAGCCGGAGCAGCCCCCTCAGCGGCTGTCCTCCAAAATCAAAAAATTATGGCGACAGGTTCAGGACTCAATAATTGATCAAGACTACCCTCGCCGACAGAAAAATGTGAAGTTTCAATAAGAAGAGAACCATCTTGCCAAGCCACAAAAGGCAACAGCTGTCTGGGTGCCCGCTGCAACGGCCCCCTCGACTTCAACTGCTCAAAAGAGAAGGAGGACAGAGAAAGCCCCTGTGACTGCGGCAAATCGTAAAGGCGCTGAGCCCAAACACCCCAGGTCTGGGGGCATAATGGTGCATACTGTTTATATGGCTTCCGGAAAGGAGGAAAGCCGCATTTTTACGGGTCACCGACCGCTCACCCAATCAATAACAAGGGCTCAAGAACAACAACATCAGAAGCTTCAGGAGAGGCTGACTGCAATGGCTGCGCTCACCGGACCAAAAGAAAGCCCGGAGGCGTCATCGGAGCAGCGTCACGAACAAGAAACCGATGCTGACTTCCTACGCAGAGTCCTCGAAAAGAAGGACAAAGAGACCGCAGAACAAGCGGCCAATATAAAACAAATGGCTCTTCTATTTCAAGACATGGTCGGGATGATGTTACGGCGGATTCTCCAGCTGAAGACCCTCCGATCATTATTGAAGACAAAAAAGGAGAAACATCGAATCCTCTGCCGGCTCTTTCAGCATGCCAAGGAGGAAACCATCTCAAAAGCCACGCTTGATGATTACATTGCTCAGCAGATACGAGTTCATCAGGCGAATGAAGCAGCTGAACAAATTGTTAAAACTGGACGACCCTATCCGGGTTGGTACGACCAAATAAAGTACCCGCCGGGATACACGATCCCCAAATTCCACGTATACAAGGGGACGAAAAATCCGCATCAGCACGTCGCTCAATTCAGAGCCTAATGCGGCAACACTGGAGGTGACGATAAGCTACTGCCCCGCCAGTTTGTTAGCAGTTTGTCGAAGACGGCATTCGAGTGGTATTCCGAACTCCCAAATGACTCTATCAAGACATTCGCAGAGATGGAGTTGCTATTCACCCAGCGTTTCGCAAGCGCTAGCGAACGCACCCCAATCACGGCATTGATCAATGCCAGGGTGAAGCCTGGAGAAACTTGGGTCCAGTATGCGATACGGTGGCCTAATCTATGGTCAAAGTGCGAGCAGCGCATCGAAGAAGCTCCTGCCGTGGGCATGTTCATGGGTACTCTCGACCCTCAAGCGACCATCTCCCAATTCATGATGTTCTTCAAGCCGACTACTTTCCAGGCCTTGATTGACAAGTTGGCTCAAATGGATCAGATGGGTCATAGATCATCTCCTTCAAAGACGGATCCTCAGAATGAAAAGGGGAAAGGAAAAGCAACCTTCATCGCCAACACTCAACAACAGCCGAGCAACTCAAAGCCGGTTGTTCGCCAAAACAACGTGCGTTGTAAGTCTACGGTAGCGCCCCGGCCGTCTTTCCGACGCCAAAATGCGGAACAAAACTTTTACAACTAGCGCTATCGTATACTATATCCCAGGATCTGCCATTAACGCTAAACTAACATACTGTAAAGTGGGTAGAAATGTTATACCGAACGATCCGGGTCCTTCGGTCTTCAACCATCATCCCACGCTTTGTTGCAGCTGATCCAAACTCGCTCGATCTCCGGTCTTGTCGTCCAGGTGGCACCACGTCGACGGATCTTTAAACGGGCTCCCGCCTCTGAACCGAGGCAACTCGATCATCAAGTTTGATAAAAGAGATGACCAAGATTGATGTAGAGAATGAGTAGAACACTTTGTTTCGTTACGTCCAAAGCTATGGACGAACGGTTAATGAAGTTACCATTTGGAATCGGGTAAATGGAAATTGAGCTATATGAAATTTCCATGAACTAAACTATCATAATCTTTTCTAAAGAAATCAATCACACATCCCACAAGAGGGGCCGGCCACTTTAAGAAGAGGGAGAGTGAGTGTAGGAATCAAGGAAGGTGACTTTAAACAAAGCTTATGATAACACAAAAGATCTCAAGCAAAAACAAAACCACATCAATGCAAATTCCACCTTGCAAAACATTAAATGAATTAAGCCAGCTCACTTAACACCTCACCTCACAATTAATGCAAACCATGAATCATGAACCTAGTCACCACATCTAGAATCTTCTAGAACCATGACTCACCCAATGAAGAAAAGATAAATCCGTCTTTAACCGAATGTTAAAGAAGGGTGATAGAAAACTGGAAACTGGCAACTTCCAAAAGCGACCCCGAAACGAATTTCAGGATAACCCCGTAATAGTATAAACATACCCGCATTTGTATTACGACCGAATACAAATGCAACTGAGACAAAGATATTATATCTACACAGTATAATACTCGGATCCGGCTTAAACCAAAGCCCACCAGTATTATCTGCCGAAATATGACACGTGCGAAAACGCACGTGCTTTTTCCGAACCCTGCCATAATACCATACGGCATCTACAACATTTCGCCCGAACTTGGGAAACTATCTGTGGGGGACTCTAATGACTCATCAATACACTGGTACTGGGTATAACCACTAGCACGTCAGAGGTACTAGCTGTACGTAACGGTTGCCTATGTATTGATTGAAAAGGAAGCTGATGAGCGAACTCATCCAGAAACCCTACTGAGCCTGACAGTGACAATATCCATACAGTCCGGTCTATTCGTCCATGAGTATCGCATATAGGACCTAGTGGGTCGGTAAACGTCAGACCCCCAATAGATGTATAAGTCGTGTCAGAGAGCAGCCCAGAACACCCTGAGATACTACTGGAATACCTACCAATAAATCTCGATTACCCTGGCCAGGGATTTCGTGTAATGGCTCTCCTAAACACAGCGCGGTCTCACCCCCAATACCGGGAGAGACGAATCCCCGACGATCTGCTCACTGCCTCCATGTAGCTCGGGACTGTACCCAAAAAATACCTGTTTGCACGACTTCTTTGACCCGTGGTAGGGTATAAATCAAAGCACAGTGGGAACTCACACGAGACAAATGACGACCTCAGGTCGATGAACTAACATGTACATATGTCACCAGGGAACTGCTATCTGACGCTAGGTATAATACCAACCAGCAAGTTCCCGGCGAGTCCTGTCCGGTGTACTCATAACCCAATGAGCACCTGTTTACATCTTAGGTGAACCAACTAACACCAATGGCTTGTGAGACCGGCCACCGCCCCTCGTCGGGGTCTCGAATGTATACACTAGTCTACTCTGGAGTATCGATGCCCTGTCTCGAAACTCTTACGACTAGGGACACTTTAAGGATGTGCTTATAAACCCCAGCTCCCACATATATGATCGCCATCATACTGCTAGCAGTCAAGCAAGAATCCTATGGGCTTTATCAACATTTACATGATGATAAAGACAAACCAGATAGCATACTATCATCTCGAGTAAGACTGTTATATCGGTATAGGTCCTACCTCAATCATTGCAATCACGTACCTGCGATCCAATAATTGACTTTGAGGGCACTATATCCAACAATCTCCCACTTGCACTTAAGGCTAATTATTGCGATGTCGCATACTCACAGCCCGTGTGATACCGAACATCCAACTCCTCTACTAATCAGTTTCACAAAGCTCGTTTGCAAAACTATTGTGTTCGAGAAATAGCCTCAGTGAGTGGATCCGACCTCATGTTTCTTTCTATGTCTCTCTTAATCTCAAGTTCGCGGAGAAAGCCATTTTCCGAATCGAGTAATATTTGTCTTAGAATATGTCTGGATATTTGATGGGACCTAGTTCATAAATGAACTCCAAATCCAAACTTCTTAGACTGTAGTGATCACTGAACCTAATCAGTATCCAGCACCATGCCTCCCACAGTATCCTCTTGGACCACCTGTCCATAATACTGTCCCTCGTCAGAGGGAAAATTATAACTCTGACAATCACTCTGTCATCCATGTCATCTTTGAAGCCTGGAATGATAACTGTCTCCCGAAGAAGGCTGCCGTCATCAAATCCGTAGAACACGCACTTATGTTCTAAAACTGCTTCCTTATATTTCTTCAGGATTGGATTAATATAAACTTATCGCATCTAGTGCAAAAACATCTGGTGTGGTACTTGACATCTCACGATTGACTCAATTGCCTAAGCAAGTGATCTGCCAATCATGCACTTCCCTCTCCCCTTTAGTCTGTAAGACACCTTTAGAGAGGGTGACTCCATCACCTGCAGGTACACCACCATGCCAGGAGTCATCTATTCTAAAATGCTGTTAGAATACTGTCAAAGTACCCACATTGGGAAACTACCCAAATCTAGATCTAAAACCATAGATCTAGTAACCAGAATGTCAGATATTATATCCATATCCTTTGTGGAGAAACAACTGTGTGACGATCACAGTACAACTAATCGTAGTATAGGAATTTTACTTCCTACTCTGTGTATGTCATCGAAATACCAGGACATCACACCCTACTACCTTCTTAACAGATCCATCCCCTATTCTGATGAAGTCAAACCCATGACTGTCACATCAAAAATTAGATGATCTTATCTCCGCTATATTTGCTCAAGCCTATAAATAGACATAAGCTACTTGCCCACTATGCTTCCGCTGCTCCCACTGACTACGACAACCCTCTGGCAGAATAATATATACGTGCACTTCTAAAACTAGTTTAGAACGACGCTATACTTATCCTCCTGCCGGGTCTCATAGTCTGGAACAACAGTAGTGTCAAGTTTGGGTAAACAAGAACCTCCCTGTCACCTTTCTTGAGGCTACCGGAGTACCTCTCGGGTGTCTGATGTTACCCACCATATCTGCGGAGTGGCTATTGGAATGTCAAACCTGATTGAATATATAGGTCCTATTAAACTTTTCGTAATCGTTTGCGGTTCTGGAATCACTTCCAGTTCTACCATACTCCCACTACTGTTTTCTGAAAAAATCCATTTTACTAAAACTGTGGCGAGTCAAGAACAATATCACTATTGATCTTCCAGATGGTAGAAAATCAACCCTCGTCAAAGCCAGGGTCAACCCATAAACTGCCATTACAGAAACGTGCCTTGAGTTATCCAGTGTCTGGTTTTAAGCATAAGCTGGACAACTCCCCTTACCTTAACATCGTTAAGATATGAAGCATTCTATATCCAATATAGAAACTTTGGCACTTATTTAATTGGAACCAGATTCAAATCATGCAGCTGTCTTCAGTGCATATCAATTTAATGGAGAGAGGCTAATCAGCATTACTCAACTTAGGAATCTATCCAATTATGAGTAACCCGAAAGAGAAACAAGTTTCTCAAAATCGTTACTATCAATTGAATACCAATCACAAGAATCTACATCTGCGATTTCTTTGAAGAATTCCGATACTTGCGACACCTGGTTCTCTATTTTATTCTTATACCCACAACTTCTCGAAACTTAGACCTTGTATTTCTTCGAAACACTTGTCTAAAATTAGAGAAGTCATAAGTAAACAGAACATAGTACGAGGACCAACCCCTTTGTCCTGATGGACACTGGACAACATACAATACTCTGTATAAGTCCGCTGAGTTGAATAACTTAAAACCTGTGCGTCGTAGGTTGAAAACTGTACCCAGGCGATTTCCTCAAATATCACCAATTACAACGAATTCCGATATAATGAGAATGATCACCTAATTCCCAATAACTTACTCCATCTCATCATCTGTAAAACCATACATATGTGAGAATTATACCTGGTAAATACATACCTTGGACCAAGGGTCTAATTGGGAATCAGTTTTCTATTAACAATACACAGGAAAATGAAACATAAATATGTTTCGAAAGGGTATCCGGGTATTTATAGTAATGCCTTTTCCATTATTCAGATTCATGACTGTAACCGTATATTTCCCTGCCATCTCTCCAATTCCCTTTATTTGTCTTTAGTCGTTACCTTCTGTACACCATCGTTAGGCTAAAATGGTTTTCTCCCTTCCCTACCGTTCGGCATCAGCCTATGGTTTGGAAGAAGACTATCCAGTAAGCATAATAGGTGTACCCTCCTAAACCAAGGAGTACTCGCAACTTGAGAGAAGGTGATGATAAAAGACAATTGAATAACACCTTATTCTATTTCTCCCGAACTGGGGAAAAATGCAAAAGTGAAATAGGAGTGGCGATGAACTACGCGGTTTGGTCGTGAATGAAAACAGTCGCAATTTACTTTGCCCTCTTTCTAATCCCTTTATTTTGTCTTTAGTTATTATCTTCTGTACACCCTACTTAGGCTAATTGGTTTTCTTCATTCCCTACCTTCGGCACCCACCTATGGTTTGGAATAAGACTATCCAATAAGCGTAATGGGTGTACTCTCCTAAACTAAGGAGCCCTCGCAACCTGAGAGAAGGTGATAATAAAAGACAACTGAATAAACCAATTCTATTTCTCCTGCACTTTGATCCATCTTCGAAGAAATCCCTCCGAGTTCGTATATAACCATATGATGGATCTATCCAGTGGAAGTGGATATCCTTAGTAATATGGGGTGTTCTGAGAAATACAGGGTAAAAGAAGGAGCGGCAATGACTTATGCAACTTTAGACAATTCAAAAGCCAGTATTTTAAGAAGGTTCGGTCAACTTGGTCACTGAGTCATAGTCTAGGGTCGGTCAAAGGTCGCTGTTAAAGAGAGAGAGAAAAGAAACACTCTGCGTGCACTCTAACCTAGATTAGAATGGTTATCACTTTATCTAATCAGGAAATCTCCTACTATTTTCTCAAATTCTCCTCCAAACCTGAAAGAAGAATTAGTCGGAATCACCCGAGGAGTAAACTAGCCCATCAGTGGGAATCGGGATCCAACTCTCATCGCATGATAACGTGACGGTATCCACTCACGTTATCATACTCCAAAAGGTATGCGCAAGTCTGGCAAGTTTCCTGTATGTTTGAAACTCCCGATATAATTTTTATCCCATGCTCTTATGACCTTGACGTAGGCCAACAAATCATAAGCCACATGTCAAGTTCTACCCGTCATTGTCCTGATTAATTTAGGTCATCGTACATGCCCTTGACGTAGGCCAACAAGGCTGTACATCTGTCCTAAACTAATGCATCTATCTATGCAACAAATGAATACCCCAGCAGCTACCAAACACTATGCCTTGACGTAGGCCAACAAACATAGCTTGAATACTACTGACCATCCATAAGAAATGACGGAGAATTACGGCTGGTTTTTGGCGAAAAACCTTTAACGTAATGAACTTGATCTCGTTGAAGGAACCTGATAGCTTTTATAAAAATATAGTGGCGAAAACCTTTTGCTAAAGAGGTCACTCCAGGTGAAGGGATCTCGTCTCTTTCCTCATGGAATGAGGTGCAGGATATTCTAACTGAATACCGCGATGCAGAGTAACTTGTAATCGACTATATTGAATTTATTACCCTGACGTAAACTTCTGCCCAAGGGGTCACTCCCGGTGAAGGGATCTCGGTGCTTGCCTCGTCGAATGAGGTGCAGGATATTCTAACTGAATACCGCTATGCATAAACAAAAGGAAACGTCTTTGTAATAACTCTTTTTAAAATTTGTTCCAACAACATCAAATATAGATTTGTTTTATCCTTGCATTGATAAGAATCAATGCAGTCCCATCAATTAAACACACCAGAAAAGAACGAAAATATAATGTACGTATATGCCATCCGCATTCGCCTCTGGGTCCCGTCATCACCCGTTAGGTTACCTAACTAACGACAGAGCGGGGACTGGACTAGCGCGGGTGTAAAACATATACAACATCTAATAGTATATATACCAATATACAGTAATCGCTCCAGGCGTGATAATATGCAACATTACAGAAAAGTAATAAGCATCACAGAACAATACAGATAATCTGGGATCCCCGGGTTTCACAGAGCCGCTACTGAAACCCGACGTTCCCCTGGTCGTGTGGATAGCCTGTGCAATGAAACCTAGACCCCTACGGGTGCGGCAAGTTACCCGCCAAAACCTGAAGCGAGGCAGCCCCCTACAGCAAAGTGAATGGACCACCTAGCACTTCACGGAATCCGGTAACTTGAGCACCCCTCCTTGGGTCAACCTGTACCCCTTACGAGTGCGGCGAATAGTCTGCCAATTCTAGAGTGAGACCCCTCTGCCTCCCAAAGCCCTGAGATGCGGACCTGTTGCCCTCTAGAACCCGGCTATCCGTGCACCCCACCGTGGGGTAATCGTAGTACAGAAAAGAAAATATATACAACGGGTACATCGACCTCATCCCGGTCGTGCCCCAAAAGAATAATATACAAACAGGCAGTGACGGCAATCCACATGTTGGACGCTCGCCCCGCAATATCAAATGTACAAATAAATCCAAACAGCATTACCATTGCACACTGCTATCCACCACGACATATCCGCAATATCACAGCACAACACAGAACATCAACGCGAAAACCACGTTCGCAAATCCGTCTAAAAAGACTATAGCAATTAGACGCAATTTACCGCTCGAATGACATTCACGGTCGGAGATATAATATAAGTACCGTAAACTAACACGTTTAAATTTCGATCGACAAAACTTCCCGAAGTGGGCCCTACGTACTTCTGCTGTACAGTAACAAAATTTGGGCCCAATAGAAATATACCAAAAACCACAATTTCCCATGATAAACTCACTGGAAAAATTTGGCGCACTGTTCCCACAAAAGCGCGGCGGATCAGCGGCCAAACCCTGGTATGGACCGCGGATCCACTGCCTTACTGTGGGATCACGTGACCAAATTTCACCAGTTTTCTTAGAATTGCCTGCATAATTTTCTGAGATGCTCAAAATAATTTTTAGGCATGATTTAAAATCGACAGAAACTTTGAACAGAAAATTGTAGTTTTGCGAAAATCCGTTCGATCGATATTTTAAACGTGTTAGCACAAATTAGTAAAGCTTAATGGCGAGACTCTGATACCAATATAAGTCTACGGTAGCGCCCCGGCCGTCTTTCAGACGCCAAAATGCGGAACAAAACTTTTACAACTAGCGCTATCGTATACTATATCCCAGGATCTGCCATTAACGCTAAACTAACATACTGTAAAGTGGGTAGAAATGTTATACCGAACGATCCGGGTCCTTCGGTCTTCAACCATCATCCCACGTTTTGTTGCAGCTGATCCAAACTCGCTCGATCTCCGGTCTCGTCATCCAAGTGGCACCACATCGACGGATCTTTAAACGGGCTTCCGCCTCTGAACCGAGGCAACTCGATCATCAAGTTTGCTAATAGAGATGACCAAGGCTGATGTAGAGAATGAGTAGAACACTTTGTCTCGTTACGTCCAAAGGTATGGACGAACGGCTAATGAAGTTGCCATTTGGAATCGGGTAAATGGAAATTGAGCTATATGAAATTTCCATGAACTAAACTATCATAATCTTTTCTAAAGAAATCAATCACACATCCCACAAGAGGGGCCGGCCACTTTAAGAAGAGGGAGAGTGAGTGTAGGAATCAAGGAAGGTGACTTTAAACAAAGCTTATCATAACACAAAAGATCTCAAGCAAAAACAAAACCACATCAATGCAAATTCCACCTTGCAAAACATTAAATGAATTAAGCCAGCTCACTTAACACCTCACCTCACAATTAATGCAAACCATGAATCATGAACCTAGTCACCACATCTAGAATCTTCTAGAACCATGACTCACCCAATGAAGAAAAGATAAATCCGTCTTTAACCGAATGTTAAAGAAGGGTGATAGAAAACTGGAAACTGGCAACTTCCAAAAGCGACCCCGAAACGAATTTCAGGATAACCCCGTAATAGTATAAACATACCCGCATTTGTATTACGACCGAATACAAATGCAACTGAGACAAAGATATTATATCTACACAGTATAATACTCGGATCCGGCTTAAACCAAAGCCCACCAGTATTATCTGCCGAAATATGACACGTGCGAAAACGCACGTGCTTTTTCCGAACCCTGCCATAATACCATACGGCATCTACAACATTTCGCCCGAACTTGGGAAACTATCTGTGGGGGACTCTAATGACTCATCAATACACTGGCACTGGGTATAACCACTAGCACGTCAGAGGTACTAGCCATACGTAACGGTTGCCTATGTATTGATTGGAAGGGAAGCTGATGAGCGAACTCATCCAGAAACCCTACTGAGCCTGACAGTGACAATATCCATACAGTCCGGTCTATTCGTCCATGAGTATCGCATATAGGACCTAGTGGGTCGGTAAACGTCAGACCCCCAATAGATGTATAAGTCGTGTCAGAGAGCAGCCCAGAACACCCTGAGATACTACTGGAATACCTACCAATAAATCTCGATTACCCTGGCCAGGGATTTCGTGTAATGGCTCTCCTAAACACAGCGCGGTCTCACCCTCAATACCGGGAGAGACGAATCCCCGACGATCTGCTCACTGCCTCCATGTAGCTCGGGACTGTACCCAAAAAATACCTGTTTGCACGACTTCTTTGACCCGTGGTAGGGTATAAATCAAAGCACAGTGGGAACTCACACGAGACAAATGACGACCTCAGGTCGATGAACTAACCTGTACACATGTCACCAGGGAACTGCTATCTGACGCTAGGTATAATACCAACCAGCAAGTTCCCGGCGAGTCCTGTCCGGTGTACTCATAACCCAATGAGCACCTGTAAACATCTTAGGTGAACCAACTAACACAAATAGCTTGTGAGACCGGCCACCGCCCCTCGTCGGGGTCTCGAATGTATACACTAGTCTACTCTGGAGTATCGATGCCCTGTCTCGAAACTCCCACGACTAGGGACACTTTAAGGATGTGCTTATAGACCCCAGCTCCCACATATATGATCGCCATCATACTGCTGGCAGTCAAGCAAGAATCCTATAGGCTTTATCAACATTTACATGATGATAAAGACAAACCAGATAGCATACTATCATCTCGAGTAAGACTGTTATATCGGTATAGGTCCTCCCTCAATCATTGCAATCACGTACCTGCGATCCAATAATTGACTTTGAGGGCACTATATCCAACATGCGTGCATGCACATCCCTCGAGGAGAGACTGGGATGTCCTTACTCGTTTTCCCGGGATAAAACGAGGAGACTTGTCACGACCCGCAAGGTACGGAACGCGACCGGCCCTTAGATTACGAGACGTCTCAAGGCGTTCGTAAAATAAGTAAGCCGAAACCCAGAATACAAAACCCAATTAAGATCTTTAGAGTGAAGGAAAACCAAATTATTTAGCATTTACTTCATTACCTAATCAAATTGCCTTTTTAAAATAACTTTCCTTTTCCCCAAAATTCCAGCAAAATCTCACATGTAAAATCAGCCTCAATGGTGCAAGCAGATATATAAAGGAATAACAGTGCATAAGAAATAGCATGTCGACTCAAGTGAGTTCGACCCAGATATATCACAAAATAAATCCCCAAGTCTCACAATCTCACCTCTAGGTCAATATACAGTAATCCAAATAAAACAGGTACAACTGAAAAGATAGTAGCAGTAGATGGAGTGTTCTAGATACAACAAATATATTAGGTGGTACAACCTGATAATAACCCACCTAAGAGCAAAAGCCTCGGGTCCAGGCAAAAAGTGCAAAAGACGCAAAAGTATCCACCGCTACCGTGCTGACGGAGTGGACCTGCAGAAAAGCTGTGGCACAACGGGGGTGAGTTGCCAACTCGTGAGTAATAAATAACATCTACTAAGGCTATCGTATGTATGCACACAAGTATCCTGGCATCCCTAAAGCAGGTATGGCTACAAGTTCTAGCAAGTATGTATGCATCGACAAGGTGCTAGCAAGTATAAATGTGTCACATGCATGTAATACAGGTATGCATGCTACATGAAGGTGCTATCAAGTATGTATGAGAATTATCCTTTCCTTTGTTTTGAAACTTTCCTTTTTAAATATCAGCGTAATATCCAAGAAATCAGTAAAAACCGTGTCCAGCAATGACACCTCAAAACTATCCAAATCCCATATATCCATGTCCGGCACCTCTGGCCTCAGCCATCCGGCTGATCTACATCAAAATCCATGTCTCAAACCAGCGACCACGGTCGGCATCCTCTGGATATCCGCCGTGCCAAATGAAGTCACCGGTAGGTAGTCCGTCCCCCCAGCCAGGCTCAACGCCATCTCCTGCGATCTTCTTGCCCCGGGGTACCGTACCGGGCCCACCATGTATCCGTGACGGTTCCTCCACTCCTCGACACGGATCTCGAAAACCATAGCAAACTCATGGTGGACGACACTTTACATCACTAGAAAACCGCAACTTTTTATCTTTTTAAACAGTTATCAGTTTTGAAATCTTGCGGCTTTCCCCCAAAATCCAGAAATATCATAAATCTCATGAACTCATCATAATGCATATGTTGATGATTATTAATGCTTATGGTATCAATTTGCAATGCATGGTTACACTAGGCATGAGCAGATGATATGATAACATATATGCACGAGTATTGTAATTCTTATGGTTTCATTTTAAACATTCATTTTAATATCACATTCCTAGGCAATTAACATATTTCAGATTTATAGTCATCTAGTGTTGTGACATGGCAATTACCAGGGTGTGTGTGTGTCCACATGAATAGTGCTCGTGCTGCATATAAACCTGGTAATGGTGCATGTGTCCTATCATGAATTTGCATATAAGGGTATGATATGTAAATATGACTGCGGTAATATTATGCCAGTTTTATTATTATCACTCTAATGTCATAAGTACTATCAAGTTTACCAAATATCAGTTTATTAAATCTAACGGGCGACTCGCGCCATCCAAACGATCGTCCCCCGTAGATGTCAAATTTACTCACCCGTGATCCTGCGCTAAGTGTGTCCGACCACCTGCTTGCCTTTTCCTGCTGCGCTCGAAGTCCCTGCCGGCGAACCTAGAATTCACAAGAGTCACCAAATAAGGAAAAATCCTGCAAAACGTGATATATCGATAACAGGAATACGCGTGCGTCGTGGGGGAGTTGGGTCCCCGTGTTCTGTATGTGTGTGTCTACTAGTCTTACCATGCTACAGTCCTCCCAAATTTATTCTGAAAAGTTCGGGTCAATAGCAGATTCAATAGAGGCCAAAAAGTCAATAAAACTGCTAAATTACGCCAAGTCGGGTAAATCGGGTGTCTTGGTGAAATCTGGGGAAATCCTCTGGTTGACTGGCCTCACTAACACCTAAAAGGGTTATTCTAACTAACACAACTTCCACTTTGCCAAAAGTTTCCTTAATTCTCTCAAAATCACTACTAAACCAAGAAATACACACCAATTAAGCTAGACTACTAAAATTTTAGCAATTTAGGCTAACCATCTAATTTTAATGACACTAATAGGCTTAAACAGATTAGTTAACACCAAGAAGGGGTTCATAAAGCTACAAGCACTCTAAAATGGCTAAATCTACCATCACCACACCATTCTAGCAATAAAATTCTATTTATCACTAAAACTAGCTAATCAAGCACATAATCTACACAATATGGGAAAAGTTTAGGAGTTATACCCCCTAGGACCCTTGCAACCAAGGAGAAGGAGAAGAAGAAGAGAGTAGGTGCATCAAAACGTGGCTGGAATGAGCTGAACTTCACCAGAGCTGATGCTGATGTGCTGCTGTTGATGTTGCTGTTACTGGGGCTGATATGGTGTGGTATGGTGTGGTGTGTGGTGTGGTATGGTGTGGTGTGTGGGCTGATATGGTGCTGAAATGGTGTGCTGCCTTGGCTGATGCTGGTATGGTGCTGATATGGTGCTGATATGGTGTGCTGCCTTGGCTGATATGGTGCTGATATGGTGCTGATATAGTGTGCTGCCTTGGCTGATGCTGGTATGGTGCTGATATGGTGCTGATATGGTGTGATATGGTGCTGATATGGGGCTGATATGGGCTGATATGGTGCTGATATGGGGCTGATATGGGCTGATATGGTGCTGATATGGTGCTGAAATGGCCGTTTGGGCTGAAAATGAGCTGATATGGTGTGGTATGGTGTGTGGTGTGGTATGGAGTTGGGAGGGGGGGCTGAAGGAGCAGCTGTTGCTGCTGCTGTCTGCAGAAATTAAAAGGGCTGAAAAGCTGATGTGCTGTTGTTGTGTGGTGTTTTGGAGCAGGAAAGGTGGCTGATTTGAGGCAAATCTTGGGCTGATCTGATGCAAATTTTTGGCTGATGTGTAGTGTGAGTGAGGTGGTAGTGTTGTGTGTTTGTGGTTTTGAGGTTGAGGGGGCTGAAGTAGCAGCTGTTGCTGCTGATGCTGATGCAAATAAAAAGGCTGAAATGATCAAAAAATGGGGCTGAAAGGCTGATGTGCTGCTGTTTTTGGTGGCTGATCTGATGCAACTTTTGGCTGATCTGTAGTGTGAGTGAGTGAGTGAGAGAGAGGTGAAAAAGTTGTGAAATGAGGTGAGGAGACTTAACCTTAAATCATCATGACACATCACATCCCTCACCCTCACTCTAAGTCAACCTTAAACTCTCCAAAACCCCATGGTCAAAGCCAACCATCTCCAACTAAGCTAATTTAGCTCTAAACAACACCATTAACTTAACTAAGGACCTAACCCACCATGGTCAAATTAAACATAGCTAACCTACAAGCCCAAATGTGTGGCAACCATAGTCTTAACCCTAGTTAACGTGCACAAGTGTGTGTGGTTGCGATAAAATTCCACAAAAATAACCATGAACCCAGATAGATTACTACAAACCCGTTTTGGTAAACTTTTTACCAAAAACCTCAAATTAACACTTAATTACCACAAACCCTAAAACTCAAGTGTTACAAGACTGTTCGAGCTGGCAGTGCGCAACAGACTCATCAATCTGCCGGATCCAAAACGCCCATTGCAGCCAGGCGATATCAACAATCCTAATTACTGTCCTTACCACCAAGCGGTAAGCCATCCAATCGAAGATTGCTTCGTCTTTAAGAGATGGATCGAGAATCTGTACCAACAGGGCAAGTTTGTGCTGTCTGAAAAGTGGAAAGTAAACCCACCACGGCCGCACACTCCAAAGAAGATGGGCACGCCGGGAGCAACTTGTTCTTTTGTCGAAGAAGCTCCATGGGAGGTCGCTCTTTCAGCCAAGACGAAAAGAATGCTGAAGGATCTCCAAACGTGCCCGGCAATCAGGTGGAAAAATTCACTGGAACCCGAGGTCGTCGAGGGAATGCTGAAACCGCGCCCAACTATAAAATCCGGTGGTGATGGTCAAAGCGCTCGCACCCAGCCGTCAAAGTCTTCGAAGAAGAAAGAGAAGACCCAAAAGCTCGCGAAGTTAGATGACAAGCACACGGATCTGCAAAAACATATTGACGCACTGGAAGAATATAATCAGAAGGCGCAGACCCCAGTCACACTCCGAGAATTCCTCTGCCACGTCCTTAAGGACGGAGATGATGACAAAGACTCGTCGAATGAACCTGAGGATTATGTGGCAAGCTGCCATGTGATCTCTCACTCGTTGATAGACGATAAAGAAGCTCCTTGCACCGAAAGACGGGGGGCAGGTCCTGAACCAGAAGTTCTATGGCCGTCAGACGAAATGATCGACGCCTTCCTGAGTGAAATTCATCTGAAAAGTAAAGCCGATCGGGATCGTGAGATGGCCATATTTGAAAAGGCCAAACGCCGACGACTGGACAAAAGGATCGAAACACTCCCACCAGATCAACGTACATCCGCCGTAAATGAAAGCAGGATCAAGACAAGGAAGCGATTCGCCAAACCCATATCGATGGGGATGAAGCTGCCATCTTTCAGAGAAAATTCTCCTGGCGGTATACATCTTGATGAAGCGGACGTACATCCTAACTTCTGCTTATATCATCAGAAGATCGCACATCCTACTGAAGACTGCAACTCCTTTAAGTGTTGGTGGCAAGGGTATGTCGCTCACAGGCAACACTTCAACAGGACAAAGCGTGAAGCTCGTAGACAGCGAAAAATGCGACAGATGAGCGTAATTGCCGGCAATTGTCATAGGGTTGATCCCGGGGGATCGCGAGTTCTCACCCTCGGGAGCGACTCAGACGAAAAAGTAGCCCACGGTCCTCTCTTCAAGGAATCCATCTCTGAAACGAAAGAATTGAGGAGTTGCGAGAACATTCAGCGGTGCAATCGCATGCTACCCGGAAAGAATCTCGGACCCGCAAACAAAGAATCGAACAAAAAGGATAAAGGGAAGGGAAGAACAGCCTTCGTCGCCAACGCTCAACAACAATCGAGTGACCCTAGACCGGTTGTTCGCCAAAGCGGCAACCCCTCGATGATAAGTTGAAACGTCCTTACTCATTTCCCCGGGATGAAACAAGGAGGTTGTTCGAACTAGCAGTGCGCAACAGGCTTATCACTCTATCAGAGCCGAAACACCAGCTACAACTGAATGATGTCAAAAATTCTAATTACTGCCCTTACCACCAAGTATTGGGCCATCCGATCGATAACTGCTACGTCTTCAAAAACTGGGTTGAAGACTAGTACCAACAGGACAAGTTCGCGCTGTCCGAAAACTGGAATGTGAGACCGACACAACCACATGCTCCGAGAAAGATGGATATGCCGGGGGCATCATGCTCTGGGAAAGGCCACTGGACCGAAAATTCCGTAAACTAGAAATTCGCCTCGAATACGGCAACGGCGGACCGCAATGTCCTAAAACTTGCAAATGACCGAAATGTCTTTAAACTACTACCGCAGCATCCTCAGGCTGACGTCAAAAAAAAGAATAAAAAAAAGAATAAAAAAATAAAAATAAAAATGGTATGTCCATAAGCAAAATGAGCACGGATGAAAATCCGAAAGGGCTCCGTGAGTAAAAACAGCAGGGCTACCGGCGAGTGTTCGTGAAAACCCGAAAGGGCGCGACCTCGTTAGAAAAAAAAAATAAAAAGAATAAATAAAAAAGAGACGGTATGTCCATAAGCAAAATGGGCACGGATGAAAACCCGAAAGGGCTTCATGAGTAAAAACAGCAGGGCTACCGGCGAGTGTTTTTGAAAACCCGAAAGGGCGCAATCTCGTTAAAAGACACTTACAGGGTCCTCTCGACCTTGTAAGGAGAAACCACCCGCGTGAGATCTTTACAACTCACAAAGGGTTAACACACTTAGGGATCCTCACGATTCCTAAGGAGAAATTACACTTGCGAGATCCTCACGACTCGTAAGGAGAACTCTCTTATGGGACCCTCACGGCTCATAAGATTTGAAAGTCTTAAGTTACAGAGACCTGAACTTGTTCTTAAGAAACCCCCACAACCTTCGATATTGCCCTACAAGCGGCTCAATACTGACCCTTATATACAATCCACGGGCGCGAATAAACATTTCCCCAACCAAGTCCCACCCGTGACTAGGGATATGTCCATATGGTGAACGACCCTTGTAAGTCCTCTCGACTTATAAGGAGAAAAACCTTTAGTAAGATCCTTACGACTTACAGGGGAATATACACTTAGGAGTCCTCACGATTCCTAAGGAGAAAACACACCTACGAGATCCTCACGACTCGTAGGGAGAAATACCTTTGTGAGACCCTTACGGCTCATGAAGTCAAAAGCCTTAGTCGACAGAATCCTAACCCTGTTTACTAAGCCACCTTTGTTCAACATCGAAAAAGGCAAATGATGATTCGCTCCTGGCAATATCCCAGTTGTAGCGATGCTGATGCCTAAATCGGTATCTAATTCCAAGTCGTTTCAAGGCAAATGATGATTCGCTCCTGGCAACATCCCAGTTGTAGCGATGCTGATGCCTAAACCGGTATCAAATTCTAAGCCCTTTTATGGCAAATGATGATTCGCTCCTGGCAATATTCCAGTTGTAGCAATTCTGATGCTGAGATTGGCGTCAGATTCCAAGTTCCACACTCGCGATAAAAAAAATCAGCGAGCCATACATGCATACGAAATAGCCGAAATGATAGGGCAACTTGCAAATAAAAATCAGCAAGTAAAAAAATGTGTATGCATGTAAAATAGCCGAAATGATTGGGCAACTCGCAATAAAAAGCAGCGAGTGAAAATAAAATAAATAGCCGAAATGATTGGGCACCGCGAAAAATAGCCGAAATGATTGGGCAATCGCGACTTTCGCGATATAAAAGCTGAAATGATAGAGCATCGCGGAAAGAAATAAAATGAAAAATATATATAATGAAATTTATGCCCTACAGGAGATGTCACAGCAATCCCTATATACAATCCAGGGGCGCAAACACAGAAGGAAACATCTCCCCTTCCCATGCTCCATCAGAAAACGGAGCCAAGTCTTGACGGCAACTCATATAAAGCCCCAAAGACAATCGGAAATCATCTCACCCCAGCGTGGAGTGATCACCACTTCGACGTTCGTCTCTACACAACAGATGAAATGTCACTATAGCGTCCCTCCTCCAAAAGGATTCGGACACACCACAGCAAGCGAAGCGAAGGCCAAATTCCTAGCTTCAGGGTCTTGACGGTAACTCATATAAAACCTGAAAGACCATCGGAGATCATCTCATACCAGCATAGAGTGATCACCACCTCAGCATTCGTCTTGATACAGCAGACGCAATGTCAACAACGGCATTCCTTCGCAAAGTCCACCGGGATGCAGATGCAATGTCAACGAAAGACCTCACGGTCAAAACAAAGGGAGTGACGGCAAAATCCCAGCTCCACCGCGACATTCGTCTTGATACAGCGGACGCAATGCAAGCAAACGAAGCGAAGGCCAAATTCCTAGCTTCAGTGTCTTAACGGCAAGTCATATAAAGCCTGAAAGACAATTAGAGATCATCTCGCACCAGCGCGGAGCGGTCACCACCTCGACATTCGTCTCGACACAGCAGACGCAACATCACCAAAAGGGAGTGACGGCAAAATCCCAGCTCCACCGCGACATTCGTCTCGATACAGCGGACGCAATGCAAGCAAACGAAGCGAAGGCTAAATTCCTAGCTTCAGGGTCTTAACGGCAAGTCATATAAAGCCTGAAAGACAATTGGAGATCATCTCGCATTAGTGTGGAGCGGTCACCACCTCGACGTTCATCTCGACACAGCAGACGCAACATCACCAAAAGGAGCCACGGCAAAATCCCTAGTTCCAAACCTCGACGGTTCATCAGCAACCTAGAGACAACCGCGACATTCGTCTCAATACAGCAGATGCAATGCCAGCAAACGAAGCGAAGGCCAAATTCCTAGCTTCAGGGTCTTAATGGCAAGTCATATAAAGCCTGAAAGACAATCGGAGATCATCTTGCCACAGTGCAGAGCGGTCACCACCTCGACGTTCGTCTCGACACAGCAGACGCAACATCACCAAAAGGAGCCACGGCAAAATCCCTAGTTCCAAACCTCGACGGTTCACCAGCAAGCTAGAGAAAACCGTGACATTCGTCTCAATACAACAGACGCAATGCCAGCAAACGAAGCGAGGGCCAAATTCCTAGCTTCAGGGTCTTAACGGCAAGTCATATAAAGCCTGAAAGATAATCGGGGATCATCTCGCCACAATGCAGAGCGGTCACCACCTTGACGTTCGTCTCGACACAGCAGACGCAACATCACCAAACGGAGCCACGGAAAAATCCCTAGTTCCAAACCTCGACGGTTCACCAACAACCTAGAGACAACCGCGACATTCGTCTCGACATAGAGGACGCAATGCCAGCAAACGAAGCAAAGGCCAAATTCCTAGCTTCAGGGTCTTAACGGCAAGTCATATAAAACCTGAAAGACTATCGGAGATCATCCCACACCAGCGGCGCGGAGTGGTTATGACTCATCGGGGCTCTCCAAAATGAGCCTAACCTCAAATAAAAAGCGACATGGCAAAATTCCTAACGCTTGCTCTTCCGACGGTCAAACTGCCTAGGAGGATTGCTTGAAGACATCTTGTCCAGCCCCCGAACGGATCAGAGACACGACAATCGCAAGGTTACTCGAACAGCAAGATTGCCTATCGAGGAATACATCAGCCAACGCGACGGTACGACGGACAAAACCCTAAGTACCATAAACCCTAACGGACCTTTGCCGTAAAGAGCAGAGGTTAACTGTGACGTTAGGATATTCTTGCGAGAAATGCTCGATTCGTATCGACTCATGAGGAAATTGGTGTCTTTGCGAGAAATGCTCGATTCGTCTCGACTCGTGAGGAAAAGCCTTAGGAAGCGGGGATTAAAAAACCTGTTTCCTAAGCATTGGGGCCCTATAAGTCGTCCCAAAACGGACTCTTGCATACTATTCATGGGCCACACTCTCCAAAGTCGAATCTCGACAAGGAGGGAAACAACTACTTACGAGTCCTCTCGACTTATAAGAGGGAAAATTCTCTAGTGAGATCCTTACGACTCTCAAGAGAAAACACACTTAGGGGTCCTCAGGACCCCTAAGGAGAAAATACACCTACGAGATCCTCTTGACTCGTAGGGAGAAAAGTCTTTATGAGACCCTCACGGCTCATAAAGTTGAAAAGTCTTAGGAGACAGACCTTAACCCTGTTTTCTAAGCCATCGCCACTCTGCAGAAAGCATAAGATTGACAGTTATATACCATCTATGGATCGCACTTGCTGAAATCACATGGCAAACAACACAGCAAAGAGAAGAAAGCGACAGAAAGAACATCCGATTTGCATTTGATTAAGCGTTTGATACATACCCATGCATGCATGTGCAAAAGATTCAGAATGAGAAATAAAACACGCTGAAACGAGAAATTTGCCATTCATCTTGCAAAAAGGTTCTTACAATTACGAAAGCGATAAATGAAGATGCTACTAAAGCTATTACAATGGCAAAACCTCAAATCCAGGACATGGGTTGAGGAACTCGAAAGTGACCTTGTCCAGGTCTTTCTAAGCCTGGCGAACCATCCTATTGTGCTTTCTTTCACGAGCACGAGCGTCGGGATCCCCGCTGATGTCCTCCACCCTCCGATAAGCAGCAAGTATGGCGGACTGTTGAAAGGCCTGGTGCAGAAGATCGACAAGATTGTCTTGCCGTCTCTTCGAGATTAGGTTCATCAGGTACACTGAGTGCACCTTATCCTCGGCGGCATCCAATGCCCCAAGTGGCACCCCAGTACAGAATAGAGGAAGCGCTTCCCAAATTGCTCCCACAATAAGCTTCAGGAGAGGGGAGCCCCGAGGAAGCAGTTGACCATTGTATGAGTCGAAGCGGCTCATGATTTCGGCACACTCGGCGTTGGTAAATTCTCGGTTCTGAGAACGGCCGAGTCGGCGGATGTCTCCGTAAGAGATGATTTCATCGAGATCGTACATATGGGCGTCCATTGCTCCTGTAAAAGAAAATTAACAGAATTAGCAGACAGACTGATTAAGCGAATTCTTATTAAAAACAGGCACAGGGAGTTAAACTCCTCGAGAGCAATGCTCCGCAAACAGGAGTGACACCTATCAAATTCAGTAATGAGGGGAATTTAAAGAAATTCCCCAAGAACGCTGAAAGCCTTGCTATAAAAAGATGATATAATCTATCAAAGGTAAAACTCCATTTTTGATCTTCATTATCCATGATCAAACTCTTAAGAGTTCTTCACAAAAGATTAAGAAATCTACATGTATCAAGAGAGCAGAGCTCTGATTCATGGGCTAAGAAACCCCAAGAAAAGATCATGATCTGAAGAGAGCAAAGCTCTATTAATGAAACCCTAAATGGGTTTTCTTTAGATCAAAGATCTATGAAGAGCAAAGCTCTGTTAATGGGTAAAACCCTGGATTCTTAAAAGCTTTTAAACCTAAATTTTGACAGAGTTTTACTCTTGAAAAGTTCTTAAATTGAAGAGCAAGCCTCTGAATAAAAATTCTTATGAAGAGATGAAAATCATCTAAGCGACCAAAGGTCATATTTATAGGCATTGAGAGCCGTTTCAACTTCCCAACGGATAGAATTCTGCCACCGCTGCGCTCACATCTGGGACCACGTAAACGCAACGATGGGGGGCATTTGTTTCCCCCAATTAGAGCAAAGCTCTGTTCAAATTCCAAGACGGGAAATGAAGCAATGCTTCTGTTTCCCCCAATCAGAGCAAAACTCTGTGTTAAAAATTCAAACAATAATAAAGGAAGCAACGCTTCAGATGACTTGCGCTCTGCGCTGCGCGACACGTGTCAGCGCAGTTGCGCTGCGCTCTGCGCTGCGCGACACGTGTCAGCGCAGTTGCGTCAGCGCAGTTGCGCTGCGCTCTGCGCTGCGCGACACGTGTCCGCGCAGTTGCGCTGTGCTCTGCGCTACGCGACATGTGTCAAACGCAGGTGCGCTTGCGCCAACTGTGCCAGCACTAAAATAGAATTAAAATTCCAGAAAGATCTTTCTAATCTTGTTAAAAAAAGAAGATTACCTTCTGTAAAACAGAAGCCCTAGGATCAAAGATCCAACGGTGGGGAAAACTCCCTAAATCACTCAGAGAAAGAACTCTTTAACTGATTTAACAAATCAATTGGCACTATATAAAGGCCCCTAGACTCCAAGTCTAAAACAAAAACAGATACAGAGAGATAGAGATACAGAGAGATCTTCTAAAAACTTTGAGAAGAATTCAGAGAGAAAGAAAAAAAAAAGGTAAAACCTTTGGAAAAAAGAAGAATTTCTTCTAAAAAGATCAATGATCTAAGAACAAAATCAAGATCTTTAATAAAAAATAATAAGAAAGAAGTAATCTGCTTCATGACTAGATCTTTTGATCTATATAAAGGCATTGCCTTTTGATGAACCACTGGTTCTTGAAATTTGAGGCAGAACCTCTTTAGAACAAGAAAAACTTGTTTCCTTGATCTAAATGTGATCAAGATGCGCTCTGCGCTACTGTTTAGTGCCCTGTACTACTAATTTGAGCCTCTGCGCTCTTAGGTTGGCGCAAGTCACCAGAACACGCCACGTGTCAACCCCAGAATAATCTGTGCCTTGCGCTCCTAAAAACAGAGCGCTGCGCTCTTGGATTGGCGCACTGCACCAGAGCGTGCCACGTGTCAGCAGCGCAATAGCGCAGCGCAATAGCGCAGCGCACTGGCGCAGCACACAGCTATCCCTGAAGAACATACTTCATCATCTATAAAGACGGATCTTTGAGATACGACAGCAGATTATGTGTACCAAAAGTTTTTGTTCGGGAAGAGTTAATGAAAGAAGCTCATAGCTATCCCTACTCAGTATACCCTGGAGGTACAAAGATGTACAAAGATCTACGTTAGAATTTCTGGTGGCATGGAATGAAGTATGAAGTAGCCAGAAGCGTCGCTAAATGCTTAGTGTGTCAGCAAGTAAATGCTGAATATCACAGGACAGCTGGATTACTTCAACCGTTACCGATCCCAGAATGGAAGTGGAAACACATCACAATAGATTTTGTGACTGCACTCCCTCGCAGCACAAAGGGTAACGATGCGGTATGGGTTATTGTGGATCGACTCATAAAGTCAGCTCACTTCATCCCATTTCGAGTTGGCCGATCAACCGAGACGTTATCAAGGAAGTACATGGAGGTAAGAATTTAAGATATAAGATCTTCAAATATGTACTATCTCTGATACCCATGAACTCATACAGGAAATTGTACGACTTCATGGAGTACCGGTCTGCATTGTCTCCGATTGTGACACCAGGATCTGATCACAATTTTGGCCGAGTCTGCAAGCGAGCTTGGGAACAAGTCTGAACTTCAGCACAGCTTATCATCCACAAACAGATGGTCAGTCTGAGCGAACTATTCAGATCTTGGAGGATATGCTCAGAGCGTGTATGTTAGATTTCGGAGGATCGTGGGAAGATCACCTACATCTTGTGGAGTTTTCATACAACAACAGCTACCAAGAAAGTATCGAAATGGCGCCTTTTGCAGCACTCTATGGAAGGAAGTGTCGATCGCCATTATGTTAGGACAACATTGGAGATAGAGAACTCCTTGGACCTAAGATGATAGTAGCAACTGTTGATGTAGTTCGTACTATCATAGAAAGAATACGCATAGCCCAAGATTGACAAAAGCACTGGGCTGATGCAGAGCGATGTCACTTAGAGTTCCAGCTGGGAGATCACGTATTTTTAAAGATATCTCCGAACCGCAGAGTGATTCTATTTGGAAGATGGGGTAAGCTAAGTCCGAGATACATTGGACCGTTCAACATACTCGAACGAGTCGGTGAAGTGGCATACCGCTTGGCACTTCCACCTTTATTGGAAGGAGTGCATAATGTGTTCCATATATCCCAACTCAGAAGGTATGTGAGTGACCCCAACCATATTCTCGATCATTCCGAACTCACTGTACAGCCCGACTTATCTTGTGAGCAACAACCTATGGAGATCCTGGATAGAAAAGTGAAGTCATTTCGGAACAAGGAAGTCAACTTGGTTCGAGTGATGTGGAGAAAAGACACTCCAGGAGAATTGACTTGGGAAAGAGAAGATGAGATGCATGCAAGATACCCCCACCTATTTGTAAACTAGTCCTTAAAATAAATTGTAAATTTCGAGGATGAAACTTTTGTAAGGAGGGTAGACTGTAACAACTCCAATTTTAGTGTACATCAAATTGATTTAAAAGTTAATGTATACTTAGAGTATTTACATTTCCTGTGAGTACTATAAGTATTTGATTTGCTTTTTAATAGTAAGAAGGTGCTTGTAGCTCATTGGTAAGACCTTGCACTGCTGAACCAAAGCACCAGAGTTCAAATCGAATTAGCCACATTATTTTTTGATTAATTTTCTTTTAAAATTTTTAGAAGCCCAAGAGTATATACGTGCATAACTCGTAAAAACCAAAAGTCATATATAAAACAAACTGACCCAGGAGAAAGACCAACCGACGGTCGACACGTGGCGACGAGCCCCGGCCCGACTCGGCCGACTCGGGCAGGCGACTTGACCGACTCGGCCGGCGAGGCCGGTTTGACTCGGCCTGACTCTGATTCTCCCTTCTAAACTCATGTGTCTTTTGATCTCCTTATAACCCCTGTCATGTTTAATTTCCCCGCATTATTCCAGAGGAATTAAAATACAATTAAAACTATTTTTAATGCAACTTAAATGCAATTTTTCCTATCAAACCCTAACCCTAATCTTTTACTATAAATACCACTCCATCTCACACACCCCTCACTCACAAACTCTGTCCAAACTCTCAAGAAATTTCTCTAGAACCTTTGTGTACAAGTGGAGTTAGCGAAGGGTAAAGCTTCGACGAACTTCTGACGACAACCCTAGGAGCTCCCGACGGCGAAACGCCGCACCGGCACCTCCTACCACTCCCTCTTCCTCTTTTCTAATCACCAATCTAGTAATTCCATCATCCCTTTTCTCCTTTCTATTCATAAATCTCGTATTTCTAAAACCTGACGGAAGCGGAGTTAATCCGACTTTCGATTCGGTTTTCTTTAAAAAGTTCCAATTTCATAAATACAATATACCAAACCCTCACATCTTGACTATTAAACATTAACAAAATATCATGAACAAGTTTCATAGCAAAATATTTCATATTGCAATTTTTATCGTACTTTTTCAGTAAAATACCATATAGTTTAGTTTTGACATTAAACGTCATATTTCTTTCTATACCTTTAAATAGATCACGAGGTAATGACCTACCTCCGTACAACACTCATATGCAATATAGTACGATATGTTTCGGGAACATAGAATACGGGAAAATGCAATTTTACACATAAATACCTTTTACTATTAAAACATTTTTCTATAAGATTATGTATTTTCAATAAATCTTTGCAAAGCACCGCTACAACCCATTTTGGAGAACCCGTTGTCACGCCCCGCTTCCCAAAATACGGAAGGCGAGGGATGACTAGGCCAGCCATGCTCCTACGGTCAAGGAATCATCCCGCCGTAGTCCCACTTCGGCTTCTAGCATTGCATGGTAATCAGTAAATAAAGCACAGTATTAAAGGAATCACATCACTAATATTACATTAACATTCCATTGTTCATAAATTAGATAACAAGAACAGATATTAACCAGAGTCAAACTTACGATCACTACTACGGAAAGCAGAAAAAGAGGGTACACCAGTCTAAATCTCCGTGAACTCGAAGGGTAGATCTGTCTCCTGTGCTGGTCCTCCCGCGGGATCTGAGCATGCATACTCAGGTCGTCAGAGCGACACAATAACAATATTATCATAATGAAATGAAACAGGTATATGAGGTAATACTGGTGTAAGAACAATGCGAGTAATCACTAAGTCACTATATGGTGCAGAATATGTTATATGTCCCTATCGGTCTCTAGGTCATGTTTGAAATCACATAGTGGAAGGAGGATCATGTTTAACAGGAGTCTCGTACATACCCGAGACAACGGCCCACATGCTCGGGACATAACCCTGTCAGCCGGATCGCTAGATCCTATCCTACATGTATCGATATCTCTGTTCGAATGATCATCCTCTAAAATCGGTCCCGCTAAATACGATACTCTTTCCACTTTGATTTCCCCTTTTTCCCCAGGTTCTCACTAGTTATGATCTTGATCTAGTTATGTACAAGTATATCAATGGCACGATTTTTATCACTGTTCACTGTATCAATCACTGTCACGAATATTCACTTTCCATTGATGTACTTGTCACAACTAAACCAACATCTATCACGTACGATAATGCAATGTCCACACGTACTATCACTGAGTATATGGCAAGGGTATGATATATGTATGTATGCTACCAATGAGTTATGTATATCATGAATCAACATGCATGTCATGAACTGAAATAAATTGCACAAATTAACATATTCAGAATTCAGCAAAATGATGTAAGTGAGATATATAGAACAATTAGTCTGTAATTCATCAAGATTTGTTTCAGTTCAATCGGAGTTTCGGTTTTCAAGATATAGCGGTTTCATTTTAAGTGCGCGCGGCTGGAAATTCAGTTTCAGAACTGAACGTCCGTTTCGCGACACGAATTGCACCCATTTGGGCTCAGAATATAGTGATGTTACAGTTAAATGAAATTTAGGGTTTTCGATAAAGTATTCAACGCAACAGACGGATCCTCAATCGCATCTGTGCATTGAAAGTTATGCACAGTTTAATCTCAGTGTGTCATTTCAGAACCTGTTCTGGACAGATATACGTTCTGCCCTTTTAAATACATTTTAAAATAGCAAACGGCGATGAAATGGAATGGAACCACTGGGTTTGTTAAACTAACAGAAATATCTTTAATCTACAGTAGGATTCCGTAACATACGACTTCAAGAAACACAGTGGTGCAGATCTTTGAACAGAGCACAAAAATCAGGAACGCTCTGGACTGCAGTCCAGAGTCGTGTTCCGACCCAGTTATCATCATGATTAAAGAACAGAAATCATTAGGATTTTCCATAGGGTTAAATTTCGTCAAGTCGTCTCCGATTTAAGCCTTAGAACACATCAATCCAGTTTGAATACAATTTATGGTGATTTTATTCGTTTTCAGACACGAGAAAATTCTAGTTTTAACGGCATGTTTGGGGATATCGATTTTTGTCACGAACGATCGTATTTTCCAGCGATATTTATACACAATATTCATTATCAAGTGGGCCAATAAAAGGTATCAGTTTCCGTCAAAATACACTATTATTTCCTTGAGAGACTAGCATCAAACACTTATGTCATATTAAGTATCGGTATTCGGCAAATCCGTAAACTATATATTTTAGGTTCATATCAGTAATAATTTAGCATGAAGCAAGTAAACACTTGCCTGGTAACGCCTCGGGGTCGCGAGGCAGCAACGTCGTCACGAACGCGCGTTGTACGCCGCGGAACAAGTTTGCGCGAGCTTCGATCGAAACACGGGTTTTTGCGTCGGAGTTTTCCGGAGATATCGCGCGATCACCGGAGATGGGGGGGTGCTCTGTAGATCTCTTGGGAGGTGTTGGGATCGACAACGGTCGGCGACGGTGGCTCCGACGATGTGCACAGTGAAGTGCAGTGAGGGAAAATTGTTTGGAAAAAATGAGTTTTGGTGTTTTGGAGGGAGTGAAAGGTGAGCAGTGGTACTTGGGGTTTGTGGTGATGGTGGTGATGCTGAGGAGGTAGGGGATCGCAGGGGTGTCGACGTCGTGGTGGGGAGGCTCGTCGGCGTCGGTCGCAGGGTGGCCGAGCTCGGTTGGGTGATGGGTTTCTGTGAATTTAGAGAGAGGGAGAGAGATGAGGAGTTTGAGGAAAAAGTGTGAGGGATGAGAGGATTTGGGGACGAGGGTTTGAGTGGTGTGGAAAACGTGGTCGGGTGTCGTGGGCGACGGCGAGGCGATGTGGGGAGCACAGGGGCGTGGGTTCGCGACGTGGGAGAAGGAAACAAACGGAAAATTTTGGATGAGGGAAGAAGGAGTTGAGGCGAGAGGAGGTTGAGGGGTGTGGAGTCGTGGGCAACGGCTCGGAGACGTGGGCGCGCGAGGGGCGACGTGGGTTGAAGAAGAAGGAAAATTTTTGAGCGGGAACAAGAAGTTTACGTAGGGAAGATGGAGCAACCGGGTCGGGTCGGGTTGAGGAACGGGCCGGGGAAATTTGGGCCGGGCTCGAGGGAAAGTTTTAATTCTTTTTTTTTTTTTTTTAAATTGAGGTGGCAGAGAATGGGATTGGGCCGGGCTTTTTTTTTTATGGTTTTATTGTTTTAATTTAATGGGGAATGGGCTGAGGGTTGTGTGTATATATATATATATATTTTGGGATTAAGATTTGGGTTTTGGTTTTAAGTTTTGGGTTTTAACTTTTAGGTTTTGGAAAAAAATATAAATATCTTGCTTAACCAACCAATTCAAAATATGAGGGAAAAGAGAAAAGAACTACTGGAATTCAGAGAATCGGAAACTTTTATTAGAATGGAAACGGGGATTTACACCCGTTCGGGATGGTGCGGATTATCGCACATCCTCGGGCTTAGTAGTGCGAGATGCAGACCTCCGCAAGGAACATACGGTCTCGAAAGATTTACAAATACAAATATTTTAAGAAAATGAGATTTCTAGAAAAATAATAAATTAAAATTATTTTATATAAATATATATATATATATATATATCATCAAAATATCTATTTTTGATATAATATAAATATTCCAACTTTTCTAAATCAAAAGAATCACTTTATATGAAAATACCATGCAATTCTATACATGTTCAATTCTTTACAATTAAATACCTTATATTATGAAATTAGGTTCTAATCACTAGAAATGTTATAAAATATACATCAATGAAAACTTTAAAGACGATAATAAAATACTTGAGGTGTATTTTGGAAACTATACAAAATTATTTTTATATAAAACCCCCTCAAGTTTTATAAATTACAATAAGGACCCTAGTAAATATAGGTTTAAGCGGGACCAGTCTCTTAAGCCTCAGAGAGCCGGAGATATGGGTGCTTGCCTATTTAAGGTAGACAACTTAACAAACGGTGTTATCAACACGGTAATCGTCTTTGAAAAAGACATAAATCATATCGCCCATGTGTAACGGTTACCGATAACATCAAAACCTAATTCAGGACTTCAATTTCTTTTCTAATCGTCTGACTCAGAATGAGTCTCAATATATACAATCTGACTTAAATGAGATTCAAGTATACAACTACTTTACAATATGAATCCATGAATCTATATTATCAATTTGTTCAATCTATTCAATCTGTATTGACTGAACCGAACCATAGATATACTTCCATCTACATGATTCTCCAGTTACATCCATTTAAAGATATCATGGTTTCGGCAAGTCATCCATCTATACAATTCAATTACAAGACAATACAATACAAACAACACAATCAAGACATCACGGGGTTTAAAGGGTAGATTGGTACGGAAGGTGTTAGAAGTGGCAAGAGACTGTAAGATTTAAGACACCTAACCTGTATTCCATTGCTGTTATACCGTAGCATAAACGGTTCCTTGTACATTCCGTTCACCTTAGTCTCTGGTTTACTGAGACTCCTCTCATATACACTGGCATCTTTCTGTACCAAGCTATATACAACAGCGTTAACCATATAATACAACTTTAAAATCTACATTCTCTTTCTGTCTACTCTACTTCTCCCTTATCTTTGGGACTTATCGAGCAATTGTTCGCTGACGACATTCCTTCTCTTTCTTCTTTGAAATGTTTTCAGGTGATCTGGACCTTCAAGAGATCGAGCCTACCAGTGAGGACTTGGATTAGCTAGCCTACGACCCAGACCTTTAGATTCATTGTACACATTTCATTTCAGTACTTTCCCTTTCTGTTATGTCACTGTTTAGGCATTGCTTTCATTCAGATGTATTTACTTTTCCATGCATTGTACAAAAGAATTTTAATAAATAAAGTTATTGTTCATTACATTTGTCTCTTGTGTATATTTCTTTTATATTGCTTAGTTACGCTTAGCGTATTTATTTCAGAGTAAATACGTAGCGGCCTTGTCGCATACCCTTCGCCGTATACCGGGAAGCGGGGCGTGACACTTGTCGAAACCATGATATCAGTAAATGGATGTAACTTGAGAATCATGTAAATGGAAGTATATCAATGGTTCGGTTCGGTCAATACAGATTGAATAGATTGAATATATGGATTCATGGATTCATATTGAATTGTAGTTTGTACTTGAATCATATTCAAGTCAGATTATTTATAATGAGACTCAGTCTGAGTCAGAACAATTAGAAAAGAAATTGAAGTCCTGAATTAGGTTTTGGTGTTATCGGTAACCGCTGCACATGAACGGTAGGATTTATGTCTTTTTTCAAAGACGATTACCGTGTTGATAACACCGTTTATTAAGTTGTCTACCTTAAATAGACAAGCACCCATATCTCCGGCTCCCTGAGGCTCAAGAGACCGGTCCCGCTTAAACCTATATTTACTGGGGTCCTTATTGTAATTTATAAAACTTGAGGGGGTTTTATGTAAAAATAATTTTGTATAATTTTCAAAATATAACTCAAGTATTCAATTATCGTCTTTAGAGTTTTTATAGATGTAGATTTTATATATGTGACGTTTCTAGTGAATAAAACCTAATTTTATAATATATGGTATTTAATTGTAAAGTGCTGAACTTATATGGAATTGCATGGTATTTTCATGTAAAGTGATTCTTTTGATTTAGAAAAGTTGGAATATTTATATTATATCAGAAAAGAGATATTTTGATTATACATGTATGGGGGTGTGTGTGTGTGTGTGTGTATTTATATAAAATAATTTTAATTTATTACTTTTCTAGAAATCTCATTTTCTTAAGATATTTGTATTTTTAAATCTTTCGAGACCGTATGCTCCTTGCGGAGGTATGCATATCGCACTACTAAGTCCGAGGATGTGCGATAATCCACACCATCCCGAACGGGTTCCCCAAATGGGTTGTAGCGGCGTTTTGCAAAGATTTGTTTAAAATACATAATCTTGTAGAAAACGGTTTTTATAAATTTAAGGTAGTTTTGTGTAAAATCGTATTTTCCCAATTTTATGTTTCCCAATATTATCGTGCTATGTTACATATGAGTTTTGTGAAGAGGTAGGTCATTACCTTGTGAACTATCTAAAAGTATAGTAAGGGTAATGATGTTTTTATGTCGAAGCTAAACTTCATGGTATTTTTCTGGAAAAGTGCGATAAAAATTACAATATAAATTCTTTTGCTATGAAACTTATTCAATATGTTTTGTTAATGTTTAATGGTCATGATGTGCAAGTTTGGTATTGTTATATTTAAGAAAATTGGAACTTTTTAAAGAAAACCGAATCGGAAGTCGGATTAACTTCGCTTCCGTCGGATTTTAGAAATACGAGTTTTCAGAATAGAAAAGAGAAGAGGGAGGAGAGACTTACGGGTTTTTTGATTAGAGAAGAGGAAAAGAGAGGGGTAGGAGGTTCCGGTGCATCGTTTCATCGCCGGGAGCTCCTAGGGTCGTCGTCAGAAGTTCACCGGAGTTTCGCCCTTCGCTAACTCCACTTGTACACAAAAGTTCTAGAGAATTTTCTTGAGAGTTTGGACAGAGTTTGTGAGTGATGGGGGGTATGAATTGGAGTGGTATTTATAGGAAAAGATTAGGGTTAGGGTTTGATGAAAAAATTGCATTAAAATGGAGATTAAAGGGATTTTAAGGTCTCTGGGATAATGCAGGAAAATTAAACATGAGAGGGGTTATGGGGAGGCCAAAAGAAACAGGTTTCAAGAAGGAAACTTGGCGATCCGACTCACCCGAACTGGCACCGCCGGCCGATTCGGCCGAGTCGCCGTTTCGAGTCGGGTCGGGGCTCGTCGCTACGTGTCCACCGTCGATTGGTATATCCCTTGGACTCGTTTGTTTTATATGTGACTTTTGATTTTTTATGAGTTATGCACGTGTAGGCTCTTGGGCTTCCAAAAATTTAAAAGAAAACTAATTAAAAAATAATATGGCTAATGGGATTTGAACTCTGGTGCTTTGGTTCAGCAGTGTAAGGTCTTACCAATGAACTACAAGCTCCTTCCTGCTATTAAAAAGCAAAACAAATTCTTATATTACTCACAGGAAATATAAATACCCCAAGTATACATTAATTTTAATTGAATTTTATGTACACTAAAATTGGAGTTGTTACAGTCTACCTTCCTTACAAAAAATATCGTCCTCGAAATTTATAATTTTATTTTAAGAACTAGTTTACAGATAGGTGAGGATATCTTGCACGCATCTCATCTTCCCTTTCCTATGTCGATTCTCCTGGAGTGTCTTTTCTCCGCATCGTGTCTTTTCTCCGCATCACTCGAACCAAGTTGACTTCCTTGTTCCGAAGTGACTTCAATTTCCTGTCCAGGATCTCCATAGGTTGTTGCTCACAAGATAAAATGAGCTGTACAGTGAGCTCGGAATGATCGAAAATATGGTTGGGGTCACTCACATACCTTCTAAGTTGGGATATGTGGAACACATTGTGCACTCCTTCCAATGAAGGTGGATATGCCAAGCGGTATGCCACTTCACCGACTCGATCGAGTATGTCAAACGGTCCAATGTATCTCGAACTTAGCTTACCCCGTCTTCCAAATCGAATCACTCCGTGGTTTAGAGATATCTTTAAGAATACGTGATCTCCCGGCTGGAACTCTAAGTGACGTCGCTTTGCATCAGCCCGGTGCTTCTGTCGATCTTGGGCTATGCGCATCTTTTCTTTGATAGTACGAATCACATCAACAGTTGCTACTATCATCTCAAGTCCAACGAGTTCTCTATCTCCAATGTCGTCCCAACTTAATGGCGATCGACACTTCCTTCCATAAAGTGATGCAAAGTGTGTCATTCCTATGCTTGTTTGGTAGCTGTTGTTGTATGAAAATTCCACAAGATGTAAGAGATCTTCCCACGATCCTCCGAAGTCTAACATACATGCTCTGAGCATATCCTCCAAGATCTGAATAGTTCGCTCAGACTGACCATCTGTTTGTGGATGATAAGCCATGCTGAAGTTCAGACTTGTTCCCAAGCTCGCTTGCAGACTCTGCCAAAATTGTGATCGGAATCTTATGTCACGATCGGAGATAATGCAGACTGGTACTCAATGAAGTCTAACATTTTCTGTATGAGTTCATGGGTATCTAAGATAGTACATATTTGAAGAGTTTAAATCTTAAGTAGATTCTTACCTCCATGTACTTTTTTACTAATATCTCGGTAGATTGGCCAACTCGAAATGGGATGAAGTGAGCCGACTTTGTGAGTCGATCCATAATAACCCATACCGCATCGTTACCCTTTGTGCTGCGAGGAAGTGCAGTCACAAAATCCATCGTGATGTGTTGCCACTTCCATTCTAGGATAGGTAGCGGTTGAAGTAATCTAGCAGTCCTGTGATGTTCAGCCTTTACTTGCTGACACACCAAACATTTAGCGACGCTTCTTGCTACTTCACGTTTCATTCCATGCCACCAGTAATTTTGAGGTAGATCTTTTTACATCTTTGTACCTCCAGGGTGTACTGAGTAGGGAGAGCTGTGAGCTTCTTTCATTAACTCTTCCCGAACAGAACTTTTTGGTACACATAATCTGCTGCCGTATCTCAAAGATCCGTCTTCATGGATGATGAAGTCTGTTCTGAGTCCATTCTCCACTTGTTCTCTGATCTTTTGCAACTTAGCATCACTTGCTTGAGCTACTTTGATCTGATTGACAATGGTAGATTGAACTTGTAAATTCATCAAACTTGAATCGTTACCTGGCATAACTACTTCAATCTCCATCTGATGCAAGTCTTGTTGAAGCTTTCACTGAGCGGTGAGATTCATTGCTAAAAGTTGGCAACTAAGCGTATCAGGTACTACATTCACCTTCCCTGGGTGATATTGCAGGTTGATGTCGAAGTCCGCCATGAGTTCTAACCATCGCCTCTGCCGCATATTCAACTCCATCTGAGTAAACACGTATTTCAGACTCTTTTGATCGTGTATATGTTCACTCGTTCACCAAGAAGATAATGGCGCCAAATCTTGAAAGCAAAGATAACGGCTACCAATTACAAATCAGGCATCGGATAATTGCGCTCATGTGTCTTCAGCTGTCTTGAAGCATAAGCCACAACCTTACCGTGCTAATGTAGAACACATCCTAATCCCTTACCGGATACATCATAATGCACTTCGAAACCTCCAGATTGGTCCGGTATAACGAGAATAGGCGTTGATGTCAACTTTGACTTGAGTTCTATGAAAGCTTGTTCGTATGCTTCTGACCACACAAATTCTTCATCTTTACGTGTGAGATTTGTTAGGGGTGTTGGTATCTTCGAAAAACCTTTAATGAACCTTTTGTAATATCCAGCTAGACCTAAGAAACTCCGAATGTCCTTCACTGACTTTGGTGTCGGCCATTCGCTTACTGCTGAAACTTTCGCTGGATCCACAGAGATTCCTTCACCTGATACAATATGTCCAAGAAAACCAACTTGATCTAGCCAAAATTCGCACTTGCTGTACTTGGCTTAGAGTTGATGTTGTCGTAGAGTTTCCAGGACAATTCGTAGTTGTTCGGCGTGTTCTTTCCGACTCTTAGAATACACCAGGATGTCGTCGATGAAGATGATAATGAACCTGTCTAAGTACTCCCGGATAACTTGATTCATTAGGTTCATGAATATTGCTGGTGCGTTGGTCACTCCAAATGGCATCACAAGAAATTCATAATGTCTATAGCGAGTTCTAAAAGTCGTTTTATGAATATCAGCTTCCTTGACCTTCACTTGATGATAACCTGAATGAAGATCTAATTTGGATAAAACACAAGATCCACTTAGCCGATCGAATAAATCGTCGATACGCGGCAGCGAATACTTGTTCTTTATAATTACTTCGTTCAAGGCTCTATAATCGATGTACATTCTGCATGAACCTTCCTTCTTCTTCATAAGCAGTACTGATGATCCCCAACTTGAAGTGCTGGGACGAATCCATCCTTTCGCCAATAATTCGTCCAACTGAGTTCGGACTTCCTTCAAACCTTTCGGACTTAATCGATAAGGTGCTTTGATCACCGGTTGCGCTCCTGGTACTAAATCAATGCTCAATTCAAGAGCTCGATCAGGAGGCAAACTTGATATATCATTAGGAAACACACCGTCGAACTCTCGAACCACATCTGGCTTTAATCCTTCCTCCGCTTGAATTGCTGCAATCACTGCTTTCTTTGGTTTCACCTTGTAAGTACTTGGCTCTAGGGTACGGTCTCCATTTTTGAAATAAAAGACCAGATGGTCTGGAATCTCGAACACTGCCCTTCTTTGACGACAGTCAATAGTAGCGTAGAAGGTTCCTAGCCAATCCATTCCTAGAACCATATCGAAGTTCGGTATGTCCAGCACCTTGAAGTCAGCATAGAATTCTCTGCTGCAGACGACTATTGGACATAAGTTGTATCCCATTATTGCCTTTGGAACGCCATTTCCTGAACTGACATTCCAACTGGATACGAGCGGTGTGACTGGAATCGCATGAGTTCGGACAAACCGTTGCGACATAAAGTAGTAAGATGCTCCAGTATCGAAGAGTGCTAGTACAGGAAGTGAGGCTACTAAGATTGTACCTAAGGTATGTGGGATATGTTTTAGGTATAGAGAAAATATATAGGTAGGTATTAAGACTGAAAGGAAAAGCTTGAGAAGAAAGGGTTACCAGTGATAACTTGGCCAGTGGCCTCAGCTTCTTCCACGGTCATCGTGAAAGCCTGTCGCCGCGGTACATTCCTCCTGGCTGGAGGAGCATTCCTCGTAACGTTCCGTTGAGCTTGATGGAACTGACGAGAAGGAGGTGCAGTCAGTGGTCCTCTAAGTGGTGGAGCAGGAAGAGCTAGTCTTGGAGCAGGTGCCTGAAAAGCTGGTCTCTGCTGATAAATGATTGCTGGCCTGGGTGCAGCAATTGGATTTTGTCTATGAGGACAAGACCCAATATCATGAGTAGCTGAGCCACAGACTAAGTAAAGACAGTTGGCTCGCCGACAGTCTTTCATCATATGTCCAGCTTTCTTGCAGTAGGTACAAAAGGCTGGGCTGGGCCTGTTGTTCTGTACTCCCAGTCTTCTTGGCACAAAAGATAGCCTTGAAAAGGCTCCTCCTGCCATCTTCTTGGCAGGGTGCTTAACTCCTACTGCTTGAGATCTGCCTCTCATCTTTACTACTGTCTCATAACGGTGGGCAGCTTTCAGAGCCGATTCATGAGTCGGAAAATCTCCTGTGGCTAGTGCAGCCTGGATCTCTGAATCCAAACCTTGTTGAAATCGACGGGCTATGATCTCATCCGTCGGTATCAGGTGTGTCGCAAATCTGTTAAAGTATTTTGTTAGCTGTATAGTATGTGATATATTGAAAATCAAATTATTGAAACATATCTTACCGACTGAGCATGGTGAACTCAGCATCTTATTCATCCACTGATTTGGTTTGCATCGAACCATGTTGCAGATGGATGAACTGCTGTTCCATGTTGAACCTGGCAGTCTCAGGGAAGTACTTTGCGTCGAACATATCACGGAAAGTCTTCCATTTGATGGGTTGATCAAGACGGCTTTCTTCCGCCTTCCACCAAACCTGTGCATTGTCCATGAGCTGCAGTTTCGCAACACGGACCCAAGCTATCTCTGGCACTTGAGCCGCTGACAGATCATCTTCGATGCTGTGAGCCCATTCCTCAGCTTCTAGAGGGCTCTCTTTTCCTGAGAACTGTTTGGGGTGTAAAGCTCTGAATTGCTTCACCCCCGGTGCTTCCGCCTCTGGTCGATTCATTAGAATTGCAGTCTGCTGCTGCTGTCCTTCCAGGAGGCTGCGGATCCCCTCAAGTAGAACCATCTGTTTGTTGATCAGAGCAGGGCCGGTAGGTGTGAGTGGTAGTGGTGGAGGTGTGTTGTTGACATTGGTGCTGGTGTTGTTCGGGGAATCCATAACCTTGAATGAAAATTTTAGGTTAGGACCGATTCAAAGTATATAAAATGATAAGATTCAAGGAATATGAATTGTAAAGAATGTTTTTAGTTGCTGTTCTTGTGTTATATTACTTAGGTTGACCACGCAGAATTGAACTGCATGGTAGGGTTCCATACAGCTCTGACCTGCATGGGCCGCCAACAAAACCTGTCACGCCCCGCTTCCCAGTGTACGGGCAGAGGACGCGACTGGCCGCTACGTATTTACTCTAAAGTAAATACGCTAAGCGTAACTAAGCAATATAAAAGAAATATACACAAGAGACAAATGTAATGAATGGCAACTTTATTTATTAACATTCTTTTGTACAATGCATCTGAAAAGTAAATACATGGAATGGAAAGCAATGCCTACACAGTGGCATAACCGAAATGAAAATACATAATGTAAATGTGTACAAGGAAATCTAAAGCTCTGGGTCGTAATTTAGCTGATCCAAATCCTCACTGGTGGGCTCGATCTCTTGAAGATTCGAATCACCTGACAACATTCCAAAGAAGAAAGAAAAGGAATGTCGTCAGCGAACAATCGCTCGGTAAGTCCCAAAGATGAGGGAGAAATAGAATAGACAGAGAGAGAGTGTAACTTTTAAAGCTGTATTATATTGTTAACGCTGTTGTTTGTAGCTTGGTACAGAAGAAGTATGTGTATACGAGAGGAGTCTCAGTAGACCAGAGACTAAGGTGAATGGAATGTATAAGGAACCGTTTATGCCATGGTACAACAGCAATGGAATACAGGTTAGGTGTCTTAAATGTTGCAGTCTCATACCACTTCTAACACCTTCCGTATCAATCTAACCCTTAAACGCCGCGATATCTTGATTGTATTGTTTGTATTGTATTGTCTTATAATTTGAATTGTATAGATGGATGACTTGCCAAAACCATGATATCAGTAAATAGATGTAACTGGAGAATCATGTAAATGGAAGTATATCCATAGTTCGGTTCAGTCAATACAGATTGAATAAATTGAATATATGGATTCATGGATTCATATTGAATTGTAGTTTGTACTTGAATCATATTCAAGTCGGATTATTTATAATGAGATTCAGTCTGAGGCAGAATAATTAGAAAAGAAATTGAAGTCCTGAATTAGGTTTTGGTGTTATCGGTAACCGCTGCACATGGACGGCAGGATTTATGTCTTTTTGAAAGATGATTACCGTGTTGATAACACCGTTTGTTAAGTTGTTTACCTTAAATAGGCAAGCACCCATATCTCCAGCTCCCTGAGGCTCAAGAGACTGGTCCCGCTTAAACCTATATTTACTAGGGTCCTTATTGTAATTTATAAAACTTGAGGGGGTTTTATGTAAAAATAATTTTGTATAATTTTCAAAATACACCTCAAGTATTTAATTATCGTCTTTAGAGTTTTCATATATGTAGATTTTATATATGTGACATTTCTAGTGAATAAAACCTAATTTCATAATACATGGTATTTAATTGTAAAGTGTTGAACTTGTAGGATTCCTAAGCACGACAGCAAGGTTTCGGGTGGTATCGTCAATGCCAAATTAAAATTTTGCTATGCTTAAAAGAACCCTAACCTAGATCTTTTACTAGAGAATCATACGGAAACATAAAGCAAACAACTTTACAACTAAGTGATTAGGGATTACAACCTTTATAGTCCCCTCCTTCACTTCTATAGCTCCAAGTTGTGGTCCCTTCGCTGCGATCATCGAGCTCCTAGACTCTTGAGAGGCTCCACATGGTGTATGATGCACGCTTGCTTGAAGTTTTCAAAATCCAAGATGATCTACTTCGAGGATACACGAACTCAAGTTATGACTTCACTAATATGGAATTAGTGAAGCTAACACCCTAATCTAAATGGCTAGTATAGAAGAGGATGATGAAGTAGGAATTTTGATCACTTTAGTATTTAATTTCTCACAATATTTCTTCTTTTTCTCAAGAGCTAAAGAGCAAGAATGAGATGAATGAAGAAGATGAAGTGAATGAGATGAGGTTAGAAATGCAACGTTGGGTTAGTTTACGTCATGGCTAACCCATGTAAAGAATAAACCATGAGCTAGGGTTAAAGGTTAGGTTAAGAAATATCTTAAGTAAAAACAAAAGAGATGGACTTTAGTCAATGTTCTACTAGCTTCCATGAAGCTCAACCATGACTAATTCCATATCATTTATGAATTACTTAAAAACATAATAAAACCATAACATAAACCCTAGCATGATATAAGTCTCATACATACATATTGCATGTGTAACCTAGCATGACACATTAATATATATCACATATATATTTATGTGTGCTAAAGAAAATAATACAATAAACATATATCACATATATGTTAAATGTATTCAAAAGTGAGAAAAAGAAATACTTAAGTGAGCATATATTAGTTAATGTAATTTAATATATCAAATATATAATTATACATTAAATTATTAAATAAACACTTGATTTAATAATCCGGCTATATCACATACAACCGACTAATATAATATGTATCATTTTGTCGAATCAACACTTGATCCGATAACCCGGCTATATCACATATACCCGGCCGATATCACATATTGCGAGAATAGAATACGGTATCACATATACGTATCAATCTCGGTCCCGCACATATCTGATATGTGTTCCTACTCCGTTTCGCCTGAGCCAGGAAACCTCTGTGTAGGACTCTAAAGACTCGTCAATACGCCGGAAGTAGATAATGATCATATCAAACACCCACAAGCCGCAAGCGGTCAGCTAAACGTAATGGACACCCTGGTATTAAGCGATCAGAAGATCAACAAGCAACCCTGCTCACACTCCTGTGAATCCAATCAGTAATACTACCGTACAGTCCGGTCTCTTCGTCTGATATGTCGCATATCCAGTCTAGTTGTGGTAAACGTCAAACCCCAGTAACCGATAAGTCGTGTCGATGTGAGGCTCATAACGGGTCGAGAAACTACTGATAACACTTACCAGTAGATCTCCATATCAGCCCTGGCCAGGGACTTGCTGTTATAGCCAATCGAGCACAGCGCAACATCAACCCCCAATACCGGGAGAGACGAAACCCCTCCTATCGCTCATTGCCTCCATGTGATTCGGGACTGCACCCAAAAGCCACCGTTTTGCACGTTCTCATGAACGTGGTAAGGTGGAATAGAAGCACAGTGGGAATCACACAAGACTCTATGACGATCTCGGGTCTACAAACTAAGCTGTACTAGTATCACCAGAGAACTGCTATCTGACGATAGGTATAATACCAACTAGGAGTTCTCGGTGAGTCCGTTCATTATACCCAGTCTCCACTGAGAACCCGTATACCATCTTTGATGTCAAACACCAATGGATATGAGATCATCCATCGCCCATCATATGGGTCAAGATATGTATACGCTAGTCTACTTTGGAGTATCGATGCCCTGTCTCGATACACCCTCGATTAGGAACAATTATAGGATGTACTTGTGGACCACCCTGGCCCCCACTAGTATGATCTCCATCATAGTTCTAGTAGTCAAGTACACATCCTAATGGCTTTATCAACATGTGAGAGCAAGACAGTAACACAATACAAGTTAACATGTTAAGACAAAGAGCAACCTGACAGCATTCTATCATATCGAGCAAGAAAATCCTCTCTATATATATCCAAGCATCCACTATAATATACATCATATATACAACAATGGTCTCTAGGGCATATACATAACTAACAATCTCCCACTTGCACTAAGGCCAGCTGTTGTAGTATCTCATACTCAACATCCCGAAGAGTCTCTCAAATTGTATCTGGGGTATGGCCTTCGTGAGTGAATCCGCAGTGTTGTCCTTCGTGTCAACTCTCCTGACCTGGATCTCCTGGCGATCAACTATCTCCCGGATAAGGTGATACCGCCTCAGAATATGCCTGGATCTCTGATGGGACCTGGGTTTCTTGGCCAAAGCCACGGCTCCATTGTTATCACAATACAAAGGTATTGGATGCTCAATGGAAGGAACCACTCCAAGTTCGTTTATGAACTTCTTCATCCAGACAGTCTCTTTGGCAGCATCGTTGGCAGCGATGTATTCAGCCTCCATCATCGAGTCTATCACGGTTTCCTGTTTGGAACTCTTCCAACAAACCGCCCCTCCATTGAGGGTAAAGATAAATCCCGAGTGTGACTTAGAGTCATCCTTATCACTCTGGAAGCTCGAATCGGTAAAAGACTCCACCTGGAGTTCTCCGTTACCATACACCAAGAACATCTCTTTAGTCCTTCTCAAGTACTTAAGAATGTTCTTCACAGCTGTCCGGTGACTCTCTCCAGGATCTGCTTGATACCTATTCACTACACTTAGTGACTATGCTATATCGGGTCTGGTACATAGCATCGCGTACATGATAGAGCCTACTGCCGAAGCATAGGGTGTCCCTTGCATGCAAACTCTCTCCAAATCAGTCTTGGGAGACATCTCTTTGGAGAGAGTGAGTCCAGAGATCGTGGGTAAATTCCCACGCTTGGATTTTTCCATACTAAACCTCTTTAGTATGGTGTTAATGTACCTGGATTGGGACAATCCCAATATCCATTTAGATCTATCTCTATAGATCTTAATCCCTAAGATGTAGGAGGCATCACCTAGATCTTTCATTAAGAATCTTTGTGATAAGAAGAGCTTGACCAAGTGCAGCATAGGAATATCATTTCCTATCAAGAGTATGTCATCCACGTACAATACGAGGAAGACAACCTTACTCTCTGCCACCTTCTTGTATATACAAAGTTCATCTACATTCTTGATAAAGTCAAACTCTTTGACTACAACATCAAAACAGATGTTCCAACTCCACGATGCCTGTTTTAACCCGTAGATGGATTTAAGCAGCTTGCACACCTTTCTGCTGCTCCCACTGTCTACGAAGCCCTCTGGCTGAGTCATATACACGCTCTCTTCTAAATCACCATTTAGAAAGGCGGTCTTAACATCCATTTGCCAGATTTTGTAGTCATGGTATGCAGCAATGGCAAGTAGGATCCGGATGGACTTAAGCATAGCCACTGGAGAAAAGGTTTCATCATAATCCATACCTGGTCGTTGATGAAAACCTTTTACAACGAGTCTTGCTTTGAAAGTCTCAACTTTTCCGTCTACACCAAGTTTCTTCTTAAAAATCCATTTGCTCCCAATGGGTTTTACCCCTTCAGGAGCAACTTCCAAAGTCTATACTTTATTGGTGTACATGGATTCCATCTCAGATCGCATTGCATCCAGCCACTTCACAGAGTCCGCACTCATGATGGCCTGCTTGAAACTAGTCGGGTCATCATCTTCCATGATGCAATCCTCGCTCTCACCATCAATGAGAAAACCGTACTATCTCCCAGGTAGATGAGGAACCCTACTAGATCTACAGAGAGGCTGAGGTTCATCAGGAACTATCGAATCCTCTGGTTCTACCAAATCTTCTGTCGTAGTTTGTTTCGCTGGAACTTCTTCCAATTTTACCTCCTTGCCACAAATTTCTTTCATAAGAAATTCCTTTTCTAAAAAGGTGGGATGTCGAGAAACAAACACCTTTTATTCCTCGGTGTGGTAGAAGATATACCCTTGTGAGTTTTTGGGATCTCCTACAAACTTGCACAGAACAGTCCTTGTTAGATATGTATGCCCTAGAGGCCTGTATTGTATAGGATGCTAGGCATGTATATGTACAGAAACAATTTTTGCTCGAAATGATAGTATGCTATCTGGTTTTTCTTCATCTTAACGTGTAATGTATTGTATTTCATATCTTTATATACATGTTGATGAAGCCCTTAGGATTATGCTTGACTACCAGGATTATGATGGAGATCATACTAGTGGGGCATGGTCAGTCTACAAGCATATCCTTTAATTGTTCCTAGTCGAAGGTATATCGAGACAGGGCATCGATATTACCAGAGTAGACTAGTGTGTACGTTTCTTGACCCCTGGAGGGCGATGGATGATCACATATCCATTGGTGTTTGACATCAAAGATTGTACACAGGTGCTCATTGGAGAATGGGTAAACCAAACAGGACTCGCCGAGAACTCCTGGATGGTATATATACCTATTGTCAGATAGCAGTTCTCTGGTGACACTTGTACATGTTAGTCTGCAGAACCGAGATCGTCATAGTGTCTTGTGTGGTTCCCACTGTGCTTTGATTTCCTCCCTACCACAGCTCTACCGAGTCGTGCAAACAGGTGGATTTTGGATATAGTCCCGAATCGCATGGAGGCAGTAAGCGATAGGAGGGGTTTCTTCTCTCCCGGTATAGGGAGTTGATGCCGCGCTATGCTTGATCGGGCATAACAGCAAATCCCTGGCCAGGGTTTTCGAGATTTACTGATAAGTGTTATCAGTAGTTTCCCGAACCGTTGTGCTATAAATCAGCATGACTTATAAAGTTATTGGGGTCTGACATTGACCACCCCTAGACTTCATATGCGACGTATCAGACGATGAGACCGGACTGTACGGTAAGTGTTTCTTACAGACTCGTTAGGGTTATGTTGAGTTCGCTCGTCGGCCACCTTTTCGTCATGTACCTGGGTAGCCGTTACGCACAGCTAGTACCGCTGATGTGCTTGTGGTTAAACCCACTGCCAGCGTACTGTTGAGTCTTTAGAGTCCTACACAGAGGGTTCCCTCGTTCAGGTGAAAGATTTAGAGGCCGTAAGTTGTTACGGTAGCCGTAAGGTATTACGGCAGGGTTTCGATCATGTTCGTGTAATTGTTACAGGAATAATGATCGGAAGGATAATACTGATAGGCTTTGGTTTAAGCTGGATACCGATATTATATTATTGGATTATATGTATTCGTATTTTTCGGAATTTGGATACGGGTATACGTATACGGTATACGGTATACGGAGGAAGGGTATTCTTGTAATTGTTACAAGAATACCTTCTAGAAGGTGTCACCTCATAATGACATTATTTATTTTGTGAAAATAAATAAATGAGGTGGAAATTAAGAAAGTCTAAGCATGGTTGTAAGAATGGCTTGTATTATATTTTATTGGTTTGGTGTTACTATTGAAGCATGGTGCTAGTTTTTTAATACACGCTTTAATTATTTCATTTGTGCCATATCCTTCATCATGCTTGATTTTCTCTCATTATCAAAAACACTTTCTCTCTCCTTCTTCTCTCCTCCTCCTTCATCCTAAGCTTTACCCTTCACATGTGATGTGGATCAAAAGCTTCGGGTTAAACATAATCCATATTCACAATCTCTACATCATCCTAGTGATCTCTTCTAGCAAACTTGATCTCTAGGTTAAACTCTTGTGAAGAGTTTGTAGCTTGCATGATAGCTCTCGCGTGGATCATCTAGGTCTTGAGGTGGCCGGAGATCGAGGACATCGGCAGCATCCAAAAGAGCTAAGGAGTTCATCAAAAGAGAAGACAAAGAGCAAAGGAGTTGCATCAAAAGAAGACCCGCAGGACCGTATCATCAAGGTATAATCCCTAACATAGTAGATAAGATCTCTACTTAGGGTTTTCTAGTTATAGTTTAGACAAGATCTTGGGTTAAGTGCGTGTTGTATGCAAAGAAAATTTTCGTTTATCGCTTCCGCCGCCTCACAAGAGTTATGGGAGCATGCAACATGAACTAACATGGTATTAGAGCCTAACTAAACCGTAATTAGAAAGTTAGCCAAAAGTTAGAATATTGATCGACGGATTTTTCTCGGAAAACCACGATTTCTGCCCATGTTTTGTCGATTTTTTAAAATTGTTCAAAAAATCTTTTCAGGGGCCTTAAAAATACATGCAGGGTTTTCTAAGCACACTGTAGAAAAACGAGACTCTAACGCGCCAGGAACGCCGCGGATCCGCGGCCGAACTCAATGTTTGGCCGCCGATCCGCGGCCGAGTCGTTGCCAAGTTGACTCGTTTTTTAGCAGTTTGTTTAGATTAAGGAAATAGTGTTTTTGGGATATCTGGCATTTACACAAAGTTGTTTGTGCTCTGGATTATGACAAGTGTTGGCATGGTTTAAAATTATCGATCGAAATTCTAAAGTGCTTGGCTAATTGGGTCTTCTGTTTTTGATATGTGTGTTTGAAACACCGACTAATTGCTATATGACGATTAGTCGGGGATGCACACATCGGTTTTTATATCATGAGATGGTATGTATATATGAATATATTGGATCGTTGTGATGAATGGCCGGGGGGTGTAAGAAGAGCGTTTTTTCTTTTCTTTTCTTTCATTCAATGTAATTTGTAAAAAACAATATAATATTATTTTGCGGGGCACATCCGGATTGAGGTTGTAGCCACCGTTGTATAATTTCTTTTTACTGTTTTTTTCTCCTAGGATAGACCCAAGGTGGGGTGCACAAACTACCGGGTTTCCGAAATGCCGAGTGTCCTACTCACTTTGTTGAGGGAAGTTGCTTTACTTTGAGAACTTGGTGGGTAGTTTGCCGCACCCGTAGGGTTCTGGGGTGGGATTTTGGCTATTCATCACGACCGTGGAACCCGTATTTCATTAAGGGCTTGAATGAAATACGGAATTCCTAATATATCCAATGTATTCATCTGTGATCTGAAATGGCTATATTATATATGAGATATATAATAAACGTTGCTTATGTTTTGTACCCGTGCTAGTCCAGCCCCCGCTCTGCCGTTAGTTAAGTAACCTGACGGTGCATGACGGGGCCCCATGGCGAATGCGGATGGCATAAGCGTACGTTCTATTTTCGTTTCTTTTCTGTGATATTTAGGAAACGTTAATGATGGGACAACATTAATGTGATTAATGTTAAGAAAAAGAAACCTAAAGATGTTGTAGAATCAAACTTTTTAAAATGGGTAACTCTAATTTTTGCTTTGCATAGTGGTATTCTTGAATATCCTGCACCTCATTCGATGAGGAAAGGCCCGAGATCCCTTCACCGGGAGTGACCCCTTTAGCGAAATTGGCAAATGTTACAACGCACTCGATTTGATTTTATAGTTGATCTAATTTTTGCTTTGCAACGTGGTATTTACATATCCAGCACCTTATTCGATAAGGAAAGAGCCGAGATCCCTTCACCGGGAGTGACCTCTTTAGCAAGATTATAAAATTACTATAAAACCATTCGATTTTTTAAAACTGGAGCTTAAACCACTCCTTCTCACTCGATTCTACAACGATATCAAGTTCAAAATGTTAAACGTTTTCATAAAAACCATCTGTAGCCCTCCGCCATTTTAGGAAGCAGAGTACTTAGTATTCGTGCCACGGTTGTTGACTATAGTTAATACGTGGTGTATGGTAGCTAAATGATGTCTTCCTACAAAGCATTTGATGCGATCGATTAGGACATTCGTATGACTTTGTTGACTATAGTTAAGGGTCATGCGGGTGGGTCTAAATCGGCCCCGAAATGGCGGGTAGAACTTGACTAGTGCTTATGATTTGTTGACCATAGTTAAGGTCATAAGACATTAGGGGTAAAAATCATATCGGGAATTTCAAGAGTTGAAATTTGCAATGAGATTGCATACCTTCTATATGATAGTTGGATCCCGATCTCACTGTGAGTAAAAGTTACTCCCGGGAGAGTTTTGCATTTTACAATTAGCTAATCCAGTAGGTGTCTAGAAAGGTGTCAACGGGGTTACGCCTATAGGAAAACGAGGTTTATTTTAATTAGGTCCGTGCGAAGGTGCGGGGAACCTCCCTCGAAGTACTGACACTGGCCCGGCCGATCGGTTAGCGAACTTGTAGATTGCAATTAATCCTGGCTAGTTTTCTTTTTAAAGGTTTGAAGGAAAATTTGATAAAAACAGTGGGAGACATTGATTAGATAAGATTAATAACCAATCTAATTATGAAAGAGCAATCGCTGAGTGTCTTCTTTTCTCTCTCCTAATGGCAGATACCTATAACGGGACTTAAGCTTTTATTAGACAAGAATAAACTCACGGGACCGAATTACAAAGATTGGCTAAGGAACGTAAATATTGCCCTGGCCTATGATATGGTCAGATACGTCCTGACTACTCCAGCCCCTCCTAGCCCAGGCCCTGATTTTTCAGTTGCAGATAAAATAATCCATAAAACATGGGATATAAACTGCGCAACAGCCAAGTGCCTCGCGCTTGCTTCTATGAATAATGAATATCAAAAGCAGCACGAGAAGATGGATATTCAATCCATACAAAGGAGTTGTATGGAGAGCAATCTCGTACTCTCCGATACGAGGCACGTCTGTAGGTGACCATGTATTGAAGATGATTGGACTTATCGGAGGACCTGGGTTGGACCATGGAGAACGAACAGTATGTTGATATTGTTCTACAGTCCCTTCCCCTGCCTTTCCTCAGTTCATTGTAAACTTCAACATGCACAACATGGAGAAGTCCTTATCTGAACTCTTCAATATGTTGAGGAGTGCAGAGAGCACGCTAAAGGTAGAGAAAACACCCGCTCTAATTGCTGGGCCATCTTCCTCTTCCATCCCGAAAGCCAAGGCCAAGGGAAAGAAGAAGAAGAATCCCATCAAGCTGAGAGGCGGAGTGAAAAAGGCACCGGGAAAGGACAAGAAAGGGGCTGCTGCGACAGGACGAGGGGAATGCTTCCACTGCCACCAGACTGGGCACTGGAAGAGAAACTACGCTGGATACCTGGCTGATCTCAAGAAGAAGAAGCATGGTGATGCTTCCACTTCAGGTGTGTTTGTAACAGAAAACTGTTTTTCAATTAACTCTGCTTCCTGGGTATTAGATACTGGGTCAGGATCTCACATCTGCAATTATGTACAGGGGCTGAGAAATAGCAGGTTTTTGAAGAAAAGTGATCACACTCTCCGGGTTGAGAATGGTTCCTCGGTACATGCTACAGCAGTAGAAGAGTATCACCTTGGTTTGCCGTCGAGTTGTATATTGGTTTTGAACCCATATTATTTTGTACCTTCGATGTTATGTAATATTATATCTATATCGTTGTTGGACAATGCTGGATATAATTTTGTATTGCAATCTAATGTTATGAACATTAATCTTAATCAAGAGTTGATTGGGTCTGGTACATTAAATAACGGGATATACGTCCTAAACCAGCATACAGTTTTCAATATACAACACACAAACAAAAGAAAGGTTTCAGACATAAATGAAGCTTTCATTTGGCATTGTAGATTTGGTCATATTAACGAGACAAGACTAACCAAGCTACATAAAGATGGATATTTAAACCCATTTGAATATAAATCTTATGCGACTTGCCGGTCTTGTATCAAAGGTAAAATGACCAAAATTCCGTTCACTGGACACGGAGAAAGAGCTACTGAACTCTTGGGCCTCATACATAGTGATGTATGTGGACCAATGTCTACACATGCAAGAGCTGGTTTTTCGTACTTCATAACTTTCACTGATGATTTATCGAGATTCGGGCATGTGTTCTTGTTAAAACATAAGTCTGAAACCTTCGAAAATTCAAGGAGTATAAATCTGAAGTAGAAAAACAAACAGGCTCAAGTATCAAGAAACTTCGATCGGATCGAGGAGGTGAGTATCTAAGTTCAGAGTTTCTAGATTTCCTAAAAGAGAATGGGATTCTCTCTCAGCTCACTCCTCCGTACACACCACAGCACAACGGTGTATCAGAAAGGAGGAATCGTACCCTATTAGATATGCTACAATCTATGATGAGTGATACTGAGTTACCAATATCATTCTGGGGAAACGCATTGGAGACTGCGATTTATCTATTGAATAGGGTTCCGACCAAAACCGTGTCTACTACTCCATATGAGATATGGTATGGGAAGAGACCATATCTTAAAAGAGTTAAGATATGGGGTTGTCCAGCTTATGTGAAAAAGTAGAATCCGGACAAACTCGAGACACGATCGGTTTTGTGTAGATTTGTGGGATATCCAAAACACTCGTATGGATACCTTTTCTACCATAAGGAGGAACAGAGGGTGTTTGTTTCTCAGTATGCCACATTTCTAGAAAATGAATTTTTTACAAATGATACTGTTGGCAATACGGTAGAACTGGAAGAAATTCCAGATACACAAACAATTACCGATGATTTGGTTGAATCTGAGATATCAATAGAACCTGACGAAGCTCAGCCACTCCGTAGATTTAGTAGGACTTCTCGCCCACCTGATAGATACTATGGTTTTCTAATTGATGGTGATAGAGAAGATTGTATCATGGATGATGATGATCCTACTAGTTTTCAGCAAGCTATCACGAGTAGTGACTCAGTGAAGTGGCCGGATGCCATGAGATCCGAAATGGAATCCATGCACAGCAACAAAGTATGGACTTTGGAGGTTGCACCTTCTGGAGTAAAACCCATAGGGTGCAAATGGATCTTTAAGAGAAAGATCGGTGTGGATGGTCAGGTGGAGACCTATAAAGCTAGGCTGGTCGCAAAAGGATTTCGTCAAAGACCAGACTTGGACTATGATGAAACTTTTTCACCAGTCGCGATGCTCAAATCCATTCAGATCCTGTTTGCTATAGCTACTCACTATGATTATGAGATCTGGCAGATGGATGTTAAAATGACATTTCTAAATGGTGATTTAGAAGAATGCATTTTTATGGATCAACCAGAAGGCTTCATTGATAGTGGGAGCAGCAGAAAAGTATGCAGGCTGCTTAAATCCATTTATGGATTAAAGCAGACATCACGGAGTTGGAACATCTGCTTTGATGATACAATCAAAGGGTTTGGTTTTATCAAAAATGTAGATGAACCATGTATTTATAAAAGGATTGTAGAGAGCACTGTTGCATTCCTCGTATTGTACGTGGACGACATTCTCTTGATAGGAAATGATATTCCTATGCTACAATCGGTCAAACTATTCTTATCGCAGAGGTTCTTCATGAAAGACCTGGGTGATGCCTCGTACATTCTGGGGATTAATATCTATAGAGATAGATCTAAGAAATTATTGGGATTGTCCCAATCGAGATACATTGACACCATACTAAAGAGATTTAGTATGGAAGATTCCAAGAGGGGTAATTTACCCGCTTGTCATGGGATCACCCTCTCCAAAGAGATGTCTCCAAAGACTGATGAGGAGAGGGCTCGCATAAGCATTATACCCTACGCTTCGGCAGTAGGATCTATAATGTATGCGATGTTGTGTACTCGGCCAGATGTAGCTTATGCACTGAGTGCAGTAAGCAGGTATCAATCCAACCCAGGAGAGAAACACTGGACTGCTGTGAAGAACATTCTGAAGTACTTGAGAAGAACTAAAGAAATGTTCTTAGTGTATGGTAACGGAGATCTCCAAATGGAGGGCTTTACCGACTCTAGCTTCTAGAGCGACAAGGATGATAGTAAATCCATATCAGGGTTTGTATTTACCCTAAATGGAGGGGCGATATGTTGGAAGAGTCCCAACCAAGATACCGTCGCTGACTCCACGATGGAAGCTGAGTATATTGCTGCTAATGATACCGCGAAAGAGGCAGTCTGGATGAGGAAGTTCATTTCTGAACTTCAGGTGGTCCCATCCATTGCTAATCCAATACCTCTGTATTGCGATAACAATGGAGCCATGGCTTTGGAGAAGGAACCAGGGTCCCATTAGAAATCCAGACATATCTTGAGGCAGTATCACCTCATCAGGGAGATAGTGGATCGCCAGGATATCGAGGTACGGAGAGTAGACACGAAAAACAACACAGCAGATCCATTCACCAAGGTCATCCCTTAAGTCCAGTTTGAGAAACTGTTCGAGCTGTTGGGCATGCGGTACGCCGGTAACTGGTTCTGGTGAAGACAGTGGGTACTTATTGCACCAACTACAGATCTTAGAGCAAGTGGGAGATTGTTAGATATGTATGCCCTAGAGACCTGTATTGTATAAGATGGTAGGCATGTATATGTATACAAACAATCTTTGCTCGAAATAATAGTATGCTATCTGGTTTGTCTTCATCTTAATGTGTGATGTATTGTATTTCATATCTTTATATACATGTTGATGAAGCCCTTAGGATTATGCTTGACTACCAGGATTATGATGGAGATCATAGTAGTGGGGCCTGGGCAGTCTACAAGCATATACTTTAATTGTTCCTAGTCGAGGGTATATCGAGACAGGGCATCGATATTACCGATGTAGACTAGTGTGTACATTTCTTGACCCTTGGAGGGCGATGGATGATCCTATATCCATTGGTGTTTGACATCAAAGATTGTACACAGGTGCTCATTGGAGAATGGGTACACCGAACAGGACTCGCTCCTAGATGTCTATATATCTATTGTCAGATAGCAGTTCTCTGGTGACACTTGTAAAGGTTAGTCTATAGACCCGAGATCGTCATAGTGTCTTGTGTGGTTCCCACTGTACTTTGATTTCCTCCCTACCACGGCTCCACTGAGTCATGCAAACAGGTGGATTTTGGGTACAGTCCCGAATCGCATTGAGGCAGTGAGCGATAGGAGGGGTTTCGTCTCTCCCGGTATAGGGAGTTGATATCGCGCTATGCTTGATCGGCCATAACAGCAATCCCTGGCCAGGGTTTTCGAGATTTACTGATAAGTGTTATCAGTAGTTTCTCGAACTGTTATGGGCCATAAATCAGCATGACTTATAAAGTTACTAGGGTCTGACATTGACCATCCCTAGACTTTATATGCGACGTATCAGACGATGAGACCAGACTGTACGGTAAGTGTTGTTTACAGGCTCGTTAGGGTTGTGATGAGTTCGCTCGTCGGCCACCTTTTCATCATGTACCTGAGTAGCCGTTACGCACAGCTAGTGTCGCTAATGTGCTTGTGGTTAAACCCACTGCCAGCGTACTGTCGAGTCTTTAGAGTCCCACACAGAGGGTTCCCTTGTTCAGGTGAAAGATGTAGAGGCTGTAAGTTGTTACGGCAGCCGTAAGGTATTACAGCAGGGTTTTGATCATGTTCGTGTAATTGTTACAGGAATAATGATCGGAAGGATAATACTGATAGGCTTTGGTTTAAGCCAGATACTGGTATTATATTATTGGATTATATGTATTCATATTTTTCGGAATTCGGATACGGGTATACGTATACGGTATACGGTATACGGAGGAGGGGTATTCTTGTAATTGTTACAAGAATACCTTCTAGAAGGTGCCATCTCATAATGACATTATTTATTTTGTGAAAATAAATAAATGAGGTGGAAATTAAGAAAGTCTAAGCATGGTTGTAAGAATGGCTTGTATTATATTTTATTGATTTGGTGTTATTACTATTGAAGCATGGTGCTAGTTTTTTAATACATGCTTCAATTATTTTATTTGTGCCATATCCCTCATCATGCTTGATTTTCTCTCATTATCAAAAACACTTTCTCTCTCATTCTTCTCTCCTCCTCCTTCATCCTAAGCTTTACCCTTCACATGTGATGTGAATCAAAAGCTTAGGGTTAAACATAATCCATATTCACAATCTCTACATCATCCTAGTGATCTCTTCTAGCAAACTTGATCTCTAGGTTAAACTCTTGTGAAGAGTTTGTAGCTTGCACGATAGCTCTCGCATGGATCATCTAGGTCTTGAGGTGGCCGGAGATCGAGGACATCGGCAGCATCCAAAGGAGCTAAGGAGTTCTTCAAAAGAGAAAACAAGGAGCAAAGTAGTTGCATAAAAAAGAAGACCTGAAGGACCGTATCATTAAGGTATAATCCCTAACATAGTAGATAAGATCTCTAGTTAGGGTTTTCTAGTTATGGTTTAGACAAGATCTTGGGTTAAATGCGTGTTGTATGCAAAGAAAATTTTTGTCTATCGCTTCCGCCGCCTCACAAGAGTTGTGGGAGCATGCAACATGAACTAACAGACCTTACCTCGAGTTTGTCCGGATTGTGTCTTTTGACATAGGCCGGACAACCCTATATCTTAACATAATTAAGACATGGTCTCTTCCCCTTCCATATCTCATATGGAGTGGTGGGCACTGATTTGGTAGGGACCATATTCAATAGGTATATAGCTGTCTCAAGTGCATACCCCCAAAAGGAAATAGGTAACTCAGCGGTGCTCATCATAGAGCGCACCATATCTAATAGGGTGCGGTTCCTCCGTTCCGATACATCATTGTGTTGTGGTGTATACGGAGGAGTAAGCCGAGAGAGAATCCTATTCTCTTTTAGATAGTCACGGAATTACGTGCTCAAGTATTCTCCTCCTCGATCAGATCGAAGGATTTTAATACTTTTACCTATTTGGTTCTCTACTTCGTGCTTATATTCTTTGAATTTCTCAAAAACTTCAGACTCGTATTTTAACAGGAACACATGTTTGTATCTTGAGAGATCGTCAGTGAATGTAATGAAGTATGAAGAACCATTCCTGGCATGTGTAGACATAAGACCGCATACATCACTATGTATCAGTCCCAAGAGTTCTGTAACTCATTCTCCGTGTCCACTAAACGGAGTTTTGGTCATTTTTCCTTTGAGACATGACTGGCAAGTGTCATAAGATGAAAATTTGAATAGATTCAAATATCCATCCTTATGTAATTTAGCTAGTCGTGTCACATTGATATGACCTAGTCTACAATACCTTAAGAAGGATTCGTTCATTTCTGAACTCTTCCTCTTGTGTGTGTTTTATACATTAAGAACTATGGTTTGATTTAGAACGTATATGCCATTATTTAACGAGCCTGATTCAATCAACTTTTGATTCAGGAAGATATTCATAACATTATCCTGCACTACAAAATCATATCCTTCTTTACTTAATAAAGAAACTGATATAAGATTGCATATCAGGGTCAGTATGTAATAGCATTCGTTCAGAATCAATGTATTACCATTTGGTAATACAATGTGATATTCGCCAACTGCTTTGACTGCAACATTTGCACCATTCCCTACTCTTACGGAATGATCACCCATTTCCAGTTCCCTATCTTTCCTTAGCCCATGTAACATATTACATATATGGGATCCCGATCCGGTATCTAATACCCAGGACGTAGAGTGAACTGAGAAACAGTTCTCGATAACAAACACACCCGAAGAAGATGCATCAACATGCTTATTCTTCGTTTGGGCGGCGTGAGAATCCGGATATTCCCCTATTTCCTGCTTAGTTTGTGGGAACTGAATAAAAAATGAATAAAGCAATGAGGAAACACCCAAGAGGAGCATCACGTGTCCACACGTGATCGGGCGTCACGTGAGGACACATGACCTTCTATGAACAAGGTTTACAGGCGCTGAAATAAACAATTGGAGATGATTAACCAATGGGGTCATGTGCCAGCACGTGATGGGTTCCTGAACCCTTTGAACTAACAGAATTAAATTTTAATCAATAGGGTCACGTGCTAATACGTGATGGGCTCCTGAACCCTCCGAACTAATAGAATTAAATTCTAATCAAATGCTTAATCAGTAAGGTCATGTGCCAACACGTGATGAGCTCTTAAACCCTCTGAACAATAAAATTAAATTCTAATTAAAGCGAATCAAAAATCTTAATTGGAAAAATATTTCCCTATATCTTTCCAAACAAAAAGATTGCACTCTGTAAAGTGGAGCACCGTTGGATTAAAAATCCAATGGTGATTAAAAAATCACTAATTTATAGAAAGATTCTGCACAAGAAAATATTTTCCTAAAATTTTCCAGGAACAACAAATAAAATATTTTATGGTAAATAAAATTCACCAAATAATCTAAAAGGTCATGTTGGTTATAAAAAATCAATAAAAATCTCTCAATAAGAGATTGGCTGAACAAACTGATTCTTTTCTTTCTCCTATAAATAGGAGCTGAAAAGAGAAGAAGAGAATAGACAACAACAGAGAGAGAATACATAAGAGAAAAAAGAGAAGAGAATTTAATTCTTCAGAGAGAAAAGAAGATCTCTTCAGAAAAGAAAGAAATCCTAGGTAAGAGAGGGAAAGAGATCATTCTATAAGCTCAAAAAAAAAGAGAATTTAATTCTCAAATTAAGAGTTTAACTCTTCTAAATAAGAACTTAGTTCTTCCTCTGGTTGAAGATCTGCAGAAACAGATCTCCCCATAAGTTGAGAATTTAATTCTCATCGGGAAGATTCTGTCATGCAAATCTAAAACCTGAAGGAGGACCTAAGTTCAGAGAATTCTATTCTCCCACAAAGCATATAGAAATTTAATTCCTCCAACAAAGATAGGGTTTAACCCTTAATACAAGAATTTAGTTCTTCTTCATGGTAATAGATCTGCAGAAGCAGATCTCCCCATAAGTTAAGAATTTAATTCTCATCAGGGAGATTCTGCCATGCAGATTTAAAGCTTAGAATGAGAATTGGGTTTAAAGAATTTAATTCTTTTAAACACATAGGAATTTAATTCCTTTAAATAAAATTAGGGTTTAACTCTATAAGAGAATTTAATTCTTTTAAACACATAGAAATTTAATTTCTCTAAATAAAATTAGGGTTTAACCCTATAAGAGAATTTAATTCTTATACAAGGGATTTATCTCTCCATGCACGTAAAAGGATCAAGTACCCAGCATGATCACGTGGTAACATGTGACCCTCCCCTCCAATGTCCAAAAGAGAACGAAAAAGATTAGGTCACATACTCCCGCGTGACCCTTGAACAGACTTCTCAAAATAAAAAGGGGCAGAATCGATTTTGGGTGCTTCATGTGTCCCCACGTGACCCTGACAAACACCTCTTTAAAAAAGAGAAAATGAGGTAAAACTGGGCGATTAAGACCCAATGCATGGGCACCATCACGTGTCCACACATGATGGTGATTGATGTGAAAAATCGTGTTTTTAGTTAACCGCAATCAATAACGGTGTCGCGCGTAGCTAGACCGAGATGAGTACGGGTCGTCCTCTGGGAAACGTGGAACCTTTTAATTTTACTTTAGATGTGTTGAAAAGGAGAAAGAAATAAGAATGGTTGTAGGATGGTTTCTAGATCTACGTTTAATAAGAATGTAAATATAGATCTAGAATAGTTTAAAGATGTGATTAATTATAATAAGAAAGGCTTGTAGGGTTCGTTAGGATTTAGTAGTTATGAATGATTAATTAAAGTTACCATTTTTATCCATTAATAGATTTAGAACTAGAACGACGGTGATGCGTGTAGATTAGGGTTTCTGGAGGGAAAAGGAATCCCACTCTTAACCCTTATCTCGACACGGAACTCCGTTCATATCTAGCCTTTACCAAAACAATCATTAATCTAATCTCTAATCGCGGTCGGAACTAGCAAAGAATTGCTAGCGCGCCCGATTAGGATGTTAATGATTATTTTGATAAAGTTCCTAAACTTTATAGGACTTAAAAAGGGTTTAGATATTTTTCATCGTTCATTAGCCTACCCTAATCCTACGAACCCTAACAAGCGGAGAATTACTCGCGCATGTTGGGAGAAGAAGATGAAAAGAAAGAGAGGGAAAACATAATGCAAAGAAAAACAATTAAATAAAACTAAATACCTTTATTAATCAACTCCTTCAAACTACACTTTTTATTCCATAGAAAATTATTACAAAACTTGATTTGTTTCTCGATCTTTCCTAGGGAGGTAGTCGAACAGTCGATGATCAGCCTGGATGCGTGAGCGTCGGGAGCTTCGTGATCTCTTCGGCTTGATAGATTTTCCAAGAGGCCCTCGGTGCCTTTTTATAGTGCGAAGCCAGAATCTTTTTGTTGAGAAGTTGGTAAAATTCATCAATAATTGATCTCCAAAAATATAGGCTTCCAATTCCTCATAATTGCGGCGGTTCCGCGGCCCCAGGGTGGGTTTGGCCGCGGAACCGCGCTCTATGGTGGGGATCTCTTTGTCCTTTCTCTTGGGCTCTCTGATGGTGACATTTGGCATTCCTAAGAATCTTTAGAATCTGAAAATATTTTCTCGGCTGCTTCCAGACTTAGTCTCCAAGTTTGCTCTTTAATTTGGAAAGTATTCTTCAACAAATTGATTTGTTTGTTAAATCCTTCATAACAACTTGGAAATAATCTGCACAACAACTCAAATAAGATTTTAGTAGACTTTGTTCTACTAGGATTAGACCAATAATATTATTTGCATACATTTTCCTACCAAATGATAATTAAATATATTAACACATGGAAAATAATGTTTTTACACATAAACCCTCATATGTATAATATATTATAATAAAGTCCTTTTTTTTAATATAAAAATGGTAGGAAAAATGTAATACAAATGTGCAGTTTTATCGACTGAACAGATGGTCATAAAGATTAAGTGTTTAACACTTACATGCATATTCTGAGAATAAAATAAAGGAAGTTTGGCCCAACACTCAAGCGCTCACGTGGCCCCACGTGAGCGCTTCTTTTTTTAGTGTTTAACACTATTTTGTGCGTTTCATCCTTAGTGTTTAACACTATTTTAAGCGCATCACGTGGGAGCACGTGATAGACGAGTGTATTTTAGTGTTTAACACTATATTCGAGCCAATCTTAGCCTAAATTAGCTAAGTCTTCCAGAGGCAGGACCCCCCTTTTGACTGAACCGCAAATACACTCTTGTCTTCCGAAATTGATCATCTCATATGACATTCAAAGCAAAACCCAGAGCCTTTCAACCAACATTGGTTTAAGGGTACATCTCTTCACTCCTCGGATATTTGTTGTTGTAATCCTTCAGCATCTTCAGAGAGGTGACGGGTCCCGACAACCAGACATTCCACGGACTGTGGGGTCCTTAAACTCATGGACTACGATGTCCTTAAGCTTTACAGACTATGATGTCTCTAAACTGCCACGGACTGTGAGGTCCTTAAACTCATGGACTACGATGTCCTTAAACTTTACAGACTATGATGTCTCTAAATTGCCATGAACTATGGGGTCCTTAAACTCATAGACTATAATGTCTTTAAACTTTACAGACTATGACATCTTTAAACTATGGACTATGATGTTCTTAAGCTTCATGGACTATGATGTCCTTAAACACATTAGACCGCAATATCCCTAAACTAAAACAATAGAGTCCAAATGCTCTTTTGTTGGATCTAAATGATCCTGTTAAGTTGATCTTAGTCTAAAATTAGACTAACGTGTCCTTAATAAACGTTAAGTTGATCTTAGTCTAAAAACTAGACTAACATATTCTTAACAAACGTTTAAGTTGATTTTAGTCTCAAATGAGATTAGCGATCCTTAAACCCAACATAAACACAAATCTAAGAAAATACGGATTTGGACTAATCCATACCCTACGGGCGACAACATAAATTAGTCTCCGTTTACAATCCACGGGCAACCAAAAATAAAACAAACACACACGACACGAAATGACCATCTAGAGAAGGAGAAAGTTGTTACCGCGATGCGGTAGCGTAATTAACTGCAGGGGCTTGCGCCTGCAGGGAAGAGCGTCCCCACGATCAAAAGCCCCTCAAACGAGGAGGAATCTGACGAAGTCTGCTACAATGGCCGCATCCGTCTAAACCTCCGATACACGGTGCCATAAATCAATTTGGCATTTTCGGAGAGGTGTACGGATAAAACTAAATAGCATCTGCCCCCAAAATACAGGCCAGACGTCCGGTCGCTTCTTTCGGTGGCAAACAGATTCTGGCATGCCCGGTGGGACCTTTTCCTCTTTCCACTCCACACTTCGCGTGTCGTGTTCGTGTACGAATCACGGTCTTATATGGTTGCCTTTGGGTTAGAGGTACTAAGATTTGGTTTTGCTCCCGTGCAGAAAAAAGAACATCGATGGCCTCTAACTGCTCCAGCTGCAACAACAACTCACGTTCCGCCTCATCTTGAGGAGTAACCTACGGGCCCCAAGCGGCCTCCCTTTTCACAATGCCGGTGGATGAGTGACCCAAGCCACCACTGGGCTATTCTTCGAGACCATGATCCCACCAACGAGCTTCAGCGTTCAGATGCCGTCACAGGAAGCTGCGAAGAAGTCAGTCTTTGATCGGCTTGCAACCACCACGGCCCCTTTCAGTGGGTCGTCCAACTCCAATGCCTCAGTCTTCGACAGGCTGGGTCAAAGCTCAAGTAGGCCCGCAAAGAGGCTCGCAATACCAGAGAAGGACACTCCAACTCCTGCTACAGTTGAGGTCGTCCAAGCAACTCTCCCTACTTGAAGGTTAGCTTTCGACAGGTTGACCATTCCCTCTCAGCGGACATATGTTTTTGACAGGCTGGCGCCAACAAGAGACTCTCATAAAAAAAGGAGGCATGGAAAAGCTGATTCAACAATGGAGATGGTCCCGGCCGCTCGACATGCTCGACATCGCCACTGGCGCCGAGTGAGGAAGGCTGGGGGCAGCTCTCCTTCTGAATCGACTCCGCCAATTCCGATGGTGAAAATTGATGCTGCTGTTCTAACTGGGAACAGCTTTGAACCACTCAGGAGAATACGCAAGAACTCTCTGACTGCCGTGCTGAAAAGATCTCCTCCACCTATGGAGAACGCTACAAAGGTGAAGCCAGAGCAGCCCTCAACGGCTATCCTCTAAAATTCACAAAGTTTGGCAATAGGTCCAAAACTCGGTGATCAACCAAGACTACTCTCGCCAACCGACGAAGATGAAAGTTCTGCGAGAGAAGGACCACCCTGTCATGCCACAGAAGGTGTCATTTACTTGGGTGCCCGCTGCAACGGCTCCCTCAACTTCGACCGCTCACAAAAGAAGAAGGCCGAAGAAAGTCCCCGTGTCCGCGACGAATTCCAAGGGCACTGAATCTAAGCGACCCAAGTCTGGGGGCATGGTGGTGCCCACTATTTATATGGAATCCGGGAAAGAGAATAGCCGTATCTCTATGGGTCATCGACCACTCACCAGATCCGTAACAAAAGCTCAGGAGCAACAACAGAAGCTCCAGGAAATGTTAACATAGATGGCTGCACTCACTAGGCCAAAAGAAAGCCCGGAGACGTCGTCAGAACAGCGTCATGAACAGGAAACCGATACTGAGTTCCTCCGCAGAATCCTCGAGAAGAAGGACAAAGAGGCAGCGGAACAAGCTGCCAATATAAAACGAATGGCGCTTTTATTCCAGGACATAGTCGGGATGATGTTACAGCCGGATCCTCCAGCTAAAGACCCTCCGATTATCCTTGAAAACGATAGGGGAGAGACATCGAACCCTCTTCCGGCTTGTTCAGCAGCCAAAGAGGAGACCATTTCTAAAGCCGCCTTGGATGACTATATCGCTCAGCAAATATGAGCTCATCAGGCGAGCGAAGCGGCCGGGCAAATTGTTAAGACTGGACAATCCTATCCGGGTTGGTACGACCAAATAAAGTACCCGCCGGGATATACGATCCCTAAATTCCATGTATATAAGGGGACGGGAAATCCAACCAACATGTCGTTCAATTCAAGGCTTTGTGCGGCAACACCGGAGGCGTCGATAAGCTACTGCTTCGCCAATTCTTTGGCAGCTTATCGGAGACAGCTTTTGAATGGTACTCTGAGCTCCCGAACGACTGCGTTAAGACATTTGCAGAAATGGAGTTACTGTTCACACAAAGATTCACAAGCGCTAGCGAGCGCATCCCGATCACCGCATTAATTAACGCCAGAGTGAAGCCAGGCAAAACATGGGTGCAGTATGCTATACGGTAGCGGAATCTATGGTCGAAGTGCGAGCAGCGCATCGAAGAAGCGCCTGCGGTAGGCATGTTCGTGGGCACTCTTGATCCGCAGGCGACCATATCCTAGTTCATGATGTTCTTCAAGCCAACTACTTTCCAGGCCTTGATTGACAAGCTGGCCCAAATGGATCAGATGGGTCATAGACTGTCTCCTTCGAAGTTGGAATCTCGAAACGAAAAAGGGAAAGGGAAAGCGACCTTCGTCGCCAATGCTCAGCAGCAGCCCAGTAGTCCAAAAACATATGATCGCCAAAGTGATAGACAGCGATCCCTTGGAGAAAAGATGAGACGCCCTTACTCGTTCCCTCGGGATAAGACGAAGAGGTTATTCGAGCTAGCGCTGCGCAACAGGCTCATCACTCTGCCGGAGCCAAGACGCCCAATGCAACCAGGTGACGTTAACAATCCTAATTACTACCCTTACCATTGAATATTGGGTTATCCAATCGAAGATTGTTACATCTTCAAAAGTTGGATCGAAGATCAGTACCAACAGGGCAAGTTCGCGTTATCTAAAAACTGGAAGGTGAACCCGCCACAACCTCACGCTCCTAAAAAGGTGGACACGCCGGAGGCATCATGCTCACTTATAGAGGAAGCCCCATGGGAGGTGGCCCTTTCAGCTAAGACTAAAAGAATGTTGAAGGACCTTCAAATATGTCCGGCGATTAGGTGGAAGAGCCCGCTGGAGCCTGAAATTATTGAGGGGATGCTGAAGCCGCGCCCAACACTGAAAGTTGGTGATGGTGGACAAAACATTCAAGTCAAGCCTCCAAAGTCTTTAAAGAAAAAGAAGAAGGCCAAGAAGCCCGTCCAACTCGACAATAGCTGTACAGGTCTACAGAAATACATCGATGCACTGGAAGAATATAACCAGAAGGCACGGACCCCAATCACGTTGGACGAATTCTTTAAGCATGTTCTTGAGAATGAAAACGATGACGTTGATGAAGGAGACGATTCTTCGAAAAGGCCTGAAGACTATGTGGTGAGCTGCCACATGATCTCTCACTCGATAAATGGTGAAGAAGCTCCTGATATAGAGAAACTGAGGGCGGTTCCCTTTTGTAGACCAGCCCAATAGCTTTCACGAAAGCAGGCAAATGATGTTATCAAATAAAATATCTTAATTTAGGGGAAGAAACTTTTTTGAGTTCGATCTAGTCTGCTGGACTATCGTTCGACGAGATGATTGACGTATTCCTGAATGAGACCCGTCAGAAAAGCAAAGCTAATCGAGAGCGCGAACTGGCCATATTCGAAAAAGCCAAACACCGGCAACTGGACGAAAGGGTAAAAACACTCCCACCAGATCAAACCACATCCACCGCTAGCAAAAGCGGGTTCAAGATAAGGAAGCGGTTTGCTAAAGCTCTGTCGATAGGAATGAAGTTACCACCTTCCAAAGAAGATACTTCAGACAATACGTGCCCCGACGAACTAGATGCACATCCAAGACTCTGCTTATACCATCGGAAGATCACGCACCCTACCAAAGAGTGCAATGCCTTTAAGAATTGGTGGCAGGGATACGTTGCTCATCGGCAGAAGTTCAAGCGGATAAAGCGCAAAACACGTCGAGAGCAGAAGGGCACGATAGATGAGCGAGAAAGAATTGCCGGCAACTGTCACATGGTTGATTCCGGGGAATTACAAGTTCTCACCTTCAGGAGCGATTCGGATGAAGAAATAACCCTCGGTCCTCTCTTCAAAGAATCCATCTCTGAAGCATAAGAGATGAAGACCTGTGAGAATATTCAGCTGTGCAATCGCATATTACCCGAAAAGAATCTCGGACCTACAAATAGGGGATCAGATAGAAAAGATAAGGGGAAGGAAAAAGTCCCTGAGGATATCTCCCTCGATGATCGAGTCGTCCAAGAGCTCGCAGTCAAGGACACGCCTAAGAAAAACAAGGTGGATTACAACGTTCTGTCTCATCTAAGGAAGATACCCTCGCAGTTAAGCATTCTCGATGCCCTTCTGCTATCCAAAGAGGCGAGAGATTCTCTGATCAAGGCATTATAAGAGCCTGACCAGTTTCAAGCTTTCCTCGCCGAAGAAAAGATGAAGGACGAGCTGGAAGAAATTCACACAGCTGACATCACTTTCGGCGATGAAGATCTCCTCCTCGGAATATGCGAGCACAACCGTCCCCTATATGTCTCCGGGTATTGCTATGACATTAAGATAGGGAAAATGCTAGTTGATAATGGGTCCTCTGTCAATCTCCTAAATGTGAGGGTGCTAAAAGAAATCTGCATGAGCGTTCAACACCTCGCTCGGGATAAAATCACTATCTCTGGGTTCGACTCCCAGTCATCACGGACACTCGGGTCTGTGATACTGACGTTACGCTTTGGGCTGCTTGTCACTGATATCAAGTTTCACGTCATTGACGCCAAGACTTGCTACAACGCTTTGCTCGGCAAACCTTTGTTACACGAGTACAACATTATCCCTTCTACACAACATCAGTGTATGAAGTATTTCAAGAATGGTCTTGAGTATATCGTGACAGGGGAGCTGAACCCATTCTCCGTGAATGAAGTCCGCAAATACGAGGACGCAAAGTACTTTCTGCCAGACTTTGAAGACACGGAAAGATGCCATAAACCTAAGGATAAGCAAAAAGCTATAACCAGCATTCCGGTCTTCGGGAGCGATACCGAGGAGGAAGAAGAGATAGTCTATTCAGGGCCTCCCCGATACAACAAACCGGGACCGTCTACTTCTATTCTGGTCTTTGGCAGTGACTCTGAAGACGAGGTTAACGCAGTATTCTCGGCTCGTCCATTAGTGCAACCCTTCATTGGAGATAACCAGAGTTTGCGGATCGCCATGGTTCCGCAAGAGCATTACAAAGAACTCGACGCACTTGATACCTACAGTGTGCAAGAACTGCAGACGTTCTACGTCCCTCTCAGACGAAGAGATGAAAAGGTGATCCTCTTTTATCGATCCACGGAAACTAAAGTGGAGAAAGAGATCTGGCATGGTGCTGATTCTACGCTTGATAGGCTTCAGCCCATCCATTTGCCCAGATACTACACAGAAGGATTAAAAAGGCTGTTGACCCACCAAAACGTACCCTTGAAGCAGACTGCTCGATAAGCTCAGTTCTACAACAGGATCTGGAACGTCCCTGAAACTCAGCGAAAATTGCCCAATGGGAGAATGGAAACGATCGGGCTTGGATATGTTCAATCTAAGAAACGAGAGTGATTCCATGGCTGCTACATTATACATGATTTCGATGAAGAAGAGAATGCACTTTTAAAAGACGCTAACCCTGAACCAAAACGAGGTCCCGCCATGAAAATGCCAAGTCTATCATTTAAAGAACAGATGGACAAGCTAATAAGAGAAGCGGGTAAAAAAGTCCGGGATGATCATAGCCACGAAATGGCCATTTACGAGAAAGCCAGGACGCAGCACCTCTTTCAGCAGGCTACGAAGGATGACGATGCCCTTCGTCGCCAGCCCGTCACAAAGAAGACTTGACGCAAAGGCAAAAAAAACTGAATAGCGGATAAAACGTTCGACAACAACAAAGCGGGTTCAAAAAGCCACGCGATCGAAAATTGAGCAGCCGGGATCCGTCTCTTGTAAAGAAGATGGGTCGAGCATATTCTTTTCCCCAAGACAAGACAAGTAAGATATTCAGTCTTGTCATTAAACATCAGATGATTACCCTCCGGGAGTCCAAGCATCCCGAACAAGCAAACGAGGTCCATCACCCAGATTATTGCTCCTATCACCAAGTGATAGGACATCCTCTCGAAGACTGCTTCCAATTCAAAAAGTGGGTTGAAGACCAATACCAACTCAGCAGATTCGCTCTATCTGACAGTTGGAGGGTAGCCCTACCGCAAAGGCATGCGCCGAAAGCAACGCACATAGCGAGAGTAGAACTTGATCGATATCGGTCTTGGAAACGATCTCGTACCTGTCACGTGATAACGCTGTCAGAAGAAGGAATAGGCAAGGATATGGATGACCTCTCACGGTGCTTCGAAAACGATGATGACGAGATGATCTCAGAGTTTCCACCGGTGCCAAAAGAACTTGAAGATGGGATACATACTAATGCAGATAACCTCAGAAAAATCGACTTGGGAACGGCAAACGACCCACGGCCGACGTTCGTCAGTGAGCTGTTGTCTGAAGAAAAGGTGGCTACGCTCAAAAACGTGATAATGCAGTATAAAGACTGTTTCGCATGGAACTACTCCGAAATGCTGGGACTAGATCCAAAAGTAGCTGTGCATAAATTGGCAATATCTCCGGACATCAAGCCAATCGAACAAGCACCGAGAAGAATGCGGCTCGAACTTGAAATGAGCATCAACGCCGAGGTCAAGAAGCTAATCGACTTCGGCTTCATCCAAGAGGTGCAGTATCCTGACTGGGTCGCCAACATTGTCCCAGTGATGAAGAAAAATGGGACGGTGCACATCTGCGTGGGCTTTCGGGACCTCAATAAAGCATGTCCAAAGGATGACTTTCCCGTGCCGGTCACCGAGCTGATGATAGACAACACGTCCACTCACGAAGTCTTCTCCTTCATGGACGGCTCATCAGAATATAATCAAATAAAAATGCATCCCGAAGACCAGAAGCATACCGCTTTCCGGACTCCCCTGAGCATATTCTGCTACAAAGTGATACCTTTCGGTATGAAGAACGCAGGCGCTACCTATCAGAGGGCAATGACGAAGATTTTCGACGACCTTATACATAAAGTCGTCGAATGCTATATCGACAACCTTGTGGTGAAAAGCAAATCGCACGAGGAGCATTGGGAGCATCTAAAAATAGTGTTCCAACTTCTTCGGAAATATAACTTATAGATGAACCCTCTCAAATACGCATTCGGAGTTTCCTCAGGCAAGTTCCTGGGATTCATCGTACGACATCGAGGCATCGAAATAAATCCGTCGAAGATTAAGGCGATTATGGAAATGCCTCCGCCAAGAACTTTCAAGCAACTGCGGTCTCTCCAAGGGAAGCTCGTGTATATTCGGCAGTTCATAGCTAACCTCTCCGGCAAATGTCGCCCCTACAGTCATCTAATGAAGAAGGGGACCCCTTTCGTCTGGGATCGTAAATGGCAGAGCGCACTAGACGAAATCAAGCAATACCTATAGAATCCTCCGGTGCTGACCGCTCCGGTCAAGGGAAAGCCTCTCATCCTGTACATAACGACCTTTGAAAGTTCTTTAGGCGCGCTATGGGCACAGGAGAATGAACAAGGGAAGGAGAGAGCCTTCTACTATTTGAGTGGAGTTCTCCTGGGGACAGAAAACAATTACTCCCCCATTGAAAAATACTGCCTGGCGTTGATCTTCACGATAACGAAGCTCAGGCACTATGCGTTGGCGCAAGAGGTCCATCTCATATCAAAGGTGGATCCTCTCAAATATTTTATGTCAAAAGCCATACTAATGGGGCAGCTCGCTAAATGGGCCCTCCTCCTGATGGAATTCTCGATAACATGTCAACCCCTCAAGGCAGTGAAAGGCCAGGCCATCGCTGACTTCCTCGCCGAGCATCCTATACTTGCCGATTCACGCCTAAATTGCGAATTGCCAGACGAGCACGCGTTTGACATGATCGATAGGGAGAAAGGAGAGAGCGACACCCAATGGGTACTCTATTTTGATAGGGTACCTTCCATGAAGAAGCGAGAGCACAGCACCCCCATAATCAAATCTGGGGTAGTCCTCATCTTCGTGACTCCACAAGGAGGGATAATGCACTTTTCCTTCTCTTTAACAGAGCCAAGGACAAACAATGAAGCCGAATATGAAGCTCTGATAGCAGGGCTTGAGATCGTTGTCGATATGGGAATCGAAAACCTCCTCATGTACAGAGACTCCTAACTGGTCGTTAGTCAAGTAAACGGCGACTATCAAACGTGCAAACCAGAGTTGGTAAAGTATGGTGAGAGAGTGCAACAATTGCTGACTCAAATCTCTTCCTACGCCCTGGAAAGCATACCGCGAGCGGAAAATAGCAAGGCGGATGCGTTAGCCAAACTCGCTACAGAACTGGCTGACAAAAACCTCAATGACGTGAGGATCGTTGTGCAAAGCCGTCAGGTTCTTGCACCGGCAGAAATATCTCCCGAGTCTTCCGAAGGAAAGAGAGCGAACAAGCTGACGACCCTACAAATAAAGGACCAGGAAAAGGCTAAATATTGGAGAGAAGTCTTTATAGACTACTTCAAATCACGTCGAACACCTGAAGATCCGTCCTCAAAACATCAGCTCATGAAACGAGCTCTATCCTTCGCCTTCGTCAATGATACGCTGTATAAGAGATTGTTCGACTCTCTATGGCTGAGATACCTGGGACCTGAAGAGGCAAGAAGAGTCGTCCAAGAAACTCATGATGGACTCTGCGGTTCTCATCAAGCCGGGCCAAAAATGAAGCTGAAGATCAAAAGAATGGGCTACTATTGGCCCATAATGATCTAAGACTGCCTTGAATATGCGAAGCAGTGCCACTCGTGCCAGATTCACGGGGACTTTATCCACCAGCATCCAAATCCGCTACATCCAACGGTGGATAGCTGGCCGTTCGAAATGTGGGGAACTGACATAATCGGGCCCATCGAACCAGCATCGTCCAGAGGACACCGGTTCATTGTTGCGACAACCGATTATTTCTCTAAGTGGGCAGAAGCGGTACCGCTAAGAGAAGTGAAGACGGAGAATATCCTCCATTTCTTCAAGACACACATCATCTATCGGTTCGGCACTCCGCAACAGATTATCTCCAATAACGGGCTGGCCTACAGAAGCCATAAGATCAGCCACTTCGTACAGCAGCATAATATAGACTGAAGATACTCTTCAGTCTATAATCCTCGAGCTAACGGTCTGGCTGAGACTTTCAACAAGACCTTGACGAAGATCGTGAAAAAGATGGTGTCTCGAAATAAGAAGGACTGGTATGAGAGACTGCATGAAACACTCTGGGCGTATCGAACTACATTCAAAACGGCCACAAACACAACGCCGTATGCATTGGTATTCGGCACTGAAGCAGTACTTCCCTTGGAGATAGAGTTACCCTCTCTGCGAGTGGCAGTTCACTACGAGCTAACAGACGAAAAGAATGCTCATCTTCGGCTTGAGGAGCTCGATGCCTTTGACGAAATCCGGCTCATGGCGCAGCAAAACTTGGAGGCTTACAAAGCAAAAATGACGCGCTCATACGAGAGATTGACTAGGCCGAACATTCCGCCAAGGCGAACTCGTGCTAGTTGTAAAAATACCTATGATCCCCAATCGTGCCAAACGGGGGAAATTCGAGCCAAACTATGAGGGCCTGTATATCATAGACAAGGTCTACCAAGGTGTGGCTTACTTGCTCATGGATATGCATGGCGAAAGACCCTTCAGGTCAATAAACGGCCGATTCTTAAAAAAATACTACGCCGAACGAGTCATGGCTTAGGTCAACGATAGATGACGACGCCTATGTCCGCTCGCTATCTTCCCAAGCCGGAACTCTATAAGTTGTATCCAACGAAATCTCTCCTTGTCACGCCTCGCTTCCCGGTGTACGGCGAAGGGGACGCGACGAGGTCCGCTACGTATATACTCAGAAGTATATATGCTAAGCGTATCTAAGCAATATGAAAGTAAATCACAAGAGACAAGAGATATAGAAATAACAACTTTATTAATAACATTCTTTTGTACAATGTATGAAAAGTAAATACAACTGGAATGAAAAGCGATGCCTAAACAATGGTATAACAGGAAATGAAAATACTGAATAGAACAAGATACAATGTCTAAAGCTCGGGGTCTTCATGAAACTGATCCAAGTCTTCACCGGAGGGCTCGATTTCTGACGGGTCCAGAACACCTGACGACATTCAAAGAAGAAAGAAATAGAATGTCGTCAGCGAACAGGTCACTCGGTAAGTCCCAAAGATAAGGAGAATTAGAAAGACAAAATAAGAGGTTTCTTCTAAAGTTGTATACTATTTGTTGTAATGTTGTATTAACGCTGTTGTTTGTAGCTTGGTACAGAAAAATGCCAGTGTATACGAGAGGGGTCTCTATATGCTAGAGACCAGGGCAAACGGAAAATAGAGTACAAGACTCCGTTAGAAGGCCCGGAACAACGGCAATTGAATTCATGTTAGGTATCTTAAGTCTGACCGTCTCGTGCCACTTTTAACATCTTCCGTACCAATCTACCCCTTTACCCCGTAGTGTTTTGATTTTATTGTTGTATTGTATTGTATAAGTTGGATGACTAACCAAAACCATGATATCAGTAAACAGAATATAACTGCATAATCAGGTAAATGGAATAATGGATGCATATCCATGGTTTGATTCAGTCAAGTTGTATAGATTGTTAACTGGATTCTGGGATTCATGTGTTCATATTGAGTTGGAATATTAAAGAATATAGAATGACTTGAATCATATTCAAATCAGAAATAATCAGACTCAAACTCGAGTCAGACTAAAAGAAATGTAAGTCGAAGTTCTATATTTGTTAGGGTCATGATTGTAATTTATAAAACTTGAGGGGGTTTTATGTAAGAATACTTTTGTATAGTTTTCAAGATACACCTCAAGTATTTATTATTCGTCTTTATAGTTATAATGAGTGTGATTTTATTTTGTCTTATTTCTAGTAAAAATATCCTATTTACATAAGTAAAGGTATAAATTTGTAATATTGATTTATTTGAAATTCATGGTATTTTAATGTAACTTTTAATCTTGTAATTTTTAGGAAAAGGTGGAAACTTTATCTTATAATAAAATAGGTGTTTAAATGATAAATATACATATGTTTATACAAGAATAATTTTTAATAAATATTTTGTTTTCCAAAAATCTCATTTTCTTAAGATGTCGTATTTTAAACCTTTCGAGACCGAATGCTCCTTGCGGAGGTCTGAATCTCGCACTACTAAGCCTGAGGGTGCACGATAAACCGTACTATCCCTAACGAGTTCCCCAAAGGTGGGTTGTAGTGGCGCTTTGCAAAGATTTATAAATACAAAACCTTTAGAATACGGTTTTATTAAAGTAAATGTATTTATTTGCAAAAGTCGATTTTCCGTATTTTAGGTTTTAGGGTTTTCTATTTCAACTAGGCTATTTCTAAAAGATCTAAACAACAAGTTGTTAGAAGGCTCAAATCGTCTCTTCACCGCCAATTGTGGCCAGGTAAGTACAAATGAGAAAAGGAGGGATACGCTCACGAATCGTGAGACGGGCCTTTTAAAGTTACCTTTTCTCATTTGCCTAGCCTAGACACCACAAAATCAGGTTTAGATAAACGATCGATGTCCACAACTTATCGTATTTCCGATTAAAAAATATTTGTTTTAAAAGTGTAGCAACCTAAAACTTTTAGACAAGGTTTTATAAAGAAAATGGTATTTTAATGTAAAATCTTGTTTTATCGTATTCTAAGTTTTCAAGGTAGCATGTTATGTTTGCATATGAGTATGTATGGAGGTAGGTCATTACCTCATGAACTACTTTAAGGTATAGCAATATTAAAGGGTTAAATGTGAAAACTAAACATTATGGTATTTAAGTGAAAAAATACAATATATTGCAAAAGTTATCATTTCATGTGAGAAACTTTATCCAAATTAGTTGTTATGTGATTAGTAGTCAACATGAAGATGTTTAAGTATTATGGAATTGGTGATGAGTGAGATTTGATAGAAAACCGAATCGGAAATCGGTTTGTTCCGATTTCCGTCGGGTTTATAAGTTCGTATTTTAATGGAAGAAAATAAGGATAGAAAAGGGGGACTTACGGGTTTGGACAACGCTAGAGAGTGAGAGGGAGGTAGAGGGTTTGCCGGTGCGTCGAATCGTCGTTGAGAAGTCCTAGCACGATCACCGGAATTTCGTCGTCGATTTGTTCAGCGTTTTGCTTTTTGCTCGTATTCTAACGTATCAAGTTCTCTTGGAATTTTGAGAGAGTGGACTTAGAAATTTAGGATAAGAGGGTAGAGAGTATGGGGGGTATATATAGGGTTAGGCTAGGGTTAGGGTTTTTAATAAAAAATATATATATAATTTATATAAAAATCATTAAAAATCATTAAACCTTGGAGTAAAAGGGATTTATTGGGCAATAGGTAACCGATCTAGGCATTTAGAGTGTGCAGGAGGGTTGACCACGTCAAGAGGCAACTTTTCTCTGTTGACGACTCGGCAGTCCGGCCGAGTCCGGCCGGCGGCGCCGGACCGAGTCGGCCGGTTCGTCGGCCGGCGGCGCTGAGTCGGGCCGAGTCAGGTGATCAGAGGCCGGGGAATCTTCTGGGGAATTTAATGGTATATTTACTTTTTTATGTCCAGTACAAATTTTGTGAGTTATGGCGTTTTGACTGTTGACTTCCAAAAGAATTTAAAACAAAATAAATACAAAAATAATGTGGGGCATGGGATTTGAACTCTGGTGGCTTGGTTCAGCAGTGCAAGGTATTACCAATGAGCTACAAGCTCTTTCTTGTAATTATTGTGGGAAAATAACTATTTAAAGTGGTAACAGCAACATTAAATACCCCAAGTATTACTTTAATTTTAAAACAATTTTATGTACACTAAAAATGGAATTATTTAAAAACAAAATAATTACTTATATATATATTGTGCTCAGGTTAAAATACTCCTTTATGGATTTTTAAAAATTTTAAAAAAAATTGTATAGGAAAATTAGGGTTGTTACATTCTACCCTCCTTAAAAAAAAATTCGTCCTCGAAATTTGAAAAAGGAAAGTGTAACAGTTTCAAGGAAAGTCTGATGACTGTAGTATAGATAGTGTATAAAAATGACAAAGGGATACAAGGGTGGAAAAAGGCTTACCGGTGTTACCTTGACCTACAGTCTTGGCTTCTACGGCTTCTAATGTGAATGCCTGCCGCCGTGGTACATTCCTTCTAGCTGGAGGCACATTCTGTCTTTGGGGCCTCTTTCTTTGCCCTCTAGGCATGTCCCTCATTGCTTGGTGAAATTGGCGAGTAGGCTGTGCAGGTGGTGGAGCAGGTAGTGCATAACGAGGTGCAGGAGCCTGGATAGCTGGCCGCTGCGAGTATTTGGTAGATGTGTGAGTTGAGTTGTTGTTGTAAAGACAGTTCCCAATTCCGTGGTTGGATGCGCCACAAATTAGACACAAGCCTTTTGCGGCCTACAGTCCTTCCACAAGTGTCCCTTTCTTCTACAGTAGTTGCAGAAATCTGGACTTGACTGGTTATTGTTTTCTTCTGGTCTCCTGGGTTCAAACGATGGCCTTGGAGAAGTTCCTCCTGCCATTTGAGTGGCAGGGCATTTCAAACCGGCAGATTAAGGTCTGCCCCTTACTTTTATCACCGCTTCATAACTGCGGGCAGCTTCCAAAGCATCCTCATGTGTCAGAAACTTTCCCATGGCTAGAGCAGCCTGAATCTCCGTGTCCAGTCCTTGTTGAAAGCGACGGGCTCTAATCTCGTCCGTCGGTATCAAGTGTGCCGCGAATCGGCTGAGCATGGTGAATTCAGCGTCATATTCATCTCTGATTTGTCTCACATCGAACCCTGTTGTAGATGAATGAACTGCTGCTCCATGGCAAACTTGGCAGTCACAGGGAAGTATTTCGCGTCGAACTTCTCGCGAAAAGTCTTCCATTCAATAGGCTGTACCAGACAGCTTTCTTCCGTCTTCCACCAGTTGCGAGCATTATCTGTGAGCTGTAGCTTCGCCATACAGACCCAAGCTATGTCTGGCACTTGTGCTGCTTCCAGATCATCTTCGATGCTTTGTGCCCATTCCTCAGCTTCAAGAGGGCTTCCTTTACCAGAGAATTGCTTGGGGTGCAAAGCCCTGAATTGCTTTACCCCTGGTGCGTCGACCTCAGGACGGTTCAGGAGTTATTGACGTCCCTCAAGAAGACTGCAGATCGTCTCAAGTAGCACCGTTTGCTCGGTGGGTGGTGCAGGAACAGTTGGTGTGAGAGGTAGTGCTGGAGGTGTGTTGTTGACATTGGTGTTGTTGTTATTTGGGGAATCCATAACCTTGAAGAAAATTTGGGTTAGGACAGATTCAAATACATGAAATGATAAGATTAAAGGAATAGAAATTTGTAAGATTCAAGAAACATGAATTGTAAAGAATGTTCTAGTTGCTGGTTCTTGTGTTATATTGCTTAGGTTGTTCACGCAGACCAGAACTGTATGATGGGGATTCATATAGCTCTGACCTGCATAGGCCGCCAACAGAACCTGTCATGCCCCGTTTCCCGGTGTACGGCAAAGGGGACGCGACGAGGTCCGCTACGTATATACTCAGAAGTACATACGCTAAGCGTATCTAAGCAATATGAAAGTAAATCACAAGAGACAAGAGATATAGAAATAACAGCAAGTTTATTAATAACATTCTTTTGTACAATACATGAAAAGTAAATACAACTGGAATGAAAAGCGATGCCTAAACAATGGCATAATAGGAAATGAAAATACTGAATAGAACAAGGTATAATGTCTAGAGCTCGAGGTCTTCGTGAAACTGATCCAAGTCTTCACCGGTGGGCTCGATTTCTGACGGGTCCAAAACACTTGACGACATTCAAAGAAGAAAGAAATAGAATGTCGTCAGCGAACAGGTCGCTCGGTAAGTCCCAAAGATAAGGAGGAATTAGAAAGACAGAATAAGAGGTTTCTTCTAAAGTTGTATACTATTTGTTGTAATGTTGTATTAACGCTGTTGTTTGTAGCTTGGTACAGAAGAATGCCAGTGTATACGAGAGGAGTCTCTATATGCTAGAGACCAGGGCAAACGGAAAATAGAGTACAAGGCTCCGTTAGAAGGCCCGGAACAACGGCAATTGAATTCATGTTAGGTATCTTAAGTCTGACCGTCTCGTGCCACTTTTAACATCTTCCGTACCAATCTACCCCTTTACTTCGTAGTGTTTTGATTGTATTGTTGTATTGTATTGTATAAGTTGGATGACTGACCAAAACCATAATATCAGTAAACAGAATGTAACTGCATAATCAGGTAAATGGAATAATGGATGTATATCCATGGTTTGATTCAGTCAAGTTGTATAGATTGTTAACTGGATTCTGGGATTCATGTGTTCATATTGAGTTGGAATATTAAAGAATATAGAATGACTTGAATCATATTTAAGTCAGAAATAATCAAACTCAAACCCGAGTCAGACTAAAAGAAATGTAAGTCGAAGTTCTATATTTGTTAGGGTCATTATTGTAATGTATAAAACTTGAGAGAGTTTTATGTAAGAATACTTTTGTATAGTTTTCAAGATACACCTCAAGTATTTATTATTCGTCTTTATAGTTATAATGAGTGTGATTTTATTTTGTCTTATTTCTAGTGAAAATATCTTATTTACATAAGTAAAGGTATAAATTTGTAATATTGATTTATTTGAAATTCATAGTATTTTAATGTACTTTTAATCTTGTAATTTTTAGGAAAAGGTGGAAACTTTATCTTATAATAAAATAGGTGTTTAAATAATAAATATACATATGTTTATACAAGAATAATTTTTAATAAATATTTTGTTTTCCAAAAATCTTATTTTCTTAAGATGTCGTATTTTAAACCTTTCGAGACCGAATGCTCCTTGCGGAGGTCTGAATCTCACACTACTAAACCCGAGGGTACAGGATAAACCGTACTATCCCTAACGAGTTTCCCAAAGGTGGGTTGTAGTGGCGCTTTGCAAAGATTTATAAATACAAAACCTTTAGAATACGGTTTTATTAAAGTAAAGGTATTTATTTGCAAAAGTCGATTTTCCGTATTTTAGGTTTTAGGGTTTTCTATTTCAACTAGGCTATTTCTAAAAGATTTAAACAACAAGTTGTTAGAAGTCTCAAATCGCCTCTTCACCGCCAATTGTGGCCAGGTAAGTACAAATGAGAAAAGGAGGGATCCGCTCACGAATCGTGAGACGGTCCTTTTAAAGTTACCTTTTCTCACTTGCCTAGCCTAGACACCATAAAGTCAGGTTTAGATAAACGATCGATGTCCACAACTTATCGTATTTCCTATTAAAAAATATTTGTTTTAAAAGTGTAGCAATCTAAAACTTTTAAACAAGGTTTTATTAAGAAAATGGTATTTTAATGTAAAATCTTGTTTTATCGTATTCTAAGTTTTCAAGGTAGCGTGTTATGTTCGCATATGAGTGTGTGTGGAGGTAGGTCATTACCTCGTGAACTACTTTAAGGTATAGTAATGTTAAAGGGTTAAATGTGAAAACTAAATATTATGGTATTTAAGTGAAGGAATACGATATATTGCAAAAGCTATCATTTCATGTGAGAAATTTTATCCAAATTAGTTGTTATGTGATTAGTAGTCAACATGAAGATGTTTAAGTATTATGGAATTGGTGATAAATGAGATTTGATAGAAAACCGAATCGGAAATCGGTTTGTTCCGATTTCCGTCGGGTTTATAAGTTCGTATTTTAATGGAAGAAAAGAAGGATAGAAAAGGGGGACTTACGGGTTTGGACAACGCTAGAGAGTGAGAGGGAGGTAGAGGGTTTGCCGGTGCGTCGAATCATCGTTGAGAAGTCCTAGCACGATCACCGGAATTTCGCCGTCGATTTCGTCAGCGCTTCGCCTTTCGCTCGTTTTCTAACGTACCAAGTTCTCTTGGAATTTTGAGAAAGTGGACTTAGGAATTTAGGATGAAAGGGTAGAGGGTATGGGGGGTATATATAGGGTTAGGCTAGGGTTAGGGTTTTTAATAAAAAAATATATAAAAATTATATAAAAATCATTAAAAATCATTAAACCTTGAAGTAAAAAGGATTTATTGGGCAATAGGTAACCGATCCAGGCATTTAGAGTGTGCAGGAGGGTTGACCATGTCAAGAGGTGATTGGTTCGAGAGAGTGTGTTTGTAGTTAACCGCAATCAGAACGGTGTCGCATGTAGCTAGACCGAGATGAGTACGGGTCGTCTTCTGGAAAACGTTGAATCTTTTACTCTTACTTTAGATGTGTTGAAAAATAGAGGAGGAATAAAGAATTTTGTGAAAAGTTTCTAGATCTACGTTAAGCAAGAATGCAAAAATATAGATCTAGATTATTTTAAAGATATAGTTAATATAATAAGAGGGCTTGTAGGGTTCGTTAGGATTTAGTAGTTATGAACGATTAATTAAAAGTTACCATTTTTATCCTTTAATAGATTTAAAACTAGAACGACGGTGATGCGTGTAGATTAGGGTTTCTGGAGGGAAAAGGAATCCCACTCTTAACCCTTATCTCGACACGGAACTCCGTTCATATCTAGCCTTTACCAAAACAATCATTAATCTAATCTCTAATCGCGGTCGGAACTAACAAAGAATTGTTAGCGCGCCCGATTAGGATGTTAATGATTGTTTTGATAAAGTTCATAAACTTTATAGGACTTAAAAAGGGTTTAGGGATTTTTATCGTCCATTAGCCTACCCTAATCCTACGAACCCTAACAAGCGGAGAATTACTCGTGCATGTTGGAAGAAAAAGAGATGGAAAGAAGTTGCATAATTAAACTACGAAGAAATAGAATAAGAAAAAGAAAGCTACCTTTATTAATCAACAATATTCATTACACTTTGATTCCTTAGAAAATGATTACAAATCTAGTTGCTTCTCGATCTCTTCCAAGAAGGTAGATGAACTGTTGATGACCAGCCTGGATGCGTGAGCCGTCTAGGACTTCGTGATCGCGTCGGCTTGATAAATTTTCCAAGAGGCTCTCGGTCCCTATTTATAGTCCAAAACCAGAAACCTTTACTTCCAAATTAGGGAACTAACTGTAGAGAATCTTCCATAAAAATTGCAGCAAATAAATCCTCAATGTTGTCGTGGATCCGCGGCCTAAGGGATGGTATGGTCGCGGATCCGCGGCCATTACATCTCATCCCTTCATCAATTTTCTCAGGCTCTGTACTCGTGACATTTGGCGATCCTTGGAACCTTTGTATCATGAAAATCTTCTCGTGGTTGCTGCCAGACTTGGTTTCCAAGTTTTGCTTTCTTAATTAGGCAAGTTTTCTTCAACAACTTGATTTCCTTGATTTTAGTCTTGGAAAAATTCTGCATAACAACTTGGATAATATTTAGTAGACTTAGTTCTACTAGGATTAGGTCAATAATATTATATATATTTTCTTACCAAATGCTAATTATAATATATCAACACATAGAAAATATTATTTTTACACATAAACCCTCATATGTATGATATATTATAATAAAGACCCTTTTAATATGGAAATGGTAGGAAAAATGTAATAACAAATGTGCAGTTTTATCAACTGAACAAGAGGCAACTTTTCTCTGTTGACAACTCGGCCGTCCGGCCGAATCCAGCCGGCGGCGCCGGACCAAGTCGGCCGGTTCGCCGGCCGGCGGCGCCGGGTCGGGCCAAGTCAGGTGATCAGAGGCCGGGGAATCTTCTGGGGAATTTAATGGTATATTTACTTTTTTATGTCCAGTACAAATTTTGTGAGTTATGGCGTTTTGACTGTTGACTTCCAAAAGAATTTAAAACAAAATAAATACAAAAATAATGTGGGGCATGGGTTTTGAACTCTGGTGGCTTGGTTCAGCAGTGCAAGGTATTACCAATGAGCTACAAGCTCCTTCTTGTAATTATTGTGGGAAAATAACTACTTAAAGTGGTAAAAGCAATATTAAATACCCCAAATATTACTTTAATTTTAAAACAATTTTATGTACACTAAAAATGGAATTATTTAAAAACAAAATAATTACTTATATATATATATATATATACATATATTGTACTCAGGTTAAAATACTCCTTTATGGATTTTTAAGAATTTAAAAAAAAATTGTATAGAAAAGTGTATAGGAAAATTAGGGTTGTTACACGCCTCGAAAACGTGCGACAGACCGAAACGTCCCTAAACTAACGATGGACCGTAATGTCCTAAAACTAGCAATTGACCGAGACGTCTATAAACTACCACGGACCGCAGCATCCCAAGGCTAACAAAAAAACGGTACGTCCATAAGAAAAATGAGCACGGATGAAAACCCGAAAGGGCTCCGTGAGTAAAAACAGCAGGACTACCGGCGAGTTTGTGAAAATCCGGAAGGGCGCAATCTCGTTAAAAGACACTTGCAAGGTCCTTTCGACCCTGTAAGAAGAAAATACCTACGTGAGATCCTTATGACTCACAAGGGAGCAACACACTTAGGGATCCCCACGATTTGTAAGGAGAAATTACACTTACGAGATCCTCACGACTCGTAAGAAGAATTATCCTTTGAGGCCCTCACAGCTCATAGGATTCAAAGCCTTAAGCTACAGGGATCTGAACCTGTTCTTAAGCCATCACCTTTCCCAGATTGCACTACAAGCATTTCAATATTGACCCTTGTATACAATCCGCGGGCACGAATAGACATTTCCCTAACAAAGTCCCACCAGCGACTAGGGATATGCTCATACGGTGAACAACCCTTGTTAGTCCTCTCGACTTATAAGAAGAAAACACTCTTGTAAGATCCTTGCGACTTATAAGAGAACATACACTTAAGAATTCTCAAGATTTTTAAAGAGAAAACGCACTTACGAGATCCTGACGACTCGTAGGGAGAAAAACCTTTATGAGACCCTTACGGCTCATGATGTTAAAAGCCTTAGTCGACAGGATCCTAACCCTGATTGTTAGGCCACCTTTGCTCGAATTGACAAAGGAAAATGATGATTAGCTCCTGACAATATCTCAGTTGTAGCGATGTTGATGCCTAAATCGGTATCAAATCCCAAGTCCTTTCACGGCAAATAATGAATTGCTCCTGCTAATATTCCAGTCGTAGTGATGCTAATGCTAAGATTGGCACCATATTCTAAGTTCCACACTCGCGATAAAAATCAGTGAGCCAAAAATGCATATGAAATAGCCGAAATGATGGGGCAACTTGCAACAAAATCAATAAGTAAAAATATATGCATACAAAATAGCCAAAATGATTGGGCACCGCGAAAAATAGACGAAATGATTCGGCAATCGTGACTTTTGCGATACAAAAGCTAAAATGAAAAAGCATCGCGTAAAGAAAACAAAAAATAATACATATAAAATGAAACTTTTGCCCTACAGACGAGATCACATCGATCCCTGTATACAATCCAGGGGTACAAACAAAAAGGGAACCATATCATCCCACCAGGCTTCATCAGAAAGAGAGCCAAGTCTTGATGGCAACATCTGCATCTCAAGAGATCGACAACGGCGTTCCTTCTCGTTCCAACCAGAAGCAGACGCAACGTCAGCAAAGCGGAGTCACGGCAGAGTCCTTAGTTCCAAATCTTGACGGTTCATAAACAACCTAGAGACCACCTCGACATTCGTCTCGTTACAGCAGACGCAACGTCATCCAATGACCCCGTCGCAGAAATACGTCATCAAATGACCCCGTCACGGAAATACGTCATCAAATGACCCCATTGCGGAAATACGTCAGCCAATGACCTCGTCGCGGAAATACGTCAGCCAATGACCCCGTCGCGGAAATACGTCATCAAATGACCCCGTAGCGGAAATACGTCATCAAATGACCCCGTTGCGGAAATACGTCAGCCAATGACCCTGTCACGGAAATACGTCATCAAATGACTCCGTCGCGGAAATACGTCAGTTAATGACCCCGTTGCAGAAGTACGTCATCAAATGATCCCGTTGCGGAAATACGTCAGCCAATGACCCCGTCACGGAAATACGTCATCACATGACGTCATCGCGGAAATACGTCAGCAAATGACCCCGTCGCGGAAACACGTCATCAAATGACCCCGTCGTGGAAATACGTCATCCAATGACCTCGTCGTGGAAATAAGTCAATCCTGACCCCGTGAAACACGGCCAAAGTCAACCCTCGACCTCCCCGTTGAAGCAATGCTTTGACCCGGGAACAAGTCAACTCATCAAACACTTATGAGTCCTCTCGACTTGTAAGGAAGAAAATTCTCTTGTGAGATCCTTACGACTCTCAAGAGAAAACACACTTAGGAATCCTCACGATTCCTAAGGAGAAAATACACCTATGAGATCCTCTCGACTCGTAGGGAGAAAAATCTTTATGAGACCCTCACGGCTCATAAAGTTAGAAAGCCTTAGGAGGCAGACCTGAACCTGACTCCTAAGCCATCGCTGTCCTACAAAGAGATCAAAATAGATTATCCACAAAACGCATTTGCTAAAAGGGACACACCACCATGAAATAAAGTATGTCTTTTATTCATGAATCAAAATGAATACAAAGTACAATCTATAAAAGAATCAAAAAATACTCTCATTCAGGAGTATGTACAAAAGGAGAATAAAAAAAAACATATACATTGTCTTCAAGCCGGTGGACGATTTAATAGATTTGTCGGTTCATTCTTCTTCCACTGGGTCTCGGCCTCATAATTTGTTATTGCGATAAGATGGGCCTCTGCCTGAGACTGTTGGGCCTGGTACAAGGCGAGCCGACTTTCAAGCTCCTGTTCGGTAACTTTGTGGGCTTCAACCATCTCACAAGTAAAAATACGGCTTTATCAATAGCTACCACCTTCCTGATAGCTTCTTGAAGCACCCGCCAGAGTTCATATGCACGAGTGGTCTTAGCCGTAAGTTCAGCTTGAAGTTCCCCCGGCGCATTTGAAGCCAGCTCCCTCTCCGAAAACTTTCGATTGAGCCTCTTCTCACATGACTGCAAATTTATGGCGCACCATTCAATCAGCCCCGCAAGCTCGCCTTTGCAGCCACGACCTCTGAAGGAAGGCGCATGCACTCAAGACTATGTAAGTAAGCCTCCACCCTATGACAAAACTCAACCCAGACATGCACCAATGTTTCACCATGGTAAGCAACAAGAAAGGGGAGAGAAATGTTGGCTTCGGCAGCAAATTCTTTGGCTGTGAGCGAGCTACCAGCACGAAGGCCTTCGATGAGTGCCGACAAAGAATGAAGGCTTAGCTTCTCCATTCGTTCAGATGCGCGTAGAGCATAAGGGCCGGGTGGCATAATAATGCGAGATTCCAGCGGGGTAGGGATAGGAAAAGCTGTTAAGATTCATAAAAAATCAGCGAGATTTGCAAATAAAGAGCAGATGGAACAGCGTTGAAACCTTACTTACCCACAGTCATGCAAGAAGGGTCTAAAAGATCTCCAAGGATCTCAACTTCGTCGTCAGCTTCCAGAACTACAGAAGACTTCAGCATCGTTATACAAAATAATAATAATGCCATCAAGAGGACAAATAACACTAATCTTGCCCAGAAGAGAGAACGATGCGTTGAGGGGATATTGCCTGCGGAGCGGCCATCTCGAGCAAACGCTGGAAAGACTTTCTAGAGGATAGATCTGCGATAGACGCCACCAATCCGCGTAATTCTGAAAAGACAGAAGGATTCAGATAATGAAAAGACCATTAAAACAAAAGATAGAAGAATACATTCAATGCTCCTCCCGCTTTGAACTGGAGGGATAGCAGCTTCGGCAGCCTCCTCCATGCCCTCGGACACATCATCGGGGACATGGGCCGGTATAACAGCTTCCAGTTGAAAAGCAGCGGCCACCACTTCAGGCTCCAATGAAAGGACGGCGGCCTCGACTACCTGTCCCACAGTCTTCGGGCCGTCACCAGAAAAATCCATTGAATCTGCGGCCAATGAAGATGCCTCTTCCGAGAGAGCAAGCACCGGGAGAACGGAAGCCAACAATGGAAGCTCTGCCACATGAATAGCAACTATAGAGACCCCCTCCACACCTACTGGTGTCTCATCGGGGATATTTACAGAATCTACGGTCAAGGCGCTACTCGAGCTCAGATCCTCTGCCATGCCCGAAATCCCTGCAAAGTTTTACGAAGGTAAGAAGACATAGAAAGCAAAACAAATTACTTGCCAAAGGAAAAATACAAAAAACGTGCATACCGATTCGCCAAGATGCCTCGAGTATAGCTTTTTCAAGCCGACGTTCCTTCCTAAGAAAGTATGCTCGCCAGGGTGCTAAGGTGGATTCATGGCCGCCGGTCCACAAAAACAATTCATCTTCAGAAGCGGCAGAGATAGGCTTTTTGAGGGCTATCTCGCCTCCCTGCTCCAAAGGACCTATAAATATTCGCCGTACTGATGGAGGATCTTCATAGAATATCACGGCAGGATAGGAACTTTTTGAGACGCGCACGTTCTTGGTCTCGTCCTGGGAGCGCCTTATAGCCTCAGTCAATTGTGCGGCTTCCTCGGCAGATGAACCTGGAAAAAGAAGACCATTGTCCGGCTCTTGCATAGATATTGGTTTGTCTTGAATGATGGGCTCGGATTCCATTAAAAAGTCGAGCAGATCGGTGACTGTCTTCTTCCTCCGCTTTGACCCGGAACTAGCGCTGGAAGATGATCGCTTCCTTCCCTTCGCCGCTTTGGAACGACGTTGACCCACTTCGCCTTCAGTATCCTTTCTCGACGGTTCTACCGATGATGACACTGCCATTGCTGATGCCGCAGCTGATTAAACTGCTACTGGCGCCTTATCAGAAGCCCTTTCCTGAGCTCTAGTACGCATCGGCATGCCAACTGTTGGAGGAGTCAGGCCTGCGTCCACCGCCTCAGGAATAAGTACGGCGCCAATACCCCTCAAGGGAGGGCGAATCATTGTCCGCGGTCGCGGCGGGACTCCCATAGCTTGGAGCAGGGTGGGAGCTCTATGTCCAAAAAGTATCCTCCTCTCCTCAGCAATAATAGGACTAACTTGGCGGCAGTACCAACCCGTAAAAGCCCACACACACCTTGGAATGTAGTCGGCCTCGGGGATCATAAAGTGAGAACCGGTGTTCAGCCGCATGAAATGGTGGGTGGCATCATGAACAGCTTCCAAAGAAAAGCTAGGCTCCACCATTAATGCCTCAAAGGGAACATCCTGATCATAACCCAATTGCCGGGAAAAGCGGTGTGGATTATACCGCATAAAAAGAACCGCATCTTTTCGGCGGAATACTAAATAACCCAGCCTGATTGAGTACAAGTGCATGGCTTCCTTGGGCTTCAAGGATGGTGCTCCCTCTTTCGATAAATCAAGCAGCTGCTGAACAGGTCCCGAAGGAGCAGAGAGGATTCGGTCATTAAATGGCATCCCTCCTTCGTTGGCATAAGGATTAAGCAGCAGACGAACAGCCCCTAACTGAGTCGAGTCAGGAGCAGAAGCGTCCACCAACCTTATGAGCCGCGGGAAGGTATAAGTATCATAAAAGCCCGGTCTCTGGTGCGCAGCGAACGCCCCTAATACGTGCATCTCAATCCATGACGTAAAATAATGAAGAGAGAAACTCACCACATTCACACCCGGGGTTGAGGTATTGGCTGCAGTGGTTAGCCCGTGGTACAAGTGCGATAACCCTGCAATGCCCACGGCTAGTCATGTCCTTTCGGCAATGCGATGAGCAGGGTAATTGACCGAGGCTCTCATAAAGCGACGATGCGTTGGAACGACAAACCAACTGAGCCAAACGCTGATAAAACAGACGAAGAAAGTTTCTTCATCCACACTGGGAGCTGCAATCGACTCAAAAGTTACAGCCGACAAGATTGGGATGTAAAACTGTAGCAAATCTTCTTCTCTGGCCGGTAGCTTATTTAACCCAAACCCGAAGGGGTCGTTGATATTCGCGAACTTCGGAGCCTCCTTTGATAGGACGTCTCCACGAAGGAAGCAGGCGATAAAGCTCTTAAAAGTGACGCCCTGTTCCTCTGACTCGGTGAACAGCTTCTCAAAAAATACCCAGAGTCTTGATTAGACTTGGATACTTGTGACGGACGGCATTTTCAGTTGACAAGCCGTCAAGCGTAGCAGGCACAGTTGCGAACGCATACTCGTCAGGAGGCAGCAATTCTTCATAGGGCGGTCCCCTGATCGGCAATCCAGAGATTTTGCGAAACTCTTCCAAAGAAATCGAAACTTCGCGATCCCTTAATAAGAAAGTGTTGGTGGGAAGATTACATTGATTTAGGAAAACTTTAACCCACCATACATGGGGAAATTGATAATAGAAGAGGGATGCGTACACCGCCTGGTAAAGCCCGACCCTCTGCAGTCGCGCACGATGAGCGGACAAGATGTAACGATCCCAAAGAAGATAGCACGTGGGATGGCGAGGGGTAAGCCCTATCTTGTAGATTTGTCCTCACGGCTGGGCTTCACCTTGGCAAATACGACGCCACAAGATATCTAGGGCTGGCACAGGCTGATGCGGTATCCCAACTGTAGACGGCTCAAGACGGCCCGTAGGAGTCCAATCCGCTACCTCTACGGCAAAGGCAGTCTGCAGACGATCCATCGGCAAGAATGGGTGGAGAGGTTCTGTTGGCGCCTCGCAATGAAAACTTCGGCGACCGCGGATGATATGACCGTACCAGGTTCCCCACAAAAGCAGATTGGCGCAGTCCGGGTCATGAGCTCTAATCATCGCCATCACCTCTTCGTCAAACGGTGACTGAGGAAAGGCATCCTCCGAGCAGGTAAAAGGGAAGTATGGAAGAGAAGCCATTGTTCCTGAAACAAAGGAAGGGGAAACTGTTAATGAAACCCACACGTGTATATATATATATATCTATAAATATATATATAAAAAGACAGTGGATGAAAACGACAAACCACTTATTTCATGGGACCATTGGTTGCAGAACACATAGGCCCCACAAAATCAATATGGCGGCTCACTAATGATGAGGCAGGGTAATCATTATGAGAATAAAAGGAAGATTCTCAATAAATGAATAGTGGATTTCAAACATCTCTACACATTCCCCCAAGGAAAACCCCATCATGAACTCTGTGCAAATCAAGCAGAATCTCTCCTAATTTTTTTATTTTATCAAGAACAACTGAAGATAAAAATCTCAAGAAGTCTTCTTGTTAGAACTACGTTCTCTAAGGGAATTAAATTCCTTTTAACATAGGAATTAAATTCCAAGAAAATTTTCAGAGCTAAGCTCTTTGAAATGGAATTAAATTCCAAAAGAAAATGAGTACCATCATCAATCCCCTAAGATCAGAGAAAGATGCCCAACATTGGGGGCTTACTACCTAAAGATCGTGCGTTCTTAGAGTTCAGAAAGATGAGTTTTTTTAAAGGGAAAAACCCTTGGTGTGGATTTAAAATCCAAAGAGAATTTTATAAAAAAAGTTCATCGGCCATTCAAAACCCTTACCTGAAAAGGGATTCTTTTTGTGTGGACAGAGTTAAACTCTGAAAAAAAATTTGAACAGAGAACTGAGCTCTGAGGAAGAGAATTAAATTCTCAAAAAAATTGAACAAGGAAGAAGAAGAAGGAATGGAGGCGTTGTTGAAGAGACCTCTGCATTTATAGAACGTGAAAGGAAACGGATCATTTTCCCCGTTCCCTAGGCAAATCCAACGGCCACAAAAGTTACAGCGTTGCACTCACGTGCGAACACATGAGAACAACGCTATGGGGGCATTTGTTCCCTCGTGGGAACTGAATAAAAAATGAATAAAGTAATGAGGAAACACATGATCGGGCATCACGTGTCCACACGTGATCGGGCATCACGTGAGGACACGTGACCTTCTATGAACAAGGTTTATAGGCGCTGAAATAAACAATTGGAGATGATTAACCAATGGGGTCACGTGATAGCATGTGATAGGTTCCTGAGCCCTTTGAACTAACAGAATTAAATTTTAATCAGTGTGGTCACGTGCCAACACGTGATGGGCTCCTGAACCCTCCGAACTAATATAATTAAATTCTAATCAAATGCTTAATCAGTAAGGTCACATGCCAACACGTGATGAGCTCTTAAACCCTCTGAACAATAGAATTAAATTCTAATTAAAGGGAATCAAAAACCTTAATTGGAAAAATATTTCCCTAGATCTTTCCAAACAAAAAGATTGCACTCTGTAAAGTGGAGTACCGTTGGATTAAAAATCCAATGGTGATTAAAAAATCACTAATTTATAGAAAGATTCTACACAGGGAAATATTTTCCTAAAATTTGCCAGGAACAACAGATAAAATATTTTATGGTGAATAAAATTCACCAAATAATCTAAAAGGTCATGTTGGTTATAAAAAATCAATAAAAATCTCTCAATGAGAGATTGGCTGAACAAACTGATTCTTTTCTTTCTCCTATAAATAGGAGCTGAAAAGAGAAGAAGAAAATAGCCAACAACAAAGAGAGAATACAGAAGAGAAAAAAGAGAAGAGAATTTAATTCTCCAGAGAGAAAAGAAGATCTCTTCAGAAAAGAAAGAAACCCTAGATAACAGAGGGAAAGAGATCATTCTATAAGCTCCTACAAAAAAAGAGAATTTAATTCTCTAATTAAAAGTTTAACTCTTCTAAATAAGAACTTAGTTCTTCCTCTGGTTGAAAATCTGCAGAAGCAGATCTCCCCATAAGTTGAGAATTTAATTCTCATCGGGGAGATTCTGTCATGCAGATCTAAAACCTGAGGAAGGACCTAAGTTCAGAGAATTCTATTCTCCTACAAAGCATATAGGAATTTAATTCCTCCAAAAAATATAGAGTTTAATCCTTAATACAAGAACTTAGTTCTTCTTCATGGTAATAGATCTACAGAAGCAGATCTCCCCATAAGTTGAGAATTTAATTTTCATCAGGGAGATTCTGCCATGCAGATTTAAAGCTTAGAAGGAGAATTGGGTTTAAAGAACTTAATTCTTTTAAACACATAGGAATTTAATTCCTCTAAATAAAATTAGGGTTTAACCCTATAAGAGAATTTAATTCTTTTAAACACATAGGAATTTAATTCCTCTAAATAAAATTAGGATTTAACCCTATAAGAGAATTTAATTCTTATACAAGGGATTTATCTCTCCATGCACGTAAAAGGATCAAGTAACCAACATGATCACGTGGTAACACGTGACCCTCCCCTCCAATGACCAAAAGAGAACGAATAAGATTAGGTCACATGCTCCCAAGTGATCCTTGAACAGACTTCTCAAAATAAAAAGGGGCAGAATCGATTTTAGGTGCCTCACGTGTCCCCACGTGACCCCTGACAAACACCTCTTTAAAAAAGAGAAAATAAGGTAAAACTGAGCGATTAATACCCAATGCATGGGCACCATCACGTGTCCACACGTGATGGTCATAAAAATTAAGTGTTTAACACTTACTTGCATATTCTGAGAATAAAATAAAGAAAGTTTGGCCCAACACTCAAGCACCTCACGTGACCCCACGTGAGCGCTTCTTTTTTTAGTGTTTGACACTATTTTGTGCGTTTCATCCTTAGTGTTTAACACTATTTTAAACGCATCACGTAGGAACACGTAATAGACGGGTGTACTCTAGTGTTTAGCACTATATTCGAACCAATCTTAGCCTAAATTAGCTAAGTCTTCTAGAGGCAGGACCCCCCTTTTGACCGAACCGCAAATACACTCTTGTCTTCCAAAATTGATCATCTCATATGACATTCAAAGCAAAACCCAGAGCCTTTCAACCAACATTGGTTCAAGGGTACATCTCTTCACTCCTCTGATATTTGTCGTTGTAATCCTTCAGCATATTCAGAAAGGTGACGGGCCCCGACAACCAGACATTCCACGGACTGTGGGGTCCTTAAACTCATGAACTATGATGTTCTTAAACTTTACAGACTATGATGTCTCTAAACTGCCACGGACTGTGGGGTCCTTAAACTCATGGACTACGATGTCCTTAAACTTTACAGACTATGATGTCTCTAAATTGCCACGGACCGTGGGGTCCTTAAACTCATAGACTATGATATCTTTAAACTTTACAGACTATGACATCTTTAAACTATGGACTATGATATCCTTAAACTTCATGGACTATGATGTCCTTAAACCCATGGACCGCAATGTCCCTAAACTAAAACAATAGAGTCTAAATGCTCTTTTGTTGGATCTAAATGATCCTGTTAAGTTGATCTTAGTCTAAAATTAAACTAACGTGTCCTTAACAAACGTTAAGTTGATCTTAGTCTAAAAACTTGACTAACGTATTCTTAACAAATGTTTAAGTTAATCTTAGTCTCAAATGAGATTAGCGACCCTTAAAACCAACCCAAACCCAAATCTAAGAAAATACGGATTTGGACTAATCTACGCCCTACGGGCGACAACATAAATTAGTCTCCGTATACAATCCACGGGCAACCAAAAATAAAATAAACACACACGACACGAAGTGACCATCTGGAGAAGGAGAAAGTTGTTACCACGATGCGGTATCGTAATTAACTGTAGAGGCTTGCGCCTGTAGGGAAGAGCGTCCCCACAATCAATAACCCCTCAAACGAGGGGGAATCTGACGAAATCTGCTACAATGGCCGCATGCGTCTAAAGCTCCGATACACGGTGCCATAAATCAACTTGGCATCTTCGGAGAGGTGGACGGATAAAACTAAATAGCATCTGCCCCTAAAATACAGGCCAGACGTCCCAACGTCCCGGTCGCGTCTTTCGACGGCGAACACCAACGTCCCCCTGCTCAGTATAACAAGCGGGTTCAGTCAATACATCCATATTATTATCTTGATTAAGGTCAGACATGGTCGCTATCTGGAGAGAGAGAGAGAAGAAAACACTTTAGCGTATGCTCTTGTAAGATTAGATTGGTTATTATCTTATCTAATCAGGATGGCTTCCACTAGTTTTATCAAATCTTTCTTCAAACCCTAAAAGGTAAGACTAGCCGGGATTAATTACACCTTACAAGTTCGCCAATCTTTCAGCCAGGCCAGTGTTGGTACTTTGAGGAGGTTCCCCGTGCTTTCGCACGGACCTAATTAAAATAAACCTCGTTTTCCAAGAGGCATAACCCCATTAACACCTTTCTAGATACCTACTTGATCGGCTAATTGTGATGTGTAAAACTCTCTCATAAGTAACTCTTACTCGCAGTGGGTATCGAGATCCAACTATCTCATAGAAAGTATGTAATCTCATTGCAAATTTCAACACTTGAAATTCCTGATAATACTTTTGCCCCTAACGTGTTATGTCCTTGACGAAAGCCAACAAACCATAGTCCGCTAGTCAAGTTCAACCCATACATTTCATGATTGAATTAAACCCACCCGCACGACCCTTGACGAAAGCCAACAAAACCGTACGACTACCCTAATCCAATCGCATCATATGCAACAGATAAGCAGTAAGTAGCCACCGTACACTACGCCCTGACGAAACCTAACAAAGCCGTACGACTACCCTAATCCAATCGCATCATATGCAACAGATAAGCAGTAAGTAGCTACCGCGCAGTACGCCTTGACGAAAGCCAACAAGCATAGCACGAATACTAAATATTACTTATCTGAAATGTCGGAGGGCTACGACAGGTTTTTCAGAAAACCTTTTACGTAATGAACTTGATATCGTTGTAGAAACAAGTGATTATGAAAAGGAGTGTTTTTTAGGGTTTTACTAGTTTCGCTAAAGAGGTCACTTTCGGTGAAGGGATTTCGGCTCTTTTCTTATCGAATAAGATGCAGGATATTTCATAAATATCACTATGCAGAGCAAGAACTATAGAAGCAATAAAAAACAAAACCGAGTGAGTTGTAGCATCTGCTAGTTTCGCTAAAGAGGTCACTCCCAATGAAGGGGTCTCGGCTTTTTCCTTATCGAACAAGGTGCTGGATATTCTACAAGGAATACCGCTATGCAAAGCAAAAAATAGAGCTACCCTTTTTGTTGAAAATTTGATTCTACAACATATTTTAGCTTTATTTTTCTTTCATTAATCTCATTAATGAAGTCCCACCATTTATGGTTCCTAAGCATCACAGAAGAAACGAAAAATACAACGTACGCTTATACCATCCGCATTCACCACAGTGTCCCGTTATGCACCGTTAGGTTACTTAACTAACGGCATAGCGAGGCGGGACTAGCGCGGATGCAAAACATAAGCAACGTTTAATATATATCATATATATAATAATAAAGCATTTGTCTTGTTAGTGTATATGCCCTAGAGGCCATTACTGTATCATACTAGTTTGTATATTACTTGATGGAAGCTTGGGATATTCACCTTGTATAAACAATCTTGCTCAATATAGTAGTATGCTACTTGGTTTGTTTCTACTTCAATGTGTACTTGTGTTTATTTCAGTATATCACTTATACGCATTAGTGGAGCCCTTAGGATCTTTGCTTGATTACCAGCGTTGTGATGGCAGTCACACTAGTGGGGGCTGGGTGATCTATAAGCACATCCTTATACAGGTCCCTAGTCGCAGGACTATCGAGACAGGGCATCGATACTCCGGAGTAGACTAGCGTATGCGCTTCTCATCCCAGTGTGGGAGATGGTCTGTCCCACAGCCATCAGTACGTCGTACTGGAGATAGTATACGGGTGCTCGTTAGGTTACGAGTACACTGGACAGGACTCGTCGGGAACTGACAGGTTGGTATTATACCTATCGTCAGTTATCAGTTCCCAGGTGACATGAGTACAGCTTAGTCCGCTGACTTGACACTGCCACTTCGCCTCGAGTGTGTTCCCACTACATTTTGATCACTACCCTACCACGGCTCAAAGGAGTCATGCAAACAGGTGGTGGTTGGGTGCAGTCCCGAAGCACTTGGAGGCAGTGACGGTTAGACAGGATTCGTCTCTCCCGGTATTGGGGGTTGACATCGCGCTGTGTCTAGGAGAGCCATTACACGAGTAGTCCCTGGCCAGGGCAAGCGAGATATACTGGTAGGCTTCCAGTGTTATCTCAGGGTGTTTTGGGCTTCACTCCGACACGACTTGTACCGCTATTAGGGGACTGACGTTTACCGCCCCCTAGGCCCGCCATGCGATGTATCAGACGAACAGACCGGACTGTACGGAGAATGTCACATTCAGACTCAGTAGGAGTACAGATGGGGTTTCACCTCGTCAGCCTTCTTGTCGACATCTACCTGGGGACCGTTACGCACAGCTAGTGCCGCTTGCGGTCTGTGGTTAAACCCACTGCCAGCGTAGTGTCGAGTCTTTAGAGTCCCACACAGAGGGTATTCGCCTCTGGGCAAAACAGAGTAGAGGTCGCATAGTTTTGCGACAGGGTTCGTTCTCATTCGCGCACTTGTGCACGTTTGGAGTCCGGACGGTTATTACTGGCTGGCTCTGGTTTGAGTCAGATACCGGTATATGTTTTGGGGTTGCTTTTATCTCTCAGTATTCATGTTCCTCGGAACAAGGATGCAGGTGTGTATGCACGGTTATTTGAGGAAGAGGAAGATGGCTTTCATTAGGGTTTCGGAACGGGTGCGTATGCACAGTTGACAGTCGTCTTTTTCCAAACCCTAATGGATTTATGTTATATCAATTAATAATATGTAATAAAATGAAATTGTGTCGTGGTTGGTTTTTATGTTGACTTGTTGACCATGGTTGACTTGTTGACCATGGTTGAAGTTTTGACCATCATCATTACAAAAGAAAGATGCTCTTTGATTCTAGCAAATTCATTTAATGTTTGAAATGATAATGGTCATTCTAAAACTTTCCATCAACCTTTTCATTTTCATTATTATTATTATTTGATAATTCTTTTGCTTTATGTTATGGTTGCTAAAAGAAAATAGCTCATTATCTCATTTAGCTTCTCTCTCCTCACTTCATCTTCTTCTTCCTCTAGCAAAAGAGAACCCTTCTCATGTGTTGAGAATCCTTCTCTTTTAAAAGAAAAGCAACCCCTGGTCACTCTCTACTTATTCTAGGTTCAAGGTTTAGCAAGCCGGAAACCCTAGTTCACTCAAAGATCGAGGTAGAGCCCAAAGGTCGAATCTTCGAGGTGGATCCATCTTCGACGGAAGAAGGCGACAAGAAGAGAACCATCAACCTCTACAAGTTTTGAAGAAGAAGGAGTTCAAGTTTAGGTATAACCATCTTTCCGAGTAGCTAACTCCCTTTAGCGTATTTGCTAGTTTAGTTTAGACACGATCCCGACCTTGTTTAGTCCATGTTGCCTCTTGCGATAAAAATTTGTTTTTTATACCGTTTCCGCCTCCCCGTAAGCACCGGGGGTCGCAATATGGACTTACAGTGGTATCAGAGCCTAACTAAACTTAAACTAGCTTGGTAGTGAAGTGTAACGAAGTTCGGAACCGAAAAAAATCCAAAAACCAAACTTTGCAAAATCCTAGTTTCTGTTAAATTTTTTTCTGGTCAAAACAAGATTTGTTGTACACCTAAATTCGGCTCAGGGTTTTGTATGAACACCCATGAAAAACGACACCCTAATTCATTCAACTAGCCGCGGATCCGCGGCCTCACCTGTTCTTAGGGCCGCGGATCCGCCGCCTTTTGTCGTCTTCTGGGTATCGTTTTTCGTGCAGTGTGTATCTGTGTTGGTTTTGGGATTTTTAATATATATTATATGTGCCCAGATTTTCCAGAACAGAAATTTGCTTTTGGGGTCCTATAATTCCGTATTTTTTCCGAACTTCACTGCACTTTGACTATGATGGTTATATCTGTGATGTTTGCATGTATTGAACGTCGGCTAATCGCTATAAGTCGATTAGTCGGGGTTATACATGATCTGTGTTTGATATTGGAATGTGTATATGAATGTGTTGGACTGTCGCGGGTGAATAGCCGGGGTGGATGTGAGATGAGCTTTTGTTTTTCTTTCATTCATTGTAAATGTAAATTGATGTAATAATATTATTTGTTTGGCCGCACAACCGGGTCGGGGTTGTAGCCGTCATTGTATAATTCTTTTTACTGTTTTTGCTCCTAGGATAGACCCATGGAGGGGTGCACAAACTGCCGAGTACTTGGCGGGTAGTTTGCCGCACCCGTAGGGGTCTTGGGTGGGGTATTTGCTATTCACCGCGACCGTGTAATCCGCTTTTCGTTGCAGGCTCGAACGGATTGCGAATTGCTAGTATATCCAATGCATTCATCTGTGATCTGTAATGTCTATCATTGCTTTCTATTTAGGCGTTGCTTATGTTTTACAGCCACGCTAGCCCAGCCCCCGCTCTGTCGTTAGTTAAGTAACCTAACGAGTGATGACGGGACCCCGTGGCGAATGCGAATGGCATAAGCGTACGTCATATTTTGGTTGTTTTCTGCAATGGTAGGATTAAATGATGGGACGCATTAAAAGAACTAATGCAAGAATATCACGCATTAAAAGAACTAATGCAAGATAATAAACCAAGCTAAAGTCGTTGGAACACTTTCGAAAAACCACTCGGTTCTTTTCAAAACTAACTTTTAAATGCGGAGCTTGAGCCACTCCTTCTAAAAGCTATCTCGTTCCATCGATTATATCAAGTTCACTACGTTCACGGTTTCGCCAAAACCATCCGTAGCCCTCCGTCGTTTCATATGAATATTCAACAGTATTCAAGCTGTGTTTGTTGGCCTTAGTCAAGGCACAGTGTTTGGTAGCTGGTGGGTATTCATATGTTGCATAGATAGAATGCGTTGGTTTGGGACAGTCGTATTGCCTTGTTGGCCATAGTCAAGGGTATATACGGGTGGGTTCAAATTAACCTGGATAACGACGAGAAGAACTTGACATGTGACTTATGATTTGTTAGCCTTAGTCAAGGTCATAAGAGCATGGGGCAAAAATCCACATCGGGAGTTTCATAAGTACTGAAACTTGCTAGATTTGCATACCAATTGGAGTGTGATGATTATGGTAGGATTCCTTCATTTTCGTCACGCGATGATATTTGGATCCCGATCCTACTGTGAGTATATGCTACTCCTCGGGAAATTTCTCACTAAACGATCAATGCTATAAACCTAGTAGGTGCCTAGAAAGGTGTTAGCGGGGCTACGCCCCCAGGGAAAAGAGGTTATTTAATTAAGGAACTTCGCGAAAGCGTTGGAAAACCTCCCTCGAAGTACCAACACTGGCCTGGCTGAACGGTTAAGCAAGTATTGTACGGTGGGATTGATCCCGACTAATTCTTCCTTTATGGTTTGAGGAGGGATTCGAGAGACAGTGGGAGCCATCCTGTTTAGACAAATTAAAAACCATTCTAAACTTGCAAGAGCATCGTGCTAAAGTGTTTCTTCTCTCCCCCCTGCAGCGACCAAATCGAAATGACTGGACTTAAGTTACTTCTAGATAAAAACATACTGACAGGGCCAAACTACAAAGATTGGCTAAGGAATGTCAAAATGGAAATCACTTACGACAAGCTGGGGTATCTTCTTACCACCAAAGCTCCCCCCGTCCCAGGTCCCACCTCCAGCGTCGCGGATAAGGAAATCCGTAAGACTTGGGAGATTGATTGCGCGAAGGCCAAGTGCCTCGTGCTTGCCTCTATGGACAACGATCACCAGAGGAGGCACAAGAATATGGACTTGGAATCCATATTTCTTCATACAAAAGAACTGTATGGAGAGCAGTCTCGTATCGCAAGATACGAAGTGTCGAAGAAGTTATTTTCGGCAAAGTTGGCCGTCGGATCATCGGTAGCGGACCACGTGCTTAAGATGATTGGCTACATTGAGGAGCTCGCAGAACTTAGGACCACGTTGGAAAGTGAACTCTATACAGATTTAGTTCTACAGTCCCTTCCTTCCACTTACGCCCAGTTCATACTGAATTTCAACTTGCAAGAAAAGGAAGTTGAACTTTCAGAACTCCTCAACATGCTGAGGAGTGCAGAGGGCACCCTACAGAAAGGTAGGGAAACATCCACTTTGTTTGTAGGAGGATCTTCTTCTTCTAGGTCCAAGGCGAAAGCCAAGGGAAAGAAGAGGAAAGCCCCCGCCAAACCAAGGGGCGGTGTTAGTAAAGTGGATACGAAGGGAAAAGCAAAGACAACAAAGATAGCGGGGAAGCTTGTGGGTAAAGAGGAATGCTTCTATTGTCACAAGAGTGGACACTGGAAGAAAGATTGCAGGGCTTGGAAAGCCAGGACACAGGAACTGAAGCAGGTTGTGGCTTCAGCTTCAGGTGTGTATGTTATCGAAAACTGTCTTTCTATAAACTCTACTTCCTGGGTATTGGATACCGGATCAGGATCTCATATCTGTAATTCTTTGCAGGCGTTGAGAAACCGTAGGTTTTTGAAGGCAGGTGACATGACCCTCAGAGTTGCGAACGGAGCTAGCATGGATACTAAAGTCGTGGGGGACTATCACCTGGGAATGTCAGATGGGCATGTTTTGGTTTTGCGTAATTGCTTTTTTGTACCCAACGCAACTTGTAATATCATTTCTGTATCTTTGGTTTCTAAAGAAGGTTATGAATTTGCGTTTGTAAGTAATGTTGTGAACATTCACCTTAATCAAGTTCTGATTGGGTCAGGTACACTGAGCAATGGTATATACGTATTAAACCAACCACAGATTTTCAATATCCAGAATACACACAAAAGAAAGTCTCCAGATATCAATCAGGCTTTCTTATGGCATTGTAGACTGGGTCATATCAATGAGACACGGTTAACTAAGTTATATAAAGAAGGATACTTGGATCCGTTCGAGTATCAGTCTTATGCCACTTGTGAATCTTGTCTCATGGGAAAGATGACAAAGACTCCGTTCACTGGACACGGAGAAAGAGCGAGCGAGCTCTTGGGACTCATACACAGCGATGTGTGTGGTCCAATGTCTACACATGCGCGAAGCGGTTATTCATACTTCATTACTTTCACAGACGATTTCTCTAGGTATGGACATGTCTTCTTAATGAAGCACAAATCCGAGGCCTTTGAGAAATTTCGGGATTACAAGAATGAAGTTGAAAAACAAACAGGCAAAAGTATTAAGATTCTAAGATCGGATCGAGGTGGTGAATACTTGAGTGCCGAGTTCCTGGACTATTTAAAAGAGAATGGGATTCTCTCTCAGCGTACTCCTCCATACACTCCGCAACATAACGGTGTATCGGAAAGGAGGAATCGAACCCTATTGGATATGGTTCGTTCCATGATGAGTAAGGCTGAGTTACCGCGATCTTTCTGGGGATATGCACTAGAAACAGCTGCACATCTCTTGAACCAAGTTCCTACTAAGACTGTGCCTACCACACCATATCAGATGTGGAGTGGGAAGAAACCCTGTCTTAAATCCTTTAAGACATGGGGATGTCCGGCTTTTGTAAAAAAGCAGCATGCGAACAAGCTCGAGGCACGCTCAGTACAGTGCAAGTTTGTGGGATACCCAAAGAACTCCAAGGGGTATCTTTTCTATTACGCAGAGGAGCAAAAAGTCCTTGTTTCTCGTCATGCCCACTTCTTGGAAATTGAGTTTTTGGAAAATCAGATAAGTGGGAGCGCAATAGAACTGGAAGAAATTCCAGAACCTCAGACTATTACTGAAAGCTTAGTGGAACCAGAGGGTTCAAAAGAACAGGACATTCCTGCGCCGCTCCGCAGGAGTAGTAGGCAGTCTCATCCGCCCGAGAGATACTACGGTTTTCTCATAGACGGGGATAGAGAGGATTGCATCATAGATTATGATGAGCCTACTAGCTTCCAGCAGGCCGTTCAGAGTGTTGACTCGGTAAAATGGTTGGATGCAATGCGGACCGAAATAGAGTCCATGTACACCAACAAAGTATGGACGTTGGACATTGCTCCAGACGGGGTAAAACCCGTAGGATGCAAGTGGATCTTCAAAAGGAAGATTGGTGTAGATGGACAGGTTGAGACCTATAAAGCTAGACTTGTAGCAAAGGGTTTCCGTCAAAGACCTGGCTTGGACTATGACGAAACCTTTTCTCCAGTGGCTATGATGAAATCCATTCGGATCCTTCTTGCCATTGCTGCCTTCCACGATTATGAGATTTGGCAGATGGACGTAAAAACCGCTTTTCTAAATGGAAATTTAGAGGAGTGTGTCTATATGGATCAGCCAGAGGGTTTCATTAAGAGTGGGAGCAGCGGAAAGGTGTGCAAGTTGCTTAAGTCCATCTATGGACTAAAGCAGGCATCGCGGAGTTGGAACATCTGTTTTGATGAGACGGTCAAGGAATTTGACTTTATCAAAAATCCAGATGAACCATGCATCTATAGTAGATTTGTAGCGAGAACTGTAGTATTCCTCGTTTTATACGTGGATGACATTCTCTTAATAGGAAATGACATTCCTATGCTACAATCTGTCAAGGGGTTCTTGTCACACAGGTTCTCCATGAAAGACCTGGGTGATGCCTCATACATCCTGGGGATCCGGATCCATCGTGATAGATCCAAGAGGATATTAGGACTTTCACAGTCCAGGTACATCGACACTATACTGAAAAGATTCAGTATGGAAGATTCCAAGCGCGGTAACCTACCGGCTTGTCACGGGATCACCCTCTCTAAAGAGATGTCTCCCAAGACTGATTTGGAGAGGGATCGCATGTCTATTATACCCCACGCTTCTGCGGTAGGCTCTATAATGTATGCGATATTGTGTACCAGACCGGATGTAGCTTATGCACTGAGTGTGGTAAGCCGGTATCAGTCAAACCCTGGGGAGAAACACTGGATAGCGGTAAAGAACATTCTCAAGTACCTGAGAAGGACTAAGGAGATGTTCTTGGTGTATGGCGGAAAAGACCTCCAGATTGAGGCCTTTGCTGACTCCAGCTTCCAGAGTGACAAGGATGATTCCAAGTCCATGTCGGGTTTTGTCTTTACCCTCGATGGAGGGGCGGTGTGTTGGAAGAGCTCCAAACAGGAAACCGTTACAGACTCGACTATGGAAGCGGAATACATCGCTGCATCTGATGCCGCAAAAGAAGCTGTCTGGATGAGGAAGTTCTTGAAAGAACTTCAGGTGGTTCCGTCCATTGTTGACCCAATACCTCTGTATTGCGACAACAACGGGGCTATAGCTTTAGCGAAGGAACCCAGGTCCCATCAGAGATCCAGGCACATCTTGAGGCGGTATCACCTGATCAGGGAGATCGTGGATCGCAAGGAGATCGAGGTTCGGAGGGTTGCTTCAGAAGAGAACACTGCAGATCCATTCACCAAGGCCCTACCCCAGACTCAGTTCGAGCGGCTGATCGAGATGATAGGTCTTCGATACGCCAGTACATGGCCTTAGTGCAAGTGGGAGATTGTTAGTGTATATGCCCTAGAGGCCATTACTGTATCATACTAGTTTGTATATTACTTGATGGAAGCTTGGGATATTCACCTTGTATAAACAATCTTGCTCAATATAGTAGTATGCTACTTGGTTTGTTTCTACTTCAATGTGTACTTGTGTTTATTTCAGTATATCACTTATACGCATTAGTGGAGCCCTTAGGATCTTTGCTTGATTACCAGCGTTGTGATGGCAGTCACACTAGTGGGGGCTGGGTGATCTATAAGCACATCCTTATACAGGTCCCTAGTCGCAGGACTATCGAGACAGGGCATCGATACTCCGGAGTAGACTAGCGTATGCGCTTCTCATCCCAGTGTGGGAGATGGTCTGTCCCACAGCCATCAGTACGTCGTACTGGAGATAGTATACGGGTGCTCGTTAGGTTACGAGTACACTGGACAGGACTCGTCGGGAACTGACAGGTTGGTATTATACCTATCGTCAGTTATCAGTTCCCAGGTGACATGAGTACAGCTTAGTCCGCTGACTTGACACTGCCACTTCGCCTCGAGTGTGTTCCCACTACACTTTGATCACTACCCTACCACGGCTCAAAGGAGTCGTGCAAACAGGTGGTGGTTGGGTGCAGTCCCGAAGCACTTGGAGGCAGTGACGGTTAGACAGGATTCGTCTCTCCCGGTATTGGGGGTTGACATCGCGCTGTGTCTAGGAGAGCCATTACACGAGTAGTCCCTGGCCAGGGCAAGCGAGATATACTGGTAGGCTTCCAGTGTTATCTCAGGGTGTTTTGGGCTTCACTCCGACACGACTTGTACCGCTATTAGGGGACTGACGTTTACCGCCCCCTAGGCCCGCCATGCGATGTATCAGACGAACAGACCGGACTGTACGGAGAATGTCACATTCAGACTCAGTAGGAGTACAGATGGGGTTTCACCTCGTCAGCCTTCTTGTCGACATCTACCTGGGGACCGTTACGCACAGCTAGTGCCGCTTGCGGTCTGTGGTTAAACCCACTGCCAGCGTAGTGTCGAGTCTTTAGAGTCCCACACAGAGGGTATTCGCCTCTGGGCAAAACAGAGTAGAGGTCGCATGGTTTTGCGACAGGGTTCGTTCTCATTCGCGCACTTGTGCACGTTTGGAGTCCGGACGGTTATTACTGGCTGGCTCTGGTTTGAGTCAGATACCGGTATATGTTTTGGGGTTGCTTTTATCTCTCAGTATTCATGTTCCTCGGAACAAGGATGCAGGTGTGTATGCACGGTTATTTGAGGAAGAGGAAGAGGGCTTTCATTAGGGTTTCGGAACGGGTGCGTATGCACAGTTGACAGTCGTCTTTTTCCAAACCCTAATGGATTTATGTTATATCAATTAATAATATATAATAAAATGAAATTGTGTCATGGTTGGTTTTTATGTTGACTTGTTGACCATGGTTGACTTGTTGACCATGGTTGAAGTTTTGACCATCATCATTACAAAAGAAAGATGCTCTTTGATTCTAGCAAATTCATTTAATGTTTGAAATGATAATGGTCATTCTAAAACTTTCCATCAACCTTTTCATTTTCATTATTATTATTATTTGATAATTCTTTTGCTTTATGTTATGGTTGCTAAAAGAAAATAGCTCATTATCTCATTTAACTTCTCTCTCCTCACTTCATCTTCTTCTTCCTCTAGCAAAAGAGAACCCTTCTCATGTGTTGAGAATCCTTCTCTTTTAAAAGAAAAGCAACCCCTAGTCACTCTCTACTCATTCTAGGTTCAAGGTTTAGCAAGCCGGAAACCCTAGTTCACTCAAAGATCGAGGTAGAGCCCAAAGGTCGAACCTTCGAGGTGGATCCATCTTCGACGGAAGAAGGCGACAAGAAGAGAACCATCAACCTCTACAAGTTTTGAAGAAGAAGGAGTTCAAGTTTAGGTATAACCATCTTTCCGAGTAGCTAACTCCCTTTAGCGTATTTGCTAGTTTAGTTTAGACACGATCCCGACCTTGTTTAGTCCATGTTGCCTCTTGCGATAAAAATTTGTTTTTTATACCGTTTCCGCCTCTCCGTAAGCACCGGGGGTCGCAATATGGACTTACATGTCTCACACATATAAAGTGATCACATCACAAAATATCAGCAGCAGAAGATAACATATGAAATATTGGGTATATTAGGAGGTCCGTGTTTTATTTTGAGCCTGTATAAAACACGGATTTCACGGTCGCGATGAATAGCCAAATCCACATCTCTAGACCCCTACGAGAGCGACAAGAAACCCCACCAATTCTAGAGTTAGGAGTCCCGGACTCGACTCCTCGAGTTGGTCTCCCACTGGACTCTAGAACCCGGTTACTTGTTCTCCCCACCTTGGGTCTATCCTAATACGGAAAAGTAAATAATATACAACAATGGTGACATCATCCTCAACCCGTAAGTGCCCCAATAAAAGAATATTATATACAATGAATTTTACATGAATGAAAATAAAAACTCTCATCTCACATAAAACCCCCGGCTATTCAAAAGCGACGATCCAATTTAACATATCACAGCAACACATAACATCACATGCCATCAACATAAGTAAATATGCGTATCCCAATTGTCGTTGACATATAGCAACGAAAATGGTGATACACCACATATTACACTTACGGTCGCAGAAAAGAAAATGTCAAACTACAACATTTCGAATCCACAATCACCTTAGACATCATAAACCCGAAATATCACATATCTCGGATTTCATGCCTAATTATATGAATTCCACATATTGTATCATTTTCCAGAAAAAGGTAGACAACGTTAAATGTTCCGATTGAATCAACAAACACCCAAAATTTCCCAAAAGCTCAACACTTGAGCGTAGTTTAAAAATACTCAGTACATGCCACAATACCAATGAACCAGCCGTAGAAGAGTCAACCAATGCCTCACCTGTGGCATCGCAGAACTACCGCAAACCCTAGGGTTTGGCGGCGGTTTTTACGGTCACAGAATCGAGTTAGGGTTTCGTTCTTCTAGAGGGTCTACCGCATTACTTGCATGATTTTAGAATGTTCTTTAACTTGAAAAAAAATCCAACTCTTGGAAAATTTCCACCAAGGGTTAAAGTGGGTATTTAATATCCAATCGACCTTTTTAACATCGTCTAAATAACCCGAAACAAAACTAGAATTATGAATACAAAACACTCCGAATAGCAAATGCAGAAAGATAACATCACATGCAAATTTAGCAAAAACTAGCAACACCTGAAATACCAAACCCCAGAGACTGGAACACGGTAGAAATTTCAACCCAAAACCCCTCATTTTGGCCGAGCAGGCCGGTTCTAAGAGCATTGTGGCCGGCCAAATTTCGGCGAGGGGGGCTGAAATTTTCATTGTGTTCATGTCGCATCTCATACAACATTCTGCAATTGTTTAAAAAAAATTTTGACTCCTTAAAAAATTCGACAGAAACTAGGGTTTTAAATCGGGTGTTTCGGAATTGTTTTGGTTTCGTAATCCTATACAATCCGTCTGATTCTCTAGCTAGGCTCTGATACCACTATAGGGTTCCAAAGCATGACAACAAGGTTTTGGGTGGTATCGTCCATGCCAAATTAAAAATTTGCCATGCTTAAAAGAACCCTAACCTAGATATTTTACTAAAGAATCATACGGAAATATAAAGCAAATAACTTTACAACTAAGTGATTAGGGATTACAACTTTTGTAGTCCTCTCGTTCATTTCTATAGCTCCAAGTTGTGGTCCCTTCGCTGCAATCATCGAGCTCCCGGACTCTTGAGAGGCTCCACACGGTGTATGATGCACGCTTGCTTGAAGTCTTCAAAATCCAAGATGATCTACTTCGAGAATACACGAACTCAAGTTACGACTTCACTAATATGGAATTAGTGAAGCTAACAACCTAATCTAAATGGTTAGTATAGAAGAGGATGATGAAGTAAGAATTTTGCTCACTTTAGTATTTAATTTCTCACAATATTTCTTCTTTTTGTCAAGAGCTAGAGAGCAAGAATAAGATGAATGAAGAAGATGAAGTGAATGAGATGAGGTTAGAAATGCAACCTTGGGTTATTTTACGTCATGGCTAACCCATGTAAAGAATAAACCATGAGCTAGGGTTAAAAGTTAGGTTAAGAAATATCTTAAGTAAAAACAAAAGAGGTGGACTTTAGTCAATATTCTACTAGCTTCCATAAAGCTCAACCATGACTAATTTCATATCATTTGTGAATTACTTAAAAAGATAAATAAAACCATAACATAAACCTTAGCATGGTATAAGTCTCATACATACATGTTGCATGTGTAACCTAGCATGACACATTAATATATATCACATATATATTTATGTGTGCTAAAGAAAATAATACAATAAACATATATCACATATATGTTAAATGTATTCAAAAGTGAGAAAAAGAAATACTTAAATGAGCATATATTAGTTAATGTAATTTAATATATCAAATATATAATTATATATTAAATTATTAAATCAACACTTGATTTAATAATCCGGCTATATCACATACAACCGACTAATATAATATGTATCATTTTATCGAATCGACACTTAATCCGATAACCCGGCTATATCACATATACCCGGCCGATATCACATATCGCAAGAATAGAATACGGTATCACATATGCGTATCAATCTCGGTCCCGCACATATCTCATATGTGCTCCTACTCCATTTCGCCTGAGCCAGGAAACCTCTGTGTAGGACTCTAAAGACTCGTCAATACGCCGGCATAGCTGATGATCATATCTTACACCCACAAGCCTCAAGCGTTCAGCTAAACGTAATGACCACCCGGGTATTGAGCGATCAAAATATCAACAACCAAGCCTGCTCACACTCCTGTGAATTCAATCAGTAACACTACCGTACAGTCCAGTCTCTTCGTCTGATATGTCGCATATCCAGTCTAGGGGTGGTAAACGTCAGACCCCAGTAACCAATAAGTCATGTCGATGTGAGGCTCATAACGGGTCGAGAAACTACTGATAACACTTACCAGTAGATCTCCATATCAGCCCTGGCCAGGGACTTGCAGTTATAGCCAATCGAGCACAGCGCAACATCAGCCCCCAATACCGGGAGAGACGAAACCCCTCCTATCGCTCATTGCCTCTATGTGATTCGGGACTGCATCCAAAAGCCACCGTTTTGCACGTTCTCATGAATGTAGTAAGGTGGAAATCAAAGTAAAGTGGGAATCACACAAGACTCTATGACGATCTCGGGTCTACAGACTAAGTTGTACCAGTGTCACTAGAGAACTGCTATCTGACGATAGGTATAATACCAACTAGGAGTTCTCGGCGAGTCCGTTCAGTGTACCCAGTCTCCACTGAGCACCCGTATACCATCTTTGTTGTCAAACACCAATGGATGTGGGATCATCCATCGCCCATCATATGGGTCAAGATGCGTATACGCTAGTCTACTCTGAAGTATCGATACCCTGTCTCGATACACTCTCGACTAGGAACAATTATAGGATGTACTTATGGACTATCCTGGCCCCCACTAGTATGATCTCCATCATAGTTCTAGTAGTCAAGTACACATCCTTAGGGCTTTATCAACATGTGAGAGCAAGATAGTAACACAATACAAGTCAACATGTTAAGACAAAGAGCAACCAGATAGCATACTATTATATCGAGTAAGAAAATCCCCTCTATATATATCCAAGTATCCACTATAACATACATCATATGTACAACAATGGCCTCTGGGGCATATACATAACTAACAAAACTTGTATAGAATTGTATGGTATTTTCATGTAAAGTGATTCTTTTGATTTAGAAAAGTTGGATTATTTATATTATATCAGAAATTAGATATTTTGATGATACTTAAATATATATATATATATATAAAATAATTTTAATATTTTATTTTTCTAGAAATCTCATTTTCTTAAGATATTTGTATTTTTAAATCTTTCGAGACCGTATGCTCCTTGCGGAGGTCTGCATCTCGCACTACTAAACCCGAGGATGTGCGATAATCCAGACCATCCCGAACGGGTTCCCCAAATGGGTTGTAGCGGCGCTTTGCAAAGATTTGTTTAAAATACATAATCTTGTAGAAAACGGTTTTTATAAGTTTGAGGTAGTTTTGTGTAAAATCGTATTTTCCCAATTCTATATTTCCCAATATCATCGTTCTATATTACATATGAGTGTTGTGAAGAGGTAGGTCATTACCTCGTGAACTATCTAAAAGTATAGCAAGGGTAATGATGTTTTTATGTTGAAACTAAACTACATGGTATTTTTCTGAAAAAGTGCGATAAAAATTACAGTTTAAATTCTTTTGCTATGAAACTTGTTCAATATATTTTGTTAATCTTTAATGGTCATGATATGCAAGTTTGGTATTGTTATATTTAAGAAAATTGAAAATTTTAAAGAAAACCGAATCGGAAGTCGGATTAACTCTGCTTCCGTCGGATTTTAGAAATACGAGTTTTCAAAATAGAGAAGAGAAGAGGGAGGAGAGACTTACGGGTTTTTTGATTAGAGAAGAGGAAAAAAGAGAGGTACGAGGTGCCGGTGCGTCGTTTCGTCGCTGGGAGCTTCTAGGATCGTCGTCGGAAGTTCACCGGAGCTTCGCCCTTCGCTAACTCCACTTGTACACAAAAGTTCTAAAGAATTTTCTTGAGAGTTTGGACAGAGTTTGTGAGTGAGGGGTGTGAATTGAAGTGGTATTTATAGAAAAAAATTAAGGTTAGGGTTTGATGAAAAAATTGCATTTAAATTGCATTAAAATGGAGATTAAAGGGATTTTATGGTTGTTCCCCTCTGAAAGACGGCCAAGACTGAAAGACGTCTTGCCTGAGGTTCGGGGCAGATGCTATTTGGTTTTATCCATCCACCTCTCCGAAGATGCCAAGTTGATTTATGGCACCGTGTATCGGAGGTTTAGACGGATGCGGCCGATGCAGCAGACTTCATCAGATTCCCCCTCGTCTGAGGGGGTTTTAATTGTGGGGACGCTCTTCCCTGTAGACGCAAGCCCCTGCAGTTAATTACGCTACCGCTTCGCGGTAACAACTTTCTCCTTCTCCAGAATTTCACTTCGTGTCGTGGGTGTTTGTTTTGTTTGTGGTTGCCGGTGGATTGTATACGGAGACTAATTTATGTCGTCGCCCGTAGGACGTGGATTAGTCCAAATCCGTATTTACTTAGATTTGGGTTTTGTTCCCCTCCGAACGGCGGCGCACAGGACCGCGATGTCCTGGCGCTGAGATTCGGGGCAGATGCTATTTGGTTTTATCCGTCCACCTCTCCGAAGATGCCAAGTTGATTTATGGCACTGTGCATCGGAGGTTTAGACGGATGCGGGCGATGTAGCAGACTTCGTCAGATTCCCCCTCAGGATGAGGGGTTTTTGATTATGGGGACGCTCTTCCCTGCAGGCGCAAGCCCCTGCAGTTAATTACGCTACCGGATCGCGGTAACAACTTTCTCCTTCTCCAGAAGTTCACTTCGTGTCGTGTGTGTTCATTTTGTTTGTGGTTGCCCGTGGATTGTATACGGAGACTGAGTAATGTCGTCGCCCGTAGGACGTGGATTAGTCCAAATCCGTATTTACTTAGATTTGGGTTTGGTGTTTTTAGTTTAAGGATACATTAGTCGCGTTGCGACTAAGATCAACTTAAACATTCGTCAAGGATACGTTAGTCCTGTTTTGGGCTAAGATCAACCTGACGTGGTGATTCATTTAATTTATGGCCATCGGGACTCATCACCTCTCTAACATCGTTGAAGGATTACAACGATAGGTGTCAGAGGAGCTCAGAGATGTACCCTTGAACCAAAGCTGATTGAGGGTTTTATAGTCCATTTAAGTGTTTAAGGATACGTTAGCCGTGTTTGGGGCTAAGATCAACTTAAACGGGATCGTTTAGATCCGGCAAAAGAGCAATTGGCTCTATTGTTCCAGTTTAGGGACGTAGTGGTCCATTATTAGTTTAGGGACGTCTCGGTCCGATACCAGTTTAAGGACGTAGTGGTCCATTATTAGTTTAGGGACGTTTCGGTCCGATGCCAGTTTAGGGACGTAGTGGTCCATTATTAGTTTAAGGACATTTCGGTCCATCGCCAGTTTAGGGACGTTTCGGTCCGATATTAGTTTAGGGACGTTTCGGTCCGATATTAGTTTAGGGACGTTTCGGTCCACGAGTTTAAGGACCCTGCAGTCCATTTGGATGTGTGGTCGTTGGGACCCGTCACCTCTTTGACGTCGTTGAGGAATTACAACGAGGGATGTCAAAGGAGTTCGGAAATGTACCCTCGAACCGGTCGTGAATTGATTTAGGAGAGCAGCTGTGCTCAGTCAATTTAATTTAAGGACTTATGGCCACGATTGGGCTAAGTCTAGTTGAAAATTTCCAACATTTTATTTGCTTTTGCATTGCATTTCTTTTTATTTTTATTTGGGCGTTGCCCAGAAAGGATGCAAAGCATCAATTTGTTTTGGGCTCTGCCCCTTTTTATTGTATTGCAATTTAATTTGGCCTACTAGGCCCCTCTGATTTGGGCCTGGCCCTTCAGTAAAATGCATTGCATTTGTCAGGCGCTTTGCGCCAATCACTGAGCGCAAGCGCTTGTGGTGAGGACACATGTCGTGCTCTGGTGAGCGCAGGCGCAACAGCGCAGTGCGCTGCGCTAGTGCGCTGTACTGTTGCGCTGCTGACACGTGGCACGCTCTGGTGAGTTGCGCCCGTTCCAGAGAGCTAAGCTCTATTTCAAGGCGCGTAGCGCAAGTTGTTCTGCAGCTGACACGTGGCGCGCTCTGGTGAGTTGCGCCAGTTCCAGAGAGCAAAGCTCTATTTCAAGGCGCGTAGCACAAGTTGTTCTGCAGCTGACACGTGGCGCGCTCTGGTGAGTTGCGCCAGTTCCAGAGAGCAAAGCTCTATTTCAAGGCGCGTAGCGCAAGTTGTTCTGCAGCTGACACGTGGCGCGCTCTGGTGAGTTGCGCCAGTTCCAGAGAGCAAAGCTCTATTTCAAGGCGCGTAGCGCAAGTTGTTCTGCAGCTGACACGTGGCGCGCTCTGGTGAGGTGCGCCAGTTCCAGAGAGCAAAGCTCTATTTCAAGACGCGTAGCGCAAGTTGTTCTGCAGCTAACACGTGGCGTTCTCTCAGGAGCGCAACAGCGCAGTTTGGAAGTGCAAAGCACTAAGAATCTTTTTAGATTCCAGGACAGAAGTGCAAAGCACTATTTGTTTTCTTTGATCTAATTAGGATCAAAGAAAAATGAGTTTTTCTCTTTATTTCAAGAACCAGAGGTTCATAAAAGTGCAAAGCACTATTTTTTTATTTTATTTTTTTTTTTGTTTTAAAGAACCAGTGGTTCATACGAGTGCAAAGCACTATTTTTATTTATTTTTCTTTTCTTCTTTGTTTTAAAGAACCAGTGGTTCATACGAGTGCAAAGCACTATTTATTATATGAAGATCATTGATCAATGATTTATCAAAAGAGATTTCTTTTCTCTCGTGAAGGTTTTTACCTTCTTCTTGAAATTTTTCTCAGAGTTCTCTCTGTTTGAAGCTCTTGAATTTTTTTTTCTTCAAGAAATGTTGATGCCTTCTCTTCTCTTCTCTTCTTGGCTCCTATTTATAGGAGAAGGAAAAGAATCAATTTGTTTAGCAAATCTCTCATTGAAAGATTTGATTTGATCGTTGAGAGATTTGATTTATATTTATCATTAATCTGGGCCTTTAGATCATTCAGTGAATTTTATTCACCGTGGATTTTAAATCCAAAAGATATTCTATTTGTTATTCTGGTGAGATTTTCAGGGAAATCTTTCCTTGTCCAAGATTTTTCCATAAATTGATGATTTTTAATCATCTTTGGATCTTTAATCCAACGGTTCCCATAATCCTTTTCCATTTGGAAAGATTTAGAAGCTTTTAGAATTTTAATTCTATTTCGAAAGATTTTTAGAGAAATTTAGAATTTTAATTCTACTAATCTGTAAGGCTTTCAAAGCCTGTCACGTGCTGGCACGTGATCCTTGGTCACGTGTGAGCACGTAACCCCGAAATTGGTTCCTTTAACAGTCGCTTATTCATATTGTTGTTTTAACCATCACGTGTCAACACGTGACCATTGGTCACGTGTGAGCACGTGATATTTCATTGAGATAACTTCTGATTTTTAATCAGGGAACAGATTTTAGAATTTAATTCTATTCATCATTTTAGAGGCCTTAAGAGCCCATCACGTGTCTGCACGTGGCCCATGGTCACGTGTGAGCACGTGATGCCCCATTGGGGTCTTTTCTAAGTTTTTATTATATCTTCTAACTCCTCCAGCGGATTCTTAAAAGCCCATCACGTGTGAACACATAATGCCTCATAACTTTTGATCCCGGATGAATTATGAAGCCCATAATATATCAAATCGAAGGGTTTTTCGAGACGCTTTCAATACAATCAGAATTTATCCGTTTCTCCTTCGGGAGTTTATCAAAAAACAGCCCGGAAGATACTGGTTCGTATTTCCTTAAGCTTATCGCTGCCATTTGATACCTTGGACTCTTTTACGCAGAAATTTTTGGCGGGAACAAATGCCCCCCACTACTTTGCCCACGTAAGTATGTACGTGGGTGAAGTAGTGCAGAGTTATGCAGAGTTATGCATGGCGTATGACCAGTTTTGGGTTGATGTATTACTTTCAGAATCTTGATCTGAGAAGATAACGAGCGGACACAAGCGTCGTCATTTATCATTGACTCAAATCTCAACTCTTAAGGGATATAGTTCCAACCCTTAACTCCATGAGCCGCATCCTTCTATTTCTTTTTTTGTCTCACCCTGGCGTGGAGTAGTTCATACGCTTATGAGTAAGTTCTCCATTTCAGTGGCATGTAGCTTTGGCAAGTGTGGCCCATAGATGGTCGGCCCATCTTGACTTTTTTGCAGGGCAGTGATGGCTTAGGAGACAGGGGTAGGATCTGCCACCTAAGGCTTTTCAAATTTACGAGCCGTGAGGGTCTCATAAAGACTTTTCTCCCTACGAGTCGTGAGGATCTCGTAGGTGTATTTTCTTCTTGGGAATCGTGAGGATTCCTAAGTGTGTTTTCTCTTATAAGTCGTAAGGATCCTATAAGAGAGTTTTCCCTCTTACGAGGCGAGAGGACCCGTAAGCGTTTTTTCCCTCCTTATCGAGATTCGACTTTGGAGAGTGTGACCCGTGGATAGTATGCAAGAGACCGTTTTGGGCCGACTTGCAGGGTCCCAGTGCTTAGGAAACAGGTTTTTTAATCCCTACTGCCTAAGGCTTTATCTCACGAGTCGAGACGAATCGAGAAAATCTCGCAAAGACATCAATTTCCTCACGAGTCGAAACGGATCGAGCAGATCTCGCAAGAACATCTTAACGTCGCATTTAACCTCTGCTCTTTACGACAGAAGCCCGTTAAGGTTGGTGGTACTTAGGGTTTTGGCCATCGTACCGTCGCATAAGCTGATATAGTCCTCGATAGGCAATCGTGCTGTTCGAGTAGCCCTGCGACTGCCGTGTCTCTGATCCCTTCGGGGGCTGGACAAGACGTCTTCAAGCAATCCTCCTTGGCAGTTTGACCGTCAGAAGAGCAAGCGCTAGGAATTTGCCATGCCGCTTTTTACTTGAGGTTAGGCTCATTTTGGAGAGCCCCGATGAGTCATAACCACTCCGCGCTGGTGTGAGGATGATCTCCGATAGTCTTTCGGGCTTTATATGAGTTGCCGTTAAGACCCTGAAGCTAGGAATTTGGCCTTTGCTTCGTTTGCTGGCATTGCGTCTGCTGTATCGAGACGAATGTTGCGGTGGGAACTAGGGATTTTGCCGTGGCTCCGTTTGTTTGATGACGTTACGTCTGCTGTGTCGAGACGAACGTTGGGGTGACATCTCGTCTGCTGTATCGAGACGGACGTCGAAGTGGTGACCACTCCACACTGGTGCGAGATGATCTCCGATTGTCTTTCCGGTTTTATATGACTTGCCGTTAAGACCCTGAAGCTAGGAATTTAGGCTTCGCTTCGTTTGCTGGCATTGCGTCCCCTGTATCGAGACGAAGGTCGTGGTTGTCTCTAGGTTACTTGGTGAACCGCCGAGGTTTGGAACTAGGGATTTTGCCGTGGCTCCATTCGTTTGATGACGTTGCGTCTGCTGTGTCGAGACGAGCGTTGGGGTAACACCTCGTCTGCTGTATCGAGACGGACGTCGAGGTTTGGAACTAGGAATTTTGCCGTGGCTCCATTCGTTTGATGACGTTGCGTCTGCTGTGTCGAGACGAACGTTGGGGTGACATCTCGTCTGCTGTATTGAGACGGACGTCGAGGTGGTGACCATTCTGTGCTGGTGCGAGATGATCTCCAATTGTCTTTCCGGTTTTATGTGAGTTACCGTAAAGACGTTGAAGCTAGGAATGTAGCCTTCGCTTCGTTTGCTTTGTCATGTCTGGATCCCTGCTGGAGGAAGAACGCTGTTGTTGACATTGCGTCTGCTGTAACGAGACGAATGCTAAGGTGGAGTTGGGATTTTGCCATCGCTCCGCTTTGTTTCGACCGTGAGGTCTTTTGTTGACGTTGCATCTGCCTCCAGCTGGACTGCGGAGGAACGCTGTTGTTGACATTGCGTCTACTGTATCGAGACGAATGCTGAAGTGAAGCTGGGATTTTGCCATCGCCCCGCTTGATGGTGTAATATCTGTGTCCTGCTGGAATGAGGAGGCACACCGTTGGTGATCTCTAAGTTGTCGATGTTGACGTCGAGACCCTGAAGCTCGAGATCTTCGTTTGCTTCATTTGTTGACATCGTGTCTGTAATATTGCGACAAATGTCGAGATGGTCTCTAGGTTGTCTATGAACCGTCGAGATTTGGCTTCGCTTTCTGATGGAGCCAGTTGGGAAGGCATGGTTCCCTCTTTATCTGTGCCCCTGAATTGTATACAGGGATCGATGCGATTTCACCTGTAGGGCAAAAAGTTTCATTCTTTCATTTTTTTTTATTCTTTCCGCGATGCTCTATCATTTCAGCTTTTATATCGCGAAGGTCACGATTGCCCGATCATTTCGGCTATTTTTCGCGGTGCCCAATCATTTCGGCTATTTTTTCTTTTTACTCGCTGCTTTTTATTGCGAGTTGCCTAATCATTTTGGCTATTTATTTTATTTTTACTCGTTGTTTTTTATTGCGAGTTGCCCAATCATTTCGGCTATTTTTCATGTATACATTTTTACTTGCTGATTTTGCTGCAAGTTGCCCCATCATTTCGGCTATTTCATATGCATTTTTTTAGGGGGTTCGCTGATTTTTTCTCGCGAGTAGGGGATTTGGGATCTGATACCAATCTTGGCATCAGCATCGCTGCGACTGGAATACTGCCAGGAGCGAATCATCATTTGCCGTGAAAGGACTTGGAATTTGATACTGGTTTAGGCACCAGCATCGCTGCGACTGGAATATTGCCAGGAGCGAATCATCATTTGCCTCTGTCGATGTTCAACAAAGGTGGCTTAGTAAACAGGGTTAAGGGTCCTGTCGGCTAAGGCTTTTGACTTCATCAGCCGTAAGGGTCTCACAAAGGTATTTCTCCCTACAAGTCGTAAGGATCTCGTAGGTGTGTTTTCTCCTTAGAAATCGTGAGGATTCCTAAGTGTGTTTTCCCCTGTAAGTCGTAAGGATCTTACAAAAGGGTTTTCTCCTTACAAGTCGAGAGGACTTATAAGGGTTGTTCACCGTATGGACATATCCCTAGTCACGGATGGGACTTGGTTAGGGAAATGTTTATTTATGCCCATGGATTGTATACAAGGGTCAGTATTGCGCCCCTTGTAGGGAAGTACCGAAGGTTGTGGGGGATTTGCTTAAGAACAGGTTTAGGTTTTCTGTAACTTCAAATCTCATGAGCCGTGAGGGTCCCATAAGAGAATTCTCCTAACGAGTCGTGAGGATCTCGCAAATGTAATTTCTCCTTAGGAATCGTGAGGATCCCTAAGTGTGTTCCTCCCTTGTGAGTCGTAAGGATCTCACGCGGGTGGTTTCTCCTTACAAGGTCGAGAGGACCCTATAAGTGTCTTTTTACGAGGTTGCGCCCTTTCAGGTTTTCACAAACACTCGCCGGTAGCCCTGCTGTTTTTACTCACGGAGCCCTTTCGGGTTTTCATCCGTGCCCACTTTGCTTATGGACATACCGTTTTTTTCTAATTCTTTTTCTTTTTCTTTTTTCTTTCTTTTTTTTTTTAAAACGAGGTCGCGCCCTTTCGGGTTTTCACGAACACTCGCCGGTAGCCCTGCTGTTTTTACTCACGGAGCCCTTTCGGGTTTTCATCCGTGCCCATTTTGCTTATGGACATACCGGGTTTTTTTTTTCTTTTTCTTTTTTTTTTAACGAGGTCGCGCCCTTTCGGGTTTTCACGAACACTCGCCGGTAGCCCTGCTGGTTTTACTCACGGAGCCCTTTCGGGTTTTCATCCGTGCCCATTTTGCTTGTGGACGTACCGTTTTTTTTTTTTGGCACGTCAGCCTGAAGATACTGCGGGTTGGGAGTAGTTTAACGACGTTTCGGTCATTTGCAAGTTTTAAGACATTGCGGTCCATTGTTAGTTTAAGGACGTTTCGGTCCACCGTCGTCGTATTTGAGACGCATCTCTAGTTTACTGACTTTTCGGTCTATGGGGCTAACTCAAACTTCCCTGAGCATGATGCCCCCGGCATATCCACCTTTTTCGGAGCATGTTGTTGTGGCGGGTTTACTTTCCACTTTTCGGGCAGCGCGAACTTGCCCTGTTGGTATTGGTCTTCAACCCAGTTTTTGAAGACGTGGCAATTTTCGAGTGGGTGACCCATTACTCTGTGGTAGGGACAATAGTTAGGATTGTTAACGTCACCTGGTTGCAATGGACGTTTTGGATCTGGCAGAGTGATGAGCCCGCTGCGCACTACTAGCTCGAACAATCTCTTTGTTTTATCTTTGGGAAACGAGTAAGGACGTTTCAACTTCTCATTGAGATATCGCGGCTTGTTGTTTTGACGACAAAACGGTCTCGGGTTACTCGGCTGTTGTTGAGTGTTGGCAACAAAGGCCGTTTTTTCCTTTTCCTTTCTCATTTCGTTTGCTCCGTCGTTTGCGGGTCCGAGATTCTTTCCAGGTAGCGTAAGATTGTACGGCCGAACGTTCTCGCAACTCTCCAATTCTTTTGTCTCAGAAATGAATTCCTTGAAGAGAGGGTTGCGGGCGGCTTCTTCGTCAGAATCGCTTCCAAATGTGAGAACTCGTGATCCCCCGGGCTCGTCCCTATGACAATTGCCGGCAACTCTTTTATGCTCATCTGTCGTATTCTTTTGCTGTCTACGAGCTTCCCGCTTTATTCTATTGACGTGTTGTCTATGAGCGACATATCCTTGCCACCAACACTTAAAGGAGTTGCAGTCTTCAGTAGGATGTGCGATCCTCTGATGATATAAACAGAAGTTAGGGTGTACATTCGTTTCATCAAAATGTATACCACCAGGAGAATTTTCTCTGAAAGAGGGCGGCCTCATCCCCATTGATATGGCTTTGGAAAATCGTTTCCTTGTCTTGATCCTGCTTTCATTTGCGGCGGATGTACTTTGATTTGGTGGGAGTGTTTCAACCTTTTTGTCCAGTCGCCGGCGTTTGGCCTTTTCAAATATGGCCATCTCGCGCTCCCGATCGGCTTTGCTTTTAAGACGGGCTTCGTTCAGGAAGGCATCGATCATCTCGTCTGACGGCCACACGAATTCCGGCTCAGGCTCTGCCCCCAGTTTCTCAGTGCAAGGAGTTTTTTTATCGTCCGTAAACGAGTGGGAGATCACGTGACAAGTTGCCCCCGGTGCGTCCGTCTTCTTTGGAGTGTGCGGCTGTGGTGGGTTTACTTTCCACTTTTCAGACAGCGCGAACTTTCCTTGTAGGTACTGATCCTCGATCCACCCCTTAAAGACGAAACAATCCTCAATCGGGTGACTTACCGTTTGGTGGTAAGGGCAATAATTGGGATTATTAAGATCGCCTGGCTGCGACAGACGCTTTGGACTCGGCAGATTGATGAGTCTGTTACGCACTGCCAGCTCAAACAGTCTTCTCGTTTTATTCTGAGGAAACGAGTAAGAACGTCCTAGCCTCTCTTCGAGGGATGGGCGTGGACGCGTGTTGCTTTGGCGAACGACCGGCTTTGAGTTGCTCGACTGTTGTTGAGCATTGGCGACGACGATCGCTTTCCCTTTTCCTTTCTCATCTCGGGAATCTGATTTTGGAGGAGACGGTCTATGGCCCATCTGGTCCATTTGGGCTAATTTGTCAATCAAGGCCTGGAAGGTGGTCGGCCTGAAGAACATCATGAATTGTGAGATGGTCGCCTGCGGATCGAGAGTGCCCACAAACATGCCTACCGCAGGTGCCTCTTCTATGCGTTGTTCGCATTTCGACCATAGGTTCCGCCATCGTGTTGCGTATTGAACCCACGTTTCGCTTGGCCTTATCCTGGCATTTATTAGTGCTGTTATCGGGGTGCGTTCACTAGCACTCGCGAATCTTTGCGTAAACAGCAGTTCCATCTCTGCAAATGTTTTGACAGAGTCGTTAGGCAGCTCCGAATACCATTCAAAGGCTGTTTCTGCTAAGCTGCCGACGAATTGACGTAGCAACAATTTGTCATCGCCTCCAGTATTGCCGCATAAGGCCCTGAATTGAGCGACATGCTGATGCGGATTCCCTGTCCCTTTATATACGTGGAATTTAGGGATCGTATATCCTGGCGGGTAACTGATTTGGTCATACCAGCTCGGATACGGTCGTCCGGTTCTAACAATTTGCCCAGCCGCTTCATTCGCCTGATGAACCCGGATCTGCTGAGCTATATATTCGTCTAGGTCAACTTTGGAGATTGCCTCCTCCTTGGCTGTTGACAGAGCCGGCGGAGGATTTGACGTTTCTCCCCTGTCGTCTTCAAGGACGATCAGAGGATCTTCAGCAGGAGGTTCCGGCTGTAACATCATCCCTACCATATCTTGGAAGAGGAGCACCATCTGTTTTATATTAGCCGCTTGCTCTGCAGCTTCTTTGTCCCTCTTTTCGAGGACTCTGCGTAAAAAGTCAGCGTCGGTTTCTTGTTCTTGACGCTCATCCGAAGACGTTTCAGAGCTTTCTTTTGGCTCAGTGAGTGCAGCCATTGTAGTCATCATTTCCTGAAGCTTTTGTTGTTGCTCCTGGGCTTTCGTCACGGATCGGGTGAGCGGTCGGTGGCCCGTAGAAGTGCGGCTTTCCTCCTTTCCAGAAGCCATATACACAGTGTGCACCACCATGCCCCCAGACTTGGGGCGTTTGTGTTCGGTGTCTTTGCGATTTGCCGAAGACATCGGGGCTTTTTGCGGCCTCCTTTTTTGAGTGGTTGGAGTTAAGGGAGCCGTTGTGGCGGGCACCCAAGTAGCCGTCATTCTTTGTGGCTTGACAGAGTAGTCCTTCTCCTGCCAAACTTTCATCTTTTTCTGTCGGCGGGATAGTCTTGATCAATCACCGACTCCTGGACCTGTCGCCAGACCTTGTAAATTTTAGAGGACAGCCGTTGAGGAGGCTGCTCCAGCTTCTTCTCTTGAGTATTCTCCACAGGTGAAGGAGTTCTCTTCAGCACTGCAGTAGGAGAGTTTCTGCACACCTTGTTTAGCAATTCAAAACTGTTCCCGGTTGGAACAGCAGCATCGATCCCCACCGTTGGAGCTGGCGGAATTATCCCAGAGGGGGAGTTACCCCTAGCCTTCCTCACTCGGTGCCAGTGGCGACGTCGAGCGTGTCTTGCGGATGGAGTTATTTCAGCTATAAGGGTGACATTGTCGTGTCTCCTGTTTTGAGGAGAGACTGTTATTGGGGCTAGCCTATCGAAGGCTGACACCCGTTGAGAAGTAATGTCTAATCTGTCAAAGACAGACCTCTGGGCAGGGGAAGCAGCTTTGAGGACCTCGCCTGGAGCAGCAACTGGAATGGCCAGCCTTATAAAAACTGACTTTTTGGAAGGAGGAGCCTTTCTAATGATTTCTTCCGCTTGAGCCGGGATAGCTATCCGCTTTGGGATGGCAGCTTCGGGTATCACGGGCTTGTAGACGTTCTGGCCCAGTCTGTTGGCAACTGAGGTATTGAAGTTGGGTGACCCGTTGAGAGGAGTCGCGGCAGTGGCGAGTCGATCAAAGACCGGCTTCTTTGGAGCTTCTTGCGATGTTATTGGGGCATTGAAGCTTATCAATGGGAGCATAGTCCCGAAGAATAATCCAGCGGTGGCCTGAGTTACTTGCTCCACTGGCATCTTGAAAAGGGAGGCCGCTTGGGGCCCATAAGTCACTCCTCCAGCAATGACGGAGCGAGAGTTACAGCTGCAGGCGGTGCAGTTCAAAGCCATCGATCTTCTGTTTTCTGCATGGAGAAAGACACCAAATCTAAGTACTTTGAATCCACAAGCAACCACAGCAAACCGCGATTTGTTCGCGAACACGACACACGAAGTGTGGAGTGGAAAGAGGAAGAGGTCCCACCGGGCGTGCCAGAATCTGTTCCCCTCCGAACGGCGGTGCACAGGACCGCGATGTCCTGGCGCTGAGATTCGGGGCAGATGCTATTTGGTTTTATCCGTCCACCTCTCCGAAGATGCCAAGTTGATTTATGGCACTGTGCATCGGAGGTTTAGACGGATGCGGGCGATGTAGCAGACTTCGTCAGATTCCACCTCAGGATGAGGGGTTTTTGATTATGGGGACGCTCTTCCCTGCAGGCGCAAGCCCCTGCAGTTAATTACGCTACCGGATCGCGGTAACAACTTTCTCCTTCTCCAGAATTTCACTTCGTGTCGTGTGTGTTCATTTTGTTTGTGGTTGCCCGTGGATTGTATACGGAGACTGAGTAATGCCGTCGCCCGTAGGACGTGGATTAGTCCAAATCCGTATTTACTTAGATTTGGGTTTGGTGTTTTTAGTTTAAGGATACATTAGTCGCGTTGCGACTAAGATCAACTTAAACATTCGTCAAGGATACGTTAGTCCTGTTTTGGGCTAAGATCAACCTGACGTGGTGATTCATTTAATTTATGGCCATCGGGACTCATCACCTCTCTAACATCGTTGAAGGATTACAACGATAGGTGTCAGAGGAGCTCAGAGATGTACCCTTGAACCAAAACTGATTGAGGGTTTTATAGTCCATTTAAGTGTTTAAGGATACGTTAGCCGTGTTTGGGGCTAAGATCAACTTAAACGGGATCGTTTAGATCCGGCAAAAGAAATTTTGGCTCTATTGTTCCAGTTTAGGGACGTAGTGGTCCATTATTAGTTTAGGGACGTCTCGGTCCGATACCAGTTTAAGGACGTAGTGGTCCATTATTAGTTTAGGGACGTTTCGGTCCGATGCCAGTTTAGGGACGTAGTGGTCCATTATTAGTTTAAGGACATTTCGGTCCATCGCCAGTTTAGGGACGTTTCGGTCCGATATTAGTTTAGGGACGTTTCGGTCCACGAGTTTAAGGACCCTGCAGTCCATTTGGATGTGTGGTCGTTGGGACCCGTCACCTCTTTGACGTCGTTGAGGAATTACAACGAGGGATGTCAAAGGAGTTCGGAAATGTACCCTCGAACCGGTCGTGAATTGATTTAGGAGAGCAGCTGTGCTCAGTCAATTTAATTTAAGGACTTATGGCCACGATTGGGCTAAGTCTAGTTGAAAATGTCCAACATTTTATTTGCTTTTGCATTGCATTTCTTTTTATTTTTATTTGGGCGTTGCCCAGAAAGGATGCAAAGCATCAATTTGTTTGGGCTCTGCCCCTTTTTATTGTATTGCAATTTAATTTGGCCTACTAGGCCCCTCTGATTTGGGCCTGGCCCTTCAGTAAAATGCATTGCATTTGTCAGGCGCTTTGCGCCAATCACTGAGCGCAAGCGCTTGTGGTGAGGACACATGTCGTGCTCTGGTGAGCGCAGGCGCAACAGCGCAGTGCGCTGCGCTAGTGCGCTGTGCTGTTGCGCTGCTGACACGTGGCGCGCTCTGGTGAGTTGCGCCCGTTCCAGAGAGCTAAGCTCTATTTCAAGGCGCGTAGCGCAAGTTGTTCTGCAGCTGACACGTGGCGCGCTTTGGTGAGTTGCGCCAGTTCCAGAGAGCAAAGCTCTATTTCAAGGCGCGTAGCGCAAGTTGTTCTGCAGCTGACACGTGGCGCGCTCTGGTGAGTTGCGCCAGTTCCAGAGAGCAAAGCTCTATTTCAAGGCGCGTAGCGCAAGTTGTTCTGCAGCTGACACGTGGCGCGCTCTGGTGAGTTGCGCCAGTTCCAGAGAGCAAAGCTCTATTTCAAGGCGCGTAGCGCAAGTTATTCTGCAGCTGACACGTGGCGCGCTCTGGTGAGTTGCGCCAGTTCCAGAGAGCAAAGCTCTATTTCAAGACGCGTAGCGCAAGTTGTTCTGCAGCTAACACGTGGCGTTCTCTCAGGAGCGCAACAGCGCAGTTTGGAAGTGCAAAGCACTAAGAATCTTTTTAGATTCCAGGACAGAAGTGCAAAGCACTATTTGTTTTCTTTGATCTAATTAGGATCAAAGAAAAATGAGTTTTTCTCTTTATTTCAAGAACCAGAGGTTCATAAAAGTGCAAAGCACTATTTTTTTATTTTATTTTATTTTTTGTTTTAAAGAACCAGTGGTTCATACGAGTGCAAAGCACTATTTTTATTTATTTTTATTTTCTTCTTTGTTTTAAAGAACCAGTGGTTCATACGAGTGCAAAGCACTATTTATTATGTGAAGATCATTGATCAATGATTTATCAAAAGAGATTTCTTTTCTCTCGTGAAGGTTTTTACCTTCTTCTTGAAATTTTTCTCAGAGTTCTCTCTGTTTGAAGCTCTTGATTTTTTTTTTCTTCAAGAAATGTTGATGCCTTCTCTTCTCTTCTCTTCTTGGCTCCTATTTATAGGAGAAGGAAAATAATCAATTTGTTTAGCAAATCTCTCATTGAAAGATTTGATTTGATCGTTGAGAGATTTGATTTATATTTATCATTAATCTGGGCCTTTAGATCATTCAGTGAATTTTATTCACCGTGGATTTTAAATCCAAAAGATATTCTATTTGTTATTCTGGTGAGATTTTCAGGGAAATCTTTCCTTGTCCAAGATTTTTCCATAAATTGATGATTTTTAATCATCTTTGGATCTTTAATCCAACGGTTCCCATAATCCTTTTCCATTTGGAAAGATTTAGAAGCTTTTAGAATTTTAATTCTATTTCGAAAGATTTTTAGAGAAATTTAGAATTTTAATTCTACTAATCTGTAAGGCTTTCAAAGCCTGTCACGTGCTGGCACGTGATCCTTGGTCACGTGTGAGCACGTAACCCCGAAATTGGTTCCTTTAACAGTCGCTTATTCATATTGTTGTTTTAACCATCACGTGTCAACACGTGACCATTGGTCACGTGTGAGCACGTGATATTTCATTGAGATAACTTCTGATTTTTAATCAGGGAACAGATTTTAGAATTTAATTCTATTCATCATTTTAGAGGCCTTAAGAGCCCATCACGTGTCTGCACGTGGCCCATGGTCACGTGTGAGCACGTGATGCCCCATTGGGGTCTTTTCTAAGTTTTTATTATATCTTCTAACTCCTCCAGCGGATTCTTAAAAGCCCATCACGTGTGAACACATAATGCCTCATAACTTTTGATCCCGGATGAATTATGAAGCCCATAATATATCAAATCGAAGAGTTTTTCGAGACGCTTTCAATACAATCAGAATTTATCCGTTTCTCCTTCGGGAGTTTATCAAAAAACAGCCCGGAAGATACTGGTTCGTATTTCCTTAAGCGTATCGCTGCCATTTGATGCCTTGGACTCTTTTACGCAGAAATTTTTGGTGGGAACAGGTTTGGTGTTTTAGTTTAAGGATACGTTAGCCATATTGAGGCTAAGATCAACTTAAACGTTCGTTAAGGATACGTTAGTCTGACTTGAGACTGAGATCAACTTAACGGAAGAGCATTTAGGGGCTCTATTGTTCCAGTTTAAGGACGCGGTGGTCCGTTTAATGTGTGGCCGTCGGGACCCGTCACCTCTCTGACGACGTTGAAGGATTACAACGACAGATGTCAGAGGAGTTCGGAGATGTACCCTTGAACCAATGTTGATTAGGGAATATATAGTCCGGTTTGGGACTAAAGTTCGTTTGAATGTTTAAAGATACGTTAGCCGTGTTTGAGGCTAATATCAACTTAAACGGGATCATTTAGATCCGACAAAAGAGCGTTTGGGGGCTCTGCTGTTCCAGTTTAAGGACGTAGTGGTCCATGGGTAGTTTAAGGACATTGCGGTCCGTCTTTCCCGTTTTGGGGATGGATGTTAGTTTAAGGACGCATAAGTCCATGGGTTTAAGGACCCCACCGTCCGTATGGTTGTGTCTAAAGACGCATTAGTCCATTAGTTTAAGGACGCATAAGTCCGTGGGTTTAAGGACCCCACAGTCCGTATCTTGGTTTAAGGACGCATAAGTCCATGAGTTTAAGAACCCCACAGTCCGTGTCGATGTGTGGTTGTCGGGACCCGTCACCTCTCTGACGTCGTTGAAGGATTACAACGATAGGTGTCAGAGGAATTCGGAGATGTACCCTTGAATCGGATGTAAATTGATTTAAGAGAGCAGTCTTGCTCAGTCAATTTACTTTGAGGACTTACGGCCATGATTGGGCTAAGTCCAGTTGAGAATATTCAACGTTTTTATCTTTGGCCTATTAGGCTTGTGCTAGGGCTTTGCCCCTATTTAATAATGCACTGCATTTCTTTCTGGCCTGTTAGGCCTTTTTGATTTGGGCTCTGTCCCTTTATAAATGATGCAGAGTATCTGTTTGGGCTCTGCCCTTCTTTAAAATAATGCATTGCATTTAATTTGGCCTGTTAGGCCTTTTTTAATTGGGCTTGGCCCTTCTGTAAATAATGCAGTGCATTAATTGTCTGACATTGGCTTGTCGGGCGCTTTGCGCCAATTATTGAGCGCAAGCACATGTGGAAGTGACACGTGTCACGCTCTGGTGAGCGCAAGCGCAGTGCACTGCGCCAGTGCGCTGCGCCGTTGCGCTGCTGACACGTGGCGCGCTCTGATGAGTTGCGCCAATTTAAAAGAGCAGTGCTCTATTTTAAAAGCGCATAGCGTAAGTTGTTCTGGTGCTGACACGTGGCGCTCTCTGGTGGCTTGCGCCAACCCAAGAGCGCAACAGTGCAGATCTGCAAATGCAAGGCACTGTTTCAATAACTTGATCCAATTTTGGATTCAAGAAAAGAATCTTTAAGATTCTAGAACCAATAGTTCATAAAAAAAGTGCAAGGCACAGTTATTATTTATTTTTTTATTGAAGATCATTGATCTTGTTCTTAGATCAATGATCTATTCAGAAGAAATTCTTCTTCTTTTTTTCTTATAAAGGTTTTTACCTTTTTTCTCTTCTTGAGTTTTTCTTAAAATTCTTCAGAGTTCTCTCTATTCTCTGTGCTGTTATTTTTTATCTTGATTTTGATTATCATTGAATTGGGGTCTAGGGGGCCTTTATATAGTGTCCATTAATTTGTTAAATTTGTTAAAGAGATCATTCTCTGAGTGATTTGGGGAATTTTCCCCACCGTTGGATCTTTGATTCAAAGGCTTCTGTTTTACAGAAGGCAATCTTCTTGTTTTAAAAAGAATAGAAAGATCTTACTGGAATTTTAATTCTGTTTGGCGCAGATACACCAGCGCTTGACACGTGTCGCACAGCGCACAGCGCAGCGCAACTGCGCTGACACGTGTCGGGCAGCGCAGAGCGCAGTGCAACTGCGCTGACACGTGTCGCGCAGCGCAAGGCCTAGCGCAACTGCGCTGACACGTGTCGCGCAGCGCATCTGAAGCGTTTCTTCTTTTAATTTTGTTTTTAAATAAAGTCTTGCTCTGATTGGGCGCGCTGCCTTGGGCGCTGCGCTGGCATGTCAGCTTTAGACACGTGGCGCGTTGCGCGCAGTGCAAGGAATCTGAAGCGTTGCTTCAATTTTTGAATTTTTTGAAATTCAAACAGAGTTTTGCTCTGATTGGGGGAAACAATGGTCTCTGGAATAATACAGGGAAATTAAACATGACAGGAGTTATGTGGAGGCCAAAAGACACAGGTTTCAAGAAGGAAACTCGGTGATCCGACTCACCCGAACCGGCGCCGCCGGCCGATTCGGCCGAGTCGCCGGCCCCAGTCGGGCCAGGGCTCGTCGCCATGTGTCCACTGTCGATTGGTATAACCCCCTGGACTAGTTTATTTTATATGTGACTTTTGGTTTTTTACGAGTTATGCACGTGTAGGCTCTTGAGCTTCTAAATTTTTTTGAAAAAACTAATTAAAAAATAATGTGGCTAATGGGATTTGAACTCTGCTGCTTTGGTTCAGCAGTGCAAGGTCTTACCAATGAGCTATAAGCTCCTTCTTGCTATTAAAAAGCAAAACAAATTCTTATAGTACTCACAGGAAATGTAAATACCCGTAGTATACTTTAATTTTAAATGAATTTTATGTACACTAAAATTGAAATTGTTACAGCTTGATTGGAAGGCGCCCAAGCAATTTGAGCCATGAGCTGCATCACAACATTCATCAGGTCATCAATTTTTGAGTAGAGCTTGGCGATCTCTTTATCTTTGCTCCTGAGTTGTTTTCGAAGCTTTTGAAGCAGCTCTTGCTCTGCGGTCCTTGGACGGAAAGTCGGCTCTTCTTCGTTGTCCGTGCTTGATTCCACATGGACTGAGGGGTTCTTCTGCCTATTGGCCTCATCGAGAGGGTTTTCATTGTCCAACAGAGGCGGCTGATCTTGGGAAACGGCAACCACATTCAAGCCAGATTGAGCTTGGGATGTGGTAGCCCCATCCTTACTTTTGCTGCGCAAGTTGTCGCTGGGACGCCCGCCATATAGACAGTATGGATAACATATCCAGCCGTCTTTTCATTCTTGGCAGCTAATTTTGCGGACTGATGTCGTGGCCTTTCTTTTTCGGTAATGGGCAATCGACTGAGGGCGGCTGGCCTGACCGGGTTCTTGAATGGTGCTGGCGCTTCCTTTTTGGCTTTTCCCCTCTGTTTTCGCGCAGCACAGAGCGCCTGATAGAATCTTCAAGAGACAGTGTCATACTTTCTCTGTTGGGGCTGGGACACGTCTTTCTGTAGTATCGTTCGGACTGCTGTCTTCTTGATTCTGACGGTAATGGCGTTTTTCTGAACCCACTTCAAAGGTTCGAAGGAATTGCTAACTTTTACAGCCGACTCAGCCGTCGTCACGGGGTGACCCTGCTCTTGGAACCTCACAAGATTCCACTTAGCCGGAGTCCTGGTCCTCTTGTTGGCTCGATATCTGAGCCGCTTCTGTCTCAACCTTTCTGTTCTGAGCATTTAGCTGGCTACGGCTCTTCGGGAAGCCGCCGTAGACCGAGCGATGGAGAGCTTTGGAGATACGTTTGATTGTGCACTTGTTGGAGTCGCCGCCTGAGCTCGTCCGCGACGTTTGATGATGCCCTTTGTACCGGTAGTCTTGCTCCCAGCTGGAGCACCAGAGAGTCGTTCGGACACCGTCTTGAGTTTGGGTTGTGGTGCCTTAATGATCACAACAATCGGCCTCTTGCCCCTTGAGACCGGCTTGGCCACCTGGTTTGCCGGGATTTCTGCCAGATGAGCGCTTCCGACAGGATAGATGATGACGGAACCAAATTGGCGGGGCGGTTCTTCCCACTGCCGACTGAGGCTTGCGGTGAGAACCATGCGAGCATTGATCTTAACCACGTACGGGATCGGGGTCGCGTCGGAAGCTGAATTCATCTTAGAAGACATAGTCGTTAAAAGTTGATTGCTGCACGGAAAGCATTATTTTAGTACAAACATCGGTATATATGTTAAATGAGTTCGCATGAATGCTTGACCTGAGATATGTGAGGAGAGAAAGGTCCTACCAGACGTGCCAGAATCTGTAGGGTGTTTTTCGTCACCCCATTGAGATGGGAATGCGCGCGTTTGTCAGGCGTATACAAATTCCCCCTGTCTGGGGTAGGCCGGGGTTTATTGATTGTGTGGATCCGAATCTCCAACAGCCGCGAACTAAACTATCGTTAATTACCCATCGCTTTTAGAGCGAGAGAACCTCCGATTGACAGGTTAAACTGGTCATGTGAACTCAATGTGTTGTATGTGTGTGTCGTGTTTTAAAGGGTTTTGGATATATCGGGGGTTTCGCAGAGTTTACGGGGGTCCCACTACCCGGATAGCGGGCTGGGGTCAAGGGGGCTAACAGCCCCTTACGGGTGCGGGGTAGCACTCCGTTAGAATTTTTTTAACGGGGGAGGTATTTTTAGTATGGAGCGCATGGGAAAAAGGTGGGTGAGTAGCGTCCTAAGGACGCATGGGCACCGGCGCCTCACGTGTCTGGCGCTGGGCGCCTGTAGAAAAATGTGGGTTTAGCCCTGGAATTAGGAGTTAAACTCCTAAGAAATTTTGAAACTCCCCAAAAAAGAGGACTTTCATCTTTATGGAGTTAAACTGCCAAAAAGATTTTGAGTGGAGTTAAACTCTCAAAAGGATTTTGAGTGGAGTTAAACTCTCAAAAGATTTTATTTATGGAGTTGAGCTCCAAAAACTTTTGACAAATGGAGTTGAGCCCCCAAAAATCTTTGGAGATGATCAAATGGGGCCCCTATCTTCTTTCTTGAAAAGGGGGTGAGACTTAAAAATCTCCCTTTTTAGGGATTTGATGGGAGATCTGAGCTCCCCTTCGTGGGTTTTACGGTGAAAAACTATTTCTTTTTTTAGGAAAAGAAGAGTTAAACTCTTGATTTAATTCAAGAAAAATGAGAGAAGGTTTAGAACCTTGAAAAAGGAGAAGGAGGCAGAAGGAGGCAGAAGCCTAATTTTTTTTGTAAGAATGAAAGTTGTTTTTGATTTTTTCATCATGTTTGCCTCTATAGGCTACACACTTTACATATAGCCCCTTGGGTTTTGCCAAATGGCACTTATGCCACCCCATACCTTATGCGCTTATTTCTTTTTCCACATAAACCATGAGGTTTACAAAGTTTTGGCTTTCTGCTCATTTTTCATACATTTATTTCTAAAAAATTGCATTAAACTAATTTATTACTTCATTCTTGGCATGGAGCCTGCCCCTTCCATGCTTGGTCCTAACTTTGCCTTGGGCCCACTTGGCTTGGGGGTTGATTGACTTTACACAGTTGATCCGGGTGTAACTTTTGACCTATCTTCTCCTTCATTAAATTGTTTAGAGGTATGTTTTTTGTTTACAACATTCTCATCTCGTAATTTCATAAACCTAAACCATTGGGGCTTCTGAGACGACCAATGTGTCTTAAAACCAAAAGAAAAAACCAAAATAAAAAATTTAGGAGGCATGAAACTTAAGAATTACCAAACTTAGAATAAATTCAAAAATATTCAAAAAATAATAATTCTATGTTATGATTGAATCTTTTTTCTAAACTTTATTCTGAAAATTTAGAATTAGATAAACATCTATTCTTAAAATTTTTGCAAAATTAGGGTTCAACCCAAAAAAATCTCTGTTTGTTTACGCTCTCGAATGGAAACGACGAGAAAATCAATGGCGAAGAACGAGAAGGGTGGCGAAGATGACGATTACATGGGCGATCTCTCCCTCTTTCTCCCTCCTCAAGACTCCTCTGCTACTTCTGCTGCTTCCAAAAAGGTGCCTTTCCTCCTCACAAAACCCTAACCCAAGCCCTAATTCTTCCATTGTTAGCACTAATTCATTGTCGAATCACTAAATTGGCATCGAGGAGTGAAATAAGCTAAAATCCCTAACCTTCTAGAGGCCAAAACCCCAGCCCTAAAGGGGGTGGCATGATGACATTCGAAAAACCCCAATTAAAATTTGTGATTGGTTGTCAAACTCCAAATTGAATGAAACTGAAAACCCTAATTTGCATGGATGATTGAACTTTTAGGCAGTGAAACCATTACATTTATGATGCCTCTTCTTGAAATAAGCTCGATTCTTCGCATTTATAACTGTAAAATACCAACATTTTTATTGAGCTTACTAATTATACTTTTGTTTGCTGCCAATAAGGACCTAACTGTAATCTTAATTGTATGCTTTTCATAGAAACCTCTTGTCAAGATACAAGCACCTCAAATGCCTAAACCAAAACCAAAGATACCCAAAGGCCTTAATTGGCAAGAACGGCGAAAACTTGAGAGAGAGCAGATGCAATGAAAGGAGGATGAGCGAACTTTAGCAGGGATAGAATCGGCGATTCCCGAATCGAATATAGGATTCAAGATGCTAAAGAATATGGGTTACAATCACGGATCGGCAGTTGGAAAGGATGGGATCGGGCGATCGGAACCTGTAAAGCTTGATATAAGAAGGTCTAGAGAAGGGATTGGTACACGGGAGGAGGCAAAGAGGACGAAGAGAGTTTAAGGAGGAAAGGAAGAGGATGAATGAGGAGGAATTGATGGAGGAGTTCGGGTCGAGGAAGAAGAGTCAATGGAGGAGCAAAAGGGTTATGTGGGATTATAAGAAGGCGGAGACAGCGCTAGAAGAAGGAGATTGTTGAGCCTAAGAAAGATGAAGATGAAGAGAAGGCAGAGGAGGCTGAGGAGATCACGGAGGAGGTAATGTTTCCTTTCTTATGATTTTTCTTTTTACAGCTAGTCCTCTTATTTGTATAGTTGTCCTTAGACATATGCATTTCCTTTTTCTTTTCTCCCCCCCCCCCCCACTAAGAACTCTCTTTCCTAACCCTCATTGCTAACCCTATGGCTTCCATGTCACAAGTGAGATTGGATTTAATTTGAAAAGCAGACAATCTTAATTCCAAAATAATGTTGAAGGTTATTGTCATTTGTTACTTATGTCTGCAATATCTACGGTGAGCAGTCTAGTTTTCATTAGTTATTACACAAAGTGAGTAGTGAACATCCAGATCGTGATTACATAATTATAATTTAAATTCTAGCAGACATTCTTGGCGAGAAAATGCAGTGATTAGAGCTGTGGAGGAGTAACCTTAGATCACTTTTATTTATTAGCATTATTTGCTGAAGGATTTATGGAAAAACTCCAGCCTCAACTGTTCTAAATGAGATCAGGTCTAACCTTCGTCTACTTTAGGTGTAAGCAAATTATTTAATGCTACGGAAATTTGAAAACTATGATTCTACTGAGCAAGAAAGTACGCGAGTGGATTGCCGCTGATGCTCTGGCGCTCAACTAGTTGATGTGCCTTAATCGTTGAAAACGGTTTAATGCGCTTTTTTACAAAAGGATCAAGGCAGTCCTCATTCTTTGCGACCTTCATAGTTGATGATGAAGGTTTTTGGAAAACTATAGAGCTCTGTAGGGTTTTCACCCCTTTTTGTGGGGAGAGAAATAAGCTCTAGGGTTCTGAGAGAGATGTATTCCAATGGGTTTTATTTTTTTGGTTTTTAACTTTAATGATTACTAAAAGACCTCCCAGGGTCTTTTTTCGTTTTTATTTTATTTACACTTAAGGGTTTTGAGCGAGAGCAATATGCCAAAGGGTTCTACTTTTTGGTTCTTACTTAAGATTCCAGAACTTATATATATATATATATATATATATATATATATATAGAGAGAGAGAGAGAGAGAGAGAGAGAGAGAGAGAGAGAGATGGTGATGAACAAGTTTAAAGTGAGATGGATGATCTCATCCATTAGATCTAATTCAAAGTCGAAGATCATTTCAATTTTCTATCATCTCATCTATCCTCAATCTTTTTTCTTCATCTCTTACCAAACACATCTTCCATCTCCTTCACAGAAGCACACCCATTCTCTCCTCTTTATCTATGTAACCATCCCCCCTTCGGCGATGTTAAGCTCAAGCCTTAACGTTGAAAAGGAACTCAAAAAGTTGAAGTTTGGTTCATGGATACGGGGTAACATTTTCAGGTTGGTTTGTCGAGGATTGAAAGATGGGCAAACGAAAGTCATAAATTTTTTAAATTTTTGATGAATATCCATGATCTTAGGAAATTCTAGAATTTTAATATTTTGATTCACATCCCGCAAAATAGCTACCAAACCCATCAACATAAATCCAAAATTTCAATTTGGATCTGATTTTGGAATTTTGACCTCTAGACCTAAATCTCAATCTGAATCCCAACGATCTACAGAATTTGTCCGGTTACTATTCCCAGATTTTAGACGAATCCATGGATGTAATATTCCACAATTTTAACAGAACCCATGGTTGCAGTATTCTCCAATTTTACAATTACTTTGCATGGAGAGGGAGAGCGAGCGACGGCGCCGGTTCTCAAGAGGGACGAAGTGAAGTCGATAAGTTAGTACAGAAAGCAAAAAGAATTTGTCAAATTTAATTTAATCTAGACCATCCAATGCAATCCAACGGTCCAAAATGTCCATCTCACTTTAAACTTGGTCATTTCACTATCTTACCGTGTGTGTGTATAGAGAGAGAGTAATGGAGGAAATATGTCATAAGAGGGAATCTCTTCCTATGATGTCGAAAAAATATATCTTGCACCTTTTTTTCGACGATTGATATCCATTATCTTCATTTTTATCATCTAAGATGTGGATACACAACATTTCATATGATTCTACTATTTTTTCACCGTTGATTTAGTGAGTGCAAAATAACGGTTTACCGACAATGGACCTTTGTACATTGCTAAATCAACGGCGAAAACATGGTAGAATCGCATGAAATTTGGTGTATCCACATCTTAGATGATAAATATGAAGATGATGAGTGTGATCATTGGAGAAAATGGTTTAGAGTATTTTTTCAACGCCATAAGAGGAAATGCCCTTTTGTGGCCCTTTTCCTTCGTTATTCTCATATGTATATGAGAATATATATATACATATATATATATTTGAGAATAACGGAGGAAAAAGGCCTTGGAAAGCTTTTTTCGTTAGGTGGTGTCAAAAAATACACTATCCACCATTTTATTCGACGATTGGCACCGACCGTCTTGATTTTCATTGTTTAATATGTCAATACACCAAATTTCATGTGATTCTAACACCTTTTCACCGTTGATTTAGCAATGTAAAAAATTCTATTATTGGTAAACCGTTAATTTTGCACTCACTAAATCAACGGTGAAAATGTGTTACTATCACATGAAATTTGGTGTATCGATGTATTAAAAGATCAAGATGGCCGATCTCGATCGTCGAATAAAATGGAAGGTGTATTTTTTTACGCCGCATAACGAAAAAGCCTCGTAGGGCCTCTTTCCTTCATTATTGTCTCTCAATATATGTATATAGTACAACTGTGCTCTTATCGGTTGGATTTGAAAACAAATATTGCCAACTTTTTAACCTTTGGATCCATATTGGAATGCGTGCAAACAATTATGGCAATATTTGAATAAATAAGAAATTTTCTTCACAATTGTTTGCACACATCCTAAAGCAAATCTAATGGTTAAAAAGTATATGATATGTTTTCAAATTCTACCAATAGGAGTATAGTTGCACTATTTATATAACCGATCCTATGAGGTCGCGTCTGATTTCTTATTTTGAAAGAGAACTTTTTAACGCACAACCCGACGAGTTTTCATCGATTCGTATCGGTCATTTTGATTTGCATGTTTTAAGTAGGTTATCTAGAAAGTTTGGGCGTCTCATACTCAGCGACGTGCTATATCGGATCTTGGGTGGTGTTAAGTATGTAAGGGCTTCTAGATCGTCTAGAAGTGGCATGCTACATCGGACTCCGGGTGCAGTGTCAAATAAGTAAGGGTTTCATAGAATTCGTCTAGTATCTTGGAACATAGGTTCCCTTACGGGTAGATTAACAGAATTAGTGGAGGCGGTGATTAGAAGAAGAGTTAGTATCATGTGTTGCAAGAAACTAAGTGGGCAGGTAAAAAAAGTAGAGTTATAGACACTTGGGGTTATAAGTTTTGGTATACGGGTAGAGAAATCATAACGGGATAGGTGTAATCATAGATAAACAGTGGTTTAAAGATGTAGTTAAGATTAAGAGAAAATGTGATGGGATTTTACTAGTTAAGCTTATTTTAGGTGGGGAAATCTTAATGTTATTAGTACTTATGTATTACAAATAGGTCTTGGTGACGCTTGTAAACGTCAATTTTGGGAGGATTTAGACTAGATGGTGTAAAGGATATCAAGTAGAGAGATTATTTATTGGTGATGATCTCAATGGATATGTAAGTACTAATCGTAGTGGGTTTGATACTATCCATGGAGGTTTTGGTTTTGGACAGAGGAATGAAGCAGGTAGCTTGATTTTAGATTTTGTCTTATTTTATGACTTGATATTGCAAATACTTGATTTAGGAAAAGAAAGTCTCATTTGATCATCTTTAGGAGGGGTCGAGTGTAAATCAAATAGACTTTTTCTGACTAGAAAGATAGATAGAGATTGTTACATTGATTATAAGATAGTTTCATGTGAGGGTAACCACTCAATATAGACTTTTAGTTTTAGATGTTCAGATTAGAAAAGGGCCTGGGAAGATTAGACGTTAGGTAGAGCCTATAATTAAGTGGTGGCGATTGAAAGAAGGTAACCAAGAAGATTTTGTAGATCGTGTAGTTTAAGGGGCAAGTTGAAATTTTGAAAATGATTCAAACACAATATGGAACAAGATGGCTAGTTGTGTTAAGAAAGTGGTTAGAGATCTATTTGGTGAGTTGAGAGGTGGTGCTCTACTATTTAGGAATGCGTTATGGTGGAACGAAGTAAAAGTTGCTATTAAAATTAAAAGAGTTCTTATAGAGATTTAAAGAAGAGCAGAGATGTAGAAGATTTGAGAAGATAGCTAAAAAGGAGGTTAAGAAAATTGTTCGGAAAGCTAAAGCTAAGGTCTACAAAGGGGTGTACAAGAAGTTGAACACCAAGGAGGCTGAAAATGATATATATAGGATTGCTCGAATGAGAGAAAAGAAGACTAGAGATTTATGTCCGGTGAAATGTGCCAAAAATGAAGATCATAAGGTTTTAGTTCGAGATGAGAATATCAAGAAAATGCGGAGAAATTATTTTGATAAATTGTTCAATGAGAGCCCTACTAAATATTTGGATGGACTTGTCATTCAATCTCAAGATATAAGCTGCAATTTCATTTGTAGAATAAGAATACCTAAGGTTACATAGGCTTTAAAGAGAATGAAATCAACGAAAACTGTGGGTGTAGACGAGATTCCAATCGAAGTATAGAGATGTCTATGAGAGATGTGCGTTTGATGGCTGACGTACCTGTTTAATAAGATTTGACGAACCAAAAAGATGCCAAATGAGTGAAGAAAGAGTACCCGTGTATCTTTCTATAAGAACAAGGATGACATTCAAAATTCCAGCTATCGTGGAATAAAACTCATGTGTCACACCATGAAGCTTTGGGAGAGAATGATTGAACACATGTTAAGACAGGATGTTAAGATAACAAAGAATCTGGGTTCATGCCTCGAAAATTGACGACGAAGGCTATTCATTTGCTTCGTTAACTTGTCGAACGTTTTCGAAAGAAAAGAGATTTGCATATGATTTTTATTGACTTGGAGAAAGCTTACGACAAGGTACCTAAAGATTTGTTGTAGCAGACAATGATGAAGAAGTGAGTCCCAATCAAATATATTGACATAATCAAGGACATGTATGATGGAGTAGTGACAAATGTAAGAACTTGTGATGTCCTAACGAGTGATATTCCGATCACAATTGGCTTATATCAAGGATCTACATTAAGCTCATTCTTGTTTGTCATAGTGATGAATGGGCTTACTAGAACTATCCAAGATGAGATATCTTGGTGTATGTTATTTGCTGCTGATATTATTTTGGTAAATTTGACGAAAACATGGGTTAATGTCAGATTGGAATTATGGAGGCAAACATTGGAATCTCGAGGATTTAGATTGAGCATGTCTAAGACAACATATATATACAATGCAAATTTAGTAAACAGAGAAGTCGAGATCACAATGGTATAACACTGGATGGGCAAGAGATATCACCAAGCGAGCAGTTTAGATATCTAGGTTCTATCATCCAAAAAGATGGGAAGATTGATAGCGATGTCAAACAGAGGATTCAGGCTGGTTGGTTGAAATGGAGTGCAACGAGAATTTTGTGCAACCGTAACTTTCCGTTAAGGTTGAAAGGAAAGTTTTATTGAAACGATATTTGGATTGCCTTATTATATGGTACGGAATGCTGGGCTCTTAAAAAACATCATGCACAAAAGATGCATGTAGAGGAGATGTGCATACTTCGTTAGATGTGTGATACCACTAGAAAAGATAAGGTACAAAATGAGGATATTCGTGCAAAGGTTGGTGTAACACCAGTGGAGGAAAAGATGCGAGAAAATCGCTTAAGATGGTTTGTTCATGTGCGGCGCAGATCTACGGAAGCATCAATACGACGAATGAATATTCTCGATTTAGGCCAAATCAAAAGTGAGAAAGGGAGACCGAAAAAAACGTGGATAGAGGCGGTCAAGGTTTTAAATATCGGATATCGGAAACGTATTGGAGACACTTCATATAACGGATATCATCGATGTATCGGGGGATATCATCATATCGGCCGATATACCGGACGATATTATATCAGTTTTATCGTATCGTTAGGGTCCCAAAACGATACATCGGTCGGTATATCGACCGATATGATTGATATTTGGTTCCCTGGAGACGATACCAAAAGATATGGATGACAAAGGCCTTAATGAAAGTATATTGTTCGGTAGGAGTGGGTAGAGGCAAAGGATTCATATGCTCGACCCGGCATGATTTCTCATGTTGGTTCATGTAGCCTATCCTATATGCTTGGGATAAAAGGCCCAGTTGTATGTAGAAAGTTTGATAAGATTTAGAGATCTTTAACACATCGATCAAGCGATTGTATTATTCATACATCGAAAAGCCGTTGATTTTTTGTACGCTTCGTAAAACTTTACATAACCTATTAAAACATGTAGATCAAGGTGATCGGTACGAATCGGTGAAAAACATGATGGGTTGTGTTTAAATGTTTGGACTCAAAATAAGAAATGAGAACCGGTGTCATAGGGTCAACTTTCTATATATAAGGTTAATGTGCTTGTCAATGTTCACAGCCAGTTGGATGTGACATTCACGCTAAATCGAGGTAAATCATGGGGATTGAGCCCCATGCTTTAAGTTAAACGGGGACCTATAATACATTCATAGTTATTAGAATTTTTTAATATATTTTTTCAAGAATGAGGGAGTGATTATATATATTATTTATGAGTGTACACGAGTTTTTGATATAAGTGGGTTCCAACAATAAGAGTCAAGTCTTATTGAGATTTGACCCATCTTATATCTTATACCCATGTACTTCTCATGGTTTTTCTAATGTGTGACTATTTTAGTCTCTCACATCTCAACACTCCCCCGCACATACAACCATCATTTTTTTGGTGTGATTGTCACGTGGATTGCACAACATTAGTAGAGCTAGCTCCTCATAGGCACTTGTTTTGCTGCTTGTATACTACTCTCAGAGGTATTGTGGAGGTCCCGATCGATTTGGGCTCTGATACCATATTGGAGTTTTTTAAAATATATTTTCAAGAATGAGGAGGGTGATTATATATATTATTTATGAGTGTAAACAAACTTTTGATATAAATGGATTCCAACAACAAGACTCAAGTCATGTTGATATTTGGCCCATCATATATCTTATAGCCATGTACCTTTCATGGTTTTTCAATGTGAGACTATTTTAGTCTCACATCTCAACAATAGTTAAGCTGGTTGTAAACTTTCACATGCCCATCTCTCTCTCTATACATGTGGGGGGATAATGATTCCTCCTGTAGCGTCAAGAAAAGGCTATCCTTGTTTTTTCAATGATCGGTACCAACCATCGTCATTTTCATTGACTAAGATGTAGACACCAAATTTCATGTGTTTTCAACATTTTTATCGTTGATTTGGTTGGTGCAAAATTAATGGTTTTCCGATAATATAACATTTTTAGAACATGTACATTTCAAAATCAATGGTGAAAAAGTGTTAGAATGAAAGTTGGTGTATCAACATCGTAGATGATAAAATTTAAGATGGACAGTGTTGATGGTTGAAAATACTTTAGATGGTAAACATTTTTCGACGCCACAAGAAGGTAAGGCCTTTGTCCCCCATTACATTCCATCGTTCTCTATACACACACAGAGAGCGGCGGAGCCAGAAAATATTTCTTGGGGAGGCCCAAGTTTATTTGTGTTTACCATAAGCTTGTATTACAAAAACTAGTTTTTGAGCGTGTGATGCATATGGAACGAAAGAAGGTTGCTATAATTGCATGTAAAAAATAGATTAAATTTATAGAACATGCATTAACTTTTAGATGAAGTAATAAATTGGTAAGCATGCATTTTTCAATTTTCTTTTATGAACGTTTTGAAAGAGAGGGAGAAAGGAGCGGAGAGGTTTTTATAAGAGAAAGAGACATTGTTTAAATTAGATAAAACAATTTGATAGATTAAATAGGAACTAATAACTTATTTGGTTATTCGTAAATATAAGAGACTTGCTTTGGAAGAAGAAAAAAGATATTTGTAGTAAATAAATTTGACAAAAGTATAGATGTAGATGATAAGTATAATGTTTTGGTTAACTATGTCCAATTATTTGTGATTACTGGTAGGATAAAGTGTTTTTGAATGAGAAATAATAGAACTCGAACCCATGACCTAATGCAGGGGCGTAGCCAGAAATCAATTGTCCGGGGGCTAGAATAAATGATGCATTCAAATATTGCAAAGTTTTGTATCAAAACATTGAATTTGAATGCCTATTAAATATATATAAGCGTTCTCCATATTTCATGTAACTAAGATTATTGATATAGGAGAAAAAATAAGTTAGCAAGATTGTAATATGTTTCTAAATTTAATATAAATTTCATTAAAAAACTTGTTTTGCAAAATAAAAATGTAAGAAAATACACGACTAACCAAAGATGAGTATTTGTTAAATAAAAATATGAGAAAATACACGACCAACTAAAGATGAGTTTTTGTTATATCTTTTGTATTAAATAGTGAAGATAATTTTACCATTGAAACTATTTTCATAAACAAAAACCAATGAAAGTGATTATTTCAAAACAATAGACAATGTTTAAGACAAACTTTCAACTCAACTTTTTTGTCCAAACACAAAAACAATAAACAATGTTCAAGAGAGCATAATCCAATATGCACATGCTATGGAATAGATGTAAATTTGAAAAGTAGAATGCTTTATTAAAAACTTGATATGTGAGTATTGTGCGGCCTTTAAATAATAAAAAAATCAATTAAATGCAATTTGCAGGTCTCGAACACGAGCTACTCATAGCCTAGGATGGATTGTCTTTATCATTGCCAATTGCATTTTCTGTTAATGCGGATGAGACTGTTTGTATTATATACATATAATTACTTTGCTAATACCTATCCCTTGGCTTCGCCCCTGACCTCATGGCTTGTAAATTATCAAGCAACCAACTTAGAGCTACTAATGCTTATACTATGGCCTGATGAAATATACTTCTATTTAGTCAGACATTATCATGGTAATACTTATATGGATGTTGAAGCGTTAGAAGGATGGATGTCGGAGCTTTCGGAAGGGGCGGTATCCTCCACCTCCATCCCCGCTTCACTCATGTGCGCTTACACAGGCAAGATCCTCTCGCGCAATGTACGGGTACGAAATCTAAAGTCAAGAAAAATCATACTGATTTAAAAGCTTATTGTTATATTTTTTGTAAATTGTAATATCTTATATTTATGAACCTTTATATGTAAAATATATGAATGATTAACTTGCAAATATTTCAGCATTTTTCTTTAGCTTTTCAATATTTTCCTTGGATACATAAAGCACGAAAGTTTTTAAAAATCTAAAAAAAATCTTTTTCTTCGATTTTTCAATATCTTGCTTGTTACGACACGCGAGAATCATGGAAAGTATTAAAATCCTAATTTTTTTAGTTTCTTCAAACTTTCAACAATCTGCACGCTTTAACACATGAATATAGCGAAATTTTAGAAATCTCAAATTTTCTGTTTTCTCGGGTATTCTTATATTTTACTTGCTATATAGCATAAGAAAACTATGAAATTTTCAAAAATAAAATATTTATTGTTTTTTTCGGTTTTTAATATTTTCCATGATATGATCAAATGAAAATTGCAAAATTTTTAAAAATCACAATTTTCTGCTTTCTTCTTTCTTCAGTTCTAGATTTTTGCACGTACCACGCACATGGATAAAATTTCAAATATCATATGGTTATATATCAAACGAAACAATTGAAAATGAGGCAAAGATTAAAAAAATCATGAAGACGAAGTACATACTCAACTTTATCAACATATACATTTACGACTTGCAATAACCTTTCAATATCTTACTGATTCACTTACAACCCAATAGGCTAAGTTTCTTTTTTTAAGATGTACTTGATACTAATTAAAACTCTCTTGATTTGATTCATGTTCTTATTAGAACTGTACTATGTTAATGAAAAAATAACTATTTAATAAATATAAAAGTTCTAAATTAATGCTACCATTCAAATGCAAGCAAGTTTCTAAAGGTAAATACTATATTCAAATTTTATAATGACCAAGAAAACAAGAAAAATAAACATCGATTAAATTCAATGACAAGCTCAATGACAAGCTCACGGTATTGAATTATAATTTGTTTAATTGAAGCTTAATTTATGAAGCTGAGAGTCATGTTTGTTATTAAAAGAGTTGAACTTCAAATTGTGTTATTAACATTCATTAAACGAATATATATGGTTTAATCTTTTTGTCAAGTAGGAACACACAATAAAGAGCCTAATATGAAGAAATATGAAAAATCTAACGTACATGGTTATTTAAAGGGCCAAATATCAACAATTAATTGGACAATAAGCTCACCCCCATAATGTTGTTACTCTATTTAAATCCTTTCATTGTTTCCACATTCGGTCATTTGTTCATTGAAAAGTTTTCATTGTATGCATAATATAGAATTAAATCATTTTCCACAAATGTTTCAAATTAGATTTTACTACAAATATTTTTACATGAGAAGGTAAAAAAGAAAAAAAGAAGAGATATAAGTACGAAATTCTTAGAACCTGCCATTCCAAAAATGCTCTTTGCCATTGCAATATTGTAAAAGCTTCAAGAAAATATGAACTAAATAAAAATTGGAATCAAGGTGTAGACCAAATGAAAATTGAATTAGATGGAAATTATGCTTAAATTATTGCACCATACAAACATTCAATTATTTTTTATTGAAACCCATCATTTATGAATGTTGCCTCACCTTTCAAGCATCAAGTAGGCTAAAAGCTGTGAAGTCCCTGTAGGTAGATGAAATCAAGCACTAATTAGTAAAGTAGAAAATTTTAGAATTTGAATATTTCAGTTTTCATAAGTGAAAAAAAACTAAATCTAAAATTGCTACTTAGATGCATCAAAAAAGAAAACTTGGGTCATGTTTATATAGAAAAATTGTCGGCTTTTAGTATTTCATGAATGTTATTTAGATTAATGCTGCCTTTGAAAGTATTCTCTTTTCTAATGTTCTGTGTAGCTTAATGGAGAAATCATTGTTTACATATTTATCTTAATTGCTCAAAGATTTGAATAAAAAGAAGTAATTTGAATAAATTTTATAATGAAAATATTGAGATTTAATAACAGATTATTTATTAAGCTAGAGTTGGTTACAGAACATGAGGATCCAAGGGGACATAGGACCCTTTGGTTCCTTCCTAACAGAAGTGTTTTGTAGGTTGGTCACAACAATAATTGGAATCATATTATCTATTTCTGTTTTATTTTTCTTTATATATGACTAATAATGTACATGAATGCCTAACATCTAAACTAACTCGTTAAATCATTTCATATTGCAACCTATAGATCCACCATTTAATTTCATAGAAGTCTATAAAAGATATAAATAAAAGCAACCAATTTTTATGACCACTCTTTTTTCTATTAAGTTCATCCTAACAAACATATATAGATTATATAAGCAGTAAGAGAACAAATTACAATAAAAAAGAGTGGAAATATAAAAGGACTATCAAAATTTGGACATATTTTCATTTAGTAGAGTACATTAGATTATGCATACAGCACATGAAAATCATGAAAATTTTCTATTCTCTTCGGTTTTTAAATATTTTGCATGCAATTTACAAAATTCAAAAAATTATGTTATCTTCAAATTTTACAATATTTTGCATGTTACCACACGAAAATTGCGTAATTTTCAAAAATCTTAACTTTTCCAGTTTTCCGGTTTTTCCAATATTTTTCTTGCGCATACGAAAATCACGAAAATTTCAAAAGTCAACAATTTTCAGTTTTCTTGGATTTTTTAATATTTTGCGTGCCGACCTGTTCTTATTGCCCTATTTTTTTCCTCTGCCAATCAACCCACCACATAAAAACGGTCCTATTAATACACGCTCCTTGATAAAAATAAAGAAGAAATAGTGCATTCATGTGAACGGACTACGTTCTGGCAGCATGAGCAATGTGGTCCCATGCAGCATGAACACGAAAATCGCAAAATTTTAAAAAAACTAAATTTCAGTTTTTTTGATATTTTTTCAATATTTTGCATGTATAGCACACGAAATAGTGAAATTTTAGAACATCTTAAAATTTTCAGTGTTTGTCGGCTTATCAATATTTTTTTTGGCACACGAAAATCACGATATTTTCAAAAATCCTAAAAATTTACGCTTCCATTAGATTCTTACGATTTTGCATGTATAGCACATGAAAATCACGAAATCTTCAGAAATCGTAATGTTATCTGTTCAATTTGGTTTTTCAATATTTTGTTTACTATATAACAATATAGCACACAAAGATCGCGACCCTTTCAAACATCGTAATTTTTTCTGTTTTTTTTTAAAAGTGTTTTGCATGATATAGTACATGAAAATCACAAATTTCAAAAATCTAAAAAAAATATATATATATATTTTTCTTTTTTCCATTGTTTTGAATGCTATATAGCATACAAAGATCATGAAATTTCAGAATTCAAAAAATTACTCCTTGGTTTTTTAATAATTTACTTCCTAATTTTTTTGGAGAACTTCCGAATATCATAGACACAAAAAACTATATGAAGTAATAGAAGAAAAAATCACCAATTGTTTCTATGAACCTAATAAAATAATTAAATCCGGTCCAAGCGACTGAGATTCCAGAAGATCGGGAAACCCTTAGCAACACAAAAATCAAGAAATTTTAAAAAATTCCAATTTTTTTGTTTTCTTTAAATTTCCAATATTTTGCACTAGCACATAAAAATCGCGAAATTTTTGATAATTTGAAAATTAGTTTTTTGTTTTTCAATATTTTGCTTGTTATAGCATACAAAAATCGGAAAATTTTAAAATATCTTAAGAATTTTCTGCTTTCGTCGGCTTTTCAATATATTTTGTTTTCTAATATATCACACGAAAATCGCTAAATTTTTTAAAGTCTCGATATTTTCTGTTTTCTTATGTTTTTCTATATTTTACATTCTATAGCATAATAAAATCGCAAAATTTTCAAAAATCTCAAAAATTTCTGTTTTCTTTCTTTTTAAAAAATATCATGCATGCTATAGCACACGAAATCGCATTTTTTGCAAAAATCTCAAATTTTTGTTTACGTCAAAATTTTAATATTTTTCTTGCTAATAACGAATTTTTCTTGCACATGAAAATAGCGAAATTTTAAAAAATGTCGGAGTTTTCTGTTTTATATATATTTTTTCCAATACCAAACGAAAATCGCAAAATTTTTAATTCTATTTTTTTTTTTCTATATTTGGATGTTGTGGCTTGTAGCACACAAATCGTGGAGTTTTCCGATATGTGCCAATGAAACCTAAGAAGTAAGAAAAATAGAAAGAGATTTTAAATAAGGGGGTCAATTAAGTCTAACCGTATGGGATAAAAAAAATCATAAATATGATTATGGAACCAACAATAAAAAATGTCAATGACCTAAATGTGGCAAGAGAATTAGTCGGTGGCTAGAAAACAATTTCTTTATTAAAGTCCAAGCTAGATAAGGGAATATTCCTGGAATATTCTCTTATATAGCTTTATATATACTATAGAGATAGAGATAGATAAATCGGAAGTAAATCCTGAAGGCATGCATGTTATTCCAATTGCAGATTTATAGGAGGAAATCCAGTTACTCGATTACGGAATGCATATGTTACTGTATTATAATGAACCACATTTATTACCACTCAGGGACAAATGTTTTGCTCGCATTCTTGGGAAAACTAATATTTGGAATCAAGCAATAATGCCCTCATATGGGGTGATATTGGATATCTTACAATCACATATATTTCGATCTTTACATCTATATTAACTTATTATAATTGACAATACCTCCCGCATCTACAATTTGTGGCTCCTTTCACCCTTTTTAAAGGAAGGGTGCTCAAGTACCAATTGGTGCTTGATAAACCATAATAATGGTCTTATTTCATTGCTCTACTTTAATTAACCTTGATAAAGATAGCTTTGTTTGTAATTTAAAACTTTTGAATGATGAAGTTCGTTTTCTCGACAAGTTTACAGGTTAACATGCTAACACGGAAGATTAACTTGGTAATCGACAGAAGAAGGTTCTCATGCTTGCCTCTAGTGTAACCGTCGAGAGGACTGACTCCATTTATATTCTATTAATGTCTTGTTCAAACAAGCCTAACAATAAGCATGACTATGATTTTTTGATCATACATTACTTTACATATGACTGTATTTTATTCACATTTGGGAATAAGTGATGAATAAGTTTCAGATGTGGAGCATACAAGAGATAGTGAAACCGAAACAATAAGCCGACTATTGAGCTAATCCTGACATTTTCCAATATTTGCAGGATCTGAACAACATTCTGATGAAGTTGAGAGTTGAACATCGATACTGCCTCTACTGTGGATGCCAGGTATTGAAATGTTCAATTTTTCATTCAAATCAAGCACCAATTCTTCGATATAGTTATAATCTTCATCTGTAGCCTTTTTTTCCATATGAATTAATTTAGACTAATCAATTTTTTTCTCTATCCTTGTCACAGTATGAACCAATGGAGGCACTCGAAACCAGTTGCCCTGGATTGTATGAAGATGACCACTAGATCTCAACCCTTTCCTTGCCCGTTCCGGACTTGCAGTTTCCATGAAATTGCAGTTCCTGAGTAATCTGATTCCCTCGGAAAATTCCAGGCCACTGCTGCAAGTTTCATTAGACTACTGAGCCAAAAGAGACAATTGATCAGTTTTGAGGGCAGCTTTCGTTAAAGAATGAACCTGAATGAATCCAATTACTTTGAGATAAAAGTACAGGAATGCCCTGAATGGAAGGCAAATATTGTAGCATGATACACAATCAATCCTTATATATATATATATATATATATATATATATATATATATATACAACTCTGGAAATATCATGAACAAAGCGGGCAGTTTATTCATAGTTTTGAAATTTAACGTTTGATTAGTGGTGAGCAGAATTGAAATTAAGACTTCCAACACAAGTTAAATCAATGCAAGGTTGATTAGCTTTTTAACTTGTAAAGCAGCAATTTTCTTCAATTTTCATGCATGAGCATTATACAATTATCTATGAAAATAGAACCAACAAGAATCCCGATATTTGCTCAAAGATGAAGCATTTTTTTTCCCTTGAAATTGGTCCATAAGTTTTATCCAAACACAACCAGGGATCCCATGGATTTGTCCCAAAAGCGTTATATTGTGGCACTTTACCTCCTGTTGTTCGAACCCCACTCTTCCCAGTTGGCAAAGTATTGCTCACTGATGCATAAAAAGGGCAATGCAGGAGGACAAATTCATGTGCAAATTGATACAAGTTGCTGTAATGATACAGCAGAGAACAGAAACGGCATGCAAACTTAGATAGATAATAGCAACAACACATTAAAGGGAGCTGTTTCAAAGCATAGCCCTTAAACAGAACAAGCCACAACAAAGCAAATCCATGTTCAAGAGAAATAACCACCATAATAATAATAATAATAATTCTTTAAGTCTAGATATAGATAATAGTAGTGCATGACATTAACACCAACACAGTCCTACAAAGACCAATGCATGTCATGGCCACAATGTTCATGGTCAAAACCCCGCACGGGCCCATGATTCGGGCAATGCCCGTGCCCGTTCCCTTGCAGAGCTAACTCGAGCTCCCCCGAGAACTGACCATGCCCATTCCCATCATCATCTTCGAACTGGCCTAGACCCCAAGGATGCGCCATGCACGTGGTCGCCACAGCCATCGGTGGTGGGCCCATCGGCGCAAGAACAAGGGCCCCGCTTGACGAAATATTTGGAGGTCGGCTTCTTGGGACAGCAGTGGGGCCCCAAAGTTGTTGAGTTGACAGAAGAGAGAGAGCACAGCTGGAGTCTGCGACTCCAGCAAAATATTCGCTCGGTGGTATCTCAGTAGCAGCAGCGTAGTGATTCGAGGGGTTGACGTCTGGATAAGCAGCGGGCCATTGATTGACTGTAGCCGCTCGATCATTGGCTTGATAAACAGGAGGCTGAGTCCTCGGGTAACTGAAGTCCATAAGGTAGCTCCGGTATCGGCTGCTATCTTCTGTTCGATGCAGTCAAAACAAATAACAGGAGATGGAAAGAGGTATTGTAAAGACAACTTCTATTATTATTTACTTGCCTAAATTTCACAAAAGTCCCTTGAAACTTTAGTGTTTTTCAGATAAATCACTAAGCCTTTTTTTGCTACAAATAAATACGCGAATTGCAAATGACTAGCTTTGAACTTTTTCAATTTAATACCCCAAGTCATTTTTAGTGATAAAATAAAAAGATACATAGAAGTAAACAACTTTTGCTGAAGTAGAGATAAGGTATTAACCTGAAAGTTTAAGGTATTTATTTGCAGTTTTTTAAGTGGGGGGTATTTATTAGTGGTGAAAGGCTTGAGTATAGATCTTAAAATGCTGAAATTTAAATGGAATTTAATGAAATTTAACCTTTTTTTTTATGAGAAAGAGGAGTTTTTACCATAGAAGGATGATGAGAGCCTCCCATATCGTGGGGATAAAGGACTCGGGCCCGGAGGTGGCTTCCTTCGGCGCTCATTGTGGCCAGCAAGGCGTCTGCGGCAGCTTCGTTTTCCTTGGTCAAATTCTTGCAACTGGTGGAACCTGTGTATACATGGTAATTTGGAAACAGACACTGAGCAAGTAGATATGTGAATAATCATGAACTAAGGATTGTATATAATGTCATGGGTTATCACTTATCAGCCTGGAATTTGGCACTATTTAAGAGAGTGATGTTAGATTAATTATTATAGAGTCAATTTTCCGAGCCTTTTTCAATACTTCTTGGGCGTATGAAATGATTGACAGTCACCGACTCACTGTAGATGTCAAATTCGTGAACCATTGGACCAATTCGTGACCAGTTTGACCAATAAAACCAGTTGCCGCTCACTGTATGTATCGATTTTTATTTTTAAATTCATTGGTGGGGGGGGGGGGGAGTCGAATCAACACGAAGAGGGAAAAAATACATGGACTTGTTGTGATTATGATTGGGTGCATAGAAAATCATCGCATCTACTTTACCCGCTTAGTTTTTGGGAGGAAATGGGAGCACTCATGTATTAGTCATAAAACTTTGTCAAATCTTTTCATGAAGTTGTGTTTCCTAGACGACCCCATTTTAGGGAAAAAGGCTTCGATAATGCTGAAGGATAAAAATAAGTAGTAGGGTTTAAGGGATGCAAGGGTACTTGATTGCTTAAAAATAAGTAGAACGGTTTAAGACAAGAACCGTATGAAAGTTGGCCAAATGCAAGGGTACTTGATTGCTTAGAAATTATGAGGGTAATGGGGCAGATTGTTCTTCCCCATGAATACCCACATGGTAATTTTCACAGCTACACTTTTCCCAAACTTCTAGAAGCTAACAAGAGGGAAAATATAATGTCACTAAGATGGATCATATATAGGAGTTGGTTTCAAAATGAACCAGCAAGGGGTAAAAGATGGCCTAAAGAAACGATGATGAAGGATTACTTGGTTTTTTTTTGTTATCAAGTATTGACATAGAAGCTCTTCTAGTTTGCATTCATACAATAAAAAAATCTTTTAATTTGATCCCTAGGAAGATAATGAGGATGGTCTTCTTAGAAATGAAACATATATCTAATAGTCATATTGACGACGCATACTGGAGTAGAGCCTTGCACAAGAACAATTTAATACCTAAAACCACAAACTTACATCAAGGATTAGCATCAATAATGCAATTAATCATAGATCAACAACCCAAGCATATTCAATCGAAGTCCCATCATCTTGTATCGGTTGATGAGAATATTAAAGGAACAGCCTTGAGAATAGAAAGGTTAAAATTAACAAGACGAAAATGGAATATATGATAAAAACTAGGGAAACAAGGATAAATTAAACTTGGCAATTTGTCTTTGATAGCCAAGAAAAATATAAACATGGATTCATTGATAGTTGAGAGGTTTCGTTAGGAATTACTTATACTCAAAATTTGGGTAAATATTATAACCAGCTGGTATTATATACCCCAACGGGTATTACTTAAAATGGTATTGTAGGGATCTACCGGTGATAATACGCTAAAAGACAAGATAAGAAACAATTTGGATTCATAAGAAGTTAGTTAGAAGTTTCTCCCAATAGGAAGATAAAAGTAATGGAAAATTGATTCAAATGGTTTGGCCATGTGCACTGGAGGCCAATCAATAACTGCAACTGTTATGAGTGATAATTTAAGGCAGGAGCAATGAGGACTAATGGTAGGTATTACGAAAACAAAAGGAGACGGCCAGTAAGATCTTTTGTCAATTTAATTGAGAAGGGGAGCCTTAACAGATCTGAGTGAAATTAGGTGACTCATGTAGCCAAGTATGGGAAGGCGGTCACTTGATGCTTTTGCTGTTGTTTAGCTCAAATTACATATACAAGTTGCCTGCAGCTTTCGCTCACTGAGTATCTTTTGGGACGCACCTAGATTCTTATATCAAGTTTACACTAGATATTATTTCAAGATCGGATTCAAACATACATCACTTGCAATAAATGTGTCATCGATGTACAGCAATACCCACACTGACGCACATGCATGTATACGTGCATGTAAATACCATTAAAAAACAACCTACCGAGCTGTGAAAATGACCTATTGAACTTGCAATGCAGGAAGTTAGACTCCGCGTTAATATGCAAGATTTCATACAACCCTGGGTGTTCAAACCTATGCCATATCTGTAATCTTGGCTGATGACCAAGAATGCCAAATATGGAGCTAAATTTGCAATATGAGCTATATGGTGCCAACGATATCGGATGTATCTATAATGAAGAGCACTAATGTTAATGTGCTTAGATGCATTGATGATCATAGAAGGGTACTGTCAAATTCCAGAGATGACCTATGATTTTGGACCAAGGATAGATTGTAAGACATGTCTCCGACAATGACATCTTATAGAAACTGACTTGAAAGGTTAGTTAAGTTGTTGGTTCTAAAGTACAGGTTTTGATCTCGCCAAGGTAAAAACCTAGGTGTAGAGCGATTGACCCTTAGTTAGTAGAAAGCTTTAAGGACTTTTAATAGCTAATATTAACGAGTATAAATCGGCAGATTAACATATGATCATAAGAATTCTAAAACTACAAAGCCTATAAACCAGTATACAAATAGCATGCACAACCAAAAGAAAATATGCACAATGATAAAACAGAATTCATTATGATCAAACCCTAAATATAAACCATGTAGCCTTACTTTAAATCTCGATAAATAAGAAGAAAAATCAAACCCTGCTTGTAGGGAACATAACCACCCAAACATATGCATTGGCATATACCTCACAGATTGAATTACCGGCATATAGATGGAAAATAGAACACGACCAAACATAGAATAATAACGAAAACACACATTTGCTTGTAATAAGAGAAAGACTACTTTGGATGTGAGAAGAAAAGGCGTTTCCCCCCCAAAGAGAAGAAAAGGAGCTGACAAAGGAATTTTATGTATACTGTGCAACAAGAAACACAAGAAACCAAAGATTGTCTAATGTATTTTCCTAAAATGTCCTTTTGTAAAGTCTATATGGGCTAGTTTTTCAACAGCCCAATTCCCATCAGAGGAACAATTGATAGAGATATAGAGAGAGAGAGAGAGAGAGAGAGAGACGCAAAAGGGGAATTTATTCAAAGGAATCAAAAAGAGCAAGATGATCCCTCCCAATCGCCATAGCAAGACTCCATCTCCTCGTAAAGGTAAGAGATACGTGAAGTCAGGAAAGATCACGGAGGGGATGGAAACTGATAGGGAGCTGAGCAAGTTCATAAACCACTGCAATGAGATCAATGCAGCAACACACATGAACAAAGAAGGCGGTCAACTTGCTATTGTAAAGCCCCCACCACAACAACCCTTAAAGACCGAAAATGAGAAAAAGCCATCAGGCAGTGATCTTTGACGTTGTCAATGTCAAATTTCATTACTTTGAGGAGAATACTATTTTGTTTATGTAATGTTTATTTGCACAAATCCTTTTTGACGGTGGATTGGGAAGATGGAAGAGTTAGATGCTTTTTGATATTCTTGTAATATTTAAGACTGAAAGACTTATGGAGCAGTTTTGTGTGCTGCGAACAAAAAAAAAGCCTATATGGGCTAATAAAAGGCATATATGGAAGATCAAAGGAAAACCTGGTCCATTGTTCTAATTATGGACTAAATGGTGAGGTAACAAGCTAACAATAAGATTAGGGATGATGGAGATATGTTTGGAGTGGTGTTTTGTTGGTGCACTTGGGTTGAAAGGAATCCTTGAATTTCTAGGGGGAAAAACATTCTTTGTCCGTCCTTTATAAATTCAATATGTTCCTGGAGCTTTAGACAAACGCTTTGAATAGAAAATGTATCTTCTACGTAAAGTAGCTTTGAATCTCCTAGGCGGCCTATGTTATTTACCTTTCTGAAAGTCAAATTATTATGAAATTCATATGCTATATCTTTTATCTCTTATATTATCTCGTAATTTCTATCATTTCATAATTTTAAGGCTAAATTGCACAAATGTACCCATCAACTTTCACGTTTTTTACAATTGATACCATGAACTAATTTAATTACAAACAACTACCGTGAACTATCACCCCCGATTGCAAACAAATACCATCAACTTTTTTTTCCGTCTGCAAACGTTATTTTTTACTGCCACGTCAACAATATTTCACTTGTTTTCCACATCTTGCTCCTGCACCCTTTAATTTACAAATCTCTCATAATTCTCTATAACTTTTTTTATTAAAAAAAATAAAACTACTAATTAAACTTAATAATACCTTCAACTGTCTAATCTCACCGGGGCCACCAAGCACCGCCTCAATCTCGCCCTACTCGCCCTTGGATCTCACCACCCTCTTCTGATCCCAGCAACGCCACCTCAACCACTTCTTCGACACCTTCGACCCATCCTAAGTCGTCTCCTTCGCCGAAACCCTAGCTCCGCCCCCTCCATCGATTTCTTCATCGGCGTTGGCAAGTCCACCATCCAAGCCCACAAGATCTCACATACCCTCACCTCCCTCGGCCTCTCACACTCCTCCCCCCAGTTGACGCCCTCTACTGTGACATTGGCGCTCTCTTCCCCGGCGACGACCTCGTCCTCTCCAAGTCCGGCTCCTACAACGAGCTCCTCTCCCTACTCCCTTGTGCCGACGCGAAAGGGACACGCCTCATCTCCATCACCTCCGCCGAAGGGAACCCCTGCCAGCAAGATTGGCAAGAGGCTCATCTTCAAGGCGATTGTTTTGATTGATTTATATTGTTTGTTTGCAAATTGTTGAAAATGGTGACAAAGCTATATTGAAAAGGGAAGAAGATGAACAATAAGAAAAAGGTCAAAAGGATATAACAGTCAGGTTTTAACAAAATGTAAGGTCATATGATAGTAATGATTAAAAAAATAGTTCATGGTAGTTATCTCTATTTTTCTAAGTTCATGATATCAATCGCAAAAAAAAATAAAGAAAGTTGATGGGTACATTTGTGCAATTTAGCCTAATTTTAATGAAATGTTTTATCTGGCTAAGGCCTTTTCAACTATATCCATTTTTCTCCAAAAAATAAATAGATAAATAAAATAAAATAAAAGCATAAACACACATTTTATCTAAAGGATAAACTCTCATAAAAATCAGAATGTTTTATTTTCATTTTGAAGTAAACACATCATAAGGTCATCCACCTAAATCAACATGACAACAAAATTATGAATCAGATCATGTAATGTAAAATCCACTCAACATTAAAGTAAACATATTGAGGGGTCAAATTCAATCCCACAGTTCCCATAAAGTAGTAATCATGCAACAGCTATAATTTCATTAATCATAATAAATTCCCATGAAGGGAAAAATGTAAACCACTCCCATAAGAGATGAAACTTTATCAAAAATCCTCAATATAATATATAGTTGAAAGCATATCTAATCAAGCTTTAACCAAATTTCCCACCAAGAATGATTCATCCCTCTAAAATAACTGTTATGTGTGTCTCACATTCGACCCATATTAATTTCCTACGATTCGACATCATCGTGAAGCTATATGAAGATTTGACGTTATCTACAAGACAGACGTCTCGATCTTTAGCTCCAGACGTCTGCCTGTGCTCTGTATATGCAAGCATACTTTGGGCAAACGTCTGCCTAAACGAGGGTCAGACGTCTGCGGATACTATGGTCTTCTGAAGTCGTGAAAGCCAGACGTCTAAACATCCTTGTTCAGACGTCTGGTAGCACTTTGGAGTTTCGATGATACTTGGCAGACGTCTGCCGTACTGGGCCGGTCAAAAATACCTTAGTTAGAAAATTAATTTTTTTTGGTAAATCTTTTGTATGCTATAAATAAGAAAGTTTGTAGCAGCCCTAAAGAGAGCGCTTTTGAGATGGCTTTTGTTATTTGAGAGAACCCTTTTGTATGTGAGATTTAGGGTTTTATTCGAGGGATTTGTAATTGTCCATCGTCCACCGCTTTTGTACTCCTCCGAATTTGATTATTAATAAAGCTTCACATTCGCCTATTTGTAAGTTCTCGTATTTTCTATTTTGCCTGTGGTTTGTGTTTCTTCCCTTTATTATTTTGGTTTGGCTTCGTGATTGTCTTGCCGCAACAAACTGATATCAGAACCTTTTGTTGTTGTTTGGGATCTTTTGGATTGAACCATTAGATCTTCAATATTGCAATTTAGGTCAACGGTGGGTAACGACAACTACGTCATCTTCCCTACTTTCTTAGAGCGTGATTTTGAAGTTTAAAGTTCGTTAGCATATCATGCTTTGATTTGATCCCACATCATGTTTCCGACGGTCATGAAGTTCGATATCGAGAAGTTTGATGGAAATATGAATTTCAGTTTGTGGCAAGTCTGTATGGTTGCCGTTTTGACTCAAAACAATTTGAGAAAGGCGATTCTTGGAAAGGATGCAAAGCCTTCCACTATGACAGAGAAAGCTTGAGAGGAGATGGATGAGAAAGTCATCACGTCTATCCAGTTATGTTTGACAAACGAAGTTCTACAAAAAGTTTTGGTGGAGAAGACTGATGGGGTCAAAAATTACACCCCGATTGACCAAGTCAAAGTCAATCCCAAGTAAACGGGCCCAAACCCAGGTCAAGTGGGCTCATGCCTAAGTTGAGCCCCGCGGCCGGCCTCTCCTATGCCGAAATGAAAATTATATAATAAATAATTTTGATGTAATTTTTATGAATAAATGTAAGGAAAATGGGCATAAAGCCTAATTTTTGTGAAGCCTTATATGGAAAAGAAATAAGCACATAATGCATGGAATGGAAAAAATGTTATTTTGTAAAGCTCATGGGGCTATGTATAAACTTGTAAGCCTATATAAAGCAACATGATAATGAAATGAAATAAGAAAAATGCATTCCCTTCAAAAATATTAAGGTTATGTGCCTCCTTCTCTTTCCTCGAGGTTCTAAATCTTCTTCCTTTTTTTGAATTAAATCAATAGTTTAACTCTTCTTTTATCAAAAAGAAATAGTTTTTTCATAAAATCCTTGAAGGGGAGGAGATTTTTTAAATCTCTTCTTTTTCTCCAAGATCCAGCCAACAGAGAGGAGGAAGGAGACCCATCTCTAAAAATCGCACTTTGGGAAGATCTAAGGCTCAAGAGAAGATCCAGGGCTTAAGAGGGAAGAAGGGGTCCCCTTTCATCATCTCTGAAAACTTCTTTAAGGGTTTAACTCCAAACCAATCTCTAAGAAGCTCAACTCCGAGATCCAAATTCTCGAAGGAGTTGAACCCCCAAAACCCAGATCTTTTAAGAGTTTAACTCCACAAAAAGAATCCTTTTTTAGGAGTTTAACTCCAAAAGTCACTCGGGAGTTCAACTCTTAGTTCAGGGACTAAGCCCCCCTTTCCCGCGCGTGGCCTGCTGGCGCCCCGCGTCGCTCACGCGTCCTTAGGACGCTCCCCACCCCTCTTTTTTCCTCACGCATTTAAAACACGTCCCGCGTTAGAAAAAATTTCTAACAGAGCGCTACCCCGCACCCCGACAAGACGCTCCTTACCCCCATAAACTCTGCGAGGCCCCCGATACGTCCTTCAAAACATAACACACCCTGTACATTGAGTCCGCATGACCAGTTTTACCCGTCAATCGGAGGTTCCCTCGCTCCAAAAACGATGGATAATTAACGGCGGCTTAGTCCGCGGCTACCGGAAATTCAGATCCTCACGATCAATAAACTCCAGTCTACCCTAAGCAGGAGAAATCTGAATATACTTGACAAGCACACATATTCCAATCTCAATGGGGTGACGAAAAACACCCTACAGATTCTGGCACGCCCGGCGGAAACGTTCATGCGAACTCAATTAATATATACATCGATTGTCTGTACTGAAAATAATGCTCTTTCATGCAGGATTTCAAGTGATCAATTCTCAACAATGTCTCCAAAGATGAACCCAGCTCTCAAGACAACTCTTGTCTCCTACACGATGAAGACAGACGCTCAAACGATCCTCCCGGCAAGTCTCGGGCGGCAGTGGGAGGAACCGTTGCTACAATTTGGCTCTATTTTATTTGTCCCGGCTAACACCATTCCCGTCTTTCAAGCTCCGGTGACGGATAAACCGGCCTTAAGAGGCAAAAAGCCAAATGTCGCGGTCGCAAAGGAACTTCAGCTCAAGCACAAATCCGTTTCTGAACGACTCTCCGTTGATCCAGCTGGAGGCAAGGCCATCAACACCAATAAAGCAATAAGGCGTCGCGAGTAAGCTCCGGCGGTGCCCCTGACAACTGCTTGATCGACTATCTTCTTTAAGCACCCCGTCAATCGACTCACGATGGCTTCCTGGATAACGGATGCCCGCCAAGCTCTCAAAATTGAGAAGCTAAGACAAAAAGGCTCATATAGAGAGCCAACAAAAGGGCTAGGGCTCTTGCTGGCTGAACTTCATGAGATTCTAAGCACAGGGTTACCCCGCAACAACAGCTGAATCGGCTGTAGAGATCGCCAACTCTTTTGAACCGCTGAAATTGGTTCAAAAGATTGCCATGATCGCAAGAGTCAAGAGAACTGCGATCCGGACAGCGCCACCCAAGGACCCGGTCAAGCCAACTGTCTTCAGTCGTCTGTCCTTTCTAGAAGAGGAAGGGCCACGACGACGGTCCGAAAAACCAGCTGCCAAAGATAAAGAGATGCCTGGATATGTGGTCGACACTGTCTACATGGGCACACGTAGCAAGAACAAGAATGGAGCCACCACATCTCAAATCCAATCTGGTGTGAATGTGGCGGCCACTTTCCAAGACCAGCATCCTCTGGAAGGTAATAGAGACCCTTCTACTGAGGCTGATAAGCAAAGAGATCCATCAGTTCATGAGGAGTCGGGCACGGAAAGCGAAAAGGAGCCAATCTTCTGTCCCAAGACCGCAGAGCAGCAACTTCTTCATGAGCTCCAGAAGCAGCTCAGAAACAAAGACAAGAAGACGGCCAAGCTCAACTAAAAAATTGACGACTTGACAAACATTGTCTTCCAGCTCACGGCCCAAGTTGCCTTCAGCCACCCAATCAAGTGCAGGGTGTTAGTTATATGTATGCCCTAGAGGCCATTACTGTACATAGGATATATATTGTAGTGGATGCTGGGACGTATATAGGGAGGACTTTCTTGCTCGACATGATAGTATGCTATCTGGTTGAACTTTACCTTAACGTGTATACTGATTGTCTCTCTGTTACATGTTGGTAAAGCCCTTAGGATGTGTGCTTGACTACCTGGACTATGATGCGGATCATACTAGTAGGGACATGGTAGTCCATAAGTACATCCTTCAAAGTCCCTAGTCGTGGGTGTATCGAGACGGGGCATCGATATACCAGAGTAGACTAGCGTATACCTTCTCGACCCATACAGATGGGCGATGGATGATCCCATATCCATCGGTGTTTGACATCAGAGATGATATACGGGTGCTCAGTAGAGACTGGGTACACTGGACGGACTCGCCGAGAACTTCCAGATGGTATTATACCTCACGTCAGATGGCAGTTCTCTGGTGACACTGGTACAGAGTAGTCTGTTGACCCGAGATCGTCATAGAGTCTTGTGTGGTTCCCACTGTGCTTTGATTTCCATCTTACCACGTCCAAGAGGGCGTGCAAAACGGTGGTTTTTGGGTACAGTCCCGAGTCACATGGAGGCAATGAGCGATAGGAGGGGATTCGTCTCTCCCGGTATAGGGAGTTGATGTTGCGCTGTGTTCGATTGGCTATAACAGGAAATCCCTGGCCAGGGTTGCTGAGATTTACTGGTAAGTGTTACCAGTAGTTTCTCGAATTGTTATAGACCTCATATCGACACGACTTATCGAGCTATTGGGGTCTGACGTTTACCACCCCTAGGCGAGATATGCGACAGATCAGACGGACAGACCGGACTGTACGGTAGTGTTACTGGTTGGATTCACTGGAGTGTGAGCGGGCTTGCTCGTCGATCTTCAGATCGCTCAATACCCGGGTGGCCGTTACGTTTAGCAGACCGCTTGCGGCTTGTGGATGTTTGATATGATCATCATCCGCTGCCGGCGTATTGACGAGTCTTTAGAGTCCTACACAGAGGTTTCCTGGTTCAAGCGAAACGAAATAGGAGCGCATATGAGATATGTGAGGGACCGAGAATAATACGTGTATCTGATACCGTATTCCATTCTCGCGATGAATGTGTCGAATGGTTGTATGCGATATAACCTAGTTATCGATTCAAGGATTGATTCGATAAGCCGATACATTGTATACTAGTTGGTTGTGTGCGACATGACCGGATCATTGAATCAAATGTTGATTTAATGATTTAATGCATAATTATATATTTGATATATTACTTTGCATTAACTAGTATTGGTTCACTTAAGATGGATTTTCTCACTCGGATGTGCACATTGTATATGTGATATACTTTTTGTGCACTTGATTGTATCATGTTTGATGATACATGTTTGCTTGAGTTTGTGTAAAGATTGAACCATGGTTAGTTAAATGATTAGGGTTTACATTTTCATATCTATTTATTTATTTATTATGGAAATGATAATGAGAAGAATGGTTGCTAGTTTTGTTTTATTCTTTGAACCTTCATGAAGCTTTGATCAAGTCAACCATTCTTATCTCATCCTTAACCCTAACCATTCCCACTAACCCTAGTTTAATCTCTACACTTTACTATGGTTCTAATATGATAAGTATTCATTTCTTTTTCAATTTTAAATAACTTATCATATCATTGTCTTCTTCTTCTTCATTTCTTCAAGTGAAGAAAGCTTGTCTCCATCAATGGCAAGTGATGAAAAAGAGTGAGAAATCCAAATCTAAAGTCTACACATTTCCTATTTCTTCATCCTCTACCTCTTGCCAAGTAGTAGAGTGTGTTCTTCACAAGTTTCATGACTTGGTGAAGTGAGAGCTTGATCTTGCGATGCTTCGACGTAGATCATCTTCGGCATGGACATCGATGACTTAGCCCGTCCATTCTCCGATGAAGCCGACGCTAGAGCCCGGGACTTGTTATGGACAGCGAGGAGACTTCATTGCGGAGCTATGGAGGTGGAGAACCGGATCTACAAAGGTTGTATTTCCGTATCTCTTAGTTAAGTGTTAACTAGTTTACTTTTCGCCTAGAATTCTAGCCGACGATCCGTACTCTAGAGTTTCTCGGCACCGTATTTTTTAAAATTGGCATGGTTGATGCCTTGTGAGACCTCATTAGAGTGCCTAGGAACCCAACAGTGGTATCAGAGCCAAGCTAGAGCCTTAGGCGAAGTCCAGACGGAATTTGAAGTCCGATCGAACCGAAAACACGAACCCAAAATTGCTCTCTGTCCTTTTTCTAAAAACGTGGATTTTTCCAAATTAAAAATTGCTAAAAAATTCAGCAGGGAAAAATAAGAATTACGATGCAAAATTTTTTAAATGAACAGTGTTTATTGCGGCGGAACCGCGGCAGAAGCCTAGCTTCTGCGGCGGTTCCGCGGCAGAAGCCTAGCTTCTGCGGCGGTTCCGCGGCAGAAGCCTAGCTTCTGCGGCGGTTCCGCGGCAATAAGGTGACGTCATTCTCCACTTTTTGCACAGTAATTCATTTTGTCAGATGCTGAGTTTTCTGGGAATTTTTAAAATTTATTCAAGAGTTGAATTTTCTGGAGTTGTTTTGGGGATTCGGTGTTTCGATCGGAGTATCAAATTTTGTCTATGTGGCTTTCCGGATAAATATTAGAATATGTTAAAAAAGTTCGACCGGATATAAATACCCAATTTTTTCCCTGTCGGGAAATTTTTAAGTGTTGGATTTTTCCGTAGTTTAACGACGTTCTAAGTAGTGCAAGTAACGCGATGGTCCCTCTAGAAGACAACAAACCTTAACTCGATTATGTGACCGTCTTGAACTGCCCTTTGAACCTTCGGGTTTGGGGCAGTACGGCGTGCCACATGTAAGGCGTTGGCTTGACCCTTCTACGGCTGGACCGTTGGTACTGAGGCACGAACGGAATGTTGTTAGACTTATTTCATGTGTTAGACTGTATCGGGAAAACTTAGGTGTTCGATTGTTCGATCGAAAAGTTTAACATTTTCTGTTTATCTGGAATGGGATACAATAATTGGAATTCACAAAAGTTATATGATAACTGAATGAATGTTATAAACATAGCAGTTTAGTCTTACTTGATCGGTTGCCACGGAATTTTGATGTGATCAAAAGTCCGTCGCAATCACGTAGCGTACGCGGATACTCGCCGGGTAAACTTAATAGACAGCTACACCCCATAGCCCCGACCAAGTGACTGTAGGAGAACCCCGTTGCCGAAAGCATCCGTCCGGGTGCTCACGGTAGCGGTGTTCCGCCTTGGTGCACTTCGTCGACGGTATCGGGGGTGCGACCGCCTACTAAAGTTTGCGACGAGTATTCGATCAGACTGTCGGGAATCTTGTTGAATTGCTCGACTAGATATTGAAAAATGTTTTCGATAATGAGACTGAAATGCGGGGTTTATAATTGTTAGGCATGCGATGTTTAAGTAATTCATTTGGTCAGGCATGCGATGTCTGAGGTGGTTGCGGATTCCAACTGTTGTAGTTTTACACTTTCTTTTCTGTGACCGTAAGTGTAATATGTGATATCGCCGGTTTCGTTGCTATATGTCAACGACAATTGGGATGCGCATATTTACTTACGTTGATGACATGTGATGTTATGTGTTGCTGGATATGTTATATTGGATCGTCGTGTTTGAATAGTCAGGGGTTTTTATGTGAGATGAGTGTTTTTCATTTTCATTCATGTAAACTTGTATGTAATATTCTTTTATTGGGCACTTCCAGGTTGCGGAAGTTGTCACCTCTTGTATATTATTTACTTTTCCGCACTAGGATAGACCCAAGGAGGGGAGCACAAGTAACCGGGTTCTGGAGTCCAGAGGGAGACCAACTCGAGGAGTCGAGTCCGGGTCTCCTAACTCCAGAATTGGTAGGGTTGCTTGCCGCTCTCGTAGGAGTCTAGGGGTGTGGGTTTGGCTATTCATCACGACCGTGGAATCCGTGTTTTATACTGGCTCGTATTGAAAACACGGACGTCCTAGTATATCCAATATTTCATATGATTCTTCTGCTGCGATATCTGTGATGTGATCATGTGATGTTCTATGATAGATACAGTATATAGTATATATAATATATTATATAGGCGTTACTTATGTTTTACTCCCGCGCTAGCCCTGCCCCGCTCTGCCGTTAGTTACATAACCTAACGGTGCACGAGGGGACATCGAGGCGAATGCGGATGGCATAAGTGTACGTCGTATTTATCTGTGATGTTTAGGTACTTAAATGATGGGACTTCATTAATATGATTAATGAAATAAAAGAAATTTAAGATGTTGTAGAATCGAATTTCAAAATTAAAGCAGGTAGCTACAGTTTTTGCTTTGCACAGCGGTATATATGATATATCCTGCACCTTATTCGATGAGGAAATGACCGAGATACCTTCACCGGGAGTGACTCCTTTAGCAATAACTGGCAGATGCTACACACTCGGTTTGTCTTTTGATTGCTTTTAAGTGTTTTTTGCTTTGCACAGTGATATATATGATATATCCCGCACCTCATTCGACGAGGAAAGGACCGACGATCCCTTCACCGGGACTGACTCCTTTAGCAAAACTAGAAAAGCCTCAAAAGCACTCCATTTTAAAATCATTTGATTCTACAACGATATCAAGTTCATTACGCAATAGGTTTTAAGAAAAACCTGTCGTAGCCCTCCGTCATTTCAGATAAGTAGTAGTTAGTATTCGTGCTACGTTTGTTGGCCTGCGTCAAGGCGTAGTGTGCGGTAGCTAACTGGTATTTATCTGCTTATGCATATGATGCAGATTGGATTAGGGTAGTCGTGCGATTTTGTTGGCCTGCGTCAAGGGTCGTGCGGGTGGGTTTAATTCAATCAGGAAATGACGGGTTGAACTTGACTAGCGCACTATGGTTTGTTGGCCTGCGTCAAGGTCATAGGACGCTAGGAGCAAAATATTATCGGGAATTTCAAGTGTTGAAATTTGCAATGAGATTGCATACCTTCTATGAGATAGTTGGATCCCGATACCCGCTGCGAGTAATTGTTACTCCTGGGAGAGTTTTACACATTACAATTAGCCGATCAAGTAGGTGTCTAGAAAGGTGTTAACGGGGTTACGTCTCTGGGAAAACGAGATTTACATTAATTAGGTTCGTGCGAAAGCACGGGGGACCTCCCTCAAAGTACCGACACTGGCCTGGCTGAAAGATTGGCGAACTTGTAGTGTGTAATTAATCCCGGCTAGTCTTTCCTTTTAGGGTTTGAAGGAAGATTTGCTAAAAAGCAGTGGGAACCATCCTGATTAGATAAAATAATAACCAATCTATTCTTGCAAGAGCGCACGCTGAGTGTTTTCTTCTCTCTCTCCAGGTAGCGACCATATCACGCCTTAATCAAGATAATAATACGGATATTGACTGAACCCGCTTATTATACTGAGCTGGGGAACGTTGGTCCCGCTCCAACTTATAATTGTTATAAGACAGAGCAGGAAATTGGGGAATACCAGATTTCCCGTGCCGCCCAAACGAAGAGAGTGCATGCTGATGCATCATCTTCGGGTGTGTTCATTATACAGAACTGTTTCTCAGTATCCTCCGCATCCTAGGTATATGATACCGGATCAGGATCCCAGATATGTAATCTGTTACATAGGGCTACAAAAGGGTAGAAAAACTGAGAACGGGTGATAAGTTTCATGAGACAGAAAACGGGGCAAGAGTTGCAGCCAAGTCTGTCGGTCACTGTCACCCTGTATTGTAATACATTGATTCTGAACGAATGTTATTAGATACCGAACCTGATATACCAAATCATATCACTCTCTTTGTTAGAAAAGAAAGGATATAATTTTGTATTGCTGGATAATGTTTTGAACATTTCCTATATCAAAAATTGATCGGTTCAGGCACGTTATCTAAAAGCATTAACGTTCTAAATCAAACTACAGTTCTTAGTATACGGAACACACACAAGAGGAAGAGTTCAGAAATGAACGATTCCTTCTTGAGGTATTGTAGACTGGGTCATATCAATGCGACCCGACTAGCTAGAGTTACATAAAGATGCATATTTAAATTAGTTTGAACTTACATCTTGTGAAACTCGCCAGTCATGTCACAAAGATAAGATGACCATAGCTCCGTTTACTGGAAACAGAGAAAGAGTTAGTGAACTCTTGGGATGATACATGTTGATGTATGTAGATCCCCAGTCTACATATGCCAAGACAGGTTCTTTGTACTTCATTACATTCTCTGATAATCTCTCGAGATTCAGACATATGTTCCTGTTGAAACACAAGTCCGAACCTTTTGAGATATTCACAGAATATAAGTTAGAAGTAGAGAACCAATACGGGTATAAGTATTATGTCCTTTGATGTGATCAAGGAGGAGAATACTTGAGCACGGAATTTCTGGACTTTTCTAAAAGAGAATGAGATTCTCTCTCAGCATTACTCCTCCGAATACACCATAGCACGATGGTATATCGGGGTGGAGCAGATACACCCTATATGATAAGGTGTGCTCTATGATGAGTACTACTGAGTTACCTATTTCCTTTTTGGGAGTTATGCACTTGAGAAGCTGCATACCTATTGAATAGGGTTCAGATCAAATCAGTTGCCTACCACTTCATATTTGATATAGAAAGGGAAGAGCCCATGTCTTAAGTTAGTTAAGATTTGGGGTTGTCCGGCCTATGTCTAAAAGCAAAATCCGGACAAGCTCGAGGCAAGGTCTGTAATGTAGAACTGGAAAGGTTCCAGCTATACAAACTACAGCAGATGATTTGATAGAGCCAAAGGATTCAGTAGATTCCAACGAACCTCAGCCACTCCGCCGATCTAGTAGGGTTCCTCACCCACCTGAGAGATACTTCGGTTTCTCTATGACGGTGGGAGCGAGGATTGCATCATGAGATGATGACCCAACTAGCTTCGAGCTGGCCATCGAGAGTAAGACTCTGTAAGAATGGCTGGATGTTTAGCGATCTGAGATGGAATCCATGTACACCAACAAAGTATGGACTTTGGTTGCAATATCTGAAGGGTTAAATCCCCATCAGAAGCAAGTATATCTTGAGAAGATTACTTGGTGTAGATGGAAAAGTTGAGACTTTCAAAGCTAGACTTGTTAAAGGTTTGTATCATTGACCAGGTGTGGATCATGATGAAACTTTTTCTAAGTAGCTATGCTTAAGTCCATCCAGATCCTACTTACCACGGCTACATACCATGATTACGATATCTGGTGGTTGGGTGTCATGACTGCTTTTCTAAATGATGTTTTAGAAGAGTACGTCTATAAGTACACAGCCAGAGGGCTTCGTAGACAGTGGAAGCAGCGGAAACGTGTGCAAGATGCTTTATAGGATAAAGCAGGCATCACGGAGTTGGAACATCTGTTTTGATGAAGCGGTCAAAGAAGTTGACATCATCAAAATGGTAGAGGAACCTTGTATAAACAAAAAGATAGTAGGGAGTATGGTAACGATCCTCGTAGAGTACGTGGATGACATACTCTTGATGGGGAAGGAGTTTCCTATGCTACGCTCGATCAATCTCCGTTTATCACAATGATTCTCCACATAGGATCAAAATGATACCTCCTAAATCCTGAGTTTTGGATCTATGAGATAGATTTAATTGGATGTTAGGATTCTCACTAGTTGTAGTGAGATGGTATCAATTGATCCAGGGGAGAATCACTGGAAGTGTTCCAGGGTGATAAGGACGACTGAATGTCAGTCGCAGGCATTGTCTTTACCCTCAGTAAAGGGACGGTATGTTGGAAGAGTTCCAAGCTAGATACCGTGACACACTAGACGATAAAGGCTGGATACATCGCTACTTAAGACGCTACCAAAGAGGCTGTTTGGGTGTATATTGGTTCATGAGATGAACTACGTTCCAACCATTGTGAGACAATGGAGTTGTGGCTTATGCCAAGGAACGTCGGTCCCATCAGTGATCCAGACATATTCTAAGGCAGTGTCACCTAATCATGGAGATGGTTGATCTCCAGGAAGATCGAGGATAGGAGAGTAGATTCAGAGGACAACACAGCGGATCCACTCACAAAGGCCTGTTCCCAGAGAGAGACTTTTATGGGATGGTTGAGTATGAGATACTGCAACCACCGCTATCAGATGGCCCTAGTGCAAGTGGGAAATTGTTAGTTATATGTATGCCCTAGAGGCCATTACTGTACATAGGATGTATATTGTAGCGGATGCTGGGACGTATATAGGGAGGACTTTCTTGCTCGACATGATAGTATGCTATCTGGTTGAACTTTACCTTAACGTGTATACTGATTGTCTCTCTGTTACATGTTGGTAAAGCCCTTAGAATGTGTGCTTGACTACCTGGACTATGATGCGGATCATACTAGTGGGGACATGGTAGTCCATAAGTACATCCTTCAAAGTCCCTAGTCGTGGGTGTATCGAGACGGGGCATCGATATACCAGAGTAGACTAGCGTATACCTTCTCGACCCATACAGATGGGAGATGGATGATCCCATATCCATCGGTGTTTGACATCAGAGATGATATACGGGTGCTCAGTAGAGACTGGGTACACTGGACGGACTCGCCGAGAACTCCCAGATGGTATTATACCTCACGTCAGATGGCAGTTCTCTGGTGACACTGGTACAGAGTAGTTTGTTGACCCGAGATCGTCATAGAGTCTTGTGTGGTTCCCACTGTGCTTTGATTTCCATCTTACCACGTCCAAGAGGGCGTGCAAAACGGTGGTTTTTGGGTACAGTCCCGTGTCACATGGAGGCAATGAGCGATAGGAGGGGATTCGTCTCTCCCGGTATAGGGAGTTGATGTTGCGCTGTGTTCGATTGGCTATAACAGGAAATCGCTGGCCAGGGTTGCTGAGATTTACTGGTAAGTGTTACCAGTAGTTTCTCGAATTGTTATAGACCTCATATCGACACGACTTATCGAGCTATTGGGGTCTGACGTTTACCACCCCTAGGCGAGATATGCGACAGATCAGACGGACAGACCGGACTGTACGGTAGTGTTACTGGTTGGATTCACTGGAGTGTGAGCGGGCTTGCTCGTCGATCTTCAGATCGCTCAATACCCGGGTGGCCGTTACGTTTAGCAGACCGCTTGCGGCTTGTGGATGTTTGATATGATCATCATCCGCTGCCGGCGTATTGACGAGTCTTTAGAGTCCTACACAGAGGTTTCCTGGTTCAAGCGAAACGAAATAGGAGCGCATATGAGATATGTGAGGGACCGAGAATAATACGTGTATGTGATACCGTATTCCATTCTCGCGATGAATGTGTCGAATGGTTGTATGCGATATAACCTAGTTATCGATTCAAGGATTGATTCGATAAGCCGATACATTGTATACTAGTCGGTTGTGTGCGACATGACCGGATCATTGAATCAAGTGTTGATTTAATGATTTAATGCATAATTATATATTTGATATATTACTTTGCATTAACTAATATTGGTTCACTTAAGATGGATTTTCTCACTCGGATGTGCACATTGTATATGTGATATACTTTTTGTGCACTTGATTGTATCATGTTTGATGATACATGTTTGCTTGAGTTTGTGTAAAGATTGAACCATGGTTAGTTAAATGATTAGGGTTTACATTTTCATATCTATTTATTTATTTATTTATTATGGAAATGATAATGAGAAGAATGGTTGCTAGTTTTGTTTTATTCTTTGAACCTTCATGAAGCTTTGATCAAGTCAACCATTCTTATCTCATCCTTAACCCTAACCATTCCCACTAACCCTAGTTTAATCTCTACACTTTACCATGGTTCTAATATGATAAGTATTCATTTCTTTTTCAATTTTAAATAACTTATCATATCATTGTCTTCTTCTTCTTCATTTCTTCAAGTGAAGAAAGCTTGCCTCCATCAATGGCAAGTGATGAAAAAGAGTGAGAAATCCAAATCTAAAGTCTACCCATTTCCTATTTCTTCATCCTCTACCTCTTGCCAAGTAGTAGAGTGTGTTTTCTTCACAAGTTTCATGACTTGGTGAAGTGAGAGCTTGATCTTGCAATGCTTCGACGTAGATCATCTTCGACATGGACATCGATGACCTAGCCCGTCCATTCTCCGATGAAGCCGACGCTAGAGCCCGGGACTTGTTATGGACAGCGAGGAGACTTCATTGCGGAGCTATGGAGGTGGAGAACCGGATCTACAAAGATTGTATTTCCGTATCTCTTAGTTAAGTGTTAACTAGTTTACTTTTCGCCTAGAATTCTAGCCGACGATCCGTACTCTAGAGTTTCTCGGCACCGTATTTTTTAAAATTGGCATGGTTGATGCCTTGTGAGACCTCATTAGGGTGCCTAGAAACCCAACACAGGGCTCTGCTCATGAACCGGGAAACGGTGTCCCGAGGCAGCCGACACCTCTTCTCTCAAATCCAAAGGTGGGCGAACTGCATGAAAGTTGGTCGTATCCTATCTCGTGAAATGTCTCGACTACCGATGATAGCAACTCGCTAACTCAAGATCAAATCATGGATTTAGTCTCCAACAAAGTCAAAATATTGGTAGCCGAAGCGCAAAAAGATATTAGCGGTAGTGGGAGACCATATCCTGCTCGGTATGATCTTGTAGACTTCCTAGTGGCTATGTCACCCCTAAATTCGGAAGATTCGATGGGACAGAAAATGCAAATTAACACATCGCCCACTTTAAAGCCTCATGCAGGAATACTGAAGGCAATGATGCGCTTCTCCTCGCCAGTTCGTTAATAGCTTAACCGGTGTCGCTTTCGACTGGTACACGAGCATACCGGATGACTCCGTTACTACTTTCGTCCAAATGGAGTCTCTATTTCAACAAAGGTTCATGAATGTCAGCGATAAAATCACCATTGCCGACCTCGTGAGGACCAAACCAAAGAACAACGAAAACAGCACGGATTTTATAACCCAATGGCGCAATCTCTCCGTCAAATGTGGCCACCGTTAGAACAAGACCAATCCGTCAATCTCCTCATCGGAAATCTCAGCACCTGGATGAATCCTTTACTATGCACCGCGGGTCTCAAGATGTTCCAAGAACTGACCAAGAAAGTTCAAATGCTGGAGCGCTCAAAACATGAATCTACCTCGAATTCCAAAAATAACAATAAATCCTGAAGAAACTGAAAGAACGATAATCGCAAAGGCGGAAATTCCGACGATTCTGAATCTTTTAACATTTCGGCTGACCGAAATAGGCAAGGGACAAGCTCGCCCAATGTCTACCAACCTCGAAAGCCACTGTTTGGAAGAGGAGAATCACCTGTGAAGAGAAGCTAGATAGGGTCTATTTCTTCATAAAGGGCAAAGTTCACAAGATATCCAAGGATCCTTGAGAAACGGTCTACGATTGCCAGAATCAAAGAGACCGAAAGAAACGTATATGACCGACGACCCCAAATATTGCCCTTATCACAGAGTGATAGATCATGCCATTGAGGACCGTTTCGTCTTCAAAAATTGGATCGGAAAGCAATACAAGACAGGAGAGATAGAACTGTCTAAAGGCGTGTTACCAAACAATTAAGCTGCGCCCGCCGATTTCATACAAACGGAGACCGAAGCCCTTCGGGAATCTGCTGCTCTCAATCGTCTGCTCTTCTTGGAAAGGAGCGGGCCAAGACAACAAGCCAAAAGCCCAACGGGCCAAGACAACAAGCCAAATGAGAAGGCAGTAGACGGATACACAATTCATACATCTACATGGTGGAGCCCAGAAGGAAAAGTCCTCCTACGCCTCATACCCATGACAATGACATGGTTGTTGCTACCCAATATCGGCTCGGTCTAAATGATGAAGAGCCCACTCAGGCCATTAAGCCAAAGGAGCCCGTGGTTCCTGCAGAATCAAGTTCAGACGGTAAGGATGACCCAGTTGTCATACCCGAAACTATAGAACAAGTATTATTCAAATAGCTTCAAAAGCAGCTTCAGGTCAGCGACGAGAAGTTGGCCAAGGTCCGTTCCAAAGTCGACGAGCTGGAAAACGTTGTAGCAGATCTTGGTTCATGAGCCAGGGCTTGATATCCTGAAATAGCAAACCGATACACCTTCCAGCCCAAAAGTGAAACACCTTTACAAAAAACAACCGCAACCATCCTCCAGTCCTTCTGATACATACACTGAACGGAGTAAGGAGACAGCAGGCGAACCAAGGACTGATCGGCCTTAAGGACCAGCATCAGGAAAGGTATCTACTCTAATGAAGAGAAAGAAGAAAGTATACTCCTTCAGGAAGGACGAAGTCCGCAAAATATTCAAGGACGCCTTGAACAATGGTTTGCAACTGCCTATTCCAAAGAAGCCATATGAAATGAACATGACCGACCATCCCATATACTACCCATATCATAGAATGATGAGTTATACCATTGAAAACTGCTATATTTTTAAAGATTGGGTGGAGAACCAATACAAGGTTGGGAAAACCTCACAGTCTTCGGATGTACCGGCAAGCCACAAAGTTACGGTCATCAACACAGCTCCGCCAAAATCAAAGTTCGAGGAGAGCAAACACGCATGACCTCTACGTCGTTAAACTGAGAACAGTTGACCACCACGTCGTAAAACTGGGAACAAATGACCTCCACGTCGTTAAACTGAGAACAATCGACCCTCAAGTCGTTAAACTGGAAGTGTAAAAAAATTGTGTAAAAAAAAAGAAAAGAAAAAAGCCGAAATGATGGGACAACTTGTAATAAGAATCAGTGAGTAAAATAAAAATAAAAATAAAATCAAAATTAGGGGACAACCACGAATAAATAGCCGAAATGATAAGGCAATCGCGACCTTCGTGATAAGAAAAGCTAAAATGATAGAGCGGTCGCGGTAAAAAAATGTGTATAAAAATAAATACTTCATACCCCTCCAAAGACGAATGATGAGTCGCTCCTGGAACCATGCTTTAGTGTTAGCGATGCAGACACCAAAAAAATTTCAAATCCCCGAATATCCCAACGGCGAACGATGAGTCGCTCCTGGTACCATATTTCAGTGCAACGATGCAGATACCAACCAAAATCCAAATTATCAAACAGTGAATGATGAGTCGCTCATGATACCATACTTCAGTGCAGCGATGCGGATGCCAACCAAAATCCAAATCTCCAAACGACGACTGATGAGTTGCTCCTGGTACCATATTCCAGTGCAGCGATGCAGGCGCCAACCAAAATCCAAATTCCCAAAATTCTCCCAGCCCTCCGGTTGGTCCCTAAATTGACAACAATCCACGGGCTCAAATAATTCTCATCACCCATGCCCCACCGTAATTACCAGTCACGCGGTCGATCTCCGCCATCGGAATTATGCTCCATTTGGGAAAACCCACTCATGCGTCATCACGATCCATGAGGAGAACAAAACTTACGAGATCCTCTCGACTCGTAAAAAAACACCTTCGTGGGATCTTTACGACTCACAAAGTAAATACACACTTGGGGTCTCCACGACTCCTAAGGAGATAATACACCTACGAGATCCTTTCAACTCGTAGGGAGAAAATGTTTTTATAGAACCCTTACGGCTCATAAAATTGAAAACCCTTTAGATGATAGTCATAAACCTGTCCCTTAAGCCATCGCTCCCTAACAGGCAAAGGCAAATGATGAATTGCTCCTGGCACCTGTGCTCCAGTGTTAACAGCGCTGATATCTACCTCAACCCCAGAATTCCAAACTTTCGATCCAATAGACCCCTAAATCGTTTAACTGGGAACAAATGACCCCTAAATCGTTAAATTGGGAACAAATAACCCCTAAATCGTTAAACTGGGAACGAGGAAAATCCCCTCATAGCGAATGATGATTCGCTCCTGGTACCATATTCCAGTGTAGTGATGTTGATGCCGAACAAAAATCCAAATTCCAACTCTCAGACTGAAAAGCCCCGCTGGACGGATAAAAAACTCTCAAGTCAAATCAACAAGTTCTGTGTTGGAATCATGCTTCGTCTCAGAATATACCCCGTGTTGAAATCATGCTTCGCCTCGGAGTATCTGCCTTCCCTGTAAGAATTATGCTCCGTCTCGGATTCAAGTCAAACGACCTCCCTGTCGGAATCAAGTCGACCAACGACCTCCCTATCAAAATCATGCTCCGCCTCGGAATCAAGTCGACCAACGACCTTCCCGTCGGAATCAAGCTCCGCCTCGGAATCAAGTCGACCAACGACCTTCCCGTCGAAATCAAGCTCCGCCTCGAAATCAAGTCGACCAACGACCTCACCATCGGAATCAAGCTCCGCCTCGGAATCAAGTCGACCAACGACCTTCCTGTTGGAATTATGTGTTCCCGCCAAAATCTTCGGCCAAGAGCTATTAGTTCCTGTTTATGCCGGCTTAAGTTTCGCACATGCACACATCAGAGGAAAAACAGGTGTTCAACGACAAAAACAAAGTATTTAATTGAACATTTTATTCTACAAGAAATAGATCACCAAACATGGGATCGAAAGTACAGGGATTCACAAAACTATGGATAAAATTATTTAACTTCCTCTCTGCCTTCTCCACCATGACAAAGCAGCGATCTTCACGAAGAGTAGCTACCCATCGATCAGCACCGCACCCATCAGCAAAGACAGACATGATGACCCGCTGAGCCCGTATCTGGCTTAGCAGCCGAACAGAGCGATCCCTCAGAGCTGTGGTGATCAAAAGTGTCTCGTGGAAGCACTCGATCTTGTCTTCCGCGGTGTCGAGCATTGCCGGAGTCATCTCCGCCGGAGGAGGGGGAATATCATTGATCACAGACAAGAAAACCATCCGGAGCCAAATGGAGCCGGTGGGGAGAGGAGATCTTATACAAGTCAAGAGCTCGTGCAGCACTGTGTGGCATTGGTCATCCGTAAGAATAAGGTTCACCAAGCGCACAGCAAAACGATGAACAATTTCCTCAACGGGCACCTCCCATGGCTGACGGCGAGCATGTAGGCGATTACAAGCCTTGGCTCTTCTCTGTTAAAATGATTCTCTAAAAATGAGAGAGAAAAGAAGCATTGCTTCAGATTATGAAGGGAGACATTTAAGTCTAGGCACAGAAAATGTTGTGCATGATGAAACTATTTCCAAGCTCTGGGAAAGAGAAGCTTGACTCAGGAAAAGTGGAGAAAGAAGGTGAAAAGACACCTTCAGTAATGAGGCAGCACCTCACGTGCAAAGCACGAGAGCGCTGAGCGCCAGCGCCAAAGAGTCAAAGACTCTGAGGCAGCGCCTCACGTGCAAATCACGAGAGCGCTGAGCGCCAGCGCCATTAGTCAAAGACTCTGAGGCAGCGTCTCACGTGCAAAGCACGAGAGCGCTGAGCACCAACGCTATGAGTCAAAAACTCTGAGGCAGCGCCTCACGTGCATAGCACGAGAGCGTTGAGTGCCAGCGCTAAAGAGTCAAAAACTCTGAAGCAGCGCTCACGTGTAAAGCACGAGAGCGCCAAGCGCCAGAACTAATTGTTCTCCACCGTTGGATCTTTTGATCCAACGAAGATGATAAATTATCAAAATTCATAATAAAATTTTGTTAAGGAAATACTCCTCAGAATCTTTCCAAACAGAAAAGATTGTGCTCTGTAAATCAGAGCGTCGTTGGATCAATGATCCAATGGTGATTAAAAATCACCAAAATACTGAATAAATTCTGTATGGGAAAAGATTTCCCAATCTTATTAAAAACAAGAAGATTGCCTTCTGTAGAACAGAAACCCTAGGATCCAACGGTGGGGAAATCCCCAAATCAATTAGAAAATTATCTCTTCAACCGATTCAACAAATCCGCATACCCTATATAAAGGCCCCAAGACTTCAAGTCTGATATAGAGGAACCTCCCATAAACTTTGAGAAATTTCAAAGAGAAGAGCAAGCATTCAGAAAGAGAAGAATTTCTTCAAGGTAAAATAAATTGATCAAAGCACCTTATCAGATAAAGAACTTAGTTCTTTTGCCAGATCATAGATCTTTAAGACAAATTATCTTTCACAAAAGAGATCATAATATCTCATTATAAAAAGGGGGAGAATAATTCAATTCTCTTAGGATCACAGATCCATAAAGGCAAAGTCTTTCACCAAAAACATAAGAGATTAAAACATCTCTTAAAATAAGAACTTTGTTCTTAGATCCATGAGACAAAGTCTCTTATAAGAGAGAATTTAATTCTCAGAGATCAGAGTTGCCTAAAAAGAACCCTAGCGCTCCAATTAAACGAAGTGCTTTAGTGCTCCAAATCTAGCGCACGGCGCTGCAGAGCCTTAGCGCTCCAAATTAAAAGAAGCGCCCTGCGCTCATTGACTGGCGCTCAGCGCCAAGCGCGCCACGTGCTCCTCACGTGTGCGCTAATTAACAGAAGCACCCTGCACTCATTGACTGGCGCTCAGCGCCAAGCGCGCCACGTGCTCCTCACGTGTACGCTACTTAACAGAAGCGCTCTGTGCTCATTGACTAGCGCTCAGCGCCAAGCGCGCCACGTGCTCCTCACGTGTACGCTACTTAACAGAAGCGCCCTGCGCTCATTGACTGGCGCTCAGCGCCAAGCGCGCCACGTGCCCCTCACGTGTGAGATACTTAAGAGAAGCGCTCTGCGCTGAGAGAACATAAATTGTTCTTTAATAATAAAGCCAAAAGCCATAATGAGTGCTCAGCACTCAATAAAAGACAAAAAGTTGTCAGGACCAATGTTCAGCATTGTTAAATGAAAAGGGACTGAGCCTAATTAAATGTCCAACAGTTTAACTGAATGGGCTGAGCCCAATTGGCCACAGATCCCTGATTCAGATTAATTGAACCCATATGCTCACAAATCTTTGATCTTAGTCCCAAATTGGACTACAGATCTCTCAACCAATATTGGTTAAAAGGTACATCTCTTCATACCTCTGATGCATGTCGTTGTAATTCTTCAACGTCTTCAGAGAGATGGAGGGTCCCAATAACCAATAACTTTTGGCGCATCCCCAAACGGTTGAACCAAAACCATACAGACTACGTCTTTAAACTGGACTATGATGTCCTTAAACTTTACGGACTGTGGGGTCCTTAAACTCATGGACTATGATGTCCTTAAACTTTACAGACTATGATGTCTCTAAACTACCATGGACTGTGAGGTCCTTAAACTCATAGACTATGATGTCTTTAAACTTTACAGGCTATGACGTCTTTAAACTGGACCGCAAAGTCCTTAAACTAAAACAATAGAGCCCAAATGCTCTTTTGTTGGATCTAAATGATCCCGTTAAGTTGATCTTAGTCTAAAATTAGACTAACGTGTCTTTAACAAACGTTAAGTTGATCCTAGTCTAAAACTAGACTGACGAATCCTTAACAAACGTTTAAGTTGATCTTAGTCTCAAATGAAATTAACGATCCTTAAACCCAAACCAAAACCCAAATCTAAGAAAATATGAATTTGGACTAATCCACACCCTACGGGCGACAACATACATTAGTCTCCGTATACAATCCACGGGCAACCGAAAATAAAACAAACACACATGACACGAAATGACCATCTGGAGAAAGAGAAAGTGGTTACCGCGATGCGGTAATGTAATTAGCTGCAGGAGCTTGCGCCTGCAGGGAAGAGCGTCCCCACAATCAAAAACCCCTCAAATGAGGGGGAATCTGACGAAGTCTACTACAACGACCGCATCCGTCTGAACTTTCGATACATGGTGTTATAAATCAACTTGGCATTTTCGGAGAGGTGAACGGATAAAACCAAATAGCATCTGCCTCCAAAATTCAGGCAAGACGTCCTAACGTCCCGGTCACGTCTTTTCGGCGGAGAACATTATGCTCCGTCTCGGAATCAAGTCGACCAATGACCTCCTTGTCAGAATCAAGCTCCGCTTCAGAATTAAGTCGACTAACGATCTCCCAGTCGGAATTATGCTCCGTCTCGGAATCAAGTCAACCAACAATCTCTACGGCGGAATCACATTTCGTTTTTAGAAGGTACCCCGTGTCGAAATCATGCTTCGCTTCGGAGTATCTGCCTTTCCTGTCGGAATTATACTCTGTCTCGGAATCAAGTCAATCAACAATCTCTGGATCAAAATTATGCTTCGTCTCAGAATGTGCCTTGTATCGGAATTATGCTTCGCCTCGGAGTATCTGCCTTCTTTATCGGAATTATGCTTCGACTGGAAATCAACCTCTGCATCGGCGCTATGTTTCGTTCAGAATGTCTGCCCTGCGCCAGAATTAAACTTCGTCTCAGGATACACCTGTCCCATGTCGAAATTATGCTTCGCCCCGGAACCCTGCGTCAAAACTATATTTCGTCTCAGAATATATCCTTCCCCTGAAATTATGCTCCGCTCATCGGAATGATACTCCGCTCCTCGGAATGATACTCCGATCTCGGAATGATGCTCCACCTCAAAGTCAAACTTCTGCGGAACAAGATCCATCAATTTCATGCACACAACTCATATACGCGGTGTGCATTTATTGATGGGGAGCACTTTGTTGGGGTCAAAAATTATATCCTGGTTGACCAAGTCAAAGTCAAAGTCAACCCCAAATAAGCGGGCTCAAGCCCAGGTCAAGTGGGCCCATGCCCAAGTCGAGCCCCGCTGCCGACCTCCCCCATACCAAAATGAAAATTATGTAATAAATAATTTTGATATAATTTTTATGAATAAATGTAAGGAAAATGTGCATAAACCAAAATTTTTGTAAAGCTCATAGCTCATATGCAAAAGAAATAATCACATGAGGCATGAGATTGGCAAAATGCCATTTTGTAAAGCCCAGGAGGCTATATGTAAACTTGTAAGCCTATATAAGGCAATATGATAATAAAATGAAATAAGAATAATTCATTTCCCTAAAATATATTAGGGCTCTATGCTTCGTTCTCCTTCCTCAAGGTTCTAAATCTTCTTTCTTTTTTGAATTAAATTAAGAGTTTAACTTTTCTTTTTCCAAAAAGAAATAGTTTTTCACCATAAAACCCTTAAAGGGGAGCTTGGATTTCCCATTAAATCTCTAAAAGGGGAGATTTTTTAAGTCCCACCATCTTTTCTCCAAGATCCAGCCAACAGAAAGGAGGAAGGAGACCCATCTCCAAAAATCCCACTTTAGGAAGATCTAAGGTTCAAGAGAAAATCCATGACTCAAGGGAGAAGAAAGGGGTCCCCTTTCATCATCTCCGAAAACTTCTTTAAGAGTTTAACACCAAACCCATCTCTAAGAAGCTCAACACCGATATCCAAATCCTCGAAGGAGTTGAACTACAAAAACACAGATCTTTTAGGAGTTTAACTCCACAAAAGATCCTTTTTTAGAAGTTTAACTCCAAAAGTCACTCGGGAGTTCAACTCCTAGTTCAAGAGCTAAGCCCCCTTTTCCACGTGGCCCGTTGGCGTCCAGCACCCCCGTGCAGGGCACGTGATCCGCGCCGCTCACGCGTTCTTAGGACGCTCCTCACCCTTCTTTTTTCCTCATGCTGCACACTCAAAACACGTCTCCCGTTAGAAAAAAATTCTAACAGGGCGCTGCCCCGCACCCCACACCCTGCAAGGACGCTCCTCACCTCCGTAAACTCTGCGAGGCCTCGATACGTCCTTGAAAACATAACACACTGCATATAGAGTTCGCATGACCAGTTTTACCCGTCAATCGGAGATTCTCACTCCAAAAGAGAGGGGTAATTAACGACAGCTTAGTTCGTGGCTGCTGAAGATTTAGATCTCTACAATCAATAAACCTCAGCCTACTTTAGACAAGGGGACTATGTATATGCCTGACAAGTGCACGCATTCCCATCTCAATGGGATGACGAAAAATCCCTACAAAGACGGCGGCTGATTTGTGGAAAAAACTAAAGAAGTTATATTTAAAAAAATATCTCACGAATCGACTCATATTGAAACAACATCTCTACACACATCATATGTCAGAAGGCTCTTCAATTAAATCTCAGGTGAGTTTAATTCAATCATTACAGATGTAAGTAAGATTGATATTAAGATTGATGATGAAGATCAGGTTATTCTCTTGTTGTGTTTATTGCCACCCTCGTATAAGCACTTTCGTGACACCATGGCTTATGAACGAGACACGATCTCAATTAAGAATGTCAAGAAAAATTTGATAAACAAAGAGAAGATCGATAAGGAGTTGACTTTTACCGAAACGGATGGTTCGTCGTCTAGCTTATTTGTTCAAAGGCGAGCGGAGAAGAGAGACCCGAAAGCTAACTGAAAGAAATCGAGGTCGAAATTCAAGAATAAAAACGTGACCTGTAATTATTGTAAGAAGAAGGGGCACTTTAAGATCGATTGCTACAAGTTGCAGAACAAGCTGGAACAAGAAGACAAATCAAAAGAGTTTTCATCTAAAACGAGTATAGCAGAAGAAGAAGATCTTCTTGTGGTCCTCGACAACACACATCGATCCAAAGACGAGTGGATTATGGATTTGGGTTGTTCCTAACACATGTGCCCCAATAAGAATTTGCTTACGACCTACGAGTCTGTTGATGGTGAAGTGGTTTTGATGAATAATAGTTCATGTTGAGTTATTGGCAAGGAGGCGATCCAAATCAAGATGTTTGACGGTGTTGCGAGAACATTGGCGAAAGTTAGGCACGTGCCTGGCTTAAAAAAGAATCCCATCTCTTTAGGTACACTCGACGACAAAGATTGCAAGTTTTCCGCTGAATGTGGAGTTTTGAAGGCAACCAAAGACGCTCTCACTGTGATGAAGGACTTGAAGAAAGGGTTCTTGTATTCATTGTAGGGTTCGACGACTTCCGGATTAATGGCTATTTCATCATCCAAATCTAGATTCGGAAACTACCAGATTATGGCATATGAGACTCGGGCATATGAGTGAGAGGTATGGCCGAGTTGTCGAAGCAGGGTCTACTTGGTGAGAAGAGTACGACGAAACTGAAGTTTTGTGAACATTGCGTCTTTAGGGAAAAAATGTGTTGGTTTCAGTTCGGCGGTGCACAACACGAAAGGTACTTTAGATTATAAACATTCGGATCTTTAGGGACCCTCTCCAGTTGCTTCTAAAGGAAGCGGTGCTAAGTATCTGCTTAATTTCATTGATGATTTTTCGAGAAATCTTTAGATCTACTTCTTAAAGCACAAAAACGTTGTGTTTATTACGTTCAAGCAATGGAAGACGTTGCTTGAGAAGCAGATCAAGAGACTGAGAACAGTTAACGGGTTAGAGTTTTGGGTGAAGATTTCAATGATTTCTGTAAAAATGAAGGGCTGGTTCGGTATCATGCCGTTGTCTATACACCATAACAGAATGGAGTTGCGGAGCGGATGAACCGAGTTCTTTTGGAGAAAGCGCGGTGTATGTTGTCTAATGCACAGCTCGGCAAGGAGTTTTGGATAGAAGTGGTAAACACGGCGTACTATATCATGAATCAGTCACCTCATACAACCCTAGATAGTAAGATATCAGAGCAGGTATGGGCAGAGAAGCATGACGATTATTCAACACTTAAGATTTTCGGTTACCCTGCTTATGCACATTGCTGTGATAGCAAGTTGGATCCTCGAACGAAGAAATGTATATTTCTAGGTTATGTTGTCGGCGTTAAAGATTATAGATTGTGGTGTTCAGATTCTAGGTCGTCTAAATTTATGATTATCAGAGATGTGACTTTTGATGAATCTGCTATATTGAACACGAAGATTGTGGAATCTCCAGTTGCAGACGATTCAAAGAAAGATGAACCGAGAGTTGATATTGAGATCGGTGAAAACTCATATTCGCAGAAGATCTCTCCTTCACCATCGTCTGAAGAAACTCATGATGAGCAGTCCCATGATGACTATTTGCTTACTCGTGACCGACGAAGAAGGGACATTAGACCGTTACAAAGATATTGCTACGATGATCTAGTAGCGTATGCGGTGTCTGTTACAGAGACAGTTGATAGTAGCGAACCGACGAACTATAAAGAAGTTATCTCATTCGACAAGTCAGCTCGTTGGCTTGTCGTTATGAATGGTGAGATTGAGTCTCTTTACAAGAGTCAGACTTGAAAGCTCGTGAAGCCCGAAGGAGAAAAGAAAGTAGTTGGCTGGAAGTGGCTTTTCAAGAAGAAAGAAGGTGATCAAGAGACGGTTGATACGAGATACAAGACATGGTTGGTAGCTAAAGGCTATTCGCTGGTTCGTAGAGTTGACTTCAATGAGGTATTTTCTCTAGTCGTTAAACACACCTCTATACGTGTCTTGCTCGGTTTGGTAGCCATGCAAGATTTGGAGCTCGAGCAGATCGAAGTGAAGACAACATTCTTGCATGGTGATTTGGTAGAGAAGATCTACATGCAACAGCTCGTGAAGCCCGAAAGAGTAAAGAAAGTAGTTGGCTGCAAGTGGGTTTTCAAGAAAAAAAAAGGTAGCCAAGAGGCGGTTGATAGGAGATACAAGGCACGGTTGGTAACTAAAGGCTATTCGCTGGTTCGAAGAGTTGACTTCAATGAGGTGTTTTCTTCGGTCATTAAACGCACCTCTATACATGTCTTACTCGGTTTGATAGCTATGCAAGATTTGGAGGCTCAATGTGAAGACAACATTCTTGCATAGTGATTTGGTTGAGAAAATCTACATGCAACAGCCTGAGAATTTTGAAGTTGAAAACAAAGAAGACCACGTTTTCTAGAGAAGTCTCTCTACGGTTTGAAGCAATCACCTAGGCGTTGGTATAAGAAATTTACCTCCTTCATGAAAGATATAGGGTTTACGAGAAGTATAGGCGACAATTGTGTCTATTCGAAGAAGCTCGCCGATGGTTCTTTCATATACTTGCTATTTATGTTGATATGTTAATAGCAGCAAAGTATATAGTTGATATTCAGAATTTGAAGGAACAGTTAAAAGGCAAATTTGAGACCAAGGATTTGGGAGCAGCCAAGAAAATACTTAGTATGGAGATAAGGCACGATCGCAAAGGAGGAAAACTTTACTTGTCTCAACAGTGATATGTTGAGAAATATTTGGAGCATTTCAGCGTGGCAGACGCTAAATCTGTAAGTACTCCGTTGGCCGCCCATTTTAAACTTTCAGCTCGTTCATCATCGTAAACAGAAAATGAGATTAAGTATATGTCGAATGTTCCATATGCAAATGCGCTGGGTAGTATTATATATGTCATGGTTTGTACACGACCCGATATTTTACACGTTGTTAGTGTTGTTAGTCGCTATATGGCATCTCCTGGTTAAGGCCATTGGCAAGCAGTGAAATGAATTTTACGATACTTGCAAGGTACGTCTTACGTTGAGTTGGTATTTTGGGGGAACGACAATTTGGTTGGATTCACCGATTCCGATTATGCGGGTGATCTTGACAGACGAAAATCGATCATCGGTTATATATTCTCCTTAGGAGGATGTGCCATCAGTTGACGTGCTTTGTTCCAGCCTATGGTTGCGTTGTCTACGACGGAGGCGGAGTATATGGTCGTTGTTGCGGTCGTTAAGGACGAAGCACATTGATGTGGGGTACTGATTTGTACAGAAAGTTGTTGAAAAAGAAGAGATTATTGTTAAGGTTGGTACAGCGGATAATCCGGCCAAAATGTTGACGAAGTCTTTTTCGGTTGTTAAGTTTGAGCATTGCTTGAACTTAATTGAGTGCGCCGCATTCATTGAGCCCTTTAGGGGTATTGTGGAAGGTGGAATTATTAACTTTAGTGGAGAAATTTGTGGAATGCGACGCAAGATGGAGATAATTATGTGTGCCTCACATTTGACCCATATTGATTTCCTACGATCTAGCATTATCTCGAAGCTATATGAAGATTTGACATTATCTACCAGACATACGTCTGGATCTTTAGCTCCAGACGTCTGCTTGTGCTCAGTATGCACGAGCATACTTTGGACAGACGTCTGCCTAAATGAGGGTCAAACGTCTGTGAGCACTCTAGTCTTCTGAAGTCGTGAAGGCTAGACGTCTGAACATCCTTATTCAAACGTCTGGTGGCACTCTGGAGTTTCGATGATACTTGGGTAGACACCTGACCATTCCTTCAGCACACATTTGTCGTACTGGGCCGGTAAAAAATACCTTAGTTAGAAAATTAGTTTTTTGGGTAAATATTTTGTATGCTATAAATAAGAAAGTTTGTAGCAGCCCTTGAGAGAGTTTTTGAGATAACTTTTGTTATTTGAGAGAACCCTTTTATTTGTGAGATCTAGGGTTTTGTTTAGGGGATTTGTAATCGTCCGCCGCTTTTGTACTCCTCCGAATTAGATTATTAATAAAGTTTCGTCTTCGCCTATTTGGAAGTTCTCGTATTTTCTATTTTGCATGTGGTTTGTGTTTCTTCTCTTTATCGTTTTGGTTTGGCTTCGTGATTGTCTTGCCGCAACAATAACAATAAAAATGAAACAGGCAAGTACAAATAAACAAGCAAATACTACTTATTAATAGATGAATGGAAGGACCACAACATATAAACAAAGATCGCTAATCTTAAAAAATTAAGTATAAATTTATCCAAGTATCAACATCAGTGGCAATCATAATTAACACCATATAGGCCAATTTTTTCTATATATTTTTACTTTTTTGCCAAGTTAAGCATCATCCTTTGAAAAATTCCTAACCCAAATCAAGAAACCTTCCATCTAAAACCCCCCTGTAACAAGCCATCTTGCAAAAAAAGATTTCTAATTTCACACACAACACTCAAAAATTCAAGAATCTAACACATCTTGATCTAACATTTACATCAAGACTGAAATTTGAACCATAAAAACGAAGAAAACCCATCAAAATCGAAAGCAAGATTGAATCTTTACCTGCTGCATTGCTGACAAAACCTCTGCTCAATCCCAGCAACCACAACCTTGGGCGATTTGGAGTGCATCCCGCATACTTTATGCCTGCAGTAATATGCCTTGGCACCAGTGAGATCAACTAAGCACCCTTCAACTTGGCATCTCGGTGGCTGCTGCTGCTGCTGATTCTGAGCTCCTCCACCTTCATGGGCCAAGGCTTTGCCTTTCTTTGGAGGTGGTGGAGGAGCTGCAATGGCTTTGGAGGAGGAAGAAGAGGAGGAGGTGGAGATGGAGCCATTTGCTTCATTGCCCACATCTTCGAAATAGATCTTTTTGCCGAACATGAGGCCATCGAGGGAGTCACTGGAGCCATTGGCCCCAGACCCTGAACCCATCTCCATTGCCAACAACCCAAAAAAAGCCCCCTTTTATCAGTTTTCAACCATTGAGAAAAGCGACCGAGTGAGTGAGAAAGAGAGAGAAAAGAGAAAAGGTTGGATTTCGGAACGGCTGCTGATGTGAGGATAATACTATTATATCCAAAACAGAGACGGTCGAGATTTGTGTGAAACGGGACGACTTGGTGTATTCTACATGCTTGGCACGTAGGTATTATGGCCAAGATCCCCTAAAGTCATGGATGCTATTATTTTCTAATAACAACTACTATTTTTCCGAAAAAGTTTGGGGCTTGGTTTGTTTCCAGAGGGCATGTGAAGTGTGGGAATAATTTGGGGTCAATGAAAATTTTGGAGGTGTGAAAAGGAATTTAAGGCCCTGGCAACAAAGTTACAGTTCCGAAATCATGGTTTCCTGAAATCTCAAGAGTTAATACTAAACTCTGATATTTGTAAGTCAAACCAAGAGGCTGTTTAATTGGTGAGATTTGGAGCTGCAAACAATATTTGTTGCAAAAATAAACTCTATTTCATGGTTGGTTAGAATCATTTTGATAAGGAATTGAAAATCATGCACAGAAAGTAGCCAAAACTTGCATTATATGCTGTAGCAAAGGCTGCAACTTTTTAAAATAATCAAAAAATCAGCTCAGCATTGGATTTTTTATTTTTAAAAATGACTTGCAGCTCTAATTCCAGAGACTTGGAACTGAAGCTGCAACGTTTTGGTCTAGTTGCCGCTAGAGGCTTTTAACATTCCCTTATGAGCAAGAAGACGAATGCACGCCTATTTATAGCATCTTCTTCGTTACCATTGGAAATTGCAAAATATACATGTCGTAACCTTACCGCCACACAAGGAGGTGCAGGGATGCCACTCGCCAGAAATCCATAAAACACATATCAAGCATTTGATTTACATAGGTTTTACACATTTTAGATCATGGCATATTTGAATATAATTGTATTAAATATTATGACGATCATAAATCATATAAGTTCTTATTTATATTATTAAGATTGTGATTGGTGTGTTAGATTGTTAGGATTATTAGTTATCAGTTAGTTATAAGGTGTATAAATTGAGATGATTTGTTTTTCAATAAGATCGATCGAGTTTATTGCTTTCTTATCTTGGTATCAGAGCCAATGACTCGATCCAAAATTTATCTTCATTTATGTTTTTAGTTTATTATTTCAAAATAAATAAAGTTGCGTCAATAATATCTAATTCGGAAATGGGTTCTCTCGGTTTGATCATAAACAGTTGCCTCCACCAATATCATTTTTTATGACGTTTTCTAGTAGCATGAGCTTCGTCCGTCCAAGCAACTATTATTTTCTTATGAGTCTTCTAACAATATGTTCTTCTTCCTTTAGCACTTCCAGCAAAAGAGGCTGTAGGTTATTTGGTCCACCCTGCAATCCGCGAAAGAGACCAAAGGGTATTAGTCCGCCATTTTCGATATTTTAGATAAGTTGTATATTTTGGTTCAAGATATTATTCAAACTCTCGGTTCTCCACGGTGAGTTTGAGAGAGGTTGTTGGATTATGAGATATTTAAATACAACTGCATTGGATATTATGATTATCATAAATCAAATAAGTTATGATTTATATTATTGAGATTATGATTAGTGTATTAGATTGGTATGATCATTAGTTATCGGTTAGTTATGTTATGATGTGTATAAATTGAGATGATTTATCTCTTAACAAGCTTGATCAAGTTTATTGCTTTCTTATCAACACCAATTGTTTTTTCCACCAGACAATGGATTTGCTTTGGAAATGTAAATCCAAGAGTTGTATGAAACCGAACAAAGAATTTGATACTTACTTTTACCAAAAATTGTTGCATTTCCAAAATGCTGCAAACCAAACACCCCGTAAAGTTTGTGGTTTTCAACGAGTTTTGAAGGGTCGAACCCTCATCTTTTTATGCTCCAAAGAGAAAAGCTGTTTTTTTCTTGCACTCTATTTTTAAACCTTGGTTCCAGGATGATGTTTCCAAACAACCCTGAACAATGTAAAACACCATTTTAAAGATATCTTGGTTTGCGTAAATGATTTCGCATCAACTTATACGGAACTAAGGTGCAAAACCCATGCCTTAAACTTGATTTGGAAGAGTGGAGTAATATTTTTAGTTGTGGATTTTAAAAAAAAATGTAAATTTTATTAGACATTGTCGATTTTGCAGGTTTTCCAAATAGTACTAATGAACTTTAGAATACGATATAGCGACCACTGATTCTGTAGTACAATCTAGATCTTGGGTGTATCATTTGGGCCATTCGTGGATGAGAAAAATTTGTTCTTGTATTTGATTACTAAGTATTTAAAAAAATTTAGCTATTGATTATTGTTTCGATTTAGAATGATTGATGTGGCATAAACAATAAACAATTTATTTATTTGATCGAAGCTATACAAGATCCATCTATTAAACAATGGAAAACCAAATTGCATATTGTCAGGTTTAATTCCATGTAGACGGCTTCCCACTGACAAATAGATCTTCATTGTTTTCAAGGACGGAATCAGGCTTCTAAAGTTGCTGGGACGAGCTAAAATTATAAAAAAAAAATGACCGTTGATCCATGCAAAATACATATAAATAAAAGCCCACGGATCTTATTTAAAAGAGTAAGTTTAATTATTTGATTGTTGAGTTATAAAACTGTTAAGTGCATATCTATGAGGAGTGATTCCATTCAAATTTTCAGATTGTGTGAGTGTATAAAGAATTATCGCTTAAACCTTACAATATTAATAAGTAAAATTGGGGAAAAACTAATTAGAAGAAGAAGAAGATGATGAGAGACTCCATACATTTGAATGAAAATATGAGCAGTAAAACCACACAACCAAATAAGGTGTGTGTTGAATTTCTTTTTCCTTCATCCCTTATGTATATATCAGTGCATATGATCTATAGTTTGAAAATAGGATCTGTTTTATAAGAATTTTGAAAGGATTTTATCTTGTTTGGTTAGTTTTATTAATTTCAATTAGATATATCTTGATTTGGCACGAAGATAAACATCAAAGGCGTGGTTAGGTTTAGTATTAAATATATAGTGATTAAATCTTAATAACTAAAAAGAAAAAATAGAGAATCAGGTAGGAATGGATACATAACTTTTAATTTGGATTTTTAAAGTATAGAAAATAGGATAGTTAGTAACTAACAAGGTTTAGATGAGCACCCAAAAGTAGGGAACCTAGATTTTTTAGGAAGGTGGGGGACACGACAAACTAGGGTTGCATGATATTTAGGCCGTGAGGGGAGACGGCCGCCCCTGCTCGTCCCTCCTGCCCCCATCCTTGATTTTTTTGCTCTTGCAAGCACTTGCTATCAAATCTAGTAGAGTAGTGAAGAAAAATTAAGGAACTTACATGTTGGTATGTTTTAACTTGTGATGTGTAACATCTTATAATAGCATAAAAATTACAGAGAACCGGCAGCAGAATTGCAAAATCCTCCTTTTTATTTAAGTTGCTTTGTTTGCATGGGCGATAATTAGGAAAAAAAAAGACGTGTCACCGGAAATACATTCTGAGGCCAATCAATAATTTGTTTTATTGGCTTGTCATATGAAAAGCCTCAACAAAACCCACCCTCTGCTTATAAAAATTCCTGACAAAAATATCAACCATTGATTTTAAAAATTTGCATCCTAACTCATTTTTCATAGAAAATCGTCAGAGATTCTTTTCCTTCCTCATGTGAGATGGCATGATATCTTAATTGTTTTGAAGAGAACCAGTGCACTGCAAACAAACATATGAATCCTTCTAAAAATAAATGTAGTTCAATTTCATATTTGTCGCTAAAACTTTTCATACTATAAAAAGCCTCTATCTCTACTGAAATAATGCAAACTCCAATAACATAATTAATATCATCTATTAATGCCTATTAATACCCTGCTTTTTTGTAAAAAAATTCAAAAGATTGGAAAATTCCACCAATCTTTTCTCTTAGTTAAGATATATATCCACATCATCACAATTAAATTTTTTATTTATTTTCAAATTCAAATCTTCCTTCCACTCCTCCGGTGCATTTAAACATCATTCACCAACTCATCATTTTTTTCCTCTATTTTGGCGTTGGCAGGTAAGCCAAACCCATCCTCTTCTGATTAACAATAAAAGCTTGATAAGACTTCATTCTAAAACCTAAATATTTAAATCAATCATCATCATATGTGCAGAAAAATGAGTAAGAACGGAAGTACACAACATTTTAATTTTTAATGAATGATCAAACTATAAACAATGATTTATATTATGAAAATAGGTAAGGAATTTCGAGGATGCTTGTGAATAATAATTAGTTAAGCTTTGAAAGGGGGAATAGTGCCTTTTTGGGGCGCAGGGTGGCTGACAAGTGCAAACTGGGACATCCCATCTTGGGGTCATGTACTCACTATTACTGTGTGTCAGTACGCTTAGATTTCTGTGTCATTCACATGTATTATTTTATTCATTTTTCTTTTCAATATACAGAGTGTGTACCTCCTTTTGATTTTTAATTTCAACAGTCGGGTTTCTCCGAGCATGAAGAACGACGTGGATAGTTTTATACATTAGAAAATCTCGCCACCAAAACAAATCTTCCGTCATTCCTTAAAATTCTTTATATATAACCGATGACGCACGGACATATCTGTGATGAGCTCAAACACGATTTGTTTCGTAGGTCATAAGACGGCAGGTCTTCAATGCCGAGTACCTACAAGATAAAGAACATTGGCAAATTGCTCCTTGGTGATCTCTTTGCATGAGGGTCCTTGATTGGCTATCTCCCGCGTATCTCTTTGCATAGGGGTCCTAACGAGTGATATTCCGATCACAACTGGCTTGAATCAAGAATCTACATTAAGTCCATTCTTATTTGCCATAGTGATGGATGCGCTTACTAGGACTATCCACGATGAGTTATCTTGGTGTATACTATTCGCTGATGATATTATTCTGGTAATGCGATGAAAGCAGGGCTTAATATCAGATTGGAATTATGGAGGCAAATATTGGAATCTCAGGAATTTAGATTGAGCATGTCTAAGACAACATATATGCAATGCAAATTTAGTAAATAGAGAAGTCGAGATCACAGTGGTATACCACTGGATGGGCAAGAGATATCACCAAGCGAGTAGTTTAGATATCTAGGTTCTATCATCCAAAAAGATGGGGGGATCAATAGGATGTCAACCAGAAGATTTAGGCTGGTTGGTTGAAATGAACGAGTGCAACGAGAATTTTGTGCGTCCATAACTTTCCGTTAAGGTTAAAAAGAAAGTTTTATCGAAGCGCTATTTGGCTTGCCTTATTATATGATACAGAACACAAACATTCATTATGAATTATCTGGGCTCTTAAGAAACATCATGCAAAGAAGATACATGTAGAAGAGATGTGCATACTTCGTTGGATGTGTGGTACCACTAGAAAAGATAAGTCACAAAATGAGGATATTCGTGCAAAACTTGGTGTAACACTTGTGGAGAAGAAGATGCGAGAAAACTTGTCACGCCCCATTTCCCAAAATACATAAATACGGAAATGTAACTCGGTCAGCCATACTATCCACGGTAAGGAATCATCCTTCTATAACCACATTAAGGATTCTTGCAGTAATTAAGCGATGCAAAATAATAATATCTAGTACATATTCATTGCTATAATAAATAACGACAGCGAAAGCAAATGCAGGAATAGCAAGTTTCAAACTGATCCAAAAATAAAATAGAAAGATATACAAGTTCTAGTCCCTTATGAGCTCACAAGAGAACTAAATAAAAAGGTTCAGTTCTATAATAACTAAATAATTGATTGTTAGATATAGTGCTCTCAAGGCAATTATTTTACTTACAGGTAAACGATTATGATAATTGAATGAGGACTTATATAGGTAGAACTGTCTTACTCGAGATAATAGTATGCTATCTGGTTTATCTTTGTTATTATGTGTATACGTTTTGATAAAGCCCGTACGATTATTGCTTGACTACCAGAATTATGATGGCGATCATATACATGGGAGCTGGGTGGTCCATAAGCACATTCTTAAATGTCCCTAGTCGAGGGAGGGAGTATCGAGATTGGGCATTGATACTCCAGAGTAGACTTGTGTATGCTTTTCGAAACCCCAACGAGGGGCGGTGGCCGGTCTCATAAGCCATTGGTATCGAGTCACCTAAGATAGTATACAGGTGCTCACTGAAGTGAGTACACCGGACGGATTCGCCGAGAACTTCTAGATATTATTATACCTATCGTCATATGGAAGTTCTCTTGTGACATGAGTACAGGTTAGTCCTTTGATCTGAGATTTTCATTTGTCTTGTGTGAATTCCCACTGTACTTAGATTACTACCCTACCACAGCTTAAAGGAGTCATGCAAACATATTTTAGTTGGATACAGTCCCGAACCATATGGAGGCAGTGAACAATCGTCAGGGATTCGTCTCTCCCAGTATTGTGAGTCGATGTCGCACTGTGTTGGGTCAGCCATCACCAGAAATTCTTGGCCAAGATGGATGAGATTTACTGATGTGATATCAGTGGTTTCTAAGTGGGTGATGAGTTTCAGACCGGCACAACTTATCGGTTTAGTAAGGTTCTGACGTTATCCACTCCTTAGACCTGGTATACGATTATCTCAGGCGAAGAGACCAGACTGTATGGAGATTATCACGGATAGGCTCAGTAGGGATACGGATGAGTTTGCTCATCGGCCTTCCTTTCGCTCAATACCTCTGTAGTCGTTACGTACAGCTAGTGTCGCTGACGTGCTTGTGGTTAAACCCACTGCTTGCGTATTGACGAGTCTTTAGAGTCCCACACAGAGCATTTTCCCGATTTAGGCAAAATGATGTGGTGACCGTATATTAATACGTGCAGGGTTCCGATTAGGTATGTGTGCTAGCCATACGGATTTTAATTGGGCGGATGATAATACTAGCCGGCTTTGAATTAAGTCGGAGTATTAAATCAAGTTTTGATTTAATAATTTACATATATATATATATATATATTTTGATAAGTATATTCTAGTGTTATGTTCATTGTATTTTTCTATCTCTTGGGTATTCGAATTTTGATACGAATATGGGTATATATTTGCGGGCACGTATTCTTGTATTCATACATGAATATTTCTAGAAGGATGATTGTAACATTTTGGAAAATTATAAATATTAATTTATAATTTTAAATATGAATATAATGAGTTTATAAAAATGATTTTGCGTATGAATTTTGGTATCGGATTAATACCTGCAAAAATGTAATTATTTTGGTAAAAATGAAGAAAATGTGTGATATCATAAAAATGGTATTTAAATTGTTTTAGTATGACATGAGATTTTATTATAATGATTATGGTATTTAAGTGTTGTGATAAGTGTTTTATTTCTTTTAAAATCAAGAATTTATATTTTTAGTAACATGAAAGAATTTATTTAAAAATGTTTTTATTTTGTTATGAGGGTTGGGTTTATGATTAGGCTAGATTAAACTTTCATGCATAACACACCCTCTCCATCTCCTCCTTTCTTTACATACAATCTTTACATCTCTTACTTACTTTACACAAACCCTTTACACCTCCACATTTCTTTTTATCACAACCCTTAGGATATTTCTTGAGCTCACAAACTGAACCAATGTTTTTTTCAAGCTCCAACACCAAAATTCTCAAGTAACATCAAACCAAAAGAGAGAAGTTATGAATCCTTTATCAAACTTGTGCATACCATCAAGCTAGAGCCACTACAACATGTTGAAGCCTCCACCATGCACTTCATAAGTTAGAATTTCCTTATGCACTATCCCAATAGGTAAATCTCACCTCCTTTGCAATTCTTGTTTTGTTAAATATCTATTTTTAGTGTGCAAATATCAGAAATTAGGATTTTTATGATATTTGTGAGTGTAAACTAGAATCTGGAACTACTAGATTAGTCTATTAGAAAAACTAACAATACTAGGGTATGGTGAGATTAATAGGAGACAACCCCTAAAGCCCGACCCCTAATTCTCTAGTTCACCCGCTGGTTCTTCCTAATTTCCCGCCGCCGCCGGTTTTTCAGTGTATATGTGTTTTGGGTTTTGGTCAGTAGCTTTAATTGGTGATAATTTAAGCTACCGTATTGTTTGTTTTGTCCCAGATTTCATATAGAGAAATCTGGAAGTGTTTTAGTATTGTTTTAACAATGTTTCCAATATTTGTGATACGGTTTTTCGTATTTCTATATCTCGACTGAATTATTGATATCCGTACTCAGGGGTATTTTGTCATATTTGGAGTAAGTGAGATATAGATTCTAACTTATGTGCGCTTAGCTAGTTGATTTGCTTTTTGATATGATTTTTATGCCGATGTGTTATAGCTACGATTATAGGTATGATCGCGGAGATTTCCGAGACGGTAAGGACAGACAAACCAATCATGGATTTCGACTAACTCGATAAGTTGGTGAGTAGATTTATATCTATGGAGGAAGTCGGGTGGATGGCGTATAGCACCCCCGCAACCACTTATATAGAATAGTTATGATATTGTAGGGTTCCTAGGTACACTCATGAGATTCTACAAGGTATCAACCATGCCATAATCAAATTTTTATGTGCCTAACAACCCTATGCAAGATCGTATACTAGAAGTAAGGCGAAACTAAAAGCGAGCAAACTACTTTGCTACTAAGTGAAAGGGATTACAACCTTTGTAGATCCGGTCCTTCACTTCTAAAGCTCCGTGTTGACGTCCCTTCGCTGCGATCATCGGGATCCCGGACCCTAGCGATGGTTTCTTCGAAGAAATGAGCGGGCTAGGTCGTTGACTTCGAGGCCGAAGATGATCTACGTCGGGGAAACTCAAACTCAAGCTATTCCTTCACTTGGTCAAGAACTTATGAAGAGAACACCCTATACTACATGGCAAGTAGTAGAGGATGAAGAAATAGGAAGTGGGCTCACTTTAGAATTGTTTTTCTCACACTTTTTCTCATGGCACCATTGGAGCTAGCAAGCTTTTGATGAAGCTTGATGAAGAAGAAGAAGTAAAAGAAATAAAGAATCATGAATATCTCATCCAAAAGAAAGCTTATCATTTAATTATGGCACCATGGTTGAGTTAAGCCCTCATGCTTAACTCATGTAGAGAATTAACCAAAGTATTAGGTTAAGGGTTAGGGTAAAGAATATCAAGAGAAATGACAAAAGAGTGGACTTTGTCAAAGTTTTTCCAAGCTTCTTCAAGCTTGATAACTTTGACCAAGTTTAATTCTTTTGTTAAATCTTAAGATAAAACAATAACCCTAATCTTAAACCTAATCTTGGTATAAGTCTCATACACACATCTTGTATGTATCATCAAACATGATACAAACATATGTACACAAATATATATCATATATACACTTATGCACAAACTAGTGAGAAAACAAATCTTAAGTGAGCTAATACTAGTTAATGTAAAGTAATATATCAAATATATAATTATACATTAAATCATTAAATCAACACTTGATTTAACGATCCGGTCATATTACATATAACCGACTAATATCTAGTGTATCAATGTATCAAATCAACACTTGATTCGGTAACCCGGCTATATCTCATATAACCGTCCGATGATACAAATTGCGAGAATAGAATACAGTATCACATACTGGTATTATTCTCGGTCCCGCACATATCTCATATGCGCTCCTATTTCGTTTCGCTTGAGCTAGAAAACCCCTGTGTAGGACTCTAAAGACTCGTCAATACGCCGGCAGTAGGTGATGATCATATCAAACACCCACAAGCCGCAAGCGGTCTCCTAAACGTAACGGCCACCCGGGTATTGAGCATCAGAAGATCAACGAGCAAGCCTGCTCACACTCCTGCGAATCCAACCAGTAACACTTACCGCACAGTCGGGTCTGTTCGTCTGATATGTCGCATATCTCGCCTAGGGGTGGTAAACGTCAGACCCCAGTAGCTTGATAAGTCATGCCGATGTAAGGTCCATAACAAGTATGAAACTACTGATAACACTTACCAGTAAATCAGTGCAACCCTAGCCAGGGATTTCCAGTTATGGCCAGTCGAGCATAGCGCAACATCAACCCCCAATACCGGGAGAGACGAATCCCCTCCTATCGCTCATTGCCTCCATGTGAATCGGGACTGTACCCAAAAACCACCTGTTTGCACGACTCAGTAGAGCCGTGGAAGGGTAGAAATCAAAGCACAGTGGGAGACACACAAGACTCTATGACGATCTCGGGTCAACAGACTAAGCTGTACCAGTGTCACCAGAGAACTGCCATCTGACGTAAGGTATAATACCATCTGGGAGTTCTCGGCAAGTCCGTTCAGTGTACCTAGTCACCACTGAGCACCCGCATACCATCTCTGATGTCAAACACCAATGGATATGGGATCATCCATCGCCCATCACATGGGTCGAGAAGATATACGCTAGTCTACTCTGGAATATCGATGCCCCGTCTCGATATTCCCACGACTAGGAACATTGAAGGATGCACTCATTGACTACCCAGGCCCCACTAGTATGATCTACATCACAGTCCTGGAAGTCGAGTACACATCCTAAGGGCTTTATCAACACGTAACAGAGAGACAGTAAGTTTACATGTTAAGATAAAGAGCAACCAGATAGCGTACTATCATGTCGAGTAAGAAAGTCCTACCTATATATGTCCCAGCATCCATTACAATATACATCTCATGTACAGTAATAGCCTCTAGGGCATACATATAACTAACAATTTCCCACTTGCACTAGGGCCATCTGTAGCAGTGGTTGCAGTATCTCATACTCAACCATCCCATATAAGTCTCTCTCTGGGAAAAGGCCTTTGTGAGTGGATCCGCCGTGTTGTCCTCTGAGTCTACTCTCCTAACCTCGATCACCTTGGAGATCAACTATCTCCTTGATCAGGTGATGCTGCCTCAGAATATGTCTGGGTCACTGATGGGACCGGGGTTCCTGGGCCAAAGCCACACTTCCATTGTCTCACAATGGTAGGAACCTAGTTCATCTCATGAACTAATATACACCCAAACTGCCTCTTTGGTAGTATCTTTGATAGCGATATCACCAGCCTTTATCGTCTAGTTTGCCACGGTATCTCTCTTGGAACCCTTCCAATATACCGTCCCTCTACTAAGGGTAAAGACAATGCCTGCGACTGACATTCAGTCGTCCTTATCACCCTGGAACTTTTCCAGTGATTCTCCCCAGGATCGATTGATACCATTTCACTACACCCAGTGAGAATCCTAATATCCATTTAGATCTATCTCATAGATATAAAATCTAGGATTTAGGAGGTATCACATAGATCCTATATGGAGAATCCTTGTGATAAGAGGAGATTGACCGTGCGCAGCATAGGAAACTCTTTTCCTATCAATAGTATGTTGTCCACGTACAATACGAGGATGACCACCTTACTCTCTACTATCTTTTTGTATATACAAGGTTCATCTATCATTTTGATGAAGTCAAACTCTTTGACTACCACATCAAAACAGACGTTCCAACTCCGCGATTCTTGCTTTATCCTGTAAAGCAACTTGCACACGTTTTCGCTGCTCCCACTGTCTACGAAGCCCTCTGGCTGTGTACTTATAGACGCTCTCTTCTAAATCAATATTTAGAAAAGCAGTCATGACCCCAACCACCAGATATCGCGATCATGGTATGCAGCAATGGCAAGTAGGATCCGGATGGACTTAAGCATAGCCACTGGAAAATGTTTCATCATTATCCACGCCTGGTCGATAATGAAAAACTTTAACAAGTCTAGCTTTGAAAGTCTCAACTTTTCCATCTATACCAAGTAATCTTCTCAAGATATACTTACTCCTGATACGGATTTAACCCTTCAGATATAGCATCCAAAGTCCATACTTTGTTGGTGTACATGGATTCCATCTCAGATCGCTAAGCATCCAGCCATTCTTACAAAGTCCCCACTCTTGATGGCCTGCTCGAAACTAGTTGGGTCATCATCTCATGATGCAATCCCCGCTCCCACTGTCATCGAGAAATTGAAGTATCTCTCAGGTGGATGAGGAACCCTACCAGATCGGCAGAGAGGCTGAGGTTCGTCGGGGACCATTGAATCCTTTGGTTCTATCAAATCATCAGCTGTAGTTTGTATAGCTGGAAAAGACTTCCAGTTCTACAGAACTGACCTTGCCTTGAGCTTGTCCGGATTTTGCTTTTGACATAGGCCGGACAACCCCAAATCTTAACTTGCTTAAGAGATGGGCTCTTCCCATACCATATCTCATATGGAGTGGTAGGCAGTGATCTGATTCGAACTTAATTCAATTGGTATGCAGCTTCTTAAGTGCATAACCCCCAAAAGGAAACAGGTAACTCAGCAGTACTCATCATAGAGCGCACCATATCATATAGGGTGTGATTGCTCCGCCCCGATACATCGTTGTACTATGGTGTATACGGAGGAGTAATGCTGAGAGAGAATCTCATTCTCCTTTAGAATAGTCCAGGAATCCCGTGTTCAAGTATTCTCCTCCCTGATCACATCAAAGGACATAATACTTATACCCGTTGTTGGTTCTCTACTTCTAATTTATATTCTGTGATTATCTCAAAAGTTTCGGACTTGTGTTTCAACAGGAATATGTGTCCGAATCTTGAGAGATCATCAGTGAATGTAAGGAAGTACAAAGAATCAGTCCTGGCATATGTAGACTGGGGACCTTCATACATCACTATATATTAGTCCCAAGAGTTCACTAACTCTTTCTCTGTTTCGAGTAAACAGAGCTATGGTCATCTTATCTTTGTGACATGACTGGCAAGTTTCATAAGATGTAAATTTAAACTGATTTAAATATGCATCTAAATGTAACTTAGCTAGTCGGGTCGCATTGATATGACCTAGTCTACAATGCCTCAAGAAGAATTCGTTCATTTCTGAACTCTTCCTCTTGTGTGTGTTCTGTACGTAAGGAACTGTAGTTTGATTTAGAATGTATATGCTTTTAGATAACGTGCCTGGACCGATCAACTATTGATATAGGAAATGTGCAAAACATTATCCAACAATACAAAATTATATCCTTCTTTAATAATTAAAGAGACTGATATGATGTTGTATGTCAGGTTCGGTATCTAATAACATTCGTTCAGAATCAATGTATTCTGGTAATACAGAGTGATAGTGACCAACAAACTTGGCTGCAACACTTGTACCGTTTTCTGTCTTATGAAACTTATCACCCTTTCTCAGTTCTCTACCTTTCTTTAGCCCATGTAACAGATTATATATGCGGGATCCTGATCCGGTATCTAATACCCAGGACGTAGAGGATACAGAGAAACAGTTCTTTGTAATGAACACACCCGAAGAAGATGCATCATCATGCACTTTCTTCGTTTGGGTGGCATGGGAATCTTGGTATTCCCCTAATTCCTGCTCGGTCTTATAACAATTATAAGTTGGAGCGGGACCAACGTTCCCCAGCTCAGTATAACAAGCGGGTTTGGTCAATACATCCATATTATTATCTTGATTAAGGCGTGACATGGTCGCTACCTGGAGAGAGAGAGAAGAAAACACTCTGTGTGCGCTCTTGCAAGATTAGATTGGTTATATATTTTATCTAATCAGGATGGCTCCCACTGTTTTTATCAAATCTTCCTTCAAATCTTAAAAGGAAAGACTAGCCGGGATTAATTACACTCTACAAGTTCGCCAATCTTTCAGCCAGGCCAGTGCCGGTACTTTGAGAGAGGTTCCCTGTGCTTTCGCACGGACCTAATTAAAATAAACCTCGTTTTCCCAGGGGCGTAACCCCGTTGACACCTTTCTAGACACCTACTTGATCGGCTAATTGTAAAGTGCAAAACTCTCCCAGAAGTAACAATTACTCGCAGTGGGTATCAGGATCCAACTATCATATAGAAGGTATGCAATCTCATTGCAAATTTCAACACTTGAAACTCCCGATAAAAGTTTTTACCCCTAGCACTTATGACCTTAACTATGGTCAACAAATCATAAGTACTAGTCAAGTTCTACCCGTCATTTCGTGATTAATTAGACCCACCCACATGACCCTTAACTAAGGTCAACAAAGTCACGCGACTGTCCTAACTAATCGCATCATATGTGGTGTAGGAAGACATCACTTAGCTACCGTACACTGTGCCTTGACTATGGTCAACAAACACAGCACGAATACTAAGTACTCTACTTCCTAAAATGACGGAGGGTTGCGGATGGTTTTTAAGAAAACCTTTAACGCTTTGAACTTGATCTCGTTGCGGAATCAAATGGTTTTTAAATGGAGTGTTTTTGAGGCTTTTCTAGTTTTGCTAAAGGGGTCACTCCCGGTGAAGGGATCGTCGGCCCTTTCCTCATCGAATAAGGTGCATGATATATCATATATACCGCTGTGCAAAGCAAAAACTATAGAAGCAATCAAAAGACAAACCGAGGGTTGTAGCATCTGCTAATTATTGCTAAAGAGGTCACTCCCGGTGAAGGGATCGTCGGCTCTTTCCTCATCGAATAAGGTGCTGGATGTTCTCCAAGGAACATCGCTATGCAAAGTAACAACTAGAGCTACCTAATTTTTGAAATTCGATTCCACAACATCTTTTAGGTTTATTTTCTTTCATTAATCTCATTAATGAATGTCCCATCATTTAAGTCCACCTAAACATCACAGATAAATACAACGTACGCTTATGCCATCCGCATTCGCCTCGATGTCCCGTCTGCACCGTTAGGTTAGGTAACTAACGGTAGAGCGGGGCAGGGCTAGCGCGGGTGTAAAACACAAGCAACGTCTATATAATATATCATATATACTGTATACAGTATCAATCTGAACATATCACATGATCACATCACAGATAACGCAGCAGAAAATATCATATGAAATATTGGATATACTAGGACGTCCGTATTTTATTTTGAGCCTGTATAAAACACGGATTTCACGGTCGTGATGAATAGCCAAACCCACACCCCTAGACCCCTATGAGAGTGGCAAGTAACCCTATCAATTCTAGAGTTAGGAGACCCGGACTCGACTCCTCGAGATGGTCTTCCACTGGACCCTAGAACCCGGTTACTTGTGCTCCCCTCATTGGGTCTATCCTAATGCGGAAAAGTAAATAATATACAATGGTGACATCATCCTCAATCCGGAAGTGCCCCAATAAAAGAATATTACATACAATGAATTTTACATGAATGAAAAAAGAAAAACACTCATCTCACATAAAAAAAACCTGGATGTTCAAACACGACGATCCAATATAACATATCCAGCAACACATAACATCACATGTCATCAACGTAAGTAAATATGGCCATCCCAATTGTCGTTGACATATAGTAACAAAACCGGCGATATCACATATTACACTTACGGTCGCAGAAAAGAGAGTGTAAAACTACAACAGTTGGAATCCGCAACCTCTTTAGACATCGCATGCCTAATCAAATGAATTCCTTAGACATCGCATGCCTAACAATTATAAACCTCGCATTTTAGTCTCATTATCGAAAACACTTTTCAATATCAGTTCGGGCAATTCAACAAGATTCCCAACATCCTGAACGAATGCTCGTTGCAAACTTTAGTAGACGGCCGCACCCCCGATACCGTCGACGAAGTGCACTAAGGCGGAACACCGCTGCCGCGAGCACCTGAACGGATGCTTTTGGCGACGGGGTTCTCCTACAGTCACTTGGTCGGGGCTATGGGGCGTGGCTATCTAATAAGTTTACCCGGCGAGTATCCGCGTACGCAACGTGATTGCGATGGACTTTCGATCACATCAAAATTCCGTGGCAACCTATCAAGTGAGACTAAACTGCTAGATTTATAACATTCAAATTAGTTATCTCATAACTACTTGTGGATTCCAAATATTGTATCACATTCCAGATAAATAAACAATGTTAAACTTTCCGATCGAACAATCAAACACCTAAGTTTTCCCGAAAAGCTCAACACTTGAAATAAGTTTAAAAACATCCACTTCATGCTACAGTACCAACGGTCCAGCCGTAGAAGGGTCAAGCCAACGCCTCACATGTGGCACGCCGTACTGCCCCAAACCCTAAGGTTCAAAAGGCAGTTCAAGACGGTCACATAATCGAGTTAAGGTTTGTTGTCTTCTAGAGGGTCCATCGCGTTACTTGCACTACTTAGACGTTTTTAAACTACGGAAAAATCCAACACTTGGAAATTTCCCGTCAGGGGAAAAAGTGGGTTATTTATATCCGGTCGAACTTTTTAACATGTTCTAAAATTACCCGGACAAAATAAACAAAGTTAAATAATCCGATCGAAACATCGAGTCCCCAAAACAACCCAAAAAACTTAACTGTTGAGTATGAATTAAAAATTCCCAGAAAACACAGGAATTACAGACGGGCATTACTGTGCAAACTACGTGTCTTAATGCAACTTTATGGCCGTGGAACCGCCGCGCAAGCTAGGGTGGGGCCGCGGTTTCGCGGCGCATTGGTCGATATGGGGGCACGTGTTGCACAGTAACTCCTAGAAAACCCTGCTGAATTTTTTGGATATTTTTAATTTGGAAAAATCTACAGTTTCAGAAAAAGTACAGAGAAGGGTATCGATTAGGGTTTCGGGGTTCGATCGGGTTTCTAACTTCGTCTACATTTCTCCTTAAGCTCTAGCTAGGCTCTGATACCAATGTAGGGTTCCTAGGCATACTCATAAGGTTCTACAAGGCATCAACCATGCCATAATCAAATTTTTATGTGCCGAACAACCCTATGCAAGATCGTATACTAGAGGTAAGGCGAAACTAAAAGCAAGCAAACTACTTTGCTACTAAGTGAAAGGGATTACAATCTTTGTAGATCCGGTCCTTCACTTCTAAAGCTCCGTGTTGACGTCCCTTCGCTGCGATCATCGGGATCCCGGACCCTAGCGATGGTTTCTTCGAAGAAATGAGCGGGCTAGGTCGTTGACTTCGAGGCCGAAGATGATCTACGTCGGGGAAACTCAAACTCAAGCTATTCCTTCACTTGGTCAAGAACTTTGTGAAGAGAACACCCTATCTACATGGCAAGTAGTAGAGGATGAAGAAATAGGAAGTGGGCTCACTTTAGAATTGTTTTTCTCACACTTTTTCTCATGGCACCATTGGAGCTAGCAAGCTTTTGATGAAGCTTGATGAAGAAGAAGAAGAAAAAGAAATAAAGAATCATGAATATCTCATCCAAAAGAAAGCTTATCATTTAATTATGGCACCATGGTTGAGTTAAGCCCTCATGCTTAACTCATGTAGAGAATTAACCAAAGTATTAGGTTAAGGGTTAGGTTAAAGAATATCAAGAGAAATGACAAAAGAGTGGACTTTGTCAAAGTTTCTCCAAGCTTCTTCAAGCTTGATAACTTTGACCAAGTTTAATTCTTTTGTTAAATCTTAAGATAAAAAAATAACCCTAATCTTAAACCTAATCTTGGTATAAGTCTCATACACACATCTTGTATGTATCATCAAACATGATACAAACATATGTACACAAATATATATCATATATACACTTATGCACAAACTAGTGAGAAAACAAATCTTAAGTGAGCTAATACTAGTTAATGTAAAGTAATATATCAAATATATAATTATACATTAAATCATTAAATCAACACTTGATTTAATGATCCGGTCATATTACATATAACCGACTAATATCTAGTGTATCAATGTATCGAATCAACACTTGATTCGGTAACCCAGCTATATCTCAAATAACCGTCCGATGATACAAATCGCGAGAATAGAATACATTATCACATACTGGTATTATTCTCGGTCCCGCACATATCTCATATGCGCTCCTATTTCGTTTCGCTTGAGCCAGGAAACCCCTGTGTAGGACTCTAAAGACTCGTCAATACGCCGGCAGTAGGTGATGATCATATCAAACACCCACAAGCCGCAAGCGGTCTCCTAAACGTAACGGCCACCCGGGTATTGAGCGATCAGAAGATCAACGAGCAAGCCTGCTCACACTCCTGCGAATCCAACCAGTAACACTTACCGCACAGTCTGGTCTGTTCATCTGATATGTCACATATCTCGCCTAGGGGTGGTAAACGTCAGACCCCAGTAGCTTGATAAGTCATGCCGATGTAAGGTCCATAACAAGCATGAAACTACTGATAACACTTACCAGTAAATCAGTGCAACCCTGGCCAGGGATTTCCAGTTATGTCCAGTCGAGCATAGCGCAACATCAACCCCCAATACCGGGAGAGACGAATCCCCTCCTATCGCTCATTGCCTCCATGTGAATCGGGACTGTACCCAAAAACCACCTGTTTGCACGACTCAGTAGAGCCGTGGTAGGGTGGAAATCAAAACACAGTAGGAGACACACAAGACTCTATGACGATCTCGGGTCAACAGGCTAAGCTGTACCAGTTCACCAGAGAACTGCCATCTGACGTAAGGTATAATACCATCTGGGAGTTCTCGGCGAGTCCGTTCAGTGTACCCAGTCACCACTGAGCACCCGCATACCATCTCTGATGTCAAACACCAATGGATATGGGATCATCCATCGCTCATTACATGGGTCGAGAAGATATACGCTAGTCTACTCTGGAATATCGATGCCCCGTCTCGATATTCCCACGACTAGGAACATTGAAGGATGTACTCATTGACTACCCAGGCTCCACTAGTATGATCTACATCACAGTCCTGGAAGTCGAGTACACATCCTAAGGGCTTTATCAACACGTAACAAAGAGACAGTAAGTTTACATGTTAAGATAAAGAGCAACCAGATAGCGTACTATCATGTCGAGCAAGAAAGTCCTACCTATATATGTCCCAGCATCCACTACAATATACATCTCATGTACAGTAATAGCCTCTAGGGCATACATATAACTAACAGATATAACTAGTGTAAAGTGATATGTAAGCTAGTTGCATTATATTAGTATATGGTAAGTACCTAGAAAATTTCCTATGATTATGGTTATACCGGGATATATGATTATGGTGACATACGTACGCGACGATAGATCCGTACGATATGAATATGAGATTGGGTGGATATAGTACGAGGAAATCATATCGCACTTGTGATGACGAGGATAGTGTGCCGAATACGGCAAAGTTTCTTTTGGACTCGTGGAGTCATAAGTTATCCCGACTTGGGACGTTACGATTGATTGAGCTATACTCTTTTAAAAACCAACGATTCGTTTTCACTTTTAAATGATAAATGACAAGGATGCGATCCTATTTCCAAAACGAATATCTATTTTAACTTAATACAACTTCCTTATTTCAAAATAACGTTTCGTTCTATTTTCAATGATAATGTATAGCTCATAACAATTATTTACGTTTAATAATTATGCGATACACTTAGATTTCCTTTTTATGTTCGCGATACGCTTACCAATTATATATGTGCTCTTTTATACGAACAGACTAATAGAACACTGCATAACTACCAATGAGTGCCATATTGCACGAGTACAGACGCATATGTTACACTACACCTCATTGGTACTGCCATGACACTGTAGGACCGCTATACCACGCGATATCTATATAAATGCCGATACGATGCCTTTATTACCTATTGATTAATTATGAATACCATTACCATAAGTATTCGTATTTGATTGTTATGAGTTTTTATGATGTTTTTACCTTCGATGATATATATCAGTGGTATGAGATGCTGATATATATATTGATTATATCATCAGAAAGATATATGCAATTATTCTTCTTCTTTACTTGATATTTTCTGGATACGATGAGTTGACGTCCACCATGAGTTTGATATTTTCTGATTTGATTTTATTCTCAACCGAGTGGGGGAGTTATACGGTTACGGACATACTATATATCCGGACTGAGTGGGGGAGTATACAGTCGGATACATTGTGGATCCGGTTGAGACCGAGGGCAGGAAAGCCGCGATTGAGGCGAGGAGCCTAGCGAGTACACTCGATACCGGAGATAGATGTGAGCATGGCGGATATCCAGGGGATACTGACTGGGGCTAGGGATATCGAGGGGTGACCGATCTGATGAGACGGTATCGACGATATCTGGATTTGTGTGTCGGTGATGGACACGAGAGATTTGATGATTTAGGGTGTCGATACTGGACACCCATATATTGATATTTTGCGATCATTCGAGATACGCCGTTATAGTTTATGCGATATAGCAGCCGATTAGGACTGATCTGGGGGACAGTACCTGAATTCTATTTTACCCATTGATATATATAAAAGGGTTTTTAAACGAGCGATAGTCTCATTATTTTGACGTGTCTAGGATGACACAAGAATCTTTTAAACAGTAAACCTCTTAAAACTTTTTACTAAACAGCGAGACGTATATTTTAAATAAAATACATATTATATTTCATACTATTACGTCTGCTTCTTATGCCATGATATACGTATCTCGTGGCTATTTTAAAAAGGGGTTTTACATACATATTTCGGCTACCTTATAGGTTTATACCTGAATGCATATTCTATACATACGAGATGATATATTTTCGGGTTTACGCTATCGATAGTGATGCATTTATTGTGCTTATGCATTATATATATATTAGTTCAGGATATGATAGTACTATACTTTATGACCTAGGTACGTTATGCATTTTGATTTCTACCATACAATATACTTTTATTCACTGAGTTAGTAACTCACCTCCGTTGTGTCTCAGTTTCTTGCAGGATATACCGCTCGGATCATCAACGGCTTGCGGCACACTCTTTTCTTCGGTGATTGCTTTGGGTAGTATCGTACCCACACTTGTATATATATATGTTCTTTTGTATCTAATTAAAACTCTATCGACTTAGAACTTGTATATTGTGGACTTAGAAGTGAGACTAGAGTTTATGTGTTTTTGGGCATCGCACTCGTTGGAGTCGACTCTTTTATACTTGTTGGTTTTGTTTCGCTTTTCTGTTCTTCGCCATTGGACGTCGTATATGCTGGGTTCTGTAGCACCCTCACTAGGTTTTCTAAGGTATCAAGTATGCAATTTTAAAAAATCTAGAGAGCTAAGCAACCCATAACCAAGGATCTAATTAGAGGATCAGGGTTTATTAAAACATGTAAACAACTTTACACTAAGTGAAATGGGAATACAACTTTTGTAGACCGATCCTTCACTTCTAAAGCTCCGTGTAGTAGTCCCTTTGCTCTAAGTAGTGGTCTCCCGGACTCTCGTTAGGCTCCACTAGACGAAAGGAATGAGCATGCTCAAGGATCTTCGAGGCCGAAGATGATCTACGTCGAAAAATCTCCAACTCAAGTTACTTTTTCACTAATTGATGAACTAGTGAAGAAACAATCTATACTGAATGGCTAGTTTGGTATAGATTGGTGAAGTAGGAATTTTGCTCACTTTAGAATTATTTCTCTTTCTTTCTTTTCTTTACTCACTCAAAACTAGAGAGCAAATGGAGGAGATGAAGAAAATGATCAAGTGATCAACTCATGAACCATGGGTGAGAAAATATCATATATAACTCATGTAGAGACTAAACCATGGCTAAATATAATGGTTAGGTTGATAAATATTTAGAGTAAAATAAAATTAGTGGACTAAGTCAATAGTTTCTATAAGCTTCTCCAAGTTTCAAACCATGACTAATTACCACCTAATTTTGATTTTCCCTTAATGATTAAAACCCCACATTATCTTAAGTATGGTATGAGTCTCATACACCCAAGTCCAATGTATCATCTAGTATGGCACAAAATAAATACATTAACATATATCACATATATATTAAATGTAAAAAGAGAAAACTTCTTCTTAAGTGAGCTAATATTAATTAATGTATATTAATATATCAAATATATAATTATACATTAAATTATTAAATCAACACTTGATTTAATAACCCGGCTGTATCGCATACAACCGACTAATATCATTTATATGCATATTACATATACATATAACATATCATTGTATCAACACTTGATTCAACAATCCGGTTATATCACAAATAACTTATATCGTGAGATTAGAATACTGTATCACATACACGTATTAATCTCGGTCCCGCACATATCACATATGTGCCTTACTTCGTTTCGCATGAGCTAGGAAACCTCTGTGTAGGACTCTAATGACTCGTCAATACGCCGGCAGTAGACGATGATCATATCAGTCATCCACAAGCTGTCAGTGGTACTAGCTGGACGTAACGGCTACCCAGGTATTGAGCGATCAGAAGATCAACAAGTAAGCTTGTCCATACTCCTGTGAATCCAACAGCAACACTACCATACAGTCCGGTCTCTTCGTCTGATATGTCGCATATCGAGTCTAGGAGTGGTAAACGTGAGAGCCTAGTAACTTGATAAGTCATACCGTTGTGAGGCTCATAACGGGTCGAGAAACTATTGATAACACTTACCAGTAAATCTCAGTATCAGCCCTGGCTAGGGACTTCCTGTTATAGCTAATCGAGCACAGCACAACATCAACCCCCAATACCGGGAGAGACGAATCCCCTCCTATCGCTCATTGCCTCCATGTGACTTGGGACTGTACCCAAAAACCACCATTTTGCACGCTCTCTTGAACGTGGTAAGGTGGAAATCAAAGCACAGTGGGAATCACACAAGACTCTATGCCGATCTCGTGTCTACAGACTAACATGTACCAGTGTCACTAGAGAACTGCTATCTGACGTTAAGTATAATACCATCTAGGAGTTCTCGGCGAGTCCTGTTCAGTGTACCCAGTCTCCACTGAGCACCCGTATACCATCTTTGATGTCAAACACCAATGGATATGGGATCATCCATCGCCCATCAAATGGGTCAAAAAGCTTATACGCTAGTCTACTCTGAAATATCGATACTCTGTCTCGATACACCTTTGACTAGGAACAATTAAAGGATGAACTTGTGGACTACCTTGGCCCCACTAGTATGATTTGCATCATAGTCCTGGTAGCCAAGTATACATCCTAAGGGCTTTATCAACATGTTAGAGCAAGACAGCATCACAATACTAGTCTACATGTTAAGATAAAGAGCAACCAGATAGCATACTATCATGTCGAGCAAGAAATTCCTCCCTATATATGTCCAAGCATCCATTGTAATATGCAATCATGTACAACAATGGCCTCTAGAGTATATATATAACTAACAATCTCCCACTTGCACTAAAGCCAGTTGTTGTAGTATCTCATACCCAACGTCCCAAAAACTCTCAAACTGTATCTGGGGTTTTGGCCTAGGTGAGCGGATCCGCCGTGTCATTCTTCATCTCAACTCTTCTGACATCGATCTCCCGGAGATCCACCATCTCCCTGATCAGGTGATACTGTCTAAGAATATATCTGGATCACTGATGGGACCGGAGTTGTCAAGCCCCACTTCCCAGTAAATAGGCAGAGGACGCGACGAGGCCGCTACATTTTTACTCTGAAGTAAACACGCTAAGCGTATCTAAGTAATATAAGTACAATGCACAAGAGACAGAGACAATAGATATAATTGAACAACAACTTTATTTATTAACATTCTTTTTACAATACATCTAAAAAGTAAATACATGGAATGAAAAACAATGCCTAAACAGTGGCATAACAGAAATGGAAAGTACTGAAACGAAATGTACAAGTAACTAGAGCTCCAGGTCGAAGGCCAGCTGATCCAAGTCCTCATCAGTGGACTCGATCTCTAGTGAATCACCTGACGACATTCCAAAGAAGAAGAAAGAGAATGTCGTCAGCAAACAAATCGCTCGGTAAGTCCCGTAAATAGACAAGAATGGAATAGATAGAATAGAGAGTATATTGTTATAATGTTGTATTTAATGTTAACGCTGTTGTTTGTAGCTTAGTATAGAAGAATGCCAATGTATACAAGAGGAGTCCCACTATTACGGAGACTAAGGTATACGGAGCACAAGGAACCATTCAGCCATGGTACAGCGGCAATTGAATTCAGGTTAGGTGTATTATGGTTACAGTCTCATGCTACTTTTAACACCTTCTGTACCAGTCTACCCCTTATAAACCCCGCAATGTCTTGATTGTATTAATGTATTGTTTGAATTGTGTATTGTACATAGATGGATGACTTGCCAAAACCAAGATATCAGTAAATGGATGTAACTGGAGAATCATGTAGATGGATGTATATCCATGGTTCGGTTCAGTCAATATAGATTGATTAGATTGAATAGACGAATTTATATATCCATATTGTATTGAAGTTTGATACTTGAATCATATTCAAGTCAGATTAATTATATTGAGACTCAGTCTGAGCCAGACAATTTGAAAAGAAATTGAATCCTGAATTATGTTTTGGTGCTATCGGTAACCGCTGCACATGGACGGTAGGATTTGTGTCTTTTTCAAAGACAATTACCGTGTTGATAACACCGTTTGTTAAGTTGTCTATCTTAAATAAGCAAGCACCCATATCTCTTGCTCCTAGAGGCTCAAGAGACTGGTCCCGTTTAAACCTATGTTTACTAGGGTCCTTATTGTAACTTAGTATAACTTGAGGGGGTTTTATGTAAAAAATAATTTTGTATAATTTTCAAAATACAGCTCAAGTATTTTATTATAGTCTTTGGAATTTTCATGGATGTATATTTTATCAATATGATATTTTTAGTGAATAAAACCTATTTCATAATATATGGTATTTATTTGTAATATTGGAATTGTATGGTATTTTCTTGTAAATGAGATGTTTTTCTTGAATTTTGGAAATGTGGAATATTATAAATATTAAAAATTGATATTTTGATATTAATTACATATATATTTATTTATTAAAAATATAAGTTTTATTTATAATAGAAATCACATTTTCTATAGAAAATTGTATTTTAAATCTTTCGAGATCGTATGCTCCTTGCGGAGGTCTGCATCTCACTTTACTAAGCCCGAGGATGTGCGATAATCCGCACTATCTCGAACGGGTTCCCCGAAATGGGTTGTAGAGGCGCATTTGCAATGATTTGTTAAAATACACATCTTGTAGAAAAATGTTTTTATAAGTCGGAGGTAGTTATGTGTAAAATCGTATTTTTCCCAGATCTATGTTCCCAAATTCCATCGTGCTATATTACATATGAGTGTTGTGAGGAGGTAGGTCATTACCTCGTGAGTTTTCTAAAACTAGCATGGTTAAAAAGTATAAACATGTCGATATGAAACATAAAGGTATTTTAATGTAAAATTGAAATAAAACTGGCTATGCTTATCATTTTAATGTAAAACTTGTTCTATTGTCTTAGTTAATGAGTATTAAATAAGATATCAAAAGTTGTAGATTTGTTATTAAGAAAATATTGTATTTTTGAAAGAAAAAAGAACTGGAAGCCGGATAACTCCGTTTCCGACACGTTTTAAGAATTAAGAATTTGAGAATGGCAAAAGAGAGAGAAGGGGGACTTACGGGTTATTTGACTAGAAGGGAGAAGGAGGAAGAGGTGAGAGGTGCCGGTGCGTCGTTTCATCGTCGGAATCTCCTCGGATTGTCGTTGGAAGTTCGTCGGAGTTTTGCCCTTTGCTAACTCCACTTACACACAAAAAGGCTTCGGAATTTTCTTGGGAGTTCGGACAGAGATTTGTGAGTAAGTAGGGGTGATTTTAGGTGTGGTATTTATAGAAAAAATTAGGGTTTAGGGTAATGAAAGGGTGCATTAAAATTTTGTATTAAAATGGATTAAATGGGTGTTTTAATTTGCTCTGTAAATGTGCAGCGAATTTAAATAATACAGGGGTTGTGGGATGGGCCAAAGAGGATTCAAGAAAAATTGGGTTTCGAGTGAGTCGGACCGACGTCCCCGGCCGATTCGACCGAGTCGGGCCGCGTCTCCATGCCATGTGTCCCCGTCGCTTCGTCTTGACTCGTGGACCCGTTTGTTTATTCTGTAACTTACCCTATTACGTGTAGTGTACGTGCAGACTCTTGGGCTTCTAAAAGATTAAAAGAAATTAAAATAAAAATAATGTGTGGCTGATGTGATTTGAACTCTGGTGCTATGGATCAGCTGTGCAAGATCTTACCAGTCAGCTACAAGCTCTTTCTTGCTGTTTAAAATTGAATCAAATATTTATAGTACTCACAGGAAATGTAAATACCCCATGTATACATTAACTTTTAATCAAATTTATGTACACAAGAATTGGAATTGTTACAGGGGTTCTTAGGCTTAAGCCACAACTCTACTGTCACCACAATGGTAGGAACCAAGTTCATCTCATGAACATCTTTACCAGGACAAGTTCTTTGGTAGCATCATTGGCAGCGAAGTATTCACCCTTTATCGTAGAGTCTACTACGGTATCTAGCTTGGAACTCTTCCAACACACCGTCCCTCCACTGAGGGTAAAGAAAAAACCCGCGACTGTCTTACAGTCGACCTTATCACTCTGGAAGCTCGAATCGGTAAAGGACTCCATCTGGAGTTCACCATTACCAAATACCAAGAACATTTCTTTAGTCCTTCTCAAGTACTTAAGAATGTTCTTCACAACTATCCAGCGTTTCTCCCCAGGGTCTTATTGACACCTACTCACTACACCTAGTGAGTATGATACATCCTCTTAGATCTATCTCTATAGATCTTAATCACTGGATGTAGGAGGTATCACCTAGATCCTTCATGGAGAAACATTGTGATAAGAGGAGCTTGACCGAGTGTAGCATAGGAACACCATTTCCTTTCAAGTGTATGTCATCCACGTACAATACGAGGAAGACAACCTTACTTTCTACTACCTTCTTGTATATACAAGGTTCATCTACTATTTTGATGAAGTCAAACTCTTTGACTACCATATCAAAACAGATGTTCCAACTCCGCGGTGCCTGCTTTAATTCGTATATTGATTTAAGCAACTTGCACACCTTTCCGCTTCTCCCACTGTCCACGAAACCCTCTGGCAGTGTCATACACACGCTCTCTTCTAAATCACTATTTAGAAAAGCGGCCTTGACATCGATCTGCTAGATTTCGTAGTTGTGGTATGCAGCAATGACAAGTAGGATCCGGATGGACTTAAGCATAGCCACTGGAGAAAAGGTTTCATCAAAATCCACACCTGGTTATTGACGAAAACCTTTTGCAACAAGTCTAGCTTTGAAAGTCTTTACTTTTCTATCTACACCAAGAATCTTCTCAAGATCCAGTTGCTTCCGATGGGTTTTACCCCTTCAGGTACAACCACCAAAGTCCATACTTTGTTGGTGTATATGGATTCCATCTTAGATCGCATAGCATCCAACCATTTCACAGAGTCCCCACTTGTGATGGCCTGCTCGAAACTAGTTGGGTCATCATCTTCCATGATGCAATCCTTGCTCCCACCGTCATAGAGAAAACCGCAGTATCTCTCAGGTGGATGAGGAACCTTACTAGATCTGCGGAGAGGCTGAGGTTCGTCGGGAACTATTGAATCCTCTGATTCTACCAAATCATCAGTTCTTAGTTTGTCTAGCTGGAACTCCTTCCAGTTCTACCTCACGACCACCAATTTCTTTCATAAGAAATTCCTTTTCTAAAAAAGGTGACATGCTGAGAAACAAAGCACCTTTTGCTCCTCAGTGTGGTAGAAAATATATCCTCGCGAACGTTCGGGATATCCAACAAACTTATACAGTACTGACCTTACCTCGAGCTTGTCCGGATTTTGCTTTTCAACATAAGCCGGATAACCTCATATCTTAACTCGTTTAAGAGATGGTCTCTTTCCATTCCATATCTCATATGGTGTGGTAGACACTGATTTGGATGGAACTCTATTCAATAGGTATGCAGCTTCTCAAGTACATAACCCCAAAAGGAAACATGTAACTCAGCGTTACTAATCATAGAGCGCACCACATCAAATAGGGTACGATTCCTCCGCTCCGACATACCGTTGTGCTGTGGTGGATACGGAGGAGTAAGCTGAGAGAGAATCCTATTCTCTTTTAAATAATCCAGGAACTCTGTGCTTAAGTATTCTCTTCCCCGATGAAGGATTTTAATACTTTTACCCATTTGGTTCTCTACTTCGCACTTATATTTCTTGAATTTCTCAAAAGCTTCAGACTTGTGTTTCAACAGGAACATATGTCCGAATCTTGAGAGATCATCAGTGAATGTAATGAAGTACGAGGAACCAACCCTGGCATATGTAGACATAGGACTGCATACATCACTATGTATCTGTCCCAAGAGTTCAGCAGCTCTTTCTCCGTGTCTATTAAACGGAGATTTGGTCATTTTGCCTTTGAGATATGACTGACAAGTTTTATAAGATGTAAGTTCGAACAGATTCAAATATCCATCCTTATGTAACTTAGCTAGTCGTGTCGCATTGATATGACCTAGTCTACAATGCCACAAGAAGAATTCATTCATTTCTGAACTTTTCCTTTTGTGTGTGTTCTGTACGTTGAGAACTGTAGTTTAATTTAGAACGTATATGCCATTATATAACGTGCCTGATCCAATCAACTTTTGATTCAGGAAAATGTTCATAATATTATCCTGCAATACAAATTTATATCCTTCTTTAGTCAATAAAGAAACTGATATAATTTTGCATAGCAGGTTCGGTATGTAATAACATTCGTTTAGAATCAGTGTATTACCAGTTGGTAATACAAGGTGATATTCGTCAACTGCTTTGGCTACAACATTAGCACCATTCCCTATTTGTAGAAATTGATCACCTTTTCCCAGTTCTCTACCTTTCTTTAGCCCATGTAACATATTGCATATATAGAATCCTGATCCGGTATCTAATACTCAGGATGTAGAGTGTACTGAGAAATAGTACTCGGTAACTAACACACCTGAAGAAGATGCATCAACATGCTCATTCCTCGTTTGGATCGCGTGGGAATCCAGATATTCCCCTATTTTCTGCTTGGATTTATAACAATTATAAGATAGAGTGGAACCAACGTTCCCCAGCCCAGTATAATAAGCGGGTTCGGTCAATACATCTATATTATTATCTTGATTAAGGCGTGATATGGTCGCTACCTGAAGAGAGAGAGAAGAAAACACTCAGCGTATGCTGTTGCAAGATTAGATTGGTTATTATTTTATCTAATCAGGATGTCTCCCACTGTTTTTATCAAATCTTCCTTCAAACCCTAAAAGGTAAGACTGGCCGGGATTAATTACACCCTACAAGTTCACCAATCTTTCGGCCAGGCCAGTGTCAGTACTTTGAGGGAGGTTCCTCGTGCTTTCGCACGAACCTAAATAAAATAAACCTCATTTTCCCAGGGGCGTAACCCCGTTAACACTTTTCTAAACACCTACTTGATCGGCTAATTGTAAAGTGTAAAAATCTCCCAGGAGTAACTCTTACTCGCAGTAGGTATCGGGATCCAACTATCTCATAGAAGGTATGCAATCTCATTGCAAATTTCAATACTTAAAATTCCCGATAATGTTTTGCCCCTAGCGTCCTATGATCTTGACGGAGGCCAACAAACCATAGGCTGCTAGTCAAGTTCAACCCGTACATTTCATGATTGAATTAAACCCACCCGCATGACCCTTGACGGAGGCCAATGAAGTCGCACGACTATCCTAATCCAATCTCATCTTATGCTGCAGATAAGCATTAGTTAGCTACCTCACACTATGCCTTGACGGAGGCCAACAAACGTAGCATGAATACTAAATAGTACTTATCTGAACTGATGGAGGCATATGACAGGTTTTTAAGAAAACTTTTTGCGTAATGAACTTGATATCGTTGTAGAATCGAGTGATTTTGAAATGGAGTGTTTTTGAGGCTTTTGCTAGTTTCGCTAAAGAGGTCACTCCCGGTGAAGGGATCTCGGCTCTATCCTCATCGAATGAGATGCTGGATATTCATGAATACCACTATGCAAAGCAAGAACTAGAGAAGCAATCAAAAGAAAAAAACGAGCGGGTTGTAGCATCTGCTAGTGTTTGTTAAAGCGGTCACTCCCGGTGAAGGGATCTCGGCTCTTTCCTCATCGAATGAGGTGCTGGATATTCATCAAGGAATACCACTATGCAAAGCAAAAACCAGAGCTACCCTTTTTGAAATAGGATTCTGCAACGTCTTTAGGTTTCTTTTTTTTCATTAATCTCATTAATGAAGTCCCATCATTTATACTTCCTAAGCATCACAGTTAAAGAAACGAAAATACTTATATAACGTACACTTATGCCATCCGCATTCACCATGAGGTCCCGCCATACACCGTTAGGTTAGATAACTAACGGCAGAGCGGGGGCAGGACTAGTGCGGATGCAAAATATAAGCAACGTTTATTATATATCATATATATAATATAAAGCATTCATCTCAGGTAGTTATATGATCTCATCACAAAACATTGCAGCAGAAGTCAACATATGAAATATTGGATATACTAGAAGATCCGTGTTTTAAATTAAGCCAGTAAAAAACACGGGTTCCACGGTCGCGATGAATAGCCAAACCCACATCCCTAGACCCCTACGAGAGTGGCAAACAAGCTTACCAATTCTAGAGTTAGGAGACCCATACTCGTCTCCTCGAGATGGTCTCCCACTGGACTTTAGAACCCGGTTACTTGTGCTCCCCGCCTTGGGTCTATCCTAATGCTGAAAAGAAAATAATATACATCAATGGTGACATCGTCCTTAACCCGGAAGCGCCCCTTTAAAAGAATATTACATACAAGTTTTTACATGAATGAAAATGAAAAAATTTCTTATCTCACGCAAAAAATCCCGGTTATTCAAACACGACGATCCAATATAATATATGACAGCAACACATAACATCGCATGTTATCAACATAAGTAAATATGCGTATCCCAATTGTCGTTGACATATAGTAACGAAACCGACGATACACCACATATTATACTTACGGTTGCAGAAAAGAAAGTGAAAACTACAACAATTGGAATCCGCAACCACCTTAGAGATCATAAACCCGAAATATCACATACTTCGGATTTCATGCCTAACCAAATGAATTTCTTAGACATCATAAACCCGAAATATCTCATATTCCGAATTTCATGCCTAACCTTATAAATCCCGTATTTTAGTCTCAATATTGAAAACACTTTTCAATAACCAGTCGGGCAATTCAATAAGATTCCGGACATTCTGATCGAATGCTCGTCGGAAACTTTAGTAGACGGCCCCACCCCCAATGCCGTCGACGAAGTGCACTTAGGCGGAACACCGCGGCTGTAAGAACCCGGGGGGATGCTTTTGGCAATGGGGTTTTCCCACAGTCACTTGGTCGGGGCTATGGGGCGTGGCTATCTAGTAATGTTACCCGACGAGTATCCGCGTACACTACGTGATTGCAACAGAGTTTTGATCCATATCAAAACCCCGTGGCAACCGATCTAATGAGACTAAATTGCTAGGTTTACAAAATTCAAACTATTTTTCACAAAACTAATTATTGTGGATTCCAAATATTTTATCACATATCAATATCTAACCCGAAACGATATTAAAATTACGAATACGAAACACTCTGAATTGCCACTACAGAAAGATAACATCACATGCAATTTTTAGCAAAAACAAACAATACCTGAAACACTAAACCCCAGAGACTGGAACACTACAGAAAAACGAAGCCAAAATTCATCAAGAAAACCGGCCAGGCCGGTTTTTGGCTAAGTTTCGCTGGGCTAAATTCGGTAGAATGGGATCATTTTTCTCTGGTGTTCATATTACATCACATGTAACATTCTGCACTTGTTTAAATTTTTTTCAGAGAACGTTTTTAAAAGAGACAGAAACTAGGGTTTTGGTTTCGAGGTTTCGGAGTTGTTTCGGTTTTGTAATTCTACTAATATCGTCTAATTCTCTAGTTTGGCTCTAATACCACTGCTGGGTTCCTTAGCACCCTCACTAGGTTTTCTAAGACATCAAGTATGCAATTTTAAAAAATCTAGAGTGCTAAGCAACTCATAAACGAGGATCTAACTAGAGGATTAGCGTTTATTAAAACATGTAAACAACTTTACACTAAGTGAAATGGGAATACAACCTTTGTAGACCGGTCCTTCACTTCTAAAGTTCTGTGTAGTAGTCCCTTTGCTCCAAGTAGTGGTCTCCCGGACTCTCGTAAAGCTCCACTAGGCGAAAGGAACAAGCTTGCTCAAGGATTTTCGAGGCCGACGATGATCTACGTCGAAGAATCTCTAACTCAAGCTACCTCTTCACTAATTGATGAACTAGTGAAGAAATAACCTATACTAAATGGTTAGTTTGGTATAAATTGGTGAAGTAGGAATTTTGCTCACTTTAGAATTATTTCTCTCTCTTTCTTTTCTTCACTCACTCAAAACTAGAGAGCAAATGGAGAAGATGAAGAAAATGATCAAGTGATCAACTCATGAACCATAGGTGAGAAAATATCATATATAACTCATGTAGAGACTAAACCATGGCTAAAGATAATGGTTAGCTTAATAAATATCTAGAGTAATACAAAATTACTGGACCAAGTCAATGGTTTCTACAAGTTTCTCCAAGCTTTAAGCCATGACTAATTACCATCTAATTTTGATTTTCCCTTAATAATTAAAACCTCACATTATCTTAAGTATGGTATGAGTCTCATACACCCAAGTTCAATGTAACATCTAGCATGACACAAAATAAATACATTAACATATATCACATATATATTACATGTAAAAAGAGAAAACTTCTTCTTAAGTGAGCTAATATTAGTTAATGTATATTAATATATCAAATATATAATTACACATTAAATTATTAAATCAACACTTGATTTAATAACACGGTTGTATCGCATACAACCGACTAATATCATTTATATGCATATCACATATACATATAACATATTATTGAATCAACACTTAATTCAACAATCCGGTTATATCACATATAACCTATATCGCGAGATTAGAATACTGTATCACATACACGTATTAATCTCGGTCCCGCATATATCACATATGTGCCCTACTTCGTTTCGCATGAGCTAGGAAACCTCTGTGTAGGACTCTAATGACTCATCAATACGCCGGCAGTAGACGATGATCATATCAGTCATCCATAAGCCGTCAGCGGTACTAGTTGGACGTAACGGCTACCCGGGTATTGAGCGATCAGAAGATCAACAAGCAAGCTTGTCCATACTCCTGTGAATCCAACAGCAACACTACCGTACAGTCCGGTCTCTTCGTCTGATATGTCGCATATCGAGTCTAAGGGTGGTAAACGTGAGAGCCCAGTAACTTGATAAGTCATGCCGATGTGAGGCTCATAACGGGTCGAGAAACTACTGATAACACTTACCAGTAAATCTTAATATCAGCCCTGGCCAGGGATGTTCACCGCCGAAAGCTAGGAAGACAAATGTCTTGCTTGAATTTGGGTGCAGATGCTATTTGGTTTTATCCGTCCACGTCTTTGAAGATGCCAAGTTGATTTATGGCACCGTGTATCGGAGGTTTGGACAGATGCGGCCGTTATAGCAGACTTCGTCAGATTCCCCCTCGTTTGTGAGGGGTTTTTAATTGTAGGGTCGCTTTTCCCTGCAGACGCAAGCCCCTGCAGTTAATTACGTTACCGCGTAGTGATAACTGCTTTCTCCTACTCCAGAAGGTCACTTCGTGTTGTGTATGTTTATTTTATTTTTAGCTACCCGTGGATTATATATGGAGACTAGTTTATGTTGTCGCCCGTAGGGCGTAGATTAGTCCAAATCTGTATATTCTTAAATTTGGGTTTGGTTTGATTTAAGGATCGTTAATCTCGTTTGAGATTAAGATCAACTTAAATATTTGTTAAGGATACGTTAATCCGATATTGGACTAAGATCTACTTAACGGGAGTTCAGGATCATTTTTGATCCAACGAAAGAGCATTTGGGCTTTATCGTTTTAGTTTAGGGACGTTATGGTCCATAGATCATCGTTTTTTAGGTTAGGGTTTAGTTTAAGGACGTTATGGTCCATAGCTAGTTTAAGGATATTGCGGTCCACAGAGATGTGCTCATGGATTTGGGAGCGGACCAAAGAGCTGTTGGTTGTCGGTACCCTCCACCTCTCTGAAGACGTTGAAGAGTTACAACGACATGTATCAGAGGTATGGAGAGATATACCCTTGAACCAAACTCCAGATTGAAAGGAGAGATCATGGTGGAATAATACTATTTTAGATACCATCTGTTAGGGGTCACGACCCAAAATGGCACGTGACTGGCACTTGAATCATATGAAGTCTATAGGACCCCATCTAATTCAAGTAAGCCAAAATCCCAGAAATCTAAACTATTTAGAAGAAGAAAGTGAAGGAAAACTTATTTAAAGGTTTGCATATAAATCACTTTGAAAGTCATAGTAAACATTTTTAAAACATCAAGTCTTTTCTGAAAATTTCGGCAGAGTCTCCTTTGTAAATACTGCCCCCAAACGGGTACAACATAAATAATATACATAAATGATAAAAGGCATCCCCAAGCGGGAGCTAGCTCTTTGCCAATTGGCGGTCACAACCACGCAAGCAATATAATATACAACACCGAAGGGCGAGGATCAAAACTCAAAAGGAAAACCAATATCATCAAGAAAACCATAATAATACAAGCGCGACTCTAAGGTCGAAATAATATACACCGGTCTTCTAAGTCTAATAATAATACAAGTCTGGTTGATGGAGTTACTAGATACAACTGAAATAAATAAATGTATAATGGTGGTCACGATACGAGTGAACCCACCTACCAAAACAATCACCTGGAAAGAAGCAGTGTGCCAGCAAAGCCGCCAAGGAAAACTTGTATGGCAAAACCTGCAAGAAATTGTGGCACAACGGGGGTGAGTTACCAACTCGTGAGTAGAAAACATCACCGAGCAGAAATCGCATGTATGACTCAATCCTAGGTCATACGATAATAATATTCTCAATAATATAATCCCAGAAACCATCTACACATAAGTGTAATATCAAGTGCTCGTGTCAGTGTCTCAGGTAGCAACATAGTACATATATGATGTATGAATGCATTAAAATGAAAACAGAATACACCATGAATGAGAAAACTGTTTTCTTTATTTAGTGAGATTTCTGTATAAAAATCGTAGTATTATCAATGGAATCATCAGAGAATCAGTGTCAAGTATCGACACAAAATATATATCCCAATATCTCAATATCTCAGGCTCCGGCTATCCGGACTGGCCTGTATCATCAAATCTCAATATCTCAGGCTCCGGCTATCCAGACTCACCTGTACTCCGATCGGTATTCTCCGGATATCCGTCGAGTCATGATAAAATCACCGGTCGGTAGTGCTCCTCTGCCAGGCTCAACGCCATCATCTGCGACCTTCTCGTCCCGGGGTACCGCACCGGGTTCACCATGCATCCACAGACGGTTCCTCATCCTCCTCGAATCAGGTGTATGATATCGCTCAAGAGCCGAGAAAACTCATGGTGGACCCCTCTCAAATCATATCATGAGAAAAGCGCAATTTTCTATCTTTAAAATGATAACAAGTTTATAAAATCCTTGCGGTTTCTCCAAATTCAGAAATCTCATGAAAATCCAAAATCCCAATCTCAAGAGTAAATAAACAATGAATTATCGACAATAAGTTACATAATATTGCATGACAAATGAATACATGAATGCATGGGATATCAAGCAAAGAATGCAATAATTAAACTAGCATATAACATCAAGCGCACTAGTACTATGTTGAAACTATCAGCTAGCAATTTATACAATGAAATAGTGTTTTCTAATGTGCACGTGACATGGCAATTACCGATGATGATGTGTGTGAGCCGGCAAGCAGGTGTACGTGGAGCATACGCATCATCGGTAATGGTGCTGGTGTCCTGACAACATGATTTTAATAATAACTAATGAAAACACAAATAATCATGCAATGCAATGCGAACAACAAGAATATGCGGAACATGAATAATAACGCAACATATAAGAATGCACACTTATATATATGAGTCATACGGTTTTGAAATTTGAAATAACACGAATCGTGTGTTTAGAAAATAGGGGCCACAGTGTTTTTAAGAAAAGCTACACCCTTTGAAATATCCATAGTATCCCCTGGCCTGTCATTAAAATACTCACGATTCGTTAGTTTTGGAAATAAGTATGACTCGAGACCAGTCTAACATCTATTAAGTAACTACAGGACTAAACTAACAGACTAATCGAAAGGATAAGGAAAACCACCTAAGTCTGAGTCGATATCTATATCTAGTAGTCGGTGATCCCGCCTCAATAGTATCACGTACGATACAATATATAATATGACATCCTCGAGTCAAGAGTGCGGATCTATCATCATAATTATATCTCGTACGGTAAATCTGTCGTACGACATCCCAAATCTGGGTACGGGTCGAATATCACATTTATCTCATTATTCATCTGGTATCCTTATCATCATATCCTAAATTAGGGGTACTGATATAAAGTCTAGTACATTCCGATACCATCAACATATATATATGCGTGTGTATGAAAGCACATTGCCTAAAGATCCGCTATAATATCATGTCGTATCTCATAATACGAACCAAGTCACATCACCGATCTCATGGCATCAAGCCCAATCACTTCGACTCATCTCCAAGTACCATATACTATCCTCATTATCCATGTATATATATATATATATATATATATATCCCCATATACGCATAAGTAAAACAAATGTATGCGTGTGTGTGTGCGTGTGTGCAAAACTTTACTCTAGGGTTTCGCAACTAAGAAGCTAATCTAAGTTACTTCTAATACACTAAAACTAACCTATGAATATCTAAAACCTGTCTGATAATCATCCACGTATCACAATACACACACACACACGCATATACACACACATATATATAATATAACGCATTCGTATTTTGCACTACGAAACTGCGGGGGTGCTATACGCCATCCACCCGACTTCCCCCGGAGATATATATTTACTCACCTTGATCATTTCTTGCCGAAATCGATGTCGCCAACCTCTTCTTCATCACCCTAAGTCCACGTGAGGGTACCTACAATTCAATGAATATCGTATCATAAACGAGAATTAAATATGAGAAATCCGGTATGGCATACGAAAGGTACATAGGTTAGAACCTACAAACTTCGCATGCAAGAAAGGCCAAACAAATCCTCGATGTCGATGTACAAATATCAAACTATCGAGTTAAAACCCAAATACCAAAACCAAGGTTAAAACGAAGTTGCAAAACAAGGCAGCAACTCAAAAAAACACCTTAAGATTTTACCCTAGGTGAAATTAGCCAATTTTGCATATGTAGAGGGTCTAATTTACTGAAGATAAAGCCCTGGAGTAAACACGAACCAAAATAGGAGTACCCAGGCCGCAATTTGCGGCCCAAGTGATTAAATCTGTGACCTGGAAGTGGAATTGGGGTCTCGGGTTTTGGGGTTAGCTTCTAGGTTTCCTGCACAGCTCTCAGTCTTCGCTAAATATTTTTCAGGTGCCCAGGGTCATAGCAGATATCAAAACAACAACACAAATCCAACACAAACCCGATATCGGGGATTTCTAAGTTTGTGAATTAGGGTTAAGTCTCAGGTTTAGGTCCAATATACTATCACTAAAGGGGGTTTGTGGCCTCTACTAATCTCATTACACTTTTGGATTCAATTCAAACCCTAACCTTAACTTGGAATTTTCAAAGTCCACTAATCTACACTAAATCAGTTCTAAATTTAAATAGATGTTAAAGAAAATGAAATACTACTCTAATGGTGAAGGAGATACCTCATTTGGAAACTTAAGAAAATTCTTGAGTTGCCCCAAATGCTTAAAATCCTAGCTTTCTTGGTCCAAAATACTTGTAGTGACCTTGTGCACATTTTTAGAGAAGGGATTATGGTGTTTTGGTGTGGATTTTGGGTTGTGTGAGGAGGTGGAGATGATGGAGAGAATAGGGCAGCCAAGGTTGAGGAGAAGGAGAGGGAAATGATGAAGAAGATGAATGATTAACAAAGAGCCATGGTCAATGAAGACCCCTCACCTCTCTCTCTTGCCCATACCTTAATACTTTATTCATTTTTCTTTTCTTTTCATTTTCCTTTCCTTTTCATTTTCAAAAACAAAGCTATGCTTGGAAAAATAAAAAGTCTTGGTAGAAAAGAAATATAACAAGTATTTTTAGAAAATGTGACATGATGCATGTCATGTGCACAAATTAAGCTTAATGCATGATTAGTGATATTTAATCACGATTAGTATTAAAATGGAATATAATTAATCATAAAGAATTTATAATTTGCTTAAATCATTTAAAACACCCTCATTTCAATAATTCCTATAATTTTCCAAATATTTCCCAATTTATCGGTATTTAATTATACCGTATCATAAAAATATTCATAATATTTATTATTTAATTATATAAATTCCCAAAAATAATATTTTATTTTTCTGAAATATTACAGTTTAGTTTAAGGACGTTACAGTCCATAGCTAGTTTAAGGACATTGCGGTCCACAGAGATGTGCTCATGGATTTGGGAGCGCACCAAAGAGCTGTTGGTTGTCGGGACCCTCCACCTCTCTGAAGACGTTGAAAAGTTACAACGATATGTATCAGAGGTATGGAGAGATGTACTCTTGAACCAAACTCCAGATTGAAGGGAGAGATCATGGTGGAATGAATACTATTTTAGATACAAACTGTTAGGGAATCATTAGTCATTTTTGGAACTGAGATCGATTTGGGGAGGCCTGCGTATAGGAAGGCTCGGTTAATTAATGATCAAAGAGTTTTGGCCTCGGAAGACTTGTCTAGTTTAGGCTAAGGTTGGCCTATCATAGTGTTAAACACTAAAATTTGCTCGGCGCTCACGTGCTTCCATGTGAAGCTCTAGTGCAGCGTTAAACACTGAAATTTGGAGCGCTCACGTATGGCACGTGAGGCGCCGGAGGATTGGGCACTGCTTCTTTGGGTTATTCCTTTATTCTTTTATAAGTGCTAAGCACTATTAGGAGGTCATGTGGGATCACGTGAGGCGCCCAAAAAATGGGAACCGTTTTTGGGCTTATTCCCTTTTCTTTTATAAGGGCTGAGCACTATTAGAAGGTCACGTGGGATCATGTGAGGCGCCCCAAAAAATGGGAACTGTTTTTGGGTTTATTTCCTTTTCTTTTATAAGTGCTAAGCACTATTAGGGGGTCACGTGGGATCTCGTGAGGCGCCCTAAAAATGGGAACTGTTTTTGGGTTTATTCCCTTTTCTTTTATAAGTGCTAAGTACTATTAGGGGATTACGTGGGATCACTGTCACAACCCGAAATATTAGCTCGTGACCAGCACTTAAATCACGCAATGTCTAAAGGCGTAACGTAATTCAAGTAAGCTGAAACCCAGAAATCTAAACCTTTTTAAGAAAATAAAGGAGGTGAAGTTTTGAAATAATGGTACAATGAAATCAAGTTTTCTTAATGCATAGAAAAGGAACATGAATGATGCAAGTAAAATTTACTAGTTTGAAAACATGTTTCGTATTTTTTAAAAATTTGGGCAGCACCTCCTTTATATATTTTGATCCAAAACCACAAATACACAACAAGAATAATGGCAGCCCCAACGGGAGCTAGCTCTTTGCCAACCGGCGGATCACAACCACACAATCAGTATAAGTATGTATACGATGCCCAACGGCGAAGTTCACCACAAAAGGTAAAGAAATAAGAAAGACATCAAAACCACAAGTAGTGGAAATACCTTCGCTCTAAGTCTCGCAACCACAAATCTCACTAAGTCTCATTACTTATACAAATACTAATTTTGATTGATAGAGTTGACTAGAAACAATATGAAATATAAATACAAGAGTGGGTACGAGACAATTGTCCTACATACCAAAGCAAAACACCCGACTGCAACTTTGTGCCAGCGATGCCGCTACTAATCCATACGGGCAACCTGCAAGAACCGTGGCACAACGGGGTGAGTTGCCAACTCGTGAGTAGAAAAACATCTACAAGTAGAAATCGAATAAAAAACGACTCTTAGGTCAACTATATCATAAAGGTAATACTATGATATTTAGGATGACTGGGTCTGTATATGTGCCAACAAGGTAGTCAATGCCTATAAGCATGTGGATAACATCCAACAGTATAATCAATGCAGGTATGCATGTGGATCTCGTCCACCCATATAATCAATGTATGTATGCATGTGGATCTCGTCCACATGTCAACCACTGACACAACAATATCATGCATGTAAATATCATAAAAGCATATGGATGAAAATACGAGGATATAAATCAACATGTGTCCCTTGCGACACCTCAAAATCATGGAACCTGAGTGTCCAGCATCGACACTCAAAACATTATGAAACCCGTGTCCAGCATCGACACGCAAATCCTTATATCTCTCGGGCTCCGTCAGTCCGGATCGGCCATGGGCTCCGTCAGTCCGGATCGGCCCATATCATCTCTCGACTCCGGTCGGTATCCTTCGGATATCCGCCGAGCCAAAATACTATCACCGATGGGTAGTGCTCCCCTGCCAGGCTCACCATCTAACAATACGAGTCTTCTCGCCCTGGGGTACCTCACCGGGTCCACCATGTACCCGCAGACGGTGCCTACCGCTCCTCGAATCGGGTTTCATATGCCACTCTCAGAACCGAGAAAACACATAGTGGACGCATTGAAATATCATATCAAGAGAAACCGGGTTTTTTAAAATAATATATACTTTCTTTTGAAATAACCACGGTTCTTAAATCCAGAAATCTCGTGAAAACATCATATTTCAATGCGTATGAACATAAAGCATGATGTATGCGACATATAAAAGAATGTAAGCATATCCGTATATCATGCAGCATGGAACAGTGATGCGACAATATCAGGGAAAACCGCTCTTTTAAAATGAATCACGTTTTTAAATATATACTGCGGTTCCCAATTTCTCCCAAGTCAAATGCAACATCGTATAAGGTGCATATGTAACTATAGCAAGTAAACCATGCAAGGGGTCATATCATGATGCAGCAATCCCACTGTGTAGTGACATGGCAATTATCGATGATGAAGTGTGTAAGCCGGCAAATCTGTGTAAGTATAACATACGCATCATCGATAATGGTGTAAGTGTGCTAGCACATGTATAAGCAATGCCATGAGAATAACATGAATGCAGCATAATGTAAATCATCGGCTAAAAGCTATAAGGTATACGTATCTACATGATCGAGTCGGTGAATCAATCGATCGGCACCCAGCCACAACACTACGTACGGTATAATCCATCGTACGACAACCTCAACTCAAGGGTATGGATTAATCATCAAGTCAAACTCATCACACACGGAAAAATCATCGTACGGCGGCATTAAAACGTCGGGGATCCTATCATCCTTTATGACAAAGAGAGGTACGGACCTAACGTCTCGTACTACATATCACACATGATTCATAACATTTATATATCTATATACCTACGTCCCAGGTCACATCCAAAACAAACTCATATCAGGGGACCGGTAAAGGTATCAATCATCTCAGTCAACTCGTATCCGTATACCAACATATCATCATATCACATGTCAAATCGTATTCTCTTTTCATCGCATCTAAATCTCACATACACACCCGAACCATACAATCAATTTTTAAAAGACGCGAATCGTAGTTTTGAAAGTCGGGGCTACGGTGTTTTTAAGGAAAAGATATCATTTGCAAATCCATAACGTCCCTCAAGGTATCTGTTTAAAAGATGCATACGATTCTTCAGTTTGAAAATAGGTATGGTTTGGATGACACATTTACGTCGGCTATCTAGTTTTATAGTACCCTAAATGGCAGTATCGTCAAATATCATCCTCAAATTCCGTCATCATATATTAGCCGTATCATATCACTTCTAACTATCCTTTAGTTTTTAATATGGTTCTCTAACTATCTTTTAACTCTATTTATAGTTTTCTATATAAGGTTTCCTTAACCATATTCTATATGTATAAATTGGTTTCCATCAAACTTTACGGGGGTGCTATACGCTATCCACCCGACTTCCCCTGTGGATATAGATCCACTCACCTTGGTCTTCGCTTGCCGAAGTCGATGACGCCACGCGCTTGCTCGTCACCCCGAAGCTTGCGCGGAGGTACCTACAATAATAACACATATCGCAACGCTATTAAAATCAAGTTCTGAAAACCGAAACGGCACACGGCGCACTCATAGGTTAGAACCTATGGCCCACGCATGTAAAACCAACCAATTATCCCTAGTTGTTGATGTATAAACATCCAACAGCCAAATACAATATCAAATACAAAAATCCAATTTCATAATACGGAAAACCCGAAAATAGCAATATAGGAAAACCCTTCCCAGATTTTGACTCAGGTCAAACTAGCCAATTTTGCATATGGGGTTGCTCTAGATATTAGATAACAAGGCTACAGACCAAAAATCACACGTATCCACCAAAGCTTGGCCGCAAATTGCAGCCCAACCTATTAAATCTGCGGCCACTGTAGCAGTATAGGGGCTCAGGTTTGTAGGGTAGTATTCTGGTCACCTGCACACATCACTACATTTGCTAAAAATTTTTCAGGTGCCCCGGGTGTTGGCAGATTCCAAAATACTCTCACAAATCACATAATTACCCGATGTCGGGGTTTCTAATTTCGTATTCTGGGGGTTAAGTCTCAGGTTTTGGTCAGTATACGATCCCTACCGGGGTTATAAGGTCTCTACTAATCTCAATTACACATCACCACTCAAGATTCCCTCAAACCCTAACTTGAAATTTTCAAAGTTCATATATCCTCACTAAATCGATTCTAAAGTTAAACTAGAATATAACAAACCAAAAACTAAACTAATTGGTAGAGATTATACCTTAATGATGCCACCAAGTAAAACCCTAGAAGTCCCAAGTCATCAAAACCTACTTTTCTTGGTCCAATGGGATGAGGGTGAGGAGGTGACCATTTTTTGTAAAAAGGGTATAGAGTTTTGTTGAGGGAATTGAGATGGGTCATGAGAGTAGAATGAGGGAGCTTGAGGTGAAGAAGGAGAAGAAAATGGTAGAGGGAAATGAAAGGGGAAGCACTCTCCCCCCCTCTCTCTTTCTCACTCTCATTCTCTCTCCTAGCATGGTCTTATCTTATCATTATGTCCCCCCTCTCTCTCCTCAATCATTCCTCTTTTCTTTTCTTTTCTTTTCTCACCCAAAAGCCCAACCATAATATAAAACAACACAAATGAAATAATATGTAACATGTCATGGTGCACTAACCATGAAAACTGTAGAAACACGGATTTGGCCTAATCGCGATTAGCAGTGCACTAATCAGGGTTTTATCGAAACTGCATATAAATAATTTTAAAAATGCCAAATCCTTTAAATATATTATTAAATGAATAAATCATTTTAATTTCCATTTATTTCACAAATATTGGTATATATTTATACCCTTTTTCGAAAACCCCAATTTCGCAAATCGGACAGTTTTCGGAAAATATATTATTTTAATATTAAATTCCAAAAATAATATTTTACATTTTCTGAAATGTTACAATCTTCCCCCCTTAAAGAAATTCGGTCCCCGAATTTAAATTTAAACCCCCAAAATTGAAAACATTTCAATAAAAAGTCCAAGTCGTCGGGGCTCCGAAATCATCAATACATAAAACGCATCATAGCGCAATGCATGCGCATGAACAATGAGCAGATAACTCCAAATCGAAACTCCGTCAAGCATCCCGCAATCATCGGAATCATGGCGAAGACACGAATGTCAAATCCAATACGAAAACCAATGTGATATACATCAAAACTATACCTGTAAACATCTGAAGGAAATGCATGCCAAACCTTTCATGTTGCTGTGCGATGCGCGTATCGCGGCACAGTGGCGGACGTCTATTGTAAGGAAATAACTATATATATACTTATCCTTTGTTTAATATGTACGTCCCGCGGTTTTTGAAAATAATTTAGAAAGGTTTCCTTCATAAAATGTTTCGTATCATCTCAGACACGTAGGTAAATACTGAGACTATAGCTCCCTTTTTGGAAATCCCTTCGATAGCTATCAATGCATGCAAAATATATCCAGGTACTGTCCTCTGACTAGTCCTGATTAGTATGAAAACAAATAGCAAATATCATAAAAACGTACTGCTCCATAAGAAATAAATCTCAAAATATGCATAAGAATGCCACGTGCGTCTGGTGCGCACGGAAATCAAAATCCATGAATGTGCCATACATGTGCACAGAAACAACATCTAAGTGCAACGGGTGTGCATGAACACCTGTCTGAGGCAATGGTGTGCCTGACAGCAATATCAGGTGCATCTGATATGTACAAGGAATCCCGATTTAGTGCATCTGGTGTGCACCAAAATCGCATCTCATATCATGCATGAATAAAATCTAAATCATGTGCATCCAACATGCATGAAATCAAGAAATCCAATATCAATCGCCGATCATGTGCAAAAGTCCAATCCAAGCGCGTCAAATATGCGCAAGAATCTAATCAGGTGCACAAGGTGCACAAAACAAATATCAAGTATCACAATCGAAATCGACAGTATACAACACATTTCAATCCAAATCCAAATCAGGTATACTGTGGTATGTAATCTCACAACCATGTGCATCAGCGTGCACAAAAGCAAATCAAAATACTAAAAATGCATGAAAACTATGCCGAAAGCATAAATCAAATCATATGCATGCCCTAGGCATGAAATCACAATCAATATCTCAAATGACATCAAAACGAATTCAGGTGCAACTGCGGTGCACAAAATACGTATCAATGCACTGCAATCATATGTGAACTATACCGAGTGCAAAAACCAAATCGAATGCGTACCATATGCATAAAATCAACCCAACTGTATGAAATCCATGAAATCATAACCATGTGCAGCCAAAGCATAAAATGATATTAAGTGCAATAACCGTGCACAAATCATAAATCAACACAATGGTGTATAAAGCATATCTCAAGTGTAATAACTATGTACAAAATATAAATACTCAGTAGGTGTAGCCGTGGTGCACGAAAACGATATCATGAAAAGTCATCATCAAAACTCAAATCCAAGCGATATAAGCGTGATACTCAGATCACAAATGCATATCGTAATAAATGACATTGAGGTATACCTCTTACAATGTCGAAAAAGTATCGGTGCGCCCCAGAACTGGCAGAGCAAGAACATCCGCTTGTTTCCTGCTCACGGTCTGGCATCTTCTGTCTCCGGGTCCTCATTTTCTCTGTGAATTTACCAATCTTGAAATCCATCGGCTCATCGGCCCTGTCAGGTGTGCTAACGGAAACGATTCCGCTCTGGTACTTGTCTAGTCATCTCTCGGCCAATCATCACGACCACTCGTAAAGCAGCACGTTACTGGCATCGGCCTCTGGTCCTCTGAATACACGTGACACATCTGATCCTGGGTGAAAATCTCATTGTAGCAGTGTCCTGGAAGGAATCCTGCTCAAGGTCTCTTCCGATCTCGCCTATGCCGAACTGTACGGAGGCTGGTACTCTTACATAGTCTTTTCTCATTGTCTGAACATCTGCGTCCTCACCACAACATTTCCTCGGGAACTGGCCGCATCCCAATGCCTCTGTATGCATACCGGATCTCTAATCCCGACAGGGAGTAACAATAGCTCGTCAGCGTCTCGCACGAACCTCTGGTTCCACTCGTCTGTATCATCATCCACTATGACGTCACGCCATGCTATCTGTGCACTGCAACTGTTCTCGGCCACAGTCAATCCGAAGTCTCACACACGGACTCGAAGTTATGAACTCGGTATCTTCATCACTCTGCAGAAGATATCTGGCCGAACACATCCTCGGGAACTCATCCCAACCGTCGGAGGAATACTCAATACTCGTCCGTCCTCGATCAACTCACAACGCATCTGGGTGAGCTCCTCTATCCGGAGCTGGTCAGCTTACTGGTCTCTTATCACATGATATCTGGACGACGTCAAACTTTTCGATCGAGTCATCAAAGTCCCAAAATTTCATGAAAGCTCAACACCTAAGCACAGTCTAAAATATCTGGTACATACCACAGTACCTCTGGACCAGCCGTAGAAAGACAAACCCAAGCCTCACTGATGGCACCGCTAAACTGCCGCAAACCCTAAGGTTCAAAAGCAGTTCCATGGTCATCATGTCGAGTTAGGGTTTCATTCTTCTAGAGGGTCCACAAAATCACATGCATGTTCCTCCGAACACTTTAAACTTGGGAAAAATGGGTTTCTAACACTCGTTAGGTTCGCCTATACAACATGTGAATACTCTTCGCCTGCATGCTAAACAATACCTCAATCCTCCAGGAAAGACGATACATCAACGGTTATCTCTGGATCGGTCTGCTCTAGATCTGAATAAGACTCTCCACACTAAAAATCTTCAATTCAACTGGGCCTGCGTCGGCGCATCAATTTGATGAATCACCTTTGTCTCTCAACTCGGGATAAACTAGCTATCATCTGTCGCATCTCTGCCTGGGAGCTCCAGCGATCTCAGCTCGTAAGCTCTGGAAGCGACATCCCATTATCTCAGCAACAGCAGGGTCATGTGTCTACACGGTAGATGACATCACAATCTTTGAGGTAGGCTATACGTCAACAGTCCTCTCGCAACTGGCAGCTCTAACAATGGCCCGATCGTCCGGTGAAAAACCAAACACTCGCCTCATCCGAGAGGTCACAACACAAACGCTAACTCGAGATGTTCCCGTGTCACCATAAAACACGATGGTCGGTCCTCATCCATGACGAGCTCGCCCTGACCGCATCACTAGCAGCAGCTTAATTTGCACTCAAACCATGGTGACAGGAACCTTAATCGAGTATCGAAGAAAGCAGATCAACGGCATGAAAGGAAACGACAGATCCAGAATGGATACATGATCATAAGAAGGAACAACATCAATGAGAGTATGATCATGTAAACGGATAGAATCAAGGATCTCAAATGGATGTATAATCATGGGTATGAAGAGAATCATAGATCTCAAAATATGTACATCCTAAGGTTTCTTAAGTGGAGTATCGGATCGTAAATATGCCGCGGAACATATGTACGGTACGTCACTCTACTTAAGCTACCTACTCCATCAATCAGGGTCAGCCTATGAAACGAAAGTTCGGGTCTAATACCCCCTCGTTCAAGTCTAAGTTCCGTAAGGTCAAGCCTAGGTTCCAAAATACATAACCGCTCTAGACTCCGCACAGTCAAACATAGATTCGAACCAAGGATAAACCTAGCGCTCTGATACCAATTTTGTTACGACCCGAAATATTAGCTCGTGACCAGCACTTAAATCACGCAATGTCTAAAGGCGTAACGTAATTCAAGTAAGCCGAAACCCAGAAATCTAAACCTTTTTAAGAAAATAAAGGAGATGAAGTTTTGAAATAAAGGTATAATGAAATCAAGTTATCTTAATGGATAGAAAAAGAACATGAATGATACAAGTAAAATTTACTAGTTTGAAAATATGTTTCGTCTTTTTTAAAAATTTGGGCAGTACCTCCTTTGTATATTTTGATCCAAAACCAAAAATACAAAACAAGAATAATGGCATCCCCAAGCGGGGGCTAGCTCTTCGCCAACCGGCGGATCACAACCACGCAAGCAGTATAATTATGTATACGACGCCCAACGGCGAAGTTCACCACAAAAGGTAAAGAAATAAGCAAGACATCAAAACCACAAGTAGTGGAAATGCCTTCGCTCTAAGTCTTGCAACCACAAATCTCACTAAGTCTCATTACTTATACAAATACTAATTTTGATTGATGGAGTTGACTAGATACAATATGAAATATAAATACAAGAGTGGGTACGATACAGTTTGTAGCATCTGCTAATTTCGCTAAAGAGGTCACTCCCGGTGAAGGGATCTCGGCTCTTTCCTTATCGAATAAGGTGCTGGATGTTCTACAAGGAACACCGCTATGCAAAGCAAGAACTAGAGCTACCAGTTTTTAAATAAGTTTCTATAACATCTTTAGGTTTCTTTTATTTTCATTAGTCTCATTAATGAAGTCCTATATTTATTATGCTTCACAAGCATCACTTTTGAAACGAAATCTGCAATATAACATATATCTCATATATATAATATAAATATTCGTCTCAGGCAGTAATATGATCTCATCACAGAACATTGCAGCAGAAGAACATATATGAAATATTGGATATACTAGGACGTCCATGTTTTAATACGAGCCTGTATAAAACACGGATTCCACGGTCGCGATGAATAGCCAAACCCACATCCCTAGACCCCTACGAGAGCGGCAAGCAACACTGTCAATTCTAGGGTTAGGAGACCTGGTCTCGACTCCTCGAGATGGTCTCCCACTGGACCCTAAAACCTGGTTACTTGTGCTCCCCGCCTTGGGTCTACCTAATGCGGAAAAGTAAATAATATACAATGGTGACATCATCCTCAGCCCGGAAGTGCCCCAATAAAAGAATATTACATACAATGAATTTTACATGAATGAAAATAAAAAACCCCATCTCACATAAAACCCCTGGCTATTCAGAACATGACGATCTAATATAATATATCACAGCAATACATAATATCTCATATCATCAACGTAAGCAAGTATGCGTATCCTGATTGTCGTTGATGTATAGCAACGAAACCGGCGATACACCACATACTACGCTTACGGTCACAGAAAAGAAAGTGTAAAACTACAACAGTTGGAATCCGCAACCTCCTTAGACATCGCATGCCTAACCAAATGAATTCCTTAGACATCGCATGCCAAACAATTATAAACCCCGCATTTTAGTCTCATTATCGAAAACTCTTTTCAATATCAAGTCGGGCAATTCAACAAGATTCCCGACGAACTGATCGAATGCTCGTCGCAAACTTTAGTAGACGGCCGCACCACCGGATGCCGTCGACGAAGTGCACTAAGGCGGAACACCGCTACCGCGAGCACCCTGACGGATGCTTTTGGCGACGAGGTTCTCCTACAGTCACTTGGTCGGGGCTATGGGGCGTGGCTATCTATTAAATTTACCCGACGAGTATCCGCGTATGCTACGTGATTGCAACGGACTTTTGATCACATCAAAATTCCGTGGCAACCGATCAACTGAGACTGAACTGCTAGATTTATAACATTCAAATTAGTTATCTCATAACTACATGTGGATTCCAAATATTGTATCACATTCCAGATAAATAGACAATGTTAAACTTTCCGATCGAATGATCAAACACCCAAGATTTCCCAAATTGCTCAACACTTGAGCGGAGTTCAAAAAGTATCCATCACATGCCACAGTACCGATGGTCCAGCCGTAGAAGGGTCAAGCCAACGTCTCACATGTGGCAGCGCCGTACTTTCCCAAACCCTAAGGTTCAGAGGCGGTTCAGACGGTCACATAATCGAGTTAAGGTTTGTGTTCTTCTAGAGGGTCCACCGCGTTACTTGCATGATTTTCCGGAAGTTTCAAACTCAAGAAAAAATCCAACTTTTGAAAAATTTTCCGACAGGGAAAAAAATGAGTTATTGATATCCGTTCGAACTTTTTAACAGGTTCTAAAATTATCCGGAAAAACTTAAACGAAGTTAAATTATCCGATCGAATCAACGAGTCCCCAATACAACCCAGAAAACTCAACACTTGAGTAGAATTAAAAATTCCCAGAACAATCAGGAAATACATACGGATATAACTGTGCCAAAAACAAACCCTGTTGCTACAGTTTGGCTACGGAACCGCCGCGCAAGCCATGGTACGTCCGTGGTTCCGCGGCGCATTAATGGAATTGGAGGCACGTGTTGCACAGTAATTCTTGTATTTCCCTGCAGATTTTTTTGAGTATTTTTAATATGAAAGAATCAACATTTTTACAAAATTTCCAGAGAAGGGTAAGTTTTGGGGTTTCGGGGTTCGATCGGACTTTAAACTTCGTCTAGACTTCGTTTAAAGCTCTAGCTTGGTTCTGATACCACTGCAGGGTTACTGGGCACTTTCACATGGGGCTATAAGGCATCAACCATGCCCGATTTAAAATTTAGACGTGCCGAACAACCCTAATCAAGATCTTTAAACTAGAGATTAGAAGAAACAAAGCATGTTAAACACTTTAACACTAAGAGTTTGGGATTACAACCTTTGTAGTCCGGTCCTTCACTTATAAAGCTCCGTGTTGAGGTCCCTTCGCTACGATCATCATGTTCCCGGACTCTAGAGAGGCTCCACGAAGAGAAAGATGCAAGCTTGCTTCCGATCTTCGATAACTAAGATGATATACCTTGAAGTTTCTTTAACACAAGCTCTCACTTACTAAATGAAGTGAACACCCTAATCTAAATGGCTAGGATAGATTAGGATGATGAATTAGGATTTTAGCTCTCATTTATTATCAAATTCTCACTCTAATTCATCACAAAATGAAAACCTAGAAAGCTTTTCAAAGCTCAAGGAAGAAGAAGAAGAATAGTAATCCTTTTGTGATGAATAATGAATTGTGATTATAATTACTTATGCAACCATGGTTATGTCAAGAAAGACTTAACCATTGTAGATATCTAACCATAGTAAAGGGTGTGGGTTGGGTTAAGTAAATATCTTGCAAAATATCTTTGCAAAAACAAAAATAAAAGCTTCTAGAAGCTTCTAGAAAAGATTAACCTAAATCAAACCCCAACCATGTTTAATCTTCACTAATCATGTTGCATTTGTAATCATAACATGTTATAATATTATATATCACATATATAATATATTTTTGTAACAAAAGAAAATAATACAATTAACATATATCGCATATATATCAATGTATTATCCGGTGAGAAAATGAATCAATAAGTGAGCTTATATTAGTTAATGTAATTTAATATATCAAATATATAATTATACATTAAATTATCGAATCAACACTTGATCCAATAATCCGGCTATTTCACAAATAACCGACCAATATATTCTGTATCAGTTCATCGAATCAACACTTGATCCGATGACCCGGCTATATCACATATACCTGGCCGATATCACATATCGCGAGAATCTTAATACGGTATCACATACACGTATTGTTCTCGGTCCCGCACATATCACATATGTGCTCCTACTCCGTTTTGGCTGAGTCAAGAAACCTCTGTGTAGGACTCTAAAAAATCGTCAATACGCCGGCAGTAGGTGATGGTCATATCAAACATCCACAACCTGCAAGCGGTCAGCTAAACGTAATAGCCACCCAGGTATTGAGCGATCAGAAGATCAACAAGCAAGCCTGTACATTCTCCTGTGAATCCAATCAGTAACACTCCCATACAGTCCGGTCTCTTCGTCTGATATGTCTCATATCTAGCCTAGGGGTGGTAAACCTCAGACCCCAGTAGCTCGATAAATCGTGTCGATATGAGGTCTATAACAGTTTGAGAAATTACTGATAACACTTACCAGTAAATCTCAGCAACCCTGGCCAGGGATTTCCAGTTATAGCCAATCGAACACAGCGCAACATCAACTCCCTATACCGGGAGAGACGAATCCCCTCCTATCGTTCACTGCCTCCATGTGATTCAGGACTGTACCCAAAAGCTACCTTTTTGCATGCCCTCTTGGACGTGGTATGATGGAAATCAAAGCACAGTGGGAATCACACAAGACTCTATGATGATCTCGGGTCTACAGACTGCTCTGTACCAGTGTCATCAGAGAACTGCCATCTGATGTGAGGTATAAAACCATCTCGGAGTTCTCGGCGAGTCCGTCCAGTGTACCCAGTCTCCACTGAGCACTCGTACACCATCCTTGATGTCAAACACCGATGGATATGGGATCATCCATCACCCATCATATGGGTCAAGATGAGTATACGCTAGTCTACTCTGGTGTATCGATGCCCTGTCTCGATACACCCTCGACTAGAAACAGTTATAGGATGTACTCGTCGACTACCGTGGCCCCACTAGTATGATTTCATCATAGTCCCAGTAGTTGAGTACATATCCTAAGGGCTTTATCAACATGTAATATAGAGACAATCAGAGTACATGTTAAGATAAAGAGCAACCAGATAACGTACTATCATGTCGAGCAAGAAAGTCCTCCTATATACGTCCTAGCAGCGATAATCTATCACATGTAATCTGATAGCATAAGTATGACAATATGTATATGCAACAGTCATGAATGGTACTCTGTCAGGTACTACTAATACATGAAGCAATGCATATAAAATAAATACAGAGTACGGGGTAAAACATGTCATCCTCACGGAATCCTCATCGTAGCGGACCAGTGTCCATCAAGACAATCTAAATCCTCAAATTCCCTCCTCAAACGGCCCCCATATCGGCCCTCATAACGGGCACATCGGTCACTCATATCGGGCACATCAGCCCTTCATATTGGGCACATCAGCCCCTCATATCGATCATATCATATCGAGCACATCAGCCCCTCATATCAGGCATATCAGCCCCTCATATCGCAATGAATAAGAATACATGCACATATCATTATGATGATATATATTATAGGTATACATATATAACAGCGTCCCATACCACTGATATATATATGTTTATATATTAGCGTCCCATACCACTAATATATATACACAAGAGTAAAACATCCAGAAATATCATATGAGATCCATATATCAATGCGAAATCCATGAAATAAAATATATGCAACATGAAACAGTAATATGAGCATATAAAGGAAATCCGCTATTTAACTGCAACAAGTTATTGAATATATAATGCGGTTCCAAATTCTCCAAAACCAAACGCAACATCATATAAAGGTGAACATGTTGCTAAATCCAGGTATGCGTAACCATGTCGGTATAGTATGATATGTGTATCTATCTATCAATAATGATGTAATACCCTCCAGGTATATGTGTAGCTATATCAAGCTAGGTATGTGTATCTACATGTCAATAATAATATAATGCCCTCCAGGTATATGTGTAGCTAGCATGTAGTTATGGCAAGGCATATGTGTAAGCATGTAGGTATACAAGTATGTTATATGTCATATGCACAATGGAATATGAAGTCTCAATGTCCCTAACAATACCATATCATGTATGTATAGGTGTTGTGCGTGTCATGGCAATTATTGACGGTGTGAGTGACATACAATTAGTGCCCGTGCAACATGAGCTGTCAATAATAGTACAGTGTCCAAAGGGTACAGGTCCAGGCATAACAAGTAATAATATGCAATGAAGTTTTATGCACAATCTCTATGCACAATCTCTATATGTGCAATATAACATGCTGCTAACATCATATCATATCTAGCCCAGACGCATAACGCCATGCGGGCGAATTCCCCATAGATATTAAATCTACTCACCGACAATCTCAAGCTAGGTCGATCCAATCACCTGCTTCCCTTTCGTCGCAGCGCTCGAAGTCCCCGCCTGCGATCCTATTAACAAAAAATATAACCAATGCAAAATCTCAGAAAGCGATCAATACCACGTACACAAGACATTTGATCAACGCACCAACTTTAATCCGACCCACAAGTGTTCATCTAACGGCTAACGTGTGTAGCGACACATCAGAACCAGCCCACGCGCACATCTACATGAGATCACGAACCGTGTCGGATCACGTAACACACATACCCAAACACAAGAATATAGCAAAGTGGTTACAGATTTTTATACACAAATAATTGGTAAAAGTTGCAAGTACCACGACACCACAAACAACCACAGAGACCCTACACCCAAACCCCAACACCCCAGCCCCCATTCTGGCCACAATTTGTGGCCAGAACTAATAAATCTGTGGCCTGTCATTAGAGGGGTGGTCTCAGGTTTTTATGGTGGGTTCTATACCTTAACACTATATCACTGTGATGGGAACTTTTTCAGAAAATATCTGGTTCAACAGCAGATCTCAGAGACTCAAAGTTGACACTAAAAATACGGTTTTTTCACAAAATGCTACCTTTAGTGTTCTAAACCATAACTTCAAGGTAACAAAACAAAATAACTCCTAAATATCAGTTTGAGATAATTATCTAGCCACTCTTGCCTAAAAATCCTTGCTTTCCAAGCTCTAAGGCAACCAAGTGGCTAAAACAAGACTTTTAAAGTGTTTAAATGGGATTTTGTGAAGTTTAGCAAGGTTGATATGAAGAGGGAGTGAGGTTTCAGTTTGGGAGTTGAGAGAAAGAACCACAATGAAAATGAGAGAAGAATGAGAGAGTGAAAGATCAGTATGGTGAGAGGTGAGTGTAGGGTGAGTCAAAAACCTTATGCTCACTCTCCTCCCCTCATCTCATTAATGCCCATTAATGTTTCCATGACTCACTAGCCACCTCTCTCTCTCTCTCTCTCTCCAACAAGATATTTCTCACACCCAAAAGATTTAGGAAAGGATAAGGCAAAAGTTAATTGGGCAAAGTTTAGCTTAAGATGTTATGGTTGTTAAATAAGGTTAACACTAAATATACCCTCACATTAACATGCACGTGTGTGTGCAAGCCATATCAAATAAAAATAAACTATTAATTAATTGATATAAAATGTGAGGAACCCGATTTGGTAAACTTTTCCTTAAAAACACGCATTAATGCACAATTAACACTAATCGCATTCTAAGGTGTTACAATTACGTAATGTACGCGGATACTCGCCGGGTAACCTTACTAGATAGCCATGCCCCATAGCCTCGACCAAATGACTATAGGAGAACTCCATTGCAAAAAGCATCCGTCCAGGAGCTCGCGGCCGTGGTGTTCCGCCTAAGTGCACTTCGTCAACTGCATCGGGGGTGCGGCCGTCTAGTAAAGTTTCCGACGAGCATTCGATAAAGATGTCGGGAATCTTGTTGAATTGCCCAGCTTGTAATTAGAAAGTGTTTTCAATAATGAGACTAAAATGCGGGGTTTATAAACATTAGGCATGAAATTCGGAATATATGATATTCCGGGTTTATGATGTGTGAGGAATTCATTTTGTTAGGCATGAAATCCAAAGTATGTGATACATTGGGTTTATGATGTCTAAGATGCTTGCGGATTACAATTGTTATAGTTTTTTTTCTCTTTTCTGCTACCGTAAGTGTAATATGTGGTGTATCGCCGGTTTCGTTTCTATATGTCAACGACAATTGGGATACGCATATTTACTTACGTTGATGACATATGATGTTATGTGTTGTTGGGATATCTTATATTGGATCGTCGTGTTTTGAATAGCTGGGGGGTTTATGTGAGATGAGAGTTTTTCCATTTTCATTCATGTAAAATCTTGTATGTAAAATTCTTTTATTGGGGCACTTCCGGGTTGAGGATATTGTCACCATTGTTGTATATTATTTACTTTTCTGCATTAGGATAGACCCAAGGCGTGGAGCATAAGTAACCGGTTTCTAGACTCCAGTGGGAGACCATCTCGAGGAGTCGAGTCCAGGTCTCCTAACTCTAGAATTGGTAGGGTTGCTTGCCGCTCTCGTAGGGGTCTAGGGATGTGGGTTTGGCTATTCATCATGACCGTGGAATCCGTGTTTTATACTGGCTTAATTTAAAACACGGAATTTCTAGTATATCCAATATTTCATATGTTATCTTCTGCTGCTGATATTCTGTGATGTGATCATTTTATATGCGTGAGAAGAATACTTTATTATTATATATATGATATATAATAAATGTTGCTTATGTTTTATACCCGCGCTAGTCCCGTCCCGCTATGTCGTTAGTTAAGTAACCTAACGGTACATAATGGGACACCGAGGCGAATGCGGATGGCATAAGCGTACGTTGTATTTTCGTTTCTTCTGTGATGCTTGGGAAGCATAAGTGATGAGACTTCATTAATGCGATTAATGAAAGAAAAGAAACCTAAAAGATTTTGTAGAATCAAAATTTTCAAAAAAAGGTAGCTCTAATTTTTACTTTGCATAGCGGTATTCCTTGTAGAATATCCAGCACCTTATTCAATAAGGAAAGAGCTGAGATCCCTTCACCGGGAGTGAGCTCTTAACGAAACTAGCAGATGCTACAACTCACTCGGTTTTTTTATTGCTTCTGTAGTTCTTGCTTTGCATAGCGGTATTCCTTGTAGAATATCCTGCACCTTATTCGATAAGGAAAGAGCCGAGATCCCTTCACCGGGAGTGACCTCTTTAGCGAAACTAGCAAAAACCTCAAAAACACTTCTTTTCAAAAATCACTTATTTCTACAGCGATATCAAGTTCATTACGCAAAAGGTTTTCATAAAAACCTGTCGTAACCCTCCGTCATTTTAGGAAATAGAGTATTTAGTATTCGTGCTGCGTTTGTTGACCTTAGTTAAGGTGCAGTGTACGGTAGCTGAGTGATGTCTTCCTACATAGCATATGATGCGATTAATTAGGATAGTCATGTGACTTTGTTGACCATACTTAAGGGTCATATGGGTGGATCGAATTAATCAAGAAATGACGGGTAGAACTTGACAAGTGCTTATGATTGTTGACCATAGTTAAGGTCATAAGACACTAAGGGTAAAAGTATTATCGGGAATTTCAATTGTTGAAATTTGCAATGAGATTGCATACCTTCTATGAGATAGTTGGATCCCGATACCCACTGCGAGTAAGAGTTACTCCTGAGAGAATTTTACACATCACAATTAGCCGGTCAAGTAGGCGTCTAGAAAGGTGTTAACGGGGTTATGCCTCTGAGAAAACGAGGTTTATTTTAATTAGGTCCGTGTGAAAGCACGGGGAACCTCCCTTAAAGTACCAACAGTGGCATGGCTGAAAGATTGGCGAACTTGTAAGGTGTAATTAATCCCGGCTAGTAGTACCTTTTAGGCTTTGAAGGAAGATTTGATAAAAATAGTGGGAGCCATCCTGATTAGATAAGATAATAACCAATCTAATCTTGCAAGAGCATACGCTAAAGTATTTTCTTCTCTCTCTCTCCAGGTAGCGACCATGTCAGGATTTAATCAAGATAATAATATGGATGTATTGACCGAACCTGCTTGTTATACTGAGCAGGGGAACATTGGTTTCGTTCTTTCTTATATGTTATAAGACTGAGTAGGAAATCAAGGAATATCCGGATTCCCACGCCACCCAAATGAAGAATAAGCATATTGATGCATCTTCTTCAGGTGTGTTAGTTACCGAGAACTGTTTCTCAGTACACTCTACGTCCTGGGTATTAGATACAGGATCGGGATCCCACATATGAAATATGTTACATGGGCTAAGGAAAAGCAGAGAACTGGGAATGAGTGATCATTCCGTAAGAGTAGGAAATGGTGCAAATGTTACAGCCAAAGCAGTTGGCGAATATCACCTTGTATTACCAAATGGTAATACATTGATTCTGAATGAATGCTATTACATACCGACCCTGATATGCAATCTTATATCAGTTTCTTTATTAAGTAAAGAAGAATATAATTTTGTAGTACAGGATAATGTCATGAACATCTTCCTGAATCAAAAGTTGATTGGACCAGGCTCGTTAAATAATGGCATATACGTTCTAAATCAAACCACAATTCTTAATATACAAAACACACAAGTGAGGAAAAGTTCAGAAATGAACGAATCCTTTTTATGGCATTGTAGACATGGTCAATCAATGCGAAACGACTAGCTAAGTTATATAAGGATGGATATTTGAATCCGTTCGAATTATCATCTTATGAAACTTGCCAGTCACGTCTCAAAGGAAAAATGACCAAAACTCTGTTTACTGGACATGGAGAAAGAGTTATGGAACTCTTAGGACTGATACAGAGTGATGTATGCGGTCCTATGTCTACACATGCCAGGAATGGTTTTTCATACTTCATTACATTCACTAACGATCTCTCGAGATACGGACATGTGTTCCTGATGAAACGCAAGTCTGAAGCTTTTGAGAAATTCAAAGAATATAAGCATGAAGTCAACAACCAGACGGGTAAAAGTATTAAAATCCTACGATATGATCGGGGAGGAGAATACTTGAGCACGGAATTCCGTGACTATCTAAAAGAGAATTGGATTCTCTCTCAGCTTACTCCTCCGTATACACCATAGCACAACGGTGTATCGGAGCGGAGAAATCGCACCCTATTAGATATAGTGCGCTCTATGTTGAGCACTGCTGGGTTGCCTATTTCCTTTTGAGGATATGCGCTTGAGACAACAACATACCTATTGAATAGAGTTCCAACCAAATCGGTGCCTACCACTCCATGTGAGATATGGAATGGGAAGAGACCATCTCTTAAACAAGTTAAGATATGGGGTTGTCCAGCCTATATTAAAAAGCAAAATCCGGACAAGCTCGAGGCAAGATCAGCTCTGTGTAAGTTTATGGGATATCTAAAGGATTCCTATGGATATATCTTCTACCATGGTGAGGAACAAAAGGTGTTTGTTTCTCAATATGCCACCTTTTAGAAAAGAAATTTCTTGTAAAAGAAATTAGTGGTGAAGAGGTAGAGATGGAAGAAGTTCTAGCGGCACAAACTACAACTGATGATTTATTGGAACCAGAGGATTCAGTAGTTCCCAATGAATCTCAGCCTCTCCGTCGATCTAGTAAGGTTCCTCATCCACCTGAAAGATACTACGGTTTTCTCATTGATGGTGGGAGTGAGGATTGCATCATGGAAGATGATGACCCAACTAGCTTCGAGCAGGCCATTACAAAATGGCTGGACGCAATGCGATCTGAGATGGAATCTATGTACACCAACAAAGTTTGGACTTTGGAAGTTGCTCCCGAAGGGGTAAAACCCATTGGGAGCAAATGGATGTTTAAGAAGAAACTTGGTGTAGATGGAAAAGTTGAGACTTTCAAAGCTATACTTGTTGCAAAAGATTTTCGTCAACGACCAGGTGTGGATTATGATGAAACCTTTTCTCCAGTGGCTATGCTTAAGTCCATCCGGATCCTACTCGCCATCGCTGCATACCATGACTACGAAATCTGAAAAATGGATGTTAAGACCGCCTTTCTAAATGGTGATTTAGAAGAGTGCGTGTACATGACTCAGCTAGAGGGCTTCGTAGACAGTGGGAGCAGCGTAAAGGTATGCAAGCTGCTTAAATCCATCTATGGGTTAAAGCAGGCATCGCGGAGTTGTAACATCTGTTTTGATGTTGTAGTCAAAGAGTTTGACTTCATCAAGAACGTAGATGAAACTTGTATATACAAGAAAGTGGCAGAGAGTAAGGTTGTCTTCCTCGTATTGTACATGGATGACATACTCTTGATAGGAAATAATGTTCCTATGCTGCACTCGGTCAAGCTCTTAATTCACATAGATTCTCAATGAAAGATCTAGGTGATGCCTCCTACATCTTGGTGATTAAGATCTATAGAGATAGATCTAAACGGATACTGGGATTGTCTCAATCCAGGTACATTGACACCATACTAAAGAGGTTTAGTATAGAAGAGTCCAAGCGTGGGAATTTACCCACGATCTCTGGACTCACTCTCTCCAAAGAGATGTCTCTCAAGACTGATTTGGAGAAAGCTCGAATGCAAAGGATACCCTATGCTTCGGCAGTAGGCTCTATCATGTACGCGATACTATGTACCAAACCCGATATAGCATACTCACTAAGTGTAGTGAGTACGTATCAAGCAGATCCTGGAGAGAGTCACTGGATAGCTGTGAAAAATATTCTCAAGTACTTGAGAAGGACTAAAGAAATGGTCTTGGTGTATGGTAATGGGAAACTCCAAGTGGAGTGCTTTACCGATTCGAGCTTCCAGAGTGATAAAGAAGACTCTAAGTCGGTCTTGGGATTTGTCTTTACCCTCAATGGAGGGGCGGTTTGTTGGAAGAGTTCCAAACAGGAAACCGTGGCAGACTCGACGATGGAGGCTGAATACATCACTGCCAAAAATGCTGCCAAAGAGGCTGTCTATATGAAGAAGTTCATAAACGAACTTGGTGTAGTTCCGTCCATCGAGCATCTAATACCTTTGTATTGCGATAACAATGGAGCGGTGGTTTTAGCTAAGGAACCCTGGTCCCATCAGTGATCCAGTTATATTCTGAGGCGGTATCACCTGATTCGGGATATAGTTGATCGCCGGGAGATCGAGGTCAGCAGAATTGACACGAAGAACAGTACAGCGGATCCACTCACGAAGGCCATACCCCAGATACAATTCGAGAGACACTTCAGGATATTGGGTATGAGATACTACAACAACTGGCCTTAGTGCAAGTGGGAGATTGTTAGTTATGTATATGCCCTAGATGCCATTATTGTACATATGATGTATATTATAGTGGATGCTTGGATATATATAGAGAGGACTTTCTTGCTCGACATGATAGTATGCTATCTGGTTGCTCTTTGTCATAACACGTAGACTTGTATTTTGATACTGTCTTGTTCTCACATGTTGATAAATCCCTTAGGATGTGTAATTGACTACTAGGACTATGATGGAGATCATACTAGTGGGGCCAGGGTAGTCCACAAGTACATTCTATAATTGTACCTAGTCGAGGGTGTATCGAGACAGGGCATCGATACTCCAGAGTAGACTAGCATATACGGTTTTTGACCCATATGATGGGCAATGGATGATCCCACATCCATTGGTGTTTGACATTAAAGATGGTATACGGGTGCTCAGTGGAGACTGGGTATACTGAACGTACTCGCCGAGAACTCCTAGTTGGTAGTATACCTATCGTCGGATAGCAGTTCTCTAGTGACACTAGTACAGGTTAGTCTGTAGACCCGAGATCGTCATAGAGTCTTGTGTGATTCCCACTGTATTTTGATTTCCACCTTACCACGTTCAAGAGAACGTGTAAAACAGTGGTTTTTGGGTACAGTCCCGAATCACATTGAGGCAATAAGCGATAGGAGTCTCTCCCGGTATTGGGGGTTGATGTTGCGTTGTGCTCGATTGGCTATAACAGGAAGTCCCTGGCCAGGGCTGATATGGAGATCTACTGGTAAGTGTTATCTGTAGTTTCTCGACCCATTATGAGCCTCACATCGAAACGACTTATCGGTTACTGAGGTCTGACGTTTACCACCCCTAGACTTGATATGCGACATATCAGGCTGTAACGTTTTGAAAATCGTTTAGGTGAAATTTCGGAGAATCGGTAAAATAACGGGTGTTTTCCGTAAAAAAACCAAGATATAAATATCTTTTAATATAAAATTAAATATACCTATTCTAGCTATGAAATTGCTAGTATTTAGTATTTAATCGGTCACTTGCAAAATTTCTAGTTGACTGAAAATTTTTCCGAAATTAATTATTTTGATATAATTTTAAGCCGTCACTAATACATTTAATTAGTGACAATTACAGATTAGAATGGGTTAATACAAATTTTGTGTATCATGACACATTAAACTAAAATTTATCATGTTGTCTTTGAAATGAAAAGAAATGTCCAAGATGGTTCTAAAAATTTAAAGGAAAAGGCTAAATGGAAAAGGGAAAATTAAAGGTTATTATAAGGAATAAGAAACATGGGCTTGTTGTTTGAGTTTTGGGCTTTGTTTACTTGAAAATTCCTACACCCACACAAACACTCACCCACACCAAGGAGCTGGCCGAACCATGGCTGCCCCCACTCCCCTTTTCCCTACTCCTTTTCCTCACAAATTTGAAAAGAAAATGAATAAAGAAATCAATAAAGTATTAAGGTATGGTGTTAGATATTTGTGGTGGACTTTCTTGATCTCACACTCACCCACACACCTCACACTCTCTCCCCCTCCCCATTTGGCCGAGCCACATTCTGCAGCAGCCCCTCTTCATGTCTCCACTTCTTTTCTCTTCAAAATCCCTCCATTTTGCTTCAAAAAACAATCCAAAGTCTCACAAATTCACCAATTATCCTTTACCCAATATTCTTTGACCCAAATTGGTTGGGATTGAGGACCAAGGAGGCATCTTTGGGAGGCTAGGTTGCATGTTGATTCAAGTTTTGTGAGGTAAATCCTAACCCTAGTGTTTAATGGTTGGTTAAATGCTTTGGACCAACTTAATTAGGTGTTTAATTAGTTTTAATTGCAAGTTTGGAAAATTCAAGAATAGGGTTTGAATTTAATTAGGGTTTAACCATCACTACTAGGATAATCAAGTGTAGTTCATCATCTTAGAAAATGAAAAATCTAGTCTAGTTGTTGTATTGTACATTGTTGTTTCAAAATTGTTCAAATTAAATAAATTTGAGGACTAGGTTTTTGTTATTAATATCAAGAGGTGAGATAAAATTTTAAAATGGGTTGTGTGACTTAATTAAGAAAAATTAGTGAGTTTTATGGCCACTAAAATTGTTAAAATATTTATATTGGTTAAAACATCAAATTTTGAACAAAAGGGTAACTTGTGCTAACTAGGTTTTGGTTTAATGTAATTTAGCAAGATTAAAAATCTAGTAAATGTTTATGTGGCCTAATTAAGATAATTAGTGAGTATTGTGACCACTAGTTTGCTAAAATATCAAGACTTGTATTAAAATGGTTAACGACCCCTTATTAGGCTTTTTGGAAATAAACCGATTTGATCAATTTATTGGTTTTGATGATTTGCACCCTATTTCATATATTAATAGTGAGTTGTAAAACCATGATTGGTACGTTTGGTGTTTTTCTCGAATAATCGGCGTTTGTACGCCGATGTCGAGGGTTATGTGGTCCTTCTTCATGAGCGGACCATATGTTTTGACCTATGTGAGATTCGTGTGTCGTTGGGTCATGAGTCGGATTTTAATGCGATACGATGTGTTATGATATGTAGGTACCCTCACGAGGAGTTCGAGATGACAAGCAAGCGCGTGGCGACATCGGCATCGGCAAGCGAAGATCAAGGTGAGTAGATATATATCCGCGGGGAGAAGTTGGGTGGATGGCGTATAGCACCCCCGCAATGTCGTAAGAAATGATATGTTGTGATATAGATATACTTAAATCTGTTATTGAGGGATATGAACACTTAGCAAGAAAAGCTTTAGAAGATCATGAGTTAGTGTTAGCGAGATTTGAGGAGAGTGACTTAGTTAGTTTCATAGTCGCAAAACCTGGAGTAAGGTTGTACCCATACACATACACGCACGGGATATGGGTTTGGGTGTATATGTATATGTATATTGATAGATGTGGATGCATGGGTTTATATATATATTCATGTACGTATACACGGATGATGAAGACGGTATAGGATATTATGAGATGAGTCGTTAGGATTGGGCATGATGCCGTGAGATCGGTGATGTGATTTGGTTCGTATTAGGAGATACGACATGATGTTATAGCGGATCCTTAGGCGATGTGTTTCATACACACGTGTACATATATGTTGATAAGATTAGTATTGTACTAGATATAGATCAGTACCCCCTGTTCACGATTGGTGATGATGAGAATACCATATGAATAATGAGATAAATATGATATTTGATCCGTTCCCAGATTTGGGATGCCGTATGATAGATTTACCGTACGAGATATAATTATGATGTTAGATCCGCACTCTTGACTCAAGGATGTCATATGTGTATATTGTAGCGTACGTGATATTATTGAGGCGAGATCACTGACTACTAGGTATATATAAATCGACTCAGACTATGGTCCTTTTGACTGGGCTCGAGTCATACCTGTTTTCAAATGCAGTGAATCGTAGGTACTTTAAAGTACCAAACTGTATGAATCATATATTGGGTAGGTTTATTCTTCAGTGTTGCTGTTACTATATCACCTTCTGTATATTCCTGATGTTTTATCGTATTGCATACTTATACATATGTTATCTGTAATTATTATGAAACCATACTGTCAGAACACCAGCACCATTACCGATGATGCGTATGCTCCACATACACTTGCTTGCCAGCTCACACACATCATCATCGGTAATTGCCATGTCATGTACACTTTAGAGCATACTATTTCATCGACATAGCCTGCTAGCTGATAGTTGCAATATGTTATAGCTTTCATATGCTAGTTTAATTATTGCATTCATTTCATGATATCAGATGCATTCATATAGTCATCGGTTATGCAGTATTATGGAGATTATGCCGGTTTTCACTTTTATTGACATGGTGATTTGATGTTTTTAGATCTTTCTTCAGATTTTCTGGATTTAGAAACCGTATGTGAAGGTTTTATAAACTGATGATGTATTTTAAAGAGAAAAATGCGGTTTTCCTTGATATGATGAGTATTGTCCACATGATATTTTCTCGGTTCTGAGGTGGTTTTCGAGACCCGATTTGAGAAGTTGGATGAACCGTCTGCGGATACATGGTGGACCCGGTATGATACCCCGGGGCAAGAAGCTCTAGTTGTAGACGATGAGCCCGGCAGGGGAAGACTTCCTACCGGTGATTGTTTGGCGCGGCGGATATCCGGAGGATATCATTCGTGGTCGTGTGATTGATAATTTGGGCTAATCCGGACTGACGGAGCCCGAGGTATTGGGATATTGAGATATTGAGATTTGAGACACTGAGGTATTGAAATTTGATGATGCAGGCCAGTCCAGATAGCTGGAGCCTGAGATATTGAGATTCATATTTTGTGTCGATACTTGACACTGATTTCTCTGTTGATTTCATTGATGATATTCGATTTATATACATACAGGAATCTCATTAAATAAAGAAAACAGTTGTCTCACTCATGATGTATTCTGTTACCATTCGTAATGCATTCATACATCATATATCTGATATGTTGCTATCTGAGGCACTGATACGAGCACGTAGTATTACACTTATATGTAGATGGATCAGGATATTATGTGAGGATATTACTTGATATGACCTAGAATAGCGTCATACATGCGATTTCTGCTCTGTGATATTTTCTACTCATGAGTTAGCAACTCACCCCCGTTGTGCCACAGTTTCTTGCAGGTTTTTCCGTACAGGTATCTTGACGGCTCGCTGGCATACTGCTTTCATTTCGGGTGATTGCTTTGGTAGGTGGGTTCACTTGCATCGTGACCACCATTGTATATTTGTTATTCAGTTGTATCTAGTAAAAACTCCATCAACCAGACTTGTATATTATTTTCAGACTTAGAAAACCAGTTATTGTTAATTCGACCTTAGAGTCACGCGTTGTATTATTATGGTTTTCATGTTGATTTTGAGTTTCTTTTGAGTTTTGATCCTCGCCCTTCGGCGTTGTATATTATATTACTTGCGTGGTTGTGACCGTCGATTGACGAAGAGCTAGCTCCCGCTTGGGGATACCTTTTATCATTTCGTATACTATTCATGTTGTACCCCGTTTGGGACCAGTATTTACAAAGGAAACTCTGCCGAAATTTTCAGAAAAGTCTTGATGTTTTAAAAATGCATAGCTCGGCTTATGTTGTTAAACTTCTTGCTTTAAAATTTGTTTTTTTTCCTTCACTCTACTGCTTTACTTGGTTTTGATTTCTGGGTTTTGTCTTACTTAGATTACGTACGCCTCGAGACGTTTCGTAGTTTAAGTGCCGGTCATGTTCCGTACTTTTCAGATCGTGACAAAGTTGGTATCAAAGCGTTAGGTTTTACCTTCTGAGTATAGGATGACCTTTGGTTGATGGAGTAGGTGACATAAGAAGAGTGACGTACCGTGTGTATGTTCCGCGGCATACTTACGATACACTACTCCGCTTAAGAAGCCTTAGGATGTACATTTCCTTGCACATCATTATATTTATTCTTATGATTTATCCTCATCAGTATTGGCTTATGGTTTTGCTGCCACGATTGTACGGGCAAAGAGAGCTATGGCTAGAGTTGCGTCAGCATGAGCTCGTCACGGACGAGGACTGACCAGGGCGTGATTCCAGGGACATATGATTTGCGTAGATGCGTCGTTTTATTTGTGTTTTCACGCCATGAGCAATTGATGGATCACTTTTACGAGATTTCTCGGACGTACAGATCAGCACCAGAGGATTGGGCCACTGATAGAGGCCGGCCAGATTATGATGACCGTCAGAGCACAGATTATTTTGATGATTGAGGCACTGTTCAGCGTGCGGACGAATGAGCCAGTAATTTCGGCGAATGAAAAGATATCGCCCCAGATGTTTGAAGCTAATGCCGCACGAGTTATACTTCGAGAGATGATAGAAGATCAATAGTCACCAAAGATGAAAGACTAGGACATGTGATTCATTTCCTACCCCGATCCGAGGTCATCAGATTGATTGATTCCAGCTAGAGATGACTTCACTCAGGTACGTTGGTAGTCGATAGAGACGATCGGATGTCAGGAGCTCATTTTCCAAGTTTAAAGTATTCAGAGACAAATGCAAGTAATGCTATGGACCCTCTAGAAGAATGAAATCCTAACTTGACATAATGACCATGGAACGCCTTTGAACCTTAGGGTTTGCGGCAGTTCAGCGGTGCCATTAGTGAGGCTTGGATTTGCCCTTCTACGGTTGGTCCACAGGTGCTGTGGCATATATTCGATATTATTAAACTGTACTCAAGATGTTGAGCTCTTGGGGGATTATGGAACTTTGATGAATCGATCGAAATGTTCGACTTCATTCGGATATCATGTGATGGGATGCATTGCTTGGGAGACTCGAGATACGAGTATAGCCGTTGGAGCACAGTCCATGCAACCATGAGGAGACGAGTCTGAATCAGTCGACATTAAAGAAAAGTGGAGTAAGATGTTCGTACGAGATCGTGACGAGATGACGTTCCACTCCGCTGACATCAGAGATGTGATACGCATGCAGAGGTGTTGTACATGGATATATCTTTCAGAAGGAGTCGTGATGAGTATGCAGCCGTTCCGGAACAAGAAATAGATTTAGTGAAAGATGATGACTTCCGGGCAGTTCGGAGGGAACGAGATTTGGGAGATACTTCGACAGAACCTTTCTGGAGTACTATACGAGAAGAGCTAGACCCAGGATCAGTTGTATTACGCATACCCAGGAGACCAGAGTTCGGCATCATTGATGAGATAGGTTATGAGCGATCATGATAATTGGCCAGAGATCTTTAGAGGATATGCTAGAGCGGATCGTTTCCGTTAATACACTGAACCGGGCCGATGAGCCAATGGTTTGCAATGTTGGTAATCTACAGAGAAATGAAGACCCAGAGTCAAAAGATGCCAAACCGTGAGCAGGAGGCAGCAGATGTTCTTGCTCTGCCAGTTTTGGGCGCACCGACACTTTTCGACATTGTAGGAGGCGTACCTCAATGTCTTTCGTTGTGATTTGCGTTGTGATCTGAATATCACGCTTATATCACTTGGATTTGATGATTGGGCTTTATGGTATTGTTTTTGTGCACCATGGCTGCACCTATTGAGTATATATGTTTTGTGCATAGTTATTGCACTTGAGATATGCTTTATACACCTTTGTATTGATTTATGATTTGTGCAGCTTTATTTCACTTGATTCAGTTTTGTGTCTTGGCTGCACATGTTTATGATTTCATGGATTGCATACAGCTGATTTGATTTTTGTGCAGGTGGTATGCACTCGATTTGGTTTTTACACTCGGTTTAGCTTACATGTACTTGCTGTGCGTGGATACGTATTTTGTGCACGTGGTTGCACGCATTTACGATTTTATACACCTTGACACACTCGATGTTGCTTTTTATACGCATTTGAGTTATTGATGCATTTCCATGCACTTGTTGCACCCGATTTGTATTTTGTGCAGTTGTTGCACTAGGTTTTTACGCTGTGCATTGTTGCACCATATTGTATTTCGTGCATGTTGGATACACTTGATTTAGATTTTATTCATGCATGTTAGTTGCACTGGATTGAGATTCTGTGCACGCTGATGCACATAGTTGTAAGATTATATACCACGGTATACCTGATTTGGATTTGGATTGAGATGTGTTGTATACCGTCGATTTCGATTGCGATATTCGATATTTTTTTCGTGCACCTTGTACACTGGATTTGGATTCTTGCGCATATTTGGGCGCTTGATACGGTTTTGATGCACACCAGATGCACTCAATCGAGATTCTTCGTGCATATCAAATGCAACTGATATTGCTGTCAGGCACACCCGTTGCCCTTGACAGGTGTTTCGTGCACATTCGTTGCACTTAAATTTCGTTTCCATGCATATGTATGGCACATTCATGGATTTCAATTTCCGTGCACACCAAACACACGTGGCATTCTTATATACAGTTTGGGATTGATTTTTGAGCAGTATGTTATTATGATATTTACTATTTGTTTTAGTAGCTGAGCAAGGCTAGTCAGAGGACTGTACCTGAACATATTTTTGCATGCATTGATAGTTATCGAAGGGATTTCCAAAAAGGAGCTATAGTCTCAGTATTTACCTACATGTCGGAGATGACATGAAACGTTTAAAACAAGAAAACCCTTCTAAATCTTTTTCAAAACGCTGGGACATGCATATTAAACAAAGGATATATATATATATATATATATATATATATATTTATTTATTTTCTTACAATAGACGTCCGTCACTGTGCAGTGATACGCGCATCGCACAACGACTTGAAAGATTTGGCATGCATTTCTTTCAGATGTTTTAATAATGTTTACATGTATAGTTGATGTATATCCTGTTGGTTTTCGTATTGGGCTTTGACATTGATGTCTTCACCATAACTCTGATGATTGCGAGATGCTTGACGGAGTTTTGATATGGTTTATATACTCGTTTTCATGCGCATGCATTGCGCTATGATATGATTTATGTGTTTATGATTTCGGAGCCCCGATGACTTTATCTTTTTACTGGAATATTTTAGTATTTGGGAAAGTTTTAATTTAAATTCGAGGACCGAATTTCTTTAAGGGGAGAAGATTGTAACATTTTGAAAACCGTTTAGGTGAAATTTCGGAGAATCGGTAAAATAACGGGTGTTTTCCATAAAAAAAAAACTAAGATATAAATATCTTTTAATATAAAATTAAATATACCTATTCTAGTTATGAAATTGCTAGTATTTAGTATTTAATGGGTCACTTGCAAAATTTCTAGTTGACTGAAAAAATTTCCGAAATTAATTATTTTAATATTATTTTAAGCCGTCACTAATACATTTAATTAGTGATAATTACAAATTAGAATGGGTTAATACAAATTTTGTACATCATGACACATTAAACCAAAATTTATCATGTTGTTTTTGAAATGAAAAGAAATGTCCAAGATGGTTCTAAAAATTTAAAGGAAAAGGCTAAATGGAAAAGGGAAAATTAAAGGTTATTATAAGGAATAAGAAACATGGGCTTGTTGTTTAAGTTTTGGGCTTTGTTTACTTGAAAATTCCCACACCAACACACACTCACCCACTCCAAGGAGCTGGCCGAACCATGGCTGCCCCCACTCCCCATTTCCCCACTCCTTTTCCTCATAAATTTGAAAAGAAAATGAATAAAGAAATCAATAAACTATTAAGGTATGGTGTTAGATATTTGTGGTGGACTTTCTTGACTTCACACTCACCCACACACCTCACACTCTCTCCCCCTCCCCATTTGGCCGAGCCTTATTCTGCAGCAGCCCCTCTTCATGTCTCCACTTCTTTTCTCTTCAAAATCTCTCCATTTTGCATCAAAAATCAATCCAAAGTCTCACAAATTCACCATTTATCCTTTACCCAATAATTTTTGACCCAAAGTGGTTGGGATTGAGGAGCAAGGAGGCATCTTTGGGAGGCTAGGTTGCATGTTGATTTAAGTTTTGTGAGGTAAATCCTAACCCTAGTGTTTAATGGTTGGTTAAATGCTTTGGACCAACTTAATTAGGTGTTTAATTAGGTTTAATTGCAAATTTGGAAAATTCAAGAATAGGGTTTGAATTTAATTTGGGTTTAACCATCACTACTAGAATAACCAAGTGTAGTTCATTAGGAAAAGAAAAATCTAGTCTAGTTGTTGTATTGTACATTGTTGTTTCAAAATTGTTCAAATTAAATAAATTTAAGAATTACGTTTTTGTTATTAATATCAAGAGGTGAGATAAAATTTTAAAATGGGTTGTGTGACTTAATTAAGAAAAATTAGTGAGCTTTATGGCCACTACAATTGTTAAAATATTTATATTGGTTAAAACATCAAGTTTTGAACAAAAGGGTAACTTTTGCTAACTAGGTTTTGGTTTAATATAATTTAGCAAGATTAAAAATCTAGTAAATGTTTTTGTGGCCTAATTAAGATAATTAGTGAGTATTGTGACCACTAGTTTGCTAAAACATCAAGACTTGTATTAAAACGGTTAATGACCCCTTACTAGGCTTTTTGGAAATAAACCGATTTGATCAATTTATTGGTTTTGATGATTTGCACCCTATTTCATATATTTTTAGTGAGTTGTAAAACCATGATTGGAACGTTTGGTGTTTTTCTCGAATAATTGGCATTTGTACACCGATGTCGAGGGTTATGTGGTCCTTCTTCATGAGCGAACCATAGGTTTTGACCTATGTGAGATTCGTGTGTCGTTGGGTCATGAGTCGGATTTTAATACGATACGATATGTTATGATATGTAGGTACCCTCACGAGGACTTCGAGCCGACAAGCAAGCGTGTAATACCCAGCCCCTTTTATACCAATATTTGTATTTTTTCACCTATAATTATTTATATTTGTTTATTTATTTAAATCCCATTAAACCCTAAAACCCAAACCATATCTTACTCAGTCCATAACCTATATTTTCCCAAGCCCATGTAAATTAAAATAGGATTTAAACCAACCCGGCCCGCTTCTTTCTTTTCCCATTTGAATTCTTTTCTCCAAAGACCCGGCCCTCTTTCCCAATTCCTTACAACTCCTTTTATTATAATCCTCGGCCCATTCCTTTTTCTCAAATAAATTAATTAACTTTTTCCCTTAGCCCAGCCCAGCAGCCCGTCAAGAGACCGGCCCAACCTTCTCCTTTTCCTTCCTTCGTTTCAAATCTCCTTATATTATTCCCTCTTAATCACCTTTATATCTAAAATAATTTCCATTAACACCTCTTAATTTCCCCCTTAAATTTCATTAATTTCCTTTAATCACCTCCCTAAATCATAATTCCCCTCTCTCCTCTCATAATTCTCCTCTCTCTCCCTTAATTAATTTCCACGTATATCTCTCTCTCTCCCCCCCGCTCACACACATCTCTCTCCTCTCATAATTCTTTCCTCTCTCCCCACGTTCTCTTTCCCTCTCTCCCATTTCTTTTTCCCGCCCCCTCTCTCTCTATCTCTCCCATTCTTTCTCTCTCTCTTTCTCTCGAACCCGCGCCCACGGCCGTGCGTCGCGCTCACCGCCGTCCCCTCACCGTCGCTCACCTCCACCTCGTCGTCTCCACCCTTGTCCTCAGCCCCGTCGCACCCAACACCTCACCTGCACCCGAGCCGACCCCCCCTCACCATTGTCTCAACTGCCGCCAGCCACCGCGTCGGTCCCCCTCGTCATCGCTTTCATCTCCGCACCTCACCTCCTAGCTTATCATCGACCGATCACCACCACCTTCACCTCATCACCTCGCCTCTCCTCATCACCCTCAACCGCCGACGAACCCACCCCTCTTCTCCCCCGATCACCTGAACCTCCATCTCCTTCTCACCCTCAACCCAAGTTTCCCCTCATCCAACACCCCCGCCACCTTCCTCTACCCTGAGATCCCACACCTTCTTCCTAAACTCTACACATCCGACCAACCACCATCACCTCCTCCGACGAACCCACCCCTTCTTCCACCAATACAAGCTCCGCCACTGCCCTCGAGCACACCCTCTACCACCTCAAACTCCGACAACCACTGCCCGAACTTCCCTCCACTGCGCGTCAACCGCCACCTCCACCATCGGTGCTCACTAAACTCACTGCACCCTCGCCGTCCTGCATCACCGGAACCCCGACCCTTTCCCCGAGCACCTCTAGCCACGCCCGTAGCCCTCCCCTGCTTTGGCCAACCAGCGTCGATCTTCGCTGCCCCGAGAACAGACCCGAGCTCACCCGGAGCCGCTGCCGTCGCCGTGCTAGTTCGTCGCGCGCCCGTGCTATACTTCGCTGCCGTGCGTCTCCAGGCAAGTTTCATACTTTCTACATGCTAATTTGTATTAGTTAAGAACTATAATTTTATAAATTCCATACTTACTATCCTCGATAAATTATACGACGCGACTGTTCGATGCATGATCTCAATAGAAATCATCATTTAATTTGGCGGAACTCAATTGTATAGTTTGGCCCGTATGGCTATGAATCTAGTGTGTGAATTTCATTGGAAAATATGACTGTTAATGACTAAAACGAATACCCCCTAATACATCCGTAAAACTGAAAATTTCCCGTATCTGAAAATTATTAAAATCGCCATAAATTTTGTACATACTGGAATGATGCGTTCGAGGGCTTAAATCGAAGCCAACTCGACGAACTTTAACTCTATGAAATTTTCTAATGATTTCTGTACTTCAATTGTGACGATACTTGGACCGGAGTGCGACTCTGGACTGCAGTCCAGAGCGACTTTTGTTGTTGTTTACTGTCCCGTAATGGGTACCACCCTGTTTCCTTAACTCGTAGATTGCAGAACTCCAATGTTTATTAAAGGTGAATCTGTTATCTAGACAACACAAGTGGTTTTATTCTATTTCGTTATCTTTTGTTATTTAATCTGTAATTTAAAAGATGGGGACGTATAACAGTCCCAACAGAATCAGAATTGACCTACTAGTATTGAACAGTGTATATCTCCTGACGTACAGACGCGATTGAGAATCTGTCTATTGCGTTAAAAACCTTACTGAAAACCTTAGATTTCATTCAACTGTAGCATTGCTAAATTCTGATCCCAACTGCGATTACAATGCGTTGCGAAACGGACTTCCGATTCTGAAACCGGATTTCCAGCCGTGAACGCTTAAAAGGAAATGGCCATAACTAGTGATCCTGAAACCCGATTGGCGTGAAACCAAATTCGCTGGATAGATAATTGAACATAATATTTATTCCTCATTCATCGTTTCGCTTAACTGTACCCGTATGATTTACGATAAATTGTGCAAGTGGTAGATTACTGATTCATGACATCCTAATCATGCTTTACATATTGTTTATGTATCATATCATACTTATGTTACTGCATTGATAACCTAGTGATCATGTGCATTACCCACTGTTAGGTATTAGTGATGATTGTAGCAAGTACTTTAGTGTTCGTGCATAAGTGAATGAGTGAAAGTGACACGTACTTGTACACAATCAGTGAACCTTATTATTCTATTGCATTGTCGACGTCTGTGGGACGCGTGTATGTGTGACTATAAGTGGTATGGGACACTTATGGAAACTCTTGCATGGGTGTCACAGATAAGGCACCAGACACTGCCATTTATCTTGGGTATTAGTCGGGACATGCTTGATGGAGGTCCTGCCTCCAGTTCTCGCGCAGACTTGTCACAGACCGATTAGTATTTGAGGTTATAGTTAGCGTTTGATGTAGACCACGGAATGTGGGGTAGTTTGAGTGTGAGTTCAACAGAATCTCGGGATTCCCATGCCGGCTTATATATATGGAGATATATGGAGATTTACAGGGTACATGATTATTATCGTGAGTTACATGTTGGGCCCGTGGTCCCTTGCCCTTGGGTTCTACCCTTGGGTGGAGGACACTCGCGAGTGGTTGACTCTCACACTTGGATTGACGATAGGCTTAGTGACCTGTACAGTGAGATTTAGAGACTGATAGGGATGATAGCATCGATATACATACTTACGGTGTTGACATACTTGGCATATTATTTTACTGCTTTTACTGTTCCACTGCATTGATTACTGCATGTTCATACCTATACCATCATTGATTTACTGTTATATATATTTATTATCACCGTTAGAGTTGTCACTTGGATTTATATATTATATTGCTATTGTGTCGCTCTGACGACCTGAGTATGCATGCTCAGTGTGAGGAGAGGATTTAGCCTGGACCAGGACCAGATGTACATCACGGACATCTTGATTAGCTATCCAGAGTTATTCCCTTTTGTTTCCCATCAGGTCAGTTCTTATATTGTTTTGTTTCAGTTACTGCATTTCTCATTACCTGCGCATTATTTACTGATTACCACTTAAAGCTAGAAGCCGAAGTGTGACTACGGCAGGATATTTTCTTGAACGTAGGAGCATGGCTGGCCTTGTTAACCCCTCGTATTCCTTATTTTGGGAAGCGGGGCGTGACAAAGCGCGTGGCGATATCGGCATCGACAAGCGAAGATCAAGATGAGTAAATATATATCTACGGGGAGAAGTCGGGTGGATGACGTATAGCACCCCCGCAATGTCGTAAGAAATGATATGTTGTGATATAGATATACTTAAATCTGTTATTGAGGGATATCAACACTTAGCAAGAAAAGTTTTAGAAGATCATGAGTTAGTGTTAGCGAGATTTGAGGACAGTGATTTAGTTGGTTTCATAGTCGCAAAACCTAGAGTAAGGTTGTACACATACACATACACGCACGGGATATGGGTTTGGGTGTATATGTATATGTATATCGATAGATGTGGATGCGTGGGTTTATATATATATATATATATATATATATATATATGTATGTATGTATGTATGTATGTGTGTGTGTGTGTGTACGTATACACGGATGATGAGGATGGTATAGGATATTATGAGATGAGTCGTTGGGATTGGGCATGATACCGTGAGATCGGTGACGTGATTTTGTTCGTATTAGGAGATACGACATGATGTTATAGCGGATCCTTAGGCGATGTGTTTCATACACACGCGTACATATATGTTGATGAGATTAGTATTGTACTAGACTTAGATCAGTACTCCCTATTCACGATAGGTAATGATGAGAATACCAGAAGAATAATGAGATAAATATGATATTTGACTCGTTCCCAGATTTGGGATGCCGTACGATAGATTTACCATACGAGATATAATTATGATGTTAGATCTGCACTCTTGACTCAAGGATGTCATATGTGTATATTGTATCGTACGTTATATTATTGAGGCAAGATCACCGACTACTAGGTATATATAGATCGACTCAGACTAGGTGGTTTTCCATACCCTTTTGACTGGGCTCGAGTCATACCTGTTTTCAAATGCTGTGAATCGTAGATACTTTAAAGTACCAAACTGTATGACTCGTATATTGGATAGGTTTATTCTTTAGTGTTGTTGTTACTATATCACCTTCTGTATATTCTTGATATTTCATAGCATTGCATGCTTATACATTTGTTATCTGTAATTATTATGAAACCATGCTGTCAGGACGCCAGCACCATTACCGATGATGCGTATGCTCCATAAACACTTGCTTGCCGGCTCGCACACATCATCATCGGTAATTGCCTTATCACGTACACTTTAGAACATACTATTTCATCGACATAGCCTGCTAGCTGATAGTTGCAATATGTTATAGCTTTCATATGCTAGTTTAACTATTGCATTCATTTCATGATATCAGATGCATTCATATATTCATTGGTTATGCAGTCTTATGGAGATTATGCCGGTTTTCACTTTTATTGACATGGTGATTTGATGTTTTCAGATCCTTCTTGAGATTTTCTGGATTTGGAAACCGCATGTGATAGTTTTATAAACTGATGATGTATTTTAAAAAGAAAAATGCGGTTTTCCTTGATATGATGAGTATTGTCCACCATGATATTTTCTCGGTTCTGAGATGGTTTTCGAGACCCGATTTGAGGAGTTGGATGAACCGTCTGCGGGTACATGGTGGACCCGGTATGGTACCCCGGGGCAAGAAGCTCGAGTTGTAGATGATGAGCCCGGCAGGGAAAGACTGTCTACTGGTGATTGTTTGGCGCGGCGGATATCCGGAGGATACCGTTTGTGGTCATGTGATTGATGATTTGGGCCGATCCGGACTGACGGTGCCTAAGGTATTGGGATATTGAGATATTGAGATTTGGGACACTGAGGTATTGAGATTTGATGATACAGGCCAGCCCGGATAGCCGGAGCCTGAGATATTGAGATATTGAGATTCATGTTTTGTGTCGATGCTTAACACTGATTTCTCTGTTGATTTCATTGATGATATTCGATTTATATACATACAGGAATCTCATTAAATAAAGAAAACAGTTGTCTCACTCATGATGTATTCTCTTTCCATCATATATCATATATCTGATATGTTGCTATCTGAGGCACTGACACGAGTACGTAGTATTACACTTATATGTAGATGGATCAGGATATTATGTGAGGATATTACTTGATATGACTTAGGATAGCGTCATACATGTGATTTTTGCTCTGTGATATTTTCTACTCACGAGTTGGCAACTCACCTCCGTTGTGCCACAGTTTCTTGCAGGTTTTGCCGTACAGGTATGTTGACGGCTCGCTGGCACACTGCTTTCATTTCGGGTGATTGCTTTGGTAGGTGGGTTCACTTGCATCGTGACCACCATTATATATTTGTTATTCAGTTGTATCTAGTAAAAACTCCATCAACCAGACTTGTATATTATTTTCAGACTTAGAAAATCAGTTGTTGTTAATTCGACTTTAGAGTCGCGCATTGTATTATTATGGTTTTCATGTTGATTTTGAGTTTCTTTTGAGTTTTGATCCTCGCCCTTCGGCATTGTATATTATATTGCTTGCGTGGTTATGACCGCCGATTGACGAAGAGCTAGCTCCCTCTTGGGATGCCTTTTATCATTTCGTATACTATTCATGTTGTACCCCGTTTGGGGCCAGTATTTACAAAGGAAACTCTGCCAAAATTTTCAGAAAAGGCTTATGTTTTAAAAATGCTTACCTTGGATTATGTTGTTAAACTTCTTGCTTTAAAATTTGTATTTTTTCCTTCACTTTACTGCTTTACTTGGTTTTGATTTCTGGGATTTGGCTTACTTAGATTACGTACGCCTCGAGACGTTTCGTAATTTAAGTGTCGGTCATGTTCCGTACTTCGGGTCGTGACACAGACGAAGAGACCGGACTGTACGGTAGTGTTACTGACATGCTTTATAGGAGTATGAGCGGGCTTGCTTATTGAACTTCTGATCGCTCAATACCCGGGTAGCCGTTATGTCCAGCTAGTACCGCTGACGTCTTGTGGGTGCTTGATATGATCATCACCAACTGCTGGCGTATTGACGAGTCTTTAGAGTCCTACACAGAGGTTTACTGGCTCAGGTGAAACGAAGTAGGAGCACATATGTGATATGTGCGGAACCGAGATTAATACGAGTATGTGATACCGTATTCTATTCTCGTGATAATGGTATCAGTTAGTTATATGTGATATTGTCGGGTTATCGAATCAAGTGTTGATTCGATAAGTTGATACATATGATACTAGTCGGTTATATGTAATATAGCCGGATTATTGAATCAAGTGTTGATTTGATAATTTAATGTATAATTGTATATTTGATATACTAGCTTACATTAACTAATATTAGCTCACTTGTGCATTTCTTTTAATCGCTATTGAACACTTAATATATATGTGATATATATTATTGTCTCATGCTTGATTATACATGCAACATGGGTGTATGAGACTTACACCATACTTGAGATAATATTAAGGTTTTTATTTATTTAAGTAATTCAAAATTGAGTGGAATTTTGTCATGGTTAGAAGCTTGGAGAAGCGTGTGATGACCATTGACTTAGTCCACCAATTTTGTTTTTCCTTAGATATTTATTAACCTAACCATTATCTACAACCATGGTTATGTCTCTACAAAGGTTATATAAGATATTTTCTCACCCATGATTGCCATTCACTCTCTCATCCATGATTCTCTTCATCTTTATCTTCAACAAGAGAAAGCTCTCTAGGTTTTAGTGAGAAAAAGAAATAGATTGAGAAAAAGAATTCTAAAGTGAGAAAAATTCCTACTTCATCATCATCTACTAGATTAGCCATTTAGTTTAGGGTGTTAGCTTTACTAATCCCTAATTAGTGAAGAGGTAGCTTGAGTTGGTGTCTCCTCGATGTAGATCATCTTCGGCTTTGAAGACTTCAAGTAAGTTTGCATCTTTCACCTTGTGGAGCCTCTCAAGAGTTCGGGAGATCATTACTCGCAGCGAAGGGACCACTACTTGGAGCTATTGAAGTGAAAGACCGGTCTACAAAGGTTGTATTCTTTGTTTACTTAGTTGTAAAGTTGTTTACATATGCTAGTGTGTAATTCTCATGTTAAGATTTTAGGGTTAGGGTTAAATAGCATGGCAAATTTTTGAAAATGGCATGGACGATACCTCCCGAAATCTTGTTGTCGTGCTAAGTAATTCTACATATATAAGAGAAGAAATTCTTTAGTGAGTTAATATTAGTTAATATATATTAATTTATCATTTATAAATATATATATATATATATATATATATATCAAATTATTAAATCAACACTTGATTCAATAATCAGGTTATATCATATATGACCGACTAATATCACTTATATGTATATCAATTTATCGAATCAACACTTAATTCAATAACCCGGTTATGTCACATATAACCTCATTGATATCATATATTGAGAGATTAGAATATGGCATCGCATACATGTATTTATTCAAGCATCCGCACATATCACATATGTGCCTTACTTCGTTCCACTTGAGCTAGAAAACCTCTGTGTGGGACTCTAAAGACTCGTCAATATGCCAGCAGTAGGTAATGATCACATCAGTTACCCACAAGCCGTCAGCGGTACTAGCTGGACGTAATGGCTACCTAGGTATTAAGCGAATAAAAGATCAACTAGCAAACTTGTCCAAAGTCCCATGAAGTCTATAAGTAACACTTACCGTACAGTCTGGTCTCTTCATCTGATATGTCGCACATCAAGTCTAGGGGTGGAATCGTCAGACCCAGTCACTTGATAACTCATGCCGATGTATGGTCTATAACCGTTCGAGAAATTATTGATAACACTTACCAGTAAATCTCATCAACCCTGACCAGGGACTTGCTGTTATACCCAATCGAGCATAACGCAACATCAACTCCCTATACCGAGAGAGACGAAACCCCTCCTATCGCTTATTGCCTCCATGGGACTCGGGACTGTATCCAAAATCCACCTGTTTGCACGACTCTTTTGAGCCGTGGTAGGGAGGAAATCAAATCACAGTGGGAACCACACAAGACTCTATGACGATCTTGGATCTACAGACTAACCTATACAAGTGTCACTAGAGAACTGCTATCTGACGATAGGTATGGTAATATCTAGGAGTTCTCGGCGAGACCTGTTCGGTGTACCCATTCTTTAATGAGCACATGTGTACAATCTTTGATGTCAAACACCAATGGTTGTGGGATCAACCATTGCCCCCATACAGGGTCAAGAAACGTACACACTAGTCTACTCTGGAATATCGATGCCCTGTCTCGATACTCCCTCGACTAGAAATGGTTAAAGGATGTGCTTGCGGACTATGCAAGCCCCATTATTATAATCTGCATCATAGTCCTGATAGTCAAGCTAACATCCTAAGGTCTTTATCAACATGTATCAGAGAGACAGAATAATATAAGTGTACATGTTAGATAAAGTGCAACCAGATAGCATACTATCATGTCAAGCAAGAAAGTCATATATATATATATATATATATATATATATATATATGTCCAAGCATCCACAAGAATATACAATAATGGCCTCTAAGGCATATATATAACTAACAATCTCCTACTTGCACTAAGGCCAGTTGTTGTAGTATCGCATACCCAACAACCCAAAAAGTCTCTCAAATTGCATCTGGGGGAGGGCCTTCGTGAGTGGATCCGCTGTGCTGTCCTTCGTGTCAACTCTCCTGAACTCAATCTTCCGGCGATCAACTATCTCCCGGATCAGGTGATATCGCCTAAGAATATGTCTGGATCGCTGATGGGACCGGGGTTCCTTGGCCAAAGTCACTGCTCCATTGTTATCACAATACAAAGGTATTGGATCCTCAATGGATGAAACCACACCCAGTTCAGTTATGAACTTCTTCATCGAGACAGCCTCTTTGGCAGTATCGTTGGCAGTGATGTATTAAGCTTCCATCGTCAAGTCTGCCACGGTATCTTTCTTGGAACTCTTCCAACATACTGCCCCTCCATTGAAGGTAAAGACAAAACCCGAAACCGACTTACTGTCATCTTTATCACTCTGGAAGCTCGAATCGGTAAAAGACTCCATCTGGAGATCTCCGTTACCATACACCAAGAATATTTCTTTAGTCATTCTCAAGTACTTAAGAATATTCTTCACAGCTGTCCAATGTTTCTCTCCAGGATCTGATTGATACCTACTTACCAAACTAAGTGCATAAGCTACATCCGGTCAGGTGCATAACATCGCATACATGATTGATCCAACTGCAGAAGCATAGGGTATCTCTTGCATGCGGGCCCTCTCCAAATCAGTCTTAGGAGGCATCTCTTTGGAGAGAGTGATTCCTGAGCAAGCAGGTAAATTACCACGCTTAGAATCTTCCAAACTAAACCTCTTTAGTATGGTGTCAATGTACCAGGATTGGGACAATCCCAACATCCTTTTAGATCTATCTCTAAAGATCTTAATCCCTGGGATGTAGGAGGCATCACCCAGATCTTTCATGGAGAACTTTTGAGATAAGAAGAGCTTGACCGAGTGTAGCATAGGAACATCATTTCCTATTAAGAGTATGTCATCCACGCACAATACGAGGAAGACAACCTTACTCTCTACAATCTTCTTGTATATACAGATTCATCAACGTTTTTTATGAAGTCAAACTCATTGACTGCCACATCAAAATAGATGTTCCAGCTCCGCGATGCCTACTTTAATCCGTAGATTGATTTAAGCAACTTGCATACATTTCCACTGCTCCCACTGTCTACGAAGCCCTCTGGGTGTGTCATGTACACGCTCTCTTCTAAATCACCGTTTAGAAAAGTGGTCTTAACGTCTATCTGTCAGATTTCATAGTCATGGTATGCAACAATGGCAAGTAGGATCCTGATGGACTTAAGCATAGCTACTGGAGAAAAGGTTTCATTATAATCGACACCTGGTCATTGACGAAAACCTTTAGCAACAAGTCTAGCTTTGAAGGTCTCAACCTTTCCATTAATACCAAGTTTATTCTTAAAGATCCACTTGCTCCCAATGGGTTTTACCCCTTCAGGAGCAACTTCCAAAATCCATACTTTGTTGGTGTGCATGGATTCCATCTCAGATCGCATTGCATCTAGCCATTTCATAGAGTCTCCACTTATGATGGCCTGCTCAAAACTAGTTGGGTCATCTTCCATGATGCAATCTTCATTCCACCTTCTATGGGAAAACCGTACTATCTCTCAGGTGGATGAGAAACCCTACTATATCTGCGGAGCGGCTGAGTTTCGTCGGGGACTATTGAATCCTCCGGTTCTACCAAATCATCAGTTATAGTTTGTGTAGCTGGAACTTCTTCCAGTTTTACCTCATTACCACTAATTTCTTTCACAAGAAATTCCTTTTTTAAAAAGGTGGCATGTTGAGAAACAAATGCCTTTTTTTCCTCAGTATGGTAGAAGATATATCCATATGAATCCTTTGGATATCCCACAAACTTGCACAAAACAGATCTTGCCTCGAACTTGTCCGGATTTTGCCTTTTGATATAGGCTGGACAACCCCATATCTTAACTCGTTTAAGAGATGGTCTCTTCCCATTCCATATCTCATATGGAATGGTAGGCATGGATTTGGTCGGAACCCTATTCAATAGGTATGCAGCTGTCTCAAGTGCATAACCCCAAAAGGAAATAAGTAATTCAGCAATACTCATCACAGAGCGCGCCATATCTAATAGGGTGTGATTCCTCCGCTCCAATACTCCATTGTGTTGTGGTGTATATGAAGGAGTAAGCTGAGAGAGAATCCCATTCTCTTTTAAATAGTCACGGAATTCCATGCTCAAGTATTCTCATCCCCGATCAGATCGAAGGATTTTAATACTTTTACCCGTTTGGTTCTCGACTTTGCACTTATATTTCTTGAATTTCTCAAAAGATTCAGATTTGTGTTTCATCATGGACACATGTTCGTATCTTGAGAGATCATCGGTGAATATAATAAAGTACGAGGAACCATTCTTAGCATGCGTACAAATAGGACCGCATGCATCACTATGTATTAGTCCCAAGAGTTCAGTGGCTCTTTCTCCGTGTCCAGTAAACGGAGTTTTGGTCATCTTGCCTTTGAGACATGACTGGAAAGTTTCGTAAGATGTAAATTCGAATTGATTCAAATATCCATCTGTATGCAACTTAGCTCGTCTTGTCGTATTTATATGACTAAGTCTATAATTCCACAAGAAGGAATCGTTCATTTCTAAACTTTTTCTCTTGTGTGTGTTCTATATGTTTAGAACTGTAGTTTGATTCAAAACGTATATACCTTTATACAACATATCAAACCCAATCAACACTTGATTTAAGAAAATGTTCATAATATTTTTCTCTAATACAAAGTTATATCCTTCTTTATCTAATAAAGAAATTGATATTATATTGCACATCATTTTTGGTACGAAATAACAGTCGTTCAAAATCAATGTATTATAATTTGGTAATACAAGGTGATATTCACCAACTGCTTAGGCTGCAACAATTGCACCATTCCTCTACTACGAAAGATTTATCACCCTTTCTCAGTTCTCTACTTCTTAACCCATATAATATATTACAAACGTGGAATCCTGATCCGGTATCCAATACCTAGGATGTAGAGCATACTGAGAAATGGTTCTCGGTAACGAACACACCCGAAGAAGATGCATCATCATGTTCTTTCTTTGTTCGGGTTGCGTAGGAATCTTGATATTTCCCTATTCCTTGTTCAGACTTATGTCAATCATAAGATAGAGCGGAACTAACGTTCCCCAGCTCAGTATAATAAGTGGATTCGGTCAATATATCCATATTATTAACTTGATTAAAGCATGTCATGGTCGCTACCTGGAGAGAGAGAGAAGAAAACACTTTAGCATGCGCTCTTGCAAGATTAGATTGGTTATTATCTTATCTAATCAGAATGGCTCCCACGGTTTTTATCAAATCTTCCTTCAAACCCTAAAAGGTAAGATTACCGGGATTAATTACACCCTACAAGTTCGCCAATCAGTCAGCCAGGTAGGTATTAGTACTCCGAGGGAGTCTCCCCATGCTTTCACATGGAACTAATTAAATAACCTCGTTTCCACATGGGCATAACCCCATTAACACCTTTCTTAGATACCTACTGGATCAGCTAATTGTAAAGTGCAAAACTCTCCCAGGAGTAACTCTTACTCGCAGTGGGTATCGGGATCCAACTATCTCATAGAAGGTATGCAATCTCATTGCAAATTTCAACACTTGAAATTCCTAATATCTGTTTTTACCCCTACCAACTTATGAACTTGGCTATGATCAACAAATCATGAGCGCTAGCCAAGTTCAACCCGTCATTTCGTGATTGAATTAACCCACCCATACGACCCTTAGCTATGGTTAACAAAGTCGTACGACTACCCTAATCCAATCGCATCATATGTTGCAGATAAGCACTGATTAGCTACTGTACACTACGGCTTGATTATGGTCAACAAACACAGCACGAATACTAAATAGCACTTATCTGAAATGACGGAGGGCTACGACTGATTTTGAATAAAACCTTTAACGTAATGAACTTAATATCTTTGAAGAATCTGGTGATTTGAAAAAGGAGTGGTTTATGCTCCGCTTTTAAAATCGAGAAGTTTTCAAAACAAACCGAGTGGATTGTAGCATTTGCTAGCTTTTGCTAAAGAGGTCATTCCCGGTGAAGGGATTTCGGCTCTTTCCTCATCAAATGAGGTACTGGATATTCATAAAAGAATACCGCTATGCAAAGCAATAACTAAAGCTACCTTTTTGAAAAATTTGTTTCTACAATATCTTTAGGTTTCTTTTCTTTTCATTAATCTCATTAATGAAGTCCCATCATTTATGTTTCTTAAATATCAAAGAAGAAACTGTTAGTTATATGTATGCTTTAGAGGCCATTACTGTACATGGGATGTATATTGTAGTGGATGCTTAGACATATATAGGGAGGACTTTCTTGCTCGATATGATAGTATGCTATCTAGTTGCTCTTTGTCTTAACATGTTGACTTGTATAAGTGATGTTATCTTGCTCTCACATGTTGATAAAACCCTTAGGATGTGTACTTGACTACCAGGACTATGATGGAGATCATACTAGTGGGGCCAAGGGTAGTCCACAAGTACACCCTATAATTGTTCCTAGTCAAGGGTGTATCAAGACTGGGCGTCGATATTCCAGAGTAGACTAGCATATGCGCTTCTTGACCCATATAATGGGCGATGGATAATCCCACATCCATTGGTGTTTGATATCAGAGAAGGTATACGGGTGCTCAGTGGAGACTGGGTACACTGAACGGACTCGCCGAGAACTCCAAGATGGTATTATACCTATCGTCAGATAGCAGTTCTCTGGTGACACTGGTACAGGTTAGTCTGTCGACCCAAGATCGTCATAGAGTCTTGTATGATTCCAACTGTGCTTTGATTTCCACCATACCATAGTCAAGAGATCGTTCAAAAAGGTGGTTTTTGGGTGCAGTCCCGAGTCACATGGAGGCAATGAGCGATAGGAGGGGATTCTTCTCTCTCGGTATTGGGAGTTGATGTTGCGCTATGCTCGATTGCCTATAACATGAAATCCCTGGCCAGGGTTCCTAAGATTTACTGGTAAGTGTTATCAGTAGTTTCTCGAACCGTTATGGACCTTGCATCGGCATGACTTATCAGGCTATTGGGGTCTGACGTTATACCACCCCTAGCCTGTGATATGCGACATATATGACGAAGAGACCGGATTTTATGGTAGTGTTACTGATTAGATTCGCAAGAGTATGAGCAGGCTTGCTTGTTGATCTTCTGATCACACAATATCCAGGTGGCCGTTACGTTTAGCAGACCGCTTGCGGCTTGTAGGTGTTTGATATGATCATCACCAACTGCCGGCGTATTGACGAGTCTTTAGAGTCCTACACAGAGGTTTCCTGGTTCATGCGAAACGAAGTAGGAGCACATATGTGATATGTGCGGGACCGAGATTAATGCGCGTATGTGGTACCGTATTCTATTCTCGCGATATGTGATATCGGTCGGTTATATAAGATATAGCCGGGTTATCGGATCAAGTGTTGATTCGATAGATTGTTACATTTGATATTAGTCGGTTGTATGTGATATAGCCGGATTATCAAATCAAGTGTTGATATAATAATTTAATGTATAATTATATATGTGATATATTAATTTCTATTAACTAATATTAGCTGACTTAAATATTTCTTTTTCTCACTTGTGTGCATATAGTATATATGTGATATATATTAATGTACAACTATTGTGTCGCTTGATGCCACATGCTACATGGGTGTATGAGACTCACACCATGCAAATAATAATGAAGGGTTTTTATTTATTTAAAGTAAATCAAAATTTGTTGGAAATTGTCGTATGGTTGAAGTTTGTAGAAACTTGTGGAACCATTGACCAAGTCCACTCTTTTTTTTTACTTCAAGATATTTATTAACCCAACCATTATTATTTAGCCATGGTTTATTCTCTACATGAGTTAGTGTATGACACTAACTCACCCATGGTTGCTATTCTCACCTCATGAGTTTTATTTTCTCTTCATCACTTCATCTTCTTCTTTATGAGAAAAAGCTTGCTAGCTTTTTTCGAAGTGAGAAAATATTATGAGAAAAACAAATCTAAAGTGAGCCCATTTCCTACTTCATCATCCTCTACTATTATCTATTTAGTTTAAGGTGTTTGCTTCACTAAACCCTAATTTAGTGAAGAGGTAGCAAGATCTTGAGTCTCCTCGACGTAGATCATCCTCGGCCTCGAAGACTTCGAGCAAGCTTGTTCATTTCTTCATGTAAACCCTTACTAGAATTTGAGAGTTCACTACTTGGAGCGAAGGGACTACTACACGGAGCTTTAGAAGTGAAGGACCGGTCTACAAAGGTTGTATTCCTCATTCACTTTGGATGTAAAGTTGTTTGCATTGCTAGTTCGTTTAAATCTCTAGTTAAGATTCTAGTGTTAGGGTTGTTTAGAACGGCAAAAATTTGAAAACGGCATGGACGATACCACCAGAAACCTTGCTGCCGCGCTAGGGAACCTTGCAGTGGTATCAGAGCCAAGCTAGAGATTTAAATGATATTTGTTAGATTACGAAACCGAAACTACTCCGAAACTTGAAACATGAAGATCTAGTTTCTGTCGAATTTTTAAAGGTGTCAAAAAATTATTCTAGCAACTGCAGAATGTTGTATGAGATGCAACATGAACACAGTAGAAAATTGAACTCCTATCGCCGGATTTTGGCCGGCCAGATATCATGTAAAACCGGTGAGCTCGGCCCATTTGGGCAGTTCTGGGTTTAATTTTATAGTGTGTTCCAGTCTTTGGGTATTGGTGTTTCAGGTGTTGCTAGTTTTTTGCTAAATTTGCATGTGATGTTAACTTTCTGCAAAGGCAATTCGGAGTGTTTCGTAGCCGTAATTCTAACATGTATTCGGGTTATTTAGACGATGTTAAAAAGTTCGAACGGATATCAATAACCCATATTTTCCCTCGCTGGAAATTTTCCAAGAGTTGGATTTTTTCATGTTTAGAATCTTCAGAAAATTATGCAAGCGATTATGTGGACCCTCTAGAAAAACGATACCCAAACTCGAATTTTTGGATCGCGGAACCGCGGTCATACCTTAGGGTTTGTGGCAGTTCCGTGGCGACATGAGTAAGGCATGGGTCGGCCCTTTTGCGGATGGTTCATAGGAGTTGTGACATGTTCTGGATACTTTTTGAACTCCGCTCAAGTGTTGAGCTTTTTGGGAAAGTTTGAGTGTTTGTTTATTCGATCGAAAAGTTTAACTTCGTCTAGCTATCTGTGATTATGATACAATATTTTGAACCCACATAATTAGTTATGAAATAACTAGCTTGAATTTTATAAATCTAGCAGTTTAGACTCATTTGATCGGTTGCCACGGAATATTGATATAGATCAAAAGTCCGTCGTAATTACGTAGTGTGCGCGGATACTCGCCGGGTAACCTTACTAGATAGCCACAACCCATATCCCCGACCAAGTGACTGTAGGAGAACCCCGTCCCCAAAAGCATCCGTTCGGCTGCTCGCGGCCGCGGTGTTCTGCCAAAGTGCACTTCGTCGACAGCATCGGGGGTGCGGCCGTCTACAAAAGTTTCCGACGAGCATTCGATCAGGTTGTCGGGAATCTTGTTGCATTACCCGACTGGTTATTAAAAAGAGTTTTCAATGTCGAGACTAAAATGCGGGATTTATAATTGTTAGGCATGCGATATCTAAGGAATTCATTTGTTTAGGCATGAAATCCAAAGTATATGATACATTGGGTTTATGATGTCTAAGGTGGTCGCGGATTCCAATTGTTATAGTTTTTCACTTTCTTTTCTGCGACCGTAAGTGTAATATGTGGTGTATCGCCGGTTTCGTTGCTATATGTCAACGACAATTAGGATATGCATATTTACTTACGTTGATGACATATGATGTTATGTGTTGCTGTGATATGTTATATTGGATCGTCGTGTTTTGAATAGCCGGGTTTTTTTTATATGAGATGAGAGTTTTGCAGGGTTCTCTAGCACGGCAGCAAGGTTTTGGGAGGCATCGTCCATGCCGAATTAAAAAATTTGCCGTTCTAGCTAACCGTAACTTTGAATCGTTAACTAGAAATCCGACGGAAAAGTAAATGCAAACACTTTGCAAGTAATGTGAGCAAGGAATACAACCTTTGTAGACCGGTACTTCACTTCATTAGCTCCATGTAGTCATTCCTTCGCTGCGATCGTGAACTCCGGACTCTATAGAAGCTCCCTTAAAGAAATGAACATGCTTGCTTCGAAGACTTCGAGGCCGAATATGATATACGTCGAGGAAACACTAACCCAAGCTATCTCTTCACTAATTACGGAATTAGTGAAGCAAACACCCTTTACTAAATGGCAAGTAGTAGAGGATGATGAAGTAGGAATTTTGCTCACATTAGATTTCATATCTCGCAAGTTTTCATCACAAACTCAAACCCTAGAAAACTCTTTTCTCTTTGAGCTCATGAAGAAGATGAAGAATTATCAAGAGAGAATGAATTATTTTTTTGAGGTTAAAAATGCAACCAAGGGTTAAGCATGTTATGCCTAACCCTTGTAGAGAGTTAACCATGAGCTAGGGTTAAAGGTTAGGTCAAAAAATATCTTAAGCTAGGCAAAGAAAATGGACAAAGTCAAAGATGTTTACAAGCTTCTACAAGCTTTCAACAAATATCAACCATGACAAATATCCATAATATTTGAATTACTTAATGATAAATTTAAACCCTAATCTTAACCCTAGAATGGTTTAACCCTCATTAACCCTAGTTGCATTTGTTACCTAGCATGATACATTTAACATATATCACATATATATCAATGTATCCAAAGTGAGAAAAGAAATCATAAGTGAGCTTAATATTAGTTAATATGATATAAAATATCAAATATATAATTATACATTAAATTATCAAATCAACTCTTGATTTAATAATCTGGCTATATTACATATAACCGACTAATATCATATGTAACAACTTATCGAATCAACACTTGATCTGATAACCTGGCTATATCGCAAATAATCGACCAATGTCACAATTCGCGAGAATATAATACGGTATCTCATATCGTATTAATCTCGGTCCCGCACATATCACATATGTGCTCCTACTCCGTTTTGCTTGAGCTAGGAAACCCCTGTGTAGGACTCTAAAGACTCGTCAATACGCTGGCAGTAGGTGATGATCATATCAAACACCCACAAGCCGCAAGCGGTCTGCTAAACGTAACGGCCACCCGGATATTGAGCGATTAGAAGATCAACAAGCAAGCCTGCTCGTACTCCTGCGAATCCAATCAGTAACACTACAGTACAGTCCGGTCTCTTCGTCTGATATGTCGCATATCTCGTCTAGGGGTGGTAAACGTCAGACCCCAGTAACTCGATAAGTCGTGCCGATATGAGGCTCATAACGGGTCAAGAAACTACCGATAACACTTACCAGTATATCTCTGAATAACCCTGGCCAGGGACTTCCTGTTATAGCCAATCGAGCACAGCGCAACATCAACTCCCAATACCGGGAGAGACGAAACCCCTCCTATTGCTCATTGCCCCCATGTGATTCGGGACTGTACCCAAAAGCCACCGTTTTGCACGTTCTCTTGAACGTGGTAAGGTGGAAATCAAAGCACAGTGGGAATCACACAAGACTCTATGACGACCTCGGGTCTACAGACTAACCTGTACCAGTGTCACCAGAGAACTGCCATTTGACGTTAGGTATAATACCATCTGGGAGTTCTCGGCGAGTCCGTCCAGTGTACCCAGTCTCCACTGAGCACCAGTATACTCTCTCTGATGTTAAACACCAATGGATATGGGATCATCCATCGCCCATCTACATGGGTCGAGAAGCTATACGCTAGTCTACTCTGGTATATCGATGCCCTGTCTCGATACACCCTTGACTAGGAAGATTTGAAGGATGTACTTAGCGACTACACTGTCCCCACCAGTATGATCTGCATCATAATCCCGGTAGTCAAGTACTCATCCTATGGGCTTTATCAACATGTAATATAGAAACAATCAGCATACATGTTAAGATAAAGAGCAACCAGATAGCATACGATCATGTCGAGCAAGAAAGTCCTCCATGTATATGTCCAAGCATCCACTACAATATACATCGTATGTACAGTAATGGCCTTTAGGGCATACATATAACTAACAACCTCCCACTTGCACTAGGGCCATCTGTTGTAGTATCTCAAACCCAACAATCAACAGTGGTTGAAGTATCTCATACTCAACCATCCCATAAAAGTCTCTCCTGGGAATAGGCCTTTGTGAAGTGATCCGCCATGTTCTCATCTGTGTCTACTCTCCTAACCTCGTTCTCCCTGGAGATCAACCATCTCCATGATCAGGTGATACTACCTAAGAATATGTCTGGATCACTGATGGGACGGGGGTTCCTAAGCCAAAGCCATAACTCCATTGTCACATAATGGTAGGAACGAAGTTCATCTCATGAACTTATATACATACAGACTGCCTCTTTGGTAGTATCCTTGGTAGCGATGTATCCAGCCTTTATCGTCTAGTTTGCCACGGTATCTAGCTTGGAACTCTTCCAACATACCGTCCCTCCACTGAGGGTAAAGACAATGCCTGTGACTAACATTCAGTCGACCTTACCACCCTGGAAGCTATCCAGTGATTCTCCCCAGGATCGATTGATACCATCTCACTACACCTAGTGAGAATCCTAACATCCACTTAGATCTATCTCATAGATCCAAAAACCAGGATTTAGGAGGTATCACCTTGATCCTATATGGATAATCCTTGTGATAAGAGGATATTGACCAAGTGTAACACAGGAAACTCCTTTCCTATCAAGAGTATGTCATCCACGTACAATACTAGGATCACCACCATACTCCCTACTACCTTTTGTATATACAAGGTTCATCTATCATTTTGATGAAGTCAAACGCTTTGACTACCACATCAAAACAGATGTTCCAACTCCACGATCCTGTTTTATCCCATAAAACAACTTGCACACGTTTCCACTGCTCCCACTGTCTACGAAGCCCTCTGGCTGTGTACTTATAGACGCTCTTTTCTAAATCACTATTTAAAAATGCAGTCATGACACCCAACCGCCAGATATCGTAGTCATGGTATGTATCAATGGCAAGTAGGATCCGGATGGACTTAAGCATAGCCACTGGAGAAAAGGTTTCATCATTATCCACACCTGGTCGATGACGAGAACCTTTTGCAACAAGTCTTAGCTTTGAAAGTCTCAATTTTTCCATGTACACCAAGTAATCTTCTCAAGATATACTTGCTCCTGATGAGGATTTAACCCTTCAGATATAGCAACCAAAGTCCATACTTTGTTGGTGTACACAGATTCCATCTCAGATCGCTTAGCATCCAGCCATTCTCATAGAGTCCCTACTCCAGAAGATGGCCTGCTCGAAACTAGTTGGGTCATCATATTATGATGCCATCCTCGCTCGCACTGTCATAGAGAAAACCGAAGTATCTCTCAGGTAGATGAGGAACCCTACCAGATTGGCGGAGAGGCTGAGCTTCGTCGGGAACTATTGAATCCTTCGGCTCTACCAAATCATCAGCTGCAATTTGTATAGCTGGAACTCCTTCCAGTTCTACCTCATGACCACTAATTTCTTCACAAGAAATTTCTTTTCCCAAAGGTGGCATGCTGAGAAACAAAACACCTTTTGCTCCTCAGTGTGGTAGAAGATATTCCCTTGCGAATGCTTGGGATATCCAACAAACTTCCACAGAATTGACCTTGCCTCGAGCTTGTCCGGATTTTGCTTTTAGACATAGGCCGAACAACCCCAAATCTTAACATCCTTAAGAGATGGGCTCTTTCCATACCATATCGCATATGGAGTGGTAGGCACCTGATTTGATTGGAACCCTATTCAATAGGTATGCAGCTTCTCAAGTGCATAAGCCCCAAAAAGGAAATAGGCAACTCAGTAGTACTCATCATAGAGCACACCATATCATATAGGGTGTGATTGCTCCGCCCCGATATACCAACGTGCTGTGGTGTATACGGAGGAGTAATGCTGAGAGAGAATCTCATTCTCCTTTAGAATAGTTCAGGAATTCCGTACCCAAGTATTCTCCTTCCTGATCACATCAAAGGACATAATACTTATACCCTTTTTGGTTCTCCACTTCTAACTTATATTCTTTGAATTTCTCAAAAGGTTCAGACTTGTGTTTCAATAGGAACATATGTCCGAATTTTGAGAGATCATCAGTGAATGTAATGAAGTACAAAGAACTGGTCCTGGCATGTGTAGACAGGGGACCTACATACATCATCATGTATCAATCCTAAGAGTTCACTAACTCTTTCTCTGTTTCCAATAAACGGAGCTATGGTCATCTTATTTTTGTGACATGACTGGCAAGTTTCACAAGATGTAAATTCAAAATAATTTAAATATGCATCTTATTGTAACTTAGCTAGTCGGGTCGCATTGATATGACCTAGTCTACAATGCCTCTAGAAGGATTCGTTCAAAACTGAACTTTTCCTCATGTGTGTGTTCAATATGTTAAGAACTGTAGTTTGATTTAGAACGTATATATTTTTAGATAACGTGCCTGAACCGATCAACTCTTGATATAGGAAATGTTCAAAACATTATCCAACAATACAAAATTATATCCTTCTTTACTAAATAAAGATACTGATAAATGTTGTCTATCAGGTTTAGTATCTAATAACATTCACTCAGAATCAATGTATTTTGGTAATACAGGGTGATAACTGCCAATAAGCTTGGCTGCAACACTTGCACCGTTTTCGAATCTTAGAACTTATCACCTATTCTCAGTTCTCTACCTCTCTGTAGCCCATGTAACAGATTACATATGTGGGATCCTGATCCGGTATCTCATACCCAGGACGTAAAGGATACTGAGAAACAGTTCTCGGTAATGAACACACCCGAAGAAGATGCATCATTATGCACTTTCTTCGTTTGGGCGGCACGGGAATCCTGGTAATCCCATATTTCCTGCTCGGTCTTATAACAATTACAAGTTGGAGCAGGACCAATGTTCCCCAGCTCAGTATAACAAGCGGGTTCGGTCAATACATCCATATTATTATCTTGATTAAGGCGTGACATGGTCGCTACCTGGAGAGAGAGGGAAGAAAACACCCAGCGTATGCTCTTGCAAGATTAAATTGGTTATTAATTTATCTAATTAGGATGGCTCCCACTGTTTTAGTCAAATCTTCCTTCAAACCCTAAAAGGAAAGATTAGCAGGGATTAATTACACCCTACAAGTTCACCAATCTTTCGGCCAGGCCAGTACCGGTATTTTGAGGGAGGTTCCCCGTGCTTTCGCACGGACCTAATTAAAATAAAGCTCGTTTTCCCAGGGCGGTAACCCCGTTGACACCTTTCTAGACACCTACTTGATCGGCTAATCATAATGTGTAAAACTCTTCCAGGAGTAACTCTTACTCGCAGTGGGTATCGGGATCCAACTATCTCATAGGAGGTATGCAATCTCATTGCAAATTTCAACACTTGAAATTCTCGATAATATTTTGCCCCTAGCGTGCTATGACCTTGACGCATGCCAAACAACCCATAGTCTGCTAGTCAAGTTCAACCCGTGCATTTCCTGATTGAATTAAACCCACCCGTACGACCCTGGACACATGCCAAACAACGCCGTACGAATACCTTAATCCAATCGCATCGTATGCAGCAGATAAGCACTAGTTAGATACCGTACACTATGCCTTGATGCATGCCAAACTACCGCAGCACGAATACTAAGTAATACTTATCTGAAATGACGAAAGGCTACGACAGGTTTTTAAGAAAACCTTTTGTGTAATGAACTTGATATCGTTGTCGAATCGAGTGTTTTGTAAAGGAGTGTTTTTGAGGCTTTTACTAGTTTTGCTAAAGAGGTCACTCCCGGTGAAGTGATCTCGGCTCTTTCCTTATTGAATAAGGTGCAGGATATTTCACAAATACTACTATGCAAAGCAAAAACTATAAAAGCAATCAAAAGACAAACCGAGTTTGTAGTATCTGCTAGTTTCGCTAAAGAGGTCTCTCCCGGTGAAGGGATCTCGGCTCTTTCCTTATCGAATAAGGTGTTGGATATTATACAAGGAATACCGTTATGCAAAGCAAGAACTAGAGCTACCAGTTTTCAAAACAAGTTTCTACAACAACTTTTAGGTTTCTTTTATTTCGTTAAGCTCATTAATGAAGTCTCATTTATTATGCTTCCCAAGCATCACATATGAAACAAAAGCGGCAATATATATATATATATATATATATATATATATATATATATATATATATATATATATAAGCATTCGTCTCAGAATATAATCAATGATCACATCACAGAATATCGCAGCAGAATACAACATATGAAATATTGGATATACTAGGATTTCCGGGTTTTAAATTAAGCCTGTATAAAACACGGATTCCACGGTCGTGATGAATAGCCAAACCGACATCCTTAGACCCCTACGAGAGCGGAAAGCAACCCTACCAATTCTAGAGTTAGGAGACCCGGTCTCGACTCCTCGAGATGGTCTCCCTCTGGACCCTAGAACCCGGTTACTTGTGCTCCCCGCCTTGGGTCTATCCTAATGCAGAAAAGTAAATAATATAAAATGGTGACATCATCCTCAACCCGGAAGTGCCCCAATAAAAGAATATTACATACAATTAATTTTACAGGAATGAAAATGAAAAACTCTCATCTCACATAAAACCCCCGACTATTCAAAACACGACAATCCAATATAACATATCACAGCAACACATAACATCACATGTCATCAACGTAAGTAAATATGCGTATCCCAATTGTCGTTGACATATAGCATCGAAACCGGCGATACACCACATATTACACTTACGGTCGCAGAAAAGAAAGTGAAAAACTACAACAGTTGGAATCCGCAACCACCTTAGACATCATAAACCCGAAATATCTAATATTCGGATTTCATGCCTAACCAAATGAATTCCTTAGACATCATATGCCTAACAATTATAAACCCCCCATTTTAGTCTCAATATCGAAAACAATTTTCAATATCTAGTCGAGTAATTCAACAAGATTCTTGACATCCTGATCGAATGGTTATCGGAAACTTTAGCAGATGGCCACACCCCCCGATGCCGTCGACGAAGTGCACTAAGGCGGAACACCGCTGCCGTGAGCACCCGAACGGATGCTTTTGGTGACGAGGTTCTCCTACAGTCACTTGGTCGGGGTTATGAGGCGTGGCTATCTAATAAGATTACCCGGCGAGTATCCACGTGCACTACGTGATTGCGACGGACTTTTGATCACATCAAAATCCCGTGGCAACCGATCAAATGAGACTAAATTGCTAGATTTATAACATTCAAATTAGTTATCTCATAACTACTTCTGTGGATTCCAAATATTGTATCTCATCACATAATATCCTGACGAACATTAAACTTTTCGATCGATTCATCAAAGTCCCACAATTTCCCGACAGCTCAACACTTGAGCACGGTCTAGTAATACCCAGAATATGCCACAGTACCTATGCACCATCCGTAGAAGGGCAAACCCAAGCCTTACTCATGTCGCAACGGAACTAGGGCGAACCCTAAGGTTTGACCGCGGTTCCGCGATTCAAAAAGTCGAGTTAGGGTTTCATTCTTCTAGAGGGTTCATAGAATTACTTGCATGTTTTTCCGAATATGTTAAACTTGGAAAAATGGGTTTTTGACATTCGATCGAACTTTTAAACTTCGCCTAGACAATATGTGAATAACCCGAAACAATGTTAAAACTACGAATACGAAACACTCCGAATTGTTTATAGTGTAAGATTACATCACATGCAAAATTAGCAAAAACAAACAACACCTGAAATATCAAAACCAAGTCATTGGAACACACAAAAAATTTCAGGGGGGAGCTCGGATTTGGCCGAGATGAGCATGGTGGTGGCCGGCCAAAAAGTCTTCATTTTTCCTGAAATTTTCATGGAGTTCTTGATATATCTCATACATCATTCTATACTTGTTTAAAAAATATTTTGACAACATTTTAAAAACGACAGAAACTTCATTTTCCCGTTTCAAGTTTCGGAGTATTTTGGTTTCGTAATCTTAACAAAATCCGTATAAATTTCTAGCATGTCTCTGATACCACTGCAGGGTTCCCTAGCATGACAGCAAAGTTTTGGGAGGCATCGTCCATGCCATATTAAAAAATTTGCCGTTCTAGCTAACCCTAATTTTAAATCGTTAACTAGAAATCCGACGGAAAAGTAAATGCAAACACTTTGCAAGTAAAGTGAGCAAGGAATACAACCTTTGTAGACCGGTCCTTCACTTCATTAGCTCCGTATATTCATCCCTTCTCTGCGATCGTGAATTCCGGACTCTAGAGAGGCTCCCTTGAAGAAACGAACATGCTTGCTTTGAAGACTTCGAGGCCGAAGATGATCCACGTTGAGGAGACACTAACCCAAGCTATCTCTTCACTAATTACGGAATTAGTGAAGCAAACACCCTATACTAAATGACAAGTAGTAGAGGATGATGAAGTAGAAATTTTGTTCACATTAGATTTCATATTCTCACAAGTTTTCATCACAAACTCAAACCCTAGAAAACTCTTTTCTCTTTGAGCTCATGTGTCACGCCCCGCTTCCCGGCGTACGGCGAAGGGGACGCGATGAGATCTGCTACGTATATACTCAAAAGTACATATGCTAAGCATATCTAAGCAATATAAAAAGAATACACAAGAGACAAGAGGTATTAAAAACATCAATTTTTATTTATTAGTATTCTTTTGTACAATGCATGAAAATGAAATACAGCTGAAATAAAAAGATGCCTAAACAGTGGCATAACAGGAAATGAAAAGTACAGAAAGGAAAAGTGTACAATAAAACTAAAGTGCAGGGTCTTCGGCAAACTGCTCCAAGTCTTCTTGAGATGGCTCGATCTCTGCCGGGTCCAAATCACCTGACGACATTTAAAGAAGAAAGAAATAGAATGTCGTCAGCGAACAGGTCGCTCGGTAAGTCCCAAAGGTAAGAGGAAAGTAGAATAGACAGAATAAGAAAATATCTTTTAAAGTTGTATAATATTGTAGAATATTGTGTTTACGCTGTTGTTTGTAGCTTGGTACAGAAGGATGCCAGTGTATACGAGAGGGGTCTCTATATGCTAGAGACCAGGGCAAACGGAATGTACAAGGAACCGTTAAGCCACGGTACAACAGCAACGGAATATAGGTTAGGTGTCTTAATCTGACCACCTCGTGCCACCTTTAACACCTTCCGCACCAATCTACCCCTTAAACCCCGCGATGTCTTGTTTGTATTGTTATCTTGTAAATTGTATTGATTGTAAGATTGACTGACTGACTGACTGAAACCATGATATCAGGAAACGGTTGTAACCATAGGGTCATGTAAATGGAATAACTGAGAATCATGTAAAATGAATATATCCATGGTTCGGTTCAGTCAAGTTGTATAAATTGATAATTGGATTCATGGATTCATGTGTTCATATTGAATTGGAATATTGTAGATTGTAGATTGATTTAAATCATATTCAAGTCAGATTAATCAGACTCAAACCCGAGTCAGACAATCAGAAATGTGAATCAAAGTCTTATAATTGCTAGGGTCCTTAGGGTAATTTATAAAACTTGAGGGGTTTTTATGTAAAAACACTTTTATATACTTTTCAAAATACACCTCAAGTATTTATTACTCGTCTTTAGAGTTTTAATGAGGGTGGATTTTATATTGTGACATTTCTAGTGAAAATATCCTAGTTTTTATAAATAAAGGTATTTATCTATAATATTGATTTATTTGAAGTTCATGGTATTTTAATATAAAATTTATTCTTGTGATTTTTAGAAAAAGGTGAAATATTTATATTATAATAAATTAGATATTTAAATGATAAATATATATATTTTTATACAAAAATAATTTTAATAAATATTTTATATTCCAAAAATCTCATTTTCTTAAGATGTCGTATTTTAAACCTTTCGAGACCGAATGCTCCTTGCGGAGGTCTAAATCTCGCACTACTAAGCCCGAGAATGTGCGATAATCCGCACCATCCCGAACGGGTTCCCCAAAAATGGGTTGTAGCGGTGCTTTGCAAAGATTGTAAATACTAAATCCTTTAGAAAACGGTTTTATAAAGTAAAACGTATTTATTTGTAAAAGTGTCAATTTTCCGTATTTTAGATTCTAGGGGTTTCTAAGTCAACTAGCCTATTTCTAAATGGTCTAAACGACAAGTCGTTAGATGCCTCAAATCGCCTCTTCACCGCCAATTGTGGCCAGGTAAGTACAAATGAGGAAAGGAGGGATCCGCTCACGAATCACCGTGAGACGGGCCTTTTAAAGTTACCTTTCTCACTTGCCTAGCCTAGACACCACAAAGTCCGGTTTAGATAAACGATCGATGTCCACAACATGTGTTTTCCTAATAAGAGGTATTTATTTAAAAGTGTATCAAATCTAAAACTTTCAGGAATGGTTTTATTAAGAATGTGGTATTTAAATGAAAGTATTGTTTTATCGTATTCTAAGTTTTTAATGATATCGTTTTAGGTTGTATATGCGTGTGTGTGGAGGTAGGTCATTACGTCATGCTCTACCTTAAATGTATATCAAAGTTAAGGGGTTAAATGTGAAATCAAAATATTGTGGTATTTAAGTGAAAAATACGATAAATTGGAAAGGCTATCATTTCATGTGATGAAACCTTTTCAAATTGTTTGTTATATGTTTAATAGTCAACATAAAGATGTTTAAGCATGAATGTATTGGTGAGAAGTGAAATTTTATAGAAAACCGAATCGGAAATCGGATTTGTTCCGATTCCGTCGGGTTTTGTAATTTCGTATTTTAGAGAATAAGAAAGAGGGATAGAATGGGACTTACGGGTTTCGATTTATACAAAGGAGTGAGGGGGGACTAAAGGGGTTGCCGATGCGTTTCTTCGTCGCCAGTTGTTCCTAAAAACGCCGCCGGAATTTCGTCGGAGCTTCGCCGCGAACTTGTTTTCAAAGTACACAACTCTTGAGAAGGTTTTAAGAGAGTGGGCTCAGGATTTTGGGATGAAAGGGTAGAGGGTAGAGGGTGTATTTATAGGGTAGGCTAGGGGTAGGGTAGGTGAAGGGTTTTTAATAAAAAAATTGTAAAAGTAAAGAAAATTCGTTAAAAATTGTAGTAAATGGGGTATATTTAACTTTCTGGAACCGATCCCATTAAATGGTGTGTGCAGGGGAGTTGGGCAACTGAAAAGTCACAACTTTTCAGTTGCCGACTCGGCCGTCCGGCCGAGTCCGGCCGGCGGCGTTGGCCCGAGTCGGGCCGAGTCGGATGGTCGGGAGGTGGGGGGTCAGTTGGGTAGGCACTGGTGCTTTTATATTTTCAAGTGAAGTTCAACTTTTGGGAGTTATGCTGTGTGGATTGTTGGGCTTCCAAGGAATTTAAAATAAAAACAATATAAAAATAATGTGGGGAAGAGGATTTGAACTCTGGTGGCTTGGTTCAGCAGTGCAAGGTGTTACCATTGAGCTACAAGCTCCTTCTTGTAATTATTGTGGGAAAATAAATATTTAAAGTGGTAACAGCAACATTAAATACCCCAAGTATACTTCAAATTTAAATCAATTTTATGTATACAAAAATTGGAGTTGTTACAATCTACCCTCCTTACAAAAATTTCGTCCTCGAAATTTACAACTTTTATTTGAGGACTAGATTACAAAGAGGTGGGGGTATCTTGCACGCATTTCATCTTTCCTTTCCCAAGTGGATTCTCCTGGAGTGTCTTTCCTCCACATTACCCGGACCAAGTTAACTTCCTTATTCCAAAGTGTCTTTACTTTCCTGTCAAGGATCTCCATAGGCTGTTGCTCACAAGACAAGTCGGGTTGTATAGTGAGCTCGGAATGATCAAGAACATGGCTGGGGTCACTCACATACTTTCTGAGTTGGGATATGTGGAACACGTTATGCACTCCTTCCAATGAGGGTGGAAGCGCTAAGCGGTATGCCACTTCACCGACTCATTCGAGTATGTCGAACGGTCCAATGTATCTCGGACTCAATTTACCCCGTCTTCCAAATCGGATTACTCCACGGTTCGGAGATATCTTCAAGAATACGTGATCTCCTGGCTGGAACTCCAAGTGTCATCTCTTTGCATCAGCCCAGTGTTTCTGTCGATCTTGGGCTATACGCATTCTTTCCCTGATAGTACGAACCACATCAACGGTCGCTACTATCATCTCTGGTCCAAGAAGTTCCCTATCTCCGATGTCGTCCCAACTTAATGGTGATCGACACTTCCTTTCATACAATGCTGCAAAAGGTGCCATTCCTATGCTTGCTTGGTAGCTGTTATTGTACGCGAACTCCACAAGATGCAGGTGATCTTCCCACGATCCTTTGAAGTCTATCATACACGCTCTACGCATATCCTCCAAGATCTGAATAGTTCATTCCGACCGACCATCTGTTTGTGGATGATAAGCCGTGCTGAAGTTCAGACTTGTTCCCAAGCTTGCTTGTAGACTCTGCCAAAATTGCGATCGGAACCTGGTGTCACGATCGGAGACAATGCAGACCGGTACTCCATGAAGTCTTACAATTTCCTATATGAGTTCATGGGTATCAGAGATAATACATTATGAAGAGTTTAAATCTTAAATAGATTATTACCTCCATGTACTTCTTTGCCAGTGTCTCAGTTGATTGGACAACTCGATATGGGATGAAGTGAGCCGACTTTGTGAGTCGATCCACAATGACCCATATAGCATCGTTACCCTTTGTGCTGCGAGCAAGAATAGTCACAAAATCCATCGTGATATGTTGCCACTTCCATTCTGGGATTGGTAACGGTTGAAGTAGTCCAGCTGTCCTGTGATGTTCAGCCTTTACTTGCTGACACACCAAACATTTTGCGACGCTTCTGGCTACTTCACACTTCATTCCATGCCACCAATAATTCTGACGTAGATCTTTGTACATTTTGGTACCTCCAGGATGTACTGAGTAGGGAGAGCTGTGAGCTTCTTTCATTAACTCTTCCCGAACAGGACCTTTTGGTACACACAACCTGCTGCCGTATCTCAAAGATCCGTCTTCATGGATGATGAAGTCTGTTCTGAGTCCATTAACCACTTGTTCTCTGATCTTTTGCAACTTAGTATCACTTGCTTGAGCTGCTTTGATCTGATTGACAATGATTGATTGAACTTGTAGATTCATCAAACTTGAAGTATTACCTGGCATGACTGCCTCAATCTCCATCTGATGCAAGTCTTGTTGAAGCTTCCACTGAGCGGTGAGATTCATCGATAATGGTTGGTGGCTAAGAGCATCAGGTACTACATGCACCTTCCCTGGGTGATATTGCAAGTTGATGTCAAAGTCCGCCATGAGTTCTAACCATCTTCTCTGCCGCATATTCAACTCCTTCTGAGTAAACACGTACTTCAGACTTTTATGATCTGTGTAGATATTCACTCGTTCACCAAGTAGATAATGGCGCCAAATCTTGAGAGCAAAGATGACGACTGCCAACTCTAGATCATGCGTCGGATAATTGCTCTCATGAGTCTTCAGTTGTCTTGAAGCATAAGCCACAACCTTACCGTGCTGATGTAGAACACATCCTAATCCCTTACCGGATGCATCACAATGCACTTCGAATCTCCAGATTGATCCGGTATTACAAGAATAGGTGCTGATGTCAACCTTGACTTGAGTTCTACGAAAGCTTGTGCGCATGCTTCTGACCACACAAATTCTTCATCTTTTCGTGTGAGCTTGGTCAGGGATGTTGCTATCTTCGAAAATCCTTCAATGAACCTTCTATAATATCCAGCTAAACTCAAGAAACTCCGAATGTCCTTCACTAACTTTGGTGTAGGCCATTCTCTAACTACTGAAACTTTGGCTGGATCCACAGAAATTCCTTCTCCTGATACGATATGTCCAAGAAAACCAACTTGCTTTAACCAAAACTCGCACTTGCTGTACTTGGCATAGAGCTTGTGTTGTCAAAGAGTTCTAGGACAATTCGTAGGTGTTCTGCATGCTCTTTCCGACTCTTAGAATACACCAGGATGTCGTCGATGAAGATGAAAACAAACCTGTCTAAGTACTCCCGGAAAACTTGATTCATTAGGTTCATGAATATTGCTGGTGCATTGGTCACTCCAAATGGCATCACTAGAAATTCGTAATGTCCATAACAAGTTCTGAAAGCTGTTTTGTGAATATCAGCTTCCTTGACCTTCACTTGATGATAACCTGAACGAAGATCCAATTTAGAGAAAACACAAGATCCACTTAGCTGATCGAATAAATCATCGATACGCGGGAGTGGATACTTGTTCTTTATAGTGACTTCATTCAAGGCTCTATAATCGATGCACATTCTGTATGAACCTTCCTTCTTCTTCACCAGTAGTACAGGTGCTCCCCAACTTGAAGTGCTGGGACGAATCCATCCTTTCGCCAATAATTCGTCCAACTGTGTTCGGACTTCCTTCAAACCTTCCGGACTTAGTCTATAAGGTTCTTTGATCACCGGTTGTGCTCCTGGTACTAAAGCAATACTGAATTCAAGAGCTCGATTGGGAGGAAAACCTGATATATCATCAGGAAATACATCGTCGAACTCTCGAACTACCTCTGGTCTCAATTCTTCTTCCGCTTGAGCTGCTGCAACTACTGCTTCTCTAGGCTTCGCTTTGTAGGTATTTGGCTCCAGGGTACGGTCTCCGCTCTTGAAATAGAAGACCGGATGGTCTGGAATCTCGAATACTACCCTCCTTTGACGACAGTCGATGGTAGCATAAAAAGTTCCAAGCCAATCCATTCCTAGAACCACATCGAATTTCGGTATGTCCAGTACTTTGAAATCAGCATAAAACTCTCTGCTGCAGACGACGACTGGACACAAGCTGTATCCCATACTTGCCTTTAGAACGCCATTTCCGGAACTGACATTCCAGCTGGATACAAGCGGTAAGACTGGAATCGCATGGGTTCGGACGAACCGTTGCGGCATAAAGCGGTGTGATGCCCCAGTATCGAACAGTGCAAGTGCAGGTAGTGAGGCTACTAGGATTGTTCCTAAGGTATGTGGGACATGTTTTAGGTATAGTGAAAGTGTGTAGGTAAACAAGACTAAAAGAAAAGTTTGAGAAGAAAAGTTTACCAGTTTGACTTGGCCAGTGGCCTCAGGTTCTTCCATGGACATTGTTAAAGCCTGGCGCTTTGGTACATTCCTCCTGGCCTGAGGAGCATTCCTCGGAACATTCCTTTGAGCTTGATGGAACTGACGAGGAGGTGGTGCAGCTTGTGGTCCTCTGGATGGTGCAGGTAGTGCAAGTCTTGGAGCAGGTGCTTGGATGGATGGGCGCTGTGGGTAATTGTTTGTTGGCCTGGGTGCAGCAACTGGGTTTTGCCTTTGGGGACAAGACCCGATATCATGAGTACAGACTAAGCAAAGATGATTGGCTCGCCAGCAGTCTTTCATCATATGTTCAGCTCTCTTGCAGTAGGTACAAAAGGCTGGGCTGGGGCGATGGTTCGGTACTCCGGGTCGCCTTGGCACAAAAGGTGGTCTAGACGAGGCTCCACCTGCCATCTGGTTGGCAGGGCGTTTGACTCCTGCAGACTGAGATCTGCCCCTTGCTTTTATCACTGCCTCATAACTGCGAGCAGCTTCCAGAGCATCCTCATGAGTCAGAAATTTTCCTGTGGCTAAAGCAGCCTGAATCTCCGTGTCCAGACCTTGTTGAAAGCGACGGGCTCTGATCTCGTCCATCGGTATCAAGTGTGTCGCGAATCTGTTTAAAGATCGTGTTAGCTGTGTAGTATGTGATATTTAGAAATTGAACTGTCGTGACCTATCTTACCGGTTTAGCATGGTGAATTCAGCGTCGTACTCATCTACTGATTTGTACCACATCGATCCTTGTTGTAGATGAATGAACTGCTGCTCCATGGCAAACCTGGCAGTCACAGGGAAGTATTTCGCATCGAACTTCTTGCGAAAAGTCTTCCATTCAATAGGCTGTACAAGACGGCTTTCTTCCGCCTTCCACCAGTTGCGAGCATTGTCCGTGAGCTGTAGTTTCGCCACACGGACCCAAGCTATGTCTGGCACTTGAGCTGCTGCCAGATCATCTTCTATGCTCTGTGCTCATTCCTCTGCTTCAAGTGGGCTTCCCTTTCCGGAGAACTGTTTAGGATGTAAAGCCCTGAATTGCTTTACCCCCGGTGCGTCAGTCTCAGGACGGTTCAGGAGTTATTACTGTCCCTCAAGAAGGCTGCGGATTGCCTCAAGTAGCACTGTTTGCTCGGTGGTGGCGCAGGAACAGCTGGTGTGAGAGGTAGTGCTGGAGTTGGAGGTGTGTTGTTGACATTGGTGCTGGTGTTGTTCGGGGAATCCATAACCCTGAAGATAATTTTGGGTTAGGACATATTCAAGTACATGAAATGATAAGATTCAAGGAATATGAAATTGTAAGATTCAAGGAACATGAAATTGTAAGATTCAAGGAACATGAATTGTAAAGAATGTTTTAGTTGCTGGTTCTTGTGTTTTATACTGCTTAGGGTTCCATACAGCTCTGACCTGCATGGGCCACCAACAAAACCTGTCACGCCCCGCTTCCCGGTGTACGGCGAAGGGGACGCGACGAGATCCGCTACGTATATACTCAGAAGTACATACGCTAAGCGTATCTAAGCAATATAAAAAGAATACACAAGAGACAAGAGGTATTAAAAACAACAACTTTTATTTATTAACATTCTTTTGTACAATGCATGAAAAGGAAATACAACTGAAATAAAAAGATGCTTAAACAGTGGCATAACAGGAAATGAAAAGTACAGAAAGGAAAAGTGTTTAATGAAACTAAAGTGCAGGGTCTTCGGCAAACTGCTCCAAGTCTCCTTGAGATGGCTCGATCTCTACCGGGTCCAAATCACCTGACGACATTCAAAGAAGAAAGAAATGGAATGTCGTCAGCGAACAGGTCGCTCGGTAAGTCCCAAAGGTAAGAGGAAAGTAGAATAGACAGAATAAGAAGATATCTTTTAAAGTTGTATAATATTGTAGAATATTGTGTTTACGTTGTTGTTTGTAGCATGGTACAGAAGGATGCCAGTGTATACGAGAGGGGTCTCTATATGCTAGAGACCAAGGCAAACGGAATGTACAAGGAACCGTTAAGCCACGGTACAACAGCAACGGAATATAAGTTAGGTGTCTTAATCTGACAACTGATTGATCTCAAAAACTATCTATAACCACAATCAAGAATGGCGTCGCTTTGCAGCTAGCCGGTGAGTACGGGTCGGTCCACAGGGATGTTGTGAATTTCCTAGTCGCTCTTACGAGTTAATTCCGAACGGTGTGAATGGATTAATTAAATCTAAAAACTAAATTAATCTAGGGCAATTGAATTAAAGATCTAACTATCTAATTAGGGCAGATAATAAATTTAACCTAGGGCAAGGAATTAAATTTAACTAGGGCAAGGAATTAAATTTAACCTAGGGCAGAGAATGAAAAATTACCTAGGGCAAGAATTGAAATTAATTACTTACTTTACATATGTCTCTCTCCAAACATCAACAAAAGACTTGTCAGATCTGAATTTCTGAATTGAAAAGAGGCATCGATGCTCTCCAAAAGAAATCTAAATTTTATTCATAGAAAGAGGCATAGGGAGGCATGACCTAATACAATGATTTGGGCTTCTATTTATAAGAGATAGAAACCATAGGTTACAATTGATTCGCACGTCTACATTTACCAAAATACCCTTAGAAGACTATTCAGCGCAGCCTAAAAATTATGGTAAAAAATTCCTCAACTGTGGGCTCTTAATGGCCGCGGATCCGCGGCCCCAGCATGGGTTGGGCCGCGGATCCGCGGCCCAATGATTGGATCACATGCTGAATTTTCTTCTTATGGCTCTGGGCTTCTTGGGATTTCTGTATCTTTGGTTCTTTTATTAAAATATCTTCCATGTTTCTTCCAGATCTCCAGTGAACAATTGCAGTGGACTTTTAACCGTTCGCTTTGTAATCTTGGATCTTGTGTTGCCTTGTACTGATCTTTGTGTCGGCTTTATCAAAATCCTTCTGTTTGTTGGTTGTAGCCTCACTTTTCCATCGTCTTTTATCTTTTTCACTGGTTTAGATCCAAGAACCTGTAACCTGTAATATGTAGCAGACATGCGTCAAAAGCACCTGTTTATTTATAAAACGAATAAGAATGAGGAATATAATAATGCAATATTATGGTATGAATAATATTCCCAAACTTATCTTTTGCTCATCCTCGAGCAAACTTATTTTTTATTCTCAACAAAAACCTAACCGCACTTTCGCAGGGAAACGCGATTGCACTGAGCTCGTGCAACAAGCTGTTAAACCTCTAGGTGTCCCTAGTAGGAGGAGTGTTGTCTCCTGAGGGTTTTCATCGGATACTACCCACAAAATCCTATCAATTAGGCCCATTGACTTTTGTTCTCCAATTAGGTTTTCTAACAAGGAATTCTATTATCGTCGACTCGTAAATTATCCACCCATATTCTTCACACTTTCTCATTATTTAACTTAAGATTATATATGTTCTGCAGACCTACTTAGCTTTCGGCATTTCTTAAGTTTTCCTTCTAGGGTTCCATCTCCACTTAGGAATTTTTATCAACTCTACTAAAGATACAAGTTCTATTCTTCATTCCTTTCTCTTATCTAAATTCCAATCACATACCCCTACGTGTGTGTATATATCACCCCTACACTTGGAAATTCAAATCAAGCAATCATACTCCTGTCCGTTGTCCAAAGCACTTATTAATTGGTGAATTTTTAAATGAATTTTGCTTACACATCCTTCATGCGACCATTAATACTTCTTGAGGTACCAACGACCGATTACAAAATGCGTTTGCACTTTAAGGCGTAATTCCTAGTCTTGCAACACCCAAGGCTTTTAGCAGTGACTTCCAAACCAGTTGGTCTAAGGCACTAGGTGATGAAGCACCCTCGCTAAATATTTTTTTTCCATTAATGCAGCCTTAAGTAATCACAAAAACCAGTGTTCATTTTTTTCTTCTTTATTCACACTTGAATTTTTTTTCGAACTAAGGACTTTAGACAAGAGCATTTCAAGGTCTCCTCTACTATTCCAAGTTTCAAGGTGCGTGATTGTGCAAATTTGTAGGGTATAAATTCTCAGAATCTAGACTTAAGTTAGGAATTATTTTTCAAACTTATACTCTAATAAAAGTATCAATACTTTTCCTTTGTTTCAACTTAGCCCAAGAAGTGAACTCAAAATTTGCCTATTTCTAAATAAACTACAAAGACATATACTTTCTACCGTTAAACTTTAAGGAAAGTTATTTTTAGGGTTTTTAATTTACTAAGTCTAAGATCTAGTTGTTCCTAGCTAGTTAACCTATTAGTCAAACTCAAGTCAAATATGGCCAAAATTGAATAAAATAATTTTTATAATTTTTAAAATTTTCAAATTTTTATGGGTCTTCAAATAAGTATGCAAATGCAAAAAATATGTACAAATGAATGCGAAGGAATAAGACGTACCGAGCATACCCCCAAACTTAAACTTGACAGTCTCCTCACTGTCATGCTACACCAAGAGGGTTAAAATGTCGGCACTCCCCTGTTTATTTATTTATAATTTTTTTTATTTTTTTATTGTTAAAAGAAAAACAAAATATATATACAACAAGGTCCTCCCCAAACTAAAAAAGGCTTTACACAAGCCAAAGATTAGCACCAACCATTTAAAAATCTTATCGTGGTAATGGTAGAGTTGGTGAAAGGAGGGAGTGGAAAGAAGAGAAATGAGAAACACACGAGACCGTATGGGAAGAAGAGTGGAATATGGTCTCGGTGGAGGAGAAGAATGACGGAAAAGAGAAAGAAGTGGAGTGCGATCTTGAGGGTGTAAATCGAGTGAATAAATTAGCGCAATTTGTGATGACCGATGTGTTAAAAGCGATTGTGCTAATCTATCAACCCGTCGAGAAATGGGGTTAAATCCCTCAAGATTCGCAAGAAAACATGGGTCCGTCGAACTTGGTATAGGAGATGAAAGCGTAACGGTCTCTTGCACGGTCGGAACGATAGGAAGGACGAAAAGGAGTGAATTAGGGATAGTCTCATTCTCACCGTAGTAAACTGTCTCGAACTTGAAAGATTCCATCAATGGTTCGAAACGACTGTAAGCAACCGAGTCTGATGGTTCAACTAACGCATCTGAAAATTCAAAGGACTCAAACTCGGGCGGCGAGTCTTCAACATCGTCCGAAAAAGTGAAACACTTGTAAGTGTTATCGGCTGTGAGAACTGTGTCAGATTCAAAGGGAAATTTTTCAAGCTCACAGTCTTCAAGCGTGATCTTTTGCGTGGTCGGAACGATGGAAAGGAGGGAGGGTGATATAATAGTTAAAGGTTCAAAATGATGAATTGGAAAATCCGACACATCAAACAAAAATGGTCCGACCTCAATATTATCCTCAATACTCTCCTCAATACTATCCTCATAATTCTCCTCAATATTTAGCTCATCCATGCCATTATCATCAAAATCAAGACGCATATGAAGTTCGGGAGAAGCATCTAATGACTCGGGATGATGAATTGGACATAAAATTTCAATCAAATCTACGGGTTCATCATCCAAAATATTCCCGGCGTCTATATCCTCAATCAAGTGAAAATTAACTTTTGCTGACACCTCATCAAAAGCATGGATATTTATCAATTCAGGTTCTAGATTGGAGGTGTAAAGATCGAAAGGATTAAGTGTGGTTTCACTTGAAAGGGGTTCTTCACAATCTGGCAAATCAAGCACTACAAAATCACACAACTCGTTTTTATTTTCAACTGGTGAAATATTTAGGGCAATCGATGGAAAACCAGAGTTGTGGGCTTCAATTGGGTATGGGTAGATTTGATTTGGAAATCCTCTCAAATTTGCACGCTGTCTAACCGCCTCATTATACATTTGAAAATTTGGAGCTAGTTGGAAACTAGCTACCGGTTCACAAGGTTGTCTAAGGGCGGCAATGGACGCATCCACATTCCTTACCATTTTGTTTGTTGCTGCAATGTACGCTTCCAATGACTGTTCTAGACTAGACATGGGTTGTGAAGGTGTTTCGGTAAGAGATTCGAAATTGTTTGGATATGTGAAACTCCTAAATGGCTGTATAGAAGCAATGTCTAGTGAAGGTGGGAAAGTCGGGTAGGACTGGTAGGAATTGGATGGTTGGACAGGAGTAGGATCAACGTTTGTATAAAAAGGTGAATAATCTTGTGGATCCCTAGAACTAGATGAGTTGAGAGGGGTGAAAGATCGGCTACGAGATTGTGCAATGTGCTCAGCAATAGACATCGGCTTAGGAGTTACAACAGGACTCAAAAAAGTGGTATCAACATATGAAGGTGGTAAAGGTTAACTTGGTTGACACAAAGTGGGTTGCAAAGTCGAACTGTTTCTCCTAGATGCTTCTATTTGATCTTTCAAAGAAATTTTGGGCATGGAAGGATTTTCCTTAAATCGATCGAAACAATTGACGTACGACGCAAAGTTAGATTCGGGATACCAAAGTTCGGCAAGAGATTTGTGATGTGGGGTACCCATGATGAGAAGAGAAATAAGGTAGGTGGTGCAAGGATTTCTTAGCGACAAAAGTTGCAAGTCTTTTTTAAAAAAAATTCCTTTTTCATTTTTCTCTTTATTTAGAACTTTTTGCAAAAAGATTTTCGAGAAAAGAGCTAAGACACACTTTCGATCAACCAAAAATGCACAATCAGGCCTAGATCTAGGGTCACCTAGGTCAGCTAGACAGCTCCTAACTGTTCCAAAGGGCTAGAAATAGGACCTCAAACCATCTCTTCACCGCCAATTGTGGCCAGGTAAGTGCCAGGTAAGTGGGAGGCTCCCCGCTACAAGTAGCGGTCCTAATTAAGTAACCACTTGTCTTAGACACAGTTGCCTAGGTACCGCAAAGTCAGGTTAGGATAAACGGTCGATGCCTATAACTAGTCCTCTGTCCTATTGAGCTCGAAATTCTTAGGGCTGAGTCTAGTATTTTTGAATTAAGATATGGTCAATGCAAATGCCTTATGTGATTTCTGGGGTCCTGGGAAGGGTGATGAAATCCCCACACAATCTGAATTGGTCAAAAGCCCCTTAAAGTCCGATTAAAGATATGCAAAACAGTAAATCACTTGCAATCAAATCTTTTTTATTTTATGCGCGGCGCAAAGAATCCTGCACAAGATTTGTTATTTGGAAGGGAAGATTTTTTTTTTTAAGCGCAAAGAATCGTGCAGAAGATTTGACAAAAGATATATGGGGATGGGCAGAAGAGGGAAAAGGGGAGCAAACAGTGCAAAACACGCGCGCTGACGTGGCAAATGGATCGTGGAACCTCGGCGGGAGCGCGCTTACGCGGTGGAAGGGCGGCGGATTTGAAGCTTCAGGTCTCTGAAAAAATTGTGCAGCTCTGTTGTTCCAATCCCTTTCTGTTCTGATCTACCTTTTTCTGTTTCGCACTCTGGATTTTTCCAGATCCGTCGATCCTGCAAAGATTCACAAAAAATACCCTTTCCAAAAAATAACAGATGATATATTTTTATATTTTTTTTGATTTTTCAGTTTTTATGATTTTTTTAATTAAGATTAACCCGAAATTGCAAAAAGGAAATAACACGCCATCCCCGGTAACGGCGCCATTTGATTGATCTCAAAAACTATCTATAACCACAATTAAGAACGGCGTCGCTTTGCAGCTAGCCGTTGAGTACGGATCGGTCCATAGGGATGTTGTGAATTTCCTAGTCGCTCTTACGAGTTAATTCCGAACGGTGTGAATACATTAATTAAATCTAAAAACTAAATTATTCTAGGGCAATTGAATTAAAGATCTAACTATTTAATTAGGGCAGATAATAAATTTAACTTAGGGCAAGAAATTAAATTTAACTAGGACAAGAAATTAAATTTAACCTAGGGCAGAGAATGAAAAATTACCTAGGGCAAGAATTGAAATTAATTACTTACTTTACAGATGGCTCTCTCCAAACATCAACACAAGACTTGTCAGATCTGAATTTCTGAATTGAAAAGAGGTATCGATGCTCTCCAAAAGAAATCTAAATTTTATTCATAGAAAGAGGCATAGGGAGGCATGACCTAATACAATGATTAGGGCTTCTATTTATAAGAGATAGAAACCTTAGGTTACAATTGATTCGCACGTCTACATTTACCAAAATACCCTTAGAAGACTATTCAGCGCAGCCTTAAAATTATGGTAAAAAATTCCTCAACTGTGGGCTCTTAATGGCCGCGGATCCGCGGCCCCAGCATGGGTTGGGCCGCGGATCCGCGGCCCAATGATTGGATCACATGCTGAATTTTCTTCTTATGGCTCTGGGCTTCTTGGGATTTCTGTATCTTTGGTTCTTTTATTAAAATATCTTCCATGTTTCTTCCAGATCTTCAGTGAACAATTGCAGTGGACTTTTAACCGTTCGCTTTGTAATCTTGGACCTTGTGTTGCCTTGTACTGATCTTTGTGTCGGCTTTATCAAAATCCTTCTGTTTGCTGGTTGTAGCCTCACTTTTCCATTGTCTTTTATCTTTTTCACTGTTTTAGATTCAAGAAGCTGTAACCTGTAATATGTAGCAGACATGCATCAATCGCACCTGTTTATTTATAAAACGAATAAGAATAGGGAATATAATAATGCAATATTATGGTATGAACAACCACCTCGTGCCACCTTTAACACCTTCCGTACCAATCTAACCCTTAAACCCCACGATGTCTTGTTTGTATTGTTATTTTGTAAATTGTATTGATTGTAAAATTGATTGACTGACTGACTGAAACCATGATATCAGGAAATGGTTGTAACCATAGGGTCATGTAAATGGAATAACTGAAAATCATGTAAAAGGAATATATCCATGGTTCGGTTCAGTCAAGTTGTATAAATTGATAATTGGATTCATAGAGTCATGTGTTCATATTGAATTGGAATATTGTAGATTATAGATTGACTTGAATCATATTCAAGTCAGATTAATCAGACTCAAACCCGAGTCAGACAATCAGAAATGTGAATCGAAGTCTTATAATTGCTAGGGTCCTTAGGGTAATTTATAAAACTTGAGGGTTTTTTTTTATGTAAAAACACTTTTATATACTTTTCAAAATACACCTCAAGTATTTATTACTCGTCTTTAGAGTTGTAATGAGGGTGGATTTTATATTGTGACATTTCTAGTGAAAATATCCTAGTTTTTATAAATAAAGGTATTTATCTATAATATTAATTTATTTGAAGTTCATGGTATTTTAATGTAAAATTTATTCTTGTGATTTTTAGAAAGAGGTGGAATATTTATATTATAATAAAATAGATATTTAAATGATAAATATACATATTTTTATACAAAAATAATTTTAATAAATATTTTATATTCCAAAAATCTCATTTTCTTAAGATGTCGTATTTTAAACCTTTCGAGACCGAATGCTCCTTGGGGAGGTCTGAATCTCGCACTACTAAGCCCGAGGATGTGCGATAATCTGCACCATCCTGAACGGGTTCCCCAAAAATGGGTTGTAGCGGCGCTTTGCAAAGATTGTAAAATACTAAATCCTTTAGAAAACGGTTTTATAAAGTAAAACGTATTTATTTGTAAAAGTGTCAATTTTCCGTATTTTAGATTCTAGGGTTTTCTAAGTCAACTAGCCTATTTCTAAATGGTCTAAATGACAAGTCGTTAGATACCTCATATAGCCTCTTCACCCCCAATTGTGGCCAGGTAAGTACAAATGAGGAAAGGAGGGATCCGATCACGAATCACCGTGAGACGAGCCTTTTAAAGTTACGTTTCGCACTTGCCTAGCCTAGATACCACAAAATCAGGTTTAGATAAACAATCGATGTCCACAACTTATCGTGTTTTCCTAATAAAAGGTATTTATTTAAAAGTGTATCAAATCTAAAACTTTCAGGAATGGTTTTATTAAGAATGTGGTATTTAAATGAAAGTATTGTTTTATCGTATTCTAAGTTTTTGACGATATCGTTTTAGGTTGTATATGCGTGTGTGTGGAGGTAGGTCATTACCTCGTGCTCTACCTTAAATGTATACCAAAGTTAAGGGGTTAAATGTGAAATCGAAATATTGTGGTATTTAAGTGAAAAATACGATAAATTGGAAAGGCTATCATTTCATATGATGAAACTTGTTCAAATTGTTTGTTATATGTTTAATAGTCAACATAAAGATGTTTAAGCATGAATGTATTGGTGAGAAGTGAAATTTTATAGAAAACCGAATCGGAAATCGGATTTGTTCCGATTCCGTCGGGTTTTGTAATTTCGTAATTTAGGGAATAAGAAAGTCGGATAGAATGGGACTTACGAGTTTCGATTTATACAAAGGAGTGAGGGGGGACTAAAGGGGTTGCCGATGCATTGCTTCGTCCCCGGTTGTTCCTAAAAACGACGCCGGAATTTCCGCCGGAATTTCGTCGGAGCTTCGCCGTGAACTTTTTTTCAAATTACACAACTCTTGAGAAGGTTTTGAGAGAGTGGGCTAAGGATTTTGGGATGAAAGGGTAGAGGGTAGGGGGTGTATTTATAGGGTAGGCTAGGGGTAGGGTAGGTGAAGGGTTATTAATAAAAAAATTGTAAAAATAAAGAAAATTCATTAAAAATTGTAGTAAATGGGGTATATTTAACTTTCTGGAACCGATCCCGTTAAATGGTGTGTGCAGGGGAGTTGGGCAACTGAAAAGTAACAACTTTTCAATTGCCGACTCGGCCGTCCGGCCGAGTCCGGCCGGCGGCGCCGGCCCGAGTCGAGCCGAGTCGGATGGTCGGGAGGTGGGGGGTCTAGTGGGGCAGGCACTGGTGCTTTTATATTTTCAGGTGAAGTTCAACTTTTAGGAGTTATAGTGTGTGGACTGTTGGGCTTCTAAGGAATTTAAAATAAAAATAATATAAAAATAATGTGGGGCAGGGGATTTGAACTCTGGTGGCTTGGTTCAGCAGTGCAAGATGTTACCAATGAGCTGCAAGCTCCTTCTTGTAATTATTGTGGGAAAATAAATACTTAAAGTGGTAATAGCAACATTAAATACCCCAAGTATACTTCAAATTTAAATCAAATTCATGTATACAAAAATTGGAGTTGTTACATCATGAAAAAGATGAAGAATTATCAAGAGAGAATGAATTATTTTTTTAAAGTTAAAAATGCAACCAAGGGTTAAGCATGTCATGCTTAACCCTTGTAGAGAGTTAACCATGAGCTAGGGTTAAAGGTTAGGTCAAAAAATATTTTAAACTAGACAAAGAAAATGGACAAAGTCAAAGATTCTTACAAACTTCTACAAACTTTCAGCAAATATCAACCATGACAAATATCCACAATATTTGAATTACTTAATGATAAATTTAAACCCTAATCTTAAACCTAGCATGGTTTAACCCTCATTAACCCTAGTTGCATTTGTAACCTAGCATGATGCATTTAACATACATCACATATATATCAATGTATCCAAAGTGAGAAAAGAAATCATAAGTGAGCTTAATATTAGTTAATGTAATATAATATATCAAAAATATAATTATACATTAAATTATTAAATCAACTCTTGATTTAATAATCCGGCCATATTATATATAACCGACTAATATCATATGTAACAACTTATCGAATCAACACTTAATCCGATAACCCGGCTATGTCGCATATAACCGACCAATGTCACAATTCACGAGAATATAATACGGTATCTCATATCATATTAATCTCAGCCCCGCACATATCATATATGTGCTCCTACTCCGTTTCGCTTGAGCCAGGAAACCCCTATGTAGGACTCTAAATACTCGTCAATACGCCGGCAGTAGGTGATGATCATATCAAACACGAACAAACCGCAAGCGGTCTGCTAAACGTAACGGCCATCCGGGTATTGAGCGATCAGAAGATCAACAAGCAAGCCTGCTCGTACTCCTGCGAATCCAATCAGTAACACTATCATACAGTCCGGTCTCTTCGTCTGATAGGTCGCATATCTCGTCTAGGGGTGGTAAACGTCAGACCCCAGTAACTCGATAAGTCGTGCCGATATGAGGCTCATAACGGGTCGAGAAACTACTGATAACACTTACCAGTATATCTCTGAAGCAGTCCTGGCCAGGGACTTCTTGTTATAGCCAATCGAGCACAGCGCAACATCAACTTCTAATACCGGGAGAGACGAAACCCCACCTATCGCTCATTGCCTCTATGTGATTCAGGACTGCACCCAAAAGCCACCGTTTTGCAGGTTCTCTTGAACGTGGTAAGGTGGAAATCAAAGCACGGTGGGAATCACACAAGACTCTATGACGATATCGGGTCTACAGACAAACCTGTACCGGTGTCACCAAAGAAATGCCATCGGACGTTAGGTATAATACCATCTAGGAGTTCTCGGTGAGTCCGTCCAGTATACCCAGTCTCCACTGAGCACCCGTATACTCTCTCTGATGTCAAACACCAATGGATATGGGATCATCCATCACCCGTCTACTTGGGTCAAGAAGCTAAATGCTAGTCTACTCTGGTATATCGATGCCCTATCTCGATACACCCTCGACTAGGAACATTTGAAGGATGTACTTAGCGACCACACTGTCCCCACTAGTATGATCTACATCATAATCCTGGTAGTCAAGTACTCATCCTAAGGGCTTTATCAACATGTAATATAGAGACTATCAGCGTACATGTTAAGATAAAGAGAAACCAGATAGTATACTATCATGTTGAGCAAGAAAGCCCTTCATGTATATGTCCAAGCATCCACTACAGTATACATCGTATGTACAGTAACGGCCTCTAGAGCATACATATAACTAACAAGTTTTTCATTTTCATTCATGTAAAAGCTTGTATGTAATATTCTTTTATTGGGGCACTTTCGAGTTGAGGATGATGTCACCATTGATATATATTATTTACTTTTCCGCATTAGGATAGACCCAAGGAGGAGAGCATAAGTAACCGGGTTCTAGGGTCCAGTGGGAGACCATCTCGAGGAGTCGAGACCGGGTCTTCTTGAAGGGTCCCGGCAGCGTCCCGACCGTCGAAACGCGGCCAAAATGCGGAACAAAAATTTCTAAACCGGTGCTACCGCTACCTGATTTCCGGATCGACCTTAAGCCCTATTCTAGCAAACTAACTAAGAGTTAGAAAGGTTATACCGAGTTGATCCGTGTCCTTCGGTCTTCATTCCAAGCTCATAGTGATCCTTTGACGATATTTGGTTGCCGGTCTTCCTCCATCTCCGATGATCCACCCGAGGGAACGGCGCAAGCTCCAACCTCGTCGAACGAGATAACCGACGCCCTAAAGTCGCTAGCGATGGAGAGTTGGGGTGTATGAAACTGTCACTATGATTTTCCTCTCATCCATGTGCTCCATGGAGCAACTCAAGAAGAAGAATGAATGTGGTGATGAAAACTTAGCATGAGGCAAAATGGTTAAGTGTTTTGTGTGCATAAGAGAGTGAGAGAGTGGGCTCTTCAAAAATGTAATCATCAACCAAAAAGAAATCATCCCCATGCCCACTAGAAGTGGCCGTCCCCCTCTCCCATTCACATTATAAAAAATCAATTTTCTTTTTCAATTAAACAATTGCACACCATACTTAAATACCATGCTTTGACCCATGCCTTTGCCACATCATCCCTTCCACCTCATTTATAAAACAAATGATTTTCCAAAAAGGGAAATCATATAAATGAGGTGGCAACTTCTTCTAGAAGCTATTCCGTACAAAATACGGAATAATTCCCGGTACATGTACCGAAATACATATACGCGTATTCATACCAAAATACGAATAGCCGAGAGAGAAAACGAATAGTGAACAATAATACTAGAATACGTATATACTAATACATATATAAATTATTAAATCAAAACCCGATTTAATAATCCGGCTTAATCCTAAGCCGCTAGTATTATCAATCGTCCGATAAAAGTCTGCGCAACATGTGCACATATTTAATCGGACACCTGTATGTATCAACATACCTCATGTACACCAAATCGCCTGAACCGTGAAAACCCTCTGTGTGGGACTCTAAAGAATCGTCAATACGCTGGCAGTGGGTTTAACCACAAGCATGTCAGCGGCACTAACTGTACGTTACGGCTACCCATGTATTGAGCGAAAGGGAGGCCGACGAGCAAACTAATACTGAACCCCTACTGAGCCTGTCAGTGACAATATCCATACAGTCTGGTCTGTTCGTCTAAGAGTATCGCATATCGAGTCTAAGAGGGTGGATAAAGTCAGACCCTTAACAACGCGGCATTTAGTGTCGGTATGAAACCCATCACCACCTGAGAAACTATCGATCCTGGATCGATAATTCTCGTCCACCATGGCCACAGATTTATGGTGATGGCCATCCGTACACAACGCGACATCAACCCCCAATACCGGGAGAGATGAGTCCCCGACGATCCGATCACTACCTCCATGTGGCTCGGGACTGTACCCAACTAAACCTGTTTGCACGACTCCATTGAGCCGTGGTAGGGTAGTAATCAAAGCACAGTGGGAACTCACACGAGAAAAATGACGATCTCAGGTCGATAGACTAACCTGTACACATGTCACCTGGGAACTGCTATCTGACAATAGGTATAATACCAACTAGCAGGTTCCCGGCGAGTCCGTCCAGTGTTCTCATAACCCAATGAGGACATGTATACTATCTTAGGTGAACAAACTAACACCAATGGCTTGTGAGACCTGGCCATCGCCCCTCGTCGGGGTCTCGATCAGTATACACTAGCCTACACTGGAGTATCGATGCCCGGTCTCGATACTCCTACGACTAGGGACATTTAAGGATGTGCTTATAGACCCCAGCTCCCACATATATGATCGCCATCATAATGCTGGCAGTCAAGCAAGAATCCTAAGAGCGCTATCAATATGTACATTGTAAATCCCCGTTTCCAATTCAATAAAAGTTCCCGATTCTCTGAATTCCAGTAGTTTCTCTTCTTTTCCCTCGTATTTTGAATTGGTTGTTTAAGCCTAACATTTATATATTTTTCCAAAGCCTAAAAGTTAAAACCCAGAATTTAAAACCTAAAACCCAAAGCCAAATTAAAAACAAGATTAAAATAAATTAAAACCCTAAACTACCTTCAGCCCACTAAAATTTATTTTTAATAAAATCCCTAAACTAAAATACCCAGCCGGCCCCTCTTTACATTCCCCAAACCCTTTTAACAATATCCCTCAGCCCACACATAAATTTTTTTAAATCCCTTATAAACCCCGGCCCGGTTCACCCTCAGCCCACTTTCTTTTTTTTAATTCCTTACTATTTTTCCCGGCCCAATCTATTAACCCAGCCCACAGGGTTTTTTTTTAAAGAGGGAAATTGTTTTAAAATTTAAAACGAGCCCAACCCTTTTTCCTATTTTCCTCACCCAACCCCTCACTCCTCACTGTTTCTCTTCTCAAAAATTTCCCAACGGCTACCTCCTTTAAAATCGCGCGCGACCCGCCTCCTTCGCCGTCGCCCACGCCCTCGCCCTGCCGTTGCCCCCACGTTGTCAACATCATCGCCCTCATCTCTCTCTTACTCGCTAACCCCATCACAGAAAAATTCCTTACCCCTCTCGCTACACCCACCGAGCCCCAAACCTCGAACAGCCCATTGCAACCTCCACCTCCTCCGACGACGACGACAATCCCTCGGCAACCTTCGATCACTTCTCTTCCACCAGCCTCCCCCTCCACGACTTCACCATTCTTCAAACCGAGCCCTGTCAAATATCCCCTGCACACCCAAACCCATTTTTGCACCTAACCACGGCCACCCCTGGCACTCAACGCCGGCGAGCCCCTCTGACTTGAACCACCCTTTCGACCCCCTACATCCTCAGCACCACTCGCATCGCTCCAAACCCGACCCCACTGCTCCCCATCTCTCTCCAAAACCTTTGTCCAAACAAATTTTTCCACCACTGTGAAACTGCTCTGTACACGCTGCCGGAGGGACGCCGTCGACCGTCGGCAACCCCAATACACTCGCAGTGGATCATCAAACATCCATCAACGTCCAGTGACTGTGCAAACGACTCCGGACAATTCCGACGTGAAATTCGTGTTTCGAACTAGGCTCGCGGGAATCCGGTACGTGGCGTATATCGCGCGTTCATGGCGACACTGTGGCCGTACGACCCCGAGGCGTTCTCCAGACAAGTGTTTACTTGCTTCATGCTAAATTACTAGTGGTACAACCTTAAAATCATATAAATTGAAACTTACCGAATAACTAAATATATTGTGACGTATGTGTTCGATGTATGATCCCAATGGAAATATTTGTCTAATTTGACGGTAACCTATACGTTCTGTTGGCCCTTTTAATGATATATAACGTGTGCGAAATTCGCTGGAAAATACGATTGTTCGTGACAAAAAGTGATACCCCCATATATGTTGTTTAAACTAGAACTCTCTCGTACCTGAAAACGAATAAAATCACCATAAATCATATACATAATGGAAAGCTGCGTTCGAGGGCTTAAATCGAATCCGACTCGATGAACTTTAATCCTATGTAAATTTCTGATCATTTCTGTTATGTAACCATGAAGATAATTGGATCGGAACACGACTCTGGACTGCAGTCCAGAGCGTTTCCGATTAGTGTGTTCTGTCTAAAGTCCTGCGTCCCCGTGTTTCCTGAAATCGCATGATACGGAACTTTACAGTAGTTATAAGATATTTCTGTTAGTGAAAGAAAGCAAGTGGTTTCATTCCGAATCATCGCCGTTTGTTATTTTTAACTATATTTAAAAGGGCAGAACGTAAAGCTGTTCAGAACAATTTCTGAAATGACATATTGAGATTAAACTATGTATAACTTTCAACGTACAGATGCGATTGAGGATCCGTCTATTGCGTTGAATACTTTATCGAAAAACCTAAATTTCATTTAACTGTGACATCGCTGAATTTTGAGCCCAACTGGGTACAATTCGTGTCGCGAAAGAGACGTTCAGTTCTGAAATTTAAATTCCAGCCGCGAACACTTAAACTGAAACAGTTATATCTTGAAAACCGAAACTCCGATTGAACTGAAACAAATTTTGATGAATTACTGACTGATTGTTCTATATATCTTACCTACATCATTTTCGCTGAATTCGTAACATATTATTTGTGCAAATTATTTTAGTTCATGACATGCATGCTAATTCATAACATACAGAGTTTATTGGTAGCATACAATACATATATCATACCCTTGTCATATACACAGAGTTAGTGCGTGTGGACATTGCATTATCGTGCGTGATAGATGTTGATTTAGGAGTGAAGAGTACACCAATGGAAAGTGAACATTCGTGACAGTGATTGATACAGTGGATAGTGATGAAACCGTGTCATTGGTATACTTGTACACAACTAGATCAATATCATAAATAGTGTAACATGGGGAAAAAAGGGAAATCAAAGTGGAAAGAGTATCGTATTTAGCGGGACCGTGTTTAGAGGATGATCATTCGAACCGTGATACTTATACGTGTAGGACAGGATCTAGCGATCCGGCTGACAGGGTTATGTTCCGGGCATGTGGGCCGTTGTCTCGGGTATGTACGAGACTCCTGTTAAACATGATCCTCCTTCCACTATGTGATTTCAAACATGACCTAGAGACCGTTAGGGACACATAACATATTCTGCATCATATTGTGACGTAGTGTTTACTTGCATTACTGTCATACCAGTATTATCTCATTTACTTGTTTCATCTGATTATAATAATATTATTATTTGTGTCGCTCTGACGACCTGAGTATGCATGCTCAGATTCCGCGCGAGGACCAGCACAGGAGACGGATCTATCCTTTGAGTTCACGGAGATATAGTTGGTGTACCTACTTCATTTACTTCTTTCCCTAAAAGAGATTGTGAGATTGAACTTGGTTAGTTATTGTTTTTATTATCTGTAATCTGTGAACAATGAAATTTTAATGTAATAAATTAGTGATGTGATTCCTTTAATACTGTACTTTATTACTGATTACCATGTAGTGCTAGAAGCCGAAGTGTGACTACGGCGGGACGATCCCTTGACCGTAGGAGCATGGCTGGCCTAGTCATACCTCGTATTCCGTATTTTGGGATGCGGGGCGTGACATGGTTTAGTTGGTATCAGAGCCTGTGTTTTGTATCAAGGGATAACATTAACTAAACTGTATTACGTTATTCTTGTTTCACTACTCTTGATTTCTATCCTTGAATCTGAACCTATTCTTTTGAATCTTCCAGTGATATGACGTCCCCGAACGACCCCTCCTCGGACTCCAGTTCTCAGGACCGCACGAAAAGAATACTCAGTGCACTGACCACTCTCGCGGAAGCTCAGGAGAGGAAGACAGATTTGCTTACTGAGGGACTCAGGGCGATTACCGCTGCAGGAGGACCCTCCGCATTTATTACCGCCCCCGAGGGCGCTACTCCACCAGCTTATCAGACTAGGGCTGGTACGGTGTCAGACTTCCGACGGTTACACCCAGCTGCGTTCACAGGGCTAGCTGAACCCCTTGAGGCTGAACAATGGCTAGTAAACATGGAAAATTTATTGGCAGCTGCCAGGGTTCCAGAGGAAGACAGAGTGGATGTGATAAAGATACAATTAGAAGACGAGGCCCGTACATGGTGGTCGGTAGAAGAAAGCAGACTTGAAGGACCGATCGAATGGAGCAAGTTTAAGGAGTGTTTCTTAGATCATTATTTTCCTCCCACAGCCAAGGCAGAAATGGAGGAAAAGTTTATTCTTTTAAAGCAGAATGGACGCCCAGTGGACGTTTATGCGGCAGAGTTCAACCGTCTGAGCCGCTTTGCTCCATACATGGTCAAATCAGAAGTCACCAGGGCTAGGCGTTTCCTTCAGGGGTTAGATTTTGAGTTGCAGCAGCTGATTGCATCGTTGGATCTACAGACTTTCGCACAGGTACTCAACGCGGCGAGAGTTCAGGAGCAATTGATTAACAAGTTCAGAAGACCCCCAGTCGTTCCAGCACGTAACCACGCGCCTTCTCGAGGAGCCATTCCGGTTCACAGAGCAGGGACGACGCAAATGAAGCGCCCGTTTGTACCACAACATCGCCCCCAGAGACAGGGCGTAACTTGCGGCTATTGCGGTAGAGGAGGACATACTCAGAAGGACTGTCGCCGTGCCAAGGGACAGTGCCTGATTTGCGGTTCCAGTCAACACAGGATTAACAGTTGTCCTGAGCGAGCAGAAATACAGGGAGGTTATGGACCGTCACAGCAGAGGCCGCAGGAGCAGAGGCAACCATTTACAGGTCGCGGTCAGGGACAGGCTTTCACCCTGACCGCAGAGCAGGCAGAAGCGTCAGGAGATGTGGTTACAGGTACTCTACTCGTACATTCCTTGCCAGCTAGAGTACTTTTTGATTCAGGAGCATCGCATTGTTTCTTGTCTGAGCATTTCACAAATACACACTCAATACCACATGAACCACTAACCAAGGGATGGGAAATTCATACGGGTAATGGCATCATAATATCTAGTCGAGAATGTAGATTATGCCCGGTTGTAGTGTGTGGCAGGGAATTCTATGCGAATTTCCTCCTAATTGGGACAGGCAGTTACGACGCAATTCTCGGGATGGATTGGATGAGCACTTTCCATGCAGTTATCGATTGTCGTGCAAAGAAGGTGATCTTCCGCATCCCTAATCACCCGGAGTTCATTTTCGAGGGCGGAAGCGAATCTTTGGAGCCAGCTAAGTATAGAGCCAAGCCCAAGGAACTGACAGCTATGGAGATTGATAAGAGCCCAGCCCCAGAAATTGTTCGGGACTTCCTAAACGTATTTCCTGAAGATCTACCAGGTCTACCACCTCCTCGAATCTTAGAATTCTCAATCGATTTGATTCCAGGGACAGCCCCAGTATCCAGAGCCCCCTACAGGATGGCACCAGTGGAATTGGCGGAATTGAAGAATCAGGTCGAAGAATTATTGGAGAAGGGATTTATTCGGCCAAGCGCTTCACCGTGGGGTGCACCAGTTCTATTAGTAAAGAAGAAGGATGGATCGCTGCGAATGTGTATAGATTATCGGGAGCTGAACAAGGTCACGATAAAGAACAAGTACCCAATACCGCGCATTGACGACCTATTTGATCAGCTAAGTGGAGCCAAGGTTTTCTCGAAGTTGGATTTCCGTTCTGGGTATCATCAAATCAGAGTAGCAGCCGAGGATGTATGCAAGACGGCTTTTAGGACCCGATACGGACATTACGAGTTCCTTGTGATGCCGTTTGGTATTACCAACGCCCCAGCAATATTCATGGACTTGATGAACAGGGTGTTCACAAAATACTTGGACACGTTCGTCGTTGTGTTTATCGACGACATACTTGTTTATTCGAAGACCTGGGAAGAGCATGCTGAGCATTTGTGCACGGTCCTACAAATTCTTCGGGAAGAGAAGCTGTATGCGAAGTTGAGCAAGTGTGAATTCTGGCTCGACAAAGTTCAGTTTTTGGGACATTGTTTCGGGCGAAGGTATCTCGGTGGACCCGGCGAAGATAGAATCGGTTAGAGATTGGCCAACGCCGAAGTCAGTAGCCGAGATCAGGAGCTTTCTGGGTTTGGCAGGTTATTATCGGAGATTCGTCCAAGATTTCTCAAGAATCGCGGAACCATTGACACGGCTGACATGGAAGGACGTGCCGTTTATATGGACAGAGGAGTGCACTCAGGCATTCGACACACTAAAGCAGAAATTAACCACGGCGCCTATTCTTACTGTACCAGATGATTCAGGTGGTTTGGTGATACACAGTGATGCCTCGGGGAAGGGTTTAGGCTGTGTTTTGATGCAGCACGGCCGAGTGGTTGCTTACGCCTCTCGACAACTGAGAAACCACGAAAAGAACTACCCCACGCATGACTTGGAATTAGCCGCGGTACTCTTTGCGTTGAAGATTTGGAGGCACTATCTATTGGGTGAGAAAGTGGAGGTTTACACGGATCATAAAAGTTTGAAGTATGTTTTCACTCAGAAGGAACTGAACATGAGGCAGCGCCGATGGCTAGAGCTAATGGCAGATTATGACTTGGACCTTCAGTATCACCCGGGGAAGGTCAATGTTGTACCAGATGCACTCAGTCGCAAACCAGCGGTCATGATGTTGACCGATCAGAGGAATATTATTGAGGATTTCCAGAGACTTGCACTTGAGGTCATTACTCCGAACGCACTCAGTCAATTTTGGCAACTACAGGTGCAATCTTCCCTGGTGGATCGCATCAAGATTGCACAAGCGGATGATCCTCGATTACAAAAGTTCAGAGAGCAAGTGGAAGCTGGACTGAGAACGGATTTGATTATACATGAGGATGGCTCTCTGAGATTCGGTAGCAGACTCTGCTTACCTAAAGGTGATGTACGAGAAGAAGTGTTGGCTGAAGCACACAGTTCAGCTTATTCTGTGCATCCAGGAGGTACAAAAATGTATCAGGACCTAAAGCAGCACTTTTGGTGGAACGGAATGAAGCGGGAAATTGCGAGGTTCGTATCCAGATGCTTAGTATGTCAGCAGGTGAAGGCGGAACATCAGAGAACAGCAGGATTATTACAACCATTGCCGATACCTGAATAGAAGTGGGAGCACATTACTATGGATTTTGTGACGGCCTTACCACGGAGCCCTAGAGGCAATAACGCTATTTGGGTTATCGTCGATCGCCTCACAAAAGCTGCACACTTTCTACCTTTCCGAGTGGGACAGTCGACAGAATCACTGGCAGAAAGATATATGCAGGAGATTGTGCGACTTCACGGTGTTCCAGTCAGCATTGTGTCAGACCGGGACACGAGATTCTTGTCACACTTTTGGAAGAGCTTACAGGAGAGTTTGGGAACCCGCCTTAAATTCAGCACAGCTTATCACCCACAGACGGATGGACAATCCGAGCGTACAATTCAGACGCTCGAGGATATGTTGAGAGCCTGTATGTTGGACTTTCAGGGTTCCTGGGAGGACCATCTGCACCTAGTCGAGTTTTCTTACAACAATAGTTATCAGGCTAGTATTCAGATGGCTCCTTTTGAAGCGCTATATGGGCGGAAGTGTCGATCCCCAGTATGTTGGGATGATGTGGGAGAGCGAAGATTACTGGGCCCCGAACTCATTGTTCAAACAGTCGACAAGGTTCAAATGATCAGACAACGTATTAAGACGGCTCAAGATCGACAGAAGAGTTGGACAGATACCAGCAGAAGGGCACTTGAGTTCGAAGTTGGAGATCATGTGTTCTTAAAGATTTCCCCTACTCGTGGAGTCATCAGGTTCGGAAGTCGGGGAAAGCTTAGTCCCCGTTTTATCGGACCTTTTGAGGTGCTAGAGCGAGTAGGAGAGGTGGCCTATCGACTGGCCTTACCTCCATCGCTAGCTGGTGTGCACAATACCTTCCACATGTCACAGTTGCGGCGTTATGTCCGGGATGAGAGCCATGTCCTGGACCATTCAGAACTAGTTTTGGGTACTGACTTATCGTACGAGGAGCAACCTACCACCATTCTCGACTGCAGAGAGAAAGTGCTGAAGAATAAAGTCATTCCGTTAGTCCGAGTGTCTTGGGGCGGTCGTTCCCCAGGAGAATCCACCTGGGAGCGGGAGGAAGATATCCGTGATCGTTATCCACATCTCTTTGTTTAGTACTTTTGTTTCTCTGTATCCTTGTTAAATTTCGAGGACGAAATTTTTGTTAAGGGGGGTATGATGTAAATCCCCGTTTCCAATTCAATTAAAGTTCCCGATTCTCTGAATTCCAGTAGTTTCTCTTCTTTTCCCTCGTATTTTGAATTGGTTGTTTAAGCCTAACATTTATATATTTTTCCAAAGCCTAAAAGTTAAAACCCAGAATCTAAAACCTAAAACCCAAAGCCAAATTAAAAACAAGATTAAAATAAATTAAAACCCTAAACTACCTTCAGCCCACTAAAATTTATTTTTAATAAAATCCCTAAACTAAAATACCAAGCCGGCCCCTCTTTACATTCCCCAAACCCTTTTAACAATATCCCTCAGCCCACACATAAAATTTTTTAAATCCTTTATAAACCCCGGCCCGGTTCACCCTCAGCCCACTTTCTTTTTTTTAATTCCTTACTATTTTTCCCGGCCCAATCTATTAACTCAGCCCACAGGGTTTTTTTTAAAGAGGGAAATTGTTTTAAAATTTAAAACGAGCCCAACCCTTTTTCCTATTTTCCTCACCCAACCCCTCACTCCTCACTGTTTCTCTTCTCAAAAATTTCCCAACGGCTACCTCCTTTAAAATCGCGCGCGACCCGTCTCCTCCGCCGTCGCCCACGCCCTCGCCCTGCCGTTGCCCCCACGTTGTCAACATCGTCGCCCTCATCTCTCTCTTACTCGCTAACCCCATCACAGAAAAATTCCTTACCCCTCTCGCTACACCCACCGAGCCCCAAACCTCGAACAGCCCATTGCAACCTCCACCTCCGACGACGACGACGACAATCCCTCGGCAACCTTCGATCACTCCTCTTCCACCAGCCTCCCCCTCCACGACTTCACCATTCTTCAAACCGAGCCCGGTCAAATATCCCCTGCACACCCAAACCCATTTTTGCACCTAACCACGGCCACCCCTGGCACTTAACGCCGGCGAGCCCCTCTGACCTGAACTACCCTTTCGACCCCCTACATCCTCAGCACCACTCGCATCGCTCCAAACCCGACCCCACTGCTCCCCATCTCTCTCCAAAACCTTTGTCCAAACAAATTTTTCCACCACTGTGAACTTGCTCTGTACACGCTGCCGGAGCGACGCCGTCGACCATCGGCAACCCCAATACACTCGCAGTGGATCATCAAACATCCATCAACGTCCAGTGACTGTGCAAACGACTCCGGACAATTCCGACGTGAAATTCGTGTTTCGAACTAGGCTCGCGGGAATCCGGTACGTGGCGTATATCGCGCGTTCGTGGCGACACTGTGGCCGTACGACCCCGAGGCGTTCTCCAGGCAAGTGTTTACTTGCTTCATGCTAAATTACTAGTGGTACAACCTTAAAATCATATAAATTGAAACTTACCGAATAACTAAATATATTGTGACGTATGTGTTCGATGTATGATCCCAATGGAAATATTTGTCTAATTTGAAGGTAACCTATACGTTCTGTTGGCCCTTTTAATGATATATAACGTGTGCGAAATTCGCTGGAAAATACGATTGTTCGTGACAAAAAGTGATACCCCCATATATGTTGTTTAAACTAGAACTCTCTCGTACCTGAAAACGAATAAAATCACCATAAATCATATACATATTGGAAAGCTGCGTTCGAGGGCTTAAATCGAAGCCGACTCGATGATTAATCCTATGTAAATTTCTGATCATTTCTGTTATGTAACCATGAAGATAATTGGATCGGAACACGACTCTGGACTGCAGTCCAGAGCGTTTCCGATTAGTGTGTTCTGTCTAAAGTCCTGCGTCCCCGTGTTTCCTGAAATCGCATGATACAGAACTTTACAGTAGTTATAAGATATTTCTGTTAGTGAAAGAAAGCAAGTGGTTTCATTCCGAATCATCGCCGTTTGTTATTTTTAACTATATTTAAAAGGGCAGAACGTAAAGCTGTTCAGAACAATTTCTGAAATGACATATTGAGATTAAACTATGTATAACTTTCAACATACAGATATGATTGAGGATCCGTCTATTGCGTTGAATACTTTATCGAAAACCCTAAATTTCATTTAACTGTGACATCGCTAAATTTTGAGCCCAACTGGGTGCAATTCGTGTCGCGAAACAGACGTTCAGTTCTGAAATTTAAATTCCAGCCGCGAACACTTAAACTGAAACAGTTATATCTTGAAAACCGAAACTCCGATTGAACTGAAACAAATTTTGATGAATTACTGAATGATTGTTCTATATATCTTACCTACATCATTTTTGCTGAATTCGTAACATACTATTTGTGCAAATTATTTTAGTTCATGACATGCATGCTAATTCATAACATACAGAGCTTATTGGTAGCATACAATACATATATCATACCCTTGTCATATACACAGAGTTAGTGCGTGTGGACATTGCATTATCGTGCGTGATAGATGTTGATTTAGGAGTGACGAGTACACCAATGGAAAGTGAACATTCATGACAGTGATTGATACAGTGGATAGTGATGAAACCGTGTCATTGGTATACTTGTACACAACTAGATCAATATCATAAACAGTGTAACCTGGGGAAAAAGGGGAAATCAAAGTGGAAAGAGTATCGTATTTAGCGGGACCGTGTTTAGAGGATGATCATTCGAACCGTGATACTTATACGTGTAAGACAAGATCTAGCGATCCGGCTGACAGGGTTTTGTCCCGGGCATGTGGGCCGTTGTCTCGGGTATGTACGAGACTCCTGTTAAACATGATCCTCCTTCCACTATGTGATTTCAAACATGACCTAGAGACCGTTAGGGACACATAACATATTCTGCATCATATTGTGACGTAGTGTTTACTTGCATTACTGTCATACCAGTATTATCTCATTTACTTGTTTCATCTGATTATAATAATATTATTATTTGTGTCGCTCTGACGACCTGAGTATGCATGCTCAGATTCCGTGCGAGGACCAGCACAGGAGACGGATCTATCCTTTGAGTTCACGGAGATATAGTTGGTGTACCTACTTCATTTACTTCTTTCCCTAAAAGAGATTGTGAGATTGAACTTGGTTAGTTATCGTTTTTATTATCTGTAATCTGTGAACAATGAAATTTTAATGTAATAAATTAGTGATGTGATTCCTTTAATACTGTACTTTATTACTGATTACCATGTAGTGCTAGAAGCCGAAGTGTGACTACGGCGGGACGATCCCTTGACCGTAGGAGCATGGCTGGCCTAGTCATACCTCGTATTCCGTATTTTGGGATGCGGGGCGTGACATACATGATGATAAAGACAAACCAGATAGCATACTATCATCTTGAGTAAGACTGTTTTATCGGTATAGGTCTTGCCTCAATCATCATAATCATCTGTCCGCGACTATGATAATTGCCTTGAGGGCACTATAGTCAACAATCTCCCACTTGCACTTAAGGCCAATTATTGCGATGTAGCATACTCACAGCCCGTGTGATACCGAACACCCAACTTCTCTACTAATCAGTTTCGCAAAGCCTGTTTGCGAAAATGATTGCGTTCGAGAAATAGCCTCAGTGAGTGGATCCGCTCCAATGTTTCTTTCTGTATCTCTCTGTATCTCAACTTCACGGAGAAAACTATCTCCCGAAATGAGCAATACCTGTCTTAGAATTTATCTGGATATCTGATAGGACCCAGTCCTCAAACGAACTCCAAATCCAGCAAACCTCCTAGACTGTATCATCCAATGAATTTAATCAGTAACATGTGCCATGCCTTCCTCAGTAGCCGCTTGGACCACCTGTCCAACATATCGTCCCTCAGAAGAGGGAAGAACTATAACTCAAACAGCCATTCTGTCGTCCAAGTCACCTTGGAAGCCTCAAATGATAACCGTCTCTAGAAGGAGGCTGCCGTTACCATATCGCAAGTACATCCATTTATGTTCAATAACTGCTTCCTAATGTTTCTCCAGGAGTGGATTAATATATCTGCATATTACATCTAGTGCAAACGCAATATCTGGTGTGGTACTTGACATTTCATGATTAACTCAATTGCCTAAGCAAGTGATATGCTAATCATGCAGATCCCTCTCCCCTTTAGTCTGTAAGACACCATTAGAGAGGTTGACTCCATCACCTGCAGGTTCACCACCATGCCAGGAGTCGTCCATTCTAAAATATCTTTAGAATAATGTCAAATTACCCAAATTAGGATACTTCCCAAATCTAGATCTAAAACCACAGATCTAGTAACCAGAGAACCTGATATTATATACATATCCTATGTGGAGAAACAACTTTGTGACAACCAAAGTATAACCGATCGTAGTATAGGAATATCTCTTCCTATTTAGTGCATGTCATCCCGAATCCTCGGACATCACACCCTACTACCTTCTTACCAGATCCATCTCCTATTATGATGAAGTCAAAACCTATGACTATCACATCAAAAATAGATGATCTATTTCCGCTATATTTGCTTTAGTTTATAAATAGACACAGGCTACTTGCCTACTATGCTCCCGCTGCTCCCACTGACTACAACAACCCTCTGGCAGAGTCATATACACGTGCACTTCTAAAGCTAGTTTAGAATGACGCTATACTCATCCTCCTGCCGGGTCTTATAGTCTAGAACAGCAGCAATGGCAAGTCTGGGTAAACAAGAACCTCCCTGTCACCGTCTCTGAGAAGACCGAAGTACCTCTCGGGTGGCTGAGGTTACCCACCAAATCTGCGGAGTGGCTAATAGAACATCAAATCCAATTGAATACTTAGGTTCTATTAAATTTCCAGTAATCGTTTGTGGTTCTGGAATAACTTCCAGTTCTACCATACTCCCACTTGTGTTTTTTGAAAAATTCTATTTTACTAAAACTGTGGCGAGTCAAGAACAATATAAATATTGATCTTCCTGATGGTAGAAAGTTATCCCTCGTCAAAGCCCGGGATAACCTACGAACAGCCATTACTAAAACGTGCCTTGAGTTTATCCGAATTCTGGTTTTAAGCATCAGCCGGATAACTCCCTATACCTTAACATCGTCAAGATATAAATTGATTCTATATATGTGTAATATAGAAACAAAAGCACTAATCTAATTTGGAACCAGATTCAAAATCATGCAACTGTCTCCAGTGCATATCAACCAAATGGAAAGAGGATAATCAGCATTACTCATCTAGGAGTGCATCCATATATGAGTAACCTGAAAAAGAAGCAAGTTCTCAAAACCATTACTATTAACTGAATACCAAACACAAGTATCTACATCTTCGACCTCGAAGAATCCTGATACTTACAACAAATGGATCTCTACTTTATTCTTATATTTATAGCTTCTCAAAATCTGGACCATGCATTTCAACGAAATACTTGTCCAGAACTAGAGAAGTCACAAGTAAACAGAATATAGTACGAGTACCAACCCAATTGTCGTAATCGACACTGGACAATATACAATACTTTGTACAAGTCCACTGAGTTCAATAACTCAAACCCTGTGCGTCGTAGGTTGAAAAACTGTACTATGGTTAAGAAGAATTACACCGCTGTTGAATGCACCTTACCTAATCACCAACTGATATAGGTAAATGTCATAGACATAATATCAAAAAGTTATATCTCACTTTATAAAATAAATGTACAGATATATCAGTTTGAAATTGGTGTATAACAACGGATATTCAAAACCAAATATTTGCCATCCGGCAAAATCCAGATGATTTCCTCAAATATCATCAATTACTACAAATTCTAATATAATGAGGATCTAATCACCCAATTCCCAATATGTTACTCCCACTCACCATCTGTAATAACATACAGATGTGAGAAACTGATCTGGTAAATATATACCCTGGAGTTAGATTCTTATTGGGAAAACATTTTTCAATTAACATCGCACAGTGAAACTGAAACATGAAAATGTTTCAAAAGGGGTTAACTGGTATTCCTAGTAACGCCTCTTCCACTATCCTGATTCACGACAGTAACCATATACTTGCCTGCCCTCTCTGCAATCCCTTTATTATGTCTTTACTTATTACCTTCTGTACATCTCCTTTACGCTAATTGGTTTTCTTCATTCCCTACCTTTCGGCACCAGCCTAAGGTTTGGAAGAAGACTATCCAATAAGTGTAATAGGTGTACTCTCCTAATCCTAGGAGCCCATGTAACCTGAGAGAAGGTAAAGAGAAAAGACAACCGAATAATCCTATTCAATCTCTCCAGAACCAGAATCCATCCTCAAAAAAGTTCCTTCGAGTACTTATGTAACTATACGATGGATTTATCCAATGGAAGTGGATATCCGTAGTGATACGGAGTGTCCTAGAGAAATTCAAAGTGGATGTAGGAGTGGCAGGGGTATACATGGTCTTTGTCGTGAATGATGGTGATCGCAATTTTCTTTGACATTATTCTAATCCCTTTATATGTCTTTGCTTATTACCTTCTGTACACCACAGTTAAGCTTGATGGTTTTCTTCCTTCCCTACCGTTCGGCACCTGCTTATGGTTTGGAGGAAGACTATCCAATAAGCTCAATAGGTGTACCCTCTCCTAATCCTAGGAGCCCTCACAACCTGAGAGAAGGTAAAGAGAAAAGACAACCGAATAATCCTATTCAATCTCTCCAGAACCAGAATCCATCCTCGAATCAGATCCTTCGAATTTGTATATAACCATACGATAGATTTATCCAATAGAAGTGGACGTTCGTAGTGATACGAGGTGTTCTGGAGGAACGCAAAGGTGATATAGAAATGGCAATGATGTATGCGACACCGTAACATTCTAAAAGCCAAAGTGTTTTAAGAAGGTTCGGTCAACTTGGTTTATGAGTTTTAGTCAAGGGTCGGGTCATAGTCGCAGCCAGAGAGAGAGAGAGAGAAGAAACACTCAGCGTGCACTCTAACCTAGATTAAAATGGTTAATCATTTTATCTAATCTGGATGGCTCCCACTGTATCCTCGAATTCTCCTCCAAACCTAAAAAGGAGAATTAGTCGGAATCACTCGTGGAGTAATCCTACTCATCAGTGGGAATCGGGATCCAACTATTATCGCAAGATAACTTGATGGAAGCCACTCAAGTCACCACACTCTAGAAGGTATGCGCAAGCCTGGCAAGTTTCATGTATGTTTGAAACTTCTGATGTGATTTTTACCCCTAACGACTTCATGGCCTTAATGGAGACCAACGTGCCATAAGTCGCTAGTCAAGTTCAACCCGTCATTATCCAAGATTGATCTAAACCCACCTGCACAAGCCCTTGATAGAGACCAACGTGACTATGCCGCTATCCTAGATAATCGCATATCCATGCTACAGACACGTATCACGCAGCTACCGTACACTATGCCTTGATAGAGACCAACGTACATAGCACGAATACTACGAGATACCTATCTGAAATGACGGAGGGATACGGTTAGTTTTTGGCGAAAAACCTTTAACGTAATGAACTTGATCTCGTTGATGGAATCCAAGTGGTTTTTTATAAAATTATAGTAGCGAAAACTTTTGCTAAAGAGGTCACTCCCGATGAAGGGATCTCGGCTCTTTCCCCGTCGAATGGGGTGCAGGATATCCCAAACTGAATACCATGATGCAAAGCAAAAGCAATCGACTATAGTAAAGTTATTACGTTGACGCAAACTTTTACCCAAGGGGTCACTCCCGATGAAGGGATCTCGGCCCTTGCCTCGTCGAATGAGGTGCAGGATATTCCAAAATGAATACCACGATGCAAAGCAAAAGTGTACGTCTGTAATGTCGGTTTTTAAAAACATGGCTCCAACAACATCATATATAGGTTTGTTTTATCCTTGCATTGATAAGAATCTATGCAGTCCCATCAATTAATCACACTAGAAAAGAACGAAAATAAAATGTACGTATATGCCATCCGCATTCGCCACTGGGTCCCGTCATCACCCGTTAGGTTACTTAACTAACGACAGAGCGGGGACTGGGCTAGCGCGGGTGCAAAACATATACAACATCTACCAGTATATATAAATATATATATAACATTCGTCCCAGGCATGATATAAAGCAACATCACAGAAGCAACATAGAATGGTGGATAATCTGGAGCCCCGGGTTTCACTTGAGCCGCAAGTGCGACCCGACGTTCCCTATCGTGTGGGTAGCATGTGCAATGAAACCTAGACCCCTATGAGCGCGGCAGGTTACCCGCCAAAACCAGAAGTGAGGCAGCCGCCTTCTGCAACGTGAATGGACCACCCAGCACTTCACGGAATCCGGTAACTTGAGCACCCCTCCTGGGTCATCTATACCCCCTACGAGTGCGGCGAATAGCCCGCCAATTCTAGAGTAAGGTCCCTTCCGTCCCAACGCCATGAGATGCAGACCCGTTGCCCTCTAGAATCCGGCTATTCGTGCACCCCACCACGGGGTAATCCTAGTACAGAAAATAAAATAATATACAAGGGTGACATCGACCTCAGCCCTGTCGTACCCCAAAAGAATAATATACAAACTGGCAGTGATGGCAATCCACATGTCGGACGCTCGTCCCGCAATATCAAATGTACAAATGAAAATAAACTGTACTAACATTGCACCATAGCTATCCACCAAGACGATCCAACCAACATCACAGCACAACACAGAACATCAACGTGAATGTCACGTTCGCAAACCGGTCTAAAAGACATATAGCAATTAGACGAGTTTACGGATCAAGTGACATTCATAGTCGCAGAATATAATGTATGTACTGTCAAACGCACGCTTAAAATATGGATCGACTAAGTTCCAAATTGGCCCCAATAGCAAAACAATACTTCACAGAAACCTAGGCCAAAACAGAATATCACAAAAATCACAATTTCACATAAGGGGGCTACAGTAAAAATTTGAAGGCCCGTCGCCAATAAATGGCCGCGGAACCGCCACTGATAGGGGTTAGTGCGGCTGATCCGCGGCACTTTAGTGGCATTACGAGCTTAAATTTTTTGTGTATCCTTATAGTTGCCTGCACGGATTTTTAAGCTACTGCAAATAATTTTTTGAACACTTTTGAAAAACGACAGCAAACAGAAAAATGAAAACGTGATTTCGGAAACTTTGGTCGATCGATCTTTTAAGCATGTCTAAAATAGCTAGTAAGGGGTTTAAAGGGTGGCTCTGATACTATGAAGCGTCCCGGCAGCGCTCCGGCCGTCGAAACGCGGCCAAAATGTGGAACAAAAATTTCTAAACCGGCGCTACCGCTACCCGATTTCCGGATCGACCTTAAACCCTATTCTAGCAAACTAACTAAGACTTAGAAATGTTATACCGAGTTGATTCGTGTCCTTCAGTCTTCATTCCAAGCTCCTAGTGATCCTTTGACGATGTTTGGTTGCCGGTCTTCCTCCATCTCCGATGATCCACCCGAGAGAAACGGCGCAAGCTCCAACCTCGTCGAACGAGGTAACCGATGCCCTAAAGTCGCTAGCGATGGAGAGTGAGGGTGTATGAAAATGTCAATATGATTTTCCTCTCATCCATGTGCTCCATGGAGCAACTCAAGAAGAAGAATGAATGAGGTGATGAAAACTTAGCATGAGGCAAAATGGTTAAGTGTTTTGTGTGCATGAGAGAGTGAGAGAGTGGGCTCCTCAAAAATGTAATCATCAACCAAAAAGAAATCATCCCTATGCCCACTAGAAGTGGCCGCCCCCTCTCCCATTCCCATCATAAAAAATCAATTTTCTTTTTCAATTAAACAATTGCACACCATACTTAAATACCATGTTTTGACCCATGCCTTTGCCACATCATCCCTTCCACCTCATTTATAAAACAAATGATTTTCCAAAAAGGGAAATCATATAAATGAGGTGGCAACTTCTTCTAGAAGCTATTCCGTACAAAATACGGAATACTTCCCGGTACATGTACCGAAATACATATACGCGTATTCGTACCAAAATACGAATAACCGAGAGAGAAAACGAATAGTGAACAATAATACTAGAATACGTATATACTAATACATATATAACTTATTAAATCAAAACCCGATTTAATAATCCGGCTTAATCCTAAGCCGCTAGTATTATCAACCGTCCGATAAAAGTCTGCGCAGCATGTGCATATATTTAATCGGACACCTGTATGTATCAACATACCTCATGTACACTATATCGCCTGAACCATGAAAACCCTCTGTGTGGGACTCTAAAGACTCGTCAATACGCTGGCAGTGGGTTTAACCACAAGCACGTTAGCGGCACTAGCTGTACGTAACGGCTACCCAGGTATTGAGCGAAAGGGAGACCGACGAGCAAACTCATCCTGAACCCCTACTGAGCCTGTCAGTGACAATATCCGTACAGTCCGGTTTGTTCGTCTAAGAGTATCGCATATCGAGTCTAAGGGGGTGGATAAAGTCAGACCCCTAACAACGCGACATTTAGTGTCGGTATGAAACCCATCACCACCTGAGAAACTATCGATCCTGGATCGATAATTCTCGTCCACCGTGGCCACGGATTTATGGTGATGGCCATCCGTACACAACGCGACATCAACCCCAAATACTGGGAGAGACGAATCCCCGACGATCCGATCACTGCCTCCATATGGCTCGGTACTGTACCCAACTAAAACCTGTTTGCACGACTCCTTTGAGCCGTGGTAGGGTAGTAATCAAAGCACAGTGGGAACTCACACGAGACAAATGATGATCTCGAGTCGCCAGACTAACCTGTACACATGTCACCTGGGAACTGCTATCTGACAATAGGTATAATACCAACTAGCGGGTTCCCAGCAAGTCCGTCCAGTTTACTCATAACCCAATGAGAACCTGTATACTATCTTAGGTGAACAAACTAACACCAATGGCTTGTGAGACCTGGCCACTGCCCCTCGTTGGGGTCTCGATCAGTATACACTAGTCTACACTGGAGTATCGATGTCCGGTCTCGATAATCCTACGACTAGGGACATTTAAGAATGTGCTTATAGACCCCAGCTCCCACATATATGATCGCCATCATAATACTGGCAGTCAAGCAAGAATCCTAAGGACTCTATCAACATGTACATGATGATAAAAACAAACCAGATAGCATACTATCATATTGAGTAAGACTATTTTATCAGTATAGGTCCTGCCTCAATCATCATAATCATTTGTCCGCGACCATGATAATTGTCTTGAGAGCACTATAGCCAACACTCCTAACTCTAGAATTGGTAGGTTTGCATGTCGCTCTCGTAAGGGTCTAGAGATATGGGTTTGGCTATTCAGCACGACCGTAGAATCCGCGTTTTTTATTGGCTTAATTAAAATACGGAATTCCTAGTATATCCAATATTTCTTATGTGTTCTTCTGCTGTTGATATTTTGTGATGTGATCACTTGATATCTTCTGAGACGAATGCTTATATTATATATATAATATATAATAACTATTGCTGCTTTCATTTCTTCTGTAATGCTTTGGAAGCATAAATTGATGGGACTTCATTAATGAAATTAATGAAATAAAAGAATGCAAAAGATGTTGTAGAAACTTGTTTAAAACTGATAGCTCTAGTTCTTGCTTTGCATAGCGGTATTCCTTGTAGAATATCCAACACCTTATTCGATAAGGAAAGAGACGAGATCCCTTCACCGGGAGTGGCATCTTTAGCGAAACAAGCAGATGCTACAACCCACTCGGTTTGTCTTTTGATTACTTCTATAGTTTTTGCTTTGCATAGTGGTATTTATGAAATATCCAGCACCTTATTCGATAAGGAAAGAGCCGAGATCCCTTCACTGGGAGTGACCTCCTTAGAAAAACTAGTAAAAGCCTAAAAAATACTGCTTTTAAAATTCACTCGATTCTACAACGATATCAAGTTTATTACGCAAAGGGTTTTCTTAAAAACTTGTCGTAGCCCTCCATCATTTCAGATAAGCACTACTTAGTATTCGTGCTACGTTTGTTGGCCTGCGTCAAAGCGTAGTGTGCGGTAGCTAACTAGTGCTTATCTGCTGTATACGATGCGATTTGATAGGGTAGTCGTATGACTTTGTTGGCCTACGTCAAGGGTCGTGCGGGTGGGTTTAATTCAATCATGAAATGTACGGGTTGAACTTGACTAGCAGACTATGGTTTGTTGGCCTGCGTCAAGGTCATAGGACGCTAGGGGTAAAAGTATTATCGGGAATTTCAAGTGTTGAAATTTGCAATGAGATTGCATACCATCTATGAGATAGTTGGACCCCGATACCCACTGCGAGTAAGAGTTACTGCTGAGAGAGTTTTACACATTACAATTAGTCGATCAAGTAGGTGTCTAGAAAGGTGTTAACGGGGTTACGCCCATGGAAAAACGAGGTTTATTTTAATTAGGCAATTCTGGACCAAGGTGGCATAAGCCCCCGGCGCTTGAGGGCTCCCCTAAGCTTGTTTTCTTTTTCAACGTGAGGGAGCGAAGTCGGTCCTTCCTCCCCGCCCTCAAAGCAGATTCGAGGGCAGGGGATTTTGACACCATTTCATGTCTTTCATGTGCAGTCTCTTCTTAAGTTATGCGCCGGATTTGACTCAGAACTCAACACAATGATCAGATACGCCCCGTTCACTGACTGAACTCAATGAGACACCATGAAAAAAATGTATTAACTCGCTGGCTATAGAATCTCGGCCTATTATCGAGGACCCATCTTCTCTCTGCTAGTGGGCCCGGTAGGCTCGGCAAGCCCGGTGAGCCCGGACCAGTGAGTGGTTGCCCTGCAAAAGCACGGGGAACCTCCCTCAAAGTACCGACACTGGCCTGGCCGAAAGATTGGCGAACTTGTAGGGTGTAATTAATCTTGGCTAATCATACCTTTTAGGGTTTGAAGGAAGATTTGATAAAATCAGTAGGAGCCATTCTGATTAGATAAAATAATAACCAATCTAATCTTGCAAGAGCACACGCAGAGTATTTTCTTCTCTCTTTCCTGGTAGCGACCATGTCATGCCTTAATTAAGATAATAATATGGATACATTGACCAAACCTGCTTATTATATTGAGATGGGGAACGTTGGTGCCGCTCTATCTTATAACTGTTATGAGTCCAAGTAGAAAATAGGGGAATATCCGAATTTCCATGCGACCCATTCGAGAAATAAGCATGTTAATGCATATTCTTCAGGTGTGTTCGTTACCAAGAACTGTTTCTCAGCATCCGCTACGTCCTAGGTATGAGATACAGTATTAGGATCCCACATATGTAATTTTTTACATGGGCTACAGAAAGGTAGAGAACTGGGATTGGGTGATATGTCTCTAAGTGTTAGAGAATGGTGCAATTATTGCAGCCAAGTCAGTTGGCGGATATCACCTTGTATTAACAAATACATTGATTCTGAACAAATGTTATTACATGCCGAACCTGATATACAACATTACATCAGTTTCTTCATTAAGTTAAAGAAGGATATAATTTTGTATTACAGGATAATGTTGTGAACATTTTCCTGAATCAAGAGTTGATTAGATCAGGCACGTTATGTAATGGCATATAAGTTCTAAATCAAACCACAGTTCAAAGTATGTAGAACACACACAAGAGGAGTAGTTCAGAAATAAACGAATCCTTCTTATGGCATTATAGACTAGGTCATATCAATGCGACACGACCAGCTAAGTTTCATAAGGATGAATATGAGAATCTGTTCGAATTTTCATCTTATGATACTTACCAGTCTTGTCTCAAAGGCAAAATGACCAATACTTCGTTTACTGGAAACGGAAAAAGAGTTAATGAACTCTTGGGATAGATACATGATGATGTATACGGTCCTATGTCTACATATGCCAAGGTTGGTTCTTTGAACTTCATTATATTCATCGATGATCTCTCAAGATTCGAACATGTGTTCCTGTTGAAACACAAGTCTGGAACTTTTGAGAAATTCAAGGAATATAAGCTTGAAGTATAGAACCAGACATATAGAAGTATTAAGTCCTTCGATGTGATCGAGGAAACGAATACTTAGGCATGGAGTTCCTGGATTTTCTAAACAAAGAATATGATTCTCTCTCAGCTTACTCCTTCGTATACACCATAGCACTACGGTGTATCGGGGCGGAGGTATCGCACCCTATGAGATAAGGTGTGCTCTGTGATGAGTACTGCTGAGTTGCTTGTTTTCTTTTGGTGTTATGCACTTGAGAAGCTGCATACCTATTGAATGGGGTTCCAACCAAATCAATGCCTACCACTCCATATGAGATATGGAATGGGAAGAGACCATGTCTTAAACGAGTTAAGATATGGGGTTGTCCGGCCTATGTTGAAAGGCAGAATCCGGACAAACTCGAGGCAAGGTCAGTTCTGTACAAGTTTGTTGGATATCCTGAACATTCGTGAGGATATATCTTCTACCATACTGATGAGCAAATGGTGTTTTGTTTCTCAGCATGCCACCTTTTAAGAAAAGGAATTTCTTGCGAAGAAATTTATGGACATGAGGTAGAACTGGAAGGAGTTCCAGTTAGATAAACTAACATCTGATGATCTGGTAAAACCAAAGGATTCAATTGTCTCCAACGAACCTCAGCCTCTCCACGAATCTGGTAGGGTTCCTCATCCACTTGAGAGATACTACGGTCTTCTTGGTGACAGTGGGAGCGAGGATTACGCCATGGTAGATGATGGCCCAACTAGGTTCATACAGGCCATCACGAGTGGGGACCCTGTGAAATGGATGGATGCTATGAGATCAAAGATGGAATCCATATACACCAATAAAGTATGACTTTGAATGTTGCACCTGAAGGGGTAAAACCCATTGGGAGCAAATGGATCTTGAGAACATTCTTGGTGTAGATGGAAAAGTTGAGACTTTCAAAGCTATGCTTAAGTCTATCAGGATCAATGCAAGCATCACGGAGTTGGAACATCTGTTTTGATATGGCAGTCAAAGAGTTTGGTTTCATCAAAAAGGTAGATGAACCTTGTATATATAAGAAGGTTGTAGAGAGTAAGGTTTTCTTCTACGTATTGTACGTAGATGACATACTCTTGATAGGAAATAGTTTCCTATGCTACACTCGGTCAAGCTCCTCTTATCACGAAGATTCTCCATGGAAGATCTAGATGATACCTACTACATCTTGTGGATTATGATTTATGATGATAGATCTAAGTGGATGTTGGGAGTGTCCCAAATCCAGGTACATTAACACCGTATTAAAGCGATTTAGTATGGAAGATTCTAAGCGTGATGGTTCATCCACTTACTCAGGAATCACACTCTCCAAAAAGATGTCTTCCAAGACTGATTTTGTAGGGTTCCTAGGCACCCTAGTGAGGTCTCACAAGGCATCGACCATGCCAATTTCAAAAAATCTAGGTGCCGAGAGACCCGACTACGGATCGTTTGCTAGAAAACAAGGCGAAAAAGCTAACTAGTTAACACTTAACTATGAGATACGGAAATACAACCTTTGTAGATCCGGTGCTCCACCTCCATAGCTCCGCAACGAAGTCGTCTCCGCTGTCCAAAAAGAATCCGGGCTCTAGTGTCGGCTTCGTCGGAGAAATGGCGAGCTAGGACGTCGATGTCCATGCCGAAGATGATCTACGTCGAGGCATCGCTAAATCAAGCTCCACCTTCACCAAGCCCTAAAAACTTGTGAAGGAAACACACTCTACTACTTGGCAAGAGGTAGAGGATGAAGAAATAGGAAGTGGGTAGACTTTAGTTTTGGATTTCTCACTCTTTTTCATCACTTGCCATTAATGGAGCAAGCTTTCTTCATGTGAAGAAAATGAAGAAGAAGAAGAAGCTAATTATGATAAGAATAATAAAAATGAGAAAAGAAATTCATTCTTATCATAATTGAACCATAGTTAGGTGTAGAGAATCAATCATGGTTTAGTGGAGTGGTTAGGTTAAGGATGAGATAAGAATGGTGGACAAAGTCAAAGCTTCATGAATATTCCACTACAAACAAAGAAAGCCACCATTCTTCCCATTTCTTTTTCCAAAAAGAAAATAAATAAATAAATGAATAAATAGATATGAAAAACAAAACACTAATTATCCACTTAACCATGGTTTAATTCTTTACACTTAACCAAAATGTATGTATCATCAAACATGATACAAGCAAGTGCACAAAATCATATCGCATATGCAATGCGCACATCCGAGTGAGAAAATCCATTTAAAGTGAACCGATACTAGTTAATGCAAAGTAATATATCAAATATATAATTATGCATTAAATAATTAAATCAACACTTGATTCAATGATCCGGTCATGTCGCACACAACCGACTAGTATACAATGTATCGGCTTATCGAATCAATCCTTGATTCGATAACTAGGTTATATCGCATACAACCATTCGACACATACATCGCGAGAATGGAATACGGTATCACATACACGTATTATTCTCGGTCCCGCACATATCTCATATGCGCTCCTATTTCGTTTCGCTTGAGCCAGGAAACCTCTGTGTAGGACTCTAAAGACTCGTCAATACGCCGGCAGCAGATGATGATCATATCAAGCACCCACAAGCCGCAAGCGGTCTGCTAAATGTAACGGCCACCCGGGTATTGAGCGATCAGAAGATCGACGAGCAAGCCCGCTCACACTCCAGTGAATCCAACCAGTAACACTACCGGAAAGTCCGGTCTGATCGTCTGATCTGTCGCATATCTCGCCTAGGGGTGGTAAACGTCAGACCCCAATAGCTCGATAAGTCGTGTCGATATGAGGTCTATAACACTTCGAGAAACTACTGGTAACACTTACCAGTAAATCTCAGCAACCATGGCCATGGATTTCCTGTTATAGCCAATCGAACACAGCGCAACATCAACCCCCTATACCGGGAGAGACGAATCCCCTCCTATCGCTCATTTCCTCCATGTGACTCGGGACTGTACCCAAAAACCACCATTTTGCACGCCCTCTTGGACGTGGTAAGATGGAAATCAAAGCACAGTAGGAACCACACAAGACTCTATGACGATCTCGGGTCAACAGACTACTCTGTACAAGTGTCACCAGAGAACTGCCATCTGACGTGAGGTATAATACCATCTGGGAGTTCTCGGCGAGTCCGTCCAGTGTACCCAGTCTCTACTGAGCACCCGTATATCATCTCTGATGTCAAACACCGATGGATATGGGAATCCATCGCCCATCTGTATGGGTCGAGAAGGTACACGCTAGTCTACTCTGGTATATCGATGCCCCGTCTCTATACACCCACGACTAGGGACTTTGAAGGATGTACTTATGGACTACCATGTCCCCACTAGTATGATCCGCATCATAGTCCAGGTAGTCAAGCACACATCCTAAGGGCTTTACCAACATGTAACAGAGAGACAATCAGCATACACGTTAAGGTAAAGTTCAACCAGATAGCATACTATCATGTCGAGCAAGAAAGTCCTCCCTATATATGTCCCAGCATCCACTACAATATACATCCTATGTACAGTAATGGCCTCTAGGGCATACATATAACTAACAATCTCCCATTTGCACTAGGGCCATCTGTAGCAGTGGTTGCAGTATCTCATACTCAACCATCCCATAAAAGCCTCTCTCTGGGAACAGGCCTTTGTGAGTGGATCCGCTGTGTTTTCCTCTGGGTCTACTCTCCAAACCTCGATCACCCTGGAGATCAACTATCTCCATGATCAGGTGATACTGCCTTAGAATATGTCTGGATCACTGATGGGACCGGCGTTCCTTGGCATAAGCCATAACTCCATTGTTACACAATGGGAGGAACATAGTTCATCTCATGAACCTATATACACCCAAACAGCCTCTTTGGTAGCATCTTAAGTAGCGATGTATTCTGCCTTTATCGTCTAGTATGCCACGGTATCTAGCTTGGAACTCTTCCAACATACCGTCCCTTTACTGAGGGTAAAGACAATGCCTGCGACTGACATTCAGTCGTGTTTATCACCCTGGAACACTTCCAGTGATTCTCCCCAGGATCGATTGATACCATCTCACTACAACTAGTGAGTATCCTAACATCCATTTAGATCTATCTCATAGATCCAAAATCCAGGATTTAGTAGGTATCACTTTGATCCTATGTGGAGAATCATTGTGATAAGCGGAGATTGATCGAGCGTAGCATAAGAAACTCCTTTCTTATCAAGAGTATGTCATCCACGTACTCTACGAGGATCACCACCATACTCCCTACTACCTTTTTGTTTATACAAGGTTCATCTACCATTTTGATGATGTCAAACTCTTTGACTAATTCATCAAAACAGATGTTCCAACTCCGCGATGCCTGCTTTATCCTATAAAGCATCTTGCACACGTTTTCGCTGCTCCCACTGTTTACGAACCCCTCTGGCTGTGTACTTTTAGACACTCTCTTCTAAACATCATTTCGAAAAGCTGTCATGACACCCAACCACCAGATATCGTAGTCATGGTATGTAACCGTGGCAAGTAGGATCTGGATGGACTTAAGCATAGCTACTTAGAAAATGTTCCATCATCATCCATACTTGGTCAATGATGCAAACTTTTAACAAGTCTAGCTTTGAAAGTCTCAACTTTTCCATCTACACCAAGTAATCTTCTCAAGATATACTTGCTCCTGATGGGGATTTAACCCTTCAGATATAGCAACCAAAGTCCATACTTTGTTGGTGCATAAGGATTCCATCTCAGATCGCTAAGCATCCAGCCATTCTTACAGAGTCTCACTCCTGATGGCCAGCTCGAAACTAGTTGGGTCATCATCTCATGATGCAGTCCTCGCTCCCACTGTCATAGAGAAACCGAAGTATCTCTCAGGTGGGTGAGGAACCCTACTAGATCGGCGGAGAGGCTGAGGTTCGTTGGTAACTATTGAATCCTTTGGTTCTTTCAAATCATCAGCTGTAGTTTGTATAGCTGGAACCTTTCCAGTTCTACATTACAGACCTTGCCTCGAGCTTGTCCGGATTTTGCTTTTAGACATAGCCCGGACAACCCCAAATCTTAACTAACTTAAGACATGGGCTCTTCCCATACCATATCACATATGAAGCGGTAGGCAACTGATTTGATTGGAACCCTATTCAATAGGTATGCAGCTTCTCTAGTGCATAACTCCCAAAAAGGAAAAAGGTAACTTAGTGGTACTCATCATAGAGCACACCATATCAGATAGGGTGTATCTGCTCCGCCCCGACATACCATCGTGCAATGGTGTATACGGAGGAGTAATGCTGAGAGAGAATCTCATTCTCCTTTAGAATAATCCAGGAATTCCGTGCTCAAGTATTCTCCTCTTTGATCTCATCAAAGGACATAACACTTTTTCCCGTAGTTTGGTTCTTTACTTCTAACTTATATTCTGTGAATATCTCAAAAGGTTCGGACTTGTGTTTCAACAGGAACATATGTCTGAATCTTGAGAGATTATCAGAGAATATAATGAAGTATAAAGAACCGGTCTTGGCATGTGTAGACAGGGGACCTACATACATCAACATGTATCATCCCAAAAGTTCATTAACTCTTTCTCTGTTTCCAGTAAATGGAGCTATGGTCATCTTATCTTTGTGACATGACTAGCGAGTTTCACAAGATGTAAATTCAAACTGATTTAAATATGCATCTACATGTAACTCTAGCTGGTCGGGTCACATTGATTTGACCTAGTCTACAATGCCTCAAGAAGGAATCGTTCAATTCTGAACTCTTCCTCTTGTGTGTGTTCCATATACTTAGAACTGCAGTTTGATTTAGAACATCAATGCTTTTAGATAACGTGCCTGAACCGATCAACTTTTGATATAGGAAATGTTCAAAACATTATCCAACAATACAAAATTTTATCATTTCTTTACTATTAAAGAGACTGATATGATTTTGTATATCAGGTTCGGTATCTAATAACATTCGTTCAGAATCAATGTATTGGTAATACAGGGTGACAGTGACCAACAGACTTGGCTGCAACTCTTGCCCCGTTTTCTGTCTCATGAAACTTATCACCCGTTCTCAGTTCTTTACCTATCTGTAGCCCATGTAACATATTACATATGCGGGATCCTGATCCGGTATCACATACCCAGGACGTAAAGAATAGAGAAACAGTTCTGTATAAAGAACACACCCGAAGATGATGCATCAGCATGCACTCTCTTCGTTTGGGCGGCACGGGAAATCTGGTATTCCCCAATTTCCTGCTCTGTCTTATAACAATTATAAGTTGGAGCGGGACCAATGTTCCCCAGCTCAGTATAACAAGCGGGTTCGGTCAAAAATCCGTTTTATTATCTTGATTAAGGCGTGATATGGTCGCTACCTGGAGAGAGAGAGAAGAAAACATTCAGCGTGCGCTCTGTCAAGAATAGATTGGTTATTATTTTATCTAATCAGGATGGCTCCTACTGCTTTTTATCAAATCTTCCTTCAAACCCTAAAAGGAAAGACTAGCTGGGATTAATTACACACTATAAGTTCGCCAATCTTTCAGCCAGGCCAGTGTCGGTACTTTGAGGGAGGTCCCCCGTGCTTTCGCACGAACCTAATTAATGTAAACCTCGTTTTCCCAGAGGCGTAACCCCGTTGACACCTTTCTAGACAGCTACTTGATCGGCTAATTGTGATGTGTAAAACTCTCCCAGGAGTAACTCTTACTCGCAGCGGGTATCGGGATCCAACTATCTCATAGAAGGTATGCAATCTCATTGCAAATTTCAACACTTGAAATTCCCGATAATATTTTGCCCCTAACGTACTATGACCTTGATGAAAGCCAACAAACCATAGCCCGCTAGTCAAGTTCAACCCGTACATTTCTTGATTGAATTAAACCCACCCGCACGACCCTTGATGAAAGCCAACAAAGCAGCACGACTACCCTAATCCAATCGCATCGTATGCTGGCAGATAAGCAGCATATAGCTACCGCACACTGCACCTTGACGAAAGCCAACAAATGCAACACGAATACTATATACAACTTATCTGAAATGACGGAGGGCTACGACAGGTTTTTCTGAAAACCTATTGCGTAATGAACTTGATATCGTTGTAGGATCGAATGAATTTTGAAATGGAGTGTTTTTGAGGCTTTTCTAGTTTTGTTAAAGGAGTCACTCCCGGTGAAGGGATCGTCGGTCCTTTCCTCGTCGAATGAGGTGCGGGATATATCATATATATCACTGTGCAAAGCAGAACTGTTGAAAGCAATCAAAAGACAAACCGAGTGTGTAGCATCTGCCAGTTATTGCTAAAGGAGTCACTCCCGGTGAAGGGATCTCGGTCCTTTCCTTATCGAATAAAGTGCAGGATATATCATATATACCTCTGTGCAAAGCAAGAACTGTAGCTACCTGTTTTATTTTGAAATTCGATTCTACAACATCTTAGGTTTCTTTTATTTCATTAATCACATTAATGAAGTCCCATCATTTAAATACCTAAACATCACAGATAGATATGACGTATACTTATGCCATCCGCATTCGCCTCGATGTCCCCTCGTGCACCGTTAGGTTAGGTAACTAACGACAGAGCAGGGCAGGGCTAGCGCGGGTGTAAAACATAAGCAACGTCTATATAATATATCATATATACTATATACTATATCCATCACAGATATCGCAGCAGAAGAATCATATGAAATATTGGATATACTAGGACGTCCGTGTTTTCAATACGAGCCAGTATAAAACACGGATTCCACGGTCGTGATGAATAGCCAAACCCACACCCCTAGACCCCTACGAGAGCGGCAAGCAACCCTACCAATTCTAGAGTTAGGAGACCCGGACTCGACTCCTCGAGTTGGTCTCCCACTGGACTCCAGAACCCGGTCACTTGTGCTCCCCTCCTTGGGTCTATCCTAGTGCGGAAAAGTAAATAATATACAACAGGTGACAACTCCCGCAACCTGGAAGCGCCCCAATGAAAGAATATTACATACAAGTTTTTACATGAATGAAAATGAAAAACACTCATCTCACATAAAAACCCCCGGCTATTCAAACACGACGATCCAATATAACATATCCAGCAACACATAACATCACATGTCATCAACGTAAGTAAATATGCGCATCCCAATTGTCGTTGACATATAGCAACGAAACCGGCGATATCACATATTACACTTACGGTCACAGAAAAGAAAGTGTAAAACTACAACAGTTGGAATCCGCAACCACCTCAGACATCGCATGCCTGACGAAATGAATTCCTTAGACATCACATGCCTAACAATTATAAACCCCGCATTTTAGTCTCAAAATCGAAAACTCTTTTCAATATCAAGTCGGGCAATCCAACAAGATTCCTGACATCCTGATCGAATGCTCGTCGCAAACTTCAGTAGACGGTCGCACCCCCGATACCGTCGACGAAGTGCACCAAGGCGGAACACCGCTACCGGGAGCACCCGAACGGATGCTTTCGGCGACGGGGTTCTCCTACAGTCACTTTGTCGAGGCTATGGGGTGAGGCTGTCTATTAAGTTTACCCGGCGAGTATCCGCGTACGCTACGTGATTGCGACGGACTTTTGATCACATCAAAATTCCGTGGCAACCGATCAAGTGAGACTAAAGTGCTAGATTTACAACATTGATTCAGTTATCTCATAACTTATTGTGAATTCCAATTATTGTATCCCATTCCAGATAAATAGAAAATGTCAAACTTTCCGATCGAACAATCGAACACCCAAGTTTTCCCGATACAGATCAACACATGAAATAAGTCTAACAACATTCAGTTCGTGCCTCAGTACCAACGGTCCAGCCGTAGAAGGGTCAAGCCAACGCCTCACATGTGGCACGCCGTACTGCCCCAAACCCGAAGGTTCAAAGGGCAGTTCAAGACGGTCACATAATCGAGTTAAGGTTTGTTGTCTTCTAGAGGGTCCATCGCGTTACTTGCACTACTTAGAACGTTGTTAAACTACGGAAAAATCCAACACTTGGAACTTTCCCGACAGGGGAAAAATTGGGTATTTATATCCGGTCGAACTTTTTAACATATTCTAAAAAAATATCCGGAAAGCCACACAGACAAAATTTGATACTCCGATCGAAACACCGAATCCCCAAAATAACCCAGAACATTCAACGCTGGAATAAATTTTAAATATTCCCATAAAATCCAGAATAATTAAATAGGAATTACTGTGCAGAAAATATGTGATGACGTCACTACCTAGCCGCGGAACCGCCGCAGAAGCTGGGCTTTGTAGGGTTCCTAAGCACCCTAATGAGGTCTCACAAGGCATCAACCATGCCAATTTCAAAATTTGCGGTGCCGAGAAACCCTAAACTACGGATCGTTGGCTAGAAATCTAGGCGAAAAGTAAACTCGTTAACGCTTAACTATGAGAATCGGAAATACAACCTTTGTAGATCCGGTGCTCCACCTCCATAGCTCCGCAACGAAGTCGTTTCCGCTGTCCAAATCAAATCCGGGCTCAAGCGTCGGCTTCGTCGGAGAATGGGCAAGCTAGGTCGTCGATGTCCATGCCGAAGATGATCTACGTCGAGGCATCGCTAAATCAAGCTCCGACTTCATCAAGTCAAGAAACTTGTGAAGAAAACACACTCTACTACTTGGCAAGAGGTAGAGGATGAAGAAATAGGAAGTGGGTTCAATTTAGAATTGGATTTCTCACTCTTTATCATCAATCACCATTGATGAAGAAAGCTTTTTCTTCATGAAAGAAGATGAAGAAGAAGAAGAATATTATGATAAGTTAATTCAAAAAAGAAAAGAATAATAATACTTATCATAACACTAACCATGGTAATGTGTAGAGAATCAATCATGGTTAAATGGGATGGTTAGGGTTAAGCATGAGACAAAATGGTTGCTAAAGTCAAAGTCTTCATGAAGCTTCATGAACAAAACAAAAGAAGCCACCATTTTCTCATTTGCTTTTCATTTTCCAAAATGAATAAATGAATAAATAAATAGATATGAAAATGCAAACCCTAACCATTACATAACCATGGTTTAAACTTTACACAAAACACAAGTTAGCATGCATCATCAAACATGATACATACAAGTGCACAAAGGTATATCGCATATACAATGCGCACATCCGAGTGAGAAAATCCATCTAAAGTGAACCGATACTAGTTAATGCAAAGTAATATATCAAATATATAATTATGCATCAAATCATTAAATCAACACTTGATTTAACGATCCGGTCATATCGTATATAACCGACTAGTATCATTAGTAACAACTTATCGAATCAACACTTGATCCGATAACCAGGCTATATCGCATATAACCGATCAATGTCACATCGTGAGAATCGAATACAGTATCACATACTGGTATTATTCTCGGTCCCGCACATATCTCATATGCGCTCCTATTTCTTTTCGCTTGAGCCAGGAAACCTCTGTGTAGGACTCTAAAGACTCGTCAATACGCCGGCAGCAGATGATGATCATATCAAACATCCACAAGCCGCAAGCGGTCTGCTAAACGTAACGGCCACCCGGGTATTGAGCGGTCTGAAGATCGACGAGCAAGCCCGCTCACACTCCAGTGAATCCAACCAGTAACACTACCGTACAGTCCGGTCTGATCGTCTGATATGTCGCATATCTCGCCTAGGGGTGGTAAACGTCAGACCCCAATAGCTCGATAAGTCGTGTCGATATGAGGTCTATAACACTTCGAGAAACTACTGGTAACACTTACCAGTAAATCTCAGCAACCCTGGCTAGGGATTTCCTGTTATAGCCAATCGAACACAGCGCAACATCAACTCCCTATACCGGGAGAGACGAATCCCCTCCTATCGCTCATTGCCTCCATGTGACTCGGGACTGTACCCAAAAACCACCGTTTTGCACGCCCTTTTGGACGTGGTAAGATGGAAATCAAAGCACAGTGGGAACCACACAAGACTCTATGACGATCTCGGGTCAACAGACTACTCTGTACCAGTGTCACCAGAGAACTGCCATCTGACGTGAGGTATAATACCATTTGGGAGTTCTCGGCGAGTCCGTCCAGTGTTCCCAGTCTCTACTGAGCACCCGTATATCATCTCTGATGTCAAACACCAATGGATATGGGATCATCCATCGCCCATCTGTATGGGTCGAGAAGGTACACGCTAGTCTACTCTGGTATATCGATGCCCGTCTCGATACACCCACGACTAGGGACTTTGAAGGATGTACTTATGGACTACCATGTCCCCACTAGTATGATCCGCATCATAGTCCAGGTAGTCAAGTACAGATCCTAAGGGCTTTACCAACATGTAACAGAGAGACAATCAGCATACACGTTAAGGTAAAGTTTAACCAGATAGCATACTATCATGTCGAGCAAGAAAGTCCTCCCTATATATGTCCCAGCATCCACTACAATATACATCCTATGTACAGTAATGGCCTCTAGGGCATACATATAACTAACAATCTCCCACTTGCACTAGGGCCATCTGTAGCAGTGGTTGCAGTATCTCATACTCAACCATCCCATGAAAGTCTCTCTTTGGGAACATGCCTTTGTGAGTGGATCCGCTGTGTTGTCCTCTGAGTCTACTCTCCAAACCTCGATCACCCTGGAGATCAACCATCTCTATGATCAAGTGATACTGCCTTAGAATATGTCTGGATTACTGATGGGACCGGCGTTCCTTGGCATAAGCCACAACTCCATTGTCACACAATGGGAGGAACATAGTTCATCTCATGAACCATTATACATCCAAACAGCCTCTTTGGTAGCATCTTTAGTAGCGATGTATTCAGCCATTATCGTCTAGTATGCCACAGTATCTTGCTTGGAACTCTTCCAACATACCGTCCCTTTACTGAGGGTAAAGACAATGCCTGTGACTGACATCAGTCGGCTTTATCACCCTGGAACCCTTCCAGTGATTCTCCCCAGGATCAATTGATACCATCTCACTACAACTAGTGAGAGTCCTAACATCCAATTAGATCTATCTCATAGATCCAAAAACCCAGGATTTAGGAGGTATCACTTTGATCCTTTATGGAGAATCAATGTGATAATCGGAGATTGATCGAGCGTAGCATAGGAAACTCCTTCCCTATCAAGAGTATGTCATCCACGTACTCTACGAGGATCGTCACCATACTCCCTACTACCTTCTTGTTTATACAAGGTTCATCTACCATTTTGATGATGTCAACTTCTTTGACTAATCCATCAAAACAGATGTTCCAACTCCGCGATGCCTGCTTTATCCTATAAAACATCTCGTACACGTTTCCGTTGCTCCCACTGTCTACGAAGCCCTCTGGCTGTGTACTTATAGACGCACTCTTCTAAAACATTATTTAGAAAAGCAGTCATGACACCCAACCACCAGATATCGTAGTCATGGTATGTAGCCGTGACAAGTAGGATCTGGATGGACTTAAGCATAACTACTTGAAAAGGTTTCATCATTATCCACGCCTGGTCAATGACGAAAACCTTTAACAAGTCTAGCTTTGAAAGTCTCAACTTTTCCATGTACACCAAGTAATCTTCTCAAGATATACCTGCTCCTGATGGGGATTTAACCCTTCAGATATAGCAACTAAAGTCCATACTTTGTTGGTGTATAAGGATTCCATCTCAGATCGCTAAGCATCCAGCCATTCTGACAGATTCTTACTCCTGATGGCCAGCTCGAAACTAGTTGGGTCATCATCTCATGATGCAGTCCTCACTCCCACTGTCATAGAGAAACAGAAGTATCTCTCAGGTGGGTGAGGAACCCTACTAGATCGGCGGAGAGGCTGAGGTTCGTTGGAATCTACTGAATCCTTTGGTTCTATCAAATTATCAGCTGCAGTCTGTATAGCTGGAACATTTCCAGTTCTATATAACAGACCTTGCCTTGAGCTTGTCCGGATTTTGCTTTTAGACATAGGCCGGACAACCCCAAATCTTAACCAGCTTAAGACATGAGCTCTTCCCTTTCCATATCATATATGAAGTGGTAGGCAACTGATTTGATTGGAACCCTATTCAATAGGTATGCAACTTCATAAGTGTATAACTCCCAAAAGGAAAAAGGTAACTCAATATTACTCATTATAGAGAACACCTTATCATATAGGGTGTGATTGCTCTGCCCCGATATACCATCGTGCTATGGTGTATGCGGAGGAGTAATGCTGAGAGAGAATCTCATTCTCCTTTGGAATAATCCAGGATTTTCGTGCTCAAGTATTCTCCTCCTCGATCACATCAAAGGACATAATACTTATACCCGTATTTTGGTTCTCTACTTCTAACTTATATTCTGTGAATATCTCAAAAGGTTCGGACTTGTGTTTCAACAAGAACATATATCTGAATCTAAAGAGATTATCAGAGAATATAATGAAGTATAAAGAACCGGTCTTGGCATGTGTAGACAGGGGACCTACATACATCAACATGTATCATCCCAAGAGTTCACTAACTCTTTCTCTGTTTCCAATAAACAGAGCTAGTGTCATTATATCTTTGTGACATGACTGGCAAGTTTCACAAGATGTAGATTCAAACTGATTTAAATATGCATCTACATGTAACTTCAGCTAGTCGGGTCACATTGATCTTACCTAGTCTACAATACCTCAAGAAGAATCCGTTCATTTCTGAACTCTTCCTCTTGTGTGTGTTCTGTATACTAAGAACTGTAGTTTGATTTAGAACATCAATGCTTTTAGATAACGTGCCTGAACCGATCAACTTTTGATATAGAAAATGTTTAAAACATTATCCATCAATACAAAATTATATCCTTTCTTTTCTAACAAAGAGAGTGATATGATTTGGTATATCAGGTTCGGTATCTAATAACATTCGTTCAGAATCAATGTATTGGTAATACAGGGTGACAGTGACCGACAGATTTGGCTGCAACTCTTTCCCCGTTTTCTGTCTCATGAAACTTATCACCCGTTCTCAGTTTTTCTACTCTTTTTTAGCCCTATGTAACAACTTACATATCTGGGATCCTGATCCGGTATCATATACCCGGGATTCAGAGGATACTGAGAAACAGTTCTGTTTAACGAACACACTCGAAGATGATGCATCATATGCACTCTCTTCGTTTGGGCGGCACGGGAATTCTGGTAATCCCCAATTTCCTGCTCTGTCTTATAACATTTATAAGTTGGAGCGGGACCAACGTTCCCCAGCTCAGTATAACAAGCGGGTTCGGTCAATATTCCGTATTATTATCTTGATTAAGGCGTGATATGGTCGCTACCAGGAGAGAGAGAGAAGAAAACACTCAGCGTGCGCTCTTGCAAGAATAGATTGGTTATTATTTTATCTAATCAGGATGGCTCCCACTGCTTTTTATCAAATCTTCCTTCAAACCCTAAAAGGAAAGACTAGCCGGGATTAATTACACACTACAAGTTCGCCAATCTTTCAGCCAGGCCAGTGTCGGTACTTTGAGGGAGGTCCCCCGTGCTTTCGCACGAACCTAATTAATGTAAACCTCGTTTTCCCAGAGGCGTAACCTCGTTAACACCTTTCTAGACACCTACTTGATCGGCTAATTGTAATGTATAAAACTCTCCCAGGAGTAACTCTTACTCGCAGCGGGTATCGGGATCCAACTATCTCATAGAAGGTATGCAATCTCATTGCAAATTTCAACACTTGAAATTCCCGATAATATTTTGCCCCTAGCGTCCTATGACCTTGACGCAGGCCAACAAACCATAGTCCGCTAGTCAAGTTCAACCCGTCATTTCCTGATTGAATTAAACCCACCCGCACGACCCTTGACGCAGGCCAACAAAGTCGCATGACTACCCTAATCCAATCACATCATATGCTTATGCAGATAAGCACCAGTTAGCTACCGCACACTACGCCTTGACGCAGGACAACAAACGTAGCACGAATACTAACTACTACTTATCTGAAATGACGGAGGGCTACGACAGGTTTTTCTTAAAACCTATTGCGTAATGAACTTGATATCGTTGTAGAATCAAATGAATTTTGAAATGGAGTTTTTTGAGGCTTTTCTAGTTTTGCTAAAGGAGTCACTCCCGGTGAAGGGATCGTCGGTCCTTTCCTCGTCGAATGAGGTGCGAAATATATCATATATATCACTGTGCAAAGCAAAAACTCTTAAAAGCAATCAAAAGACAAACCGAGTGTGTAGCATCTGCCAGTTATTGCTAAAGGAGTCACTCCCGGTGAAGGGATCTCGGTCCTTTCCTCATCGAATAAGGTGCAGGATATATCACATATACCTCTGTGCAAAGCAAGAACTGTAGCTACCTGTTTTATTTTGAAATTCGATTCTACAACATCTTAGGTTTCTTTTATTTCATTAATCTCATTAATGAAGTCCCATCATTTAAGTACCTAAACATCACAGATAAATACGACGTACACTTATGCCATCCGCATTCGCCTCGATGTCCCCTCGTGCACCGTTAGGTTAGGTAACTAACGACAGAGCGGGGCAGGGCTAGCACGGGTGTAAAACATAAGTAACGTCTATATAATATATCATATATATATACTATATACTGTATCTATCACAGAACATCACATATATCGCAGCAGAAGAATCATATGAAATATTGGATATACTAGGACGTCCGTGTTTTCAATACGAGCCAGTATAAAACACGGATTCCACGGTCGTGATGAATAGCCAAACCCACACCCCTAGACCCCTACGAGAGCGGCAAGCAACCCTACCAATTCTGGAGTTAGGAGACCCGGACTCGACTCCTCGAGTTGGTCTCCCACTGGACTCCAGAACCCGGTTACTTATGCCCTCCTCCTTGGGTCTATCCTAGTGCGGAATAGTAAATAATATACAAACGGTGACAACTTCCGCAACCTAGAAGCGCCCCAATAAAAGAATATTACATACAAGTTTTTACATGAATGAAAATGAAAAACACTCATCTCACAAAAAAACCCCCGGCTATTCAATCACGACGATCCAATATAACATATCCAGCAACACATAACATCACATGTCATCAACGTAAGTAAATATGCACATCCCAATTGTCGTTGACATATAGCAACGAAACCGGCGATATCACATATTACACTTACGGTCACAGAAAAGAAAGTGTAAAACTACAACAGTTGGAATCCGCCAACTCTTTAGACATCGCATGCCTAGCCAAATGAATTCCTTAGACATCGTATGCCTAACAATTATAAATCCCGCATTTTAGTCTCAAAATCGAAAACACTTTTCAATACCAAGTCGGGTAATTCAACAAGATTCCCGACATCCTGATCGAATGCTCGTCGCAAACTTTAGTAGGCGGCCGCACCCCCGACGCCGTCGACGAAGTGCACCAAGGCGGAACACCGCTACCGGGAGCACCCGAACGGATGCTTTCGGCGACGGGGTTCTCCTACAGTCACTTGGTCGGGGCTATGGAGTGAGGCTGTCTATTAAGTTTACCCGGCGAGTATCCGCGTACACTACGTGATTGCGACGGACTTTTGATCACATCAAAATTCCGTGGCAACCGATCAGGTGAGACTAAACTGCTGTGTTTATAATATTCATTCAGTTATCACATAACTATTTGTGAATTCCAATTATTGTATCACATTCCAGATAAACAGAAAATGTTAAACTTTTCGATCGAACAGTCAAACACCCAAGTTTTCCCGATACAGCTCAACACATGAAATAAGTCTAACAACATTCCGTTCGTGCCTCAGTACCAACGGTCCAGCCGTAGAAGGGTCAAGCCAACGCCTCACATGTGGCACGCCGTACTGCCCCAAACCCGAAGGTTCAAAGGGCAGTTCAAGACGGTCACATAATCGAGTTAAGGTTTGTTGTCTTCTAGAGGGTCCATCGAGTTACTTGCACTACTCAGAACGTCGTTAAACTACGGAAAAATCCAACACTTGGAAATTTCCCGACAGGGGAAAAATTGGGTATTTATATCCGGTCGAACTTTTTAACATATTCTAATAATTATCCGGAAAGCCACATAGACAAAATCTGATACTCCGATCGAAACACCGAATCCCCAAATCAACCCAGAAAATTCAACTCTGGAAAAAATATTAAAAATTCCCAGAAACACCAGAAATAATATATAAGAATTACTGTGCAGAATGTGATGCACAAAACGCCAAACTGGCCGCGGATCCGCCGCCTGAGCCTTCTATAAGGCCGCTGATCCGCGCTGAGTTAAATGAATCATTCGCCTGAATTTGCACAGTAATTCTTATAATTATTTATTGAATTTTTTAGGCATTTTTAATACACAAAAATCCGCATTTTCGGAAAAAGTCCAGAGAGCATATTCCGGGTAGGGTTTCGGTTCTATCGGGTTTTAAATTCCGTCTAGATTTCGCCTAAGGCTCTAGCTAGGCTCTGATACCACTGTAGGGTTCCTAAGCACCCTAATGAGGTCTCACAAGGCATCAACCATGCCAATTTCAAAATTTGCGGTGCCGAGAAACCCTAAACTACGGATCGTTGGCTAGAAATCTAGGCGAAAAGTAAACTAGTTAACGCTTAACTATGAGAATCGGAAATACAACCTTTGTCGATCCGGTGCTCCACCTCCATAGCTCCGCAACGAAGTCATTTCCGCTGTCCAAATCAAATCCGGGCTCAAGCGTCGGCTTCGTCGGAGAATGGGCAAGCTAGGTCGTCGATGTCCATGCCGAAGATGATCTACGTCGAGGCATCGCTAAATCAAGCTCCGACTTCATCAAGTCAAGAAACTTGTGAAGAAAACACACTCTACTACTTGGCAAGAGGTAGAGGATGAAGATATAGGAAGTGGGTTCAATTTAGAATTGGATTTCTCACTCTTTATCATCAATCACCATTGATGAAGAAAGCTTTTTCTTCATGAAAGAAGATGAAGAAGAAGAAGAATATTATGATAAGTTAATTCAAAAAAGAAAAGAATAATAATACTTATCATAACACTAACCATGGTAATTTGTAGAGAATCAATCATGGTTAAATGGGATGGTTAGGGTTAAGCATGAGACAAAATGGTTGCTAAAGTCAAAGTCTTCATGAAGCTTCATGAACAAAACAAAAGAAGCCACCATTTTCTCATTTGCTTTTCATTTTCCAAAATGAATAAATGAATAAATAAATAGATATGAAAATGCAAACCCTAATCATTACATAACCATGGTTTAAACTTTACACAAAACACAAGTTAGCATGCATCATCAAACATGATACATACAAGTGCACAAAGGTATATCGCATATACAATGCGCACATCCGAGTGAGAAAATCCATCTAAAGTGAACCGATACTAGTTAATGCAAAGTAATATATCAAATATATAATTATGCATCAAATCATTAAATCAACACTTGATTTAACGATCCGGTCATATCGTATATAACCGACTAGTATCATTAGTAACAACTTATCGAATCAACACTTGATCCGATAACCCGGCTATATCGCATATAACCGATCAATGTCACATCACGAGAATCGAATACAGTATCACATACTGGTATTATTCTCGGTCCCGCAAATATCTCATATGCGCTCCTATTTCTTTTCGCTTGAGCCAGGAAACCTCTGTGTAGGACTCTAAAGACTCGTCAATACGCCGGCAGCAGATGATGATCATATCAAACATCCACAAGCCGCAAGCGGTCTGCTAAACGTAACGGCCACCCGGGATTGAACGGTTTGAAGATCGACGAGCAAGCCCGCTCACACTCCAGTGAATCCAACCAGTAACACTACCGTACAGTCCGGTCTGATCGTCTGATATGTCGCATATCTCGCCTAGGGGTGGTAAACGTCAGACCCCAATAGCTCGATAAGTCGTGTCGATATGAGGTCTATAACACTTCGAGAAACTACTGGTAACACTTACCAGTAAATCTCAGCAACCCTGGCCAGGGATTTCCTGTTATAGCCAATCGAACACAGCGCAACATCAACTCCCTATACCGGGAGAGACGAATCCCCTCCTATCGCTCATTGCCTCCATGTGACTCGGGACTGTACCCAAAAACCACCGTTTTGCACGCCCTTTTGGACGTGGTAAGATGGAAATCAAAGCACAGTGGGAACCACACAAGACTCTATGACGATCTCGGGTCAACAGACTACTCTGTACCAGTGTCACCAGAGAACTGCCATCTGACGTGAGGTATAATACCATCTGGGAGTTCTTGTCGAGTCCGTCCAGTGTACCTAGTCTCTACTGAGCACCCGTATATCATCTCTGATGTCAAACACCAATGGATATGGGATCATCCATCGCCCATCTGTATGGGTTGAGAAGGTACACGCTAGTCTACTCTGGTATATCGATGCCCCGTCTCGATACACCCACGACTAGGGACTTTGAAGGATGTACTTATGGACTACCATGTCCCCATTAGTATGATCCGCATCATAGTCCAGGTAGTCAAGTACAGATCCTAAGGGCTTTACCAACATGTAACAGAGAGACAATCAGCATACACGTTAAGGTAAAGGGTAACCAGATAGCATACTATCATGTCGAGCAAGAAAGTCCTCCCTATATATGTCCCAGCATCCACTACAATATACATCCTATGTACAGTAATGGCCTCTAGGGCATACATATAACTAACAGGCTTCTGCCGCGGTTCCGCGCTCTGTTGGATGAATCTTTTACCTGAGTTTGCACAGTAATTCTTATAATTATTTATTGAATTTTTTAGGCATTTTTAATACACAAAAATCCGCATTTTCGGAAAAAGTCCAGAGAGCATATTCCGGTTTGGGTTTTCGGGTCGTTCGGACTTCAAATTCCGTCTAGACTTCGCCTAAGGCTCTAGCTAGGCTCTGATACCACTGTAGGGTTCCTAGGCACCCTAGTGAGGTCTCACAAGGCATCGACCATGCCAATTTCAAAAAATCTAGGTGCCGAGAGACCCGACTACGGATCGGTTGCTAGAAAACAAGGCGAAAAAGCTAACTAGTTAACACTTAACTATGAGATACGGAAATACAACCTTTGTAGATCCGGTGCTCCACCTCCATAGCTCCGCAACGAAGTCGTCTCCGCTGTCCAAAAAGAATCCAGGCTCTAGTGTCGGCTTCGTCGGAGAAATGGCGAGCTAGGTCGTCGATGTCCATGCCGAAGATGATCTACGTCGAAGCATCGCTAAATCAAGCTCCACCTTCACCAAGCCCTAAAAACTTGTGAAGGAAACACACTCTACTACTTGGCAAGAGGTAGAGGATGAAGAAATAGGAAGTGGGTAGACTTTAGTTTTGGATTTCTCACTCTTTTTCATCACTTGCCATTAATGGAGCAAGCTTTCTTCATGTGAAGAAAATGAAGAAGAAGAAGAAGCTAATTATGATAAGAATAATAAAAATGAGAAAAGAAATTCATTCTTATCATAATTGAACCATAGTTAGGTGTAGAGAATCAATCATGGTTTAGTGGAGTGGTTAGGTTAAGGATGAGATAAGAATGGTGGACAAAGTCAAAGCTTCATGAATATTCCACTACAAACAAAGAAAGCCACCATTCTTCCCATTTCTTTTTCCAAAAAGAAAATAAATGAATAAATAGATATGAAAAACAAAACCCTAATTATCCACTTAACCAAGGTTTAATTCTTTACACTTAACCAAAATGTATGTATCATCAAACATGATACAAGCAAGTGCGCAAAATCATATCGCATATGCAATGCGCACATCCGAGTGAGAAAATCCATTTAAAGTGAACCGATACTAGTTAATGCAAAGTAATATATCAAATATATAATTATGCATTAAATAATTAAATCAAGACTTGATTCAATGATCCGGTCATGTCGCACACAACCGACTAGTATACAATGTATCGGCTTATCGAATCAATCCTTGATTCGATAACTAGGTTATATCGCATACAACCATTCGACACATACATCGCGAGAATGGAATACGGTATCACATACACGTATTATTCTCGGTCCCGCACATATCTCATATGCGCTCCTATTTCGTTTCGCTTGAGCCAGGAAACCTCTGTGTAGGACTCTAAAGACTCGTCAATACGCCGGCAGCAGATGATGATCATATCAAGCACCCACAAGCCGCAAGCGGTCTGCTAAACGTAACGGCCACCCGGGTATTGAGCGATCAGAAGATCGACGAGCAAGCCCGCTCACACTCCAGTGAATCCAACCAGTAACACTACCGTACAGTCCGGTCTGATCGTCTGATCTGTCGCATATCTCGCCTAGGGGTGGTAAACGTCAGACCCCAATAGCTCGATAAGTCGTGTCGATATGAGGTCTATAACACTTCGAGAAACTACTGGTAACACTTACCAGTAAATCTCAGCAACCCTGGCCAGGGATTTCCTGTTATAGCCAATCGAACACAGCGCAACATCAACCCCATATACCGGGAGAGACGAATCCCCTCCTATCGCTCATTGCCTCCATATGACTCGGGACTGTACCCAAAAACCACCGTTTTGCACGCCCTCTTAGACGTGGTAAGATGGAAATCAAAGCACAGTGGGAACCATACAAGACTCTATGACGATCTCGGATCAACAGACTACTCTATACCAGTGTCACCAGAGAACTGTCATCTGACGTGAGGTATAATACCATCTGCGAGTTCTCGGCGAGTCCGTCCAGTGTATCCAGTCTCTACTGAGCACCCATATATCATCTCTGATGTCAAACACCGATGGATATGGGATCATCCATCGCCCATCTGTATGGGTCGAGAAGGTACACGCTAGTCTACTCTGGTATATCGATGCCCCGTCTCGATACACCCACGACTAGGGACTTTGAAGGATGTACTTATGGACTACCATGTCCCCACTAGTATGATCCGCATCATAGTCCAGGTAGTCAAGCACACATCCTAAGTGCTTTACCAACATGTAACAGAGAGACAATCAGCATACATGTTAAGGTAAAGTTCAACCAGATAGCATACTATCATGTCGAGCAAGAAAGTCCTCCCTATATATGTCCCAGCATCCACTACAATATACATCCTATGTACAGTAATGGCCTCTAGGGCATACATATAACTAACAGATTTGGAGAGAGCTTGTGTGTAAGGGATACCCTATGCTTCGGCAGTAGGCTCTATCATGTATGCGATGTTATGTACCAGACCAGATGTAGATGACTCAATAGGCATAGTGATCAGGAATCAATCGGATCTTGGGAGAATCACTGGACAGCTGTGGAGGACATTCTTAAGTACTTGAGAAGCATTAAAAGAATGTTCTTGGTTTGAGCTTCCAGAGTGATAAGGTCGATTAAAATTCAGTCACAGGCATTGTCTTTACCCTCAGTGGAGGGACGGTATGTTGGAAGAGTTCCAAGCTAGATACCGTGGCATACTAGACGATAAAGGCTGAATACATCGCTACCAACGATGCTGCCAAAGTGGCTTTCTGGGCATTACTTTTTCATGAGATGAACATTGTTCCTACCATTGAGCGTCCAATACTGTTATTGTGACTATAATGGAGTTGAACGCAGGTACCATCGGCGTTCCAGACATATTCTGAGGCAAGTATCACCTGAACAGGGAGATGGTTGATCTCCAAGGGATCGAGGTAAGGAGAGTAGATTTTGAGGTTAACACGGCGGATCCACTCACCAAGGCCTGATTTCCCAAATACTATTTCAGAGATTTTAAGATGGTTGAGTATGGGATACTACAACCACTACTATATTATAGACCTTAGTGCATGTGGGAGATTGTTAGGTATATGTATGCCCTAGAGGCCATTACTGTACATGGGATGTATATTGTAGTGGATGCTTGGACATATATAGGGAGGACTTTCTTGCTCGATATGATAGTATGCTATCTGGTTGCTCTTTGTCTTAACATGTTGACTTATATAAGTGATGTTGTCTTGCTCTCACATGTTGATAAAACCCTTAGAATGTGTACTTGACTACCTGGACTATGATGGAGATCATACTAGTGGGGCCAAGGGTAGTCCACAAGTACACCCTATAATTGTTCCTAGTCGAGGGTGTATGGAGACAGGGGATCGATATTCCAAAGAAAACTAGCGTATGCGCTTCTTGACCCATATGATGGGCGATGAATAATCCCACATCCATTGGTGTTTGACATCAGAGAAGATATACGGGTGCTCAGTGGAGACTAGGTACACTGGGCGGACTCTTCGAGAACTCCTAGATGGTATTATACTTATCGTTAGATAGCAGTTCTCTGGTAACATTGGTACAGGTTAGTCTGTCAACCCGAGATCGTCAAAAAGACTTGTATGATTCCCACAGTGCTTTGATTTCCACCATACCACGGTCAAGAGATCGAGCAAAAAGGTGGTTTTTAGGTACAATCCTGAGTCACATGAAAGCAATGAGCGATAGGAAGGGATTCGTCTCTCCGGGTATTGGGAGTTGATGTTGCGCTATACTCGATTAACCATAACATGAAATCCCTGGCCAAGGTTGCTAAGATTTACTACTAAGTATTATCAGTAGTTTCTCGAACTATTATGAACCTTGCATCGGCATGACTTATCAGGCTATTGGGGTCTGACGTTATACCACCCCCAGGCTGTGATATGCGACATATCTGACGAATAGACCGGACTGTACGGTAGTGTTACTGATTGGATTCGCAGGAGTATGAGCAGGCTTGCTTGTTGATCTTCTGATCGCTCAATGCCCGGGTGGCCGTTACATTTAGCAGACCGCTTGCGGCTTATGGGTGTTTAATATGATCATCACCTACTGTCGACGTATTGACGAGTCTTTAGAGTCCTACACAGAGCTTTCCTGGTTCATGCGAAACGAAGTAGGAGCACATATGTAATATGTGCGGGACCGAGATTAATGCGCATATGTGATACCGCATTTTATTCTCGTGATATGTGATATCGGTTGGTTATATAAGATAAGCCGGGTTATCGGATCAAGTGTCGATTCGATAGATTGTTACATTTGATATTAGTCGGTTGTATGTAATATAGTCGGATTATTAAATCAAGTGTTGATTTAATAATTAAATGTATAATTATATATATGATATATTAATTTATATTAACTAATATTAGCTCACTTAAATATTTCTTTTTCTCACTTGTGTGCATATAGTATATATGTGATATATATTAATGTACAACTATTGTGTCATGCTTGATGCAATATGCTACATGGGTGTATGAGACTCACACCATGCAAATAATAATGAAGGGTTTTCATTTATTTAAAGTAAATCAAAATTGGTTGGAAATTGTCACATGGTTGAAGTTTATAGAAGCTTGTGGAACCATTGACCAAGTCCACTCTATTTGTTTTACTTGAAGATATTTATTAACCCAACCATTATTGTTTAGCCATGATTTATTCTCTATATGAGTTAGTGTATGACACTAACTCACCCATGGTTGCTATTCTCACCTCATGAGTTTCATTTTCTCTTCATCACTTCATCTTCTTCTTCATGAGAAAAAGCTTGCTAGCTTTTTTCTAAGTGAGAAAATATTGTGAGAAAAACAAATCTAAAGTCAGCAAATTTCCTACTTCATCATCCTCTACTATTAGCCTTCACTAAACCCTAATTTAGTGAAGAGATAGCATGAGCTTGAGTCTCCTCGACGTAGATCATCTTCGGCTTTGAAGACTTCGAGCAAGCTTGTTCATTTCTTCATGTGGATCCTTACTAGAATTCGGGAGTTCACTACTTGGAGTGGAGGGACTACTACACGGAGCTTTAAAAGTGAAGGAACGGTCTACAAAGGTTGTATTCCTCATTCACTTTTGATGTAAAGTTGTTTGCATTGCTTGTTCATTTAAATCTCTAGTTAAGATTCTAGTGTTAGGGTTGTTTAGAATGGCAAAAATTTGAAAACGGCGACGATGCCACCCGAAACCTTGCTGCCGCACTAGAGAACCCTGCAGAAACGAAAATAGAACGTATGCTTATGCCATCTGTATTCGCCACGGGGCCCCGTCATGCACCGTTAAGTTACTTAACTAACGGCAGAGCGGGGGATGGACTAGCGTGGATGCAAAACATAAGCAATGTTTTATATATATATCATATATATATATATATAGCATTCGTCTCATGCAGTTATATGATCACTTCACAGAACTCAAGCAGCAGAAGTCAACATATAAAATACTGGATATATTAGGAGGTCCATGTTTTAAATTAAGCCAGTAATGAAAAATACGACTTCCACGGCCTTGATGAATAACCAAACCCACATCCTTAGACCCCTACGAGAGCGGCAAGTAATCCTGCCAATTCTAGAGTTAGGAGAACCGATCTCGACTCCTCGAGATGGTCTTCCACTGGACTCTAGAACCCGGTCACTTGTGCTCCCTGCCTTGGGTCTATCCTAATGCTGAAAAGTAAATAATATACATCAATGGTGACATCATCCTCAATCCGGAAGTATCCCAATAAAAGAATATTACATACAATTTTATATGAATGAAAATAGAAAAACTCTCATCTCACGCAAAAACCACCGGCTATTCAATTACGACGATCCAATATAACATATCACAGCAACACATAAATATCGCATGTCATCAACGTAAGTAAATATGCGTATCCTAAATATCATTGACATATAGCAACGAGATCAGGGTTACACTATATATTACACTTACGGTCGCAGAAAAGAAAATTTAAACTACAATAATTAGAATCTGCAACATCTTTAAACATCATAAACCCAAAATATCACATACTTCGGATTTCGTGCCAAACATAATAAACCTTGCCTTTTAGTCTCGAATTGAAAACACTTTTCAATAACCAGTCGAGTAATTCAACAGAATTCCCGACTACCTGATCGAATGCTCATCGGGAACTTTAGTAGATGGCCGCACCCCTGATGCCGTTGACGAAGTGCACTTAGGCCGAACACCGCGGCTGCGAGCACCCGAGTGGATACTTTTGGCAACAGAGTTTTCCTATAGTCACTTGGCCGGGGCCATGGGGCATGGCTATCTAGTAGTGTTACCCGGCGAGTGTTCGCGTACTATACGAGATTGCAACGAAGTTTTCATTGGAATCAAAACTCAGTGGCAATCTATTAAAAGAGACTAAATTGCTAGATTTATAAAACACAAACTAGATTTCACAAAACTAATTATTGTGGATTCTAAATATTGTATCACATATCAACATAATCAAGACGATGTTAAACATTTTGATCGAATTATCAAACACCCACAAATCTCAGAGATCTCAACGGCTTGAGCCTCACTAAAAGTACCCAGAAAGTACCAAATATCATTATGGAGCAGCACAAGAAACAAAAGTCCACAACGCACCAATGTTGCCGCGCAATCACGGCTAAACCCTAGGTTAGGCCGTGGTTCCGCAGCCAAGTGGTTGAGTTGGGCCCTCGAATTTCTTGGGGCTCCACTATATACCCTGCACGATTTTCTGCATATTTTTAATCTTAAAATTTTCAACTTTCAAAAATTTTTACAGAAACTAGGTAAATGTCGGGTTTCGAAGTTCAATCGAATACTTTAACATCGTCTAAACCACCCCTAATACTCTAATTTGGCTCTGATACCATGAAAGCATGTCTTAGCACCACTACTAGGTTTCTAGAGGCATCAAGTATGCAATTTTTAAAAATCTAGTGGGCTAAGCTATACTAACGTAGAATCAAACTAGAAAATTAAGGTTTGTAAACATGTAAATAAGCTTTACACTAAGTGAATAGAGAATACAATCTTTGTAAACCGGTCCTTCACTTCTTAAGCTCCAAGTAGTAGTCCCTTAGCTCCAAGTAGTGGTCCTTCGAACTCTTCTTAATCTCCACTCGGTGAAAGGAACTAGCTTGCTTCGTCGTCTTCGAGGCCGAAGATTATCCACCTTGAAGAATCTCTAACTCAAGCTACCTCTTCACTAACTAAGGAATTAGTGAAGCAAACAACCTATGCTAATGGGCTAGATGAGAGTAGGTTTATGAAGTAGGAATTTTGCTCACTTTAGAATTCTATTTCTCTTTTTCTTTTTCTCTCAAGAAAATTCAAGAGGAGGAGAAGATGAACCTTGAACTCGGGTGAAGAAAAATATCTCAAGTGTTATTTGTAGAGAGTTAACCATGGCTAAGGATAAATGTTAGATTATAAAATATCTAGAGTAAAACAAAATTTGTGAGATGAGTCATTGCTTCTTAAAGCATCTTAAGCCATGCTCATTTTCCACTAATTTTCTTTTTACCTTAAATATAAATCACCCAACATTATCCTTGGCTTGGTGTGAGTCTCATACACCCATGTTCTATGTATCATCCACCATGATACAATAGTAAATATAATATATATATATATATATATATATATCACATAATCATATATATAAATATATATATATATATATATATATCAACATATATATAAGAGAAGAAATTCTTTAGTGAGCTAATATTAGTTAATATATATTAATATATAATATATATATATATCAAATTATTAAATCAATACTTGATTTAATAATCCGGTTATATCATATATGACCGACTAATATCACTTATATGTAAACTAATTTATCGAATCAACACTTGATTCAATAACCTGTTTATGTCACATATAACCTTATCGATATCATATATTGCGAGATTAGAATACGGCATCACATACACGTATTTAATCAAGCTTCCGTACATATCACATATGTGCCCTACTTCGTTTTGCTTGAGCTAGGAAACCTCTGTATGGGACTCTAAAAACCCGTCAATACGCCAGCAGTAGGTAATGATCATATCAGTTACCCACAAGCCGTCAGCGGTACTAGCTGTACGTAACGGCTACCCAGGTATTGAGCGAATAGAATATCAACAAGCAAACTTGTCCAACATCCCATGAAGCCTATAAGTAACACTTACCGTACAGTCCGGTCTCTTCGTCTGATATGTCGCATATCAAGTCTAGGGGTGGAATCGTAAGACCCAGTAACTTGATAAGTCATGCCGATGTCTGGCCTATAACAGTTCAAGAAACTACTGATAACACTTACCAGTAAATCTCATCAGCCCTAACCAGGGACATGAGGTTTTAGCCAATCGAGGATAGCACAACATCAACACCCTATACCGGGAGAGACGAAACCCCTCCAATCGCTCATTGGCTCCATATGACTCAGGACTGTACCAAAAATCCACCTGTTTGTATGGCTCCTTTGAGCCGTGGTAGGGAGGAAATTAAAGTACAGTGGGAACTACACAAGGCTTAATGACAATCTCGGTCCACAGACTAACCTATACAAGTGTTACCAGAGAACTGCTATCTGACGATAGGTATGAGTAAGGCTACGCCACTGCCCCGGCCATCAATTCACGGCCAAACGTGGAACAAAAACTTTTTGAAAACCTGGCACTAAAGGAACCCTAAACGACGGATCGTACCATTAACCCTATACTAGTTATCAGAAAGGAGTTTAGAGAGGTTATACCGATCGATCCATGTCCTTCGGTCTTCGACCTCTGTCTAAGCTCCTCATGGCTGCCTCGATGATGTTTGGTCTCTGGTCTCTCTCGTCGAAGATGATCCACGTCGAGGATTAGTAATACGGGCTCCCGCTTCAAAACCGAAGCAACTCGAGTATCTAGTTTGCTAGCCTAGATACCCAAGGTGAAGTAAAGAGAGTGTGTGATCATTTTGTCTCAATACACCTAATGATTCTCAACACATGAGAAGGTAAGCGTGGAGGTGAAGAAGTTTCCATTAGAGAAGGAATGTGTGAGCTCAAGTTTTGCTAAAGAAAAAAAGTAATGAAGAAATTGTCTATGTTCTTTTCTTTGAGTGAGTTGTGAGTGTTGTTATTGTGATTGTTTTGAGCAAGTGAAGAAAACCTACAGCACAAAATATCCACCACCATCACAAGAACCATCAATGCACATAAGACCCCATACCATGAGTCACAAGTGAGAACATGCACCATCAATGCACAAAACCAAAACTCACACTCACAAACCAAAACTTAACTTCACACATTTAACACATGATAAACATTAACTAAAATGTTAAATGAAAAAGAAAATGGCAACACCAAAGTAAACTTGTAACGGATTACAAGAATACCCCTCATCTGTATATACATACCCGCATCCGTATTCCGACTGAATACGAATACAATGAGACGAAAATAACCCAACAATATAATTCTAGGATCCGGCTTAAACCAAAGCCCACTAGTATTATCCGTCCGATCATGATCCGTGCACAAGTGTATGAATATGATCGAACCCTGCCATAAAACCATGCGGCCTCTACAACGTTTCGCCCGAACCAGGTAAACCCTCTATGTGGGACTCTAAAGACTCGTCAATACGCTGGGAGTAGGTTTAACCACAAGCACGTCAGTGGCACTAGCTGTATATAACGGCTACCCAGGTATTGAGCAAAAGGGAGGCAGACGAGCAAACTCATCCTAAAACCCTACTGAGCCTGATAATGACAATATCCGGACAGTCCGGTCCGTTCGTCTATGAGTATCGCATATCGAGTCTAGAGGGTGGATAAAGTCAGACCCCAAATAACACGACATTTAGTGTTAGCATGAAACCTATCACCAACCGAGAAACTATCAATTCTAGATCGATAATTCTCGACTACCCCGGCCGAGGATTTCTAGTGATGGCCATCCGTGCAATCCGCGACATCTACCCTGAATACCGGGAGAGACGAATCCTCTAACGATCCGCTCACTGCCTCCATGTGGCTCGGGACTGTACCCAACTAAAACCTATTTGCACGACTCCTTTAAGCCATGGTAGGGTAGTAATCAAAGCACGGTGGGAACTCACACGAGACAAATGACGATCTCAGGTCGATAGACTAACCTATACACATACCACCAGGGAACTGCTATCTGATAATAGGTATAATACCAACTAGTATGTTCCCGGCGAGTCCGTCCGATGTACTCATAACCCAAAGAGCACCTATATATATCTTAAGTGAACCAACTGACACCAATGGCTTGTGAGACCGGCTACCACCCCTTGTCGGGGTCTCGATTCGTATACAATAGTCTAAACTTGGAGTATCGATCCCCAGTCTCGAAACTCCCACGACTAAGGACACTTTAAGGATGTACTTATAGACCACCCAACTCCCACGTATATGATCGCCATCATAATGCCGGTAGTCAAGCATGAATCCTATGGGCTTTATCAACATGTAATAGTAATATGTAATGTCACCTGAAGCATGTACATGATGATAAAGACAAACCAGATAGCATACTATCATCTCGAGTAAGACTGTTCTACTAGTATAGGTCATCCCTCAATCATTGCAATCACGTGCCTGCGATCCAATAATTGACTTGAGGGCACTATAACCAACAATCTCCCACTCGCACTTAAGGCTAATTATTGCGGTGTCGCATACTCACAGCCCGTGTGATACCGAAACCCAATTCCTCTACTAATCAGTTTCACAAAACTCATTTGTAAAACTATTGTGTTCGAAAAATAACCTTAATGAGTGGATTCGCTCCAATGTTTCTTTCTATGTCTCTCTTTATCTCAAGTTCGCAGAGAAATCCATCTCCGAAATGAGCAATACCTGTTTTAGAATATGACTGGATATCTGATGGGACCCAGTTCATAAATGAACTCCAAATCCAGCAAACTTCTTAGACTGTATCGTCAACTGAATTTAATTAGTATCCTGCGCCATACCTCCCTCAGTATCCGCTTGGACTAACTGTCCAAACTACTACCCCTCAAAAGAGGAAAAACTATAACTCTGACAGTCACTCTGTCATCCAGGTCACCTTGGAAGCCTGGAATGATAACCGTCTCCCGAAGGAGGCTATCGTTACCAAATCCCTAGAACATCCACTTATGTTCAAAAACTTCTTCCGAACATTTCTCCAGGATTGGATTAATATATCAACTTATTGCAACTAGTGCAAAAACAACATCTGGTGTGGCACTCGACATCTCATGATTGACTCAATTGCCTAAGCAAGTGATATTCCAATCATGCACATCCCTCTCCCCTTTAGTCTGTAAGACACCTTTAGATAGAGTGACTCCATCACCTGCAGGTACACCACCATGCCAGGAGTCGTCTATTCTAAAACATCTTTAGAATACCGTCTAAGTACCCGGATTGGGAAACTACCCAAATCTAGATCTAAAACTATAGATCTAGTAACCAGAATGCCTTATATAATATCCATATCCTTTGTGGAGAAACCATTGTGTGACAACCACAGTATAACCGACCGTAGTATAGGAATTTCACTTCCTACAAAGTATATGCCATCTAAATACCAGAACATCACACCCTACTACCTTCTTAACAGAAACATCTCCTATTCTGATAAAGTCAAAGCCCATGACTGTCATATAAAAAATAGATGATCTATTTCCGCTATATCTGCTTTAATCTATAAATAGACATAAGTTACTTGTCCACTATACTTCCACTGCTCCCACTGACCACAACAACTCTCTGGCAGAGTCATATACACGTGTACTTCTAAAACTAGTTTAGAAAGACCTATATTCATTCTCCTGCTGGGTCTCATAGTCTAGAACAGCAGTAATGGCAAGTCTGGGTAAACAAGAACCTCCCTGTCACCGTCTTTGAGAATACCGAAGTACCTCTCGGGTGCCTGAGGTTACCCACCATATCTGCGGAGTGGCTAATAGAATGTCAAACCCGATTGAATATTTAAGTTTTTATTAAATTTTCAGTAATCTTCTGTGGTTCTGGAATCACTTCCAGTTCTACCATACTCCCACTACTGTTTTCTGAAAAAGTCCATTTTACTAAAACTGTAGCGAGTCAAGAACAATATCACTATTGATCTTTCAGATGGTAGATTGTTACCCCTTGTCATAGCCCGGGATAACCCACAAACTGCCATTACAGAAACGTGCCTTGAGTTATCCGGAATCTGGTTTTAAGCATAAGCCGGACAACTCCATATACCTTAACATCGTTAAGATATGAACTATTCTATATACAATATAGAAACAGAGCCACTGATTTAATTGGAACCAGATTCAAATCATGCAGCTGTCTCCAGTGCATGTCAACTAAATGGAGAGAGGCCGATCAGTATTACTCAACTTAGAAGTGCATCCAGATATGAGTAAGCTGAAAGAGAAACAAGTTTCTCATAACTATTACTATCAACTGAATACCAAACACAAGTATCTACATTTTCGGTCACCTTGAAGAATCATGATACTTGCGTCACATGATTCTCTAATTTATTCTTATACCTATAACTTCTCAAAACTTGGACCTTGTATTTCTACGAAATACTTGTCTAAAACTGGAGAAGTCACAAGTAAACAGAACATAGCACGAGCACCAACCCCTCTGTCCTAATGGACACTGGACAACATACAATACTTTGTATAAGTCCTCTGAATTGAATAACTCAAACTCTGTGCGTCATAGTTTGAAAACTGTACCATGGTTAAGAAGAATTACACCGCTGTTTAATGCTCCTTACCTAACCATCAACTGATATAGGTAAATGTGATGGACATAATTTCAAAAAGTTATATCTCACGTTATGAAATAAACGTACAGATATACCAGTTTGAAATTGGTGCATAACAACGGATATTCAAAACCAAATATTTGTCGTCAGGCAAAACCCCAGGCGATTTCCTCAAATATCACCAATTACAATGAATTCCGATATAATGAGAATATAATCACCTAATTACCAATAACTTACTCCCACTCATCATCTGTAAAACCATACAAATGTGAGAATCAAACCGGGTAAATACATATCCTAGAGTAAGGATCTAATTAGGAAATCAGTTTTCAATTAACAATGCATAGTGAAACTGAAACATGAAAATGTTTCGTAGGGGTATCCGGGTAGTCCTAGTAATGCCTTTTCCATTATCCAGATTTATGACTGTAACCGTATATTTCTTTGCAATCTCTCCAAATCCCTTTATTTGTCTTTATTCATTACCTTCTGTACGCCACCCTTAGGCTGAATAGTTTTCTTCCTTCCCTACCGTTCAGCACCAGCTTATGGTTTGGAAGAAGACAATCCAATAAGCGTAATAGGTATACCCTCCTTATATTAGGAGTACTCGCAATCTGAGAGAAGGTAATGATAAAAGACAGCTGAATAAACCTATTCAATTTCTCCTGAACCGGAGAATGCAAAGGTGAAGTAGGAGTGGAGATGAACTACGCGGTTTGGTCATGAATGATAGCAGTCGCATTTTATTTTGCCCTCTTTCTAATCCCTTTATTTGTCTTTACTTATTACCTTCTGTATACCATACTTAGGCTAATTGGTTTTCTTCCTTCCCTACATTTCGGCACCTGCCTATGGTTTGGAAGAAGACTATCCAATAAGCGCAATAGGTCTACTCTTTCCTAATCCTAGGAGCCCTCACAACCTGAGAGAAGGTAAAAAGAAAAGACAATTGAGTAGTCCTATTCAATTTTTCCAGAACCAGAAACCATCCTCAAATCTGAAACAAATTTCTTCGAGTTCGTATATAACTATACGATGGTCATATCCAATAAAAAAGGATCTTCGTAGTAATACGGAATGTTCCGAAGAAATGCAAAGGGTAAAAGTAGGAGTGGCAATGAAGTATGCAATTTTGACAAACCAAAAGCCAGTGTATTTTAAAAAGGTTCGATTAACTAGGTTCATGAGTTCTAGTCTAGGGTCGGGACATGGTCGCTGCTAAAGAGAGAGAGAAAAGAAACACTCAGCGTGCACTCTAACCAAGATCAAAATAGTTAATCACTTGATCTAATCAGGATGTCCTCCACTGTATCCTCAAATTCTCTTCCAAACCCAAAAGAAGAATTAGTCGGGATTATCTAAAATCACCCGAGGAGTACACCAACTCATCAATGGGAATCGAGATCCAATTATCATCGCATGATAACCTGAGGGAATCCACTCAAGTTATCACACTCCAGAAGTATGCACATGTCTGGTAAGTTTCTTGTATATTTGAAACTCCCGATGTAACTTTTACCCCATACTCTTATGACCTTGACGAAGGCCAACATATCATAACTCACATGTCAAGTTCTACCCGTAATTGTCCAGGTTAATTTGAACCGACCCGTACATACCTTTGACGAAGGCCAAAATAGTAGTATGACTGTTCCAAACCAACGCATCTATCTATGCTATAGAAAAGCAACAAATAGCTACTATACACTATACCATGATGAAGGCCAACAAACACTGCATTAATACTAAGTGCTACCCGTCTGAAATGACGGAGGGCTACGAATGGTTTTTGGCGAAAAACCTTTAACGTAATAAACTCGATATCGTTGAAGGAACCAGATAGCATTTTATAAATATATAGTGGCGAAAACCTTTGCTAAAGTGGTCACTCCCGGTGAAGTGATCTCGGCTCTTTCGTCATCGAATGAGGTGCAGGGTATTCCAACCTGAATACCACGACGCAAAGCAAAAAGTAATCGACTATAGTAAATTTATTACCCTGACGCAAACTTCTACCCAAGAGGTCACTCTCGGTGAGGGGATCTCGACTCTTGCCTCGTCGAATGAGATGATGGATATTCATAACCGAATACCACTATGCAAAACAAAAGAAAACGTTCTTGTAATAACAACTTTTTAAAATTGTTCCAACAACATCGAATAGGTCTGTTTTCCCTGCATTGATCAGAATCAATGTAGTCCCATCAATTAATCACACCAGAAAAGAATGAAAATATGATGTACGTATATGACATCCGCATTCGCCACTGAGTCCCCGTCATCACCCATTAGGTTACTTAACTAATGACAGAGCGGGGACTGGACTAGCGCGAGTAAAAAACATGTACAACATCTACTAGTATATATATAACAATATATAATAATCGCTCTAGGCGTAATAAATGCAACATCACAAATAAGCAATAAGCATCACAGAACAATACAAATAATCAGGGAGCCCCGGGTTTCTTTTGAGCCGTAAGTGAAACCCGACGTTCTCCTGGTCGTGTGGATAGCCTATGCAATGAAAACCTAGAGCCCTATGAGCGCGGCAAGTTACCCGCCAAAACCAGAAGCGACGCAGCTCCCTTCATCAAAGTGAATGGGCCACCCAGCACTTCACAGAATCCGGTAACTTGAGCACCCCTCCTTAGGTCAACCTGTACCCCCTACGAGTGCGGCGAATAGCCCACCAATTCTAGAGTGAGGCCCCCTCTTTCTCAATGCCATGAGATGCAGACCCGTTGCTCTCTAGAACCCGACTATCCGTGCACTCCATTGTGGGGTAATCCTAGTACAGAAAAGAAAATATGTACAACGGTGACATCGACCTCAACCCGGTCATGCCCTAAACAAATAATATACAAACGGGCAGTGACGGCAATCCACATGTCGGATGCTCGCCCCGCGATATCAAATGTAAAAATAAAACTAAACTGCACTATTATTGCAACCAAACTATCCACCACGACGAATCTGCAACAAACACAGCACAACACAGAATATCAACGTGAATGTCATGTTCGCAAGCCCGTCTAAAAAAACTATAGCAAATAGACAAGTTATACCGCTCTAATGACATTCATGGTCGCAGATAGTAATGCATGTACTGAAAACTTTAAATGATGTTAGAAATATCGACTTCGAAATAACCCCGAATAACCCCAAACAACTAGAAAAATCCATATCCAAACTGGACTAAACAAGAAATACCACTGAACCAATATTCTAGAGACCAAACCACAACCCAAATACGAAATCCAAATTCCTAAAAGTGGCTGGCCAGCTCGGTTTTATGGTGCATGTGCTCGGACAAATAAAAATAGAAGTGGCTCGTATTTGGTGTGTGCTCTAGTGGTCGTCTAGGTAGTCTTCTGCAGTTGCTAAATATTTTTATAAGACTTAGGAAAAATCGACAGAGAATGGAATAAGGTTGGTATTGAATTGGAGTTGTTTCGGTTTCGATATTTTAACATTGTCTAAACAACTATTATGCGAGTAATGGGTTGGCTCTGATACCATGTAAGGCTATGCCAGCGCCTCGGCCATCAATTCGTGGCCAAAAGCGGAACAAAAACTTTTGAAAACCTGGCGCTAACAGAACCCTAAACGACGGATCGTACCATTAACCCTATACTAGTTATCATAAAGGAGTTTAGAGAGGTTATACCGATCGATCCGTGTCCTTCGGTCTTCGACCTCTGTCTAAGCTCCTCACGGCTGCCTCGATGATGTTTGGTCTCCGGTCTCTCTCGTCGAAGACGATCCACGTCGAGGATTAGTAATATGGGCTCCCGCTTCAAAACCGAAGCAACTCGGGCATCCAGTTTGCTAGCCTAGATATCCAAGGTGAAGTAGAGAGAGTGTGTGATCATTTTGTCTCAATACACCCAATGATTCTCAACACATGAGAGGGTATAGGTGGTGGTGAAGAAGTTACCATTGGAGAAGGAATGTGTGAGCTCAAGTTTTGCTAAAGAAAAAAAGCAGTGAAGAAATTGTCTCTGTTCTTTTCTTTGAGTAAGTTGTGAGTGCTGTTATTGTGATTGTTTTGAGCAAGTGAAGAAAACCTACAGCACAAAATATCTGCCACCATCACAAGAACCATCAATGCACACAAGACCCCATACCATGAGTCACAAGTGAGCACATACACCATCAATGCACAAAACCAAAACTCACACTCACAAACCAAAACTTAACTTCACACATTTAACACATGATAAACATTAACTAAAATGTTTAATGAAAAAGAAAATAGCAACACCAAATTAAACTTGTAACGGATTACAAGAATACCCCTCATCTGTACATACATACACGCATCCATATTCCGACTGAATACGAAAACAACGAGACGAAAATAATCCAACAATATAATACTAGGATCCGGCTGAAACCAAAAACCTACTAGTATTATCTGTCCGATCATGATCCGTGCACAAGTGTACGAATATGATCAAACCCTGCCATAAAACCATACGTCCTCTATAATGTTTCGCCCAAACTAGGTAAACCCTCTATGTGGGACTCTAAAAACTCGTCAATACGCTGGCAGTGGGTTTAACTACAAGCACGTCAGTGGCACTAGCTGTGGCTACCCAGGTATTGAGCGAAAGGGAGGCCGATGAGCAAACTCATCCTGAAACCCTACTGAGCCTGACAGTGACAATATCCGTACAGTCCGGTTCGTTCGTCTATGAGTATCGCATATCGAGTCTAAGGAGTGGATAAAGTCAGACCCCTAATAACGCGACATTTTGTGTCGGCATGAAACCTATAACCAACTGAGAAACTATAGATCCTAGATCGGTAATTCTCGACTACCCCAGCCGAGGATTTCAGGTGATGGCCATCCATGCACTCCGCGACATCTACCCCCAATACCGGAAGAGACGAATCCCCTAACGATCCGCTCACTGCCTCCATATGGCTCGGGACTGTACCCAACTAGAACCTGTTTGCACGGTTCCTTTGAGCCATGGTAGGGTAGTAATCAAAGTACAGTGGGAACTCATACGAGACAAATGATGATCTCAGGTCGATAGACTAACCTGTACATATGTCACTAGGGAACTGCTATCTGACAATAGGTATAATACCAACTAGTATGTTCCCGGCGAGTCCGTCCGGTGTACTCATAACCCAATGAGCACCTGTATACATCTTAGGTGAACCAACTGACACCAATGGCTTGTGAGATTAGCCATCGCCCCTCGTCGGGGTCTCGATCCGTATACACTAGTCTACTCTTGGAGTATCGATGCCCAGTCTCGAAACTCCCACGACTAGGGACGCTTTGAGGATGTGCTTATAGACCACCCAACTCCCACGTATATGATAACCATCATACTGCTGGTAGTCAATCTTGAATCCTATGGGCTCTATCAACATGTAATAGTGATCTATAATGTCACCTGAAGCATGTACACAATGATAAAGACAAAACAGATAGCATACTATCATCTCGAGTAAGGCTGTTCTACCGGTATAGGTCCTCCTTCAATCATTGCAATCACATGCCTGTGATCCAATAATTGACTTGAGGGCACTATACCCAACAGTATGGTACCATCTAGGAGTTCTCGGCGAGTCTTGTTCAGTTTACCCATTCTCTAATGAGCACATGTGTACAATCATTGATGTCAAATACCAATGGTTATGGGATCAACCATCGCCTCTATGTAGAGTCAAGAAACGTACACGCTAGTCTACTCTGGAATATCGATGCCATGTCTCGATACTCCCTCGACTAGGAACGGTTAAAAATGTGCTTACAGACTACGCAAACCCTACTAGTATGATCTGCATCATAGTCCTGGTAGTCAAGCTAACATCCTAAGGGTTTTATCAACATGTATTAGAGAGACAGAAAAATATATGTGTACATGTTAAGATAAAGTGCAACCAGATAGCATACTATCATGTCGAGCAAGAAAATCCTCTCTCTCTCTCTGTGTGTGTATATATATATATATATATATATATATATATATATATGTCCAAGCATCCACTATAATATACAATAATAGCCTCTACGGCATACATATGACAAACAATTCTTATATAGCCATGTTCTATGTATCATCCACCATGATACAATTTGTATATTTCAAATATATAATGAGAAGAAAAGAATTTAAATGAGCATTTTATGAGTGTGTGTGTGTGTGTGTGTGTGTGTGTATCAAATTATTAAATCAACACTTGATTCAATAATCCGGTTATATCATATATAACCCGACTAATATCTTCGTATTTAATCAAGCTTCCGCACATATCTCCATACGTGTCCTACTTCGTTTCTCTTAAGCTAGGAAACTTCTATATGGGACTTTAAAGACTTGTCCATATGATAGCAGTAGGTAATGATCATATTAGATACCTACAAGCCGTCAGCGGTACTAGCTGGATGTAACGGCTACCCAGGTATTGAACGAATAGAAAATCAACAAGCAAAGTTGTCCAAACTCCCGTAGAGCCTATAAGCAACACTTACCATACAGTCCAGTCTCTTTGTCTGATATGTCTTATATCGAGTCTAGGGGATGGAATCGTCAGACTCTAATAACTCGATAAGTCATGCCGATGTATGGCCTATAACCAATCGAGAAACGACTGATAACACTTATCAGTAAATCTCATCAGCCATGGCCAGGGACTTGCGATTATAGCCAATCGTGTATAGCACTTTGGGGTTCCTAGCGCCTTGGCCGTCGACTGAGGCCGTTGCGGAACGAAAAAATTTTGGGGTTTAAAAAAATTTACGCTAGAAACAACTACCTAGAATCGAAACCAAATATGAAACTAGCAAGCTAAAAGAGGTTCTAGCTACTGTGATAGAATTGTTTTACCAAAAGATTCGTGTCCTTCTATCTTCTACCCTCTTTCTTAGCTTTTTGAGGTCACCTTGATCGAGCTTGACCGCCAGTCTTCATCCGTCGAAAATGATCCACCCGAGAGATGTGGCTCATGACACTAGCTCCACACTAAGAATCTAATGGAGCAATTAGGGACTCTAGGTTGCTAATCTAGAATGCCTAGAGATATAGTGAGTTGCTCTAAGTATAAATCTATCTCTCTTCTACCTTAATTCTCAACACACGAGATGGTAAGGTAGAAGATGAAGAAGGAGGAGGAGGAGCTCAAGAAAGAAAGTGAGGAGAGATAACCAAAAATTGTGAGAATGAGAAATCCCAAGAGAGATAAAAAGATGAAGCATGGTTTTGTAAAACATATTTTCCAATAAACATTTAGCAACCATACTTGAATAGATTGCACAAATGAATTAACAATTCATTTGTCAACACTATTCAAGCATGGTTCTCATCATTCTCACCTCACTACATTTACACCTCATTTTCAATTAAAATAAATGGATAAATTTAAAATGGGGTGTCCACCTTCTAGAATGTTTTCTGTATAAATCCGGAATACATTCAACTGTATATACATATCCGTATTCATACCAAAATACGAATACCCAAAGAGATAGAATAACAAAAAGAACATAATAATAGAATATACATATTGAAATATATATATGTTAATTATTAAATCAATACCTGATTTAATAATCCGGCTCAATTCTAAGCCGGCTAGTATTATCAACCATCCGATCGAAAGTCCGGGTAACTAGTACAATCATTCGATCGGAACCTTGCACATATCAAAATACAGCTACTACATCATTTCTCCTGAACCAGGGAAACGCTCTGTGTAGGACTCTAAAGACTCGTCAATACGCTGGCAGTGGGTTTAACCACAAGCACGTCAACAGCACTGATTGTACGTAACTACCCAGGTATTGAGCGAAAGGAAGGCCGACGAGCAAAATCATCCGAACCCTTAATGAGACTGTCTGTGACAATCTCCATACAGTCTGGTCTGTTCTTCTAAGAGTATCGCATACCGGGTCTAGGGGGTGGATAAATTAAGACCCTTAATAACGTGATATTTCATGTCGGTGTGAAGCCCAACACCCACTGAGAAACTACTGATCCAAATTAGTAATTCTTGTCTACCTTGGCCAAAGAGTTCTAGTGATGGCCACCCATGCACAACGTGATATCAACCCCCAATACTGGGATAGACGAATCCCCGACGATCCGCTCACATCCTCCATGTGGCTCGGGACTGTACCCAACTAAAACCTGTTTGCACGACTCCTTTGAGCCATGGTAGGGTAGTAATCAAAGCACGGTGGGAACTCACATGAGAAAAATGACGATCTAAGGTCGACAGACTAACCAGTACTCATGTCACCTAAGAACTTCTATCTAACAATAGGTATAATACCATCTAACATGTTCCCGGCGAGTCCATCCAGTGTAACTCATAACCCAATGATCACATGTATACTATTTTAGGTGACTAACTGACACTAATGACTTGTGAGACCGGAAACCTCCCCTCGTCGGGGTCTCAAAAAGTATACCCTAGTCAACTCCAGAGTATCGATACCCAGTCTCGATACTCCTTCGACTAGGGACATTTAAGGATGTGCTTATAGACGACCCAGCTGTCACGCCATCATAATGCTGGTAGTCAAGCAAGAATCCTATGATCTCTATCAACATGTAATAGTGATCTGTAATACCACATAATGTATGTACATGATGATAGAGACAAACTAGATAGCATACTATCATTTTGAGTAAGACTGTTCTACCCGTATAGGTCCTCCCTCAATCATCACAATCGCATGCCTGCGATTACAACAATTGACTTAAGAGCACTATATCCAACAATCTCCCACTTGCACTTAAGGCTAATTATTGCAGTGTCACATACTTACAGCCCGTGTGATACCGAACACCCAACTTCTCTACTAATCATTCTCGCAAAGCCCATTTATGAAACTATTGTGTTCGAAAAATATCCTCAGCGAGTGGATCTGCTCCAATGTTTCTATCTTTATCTCTCTATATCTCAACTTCGTGGAGAAATATTATCTCCCGAAATGAGCGATACTTGTCTTAGAATTTGTCTAGATGTCTGATGGGACCCAGTTCATAAATGAACTCCAAATCCAACAAACTTCTTAGACCGTATCTTCCACTAAATTTAATCAATATCCTGTACCATGCCTTCCTCAGTATTCGCTTGGACCCCTGTCCAACATACTGCACCTCAGAAGATGGTAAACTTTAACTCTGACAGTCACTCTGTCATCAGGTCACCTTGAAAGCCTTAAATGATAACCTCCTGAAGGAGGTTGCCATTACCATATACCAAGAACATCCACATATATTCATAACTGCTTCCCAATATTTCTCCAGGATTGGATTAATATATACTTATTGCATCCAGTGCAAAAGCAATATCTGGTGTGGTACTTGACATTTCATGATTAACTCAATTGCCTAAGCAAGTGATATTCCAATCATGCAAATCCCTCTCCTCATCAATCATCAGTCTAGAAGACATCTCTTTAGAGAGGGTGACTCCATCACCTGCGGGTGCACCACCACGGCAGGAGTCATCCATTCTAAAACACTTTAGAAAGTGTCAAAGTACCCAAATTGGGACACTTCCCAAATCTAGATCTAAAACCATTGATCTAGTGACCAGAATCCCTAATATTTTATCCAAATCCTATGTGGAGAAATACCTTGTGACAACCACAGTATGACCGATCGTAGTATAGGAATATCACTTCCTATTAAGAGCATGTCATCCAAATACCAGGACATCACTCCCTACTCCCTTCTTACCAGGTCCATCTATTGTTCTGATGAAGTCAAACTCTATGACTGTCAGATCAAAAAATAGACGATCTATCTCCATTGTACTCGCATTAGTCTATAAATAGACATAAGCTACTTGCCCACCATACTTCTGTTGCTCCCACTAATTACAATAACCTTCTGGTAAAGTCATATACACGTGCATTTCTAAAGCTAATTTAGAACGATATTATAGTCATCCACCTGCCAGATCTCATAGTCTAGGACAGCAGTAGTGGCAAGTTTGGGTCATCAAAACCTCCATGTCACCGTCTTTGGGGAGACCGAAATACCTCTCGTGTGGCTAAGGTTACCCACCAAATTTGCGAAGTGACTAATGTATTGTTGAACCCAATTTAATCTTTAAGTTCTACTAATTTTTCAGTAATCGTTTGTGGTTCTGGAATCACTTCTAGTTCTACAATACTCCCACTAATATTTTTCTGAAAAGAATTCATTTTACTAAAACGGGCGGTGAGTCAAGAACAATATAACTATTGATCTTCCAAATGGTAGAATGTTAACCCTCGTCAAAGCCCAAGAATACCCAGAAACTGCCATTACTGAAACGTGCCTTGAGTTTATCCGGATTCTGGTTTTAAGTATAAGACGGACAACTCCAGATAGCTTAACATCGTTAAAATATGAATCCATTCTAAATCCAATATAGAAACAAAGACACTAATTTAATTGGAAGCAGATTCAAAATACATGCAGCTGTTTCCAGTGCATATCGACTAAATGGAAGAAGAACAAGCAGCATTACTCATCAAGAAGCGTACTCACGGATGAGTAACCTGAGAGAGAAACTCAAATATATTACTTACAATGGAATACCTAGCATAAGTATCTACATTTTCAATCATCTCGAAGAATCCCGATACTAGCAACATATTGTTCTCTACTTTATTCTTATACCTATAACTTCTCAAAATTTGGACCTTGTATTTCAACGAAATACTTGTCTAAAATCAGAGAAGTTATAAGTAAACTGTTAGTTATATGTATTCCCTAGAGGCTATTACTGTACATGTGATGCATAATGTAGTGGATGCTTGGACATATATAGGGAGGAATTTTTACTCGACATGATAGTATGCAATCTGGTTGCACTTTATCTTAATATGTACACTTATTGTCCCTCTATTACATGTTGATAAAGCCCTTAGAATGAGTACTTGACTACCAGGATTATAAAGCAAATCATACTAGTAGAGAAATGGTAGTCGGTAAGTACATCCTTCAAATGTTCTTAGTCATGGGAGTATCGAGACAGGGCATCGATACTCCAAAGTAGACTAGCATACGCGCTTATTGACCCATATGATGGGCGATGGATGATCTCATATCCATTAGTGTTTGACATCAAAGAAGGTATACGGGTACTTAGTAGAGACTAGGTACACTAGACGGACTCGCCGTGAACTCCTAGATGGTATTATACTTATCGTCGGATAGCAGTTCTCTGGTGACACCGGTACAGGTTAGTCTGTTAACCCGAGATCGTCATAGAGACTTGTGTGATTCCCACTGTGCTTTGATTTCCACCATACCACGGTCAAGAGATGGTGCAAAAAGGTGATTTTTAGGTACAGTTCCGAGTCACATGGAGGCAATGAGCGATAGGAGGGGATTCGTCTCTCCCGGTATTGAGGGTTGATGTTGCGCTATACTCGATTGGCCATAACAGGAAATCCCTAAGCAGGGTTGCTGAGATCTACTGGTAAGTGTTATCAGTAGTTTCTCGAACCGTTATGGACCTTGCATCGGTATAACTTATCAGGCTATTGGGGTCTGACGTTATACCACCCCAGGCTATTAATATGCGACATATCTGACGAAGAGACCGAACTGTACGGTAGTGTTACTGATTGGATTCGCAGGAGTATGAGCAGGCTTGCTTGCTGATCTTCTGATCGCTCAATGCCCAGGTGGCCGTTACATTTGGTATACCGCTTGCGGCTTGTGGGTGTTTGATATGATCATCACCTACTACCGGCATATTGACGGGTCTTTAGAGTCCTATACAGAGGTTTCCTGGTTCATGCGAAAAGAAGTTGGAGCACATATGTGATATGTGCGGGATCGAGATTAATACGCTTATTTGATACCGCATTCTATTCTCGCGATATGTGATATTGGTCGGTTATATATGATATAGCCGGGTTATCGGATCAAGTGTTGATTCAATAAGTTGATTCATTAGATATTGGTCGGTTGTATGTGATATAGCCGGATTATTAAATCAAATGTTGATTTAATAATTTAATGTATAATTATATATTTGATATATTAACTTACATTAACTAATATTTCCTCACCAAACAATTCTTTTTCTCACTTAGGTATACTTAGTATATATGTGATATATATTAATATGCATTATTTTGTGTCATGCTTGATGCCATATGCTTCATGGGTGTATGAGACTTACACTATAGTTCGGATAATCCCAGGGTTTTTATTTATCAAAGTAATTCAAAATTGGATGGATTTTGTCATGGCTAGAAGTTTTGGGAAAGCTTGTGGATAACCATTGACTAAGTCCACTATTTTTGTTTTGCTAAAGATATTTATTAACCCAACCATTATCCTTACCATGGTTAACTCTCTACATGAGTTAGTGTATAACACTAACTCACCCATGGTTGCTATTCTCACCTCATGAGTTCATTCCCATCTTCATCACTTCATCTTCTTCTTCATTGAGATAAAGCTTGCTAGCTTTTTTCTAAAGTGAGAAAATATTGTGAGAAAATTAAATCTAAAGTGAGATCATTTCCTACTTCATCATCCTCTGCTATTAGCCATTTAGTTTAGAATGTTTTCTTCACTAATTCACATATTAGTGAAGAGGTAGCATCGGCTTGAGTCTCCTCGACGTAGATCATCTTCGGCTTCTAAGACTTCGAGCGAGCTTGTTCATTTCTTCATGTGAACCCTTACTAGAGTTCGGATGTTAACTACTTGGAGCGAAGGGACTACTACACGGAGCATTAGAAGTGAAGAACCGGTCTACAAAGGTTGTATTCCTCATTCACTTGTTTACAAAGTTGTTTGCATGTTATATGGTCTAAATCTCTAGTTAAGATTCTAGGGTTGAGGTTCTTTAGAACGGTAAATTTTTGAAAACGGTATGGACGATACTTCTCGAAACCTTGCTGTCGCCCTAGGAAACCTTACAGTGTTATCAGAGCCAAGCTAGAGCATTAGGCGTTGTCTAGGCAAAATTAGAACTTCGAACGAACTCCGAATGCCCGAAATATACCCTTCTCTGGAAATTTTTTCAAAAGTTAGAATTTTTCATGTTAAAAATACTCTAAAAATCATGCAGGTAATTCAATGGACCCACCTGAAGAACGAGTCCCTAACTCGTCTAAGTGACCGCGGAATCGCATCCAAAACATGGTTTTGGCGGCGGTTCCGCGGCGCCACTTGAGAGGCTTGGGACGGGCCTTCAGCTGCTGGTCCATGGGCACTGTGGTATGGTTCTGGGTATTTCTAACACTGCTTAAGTGTTGTGCTCTCTGGGAAATTTTGGTAATTCGTTGATTCGATCAAAACGTTTAACATCGTTTGGCTATCTGTAATTGTGATACAATATTAGAATCCACAATAATTAGTTATGTGATAACTAATTTGAATTTTATAAATTTAGCAATTTAGTCTTAAATGATCGGCTGCCACGGAATTTTGATGTGGATCAAAATTCCGTCGCAATTATGTAGCGTACGCGGATACTCACCGGGTAACCTTACTAGATAGCCACGTCCCATAGCCCCGACCAAGTGACTGTAGGAGAACCCCGTCGCCAAAAGCATCCGTTCGGATGCTCACGGCCACGGTGTTCCGCCTTAGTACACTTCGTCGACGGCATAGGGGGTGCGGCCGTCTATTAAAGTTTCCGAGGAGCATTCGATCAGGTTATCGGGAATCTTGTTGAATTACCCGACTGGTTATTGAAAAGTGTTTTCAATATCGAGACTAAAATGCGGGGTTCATAATTGCTAGGCATGTGATGTCTAAGGAATTCATTTGGTTAGGCATGAAATCCAAAGTATGTGATACGTTAGGTTTATGATGATTAAGCTGGTTGCAGATTCTAACTATTGTAGTTTTTCACTTTATTTTCTGCGGCCGTAAGTGTAATATGTGGTGTATCGCCGGTTTCGTTGCTATACGTCAACGACAATTGGGATATGCATATTTGCTTACGTTGATGGCATGTGATATTTTGTGTTGCTGTGATATGTTATATTGGATCATCGTGTTTTGAATAGCTGGGGTTTTTTAGGTGAGATGAGAGTTTTTCATTTTCATTCATGTAAAAGCTTGTATGTAATATTCTTTTATTAGGGCACTTCCGGGTTGAGGATGATGTCACCATTGATGTATATTATTTACTTTTCCGCACTAGGATAGACCCAAGGAGGAGAGAACAAGTAACCGGGTTCTAGAGTCCAGTGGGAGACCATCTTGAGGAGTCGAGACCGGGTCTCCTAACTCTAGAATTGGGACGGTTGCTTGCCGCTCTCGTAGGGGTCTATGGATGTGGATTTGGCTATTCATCGCGACCGTGGAATCCGTGTTTTATACTGGCTTAATTTAAAACACGGAATGCCTAGTATATACAATATTTCATATGTGATTCTTCTGCTGCCGATATTCTGTGATGTGATCACTTAATATTCTGAGACGACTGCCTATATTATATATATGATATATAGTAAATATTGATGCTTTCGTTTCTTCTATGATGCTTAGGAAGCATAATTTGATAGGACTTCATTAATGAGATTAATGAAATAAAAGAAACCTAAAGATGTTGTAGAAACTTATTTCGAAAATTGGTAGCTCTAGTTCTTGCTTTGCATAGCGGTATTCCTTGTTGAATATCCGGCACCTTATTCGATAAGGAAAGAGCCGAGATCCCTTCACCGGGAGTGACCTCTTTAGCGAAACTAGAAGATACTACAACCCACTCTGTTTTGTCTTTTGATTGCTTTTTTTAGTTCTTGCTTTGCATAGTGGTATTTATGAAATATCATGCACCTTATTCGATAAGGAAAGAGCCAAGATCCCTTCACCGGGAGTGACCTCTTTAGAAAAACTAGTAAAAGCCTAAAAAACACTCCTTTTTCAAAATCACTCGATTCTACAACGAGATCAAGTTCATTACATAAAGGGTTTTCTTAAAATCCTGTCGTAGCCCTCCATCATTTCAGATAAGTAGTATTTAGTATTCGTGTTGCGTTTGTTGACCTCTGTCAAGGCGTAGTATGCGGTAGCTGATTAGTGCTTATCTGCTAGCATATGATGCGATTGGATTAAGGTAGTCGTACGACCTTGTTGGCCTCTGTCAAGGGTCGTGCGGGTGGGTTTAATTCAATCAGGAAATTACGGATTGAACTTAACTAGCAGCCTATGGTTGGGTTTAATTCAATCAGGAAATTACGGATTGAACTTAACTAGCAGCCTATGGTTTGTTGGCCTCTGTCAAGGTCATAGGACGCTAGGGGCAAAAAATTATTGGGAATTTCAAGTGTTGAAATTTGCAATGAGATTGCATACCTTCTATGAGATAGTTGGATCCCGATACCCACTGTGAGTAAGAGTTACTTCTGCGAGAGTTTTGCACATTACAATTATCCGATCAAGTAGGTGTCTAGAAAGGTGTTAACGGGGTTATGCCCCTGGGAAAATGAGGTTTATTTTAATTAGGTCCGTGCGAAAGCACGGGGAACCTCCCACAAAGTACCGACACTGGCCTAGAAAAAAGATTGGCGAACTTGTAGGGTGTAATTAATATCAGCTAGTCTTACCTTTTAGGGTTTGAAGGAAGATTTGATAAAAAAACAGTGGGAGCCATTCTGATTAGATAAAATAAATAACCAATCTGATCTTGCAAGAGCGCACGCAGAGTGTTTTCTTCTCTCTCTCTCTCTCCTGGTAGCGACCATGTTACGCCTTAATCAAGATAATAATATGGATGCATTGACCGCACCTCCTTATTATACCGAGCTAGGGAACATTGGTTCTGCTCCCTCTTATAATTGTTATAAGTCCGAGCAAGACATAGAGGAATATCCGGATTCCCATACCACCCAATCGAAGAAAGTGTATGTTGATGCATCTTCTTCGGGTGTGTTCGTTACCAAGAACAGTTTCTCAGTATCCTCTACGTCCTGGGTATGAGATACCGGATTAGGATCCCAGATATGTAATATGTTACATGGGCTACAGAAAGGTAGAGAACTAGGAATGGGTGATATGTCTCTAAATTGTAGAGAATGATGCAGGTGTTGCAGCCAAATCAGTTGGCAAATATCACCTTGTATTAATACATTGATTCTGAACGAATGTTATTACATACCGAACCTGATATACAACATTACATCGGTTTCTTTAATAAGTTAAAGAAGGATATAATTTTGTATTGATGGATAATGTTATTAACATTTTCCTTAATCAAGAGTTGATTAGATCAGGCACGTTATGAAATAGCATATACGTTCTAAATCAAGCCACAGTTCAAAATATATAGAACACATACAAGAGGAGTAGTTCAGAAATGAACGAATCCTTCTTGTGGTATTGTAGACTAGGTCATATCAATGCGACACGTCAGCTAAGTTACATAAGGATAAATATGAGAATCTGTTCGAATTTTCATCTTATGATACTTGCCAGTCTTGTCACAAAGGTAAAATGACCAATACTCCGTTTACTGGAAATAGAGAAAGAGTTACTGAACTCTTGGGACAAATACATGATGATGTATATGGTCCAATGTCTATACATGCCAAGGTTGGTTCTTTCAACTTCATTATATTCATCGACGATCCCTCAAGATTCGGACCTGTGTTCCTGTTGAAACACAAGTCTGAAACTTTTAAGAAATTCAAGGAATATAAGCTTGAAGTTAAGAACCAGACGAGTAGAAGTATTAAGTCCTACGATATGAGCGAGGAGGAGAATACTTGCGCATGGAGTTCCTGAAGTTTCTAAAAGGAGAATGAGATTCTCTCTCAGCTTACTCCTTCGTATACACCACAGCACAACTGTGTATCAGGGCGGAGGTATCGCGCCCTATGAGATAAGGTGCGCTCTATGATGAGTACTGCTGAGTTACCTGTTTCCTTTTGGAGTTATGCACTTGAGAAGCTGCATACCTATTGAATGGGGTACCATCCAAATCACTGCCTACCACTCCATATGAGATATAGTATGGGAAGAGACCATGTCTTAAACGAGTTAAGATATGGGGTTTTCCGGCCTATGTTGAAAAGAAAAATCCGGACAAGCTCGAGGTAAGGTCAGTTCTGTATAGGTTTGTTTGGATATCCCAAACATTTGCGAGGGAATATCTTCAACCACACTGAGGAGCAAAAGGTGTTTTTTTTCTCAGCATGCCACCTTTTAGAAAAGGAATTTCTTGTGAAGAAATTAGTGGTCATGAGGTAGAACTGGAAGGAGTTCCAGCTTGACAAACTAACAGTTGATAATTTAGTGGAACCAAAGGATTCAATAGTCTCCAACGAACCTCAGCCTCTCCGCGAATCTGGTAGGGTTCCTCATCCACTTGAGAGATATTACGGCCTTCTCGGTGACAGTGGGAGTGAGGATTGCATCATACTTGATGATGGCCTAACTAGGTTCAAGCAGGCCATTACGAGTGGCGACTCTGTGAAACGTCTGGATGCTATGCGATCAAAGATGGAATCCATGTAAACCAACAAAGTATGACTTTGCATGTTGCACCTGAAGGGGTAAAACCCATTGGGAGCAAATGGATCTTGAGAAGATTCTTGGTGTAGATGGAAAAGTTGAGACTTTCAAAGCTGTGCTTAAGTCCATCAGGATCAACGCGCGCATCGCGGAGTTGGAACATCTGTTTTGATGTGGCAGTTAAAGAGTTTGACTTCATCAAAAAGATAGATGAACCTTGTATATACAAGAAGGTAGTAGAGAGTATGGTTGTCTTACACGTAATATACGTAGATGACATACTCTTGATAGGAAATGGTTTCATATGCTACGCACGGTCAAGCTCCTCTTATCACGAGGATTCTTCATGGATGATCTGGATGATACCTACTACATCTTATGGATAATGATCTATGGGGATAGATCTAAGTGGATGTTGGGAGTATCCCAAATCCAGGTACATTAACACCATACTAAAGTGGTTTAGTATGGAAGATTCTAAGCATGGTGGTTTGCCCAGCTACTCAGGAATCACTCTCTCCAAAAAGATGTCTTCCAAGACTGATTTGGAGAGAGCTCGCATGCAAGAGATACCCTATGCTTCGGCAGTAGACTCTATCATGTAAGCGATGTTATGTACCAGACAAGATGTAGATGACTCACTAGGTGTAGTGATCAGAAATCAATCGGATCTTGGGAGAATCATTGGATAGCTGTGGAGGACATTCTTAAGTACTTGAGAAACAGTAAATGAATGTTCTTGGTTCAAGCTTCCAGAGTGGTAAGGACGACTGAAAGTCAGTCACAAGCATTGTCTTTACCCTCAGTGGAGGGACAGTATGTTGGAAGAGTTCCAAGCTAGATGCCGTGGCATACTAGACGATAAATAATGAATACATCGCTACCAACGATACTGCCAAAGTGGTTGTCTTGGCATTTCTTGTTCATGAGATGAACATGGTTCCTACCATTGATCGTCCAATAACTATTATTGTGACAACAATGGAGTTATAGCTTTGGCCTAGGAACACCGGTCCCATCAGCGATCCAGACATAATCTGAGGCAAGTATCACCTGATCATGGAGATGGTTAATCTCCAAGGGATCGAGGTGAGGAGAGTTGACGCGAAGGATAACACGGCGGATCCACTCACAAAGGCATTTCCCTAGAGAAACTTCTATAGGACGTTGAGTATGAGATACTGCAACAAATAGCCTTAGTGCAAATGGGAGATTATTAGTTATATGTATGCCCTAAAGGCCATTACTGTACATGTGATGTATAATGTAGTGGATGCTTGGACATATATAGGGAGGACTTTCTTGCTCGACATGATAGTATGCTATCTGGTTGCACTTTATCTTAACATGTACACTTATTGTCTCTCTATTACATGTTGATAAAGCCCTTAGGATGAGTACTTGACTACCATGATTATGATGTAGATCATACTAGTGGGGCAATTGTAGTCGGAAAGTACATCCTTCAAATGTTTCGAGCCGTGGGAGTATCGAGACAGGGCATCAATACTCCAGAGTAGACTAGCGTATGCGCTTCTTGACCCATATCCATTGGTGTTTGACATCAGAGAAGGTATACAAGTGCTCAGTGGAGACTGGGTACACTGGACGGACTCACCGAGAACTCCTAGATGGTATTATACCTATCGTCGGATAGCAGTTCTCTGGTAATACTGGTACAGGTTAGTCTGTCGACCCGAGATCGTCATAGAGCCTTGTGTGATTCCCACTGTGCTTTGATTTCCACCATACCACGGTCAAGAGATCGTGCAAAAAGGTGGTTTTTATGTACAGCCCCGAGTCATATGGAGGCAATGAGCGATAGGAGGGGATTCGTCTCTCCCGGTATTGAGGGTTGATGTTGCGCTATACTCGATTGGCCATAACAGGAAATCCCTAACCAGGGTTGCTGAGATCTACTGGTAAGTGTTATCAGTAGTTTCTCGAACCGTTATGGACGTTGCATCAGTATAACTTATCAGGCTATTGGGGTCTGACGTTATTCCACCCCAGGTTATTGATATGCAACATATCTGACGAAGAGACCGGACTATACGGTAGTGTTACTGATTGGATTCACAGGAGTATGAGCAGGCTTGCTTGTTGATCTTCTGATCGCTCAATACCCAGGTGGCCGTTACATTTGGCATACCGCTTGCGGCTTGTGGGTGTTTGATATGATCATCACCTATTGACAGCGTATTGACGGGTCTTTAGAGTCCTATACAGAGGTTTCCTGGTTCATGCGAAACGAAGTAGGAGCACATATGTTATGTGTGCGGGACCGAGATTAATGCGTGTATGTGATACCGCATTCTATTCTCGCGATATGTGATTGCGGACGGTTATATGTGATATAGCCGGGTTATCGAATCAAGTGTTGATTCGATAAGTTGATTCATTAGATATTAGTCGGTTGTATGTGATATAGCTGGATTATTAAATCAAATGTTGATTTGATAATTTAATGTATAATTATATATTTGATATATTAACTTACATTAACTAATATCTACTCACTAAACATTTCTTTTTCTCACTTGGGTACACTTAGTATATATGTGATATATATTAATATACATTATTTTGTGTCATGCTTGATGCCACATGCTTCAGGGTGTATGAGACTTACACTAGAATAATCCTAGGGTTTTTATTTATCAAAGTAATTCAAAATTGGATGGATTTTGTCATGGCTAGAAGCTTTGAGAAAGCTTGTGGATAACCATTGACTAAGTCCACAATTTTTGTTTTGTTAAAGAAATTTATTATCCCAACCATTATCCTTACCATGGTTAACTCTCTACATGAGTTAGTGTATGACACTAACTCACCCATGGTTGTTATTCTCACCTCATGAGTTCATTCTCATCTTTATCACTTCATCTTCTTCTTCATTGAGAAAAACTTGCTAGCTTTTTTCTAAAGTGAGAAAATATTGTGAGAAAATTAAATCTAAAGTGAGCCCATTTCCTATTTCATCATCCTCTACTATTAGCCATTTAGTTTAGAATGTTTGCTTCACTAATTCACATATTAGTGAAGAGGTAGCATGAGATTGAGTCTCCTCGACGTAGATCATCTTCGGCCTCGAAGATTTCGAAAGAGCTTGTTCATTTCTTCATGTAAACCCTTACTAGAGTTCGGATGTTCACTACTTGGAGCAAATGGACTACTACACGGAGCTTTAGAAGTGAAGGACCGGTCTACAAAGGTTGTATTCCTCATTCACTTGTTTGCAAAGTTGTTTGCATGTTATATGGTCTAAATCTCTAGTTAAGATTCTTGGATTAGGGTTCTTTAGAACGACAAATTTTTGAAAACAGCATGGACGATACCTCTCGAAACCTTGTTGCCGCCCTAGGGAACCCTACATAAACAGAATATAGTACGAGTACCGATCCCTTTGTCCTAACGGACATCGGACAACATACAATACTTTGTATAAGTCCTCTAAATTTAAGGACTCAAACCCTGTGCGTTGTAGATTGAAAACTGTGCTATGGTTAAGAAGAATTACACCGCTGTTGAATGTACCTTACCTAACCATCAACAGATCTAGGTAAATGTCATAGACATAATTTCAAAAATTTATATCTCATTGTTTCCCCCCCAATAAAAGAGCAAAGCTCTGTTCAAAATTTGAAAGAGGCAGCGCCTCACGTGCCTTACACGAGGGCGCCAGCACCAAGAGTTAAAAAACTCTAAAGCAGCGCCTCACGTGCCTTGCACGAGGACGCCAGCACCAAGAGTTAAAAACTCTGAGGTAGCGCCTCACATGCCCCGCATGAAGGCGCCGGAGTCAGAATTAAAAGTTCTCTGCCGTTGGATCAAAGATCCAACGGAGATGATAAATCATCAAAATACAGAATTAAATTCTGTTGAGAAAATATTCCTCAAATCTTTCTGAACGAGAAAGATTACTCTCTGTAAAAAATAGCACCGTTGGATTAAAAATCCAATGGTGATTAAAAATCACCAAACTATAGAATAAGCTCTGTATGGGAAAATATTTCTCCAATCTTGTTAAAAAGAAGTAAAATATTTTCTGTAAAATAGAAATCCTTGGATCAAAGATCCAACGGTGGATAAAATCCCCAAATTAATTAAGGATCTCTCAATGAGAGATTTTTTTAACTAAATCAACAAGTCGGCCTCTACTATATAAAGTCCCTAAGACTTCAAGCCTTGGACAGAGGAACCCCCCCATAAACTTCAAGTTCAAAAAGAAGAGCAAGCAAAAAAGAAAGTTTTAAGAGAGAAGAAGGAAGAAGAACTTTCTTCAAGGTAAATAAAGATAATAGAGATCATAGTATCTCATCTACATATCCAAGGGTTCAACCCTCATAAAGAACATTATTCTTTCCCCTGGATCTGAGACCCATGAGACAAGTCTCCCACAAATGAGAATTTAATTCTCGTGGGGATGAATTTGTTCATGAGGATCGAAGATCCGGGGGAGAACAGAGAATTGAACATCTTAAGAAAAATGCATAAAAAAAAAAAGAAATAGCGCCAAGCGCCTCACGTGTCCCTCATGTTGGCACTGCTTAGATAAAGAGTGCCTAGCACTCAATAGTTGGCGCTCAGCGCCAAGCACCTCACGTGCCCCTCACGTGGGCGCTGCTAAAAAAAGAGTGCTTAGCACTCAATAGTTGTCGCTCAGTGCCAAGCACCTCACATGCCAATCACATGGGCGCTGCTTAACATGAAGTGCTCTGCACTCATCAAACAGCGCCTAGCGCCAGGTGCCTCACGTGCTTCACATGCGGGCGCCATAAAGAGTGTTTAACACCCCATAAAAAACAAAAAAAGGAAAAGCAAGATAAAGTGTGGGCGTCAGAACCCATATGGATGCTCAGTATCGTTGGTACAGAAAGGGGACCAAACCCAAGCAAGTGTTTAACACTTTATTCAAAAATGAAATGACTGGGCAAAGCCTAAGTTTGGCCAAACTCCTAATCAACCGAGCATATGGGCTCTTTATTTTCCAGAGTGGTCTTAGTCCCGAACAAGACTACCGAGCTTCTGATGAATATTCATTGGTTCCAGGGTACATCTCCTCACACCTCTGACATATGCCGTTATAATTCTTCAACGTCTTCAGAGAGGTGGCGGGTCCTGACAACCAACAACTCCATAGACCGTAACGTCTTTAAACTAACTATGGACTGTAACATCCTTAACTAAAGCAATAGAGCCCAAATGCTCTTTTGTTAGGTCAGAATGATCCCAAAATCATGCTGAGTAGATCTTAGTCTAAAATTATACTAACGTGTCCTTAACAAACTTTTAAGTTGATCTTAATCCCAAACGAGATTAACGATCCTTAAATCAAACCAAACCCAAATCTAAGAAAATACGGATTTGGACTAATCCACGCCCTACGGGCAACAACACAAATTAGTCTCCGTATACAATCCACGGTCAACTAAAAATAAAACGAACACACACGATACGAAGTGAACATCTAGAGTAGGAGAAAGTGGTTATTGCTACGCGGTAACGTAATTAACTGCAGGGGCTTGCACCTGCAGGGAAGAGCGTCCCCACAATCAAAAAAACTCCTCACAACGAGTAGGAATCTGATGAAGTCCGCTACAACGGTCGCATCCGTCCAAACCTCCGATACATGGTGCCATAAATTAACTTGGCATTTCGGAGAGGTGGACGGATAAACCCAAATATCATCTGCCCCCAAATTCAGGCAAGACGTTTATCTTCCCGGGTTTCGGTGGTAAACAGATTCTGGCACGCCCCGTAGAACCTTTTCCTCTTTCTACTCCACACTTTGTGTGTCGTGTTCGCGAACGAATCACGGTTTAATATGGTTGCCCCAAGATTCGAGGTACTAAGATTTGGTGTCTTGCTCCATACAGAAGAGAAGATGACATCAATGGCTTCCAACTGTACCAATTGCAACAGCAACTCCCACTCCGTCCCTGCTGGAGGAGTGAATTATGGGCCCCAAGTGACTTCCATCTTTGCGATGCCAGTGGAGCAGGTGACTCGGGCCACTACTGGATTGCTCTTCGGGACCATGCTCCCGCCAATGAGCTTCAATGCTTCAATATCATCACAGGAAGCTCCAAAGAAGTCGGTCTTCGATCGGCTTGCAACCACCGCAGCCACTCTCAATGGATCATCCAAGTCTTTAACCTCAATCTTTAACAGACTGGGCCAAAGCTCCAGTGGGCCCGCAAAGAGGCCCGCAATACCTGAAGGGGTTATCCCGAAGCGGATAGCTATTCCTATCCCGATAGACAAAGTCGTCAAAGGGGCTTCTCCTTTTAAAGGATCGGTCTTCACAAGACTGGCCATTTCAACTCCTGCTGCAGGAAAGGTCGTTAAAAATGCTTCCCCTGCCAAAAAGTCAGTATTCGACAGGTTAGACGTTCCCTCTCAACGGATGTCAGTCTTCGACAGGCTGACACCAATAGCAGCCTCTCATCAAAGTAAGGGGCATAACGAGGTCGCTTCTACAACTGAGGTGATCCTATCCGCAAGACATGCTCGACGTCGCCACTGGCGCCGAATGAGGAAAGCTGGAGGCAGTTCCCCCTCTGGACTTACCCCGCCAGCTCCAATGGTAGAAATTGATGCTGCTGTTCCAACTGTGAACAGCTTCGAGCTGCTCAAGAGGATGCGCAAGAAATCTCCAACCGCCATCTTGAAGAAGTCTCCTCCACCTATTGAAAACACAACACAGGTGAAGCCGGAATAGCCTCCTCAGCGGTTGTCCTCCAAGATCTACAGAGTCTTTCGGAAAATCCAAGACTCTGTAATTGACAAAGATTATTCTCGCCTGCTGAAGAAGACGAAGGCTCGACAAGATAAGGACCATCCCTCCGTCGTACCACGAAAGGTATCATTTGCATGGGTGCCTACTGCAACGACCCCCTCAACCTCGACCTCCCATAAGAGGAGAAGGCCGGAGAAGATCCCCATGCCGGCAGCAAATATCAAAGGCGGTGGACCCAAACGCCCTAAGTCTGGTGGCATGGTAGTACACACGGTGTACATGGCTTCCGGAAAAAGGGAAAGCCGTACTTCCATGGGCCATCGACCACTTACACGATCTGTGACAAAAGCTCAGGAGCAACAACAAAAGCTCCAGGAGATGTTGATAAGGATGGCCGCATTCACGGGACAGAAAGAAAGCCCGGAAGCATTATCGGAACAACGCCAAAAGCAGGAGACCAACACCGAATTCCTATGAAGAGTTCTTGAAAAGAAAGATAAAAAGGCCGCGGAACAAGCGGCTAATATAAAAAAAATGGTACTTCTATTCCAAGACATGGTTGGGATGATGATCCAGCTGGATCTTCCAGCCGAAGACCCTCCAATAATCATTGAAGATGACAGATGGGAGACATCAAACCCTCCTCTGGCTTTATCAGAAGCCAGGGAGGAGACAATCTCCAAAACTACCCTTGATGACTACATAGCTCAACAAATACGAGCTCATCAAGCGAACGAAGAAGCAGGCCAGGTCGTCAGAACTGGGCGACCTTATCCAGGCTGGTATGACCAAATTAAGTACCCGCCAAGATATACATTTCCCAAATTCTATGTGTATAAGGGGACGGGCAATCCGCATCAACATGTTGCTCAATTCAGAGCTTTGTGCGGTAATACCGGGGGCGATGACAAACTATTGCTTCGCCAGTTTGTTGGCAGCTTGTCGGAGACGGCATTTGAATGGTACTCCGAGCTCCCAAATGACTCTGTCAAGACATTTACGGAGATGGAACTACTATTCACACAGCGGTTCGCAAGCGCAAGCGAGCGCACCCCAATCACGACATTAATCAACACCAGAGTGAAGCCGGGAGAGACTTGGGTTCAATACGCAACTCGGTGGTGTACCCTATGGTCAAAGTGTGAACATCACATAGAAGAAGCTCCTGCTGTGGGCATGTTCGTGGGGACCCTTGATCCACAGGCAACTATAATCCAGTTTATGATGTTCTTCAAGACGACCACCTTCCAGGCCTTAATTGACAAACTGGACCAAATGGACCAGATGGGCCATAGGCCGTCCTCTTCAAAGACAGATCTTCGGAATGAAAAGGGCAAAGGGAAAGTGACCTTCGTTGCCAACGCTCAACAACAACCGAGTGACCCGAAACCGGTTGCTCGCCAAAACAACAAACCAAGATCCCTCGAAGAAAAGTTGAGACGTTCTTACTCATTCCCCCCGGATAAAACGAGGAGACTATTTGAACTGGCGGTGCGCAACAGGCTCATCACTCTGCCGGATCCGAGACACCCACTGCAATTGGGCAACATCAACAATCCCAATTACTGCCCCTACTACTGAATAGTGGGCCACCCAATCAAAGATTGCCATGTCTTTAAAAACTGGGTCAAAGACCAGTACCAACAGGGCAAGTTCGCGCTGTCCGAAAACTGGAAGGTAAACCCATAGCAGCAGCACGCTCCCAAAAAGGTAGATACGTCGGGGGCATCATGCTCATTTGTAAGAGAAGCTCCATGGAAAGTGTTCCTTTCAACTAAAACTAAAGGAACGCTGAAGGATCTTCAAGCATGTCCCGCGATTAGGTGGAAAGCCTGCTGGAGCCTGAGATTATTGACGGAATGCTGAAACCGTGGCCAACGCCGAAAGTTGGTAACGATGGGCAAAACCTCCAGGCCAAGCCTTTGAAGTCTTCAAAGAAAAAGAAAAAGGCCAAGAAGCCCGTGCACCTCGACGACAATCATACAGGTCTGCAGAAATACATCGATGCACTGGAAGAATAAAACCAAGAGGCACGGACCCCGGTCACACTGGAAGAGTTCTTCAAGCATGTTCTTGAGAATGGAAACAGTAATATTGATGAAGGAGACGATTCTTCGGAAGAACCCGAGGATTATGTAGCGAGTTGCCACATGATCTCTCACTCGTTGATAAATGGCAAAGAAGCTCCAGGCGTAGAGAAATTGGGGGCAGATCCAGAACCAGAATCCATGGAACCATCAGATGACCTCATCGACAAGCTGCTGAACGAAGCTTTTCAAAAGAACAAAGCTGATCGAGAATGTGAAGCGGCTATTTACGAAAAGGCCAAGCTTCGGTGTCAGGCCGAAAAAGCTCTGGTGATGAGAAGCCATAAAGTACCTCAACAGGATCGAAGTTCCCTTGCTACCAGCAAGAGCAGAATCAAGATAAGAAAGCAATTTGCCACAGCGCTGTCAATGGGATTGAAGCTACCACCTTTCAAAGAAAATACTTCCGAGAGTATGTGCCCAGACGAACTGGATGTACATCCAAACTACTGCTTATACCATCGGAAAGTCACGGACCCTACCGAAGAGTGCAATGCCTTCAAGAAGTGGTGGCAGGGATATATTGCCCATCAACAACAATTCAAGCGAATGAAGCGCAAAGCCCGTAGGGAGCAGAGAAGCATGACAGATGAACATAAAGGAACAGCCGGTAACTATCATATGGTTTATGCCATCCCAACAAAAGGGATGTCTCAAGTTCTTACCTTTGGGAGCGATTCAGACGTGGAAATGGCCATCGGCCCTCTCTTTAAGGAATCCACCTCTGCAAAAGAAGAAGAGATGAGAAATTGTGAGAACATTCAGCTGCATAACCATACATTGCCTGAAATGAATCTCGAACCCTGAAACAAAGGTTCGGGCAAAAGAGACAAAGGAAGGAAAAAGTCTCTGAGGAAATTGCTCTCGATAATAGAGTCATCGAAGAGCTCACAGCCAAGGACCCGCTCAAGAAGAACAAGGTGGATTACAATGTCCTGGCACATCTGAGAAAGATACCCTCATAATTGAGTATCTTGGATGCCCTTCTCCTGGCTAAAGAGGCACGAGATTCCCTGATCAAAGTATTACAAGAGCCCAACCAGTTTTAAGCCTTCCTGGCAGAAGAAAAGATGAAGGACGAGCTGGAAAAAGTCCACACAGCTGATATCACCTTCAGCGATGAAGACCTCTTTCTCGGAACGTGCGAGCACAACCGTCCGCTGTATTTAACCGGGTATTGTCACGATATCAAGATAGGAAAGATCCTGGTCGACAACGGGTCCTCCGTCAACCTTCTGAATGTAAGAGTGTTGAAGGAGATTTGCATGAATTTGCAGCACCTAACTCGGGATAAAATTACCATCTCCGGTTTCGACTCGCAGTTATCACAAACGCTAGGGTCTGTAATACTGACACTACGCATCGGGCTGCTCGTTACTGACATCAAATTCCATGTTATTGACTGTCACGACCTGAAATGGCACGTGACTGGCACTTGAATCATATGAAGTGTATAGGACCCCATCTAATTCAAGTAAGCAAAAAATCCCAGAAATCTAAACCATTTTAAATGAGAAGTGAAGAAAACTTATTTAAAAGCAAGTGGTTTTAAAAACATAAGCCGAAATATTGAATTTTTAAAATCTCAAGTCTTTTCTGAAAATTTCGGCAGAGTTTCCTTTGTAAATACTGGCCCCAAAAGGATACAACATGCATAATATGAATAAAGGCATCCCCAAGCGGGAGCTAGCTCTTCGTCAATTGACGGTCACAACCACGCAAGCAATATGATATACAACGCCAAGGGCGAGGGTCAAAACTCAAAAGGAAACTCAAAAAAAACATCAAGAAAACCAAAATAATACAACGCGCGACTCTAAGGTCAAAATGATATACAACTGGTCTTCTAAGTCAAATAATATACAAGTCTGGTTGATGGAGTTTACTAGATACAACTGAATAAATAAAAGTACAATGGTGGTCACGATACAAGTGAACCCACCTACCAAAGCAATCACCCGGAATGAAGTAATGTGCCAGTAAAGCCGCCAAGGAAAACCTGTACGGCAAAACCTGTAAGAAACTGTGGCACAACGGGGGTAAGTTGCTAACTCGTGAGTAGAAAACATTACAGAGCAGAAATCGCATGTATGACTCAATCCTAGGTCAATACGATCATACTATATATATCCTCAAAATGATAAAGTCTGAAGTATGATAAGGTGGCAAGGGTAAACATCTATACATAAGTGTAATACCAAGTGCTCGTGTCAGTGCCTCAGGTAGCAACATGTCATAAATATGAAGTATGATCAATGTAATCAACATGAAATCAGTGTCAACTATATACTTAAGTCTATAAGTATGTGGATATTATCCAACTATGTAATCAATGTCTGTATGCATGTGGATCTCGTCCACGTGTCAACCAATGACACAACAACATCACGCATGTAAATGTTATAAAAGCATATGCATGAAAGTATGAGGATATAAATCAACGTGTGTCCCTCGCGACATATCCAAAATCATGGAACCTGAGTGTCTAGCATCGACACTCAAAACATCATGAAACCCGTGTCCAGCATCGACACGTAAATCCTCATATATCTCAGGCTCCGTATCATCTACAGGATCGGCCTGCGGGCTCCGGCAGTACGGATCGGCCTATATCCATCTCATGACTCCGGTCGGTATCTTCCGGATAACCGCCAGGTCCAAATAATATCACTGGTAGGTAGTGGTCCCTCTGCCAGGCTCATCGTCATCCCTACGAAATCTCTCTCATCCTGGGGTACCATACCGGGTCCACCATGTACCCACAGACGGCTCCTCCTCCTCCTTAAATCGGGTGTCACATGCCAATCTCAGAACCAAGAAAACGCATGGTGGACACACTAAAATATCATATCAAGAGAAACCGGGTTTTTAAAACAATAAATACTTTCCTTTAAAATAACCACGGTTCTCAAATCCAATAATCTCATGAAAACAACATATCTCAATGCGTAAAAATCGTAAAGCATGATGTATGCGACATATAACAGAATGTAAGCATATCCGTAAATCATGTAATATGGAACAGTAATATGCACATATCAAGGGTAAACTGCTCTTTTAAATGAATTCTGTTTTAAAATATCTCCTGTGGTTCCCAATTTCTCCAAAGTCAAATGCAGAATCGTAAAAAGGTGCATATGTAACTATAGCAAGTAAATTGTGCAAGGAGTCATATCATAACACAGCAATCCTACTGTGTAGTGACATGGCAATTACTGATGATGATGTGTGTGAGCCGGCAAGTAAGTGTTCGTAGACATACGCATCATCAGTAATGGTGCTGGTGTCCTGATAACATGGATTTAATATAACAATAAACACATTTAAACATGAAATGCGACGCGAATATTAAGAATATGCGGAAAATGAATAATACATGCAACAATAAAGAATCTACATCAATATATGTGAGTCACACAGTTTTGATATTTGAAATAACACAAATCGTGGTGTTTTTGGTAAATAGGGACTACGGTGTTTTTAAGAAAAGGTACGTCATTTGAAATATCTATAGAATCCCTTGTCCTGTCTTTAAAACACTCACGATTTATTAGTTTTTGAAAGAGGTATGACTCGAGTCTAGTCTAACATCTACAAGTAATTACAAGACTAAACTAACAGGCTAATCGAAAAGGTACGGAAACCACCTAAATCTGAGTCGATACATATAAATATAATAGTCAGTGATCCTGCCTCAATAGTATCACATACGATACAATATAACATGACATCCTCGAGTCAAGAGTGCGGATCTATCATCAATATAAAGCTCGTACGGTAAATCCATCGTACGGCATCCTAATATGGGTACAGGTTGAATCTCATATTTATCTCATCATTTATCTGGTATCTTTATTATCATATCCTGAATTAGGGGTACTGATCTAAGTCTAGTACAAACTGATACCATCTGCATATATATGCGTGTATGAAACACACGCGTAAAGGCCCGCTATAATCTCATGGCGTATCTCATAATACGAATTAAAACATATCACCGATCTCATAGTATCATGCCTGATCTCATCGACTCATCTCCACGTACCATGTACAATCCTCTTCATCCATGTATAGGTATACGTGTATATATATATAGTCCCATGCCTATGTGTGTGTATATATATACATGTCCCCATATACGCATAAATAAAACAAAGTAAGCATGTGTGTGCGTATGGGTGTAAACCTTATTCTAGAGTTTGCGACTAAACTAACTAACGACACTATCATCCAGTTATATTAAAATTAACCCATGATCTTCAAAGGTCATACTTATTAATCATCCAAGTTTCACAATACATAATCATATATATAACTATAATATATATATATCAAGAGCTACTCTACGAACTGCGGGGGTGCTATACGCCATCCACCCGACTTCCCCCGTTGATATATATCTACTCACCTCGATTCTTGCATGCCGAAGTCGATGTTGCTATCGTCTACTTCATCGTATGAAATCAACATGAAGGTACTTACATATATAACACAATCGCAATGCATATTAAAATCAAGGCGGAAAACCAAAACGGCAAATATTTCGCTCATAGGTTAAAACCCATAGCCTCGCATGCAAAACACGACCAATAACCCTAGTCGTTGGCATTCAAACGCCACATGACGGAAATTTAAATATCAAATACCAAAAATCAAGTTAAAAAAGCCGCAAAACAAGGAATCAACTTAAGAAAACAACTCCAGATTTTACTCTAAGTGAAATTAGCCAATTTTGCATATGTGTAGGGTCTAGTTTACTGGAGATGGAGACATGAACCAAACACGAGACCAAAATCCTCAACCCTGGCCGCAAATTGTGGCCATATGGAATTAATCTACGGCCACAGTGAAGGTATAGGGGCTGGGGTCTTTAGGGTACACTCCAGGTTGCCTGCACATCTCTCTGTCTTCGCTAAATAATTTTCCAGGTCCCCGAGTCACTCCAAATTCCTAAATACCATCACAATTCTCAAAATTTCCCGATGTTGGGGTTTTTAAGTTCGCTAATTGGGGTTCTAGTCTCTGGTTTAGTCCAGTATACAATCACTACAGGGTTTGTATAGTCTCTACTAATCTCAATTACACTCAAGTTTTCATCAAAACCCTAACTTGGAATTTTCAAAGTTTACTAACCCGCATTAAAACACTTCTAAACTTGTATGGGTGATAAAGTGAAATAATATGATGCTAATGGTAAAGAAAGTACCTCATTTGGCAACTCAAGAAAATTCTTGAATTGCCCCAAGTGCCCAAAATCCACCCTTTCTTGGTCCAAAGTGCTTTAATGGAGCTTGTGCATTTTTTTAATGAAGTAGGGATGGAGTTTTGATAAAGGATTGAGGGTGTTTGTGTGGGTTTAAGAGAAGGGAATGAAGTGGCTGCCATGGAGATGAAGAGGGGAGAGAATGAAGAAGGAAAACAATGAGGGAACACAAGCCATGGTCCAAGGTTGACCCCCCTCACCTCTCTCTCTCATGCCAATACCTCTTTTCTTTATCATTTTCTTTTTCTTTTCATTTCTATTTTCTTTTCTTCTCTTTATCTTTTCTTTCCAAATTAAAAACAAAGCCATGCTAAAAAAGAAAAGCCATGATAGAAAATGTTACAAGTGTTAAAATGTGACATGGTGCATGTTATGTGTATAAATCCAGCTTAATACGCGATTAGTGATATTTAATCGCGATTAGCATTAAAATGGAATATAATAATTATAAAAATTCGTAATTTGCCTAAATCATATAAAACACCCTCATTTCAGAAATTTCTATAATTTTCCAAATATTTCCAAATTTATCGGTAGTTAATTATACCGCATTAACAAAACATTCATAATATTTATTATTAAATTATAAAATTCCCCAAAAATAATATTTTATTTTTCTGAAATGTTACAGTCTTCCCCCTTAAAGAAATTCGGTCCCCGAATTTAAAATTTAAACTCCCCCAATTTCTAAAACATTTCAGTAAAATGATCAAGTCGTCGGGGCTCCGAAATCATAAATACATAAAACATGTCGTAGCGCAAAGCATGTGCACGAAAAACGAGTATATAAACCAAAATCAAAACTCCGTCAAGTATCCCGCAATCATCGGAGTTATGGTGAAGACACCAATGTCAAATCCAATACGAAAACCAACATGATATACATCAAACTATACATGTAAATATCATTAAAACATCTGAAAGAAATGCATGCCAAATCTTTTCATGTTGCTGTGCGATGCGCGTATCACTACATAGTGGCGGACGTCTATTGTAAGAAAATAACTATATATATGTATATGTATATGTATATGTGTGTGTGTATCCTTTGTTTAACATACACGTCCCGCCGTTTTGAGAAATATTTTAGAAGGATTTCCTTTATAAATGTTTCGTGTCATCTCAGACACGTAGGTAAATACTGAGACTATAGCTCCTTTTTGGAAATCCCTTCGATAACTATCGATGCATGCAAAAACATATTCAGATACTGTCCTCTGACTAGTCCTTCACAGCTACTGTACCAAATAGTAAATATCATAAAACATACTGCTCAAAGGAAATCAATCCAAAAAGGTATATAATATTGCCACGTGCGTCTGGTGCACACGGAAATTGAAATCAATGAATATACCATACATGTGCACAGAAACAAAATCTAAGTGCAACGGGTGTGCACGAACACCTGTCCAAAGCGATGGGTGTGCCTGACAGCAATATCAGGTGCATCTGATATACATGAAGAATATCGATTTAGTGCATCTGGTATGCACTAAAATCGCATCAGGCGCCCAAGTATGCGCAAGAATCCAAGTCAAGTGCACAAGGGGTACGAAAACAAATATCGAATATCACAATCGAAATCGACGGTATACAACACATTTCAATCCAAATCCAAATCAGGTATACCGTGGTATATAATCTCACAACCATGTGCAATAGCGTGCACAAAATGGAATCAAAATACTGAAAGTGCATGAAAACTAAGCCGAAAGCATAAGTCAAATCACATGTATACTATAGGTATGAAATCAAAATCAACATCTCGAATGACAACAAATCGAAGTTAAGTGCATGTGTGATGCACAAAATCTCAATCATGCAAATAAATCATCCAAAATACCAAAATCAAAGATAACGGAAATAGTCCTGCTCTAGCACATCCTCTAAAGATCTCTGGCCAACTGTCATGGTCACTCATAACATGTCTCGTCGACGATGCCGAACTCTGACCTGCTGGGTGTGCACAATATGACCGATCCTGGGTCCAAGTCTTCTAGTATAGTATTCCAGAATGGTTCTATCGAAGTCTCTCCTAAATCACTTTTCTGTCGAACTGCCCAGAAGTTATCCGCTTTTACTAAATCTATTTCTTGTTCCGGAACGGCTGCATACTCATCGCGACTCCTTCTAGAAGATATATCCATATACAATGCCTCTACATGCATATCACATCTCTGATGTCAGCGGAGTAGAACATCATCTCATCAAGATCTCGTACGAACCGCTTACTCCACTTTTCTCTAATGTCGACTGCTTCGGACTCGTCTCTTCGTGGCTGCATGGACTGCGCTCTAACGGTTATACTCATATCTGGAGTCTTCCAAGCAATGTATCCCATCATACGATATCCAAATGACGTCGAACCTCTCAATCGATTTGTCAAAGTTCCATAATCCCCCAAGAGCTCAACATCTTGAGTACAGTTTAATAGTATTCCAGTACATGCCGCAGTACCTATAGACCAGCCGTAAAAGGGCAAACCCAAGCCTCATCAATGGTACCGCTGAGCTACTGCAAAACCTAAGGTTTCAAAGCGTTCTCATGGTCATTATATCGAGTTAAGGTTTCATTCTTCTAGAGGATCCACGGAATTACTTGCATGTTTCTCTGAATACTTTAAACTTGGAAAAATGGGTTTCTGACCTTCGATTGTCTTCTATCGACTCTCAACATACTTGTGTGAAGTCGTCTCTAGCTGGAATCAATCAATATGATGACCTCGCATTGGGTAGGCAACAAATCACATGTCCTAGTCATTCCTCCTTGGGTGACTAGCGATCTTCTATCATATCTCTAAGTACAACTCATGCGGCATTAGCTCCAAACATCTTGGGTGATATCTCGTCATTCGCAGCAACAACCGAATCATTCGTCTGCACGCTGAACAATACCTCAATCATCTAAATAATTGGTGCATTAACAGTCATCACATTCTGGCTGGCCTCTAGCAGTGGCCCAATCCTCTGGTGCTGATCTGTACGTCCAAGAAATCTTGTAAAAGCGATCCATCAAACGCTCATAGCACGAAAACACAATAAAACGACGCATCTATGAAAATCGTATGTCCCTGGAATCACGCCCTGGTCAGTCCTCGTCCGTGACAAGCTCGTGCTGACGCAACTCTAGCCGTAGCTCTCTCTCTGCCCGTGTAATCGTGGCAGAAAAACCATAAACAAATATCGATGAGGATAGATCATATGAATGAATATAATGATGTGCAAGGAAATGTACATCCTAAGACTTCTTAAGCGGAGTAGCGTGCCGTAAGTATGCCGCGGAACATACACACGGTACGTCACTCTCCTTAAGTCACCTACTCCATCAACCAAGGTCAACCTACGCGACGAAATTTCGAGTCTAATACTCCCTCGACCAAGTCTAAGTTCCGTAAGGTCAAGCCTAGATTCCGTATATATACAAACGCCCTAGGCTCCGCATAGCCAAACATAGACTCGAACCAAGGTTAACCTAGCGCTCTGATACCAACTTTATCACGACCCGAAATGGCACATGACTGGCACTTGAATCATATGAAGTCTATAGGACCCCATCTAATTCAAGTAAAGCCAAAAATCCCAGAAATCTAAACCATTTTAAATGATAAGTGAAGAAAACTTATTTAAAAGCAAGTGGTTTTAATAACATAAGCCGAAATATTGCATTTTTAAAATCTCAAGTCTTTTCTGAAAATTTTGGCAGAATTTCCTTTGTAAATACTGGCTCCAAAAGGATACAACATGCATAATATGAATATAGGCATCCCCAAGCAGGAGCTAGCTCTTCGTCAATTGACGGTCACAACCACGCAAGCAATATGATATACAAGTCCAAGGGAGAGGGTCAAAACTTAAAAGGAAACTCAAAAAAAATCAAGAAAACCATAATAATACAACGCGCGACTCTAAGGTCAAAATAATATACAACTGATCTTCTAAGTCAAATAATATACAAGTCTGGTTGATGGAGTTTACTAGATACAACTGAATAAATAAAAGTACAATGGTGGTCACGATACAAGTGAACCCACCTACCAAAGCAATCACTCGGAATGAGGTAATGTGCCAGCAAAGCCGCCAAGGAAAACCTGTACGGCAAAACCTGCAAGAAACTGTGGCACAACGTGGGTGAGTTGCCAACTCGTGAGTAGAAAACATTACAGAGCAGAAATCGCATGTATGACTCAATCTTAGGTCAATACGATCATACTATATATATCCTCAAAATGATAAAATCTGAAGCATGATAAGGTGGCAAGGGTAAACATCTATACATAAGTGTAATACCAAGTGCTCGTGTCAGTGCCTCAGGTAGCAACATGTCATAAATATGAAGTATGATCAATGTAATCAACATGAAATCAGTGTCAACTATATACTCAAGTCTATAAGATGTGGATATCATCCAACTATGTAATCAATGTCTGTATGCATGTGGATCTCGTCCACGTGTCAACCAATGACACAACAACATCATGCATGAAAATGTCATAAAAGCATATGCATGAAAGTATGAGGATATAAATCAACGTGTGTCCCTCGCGACACATCCAAAATCATGGAACCTGAGTGTCCAGCATCGACACTCAAAACATCATGAAACCCATGTCAAGTATCGACACGTAAATCCTCATATATCTCAGGCTTCGTATCATCTGCGGGATCGGCCGACGGGCTCCGGCAGTACGGATCGACCTATATCCATCTCATGACTCCAGTCGGTATCCTTTGGATAACCGCCAGGTCCAAATACTATCACCGGTAGGTAGTGGTCCCTCTGCCAGGCTCATCGTCATCCCTACAAAATCTCTCTCTCGTCCCGGGGTACCATACCGGTTCCACCATGTACCGGCAGACGGTTCCTCCTCCTCCTCGAATCGGGTGTCACATGCCAATCTCAGAACCGAGAAAATGCATGGTGGACGCACTGAAATATCATATCAAGAGAAACCGGGTTTTTAAAACAATACATACTTTCCTTTAAAATAACCACAGTTCTCAAATCCAATAATTTCATGAAAACAGCATATCTCAATGCGTAAAAATCGTAAAGTATGATGTATGCGACATATAACAGAATGTAAGCATATCCATAAATCATGCAACATGGAACAGTAATATGCACATATCAAGGGTAAACCGCTCTTTTAAATGAATCCAGTTTTAAAATGTCTCCTGTGGTTCCCAATTTCTCCAAAGTCAAATGCAGCATCGTGAAAATGTGCATATGTAACTATAGCAAGTAAATTGTGCAAGGAATCATATCATGATACAGCAATCCTACTGTGCAGTGACATGGCAATTACCGATGATGATGTGTGTGAGCCGGCAAGTAAGTGTTCGTAGCCATACGCATCATCGGTAATGGTGCTGGTGTCCTGATAACATGAGTTTAATATAACAATAAACACATTTAAACATGCAATGCGACCCGAATAGTTTGAATATTCAGAAAATGAACAATACACGCAACAATAAAGAATCTACATCAATATATGTGAGTCACACAGTTTTGACATTTGAAATAACACGAATCTTGGTGTTTTTGGTAAATAGGAACTACGGTGTTTTTAAGAAAAGGTACGTCCTTTGAAATATCCGTAGAATCCCTTGTCCTGTCTTTAAAATACACACGATTCGTTAGTTTTTGAAATAGGTATGACTCGAGTCTAGTCTAACATCTACAAGTAACTACAGGACTAAACTAACAGGCTAATCGAAAAGGTACGGAAACCACCTAAATTTGAGTCGATATATATAAATATAATAGTCGGTGATCCCGCCTCAATAGTATCACATACGATACAATATATAGCATAACATCCCCGAGTCAAGAGTGCAGATCTATCATCAATTTAAAGCTCGTACGGTAAATCCATCGTACGGCATCCCAATCTGGATACGGGTCGAATCTCATATTTATCTCATCATTTATCTGGTATCCTTATCATCATATCCTGTATTAGGGGTACTGATCTAAGTCAAGTACAAACTGATACCATCTGCATATATATACGTGTATGAAACACACGCCTAAAGGCCCGTTATAATCTCATGTCGTATCTCACAATACGAATCAAAACATATCACCGATCTCATGGCATCTTGCCTAATCTCATCGACTCATCTCTACGTACCATATACAATCCTCATCATCCATGTATAGGTATACGTATATATATATATATATATATATATATGTACATAGTCCCATACCTATGTGTGTATATATATATACATGTCCCCATATACGCACAAGTAAAACAAAGTAAGAATGTGTGTGCGTGTGGGTGTAAACATTATTCTAGGGTTCGCGACTAAACTAACCAACGACACTATTATCCAGTTATACTAAAATTAACCCATGATCTTTTAAGTTCGTACTTATTAATCATCCAAGTTTCACAACACATAATCATATATATAACTATATATATATATATATATATATATATATATATCAAGGGCTACACTACGAACTGCGGGGATGCTATACGCCATCCACCCGACTTCCCCCGTTGATATATATCTACTCACCTCGATTCTTCCGTGCCGAAGTCGATGTTGCCATCCTCTTCTTCATCGTATGAAATCCACGTGAAGGTACCTACATATATAACACAATCGCAATGCGTATTAAAATCAAGGCGGAAAACCAAAACGGCACACATTTCGCTCATAGGTTAAAACCTATAGCCTCGCATGCAAAACACGACCAATAACCCTAGTCATTGGCGTTCAAACGCCACACGACGGAAATTTAAATATCAAATATCAAAAATCAAGTTAAAATAAAGTCGCAAAACAAGGCATCAACTCAAGAAAACAACTCCAGATTTTACTTAAAGTGAAATTAGCCAATTTTGCATATGTGTAGGGTCTAGTTTACTGGAGATGGAGACATGAATCAAACACGTGACCAAAATCCTCAACCCTGGCCACAAATTGCGGCCAGATGGAATTAATCTATGGCCATAGTGAAGGTATAGGGGCTGGGGTCTTTAGGGTACACTCCAGGTTGCTTGCACATCTCTCTGTCTTCGCTAAATAATTTTCCAGGTCCCCGAGTCACTCCAGATTCCTAAATACCATCACAATTCTCAAAATTTCCCGATGTTGGGGTTTTTAAGTTCGATATTTGGGGTTCTAGTCTCTGGTTTAGTCCAGTATACAATCACTACAGGGTTTGTATAGCCTCTACTAATCTCAATTACACTTCACTACTCAAGTTTTCATCAAAACCCAAACTTGGAATTTTCAAAGTTCACTAACCCGCATTAAAACACTTCTAAACTTGTATAGGTGCTAAAGTGAAACAAATACGATACTAATGGTAAAGAAAGTACCTCATTTGGCAACTCAAAAAAATTCTTGAGTTGCCCGAAGTGCCCAAAATCCACCCTTTCTGAGTCCAAAGTGCTTTAAAGGAGCTTGTGCATGTTTTTAATGAAGTGGGGATGGAGTTTTGATGAAGGATTGAGGGTGTTTGTGTGGGTTGAAGAGGAGGGAGATGAAGTGGCTGCCATGGAGATGAAGAGGGGAGAAAATGAAGAAGGAAAACAATGAGGGAACACAAGCCATGGTCCAAGGTTGACCCCCTCACCTCTCTCTCATGCCCATACCTCTTTTTTTTATCATTTTCTTTTTCTTTTCATTTCTATTTTCTTTTCTTCTCTTTATCTTTTCTTTCCAAATTAAAAACAAAGCCATGCTAAAAAAGAAAATCCATGATAGAAAATGTTACAAGTGTTAAAATGTGACATGGTGTATGTTATGTGTACAAATCCGGCTTGATACGCGATTAGTGATATTTAATCGCGATTAGCATTAAAATGGAATATAATAATTATAAAAATTCATAATATGCCTAAATCATATAAAACACCCTCATTTCAGAAATTTCTATAATTTTCCAAATATTTACCAATTTATCGGTATTTAATTATACCGCATTAACAAAACATTCATAATATTTATTATTAAATTATAAAATTCCACAAAAATAATATTTTATTTTTCTGAAATATTACATTGACGCCAAGACTTGCTACAACGCTTTGCTCAGCAAGCCTTGGTTATATGAGTACAATATCATCCCTTCTACACAACATTAGTGTATGAAGTACTTCAAGGACTGCCTTGAGTACACAGTTATAGGGAAGCTAAACCCATTCTCCGTAAATAAAGTCTGCAAATATGAAGACGCCAAGTATTTCTTACCAGACTTCGAAAACATGGAAAGATGTCGCAAACCGGAGAATAAACAAAAAGCCATCGCCACTATCCTAATATTTGGGAGCGATACCGTTGAGGATGAAGAGATGGTATACTCAGGACAACCCTAAGGCAACAGGCCAGGACCATCTACTCCTATTCTGGTCTTTGGCAGCGACTCTAAGGACAAGGCCAACACAGTGTTCTCCATCCGCCCGTCAATACAGACCTTTGCTGGAGCTGACCAAAGTTTACAAATTACCATGGTTCTGCAACGGCATTACAAAGAATTTGATGCACTTGATACGTACAGCGTGCAAGAGCTACAAACCTTCTACGTCCCTCCTAAGCAAAGAGGTGAAAAGTCGATCCTTTCCTACCAATCCACAGAGACTAAAGTAGAGAAAGAAGTATGGCATGGTGCCGAACCTGCGCTCGACAGACTTCAATAAATCTGTCTGCGCAGATATTACGCAGAGGGACTGAAAAGGCTATTGAGATGCCAAGGTGTACCCTTCAAATAGACTGCTTGACAAGACCAGTTCTATAACAAGATTTGGGATGCTCCTGGGACTCAGCGAAAGATGCCCAATGGGAGAATGGAGATGACTGGCCTTGGATACATTCGGTCCAAGAAACGGGAGCGATTCCATTGCTTCCATGTTATAAATGATTTCGGTGGAAAAGAGAATGTCGTTCCAGATAGCGCTGATATTGAAATAGAGCGAAATCCATCCGTAGGAATACCAAGCCCGTTATTCGAAGAACAGATTGACAAGCTAATGAGAGAAGCAGGTCAAAAGGTTCAGGATGACCACAGCCACGAAATGGCCATTTACGAAAAAGCCAGAACGCAACGTATCATTCAGCAGGCTACGGAGGATGACAATCCCCTTCACCCTCAGCCTGCTGTGTGCACTCGCGGTAAGGGAAAAGTCCGACGCAGAAGCAATGATAAGATCAAGAATGAGAATGATGCTCGAAAACAGCGAAGCAGATCTAAGAAGCCACGCGAGCGAGGAAAAGTCAGCTGGAACCTGTCATTTATGAAGAAGATAGGTCGGGAGTACTCTTTCCCTCAAGACAAGACAAGGAAAATATTCAGCCTCGTCATGAAGTATCAAATGATGACCCTCCCAGAGTCCCAGTATCCCGAATAGATAAACGAGGTCCATCACCCAGATTATTGCTCCTATCACCGAGCGATAGGACATCCTCTTAAAGACTGCTTCACCTTCAAAGACAGGGTCGAAAACCAGTATCAGTAAGGCAAGTTTGCTCTATCCGAAAGTTGGAGAGTAATCCCACTACGAAAGCATGAGCCAAAAGCAACCTACACTGTGAAGGGAAGTTCATATCAACATCGAACTTGGAAATGAGCCTGCCACATGATAACATTCTTAAAGGAGGGAGAGCATGAGAATGTGGACGATCTCTCCCAGTGCTTCGCAATTGAAGATGAGGACGAGGTGATCTTAGAATTTCCACCGGCGCCAAAAGAGCTGGAAGATGGAATACACACCACAGCAGAATACCTGAGAAAAATCGACTTGGGGATGGCAAACGAGCCAAGGCCAACGTTCGTCAGCGAGCTGCTGTCTGAGAAATAGGTGGTTACGTTAAAAAACGTGCTTATGCAGTATAAAGACTGCTTCGTATGGAACTATTCCGAAATGCCGGGATTAGATCCAGAGATAGCTGTGCATAAACTGGCGATATCGCGGACGTTGTCATGCCCCGCTTCCCGGTATACGGTGAAGAGGACGAGACTGATCCGCTACGTATATACTCAGAAGTACATACGCTAAGTATATATAAGTAATATAAAAATAAATACACAAGAGACAAGATATAATAAAAACAACAACTTTTATTTATTAACATTCTTTTGTACAATGCATGAAAAGGAAATACAACTGAAATAAAATGATGCCTAAACAATGGCATGACAGGAAATGAAAAGTACTGAATAGAAAATGTACAATGAAACTAGAGCTCTGATTCTTTAGCAAGCTGATCCAAGTCTTCTGCAGATGGCTCGATCTCTGTCGGGTCCAAACCACCTGACGACATTCAAAGAAGAAAGAAATAGAATGTCGTCAGTGAACAGATCGCTCGGTAAGTCCCAAAGATAAGAGAGAAGTAGAAAAGAAGAAAGAGAGAGAGAGTAGCTTTTAATATTGTATTACATTGTTGTAATGTTGTATTAACGCTGTTGTTTATAGTTTGGTACAGAAGAATGCCAGTGTATATGAGAGGGGTCTAGAGACCAGGGCAAATGGATGTACAAGGCTCCGTTATGGAACCCGGAACAACGGAAATTGGATTCATGTTAGGTGTCTTAATCTTACCGTCTCGTGCCACCTTTAACACCTTCCGTACCAATCTACCCCTTAAACCCCGTAGTGTTTTATTTGTATTGTTTTGTACTGTAAATTGTATTGAATGTATAATTGAAAGACTGACCGAAACCATGATATCAGTAAACGGATGTAACCGTAGAATCATGTAAATGGAATAACTGGAGAACCATGTAAATGGAATGTATATCCATGGTTCGGTTCGGTCAAGTTGTATAGTCTGATAATTGGATTCATGGATTCATGTTGAATTGTAATATTGAAGATTGTAGATTGTACTTGAATCATATTCAAGTCAAATATAATCAGATTCAAACCCGATTAAGACAATTAGAAATGTAAATCGAAGTCTTGATTAATTCTTACCTATAATTTGCTAGGGTCCTTAGGGAAATTTATAAAACTTGAGAGGGTTTTATGTAAAAATACTTTTATATACTTTTCAAAATACACCTCAAGTATTCGTTATTCGTATTTAGAGTTGTAATGAAGGTGGATTTTATATTGTGATATTTCTAGTGAAAATATCCTAATTTCATAAATAAAGGTATTTATTTGTAAAGTTGATTTATTTGGAATTCATAGTATTTTAGTATAAAATTTATTCTTGTGATTTTTAGAAAAAGGTGGAATATTTATATCATAATCAAATAGGTATTTTAATGATAAATATACATATATTTATACAAAAATAATTTTAATAAATATTTTATATTCTAAAAAAATCTCATTTTCTTAAGATGTCGTATTTTAAATCTTTCGAGACCGAATGCTCTTTGCAGAAGTCTGAATCTCGCACTAGTAAGCCCGAGGATGTGCGATAAACCGCACCATCCCGAACAGGTTCCCCAAAGTGGGTTATAGCAGCGCTTTGCAAAGATTGTAAATACTAAATCCTTTAGAAAACGGTTTTATGAAGTAAATGGTATTTATTTGTAAAGGTGTATATTTTCCGTATTGTATGTTCTAGATTCTCCTAAGTCAACTAGTCTATCCCTAACTGGCCTAGACGACAAGTTGTGAGATACCTCAAATCGCCTCTTCACCGCCAATTGTGGCCAGGTAAGTACAAGAGAGGAAAGGAGGGATCCGCTCACGAACCACCGTGAGTCGGGCCTTTTAAAGTTACATTTCTCACTTGCCTAGCCTAGACACCACAAAGTCAGGTTTAGATAAACGACCGATGTTCACAACTTATCGTGTTTTCATAATAAATGGTACTTTTTTTTAAAAAGTGTATCAAAACTAAATCTTTTAGAAATGGTTTTATTAAATATATGGTATTTAAATGAAAATGTTTATTTTCTCGTATTCTAGGTTCTCGGGGGTGTTGCATATGAGTGTGTGAGGAGGTAGGTCGTTATCTCGTGATCTACTTTAAATGTATAGCAAGTTTGATAGGGTTAAATGAAGGATTGAAACAATGTGGTATTTAAGTGAAAAATACGATAAATTGAAAAAGTTATCATTTCATATGACGAAACTTGATCAAATTGTTTAATTAGTGTTTAATAGTCAACATGAGAAAGTTTAGGTATGATTGTATTAGTGAAAAGTGGAATTTTATAGAAATTCGAATCGGAAATCGGATTTGTTCCGATTCCGTTGGGTTTTGTAAATCCGTATTTTGAGAATGGAAAAGAGAGATAGAAAGGGACTTACGGGTTTTAGATTACTCAAGAGAGTGAGAGGGAACTAGAGGGATCGTCGGTGTGTTGCGTCGTCGCCGATAGTTCCTAAGATGATCGCCGGAAGTTCCGCCGAAATTTCGTCGGAGCTTCGCCTTGAGCTTGTTTTAAAAGTACACAATCTTTGGAAAAATTTTGAAAGAGTGGGCTCAGGATTTTGGGGTGAGAAGGTAGTGGGTAGGGATGGTTTTTATAGGGTTAGGCTAGATGAAAAGTTTAAAATAAAAATGTGATAAAATGTAATAAAAATATATTAAAAGTGGAGTAATTGGGATTTTTTAAGAGCTCTGGAAATGGTCTGAGGCTGAAATTTTGCAGGTGCATAGGGAATATGAAAAGACACAACTTTCATGTTGGGGTCGTCGCCGGAATCGGCCGACTCGGCCGTGACTCGGTCTGAGAACTGAGTCAGACAGAGTCAAGGCCAATTTACCCGATTCCCGGCCGAGTCAGGCGGCCGGGATCCCCCCCGACGGTTCATCTAACTCCTGAAAATGTTACATCTTTGGGTGTAGTGGGGTTTTTGTGAGATATGCATGTGTAAACTCTTGGTATTCTAAAAGTTTTTAAAAAATCAATATTAAAAATAATGTGGGGTATGGGATTTGAACTCTGATGGCTTGGTTCAGCAGTGGAAGGTATTACCAATGAGCTACAAGCTCTTTCTTGTAATTATGGAGCTAATTAATTACTTAAAATAATAACAGTAAATGTAAATACCCCAAGTATACATTAATTTTAAAGCAAATTTTTTGTACACTAAAAATGGAGTTGTTACATTCTTTTAACTTGTAATTAAAAAGCAAAATAATTACTTATAACTTGTTCTCAGGATAAACTACCCCTTTATGGATTTTTTGAAATTTTTTTGTAAAAACTTGTATTGGAAATTTGGGGTTATTACATTTTACCCTCCTTATAAAAATTTCGTCCTCGAAATTTGTAAAATGAAAGTGTAACAGTTTCAAGGAAAGTCTAGTGATTAGAGTATAGATAGTGTATAAAAATAACAAAATGATACAAGGGTGAAAAAGGCTTACCGGTGTTACCTTGACCTACAGTCTCGCCTTCTATGGCTTCTAATGTGAATGTCTGTCGCCGTGGTACATTCCTTCTAGCTGGAGGCACATTCAGCCTTTGGGGCCTGTTTCTCTGCCCTCTAGGCATGTCCCTCATTGCTTGTTGGAATTGGAGAGTAGGCTGTGCATGTGGTGGAGCAGGTAATGCAGAACGAGTTGCAGGAGCCTGGATAGCTGGCCGTTGCGGATAGTTGGTAGGTGTGTGAGCTGAGTTGTATCTATATGGACAGGTCTTAATTCTATGATTGGATGTGCCACAAATTAGACACAGGCCTTTTGCGCGTCTACAGTCTTTCCACTAGTGTCTCTTTCTATGGCAGTAGTGGCAAATTTCTTCAGTTCTCCTGGGTTCAAACGATGGCCTGGAAGGGGCTCCTCCTGCCATTTGATTGGCAGGGCGTTTCAAACCGGCAGATTGAGGTCTGCCCCTCGCCTTTATTACTGCCTCATAACTGCGGGCAGCTTCCAAAGGATCCTCATGCGTCAGAAATTTCCCTGTGGCTAGTGCAGCCTGAATTTCTGTGTCCAAACCTTGTTGAAAGCGACGGGCTCTGATATCATCCGTCGGTATCAAGTGTGTTGTGAATCTGTTTAAAGGATTGTGTTAGCTGTGTAGTATGTGATATTTAAAATTTGAAATACTGTGACATATCTTACCGACTTAGCATGGTGAATTCAGCGTCATACTCATCTACTGACTTGTCCCACATCGAACCTTGTTGTAGATGAATGAACTGCTGCTTCATGGCAAACCTTGCAGTCACAGGGAAGTACTTCGCGTCGAACTTCTCGCGAAAAGTCTTCTATTCAATAGGCTGTACGAGACGGCTTTCTTCCGCCTTCCACCAGTTGCGACTATTGTCCGTGCGCTGCAGTTTCGCCACACGGACCCAAGCTATGTCTAGCACTTGTGCTGCCACCAGATCATCCTCGATGCTTTGTGCCCATTCCTCAGCTTCAAGAGGACTTCCCTTCCCGGAGAACTGCTTGGGATGTAAAACCCTGAATTGGTTTACCCCAAGTGCGTCAGTCTCGTGACGGTTCAGGAGTTGTTGCTGTCCCTCAAGAAGGTTGCGGATTGCCTCAAGCAAAACCGTTAGCTCGTTGAGTGGAGCAGGAACGGCAGGTGTGATTGGTAGTGGAGGTGGAGTGTTGTTGAAGTTGGTGCTGGTATTGTTTGGGGAATCTATAACCTTGAAGAAAAATTTAGGTTAGGACAGATTCAAAGTATATGAAATGATAAGATTCAAGAAATATGAAATTGTAAGATTAAAGGAACATGAATTGTAAAGAATGTTTTAGTTGCCGGTTCTTATGTTATATTGCTTAGGTTTGTTCACGCAGAATAGAACTGCATAATAGGGTCTCATACAGCTCTGACCTGCATGGGCCATCAATAAAACCTGTCACGCCCCGCTTCCCGGTATACGGCGAAGAGGACGGGACTGGTCCGCTATGTATATACTCAGAAGTATATACGCTAAGCGTATCTTAGCAATATAAAAATAAATACACAAGAGACAAGATATAATAAAAACAGCAACTTTTATTTATTAACATTCTTTTGTACAATGCATGAAAAGGAAATACAACTGAAATAAAACGATGCCTAAACAATGGCATGACAGGAAATGAAAAGTACTGAATGGAAAATGTACAATGAAACTAGAGCTCTGGTTCTTCAGCAAGCTGATCCAAGTCTTCTGCAGATGGCTCGATCTCTATCGGGTCCAAACCACCTGACGACATTCAAAGAAGAAAGAAATAGAATGTCGTCAGCGAACAGATCGCTCGGTAAGTCCCAAAGATAAAGGAGAAGTAGAAAAGAAGAAAGAGAGAGAGTAGCTTTTAATGTTGTATTATATTGTTGTAATTTTGTATTAATGCTGTTGTTTGTAGCTTGGTACAGAAGAATGCCAGTGTATATGAGAGGGGTCTCAGTATGCTAGAGATCAGGGCAAATGGAAGTACAAGGCTCCGTTATACAACCCGGAACAACGGCAATTGGATTCATGTTAGGTGTCTTAATCTTACCGTCTCGTGCCACCTTTAACACCTTCCGAACCAATCTACTCCTTAATGCTCGTAGTGTTTTATTTGTATTGTTTGTACTGTAAATTGTATTGAATGTATAATTGAAAGACTGACCGAAACCATGATATCAGTAAACGGATGTAACCGTAGAATCATGTAAATGGAATAATTGGAGAACCATGTAAATGGAATGTATATCCATGGTTTTCGGTCAAATTGTATAGATTGATAATTGGATTCATGGATTCATGTTGAATTGTAATATTGAAGATTGTAGATTGTACTTGAATCATATTCAAGTCAAATATAATCAGACTCAAACCTGATTCAGACAATTAGAAATGTAAATCGAAGTCTTGATTAATTCTTACCTATAATTTGCTAGGGTCCTTAGGGAAATTTATAAAACTTGAGAGGGTTTTATGTAAAAATACTTTTATATACTTTTCAAAATACACCTCAAGTATTCGTTATTCGTATTTAGAGTTGTAATGAAGGTGGATTTTATATTGTGATATTTCTAGTGAAAATATCCTAATTTCATAAATAAAGGTATTTATTTGTAAAGTTGATTTATTTGGAATTCATAGTATTTTAGTATAAAATTTATTCTTGTGATTTTTAGAAAAAGGTGGAATATTTATATCATAATAAAATAGGTATTTTAATGATAAATATACATATATTTATACAAAAATAATTTTAATAAATATTGTATATTCTAAAAAAATCTCATTTTCTTAAGATGTCGTATTTTAAATGTTTCGAGACCGAATGCTCCTTGCGGAGGTCTGAATCTCGCACTACTAAGTCCGAGGATGTGCGATAAACTGCACCATCCTGAACGGGTTCCCCAAAATGGGTTGTAGTGGCGCTTTGCAAAAATTGTAAATACTAAATCCTTTAGAAAACGGTTTTATGAAATAAATGGTATTTATTTGTAAAGGTGTATATTTTCCGTATTATATGTTCTAAATTATCCTAAGTCCACTAGTCTATCCCTAATTGGTCCAGACGACAAGTTGTGAGATTCCTCAAATCGCCTCTTCACCGCCAATTGTGACCAGGTAAGTACAAGTGAGGAAAGGAGGGATCCGCTCACGAATCACCGTGAGTCGGGCCTTTTAAAGTTACCTTTCTCACTTGCCTAGCCTAGACACCACAAAGTCAGGTTTAGATAAACGACCGATGTCCACAACTTATCGTATTTTCATAATAAGTGGTACTTTTTTTTAAAAAGTGTATCAAAACTAAATCTTTTAGAAATGGTTTTATTAAATATATGATATTTAAATGAAAATTTTTATTTTCTCGTCTTCTAGGTTCTTGGAGGTGTTGCATATAAGTGTGTGAGGAGGTAGGTCGTTATCTCGTGATCTACTTTAAATGTATAGCGAGTTTGATGGGGTTAAATAAAGGATTGAAACAATGTGGTATTTATGCGAAAAATACGATAAATTGAAAAAGCTATCATTTCATGTGACGAAACTTAATCAAATTGTTTGATTAGTGTTTAATAGTCAACATGAGAAAGTTTAGGTATGATTGTATTAGTGAGAAGTGGAATTTTATAGAAAACCGAATCGGAAATCGAATTTGTTCCAATTCCATCTGGTTTTGTAAATCCGTATTTTGAGAATGGAAAAGAGAGATAGAAAAGGACTTACGGGTTTTATATTACTCAAGAGAGTGAGAGGGAACTAGAGAGATCGTCGGTGTGTTGCGTCGTCGCCGATAGTTCCTAAGATGATCGCTGGAAGTTCCGCCGGAATTTCGTTGGAGTTTCGTCTTGAGCTTGTTTTCAAAGTACACGATCTTTGGAAAAATTTTGAGAGAGTGGACTCAGGATTTTGGGGTGAGAAGGTAGTGGGTAGAGGTGGTATTTATAGGGTTAGGCTAGGGTTAGGGTAGATGAAAAGTTTAAAATAAAAATGTGATAAAATGTAATAAAAATGTATTAAAAGTGGAGTAATTAGGGTTTTTAAAAAGCTCTAGAAATGGTCTGAGGCTGAAAGTTTGCAGGCGCATAGGGAATATGAAAAGACACAACTTTCATGTTGGGGTCGTCGCCGGAATCGGCCGACTCGGCTGTGACTTGGCCGTGATTCGGTCTGAGGACGGAGTCAGACCGAGTCAAGGCCGATTTGGCCGATTCCCGGCCGAGTCAGGCAGCCGGGATCCCCCCCGACGGTTCATCTAACTCCTTGAAATGTTACATCTTTGGGTGTAGTGGGGTTTTTGTGAGATATTCACGTGTAAACTCTTGGTATTCTAAAGGTTTTTAAAAAAATCAATATTAAAAATAATGTGGGGTATGGGATTTGAACTCTGTTGGCTTGGTTCAGCAGTGAAAGGTATTACCAATGAGCTACAAGCTTCTTCTTGTAATTATGGAGCTAATTAATTACTTAAAGTAATAACAGTAAATGTAAATACCCCAAGTATACATTAATTTTAAAGAAAATTTTTTGTACACTAAAAATGGAGTTGTTATATTCTTTTAACTTGTAATTAAAAAAAAATTACTTATAACTTGTGCTCAGGCTAAAATACCCTTTTATGGATTTTTCGAAAATTTTTTGTAAAAACTTGTATTGGAAATTTGGGGTTGTTACAGACGTCAAGCCAGTCAAACAGGCGCCAAGAAGAATGCGGCTTGAGCTTGAGATGAGTATCAATGCCGAAGTCAAGAAGCTAAACGAGTTCGGCTTTATCCAAGAAGTTCAATACCCTGACTGGATCGCCAATATCGTTCCGGTAATGAAGAAAAATGAGACAGTACACATCTGCGTAGATTTTTGGGATCTCAACAAAGTTTATCCAAAGGATGACTTCCCAGTGCCTGTTACTGAGCTAATGATCGATAACACATCCACCCATGAAGTCTTCTCCTTCATAGATGGATCTTCGGGGTATAATCAAATAAAGATGCATCCTGAAGACCAAAAGCACACTGCTTTCCGGACTCCGCTGGGCATATTCTGCTATAAAGTGATGCCCTTCGATCTGAAGAACGCTGGCGCCACCTACCAGAGGGCCATGACAAAGATCTTTGATGACCTCATACACGAGATTGTCGAATGTTATATTGACGACCTCGTGGTGAAAAGAAAATCGTACGAGGAGCACTGGGAGCATCTAAAGATAGTGTTCCAGTGCTTTCGGAAGTACAACCTGAAGATAAACCCTCTGAAATGCTCGTTTGGAGTTTCCTCGAGCAAATTCCTAGGATTCATTGTATGACACCGAGGCATCGAAATAGACCCATCAATGATTAAGGCGATTATGGAAATGCTCGCACCAAGAACTCTCAAACAACTGCGGTCTCTTCAAGGAAAGCTCGTGTATATCCAGCGGTTCATAGCTAACCTCTCCGGTAAATGCCGCCCCTACAGTCATCTAATGAAGAAAGGGACCCCGTTCGTTTGGGATCGCAAATGCCAAAGCGCACTGGACGAAATCAAGCAATATCTGCAGAACCCGCCGGTACTGACCGCTCCGGTCAAAGGAAAGCCCCTCATCTTGTACACAACAGCCCTTGAAGGTTCTTTAAACGCGTTATGGGCACAGGAGAACGACCAGGGGAAGGAGAGAGCTCTCTATTATTTGAGTCAAGTTCTCCTAGGGGCAGAAAGCAATTACTCCCTCATTGAAAAGCAATGCCTGGCACTGACTTTCGCAGTAACGAAGCTCCGATATTATGCCCTGGCACATGAAGTCCATCTCATATCAAAGGTGGATCCTCTCAAGTATTTGATGTCGAAAGCCATATTAACAGGAAGGCTTGCCAAATGGGCCTTCCTCTTGATAGAGTTCTCGATAGTATATCGACCCCTCAAAGCAATAAAAGGCCAGGCCATCATTGACTTTCTCGCTGAGCATCCGATACCCGCCGACTCTCCCTTAAACTGCGAATTGCTGGACGAACATGTGTTTGACACAATCGACGGGGAGAAAGAAGGGAGTGATACCCGATGGGAATTATACTTCGACGGAGCGTCCTCCTTGAAGAAGCGAAAGCAAAACACCCCTATAATCAAAACTGGGGTGGGCCCAATCTTCGTGACCCCGCAAGGAGGGATAATACATTTCACCATTTCCTTAACATAACCAAGGACAAATAACAAGGCTGAATATGAAGCTTTGATAGCAGGTCTCAAGATTGCTGTCAACATGGGGATCGAAAACCTCCTCATATATGGAGACTCCCAACTAGTCGTCGACCAAGCAAATGGTGACTATCAGACATGTAAACCCAAGTTGGTAAAATATGGCGAGAGAGTGCAGCAATTGCTGACGCAAATCCCTTCTTATACCCTAGAAATCTAACCGCGGGCGAAAAATAGCAAGGCGGATGCGTTAGCCAAACTCGCTAAAGAACTGGCTGACGAAAACCTCGATGACATAAGGATCATTATGCAAAGCCGTCGGATTCTTGCGCCAACAGAAATATCTCCGCAGTCGTCTGAAGAAAAGGAAGCGGCCGAACAAGCAGCATTCTAATTACAGGATGAAGAAAAGGCGAAGTATTGGAGAGAAGTCTTTGTAGACTACTTCAAATCTCATCATATGCCCAAAAACGCATCATCGAGACATCAGCTCATGAAGCGAGCTCTGTCTTTCGCTTTCGTCAATGATACTCTATATAAGAGATCATTCGATTGTTTGTGGTTAAGGTGTATGGGGTCAGAAGAAGCAAGGAGAGTCGTCCAAGAAACTCATGAAGAACTTTGCGGTTCTCATCAAGTCAGGCCAAAGATGAAGCTGAAGATCAAAAGAATGGGTTACTATTGGCCCACGATGATTCAAGACTGCCTTGAATGTGCGAAGCAATGTCACTCATGCCAAATTCATGGGGACTTCATCCACCAGCATCTGAATCCGTTACACCCAACATTAGCAAGCTGGCCATTCGAAATGTGGGGAACCGATATAATCGGGCCCATCGAGCCAGCATCATCCAAGGGACATCGGTTCATACTAGCAACAACCGATTACTTCTCTAAGTGGGGCAGAAGCAATACCGTTAAGAGAGGTGAAGATGGAGAACATCCTCCATTTCTTCAAGACACGTGTCATCTACCGGTTCGGCACTCCGGGACGGATCACCTCGGATAATGGGCCGGCCTACAGAAGCCATAAGATCAGCCGCTTTGCACAGCAACATAAAATAGATTGGAGATACTCTTCAGTATATAATCCCCGAGCTAACGGTCTAGCTGAAGCTTTCAACAAGACCTTGACAAAGATCATAAAGAAAACGGTGTCAGAAATAAAAAGGACTGGCACGAGAGATTGCATGAAGCTCTCTGAGCTTATCAGACCACATTCAAGACGGCCATGAATACAACGCCATTCGCGTTGGTATTTAGCACGGAAGCAGTACTTCCCTTGGAAATAGAGCTATCCTTTCTATGAGTAGCGGTTCGATACGAGCTAACGGATGAAGAAAATGCCCATCTTCGATTTGAGGAGCTCGATGCCCTCGATGATACTCGTCTCATGGCGCAGCAAAACCTAGAAGCTTACAAAGCAAGGATGACGCGCTCATACGAAAGATTGACTAGGCCAAGAACATTCTGCCAAGGCGAACTCGTGCTAGTCGTAAAAAGACCCATGATCCCCAATCGTGCTAAACGGGGGAAATTCAAGCCAAACTATGAGCGTCCGTACATCATAGACAAGGTCTACCAAGGTGGGGCCTACTTGCTCATGGATATGCATGGCGAAAGACCCTTCCGGCCAATAAACGGCCTGTTCCTTAAGAAATACTATGCTTGACAAGTCACGGCTCAGGTTAATGATGGATGACGACGCTCGTATCTGCTCGTTTTCTTCCTAAGTCCAAACTCTATAAGTAGTATCCAACGAAACCTTGCTTCAAAAGCACCACGGACCGCAACGTCCTTAAACTAGCTATGGACCGAGATGTCCTTAATTAAGCTAACGATGGACCGAGATGTCCTTAAACTAACAATGGACCGTGATGTCCTTAAACTAAATACGCCGCCTCAAAACTTGGCGACAATGGAATCCAGGTCCACAAGTCCTAGCAGCAAGGACTACAACTTAAGTCCCTCTGGCTCCGCAGCTACCCCGGTTGGTGAAGTCCCACCGTAAAAAAACGGTACGTCCACAAGGGAAATGGGAACGGATGAAAATCCGAAAGGGCTCCGTGAGTAAAAACAGTAGTACTGCCGGCGAGTTTGTGAAAACCCGCAAGGACGCGGACTCGTAAAAAAAATTCATGCACACTTGCAAGGTCCTCTCGACCTTGTAAGGAGAAAATACCTGCGTGAGATCCTTATGACTCATAAGGGAGCAACAGACTTAGGGATCCCCACGATTCCTAAGGAGAAATTACACTTACGAGATCCTCACAACTCGTTAGGAGAATTCCCCTTATGAGACCCTCATGGCTCATAGGATTCGAAAGCCTTAAGCTACAGGGATCTGAACCAGTTCTTAAGCCATCACATCCCCCAGATTGCCCTACAAGTGGTTCAATATTGACCCTTGTATACAATCTATGGGCGCAAATAAACATTTTCCCCACTAAGTCCCACCAACGACGAGGAATGTCCTCATGTGGTGAACGACACTTGTAAGTCCTCTCGACTTATAAGGAGAAAACACTCTTGTAAGATCCTTACGACTTATAAAAGAACACACACTTAGGAATCCTCACGACCCCTAAGGAGAAAACACACCTACGAGATCCTTACGACTCATAAGGAGAAACACCTTTATGAGACCCTTACGGCTCATGAAGTCAAAAGCCTTAATCGACGGGATCCTAACCCTGTTTGCTAAGCCATCGTTGTTCGAATCGACAAAGGCAAATGATGATTTGCTCGTGCCAACAATTCCAGTGGTAGCGATGTTGATGCCTGGATCGATATCAAATTCTAAACCCTTTCACGGCAAATGATGATTCACTCCTGGCAATATTCCAGTCGTAGCGATGTTGATGCTAAGATTGGTATCAGACCTCGGGTTCCATACTCGCAATAAAAATCAGTGAGCAAAAATTCATATGAAATAGCCGAAATGTTTGGGCAATTCGCAATAAAAATCAGCGAGCAAAATATATGCATATAAAAATAACCGAAATGTTTGGGCAACTCGCAATAAAAAGCAACAAGTAAAAAAAACAGCCGAAATGTTTGGGCAACTTGCAATAAAAAGCAGCGAGTAAAAAGAAAAAAACAGCCGAAATGATTGGGCACCGCGAAAATATAGCCGAAATGATTGGGCAATCGCAGCTTTCACAATATAAAAAGCTAAAATGATAGAGTATCGCGGAAAGAAAAAAAATGAAATGAAACTTCTGCCCTGCATGTGAGATCACATCGACCCCTATATACAATTCATGGGCACAAACGAAAAGGGAACCATATTGCCCCACCAGGCTCGGTTAAAGGGAAGCCGGATCTCAATGGCTACATCTACAGCCTAGAAATCAACAACGGCGTTCCTTCTCTTTCCAACTAGAAGCAGATACGACGTCAGCAAAACGGAGCGACGGCAAAATTATTTAGTTCCAAATCTCGACGGTTGACAGACAGCCTAGAGACTACCTCGGAGCCATGGCAAAGTCCCCTAGTTCCAAACCTCGACGGTTCACAGACAGCCTAAAGACTACCTCAGAGCCACGGCAAATTCCCCTAGTTCCAAATCTCGACGGTTCGCAGACAGCCTAGAGACTACCTCGGAGCCACAGCAAAGTCCCCTAGTTCCGAATCTCAACGGTTCACAGACAGCCTAGAGACTACCTCGGAGCCACGGCAAAGTCCCCTAGTTCCAAATCTCGACGGTTCACAGACAGCCTAGAGACTACCTCGGAGCCACGGCAAAGTCCCCTAGTTCCAAATCTCGACGGTTCATAAACAACCTAGAGACTACCTCGGAGCTATGGTAAAGTCCCTAATTCCAAGTCTCGACGGCAGCATCCTGTTAGTTATATGTATGCCCTAGAGTCCATTACTGTACATGGGATGTATATTGTAGTGGATGCTTAGACATATATAGGGATGACTTTCTTGCTCGACATGATAGTATGCTATCTGGCTGCACTTTATCTTAACATGTTGACTTGTATAAGTGATGTTGTCTTGCTCTCACATATTGATAAAGCCCTTAGGTTGTGTACTTGACTACCAGGACTATGATGGAGATCATACTAGTGGGGCCAAGGGTAGTCCACAAGTACACCCTAAAACAGTTCCTAGTCGAGGGTGTATCGAGACAGGGTATCGATATTCCGGAGTAGACTAGCGCATACGCATCTTGACCCATATGGGGCAATGGATGATCTCATATCCATTGGTGTTGACATCAAAGATAGTATACGGGTGCTCAGTGAAGACTGGGTACACTGAACGGATTAGCCGAGAACTCTTAGTTGGCATTATACCTATCGTCAGATAGCAGTTCTCTGGTAACACTGGTACATGTTAGTTTGTAGACACGAGATCGTCATAGAGTCTTGTGCGATTCCAACTGTACTTTGATTTCCACCTTACCATGTTCAAAAGAAGATGCAAAACGGTGGCTTTTGGGTACAGTCCCGAATCATATGGAAGAAATGAGCGATAGGAGGGGATTCGTCTCCGGTATTGGGAGTTGATGTTGCGCTATGCTCGATTGGCCATAACAGGAAAGTCCCTGGCCAGGGCTGATACAGAGATTTACTGATAAGTGTTATCAGTAGTTTCTCGACCCATTATGAGCCTCACATGGGTACGACTTATCGGTTATTGGGGTCTGATGGATATGCGACATATCAGACGAAGAGACCGGACTGTACGGTAGTATTACTGACAGGCTTTTGTAGGAGTTAGAGTAGGCTAGCTTGCTGGTCTTCTGATCATTCAATACCCGGGTAGCCGTTACGCCCAGCTAGTACCGCTGACGACTTGTGGGTGCTTGATGTGTCATCACCTACTGCCGGTGTATTGACGAGTCTTTAGAGTCCTACACAGAGGTTTCACTGGATCAGGCAAAACAAAATAGGAGAACAAATGTGATATATGCGGGACCGAGATTAATACGAGTATGTGATACCGTATTCTATTCTCGCGATTTAAGGTATCGATCAGTTATATGAGATATAGCCGGGTTATCGAATCAAATGTTGATTCGATAAGTCGATACTGTATCGGTCGGTTATATATGATATAACCGGGTTATCGAATCAAGAGTTGATTCGATAAGTTGATACAAATAATATTAGTCGGTCATATGAGATATAACCGGATTATTAAATCAAGAGTTGATTTAATGATTTAATGTATAATTATATATTTGATATATTAATTTACATTAACTAATATTAGCTCACTTAAGCATTTATTTTTCTCACATATGCACACTTAATATATATTCGATATATATTAATTGTGTTTTATTTATGTGTCATGGTTAATAATACATGCAACATGGGTATATGAGACTTACACCATGATAAAGATAATGCAGGGTTTATTTATTTATTGTAATTCAATTATTAGTTAGAAATTTGTCACATGGCATGAAACTTTAAGAAGCCTGTAGACCCATTGACTTAGTCCATTAGTTTTGTCTTACATTAGATATTTGTTAACCCAACCATTATCTAAACTCATGGTTAAGTCTATACATGAGATATATTAGATATTTTCTCACCCATGGTTGCTAATTCTCTCACACATCTATTATTTACTTCTTCTTCCTCAAAGCTCAAGAGAACTCTCTAGGTTTTGAGAGAAGCTTAAAAACAAGTGAAAAAAGTAATTCTAAAGTGAGCAAAAATCCTACTTCATCATCCTCTACTAGATTAGCACTTTAGTATATGGTGTTAGCTTCATTAATCCCATATTAGTGAAGAGGGTAGCTTGGGTTTGTGACTCCTCGACGTAGATCATCTTCGGCTTGGAAGACTTCTAGCAAGCATGCATCTTTCTTTTTGTGGAGCCGTTCGAGAGTCCGCAAGATCGCAACTTGGAGCGAAGGGACTACTAAAAGGAGCTAAAGAAGTGAAGGAACGGACTACAAAGGTTGTAATCCCTAATCACTTAGTTGTAAAGTAGTTTATAATTTGTTTCGTATGATTCTCTAGCTAAAGATTCTAGTTTAGGGTTCTTTAAAACGGCAAAATTTTGAAAATAGTATGGACAATGCCTCCCGAAACCTTGCTGTCAATCATAGGAACCCTACAGTGGTATCAGAGCCTACCTAGAGAATTAGATGGATTGTGTAGGATTAAGAAACCGAAACAACTCCGAAACACCCGAATGAAAGACCCAGTTTCTGTCGATTTTTAAACAGGTTCTAAAAATTTTTTAAACAACTGCAGAATATTGTATGAGATGTAACATGAACACAACACAAATTTTAGCCCCCAAGAGCTCGGAAATTGGCTGGCCACTTTGCCAAAAATTGTGGCCTGCTCGGTTTGTTTAGGGAGTTCAGGGTCGAAATTTGCACTGTGTTCCAGTCTTTGGGTTTTGGTATTTCAGGTGTTATTTGTTTTTGCTAAATTTTCATATGATGTTAAATTTCTGCAAAGGCAACTCGGAGTGTTTTGTAGTCGTAATTCTAATAGTTTTTTGGGTTATTTTAGACGGTGTTAAAAAGTTCGAACGGATATCAAATACCCACTTTAACCCTTGCCGGGAAATTTTCCAAGTGTTGAATTTTTCCTTAGTTTAAAGTTTTCAGAAAATCATGCAAACGATTATGTGGACCCTCTAGAAGAACAAAACCCTAACTCGATTATGTCACCGTCAGAACTGCCACTAAACCCTAGGGTTTATGGTAGTTCAGCGGTGCCACATGTGAGGCATTGGTTGACCCTTCTACGGCTGGTTCATAGGAGCTGTGGTATGTTCTGGGACCTTTTGAACTACGCTCAAGTGTTGAGCTTTTTGGATAATTTTGGGTGTTTGTTGATTCGATCGGAATGTTTAACATCATCTAGCTATTTGTGGAATTTGATACAATATGTGGAACTCATATAGTTAGGCATGAAATCCGAAGTATGTGATATTTCGGGTTCATGATGTCCAAGGTGATTGTGGATTCCAAATGTTGTAGTTTGACATTTTCTTTTCTGCGACGGTAAGTGTAATATGTGGAGTATCACCGATTTCGTTGCTATATGTCAACGACAATTGGGATACGCATACTTACATGATGACATGTGGTGTTATGTGTTGCTGTGATATGTTATATTGGATCGTTGTATTTTGAATAGCCAGGGGTTTTATGTGAGATGAGAGTTTTTATTTTCATTCATGTAAAATTCAATGTATGTAATATTCTTTTATTGGGGCGCTTTCGGGTTGAGGTTGATGTCACCATTGTTGTATATTATTTACTTTTCCACATTAGGATAGACCCAAGGAGGGGAGCACAAGTAACCGGGTTCTAGAGTCCAGTGGGAGATTGTTAGTGTATATGCCCTAGGGGCCATTATTGTATCATACTAGTTTGTATATTACATAATGGAAGTTTGGGATATTCACGATTATATTAATAGTCTCGCTCAACATAGTAGTATGCTATTTGGTTTAGGTCTATCTTAATATGTGTATATTTTAGCATATCGTGAATACATATTGATAGAGCCCTTAGGATCTTGCTTGACTACCAGCGTTGTGATGGTAGTCACACTAGTGGGGGCTGGGTAGTCTACAAGCACATCCTTTTTCAGGTCCCTAGTCGTAAGATTATCGAGACAGGGCATCGATACTCCGGAGTAGACTAGTGTGTACGCTTCTTATCTCAGCAGGGGAAATGGTCCGTCCCACATCCATTAGTACGTTGTACTGGAGATAGTATACAGGTGCTTGTTGGGTTACGGGTACACCGGACAGGACTCGTAGGGAACTGTTGGTTGGTATTATACCCATCGTCAGTTAACAGTTCCCAGGTGACATGAGTACAGCATAGTCCGCAGACTTGACACTGCTGCTTCGTCTCGAGTGTGTTCCCACCGTTCTTAGATCGCTACCCTACCATGGCTTAAAGGAGTCGTGCAAACAGGTAGCAGTTGGGTGCAGTCCCGAAGCACTTGGAGGCAGTGGCGGTTAGATAGGATTCGTCTCTCCCGGTATTGGGAGTTGATATCGCGTTGTGTTTGGAGAGCCATTACGCAAAGTCCCTGGCCAGGGCAAATGAGATTTACTGGTAGGATTTCCAGTAGCTTCTCAAGGTGTAATGGGCTTCACTCCGACATGACTTATACAGCTTTTAGGGGACTGACGCTTGCCGCCCCTTAGGCACGATATGCGATAGTCCTAGACGAATAGACCGACTGTATGGAGATTGTCACATCAGGCTCAGTAGAAGTTCGGATGGGTTTCCTCATCGGCCTTCTTATCGACATCTACCTGAAGACAGTTACGTACAGCTAGTACTGCTTGCGGCCTGTGGTTAAACCCACTGCCAGCGTAGTGTCGAGTCTTTAGAGTCCCACACGGAGAGTTTCCCTACTTCAGGAAAAACGATATAGAGGTCGTATGGTTTTACGACTGGGTTCGGACACATACGTGCATTTATGCACGTACGATGTTCGGACAGTTTTTACTAGCGGGCTTTAGTTTAAGCCAGGTTCTAGTATTGGATTATTGGATTTATACAATCTCAGTTTTTCCGTGTTTTCACGGATAGGAGGGGTGTTCTCGTAATTACTCGAGAAGCTTCTAGAAGAAAGGTGACTAATTATGCTTTAATTCATTTATGAATTAAGCTTAATGAGGTGGAGGAGATGATGTGTGATTTGCATTAATTACATCATGAGCATGACGTGATTCACCTCAAAGTAATTAATGAAGCATAGTTGATATTTTGAGATATTATTTCTAGATATTTTGATGCTTCATTATTTATCCAAATGACTTAAGATATTTATTCATTCTCACTCACACATTCTCTCTCCTCAAGCTCTCTCTCTTCAACCCTAACCCTAATCCTCTCATGTGTTAAGATCCCAAGATTAGTAAGACTAATAGATCCCTAATCCTCTTCTATATCCTCTAGGTTACTTTGATTAGCACTCATAGCCACCTAGTTATCTCAAGTGAGAGGTTAAAGCTTGGAGAAATAGCTCTCGGGTGGATCTTCTATCACAACGAGGAGGCCGACGAGGAGGTGAACTACAAGGACAAGAAGGACTTAAATCATTAGGTATAATCATCTATCATAGTAGCTAATCACTTCTATATAGTTGTTAGTAAGGGTTTAGCAAAGATCCGTAAAGTTAGTCGATGTTAGTTTATACAAAATGATTGTTTTACCTATTCCGCCTCCCCGCATCATGTGGGGTGTCTAATGTCGACTTACAGTGGTATAAGAGCCTAGCTAAACCATAACTAACATGTTAGAAAAGTCGTTAGAAATTCGATCGCAAAAATAACCCGAAAATACGACGTTTTCATCAAGTTTCTGCCGATTTTAAAACGGGGTCTAAAAATTTTTCAGGGACCCTTAAAATTACAAGCAGGGAATTTTAAGAATTCTGAAAAAATTTAGGACTCTGACTCGACCATAGCGGCGCGGAACCGCCGCCGATCCATGCGATCCGCCGCGGATCCGCGGCCTAGTTGACTTCGAGTCAACCCAAATTTGCCCAGTTATTCTTCTGTGTTGATGTTGTGTTTTCTGGGATGATTTATTTCTGCTCAGGTTTGATGTGCACAGAGAATTGTTTGGAGTAGAATCATTTGTGTTGCTTGATCAAAATTCTAAGATGTTTGGCTAACTTGATTATATCTGTGTTTTGTTTAATGTGTTCGTAAACCTCTCCTAACTGCTAGTATGTCGGTTAGCAGGGGGTTGCACATTTCTGTAATGGTTTTTACTGGTTTGTGAATGTGGACTTGTTGGATTGTCGTGAATGGATAGCCGGAGATGTGAGACGAGTGTTTCTTTCATTCAAATGTAAATTGTAATTTGTTGTAATATTCTTTTGCGGGGCACATCCGGGTTGATCTTGTAGCCACCGTTGTATTATTTCATTTACTGTTTTCTGCTCGTAGGATAGACCCAAGGTGGGGTGCAAAAACTACCGGATACTTTGAAGTGTTTAGTGGCCTACTCACGTCGTTGAGGGAGACCGCTTCACTTCGGGTACTTGACGGGTAGTTTGCCGTACCCATAGAGGGTCTAGGGTGGGGTTTTGGCTATTTATCACGACTGTGTAATCCGTCTTTCTTTGCAGGCTCAAAAGGAATGCGGATTCGTAGAAAATCCAATATGTTCATCTGTGATCTGGAATGCTTATTATTGCGTCTGACGAATGTACAATATCTATATATGATATCTATTAGGCGTCGCTTATGTTTTGCACTCGCGCTAGCCCAGTGTTCATACCATAATTTTGCAATATTATATTCCCCATTCTTATACATTTTACAAATAAACAGGTGCTTTTGACCCATGTCTGCTATATAATTGCAGGTTACAGGTTCTCGGAACAAAAACAGTGAAATTGACGAAAAGATGATACAAAGCGAGACTATGACCGATAAATGGTGGAATCTTGATCATGCCACATTTTGAGGGACAATGAAAATCAATGAACAAGTACACAAAGCACAAAGGCAACGCAAGGTTCAAGACTTAGACACGAAGCAACGGTAAAAGTCCATTACAATTATTCACTGTGGAGATCTGGAAGGAAGACATTCTGAAGAACCAACTAAAGTAACAGGAAGAAAAACACAACCAGAAGCAGCACACAAAAAACCAGCCCACAAGCCCATTACTTGGCCGCGGAACCGCGGCCAAACCTGGCCTATGGCCGCGGATCCGCGGCCAAGGTGTGCCCGTATTGATGCAGAAAAATTTTGGAAATTGGCGGCGCATTGACTAGTCTTCCTTAGGGTATTTTTGTAAAAACAGATATGCGTCGATTGTAACCCTAGGGTTTTCTATGCTCTATAAATAGAAGCCCTAAAACTTGTTTTAGGTCATGCCTCTTTTCATTGAATAAAATTCAGATTTCTATCAAGTTTTGAGAGCATCAATTTTATAAGTAGTTTCTTTTTATTTTGCCCTAGTTCTTAATTCTTCTTTCTGCCCTAATTTAATTTATTCTCTGCCCTAGTTTAATTTAGATTAGAACTTTTTATTGATCTGCAGTAGTTAGATAATTAATCTCTTAAATCAAAAACTCATAAAAATCATGTTTTTCATAGATCCCCTAATGAGCGAGTAGTTCTTCGCTTGTTAGGGTTAGGAATAGGGAAGGTTTGAGAGATGCAAATCTCTCACCCCTTTCTTGACCATCACATATTAATAATTAAGACTCCATGCATACATATACATACCGCTCCCTACGGCACCCTACCCACAAGGTAATGGTGATACCGTAGTATAAAAGACCGGATGCGCATGTTTTCCATGGAGGTTAGGGTAAGGATTAAGAAAGGACGGACAAGGACCTAGAGGAAGAAACATCGTTTCTTCCCGATCGTCCTAATCCTCTTTATTAATAATTACCATAACTCCTAAAGAAGATCTAATTTAGGGCATTGAAAGCGGTGGGAAATCTTTAACTTTCCAAACTTAATCTAAACCTAACCCTAGCAAGATTTCTAATCCTAGTCTAAGTCAACTTAGTTTTTAGTGATAAAGATCCAAACACCATTTGGAATTAACTCGTTAGAACAATTAGGAAATACACAACATCCTTGTGAACCGACCCGTATTCACCGGCTAGCTACCAAGCGACGTCATTCTTGATTGCGGTAACAATATTTTTGATCACAAAACTCATTCAAACCAAATGGCGCCGTTGCCGGGGATGGCGTAGCATTTTCTTTTTGCAATTTCGGGTTAATATAAAATATAAAAATCATAAAAATAGAAAAAAAAATATATAAAAATTTTATCATCTTTTATTGTTTGAAGGGTTTTTCGTGTGAATTTTTGCAAGAACGACGAACGAGTTCGGATCTGGAAAAATCCAGAGATCAAAACAGAAAACCCTAGATCTGAACAACATAGGAAAGTCAAACCAGAGGGGCAGATAAAATATTTGGGAACCGAGCCGCCGCCGCACCCTCGCTCCCGCCGCCGCACCCTCGCTCCCGCCGCGGAACCGCCGCCCCCTGGTGACGTCAGCATGAGGAAAACCAATTGTGAGCTTTCTCTCTCCTTCTATGTACCCTTGATATTTCCTCTGTAAAATCTCCTGCAGGATTCTTTGCGCTAAAAAAATCTTTCCCCCTTCCAATAATTGATCTTGTGCAGGATTCTTTGCGCCGCGATAAAAAAAAAATTGTTTGCAAGTGGTTGTTTACTGGTTTGCATATTTAATCGGACTTTAAGGGGCTTGAGACCAAATCCAGATTGGGTGGGGATTTCATCACCCTTCTCAGGACCCCAGAAATCACATAAGGCATATTGAATTGACCATCATTTAATTAAAAAAAGATTAGACTCAGCCCTAAGGACTTCGCGCTCAATAGGACAAAGGATTAGTTGTAGGCATCGACCATTGATCCTAACCTGACTTTGTGGTGTCTAGGCAAGTGGTTACTTAATTAGGTCCATTACATATGTGGTAGAGAGCCTCCCACTTACCTGGCACTTACCTGGCCACAATTTGCGGTGAAGAGGCGGTTTGAGGTCCTATTTCTTGCTCTTTGGAACAGTTAGGAGCTGTCTAGCTGACCTAGGTAACCCTAGATCTAGGCCTGATTGTGCATTTGTGGTTGATTGAACATGTGTTTAAGCCTTTTATCGAAAATCTTTTTGCAAAAAAAGCACCACATAAAAAAAAAGGAAAAATTTTTACAAAAACTTGCAACTTGTCGCTAAGAAATCCGTGCACCCCACTTACACCCACTTTCTTCTCATTAACGTTTTCTTACCTCCACATTCTGTTTTTCACTCTTTGACTACACTACCTCTTTAGTGTATGTCCGGTTGGACTAGGGACACTAGCGCCCGATTAGTCCGTGTCTCGTTGGTACCGACCGACGAAGCTTTCGACTTCGAAATCGAAATTCCTTCCACTTCCTTACCTTCACCTTCACATTCTTCCTCCGATGGGATGTCGGGATATAATCCTAACAACACCTTACCCACGGGACTGATTCCACCTCTGTTAGGTGCGAATAACCCGCAATACCCGCCTGTTGAAGCGCCCCAACGAATCGCACTCCAGGATCTTTTCTACCCGATCTGCACCGCCTTACCTACTTGTCTTTCACTCCCACCGGTAAATGGGGACAATTTTGAGATCAAACCCCACTTCATCAATATGTTGCCAAAATTTCATGGACTGGAATCCGAAGATGCCTATATCTTCATAAACAAATTCCAAAACGTTTGCGCAATGATGAAAACAACCCAATTATCAGATGATGCTATAAGACTAAGAGTCATTCCTTTCACCTTATGCGACTTAGCCGTGAAGTGGTTATACAGCACAGCATCACATTCAATTAAGAATTGGGATAAGTTTGTTAAAGCTTTTCTTAAAAAGTTTTATCCTCATCACAAGACTGCGAGAATTCGCAATGAGATTATACAATTTTCCCAACTTCCTTCCGTATCATTTTGGAAGTGTTTTGAAAGATTCAAAGACCTACTTGTTCAATGCCCTCACCATGGGATCGAAAATTGGCAACTTTGCCAGACTTTATACGAGGGATTGAATCTAGCAACGAAGCAGTTGCTAGAAACCATTTGTCAATGTCACTTTCTAACCAAATCTTGTGAGGAAGCGTGGCAGTTTCTCGAGGATATCGCTAAATAAACACTTCAGTAGGAAAGCACCAAGACCACCTCATCTTCTTCAATTGGTCAGTCTAGGGCAGGCATACATTAATTAGATATGTCGATTGCTATGAAGGCCGAGATGGCCGCACTTACGAAAAAGCTAGAAGCAATTGAGACCAAAATCTCATCGCCTTCTCCTGCCCTTGCTTTTCCCCCACGAACTGTTTGTGCTTGTTGTTCGGATCCATCACATCTCACCGAAGAGTGTCCTTACAATCCACCTGTTCAAGGACAAGATCAAGTCAATGCCGCCTTTCAGCAACGACAAAGAAATGATCCATAATCTTCGACTTATAATCCGGGTTGGAGGAGTTACCCAAATTTTGCTTGGAATCAAAATCAGCAATTCCAAGGAAACAACAACTTTCAAAGGCCTCCTCCTCCACAACAACAAGCACCTCCACAAATTCAATACCAGCAACCTTTCCAACCACAACCTTACCAAAACCAAATGAACAATTTTGTGCCCAACAACTCTTACCCTCAAAACAATTTTGTTCAACCAAATAATGATAAGGTTACCTCGCTAGAAAGAAGTTTAGATGCGTTCCTAAAGCAATCTACACAATTCTCAGCAAGGTTGGAGACTTCTATTCAATCTTTGGTGTAAAACAGTGCTTCACACGATCAAAGCATCAAATCTATTGAGACACAAATTGCACAACTCAATGCCGCGTTGAGCGAGCGAGAAAAGCGAAAGCTTCCATCTCAACCACTGCTAAATCGCGGTCACGCACATGTTGCATATGAACAGCAAAATCATAACGTAAATGTTGTGACCACGTTGAGATCCGAAAAAGTGTTGCATAATAATGTGGGTATTAATAATGACACCCCTGCCGGTGGGTCTTCTTCATCTTCTTCTTCTTCTTCGTTAGAGCCTATTCTTCATTCTTCATAAGGCTCTACTTCTTCTACTTCGAACGGACCCACTTCTCACATCACGAACACATCTACACGGGGATCCGTTCCAACTCCACAATCTGATCCACAAAAATTGGACTCAACAAATTTTCAAAATGTTCCTTTTCCAAACAGGTTGAGATCCAATAAACCAACTCCACAAATGGAGAAGATTGTAGAGTTGTTCAAACAGGTTAGTATAAATATACCTCTCTTGGATGCAATCCAACAAGTCCCTTCTTACGCGAAAATCTTAAAGGACTTATGCACCAAGAAGAGGAAGTCACAAGTACCAAAGAAAGTTTTCGTGGCTAGTGCTGTTAGTGATGCTCTTGTCCAATCTTTATCCCAAAAGCACAAGGACCCCGGCTGTCCTACTATTTCGATAACAATTGGGGACAAGAACATCAATAGAGCACTATTAGATCTTGGTGCTAGTATCAATTTGCTACCCTATTCTGTGTACAAGCAATTAGGCATTGGAGAGCTTAAACCCACTCATTATACTCTCCAAATGGCCGACCGATCCATCACCCATCCTAAGGGTGAGTTAGAGGATGTGTTAATTAGAGTAGGGGATTTCATTTTCCCCGTTGACTTAATTGTGATGGATACACAAGCTGTAGCTAACTCCCGGAGTCAAATTCCGGTGATACTTGGTCGACCATTCCTTGCGACCTCCAATGCGGTGATCAAATATCGTAATGATTCCATGAACTTATCTTTTGGAAATATGACGATTGAACTCAACATCTTTAAGTTGGGGAATCAGCCTTCCGAGCCTAATGTTAGTGTACTTGATGTTTGCTCGATCCACGAGATCACGGAGGAGGACTGTGAGCTCGAAAATTTTCTGTTCGATCACAGCAGTGTTGACGCCTCTAGTGTGTTCCTCCTAGAATCCGACACAGCTTTCACGCCGGATAACGATTATGAGTATTTCACCTTTTTGGACGATTTTGAAGACTCACCACCCGAGTTTGAGCCTTTTGATTTTTCGGATGAGTTAGTTTAACCACCCGACTCGGTTGCGTACACTCGATTTGAACCGTTGATGGAATCCTTCGAATTTGAAACAGTTTCACCAATGCTACCTTCAATTGTTTCACCTCCTAAACTCGAATTAAAGCTTTTGCCATCAAACCTTAAATATGCTTACCTAGGTGAGAATGAGACCCTTCCCGTTATCATATCGGCCTCTCTAGCTCTCGAGCAAGAGAAGGCCTTTTTAATGGTCTTACAAATTAATCGGCAAGCTTTTGGCTGGTCTATGGCGGACATCAAGGGGATTAGTCCCCTCATAGTTGAACATCATATACACTTGACGGATGATGCCAAACCAGTAAGAGATCCACAAAGACGCCTCAACCCCATAATGAAAGAGGCTATCAAGAAAGAGATTGTTAAATGTCTTGATAGTGGTATCATTTACCCTATCTCCGATAGTCAGTGGGTTAGCCCCATTCATGTTGTCCCAAAGAAATCGAGCATTACGGTCATAACCAATGAGGCAAATGAGTTAATACCTACTCGCACCCAAACTGGATAGCGAGTTTGCATCGACTATAGAAAACTCAATGCCGCGACAAGGAAAGACCACTTTCCTTTACCTTTCATTGACCAAATGCTAGAAAGACTGGCTGGGCATGAGTTTTACTGCTTTTTGGATGGCTATTCCAGCTATAACCAAGTCCCCATCGCCAAAGAGGATCAAGACAAGACCACATTTACTTGTCCTTTTGGTACTTTCGCTTATCGTCGCATGCCCTTTGGGTTATGCAATGCACCCGCTACATTTCATCGGTGTATGATGGGGATCTTTTCAGACATGGTTGAAAAGTTTTTGGAGATTTTTATGGATGATTTCTCCATTTTTTGGTGACTCCTTCGACGAGTGTTTGGTATACCTTGACGCAGTTCTTATCCACTGTAGGGATAAGAACCTCACATTAAATTGGGAGAGATGCCACTTTATGGTACGAGAAGGCATTGTCTTAGGACATGTCATCTCGCAAAACAGCATAGAGGTTGATAAAGCCAAGATTGAGGTCATTTCTAATCTCCCTCCTCCTAAATGCGTCAAAGACATCCGAGCCTTTCTTGGCCATGTCGGTTTTTATAGACGGTTCATCAAGGATTTTAGCAAGATTGCTAGACCCTTGACTCTCTTATTGGCCATGGACACAACATTTGATTTTGACTCAACTTGCATGGAAGCGTTCGAGTTATTGAAACACTCTCTCATTTCTACGCCCATTCTTTCATCTCCAGACTGGACGCATCCATTCGAAATTATATGCGATGCATCAGATTTCGCCATTGGTGCTGTTCTTGGACAACACATTAATAAGATGCCGCACGTGATTTATTACGCTAGCCAAACATTAAATGAGGCCCAACTGAACTACACAACAACAGAAAAAGAATTTTTAGCCGTTGTGTTTGCACTTGAAAAATTCTGGCCTTATTTAATCGGCTCTCCAGTGATTGTGTACACGGACCATTCAGCTCTTCGCTACCTTTTTGCGAAGAAGGATGCTAAATCGAGGCTAATACGTTGGATCCTCTTGCTACAAGAGTTTGACCTTGTCATAAGGGACAATAGAAGATGCGAAAATATAGTGGCCGATCACCTTTCACGACTTCCTTCTTCGCCTACACTTGAAATTCCAATTAAAGATGTTTTTCCCGATGAGCAACTCTTAACCGTGTCTTTTGAACCTTGGTTCGCCGATATAGTAAACTACTTGGCCACCGGTTTGATACCTAAAGATTGATCGAAACAGGATAAACTCCGATTCTTATCCCAAGTAAAGCATTTTTAATGGGATGAACCATATCCTTTTAAATACTGTTCCGACTAAATCATTCGTCGGTGTGTACCTGAAAATGAGTTTAAGAGTGTGCTGTCTTTTTGCCACGATCAAGCGTGTGGCGGGCATTTTGGCCCAAAGAAGACAGCCGAGAAAATCTTGCAGTGTGGTTTCTATTGGCCACGACTCTTTAAAGATACATATGAATACTGCAAGACATGCTCCCGGTGCCAACACTTAGGCCGGATATCCCGGAGAAACGAAATGCCGCTCCAACCAATTTTGGTTGTAGATATTTTTGATGTTTGGGGAATAGACTTCATGGGACCATTTCCCAATTCTTTTGGGAATGTATATATTCTTTTGGCTGTTGATTACGTGTCAAAGTGGGTCGAGGCTGTGCCTAGCCGAACGAATGACAACAAGGTTGTCGTTCGATTTCTTAAAGAACATATCTTTTCTCGATTTGGGCACCCTCGAGCAATTATAAATGATAATGGATCTCACTTTTGCAATAGGACTTTTGAGTCCTTAATGCGCAAATATTCCATTACTCACAATTTCTAAAAACGGTTTCTAAAAACCGTAAAGATTGGTCACACAAATTGATTGATGCACTATGGGCATTCCGTACTGCATACAAGACCGATCTTGGTATGTCTCCATACCGGCTTGTTTATGGGAAGGCTTGCCACCTCCCAGTTGAGATTGAGCACAAGGCATTTTGGGTGATCAAGGAGTTGAATTTATCAATGGGAGATGCGGGCAGCAATCGAAAGCTGCAATTAAATGAACTAGAAGAGCTGCGGGATGAGGCTTATGATAATACTGTCATTGTTAAAACCCGAACATGTTGGATATGTATGCTCTAGAGGCCATTATTGTATAGTACTAGTTTGTATAATACATTTTGGAGGCTTGGGATATATATATGGTTTACGACAGTCTTGCTCGATATAGTAGTATGCTACTTGGTTTGTTTCTATTTTAATATGTGTATATGTTTCTTTTAATATATCGCTAAAAAACATATTGATGGAGCCCTTAGGATCTTTGCTTGACTATCGGCGTTGTGATGGCGATCACACTAGTGGGGGCTGGGTAGTCTATAAGCACATCCTTATTTTTGTCCCTAGTCGTAGGATTATCGAGACAGGGCATCGATACTCCAGAGTAGACTGGTGCATACGCTTCTCGTCCCAGCAGGGGAGATGGTCTGTCCCACAGCCATCAGTATGTCGTACTGTAGATAGTATGCAGGTGCTTGTTAGGTTACGAGTACACTGGACAGGACTCGTCAGGAACTGTTGGTTGGTATTATACCTATCGTCAGTTAACAGTTCCCAGGTGACATGAGTACAACTTAGTCCGTTGACTTGACACTGTCACTTCGCCTCGAGTGTGTTCCCACTGTTCTTAGATTACTACCTTACCACGGCTCTATTGAGTCGTGCAAACAGGTAGTAGTTGGGTGAAGTCCCGAAGCACTTGGAGGCAGTGACGGTTAGACAGGATTCGTCTCTCCCGGTATTGGGGGTTGATATCGCGCTGTGTCTAGGAGAGCCATTACACATAGTCGTCCCTGACCAGGGCAAGCGAGATTTACTGGTAGTGTTTCCAGTAGTTTCTCAGGGTGTTCTGGGCTACACTCCGACACGACTTGTATCGCTATTAGGGATCTGACGTTTACCACCCCCCTAGGCCCGACATGCGATACTCTTAGACGAACAGACCGGACTGTATGGAGATTGTCATATTCAGGCTCAGTAGGAGTTCGGATGGGTTCACCTCATCGGTCTTCTTATCGGCATCTACCTGGGGACCGTTACGTACAGCTAGTACCGCTTGCGGCCTGTGGTTAAACCCACTACCAGTGTAGTGTCAAGCCTTTAGAGTCCTACACAAAGGGTTATTCGCCTTTGGGCAAAACAGAGTAGAGGTCGCATGGTTTTGCGACGGGGTTCGTTCACATTCGCGCACTTGTGCACGTTTTGGTGTCCGGGCAGTTATTACTAGCGGGCTTTAGTTTAAGCCAGATCCTAGTATTTGTTTTGGGATTGGTTTTGTCTCATTGTATTCGTGTTCCTCGGAACACGGATGCAGGTGTGTATGCAAAGTTGACAGAGGCAGAGGATTCTTATTAGGGTTGTTGACTGATGATTTTTTCCAAACCCTAATGAGAATGAGAAATATGATTAATGATATTAATTAAAGATAATTGTGCCATGGTTAGGTTGACCATTTGACTTATGTTGACTTTTTGACTTTGGTTGACCAGTTGACTTATGTTGACAATTTGACCATCATCATTTCACATGGAAGATGCTTCTTGATTCTTGCAAAATTCATTTAATGTGAAACGATAATGGTCATTCCAAATGAACCATCACAATTTCTTTTTAATTATTATTATTAATTCATTATTCTCTCATATGAGAGTATGGTTGAAAAATGTAGCTCATTCTCTCTTGCTCTTTCTCTCTCATGTTCTTGAGCTCTCCCTCTTCCTCTCAAAGTTTTAATCTTTCATGTGTTGAAAATCAAAAGCTCTTGAGATAAAGCCACCAAAACTTCTCTCTACTCTTTCTAGGGTTCTTTGTTTAGCAAACCAAGCACTCTAGTTACCTCTTGGATGAGGTAGGAGCTCAAGGTAGAGGCCCTCGGGTGGATCTAGGTAAAGGGAAGACGACGACAAGGAGCCGTCTACGCCACTACAAGGAGCAAGCAAGAAGGAGAACCACAACAAGAAGGGAAAGAGTTCAAGATCTAGGTATAACCATTCTACATAGTAGCTAGAACTTGTAGTTAGTGTGTTAGTTTTTGTTTAACAAAGATCCTTCATGGATGGTCCATGTCACCTTGTGAGAAAATTTTAATTTTTACCTATTCCGCCTCCCCGAAAGAACCGGGGTGGGTAACGTGGACCTAACAGTGGTACCAGAGCCTAGCTAAACAACAACTAACTGTTAGCAAAGTGTTTAGAATTTCGATCCGGAAAAAATCGCAAAATTCATCTAAAATCATGCACTTTCTGCCGATTTTTAAAACTGCTCTAAAAATAATTCCACATACCTCAAAAATCAGTGCAGGGTTTTTCAGGAACAGGCAGCAAAAATGAGCCCACGACTCGGTCAACGCGCCGCGGAACCGCGGCGAAACCACGTTTTTCGCCGCGGATCCGCGGCCGAGTTGACTCGGCCGCGACTTGGGTTTGCTGCAGTTTGTTCAGCTTGGTGTTCTGTGATTTTTAAAATATTTTTTTTCTGCCCAGAATATCCAGAGAACAATGTTGTGTTTGGGGTAGTTACAAATTGGTATTTTGATCGAAGTTCTACAAACTTTTGCTAAATGGTTATATCTGTAATGTGATATATGCACTAAACGTCGACTAATCTCTATACGTTGATTAGTGGGGGTTGTGCATATCTGGGATCTGTAATGTTTTTGGATTGTGTATATGAACTTGTTGGATTGTCGCGGATGAATAGCCGGGGTTTTGTGAGATGGGAGTTTCTTTATCTTTCATTTGATGTAATATGTAAATTGATGTAATATTATTTTTATGGACGCACATCCGGGATGAGCTTGTAGCCGCCATTGTATATTATTTCTTTTACTGTTTTTGCTTCTAGGATAGACCCAAGGTGGGGTGCACAAACTACCGGGTACTTTGAAGTGCCGAATGGCCTACTCACGTTGTTGAGGGAGGTTGCTTCACTTCGGGTACTTGGCGGGTATTTTGCCGCACCCGTAGGGGTCTAGGGTGGGGTTTGGCTATTCATCGCGACCGTGTAATTCGTCTCTTGTTGCAGGCTCGAACGAAATGCGGATTCCTAGCATATCCAATGTGTTCATCTGTGATTTGGAATGGCAATCATTCCATCTGACGAATGTATATATCTATATATGATATTTAGTAGGCGTTGCTAATGTTTTGCATCCGTGCTAGTCCAGCCCCCGCTCTGTCGTTACTTAAGTAACCTAACGGGTAATGACGGGGCCCCATGGCGAATGCGGATAGCATAAGCGTACGTCATATTTTCGTTATTTTCTGCAATGGTAGGATTAATTGATAGGACTCATTATATTAATGCAAAGAAAAAAACCCTAAAAGACGTTGTTGGAACAATTTTCAAAAAGCTGTTATTGCAAGGACGTTATCTTTTGTTTTGTACAGAGGTATTCGATTATGAATGCCCAGCACCTCATTCGACGAGGAAAGGGCTGAGATCCCTTCATCGGGAGTGACCCCTTGAACAAAAGTTTGCGTCAGGGTAATAACTTCACTATAGTCGATTATTCTTGCTTTGCATCGAGGTATTCAGTTTGGAATATCCTGCACCTCACTCGACGAGGAAAGAGCCGAGATCCCTTCACAGGGAGTTACCTCTTTAGCAAAAGTTTTCGTCACTATATTTTTAAAAAGGCAATCATGTTCCTTCAACGATATCAAGTTCATTACGTTAACGGGTTTTTCGCCAAAAACCCAGCCGTAGCCCTCCGTCATTTCTTACAAGTAACACTTAGTATTCGTGCTGCGTTTGTTGACTCCGTCAAGGCGTAGTGTACGGTAGCTGAGTGGTGCTTGTTTGTAGCAGTATATGGGATTGGTTAGGACAGTCGTTGTCACGACCGAAATATTAGCTCGTGACCAGCACTTGAATCACGCCACGTCTAAAGGCGTAACGGAATTCAAGTAAGCTGAAAACCCAGAAATCTAAACCTTTTTAGAAAAATAAAGGAGGTGAGCTTTTGAAATAAAGGTATAATGAAAAAAAGTTTTCTTAATGCATAGAAAAGGAACATGAATGATGCAAGTGAAATTTATTAGTTTAAAAACATGTTTCGTCTTTTAAAAATTTCGGCAGCACCTCCTTTGTATATTTTGATCCAAAACCGCAAAACATAACAAGAATAATGGTATCCCTAAGCGGGAGCTAGCTCTTCGCCAAACGGCGGATTACAACCACGCAATGCAATATAAATGAGTATACGACGCCCAACGGAGAAGTTCACCACAAAAGAATAAAAGGAAAGCAAGACATATAAATCACAAGTAGCGGAAAACCTATCGCTCTAAGTCTCGCAACCACAATCCCACTAAGTCTCATTACTTATACAAATCACTAATTTTGTTGATTGATGGAGTTAACTAGATACAATATGAAATGTAATACAAGAGTGGGTACGATACAAATGTCCCACCTACCACTGCAAAACACCCAAAAGAACTTGTGCCAGCAATGCCGCTACTGATCCAAGCGGTCAACCTGCAAGAACTGTGGCACAACGGGGGTGAGTTGCCAACTCGTGAATAGAAATATATCTACAAGTAGAAATCGAATAAACAACGAATCCTAGGTCAACTATATCAAAAGGTAATACTATGATATCTAGGGTGACCGGGTCGTATATATGCCAACAAGGTAATCACTACCTAAGTACATGCGGATAACATCCAATAATAATAATCAATGCATGTATATGGATCTCGTCCAACCATATCAAGGTATGTATGCATGTGGATCTCGTCCACCCAAAATCAATGTCTGTATGCACGTAAATATCATAAAGGAGTGTGCATGAAAGTATGAGGATATATAGATCAACGGTGTCCCTCCCGACACATCAAAATTATGGAACCTGAGTGCCTAGCATCGACACTCGAAAACATCATGAAAACCTTGCCCAGCATCGGCACGTAAATCCTCATATATCGGGCTCCATCAGTCCGGATCAGCCCACGGGCTCCGTCAGTCCGGATCAGCCCATATCATCTCTCGACTCCGGTCGGTATCCTCCGGATATCCACCGAGTCCAAATACTATCACCGGTAGGTAGTAGTCCCTCTGCCAGGCTCACCGTCTACAACACAGTGATCCGTTCTCGCCTCGGGGTACCATACCGGGCCCACCATGTACCCGCAATTGGCCTCATCCGCCTCCTCGAATCGGGTTTCACATGTCGCTCTCAGAACCGAGAAAACACATGGTGGACGCACTGAAATATCATATCAAGAGAAACCGGGTTTTTTTTAAAACAACACATAATCTCTTTTGAAATATCCCCAGTTCTCAAATCCAGAAATCTCATGAAAACAGTATATCTCAATGCGTAAAATAATAAAGCATGATGTATGCGACATGTAAGAAGAAATGCGAACATATCCGTGTATCATGCAATATGGAATAGTGATATGACATATTAAGGGGAAAACCTCTCTTTTAAGATGATTCCAGTTTTTAAAATATAACTTGCGGTTCCCAAATTCCCAATAAAACCAGTTATCTATATAGGTACAATATGAATATGCACAAGTATAGATGTACCATGTATGTGTGCACAATTATGAATATACAATGTGAATGTGCACAAGTATGGGTGTATCAAGGTATATGTACACCAATATGGATATACGAATGTGTATATCCGCAAGTATGAATGTATTTATGTATATGTCATGATGCAGCAACCCTACTGTGTAGTGACATGGCAATTATCGATGATGAAGTGTGTGAGCCGGCAAATATGTGTACGTGTAACATACGCATCATCGATAATGGTGCAGGTGTACTATCACAGGTATATGCGATGCAATAATAATATCATGAATGCAGCAAGTAAATCATCAGCTAACAGCTATAAGGTATACATAATTATCATATGTCCGAGTCGGTGAATCTATCAATCGGCATCTAGCCCAATAACACCGCGTACGGTATAATCCATCATACGAAAACCTCTAGTCAAGGGTAAGGATCAATCATCAAGTCAACTCATCACGCACGGAATATCATCATGCGGCGGCATTAAGCTAATAGGGATCCTATCATCCTATAAGACAAATGAGAGTACGGCCTAATATCACATACGGCCTATCATCCATGATTCACAACATTCTATACATATATAACCCTATATACCTATGTCCCGGGTCACATCTGCAATGATCTCATATCAGGGGATCGGCAGGGTATAATCATCTCGATCGACTCGCATCCGTATATCATCACATCATCTCATCATATCATCAAATTCGTCTTGTATTCTTTCATCGCATTTATGTCTCATATCATGTCGAATTTACATAAACATGCTATCTCTACTAAGTATAAGTATCTAAACTAACAAACACACCCGAACCATACAATCAGATTTTTAAAGAAGTGAATCGTAGTTTTGAAAACTGGGGTTACGGTGTTTTTAAAGAAAAGATATCATTTGAAAATCCGTAACATCCCTCAAGATATACATTTAAAAGATTCATACGATTCTTTGGTATAGAAAAAGGTATAGTTCGGATGACGCATCTACATCGACTATCTAGTCCTACAGAACCCTAAGCGGTAATATCGCTAAACAACATCCTAGTGTAATAGTAGCATATCACACTTAACTAACCTCTAGTTTCTAATGTGACTACATAGCTATCTATATTCTAACCCCAGTTTCCTAATCTAGGTTTCCTAACCATACTCTATAAATCGGTTTCCATCAGAAGTTTGCGGGGGTGCTATACGCCATCCACCCGACTTCCCCGGTACATATAGATCTACTCACCTGGTCTTCGCTCGCCGAAATCGATGACGCCACGCTTCTTCGCCTCGGAATCCATGCGAGGGTACCTATAATAATAACCAATCGCAATACGTATTAAAATCGACGCAGAAAACCGGTACAGCGCACAGTGTGCTCACAGGTTAGAACCTATGGCCTAAACGTGCAAATCAATCAAACAACCCCTGTTGTCGATGTACGAACACCCGACAACCAAATACAAATCCAAATATCAAGAAAGTGCATTTAAAAATACGGAAAACATCGCCTAAAACACACCAAAATGCTCCCAGATTTTCCCTAGATGACAATTAGCCAAAACTGCACATAGGAGGGGTCTAATTTAGTGCAAAATGAGCCCTGGAACAAAAATGAACCTATTCCTTTCTACTCTGGCCGCAAATTGCGGCCAGAATGATTAAATCTGTGGCCAGGGAAATGAATTATGGGCTCGGGTCTTGGTGGTAGCTTCCTAGGTGCCTGCACGACTTACTGTCAGCTCAATTTAATTTTTGGTGCCCCCGGGTTGCTCCAGATTCCAGAACACCTTCACAGATCACACATTTACCCGATGTCGGGTTTCTAAATCCGTGTTTTGTGGTTTCTAAGGTCAGGTCCAGGTCACTAAACAGCACCTAAGTTTGGTTCACAGCTACTAGGTATCACCCAATTCAAACCAACATGCAATTCCTCACTAGGATTTCCTAATGTTCACTACCTCCACAATATCACATCTAAACACATATAATACTTAAGTCAATGGAATACTACCCAATTAGTGAAGGGATTACCTCATAAAGCACCCATGAATCCCCCAAGATCATCAAAACTGAATTTTTCTTGGTCCCATGTGTAGAGGTTGAAGAGGGGATTAATATTTGTGAAGGGTGTGTAGGGTTTTAAGGCATGGTTGGAGATGGATCTAGGGATTCTTTGTGGAGGGTTGTGGAGTTGAGGAGATGAAGAGGAAGATGGAAAAAATATGATGGGGATTCAAAATGGCAGCAGCCCCCCCTCCCTCTCTCTCACAATTCACACACACTCTCTCTCTCCAAAAGCCCACCTAACCTAATCATTATGTCTCCCTTGACTTTTTCCTTTTTCTTTTTCTTTTCTCTCCACAAAAAACCATAATATAAAGCCCAAATGAAATGAAACATGTAATAAAATGAAACATGTCATGGTGTACTAACCATGGAAACTGTAAAAACGCGGATTTGGCTTAATCGCGATTAGCAGTGCACTAATCGGTTTTTATCGAAACTGCATAAAATAAATTTTAAAAATGACAAATCCTTTAATTATATTATTAAATGAATATATTATTTTAATTTCTATTTATTTTATAATTATTGGTATATATTTATACCCTTTTTCGAAAACCCCAATTTCGCAAATCGGCAGTTTTCGGGAAAAATATTATTTTAATATTAAATTCCAAAAATGATATTTTATATTTTCTGAAACGTTACAATCTTCCCCCCTTAAATAAATTCGGTCCCCGAATTTAAATTTAAACCCCTAAAATCTAAAACATTTCAATAATCGGCTCAAATCACGGGGCTCCGAAATCATGGAAATCGCAGAAATATCACAGCGCGTCAAGTGCGCATAAAAACGAGTACAAAACTCAAAACCGAACTCCGTCAAGCGTTACGTAAATCATCTGATTTGCACGCATATCCTCGGAGTTACGAATAGAGATACAGATCTCGAAATCCACTACTGAAATCCAATATACACTAGTCAAATACTATAATACGTGTATAGTACGCATCCTTGAAAAACTCCAAAATCTGAATAAAACACATGCAAAATCTTTTCTAAATCGCCGTGGGAATGCGTAACTCCCGGCATAGCTGACGGACGCTCATTTTAAAATAGTAATATATGTCCATATATGTTTTCTTAAGTACACGTTCCGTCGCTTTCAAAATATGCCAAAAGGTTTTCCTTTAACAACGTTCGTGTCGCTCACGGACACTTAAGAAAATAGCGAGACTAGAGTTCCTCTTGAAAACCCTTTGGTAATCCTTTAATGCATGCAAAGTACTCAGGTACTGTCCTCAGATCAGTCCTGTTTGGCTACTACACAAAATAGTGCCCAACATGAAAACAAAGTGCTCAAAAGCAAAATCAGCCTCAAAAGGCATATCCAATAATCACATGCGTCTGGTGCGCATGGAAATCAAATCCAAATACATGTGCTATAATACACACAAGAAAAACTAAGTGCAACGGGTGTGCACAAAACATCTGTCCAGTGCAACGGGTGTGCACGACAACAACATCAAGTGCATCTAAAGTGCACAAAAATAATCTTAATCCAGTGCATTCGGTGTGCACAGAATCGCATCTCATATCATGCGCCCAACATGCGCGAAAATCCAACTCAAGTGGACATGTCCCGCACGAATGAAATCGCATCCAAAATGCACAGAAGAAAATCCAAATCAAGAGCATCCCACATGCACGAGCAAAATCCCAGTCAAGTGCATCCGACGGACACAAAATCCAAAATGGAGCGCCTAATATGCGCAAAATCCCACCAAAACGCGTCGGGTCCGTTAAAGCATATAGTGCAGTAACATGCACGAAAACGAGCGGCAAGTGCCAACGCGCACCAAAATACAAATCTGGTAAAACGAATGCTCAAGGATATAAATCGAGTGCAATCTAGGTACGGGGTATAAATCCAGTGCGACAACGCATAAATACCCGTCCGGTGCAACAAATGCAGAATGCAATCTAGTGCATAAAATACAAATACAGTGCATCCAGTGCACGAAATACCGATCAAAAACTCAAATGCATAAACAACAACATCGAGTACACCAAGGTGTATAAAATCGTAAACGTGTGCAACTGCGTGCACAAATCGCATATCAATTCACTACAAGCACATATAAGCTATACCGAGTGCAAAAATCAAATCATCCGTATGAAATCCACGAAATCATAGACATGTGCAACCAAGGCACAAAACCGATATCAAGTGCGATAAACATGCACAAATCAAAAACCAATACCATGGTGTATAAAAACATATCTCATGTGTAATAACTATGCACTAAATGTAAATACTCAGTAGGTGCAACCATGGTGCACGAAATCAATATAAGGAAACTCGTCATCAAAACTCAAATCCAAGCAATATAAGCGTGATACTCAGATCACAAACGCAAATCGCGACAAAGGATATCGAGGTACACCTCCTACAATGTCGAGAAATAAATCGGTGTGCCTAGAAACTGGCAGAACAAAAACATCCGCTTGCCTCCTGCTCACGGTCTGGCATCCTCGGTCTCTGGGTCCTTATCTTCTCTGCGAATTACCAATCTCACAATCTATCGGCCCATCGGCCTTGTCAGGTGTGCTAACGGGGACGATTCCGCTCTAGCACTTCTTTGGTCATCTCTCGGTCGATCATCATGACCACTCATAAAGCAGCACGTTGCTGGCATCGGTCTCTGGCTCTCTGAATACACGTGACACCTCTGTTCCTGGGTGCAAATCTCATTGCAGTGTCCTGGAAGGAATCCTGCTCAAGGTCTCTTCCGATCTCGCCTATGCCGAACTGTACGGAGGCTGGTACTTTTATATAATCTTTTCTCGTTTTTTTTCCTGGACATCTGCATGTGCCGCACATATTTCCTCGGAAACTGGCCGTATTCCAACGCCTCTATAAGCATATCAGGTCTCTGATCTCGACGGAGAGTAACAATAGCTCGTCAGCGTCTCGCACGAACCTCGGGTTCTATTCACCTGTCTCATCGTCCACTATGACATCACACCATACTATCTGCGCACTACAACTGTTCTCGGCCACGGTCAATCCGAAGTCTCTCACACGGACTCGAAGTCACGAACTCGGTATCTTCATCACTCGGTAGAAGATATCTGGCCGAACACGTCCTCGGAACTCATCCCAATCATCGGAGAAATACTCAATGTTCGTCCGTCCTCGATCAACTCACAACGCATCTGGGTAAGGTCTTCAATCCGAACCTGGTCAACTATCTCGTCGACGATCCGAACGCTGGCCTTCTGGGTGTGCGCAAAATGACCACTCCT